>JAOCZM010000168.1:0-1302674 GCA_026122235.1 Vinca minor
TATTAGGATCGGTTTATTTTGACTGTTAGTAGTAACAAATTTAATTCGTTAATTTGAGGATAAGTATTTTGTTCTAAGACGATATTAAAACCTTCTTTACGAGTGTTAGTGAGAGAGTGCGAGAGATATAGTGGAGTGAGAGTGTGTGTGTGGTGGATATTGAAACTTGACACATCCCCACCGTAATGCGATAAAATTGAATCTGCAATGTAAAACACGAAAATAACGCAACAAGGTAATTTTTATTAATCAAATCAAGTGAGTTACAATCTCCTGGAAGGACTCGATTTAGTCGGAATGATCCTCCGATTCTCCTCTTCCAATTTGTTTTGTCCTAGCGTTGGAAGACTTGATCTTGAATTAAATATGATTTGATTCCAAGCGCACGAACCTCGATTCCACAAAGCCGTTATGCCTTCACGAATTTTTTGTCACGAAACGCCTTTGAAGATTGTTGAAGATTTCCGAGAGCTTTTATCGATTGGAGTCCATTTGTAGCTTCGAAATGATATTTCTTCCGTCTCTCCTTTCGTCTCTGGGGAAGACCTCTATTTATAGGCATAAATGAGGGATAGGGTTTTACTTATTGGGTTAAGCACCCATTCACTTATGTGTAGGGTTGACCCATTCTTTATTTAAGGGTGCCGATGTTTAATCAATTATCTTAATGGTGACCTCTATTTAACTTAACATTTTGGTGGCGATTTCATTACCCGATTTCAGTTTTAGCATCCACTATTTTTCTTTTGACTTTATTTCAGTGGATTTGGGCATTGCTCAAAACTGCGATTTATTTAATATGGCTAAAGCTAGAATGGCTCAATATTTAATCATTATTTATTAAATTCAATGATCCTGCATGTAATAATATTTATTTATTAGATCCGGATTAAATAAATTTAATTACTTGAAAATTCACTTGTCTACAAATGCCCCCCACTTTCAAGGCTCGGATTGAGTGTTTGATCAAAGAGCTTAAGGACAAGACATACTTAGAAGTATACTATATATTTATATAAATATACTACATGTATCTATATATATATATATATATATACACCCAATCTCTTGAAGATAAATATCATCCCAAATTCAGTGGATAATAACCAAGTAGCAGAAGTCGACACTGGACATTAACTCTAAATTGGAATCATATGTTAGTCATCTTGAATAGAATTGGACTTCATAAAGGAAATTGAAATTTGACAAGTAAAAACAACTACTCATTGAGTTCAAGTTGACTTGGATTGAATTGCAGACAACTTTCCATGCCTATATAAAGAGATGAAGCGTTGAAGCCAAAATCATCAGATACAAAGCAATAAAGCCACAAGCAGCAGCGAAGTCTTCCTATATATTTAATTATTTTATATATATATATATATATATATATATATATATATATATATATATATTTTGTTCTTATCGAAGCCTGCTGCTCAACAAAGGCAGAATCTTTGCCTTTTTCGTCACGGGATCATAGGTATGCATTTAGCCTATGCTGCGTCATCAAAAGTCCAACGAATCTTTGCTATTTATCCCATGCTGCGTCATCAAAAGCCTCCATTTTTTTTTTTTTTTTTTGACTCCATAGAATTTCAATTTTTTTTATTTTTATTTATTTTTAATTTTTTTGGTCTTGGGTACTGTGCAGAATATGAACTCGACATAGGACTCGCGATCAAAGGAATCATGGTAATCTTTAAGAACTTAGCTAAGGATGGCTTGGATTACTTATTCATCCTCAAGCGCGAGGGAGAATCCTTGGAGTGAGCATTTAAGCTTCCCGTACACACTCCGATGCATGGACGCTTTGCCCCAAAAATTAGCACTTCGCTAGAATCCGACCTGCAGGGAATGGTCGGTCAAAGTTGCTCGGGAAGATGGAAGCTCGTCTTATTCTTTGCAAAGCTCTATTCACACAGGTGAACGGAGGCTTGGAGGCTTTGAAACACTCGGGAGGCGAATCATAGCTGGATCCGCATATTGGAACTGTGCATTGAGGCTTAATGGAGAATTTGGCTTTGTCCCAATGTACTGGGAATGGCTTGAGGAAGTACTTGGTCGCAGTCGGAAGCTATTGAACAAATCCGAGATGTACCAGGCATTGTTTGCATCACTTTTCACTTATGACCGGAGTTCTGACATTGTGCGAGCATTTTTGGAAGCATGGAGTCCGGAGACCAACACTTTACATACCTCAGTAGGAGAATTATCCCTCTCGCTTTGGGACTTGCACAAGCTATGAGGGCTGCCCATTTACGGCGGGATGTACGAGGAGGTTATTCCTTTTGCTAAGGAACTAACGGGCATGGATGCAGAGGGCAGGAGATTCATTCCGCAAAGCTGTGAACACCTATTTGCTGCATACCATCAGCTACATGAGGAATGAAGCAAAAAAGGCCACGTGTCCGTTTCAGAATGGGTCAAATTCTGGTTCAAAGGGGACACAAAATACTCTCAACCAAAGGTCATGCGACACAAGAAAGCATCACGTCCCAAGCTAACAGAGAATCCCAACGGGAGCATTGATGCGCCTCAGAAGTGGTTCAGTGTTGATGAGGCCATATTCAAAAGCCTTCGAGTAAAAAATGACTTGTGGGAAGCGACACACTTGGCGGCCTTCATTTCATGCTGGTTGTGTGTATTCGCACTCCCAAATGGGGATAAGAATATTAGGCCAACAACTTTCAAAGCAGCGAAGTATAAATGCTAACGGGAGGAAGCTTTGCCTTGGTGTCCCTGGGCTTTTTCTCAAAATTTACCATGGATTGAATGGTATTGCAAAATCAGCCTAACCCCCGGACGCGCAAGGGCTTGTCTCCCTATGCATTACATCTATGCTTGATCAGCGCTGTACTTTAGGACTCATTATGTGACCAAGAATCCTTTGCCACTTCCAAAGATGACTGAAATCTCCGCGAAGGTGGAGAGAGATATTTTGACAAGAACACAACTCGGGATCTCATTCACAAAGGCAAGGAGATCAACTGGCTTGCAACCGCAGATGTAAAAGATATAACGCTAGTTAATGATGGGAAGTTGCGGACGTCATCACTTGAGTACTTTCTCAGCATCCGCTCCGGTTATTTGGCATTACATACCGAAAACTCCTTCATGGTGGAACCTTACAGTCCATACAGATTTGCTCGTCAGTTTGGGTTTTATCAAGACATTCCGCGGGAACTTGGGGTAGAGCTTCGCGAGACCTTTTTTGACACAGCCAAGAAACTTTGGCATTCTTGTATTCGTGCAAAGACTTTCTCGCAGGTATCCTTCCCCCCTTTCCCTCCAGTTCCGGAGAAGAATGCTTCCAAAGCTTACACCAAATGGTGGTCGGGAGTCCATGGACCGTACCTTGTGGATAATCGTGCGACTTTTGCTAGCACCGGTCAACCCAAAGAGAAGGAGATAAACCATGGAGATGCTTTGAAAGGAAAAGAATACCTAAGTATTTCTGGAGAAGTATCACTGAAGACTAAGCTTACCCCTAACAAGAACGACCAGCTTCAAGAGAAAGATCTCAAGCATCATGTTGGTCCTGGAAAAGGCAAGAACTTACCCGAGCCTCCTCGTGTTGCTTCATCTGTTGACAAGGAAACAACTCCAGTTTCATCCAAAGGGCGAGGACAGCAGAGCAAGAATTCATATGATGGGAGTAGTACTAACAATGATCGTCATTGGAAGCGACAGTAAAACCAAGGTAACAATTCCCGCTGACGCTATTGATTTGGACCCTTTGATCTTTTTTTGAAGGCATTCCAAGTGTTTCGTCTCGAACATTCATCTTTCACAACTCGTAAGCATTTTCTCAATCAACTCGCTATTTGTGCTTTTCTCAATTACTTACTTATGTTTCTTATCCTTGACTTGACAGTTTAATGATGAGGAATTAATTGATCTGGAGAAGGATTCTCATAGCGTGGGCTCCGTGGATGGCCCGGGATGCTTACGATTTGTCAAGCGAGCAAGTTTACACCTCAAAGACGCTCGCAAGAGGCAAAAGATAGCGGAATGAGTTTGAAAAGAAATCCGAGAAGATTATCCCAAAGCCTTTTAAGCCACCATCTTTCCTAGTAGAATCAGCAGCTTTGAATTCCGCCGTAGAATGTAATCAAAAGCGCTCGCCACTCTTACACTTCCATGTCGTGGGCCAACTTGATAGGAAAGCTATCCCAAATCAAACTGGAGAAAATGCATGCTTTTGAGGTCGAAGCTACCAAAATCCTCGCCGAGATGCGGTATGGAAACCTTCCATCTGCTTTCCCATTTAGAAATCCTTTTCCGCACATTCTTTGAGAATGTTGCTCGATTTACCTCAGCTAAGTCCCAAGCTTCTAGTAGAATTTCTGCAGAGTCTATGGACACCATGCGTTCTATTTTGGCAAAGAAACTAGGCGAAGTGGAGTCCCAAGAACATGAACAAAATGAGAAGATCAAAAGCGATGAAGCCGAGCTTGCAGAAATGTACCTAGAAAAAAGCAGCACTGGATAAGCCGACTTGAGGCCCTGGATGCTATAATTAAGAAGAAAACTTCGTCAATTGAGGGAAGGTAAATGAAAGCCGCCAACACTTCAAGCATCAAACACATCTATAAAAGAGGAAGTCAACAAGCTTGAAAGTTCTATTCCCTATCAAAGGAAGAAGAAGAAACTCAAGAAAATGCAGGGACTTGCTCGAAGTCGATCGCACCGAGTTGATGAACTTTAAACTTCTCCTCTAGTGCTTTTCCATTTATATTTGTTTTATTGCTTTTGAGTTGTTGCTACTTCCATGTTTTGCTTATTCTGTACTTCAAGACTTGTTGAATGATGACTTTATTAATGAAATTTTGGTTTGAATTTAACATCCTTTATGTAATTTGCTTTTGCCTTCATCATTATTTGCAATAATCAATTTCTCCTTTGACTATTTGAATGAAAACAATTAACGAACAACAAACACGTTAATTCATAAATCGCACAATTGCACTTTTAGACCTTTTATTTTCTTTAATAAGAATGATTGAACTTAAAAGTGATTTTAAGTTGCTTACGTATCCCAAGAGATAATCTTGAGAATCAAGTCAACACGTAGTTCGGAATCATTATTTTTTTTTGTTTAAAAGGGGTGACTGAACTTGAAATTTCTTTCAAGTTGCCTACGTATCCCAAGAGATAAGCTTGAGAATCAAGTCATAACGTAGTTCAACGAATTTGACTTTGCAGCTTTAAACTCGTGCGATCGAGAGTACCGGAGGATCATTCCACCGCACTCAAGTTGACTTCCTTCAATTCATCAACGGTGGTTTTCACATCTTCCTCAAGTCCAGGGAGGGGCATCTTGAGCATCTGCAGATGATGTACCGAGTGGTTGCTCTCTTAATCTCGAGGCGTATAGAGATGAATGTTGGTATCCCTGCATCGGCTTTAGCAGTCAAGCCTTTTTCCATTAGCCGCCTCGAGGCAGCCTTTCCTAGCAAATTCCAATTTTGCATGGGTATATCCAGCTTTGCAAGGAGTTTGTAAGCATTCGGATCAAAACCATCCTCTGTAGCGTGCAGCTAGCAACTCTCCATGCTCCACTTTTGCACATTCCTCCCGGTCGGACGAACCCCTTTTAGTGAGCAACCAAATGGTTTGTCGACTCAATTTTAGTTAAAGGCATGATAAAATCGCTTGATGCTTCTAAGCTACTTGAGCGCCAACTACTTTTGTTTGTAACTTGGACATATGACTAGTTTCTTTCCAAATGATGCAAACGTGCTGCCTTTTCTCCTTCCCGCTTTTTGAGAAAATAGCTTTTGAACTTCTCTTTTGCAAATGAAATATCTTTAGATGTTTCACCCTCCTCGCGAATGTAGTACTCGGGCATCAACAATGTATGTTTCAGCTTTAGTAAAAGGTTTATCATTGGCAATTACCTTTTTTATGATACTATTACGGCAATACTTGAAACATTGATGGAGCGTAGATGCTACCACACTATTGTCATGAAGCCATGGTCTCCCCAAAAGCATGTTGTAAGAGGTTTTTGCGCCTATGACATGGAGGAAAACACTTGAAACCATATCATCTATTAACAACTCAATTCGCAAGGCCCCAATTGCTCGTTGGCCTCCCCGGGTTGAACCCTTGAATCATCACCGACTTTTGAGAAAGCTCATCCGTTGCAATCCCCAATTCCCTTCAACGTGCGCAGGGGAAAAATGTTGATCGCGGATCCACCATCCAACAGATCCGGTTGATTCTTTGTTCTTTTGCATATCCAAAGTCACAAACAATGGTCTGCATGTGGGGAGAGCTCCAAGCAATAAGTCGTCATCATTGAAGGTAATTTCAAGACAAACCACCGCATTTTCCTCAAAGTCTTCTTCTTTCTCGTATGTATGTGTGGCATAACATGACGACATGTTCATATCCATGAATTCTCTTGGCATAAAATCTCCCAATGTGATAGAAGTGGTGACCTTTTGGTCCAAGTATTTGGTGACATAGGGGAGCGCTCAACCTTCTTAACTCTCGCGCTTGGTATATGTCTCTTGACGAATTTACTTCTTATGCGGCATGCGTTCAAAGTTTTTGCAGGTTTTGTGTGACTTCTTCTTCTGCGATGCGAGTCACAAGCGTCCCAGCCCTTCATCCCCTGGGATAGCGCTTTTCCACCTCTCAAGACTCTCGAACATGTTGACCGCATTCTTCCGTAGTAAGAATGTGTCCATTAGCTCTCACTTTAATAGAATTGAACCCTCCAAACTTGATTTCATAGACTGGGTTCTTCCAATAAAGCTAAGTCAAGCATATGCTATCGAAGTTTGGTTAGTAGTTGCCTTCTCCTCCTCGAAGAGCACACGTCCTTCACGGGCTAATCGCATTATGAAATCTTTGAAGACAAAGCACTTCTCAATTGAATGACCAACTAAGTGGCGGAATTTGCAGTAATTAGAATCACCTTCACGTCCCGTCTCATCTGGTCGCTTTGACTTCGGCAACTCAATAGCATTTGCAGCAACAAGTTCATCAAACATTGCCGAGACATCGGAATCCAGAAACGGATACTCCTTCACTTGCATCTCTTCCAGGGTTAATTTCTTTCGCTCACGAGGATGATCAATTCTCTTGGTCATCTTTTGAGACATCTTTGTGGATATCTTGATCGGTTCAAGCATTCGTCATCATAGACTCCCTCGGGTTCACTTTTGGAAAATATCATGCCAATTTTCTTATAGTCCTGATTCTCCTTTGCCTTAGCACTTGAGTTTTGGACAGGTGTCTTGCATCCATTTGCAGCAATGCTTAATTCCATGTCATGAGCGCGCGTAGCAAGTTCTTCAAATGTTTTCGGCATAATTCCCTTGAGGATATATTGAAGCTCCCAGCACATACCTTGAATGCACATCTCTATCGCAGAGGACTCGCTCAGGTGGTCTCTACAGTTGAGGTTTAGATTCCTCCACCTGTTGATACAATCAATCACAGGCTCATCTTTCCATTGTCGAGAATTGGTTAACTCTACCATGCTAACAATTCGCCGGGTACTGTAGAAACGGTTGAGAAACTCCTGTTCAAGTTGATCCCAACTTTTTTTTTGGTTCCAGCCTCCAAGTCAGTATACCAATCGAATGCATTGCCCTTCAAAGACCGCACAAATTGCTTCACCAAAAGATCTCCATAGCTTCCAACATTATTACATGTCTCAATGAAATGAGCCACATGCTGCTTTGGGTTTCCCTTCCCATCGAATTGTTGGAATTTTGGTGGTTGATAACCAGCAGGCATCCTTATGCTATCAATTCTTTGGGTGTAAGGTTTGGCGTAGGTATTAACAGACTTGCTACATTTTTCGTTCATCGTTCCCATGACGAAATCCTTCAATTGGTCAACATGGATGAAGCCATCGGAAGAGACTTGGATACCTTGAACTTTCTTTGTCGATTCCACTTCCTTTTGGATCTCAGACTTCTTTTGTGGAGCTTGACTTGTCTCTCCACTTTTTTCCAAGTGGCTCCTTATGTGGGCGATGGAGTTCTCCTGCTCTTGGGATCGCTTCGCAAGCTCTTCAATAAGCCTGGTCAGATGCGCGAGTTGCTCCTCTGTACTTGTTGTGCCAGTCATCATGACAGGAGCAAATGATGGAGCACTTGAATCCTCAGAGATGAAAAAATCTGACCCAAAAGCACCATGATGACCTTGGGGAGAGAAGTTAACACTTGTTTCATCATCTTCAAACTTAGAGCAGTTCTCCATGTGAGATGATGACTTTGAAGTTTCCAATGCAACGCCTTGCTTTGGCTTCAGAATTGATGGTGATGAAGCAGCATTCTTTCCAATAGCTTTTGATGCTCCTTGGACTTCTTTCTTAGCGAATGCTTTTGTTCTGCTCCCCGTCATCATTCCGGTGTTTGAGACTTGAGGGGTTGAAGTAGCAGCAACAACTTCCTTGCTATCAGCAGCCTTTGAACGAGCGGATTTTGAGTTGTCGTTCTTTAGTGCCATGGATTTGACTTGAATATGAATTTGATTTTGAAGTTTTGAAGAGAAGAGATGGGAGGCAGAGATTGTCCCACTGGGCGTGCCAAATTTGTAATGCGATAAAATTGAATCTGTAACAGAAACACGAAAATAACGCAACAAGGTAATTTTTATTAATCAAATCAAGTGAGTTACAATCTCTGGAAGGACTCCAATTTAGCTGGAATGATCCTCCGATTCTCCTCTTCTGAATTTGTTTTGTCCTAGCGTTGGAAGACTTGATCTTGAATTAAATATGATTTGATTCCAAGCGCCGAACCTTCGATTCCACAAAGCCGTTATGCCTTCCTGAATTTTTGTCGCGAAGAACGCCTTTGAAGATTGTTGAAGATTTCCTGAGAGCTTTTGTCAGTTGGAGTCTGTTTGTAGCTTCCAAATGTGATATTAAAATATCATGATAAAATTATGTATTTATTTCCTCTCAAAAGAAGCTGTAGAGGTTTACTTGGCCAGATTTCATTTGGAACATTGATGATCACAAGCACAGTGTCCTTCACATCTATACGAAATGAGTATTTTACCATACACATTAAAACATAGTTCTTTGCATTCAGTATCAGTGGTACAATCTCTTGGTAAACTTTGTCTGCAATCTGCTGCGTTCATTGTCTCAACTACACATAAAAAATGTCAATCCTCAGTACAAATTAATCTTAAAACTGACAAACATTAATTGAAAAGATTGAAAAAACAAAAAAACAAAAAAACATAAAAAAAAATCCTTAATCAAATTCTGATTTTTACGTTGAATGTTTTAAATAAAAAGTGACATTATTTCACTTAAAAAAACAAGTCATATATTATAGGAGAAAAGCTCAGGATATTATCCTAATTGGGAGAAGTAAATTCTTATGGCAAAATCGCCATTGCAACGAAAGTTTAAGTAAAGAATTTGAATTCAATATGAAACAAATAATTTTCATTTTCGAAACAATTTGATTTAAAGTTAATTTCACAAATCCATACGTTAGAATAGAAAATTGATTGGTTTTGAACTACATATCAACGAGCGAAACTCAAACACAACTGATATTTGATGAAAGAGAATTAATTTTTTTTGCTATAATGTTTGATGGTTTAGATTACTGAATGCTATGCAATGACAATCACGATTAGATGCAATATTTTTAGCATACCTAACATGAAACCAGTATACTTAGCAAAAAAAAAAAACATGAAACCTGTTGAAAGGATAAATGGAAGACAAGTAAATGAAGAAGAAATGAGTTGAACTTCGCAAGCAAAGCAAGCAAAGAAGGAAGAAGAAGAAATGTCGAGATTGGATCTCAGGGCTGAAAATTAAATAAATGATGGGTCTGTTTTATTAGCATATAAAATAGGCCCAAGTCCATTTAGTCTATTTTAGATATTTTACTTGTTTTGTTCTAAATAAAGAAAGTAAGAGTAAAAGATGAGCTAAAAAGCGATTACTTTTTCTTTTCTTCTATATAAACTGAAGCTCAGCTTCATTGTAATTACACTTCATAAATAAAATTTACAGAGATTTCCTTATTCTCTCAATTCCTTTCCATTTCCAACATGGTATCAGAGCTAAATAAAGCTTCCATAAGTGATTGTAGCTTGATTGTTTGAATCGAATACTTATTGAGTTGATGAGCTCAGATTGAGCTTGATTTTGATTACTTCTGATTGTTTTTGTTTTGATCAATTTTTTGATTCTGCAAACCTAACATTCATGGCTAATAATGTGGAGGTAGCTGCTATTCATCCATATACGGTACATCCGAGTGAGAATTCTACTTTTGTTCTTACAAAAGTAGTGTTAACAAGTTCAAATTACCAAACCTGGAGAAGAGAAATGCGCTGAGGAATAGTTACCAGAAACAAGCTTTGTTTCATTGAAAGCATAACAGGTTTTCATCCTCCAGCTAAGACAAATAAGTTGTATAGGCATTGGGAACAAGCTGATCAGCTTGTGATGACCTGGATATTGAATACACTATCAGATACAATAAGGATGAGTGTAAGTTCTTGTTTTACTGCATCTGAATTATGGAAAACCTTAGAAAAAAGATATACTAAAGGAAATGCATATAGATTGTCTGATACTTTGGAAGAGTTTTATGCTTTAAAACAAGGAGTCAAGTCTGTTGATGCTTTTTACACAGAATTAAAGGTAGTATGGGATGAATTGTGTGCTTTAAGAATTGTACCTGCCTGCACTTGTGGTGGATTGAATGCTGTTCAAGAGCAATATTGTGGTGAGTATGTCATTAGATTCCTGAAAGGTCTAAATGAGAATTTCTCACAAGTTAGATCTGAAGGGATTCATGGGCGGAAACTCGTTCCAAACACCCATGGATCCTCCCCTGAAGGATCCGCTCATATGAAACTATTCGAAAAAGCAATGTAAAACTTACAATTTTCGGATTCAAGAAGCTACTTCTTGAATGGAGGATGACGATTCTTGGAAGTTTTCTTTTCACCAACGGAATTCCCTTTGCGGAATTTCCCTCTACCAGTATCTACGCGACAAAACAAGCAGTGATTGCTAGCTCTTTGTCTTTCTGAAGTTCGGGAATTTAGAGAGAAAAGGGAAAAAGCAGAAAGAAAATGTTTTTCCTTTTAGTATTGGTATTTCGGCTGAATGACTTAAATTGCCTAGGGTTTCGGCTAAGAGATGTTATGTAGAGTGTGGGAGTTTGTTCCCAGAACAACTCCCACGTCTACTCAACTTCTCTCGGCTGTGGGAGACTCTGACTCCCACGTCCCCTAGACTTCTGCTGGTAGTGGGAGTCTTTATCGGATAACAACTCCCACTTAATCCCAGCTATAGTTAAATACCAAAATTGCCCCTATCTCTAATTTGAATAGTAAACACTTTATTATTTTCAGAAAAACAAATGTCAGATACAATGAACCTAGACACATTCTAGATTCATTGAATTTGGACATGAAGCTTGTTAGCTCGTCTATGCGTGTGACCCTGTAGGTTCATATCACAATGGCAATGAAAACACACTTAGTAGTAGTGTGAGTTCATAAGTCACAAGCGGCCCCTAGCAGGACATTGTGACTACCCAAGGTGAATGAATTTACAACGGAACCTATTGTCAATCCACTATTTAATCCCTTTGTCTCGCGATATCCTAATTAAGCATAAGGCATGGTGGTCGTCACCCTTATTAAGCTTAATTGTATTTATGCTCGATCTCCAGGTAGACTGTTTCGACAAATAGCATTTGATAACCACTTTATCAAATACATTTGAGCACTGACCATGCATTTAAACAGTCTTTCCCTATCGAGGGGCCCATGGATATCTCTCTCTAATAATAGAGAGGGACAAATTCCTTACAATGTCTCTCACATTCAAGCTATGATAGGACACTACATCCGATCATCATTCGTATTGATTACTCTGTTACAAGTAACGTCCGATCGAGTCAAAACGTGGCTCCATTCATACTAGAATCAATGAAGACATAAGGTCTAAGGATTCTAAAATAGTATTGAGGAAGTAATACTTATGACTTAAGACCATGAAGTATTACTTCTCGACGGATCACGTCCCAATACAATGTATCCCTATATATTGCATCTATGATGTGATTTGTATCCATTACACATGATCAGTAAAACAAGATCATCAATCAACAATCATACTAGTTTTATTTCATAGTGATTAAGCGTTACATAAAACTAGGGACTTCTAGAATAGTAATTACATAAGCTAATGAGTTTTACTATCAAATCACACATTTGATAATCAAAAGCAAAATTAACTATTCAATTACATGCTCAAAAGATAATAAAACGCACAACATGTGCTAATGGTCCTAGTGGTATCGCTAACAAGATCAAATGTTTTAATGATGAAACCTTTGCCAGACATAGAAGAAGTATTTGGCATGGCAGAAGAACATGAAACACAGATCTTATATGCTGCACAACATAATGTGAATGCACAATCACTTTGTAATCAGAATACAAGTGTAGATATGATGTCACTTGAAGAAGGAGTTGGAACTGCATATCACACAAACAACATGAGAATAGGATCTGTAAATGCTATGAACTCAGGTTATAAAAGGAGTACTTATAACAATCATAAGCAGGTTTTTGTGTGCACTTACTATGGTAAAGTAGGTCATTCTGTTGAGAGGTGCTATAAGAAGCATGGCTTTCCTCAAGGAAATAATGCATTTGGAAGAGGAAATGGCACAAGCAATTGGAATCAGAACACATCATTTGGAAGTACAAAGACAGATAATTGGCATGCTGGTAATTCAGGATCAGAGAAAGGAAATTATAAACCTGTGAATCAGGTTTCTGGAATTTCCAATGGAGGCCTTGCATCAACTGGATCAAATGAAATTTCTGTTTCAGGTTTTTCTCAGGAGCAGTAGCAACAGCTTATGACACTTATGAAGAGTGTTTGCCTTGAACACAATGCAGGAAGTACACCTACCTTTTCTGCTGCAGTCATTAATCAAGCAACCTTAGTGCAAGATGATCAGTTCAATGCTCCAACAGGTATACCTATTCCTTCTTTGGCATTAACTTGGATAATTGATTCTGGAGCAACTGATCATGTTAGTTGCACTGATAAAACTTTTGTTTCTTATGTTCATGTCACAAACTTGTACATAAAACTTCCTAATCATGTTTCTATACCTGTTACAAAGAAAGGAACTATTCATTTGACTCCTGATATCACTCTATATGATGTTCTCTTTGTTCCTACTTTTAGACTCATTATCATTTCTGTCTCTAAGCTAGTTTCTCACTCTCATTGTTCAATTACCTGTGCACCTGGACAATGTTACATTCAGGACCTTGCCACCTTGAGGAAGTTTGGGATAGCTAAAGAGATTCAAGGCTTGTACTACTTTCAACCTTCTTCCCCTTTACAGTTTGTTGATAGTACTTCATTTAAGGTTCAAAATAAATCTCATTCTGTTGCTCATGTTACTGCTACAGAAGTAAATAGTATGCTTTGGCATTATAGATTAGGTCACTTGTCATTGTCTAGATTAAAATTGATCAAGGACATTTCTACTTCTTGTTCTTCTGTTTGTGAATGCAGTATTTGTCCTACTGCAAAGCAACATAAGCTTGCTTTTCCTATCATAACTAGTATTGTAAAGAGGATTTTTGACCTCATTCACATTGATCTGTGGGGACCTTACAAAGAATTAACTACTCATGGACATCAATACTTTATGACTATAGTGGATGATTATAGTAGGTTTACATGGACTTTCTTACTCAAAACAAAGTCTGAAACTAGCAATACACTGCAGTCATTCTACTCTTTCATTCATACTCAATTTGATATTAAAATCAAAGTCATAAGAACAGATAATGGTGCAGAATTTCTTATGCCTTCCTTTTATTCAAATCATGGCATCCTGCATCAAACCTCTTGTGTACAAACACCTGAACAAAATGGAACAGTAGAGAGAAAGCATCAGCATATTCTCAATGTGGCTAGAGCACTTAAGTTTCAATCTAATATTCCTATATCTTTCTGGGTTATTGTATCACTCATGCTACATACTTGATTAATATAACCCCTTCACCCATCATTCATAATCAAACACCATATGAGAGGATGTATAAATATGCTCCAAAATATTCAAACCTCAAAGTCTTTGGATGTCTCAGCTATGCATGTACTCTAGCACATGATAGAGGGAAATTTGATCCTAGAGGGAAGAAATGTGCTTATTTAGGGCAATCCACTACATCTAAAGGATATGTTTTAGTTGATATTGAGACTCTTGATGTGTTTTTCTCCAGAAATGTCATATTCCTTGAGCACTTATTTCCTTTTCAAAATGCATCTCTTGTTTCATCTACTCATGCTCCTATTTCTATTGCTTTTCCTCCTTCACAGTTCTTAGATGAAACTTCACCCCAGATTACTCCCACAGAATTCTTAAGTTCTACCTCTTCTTCATCTCATACTCTTCCACAGAATACTTCTTCTTCCTTACCTGACTCATATCCTTCATTGAATAACCCTCTTCCTAGCAGAAAGTCAAGTAGACAGCTTAAAACCCCATCCTATCTCAAAGAATATGATACAACACTGTCTACATCACCCCATACCATTCATAAAGTCATCTCATATGATCTTTTAAATCAGAATCAATTGTCTTTTATTAATGCTTTGGATGTTAATTGGGAACCTGTAAGCTACACTGAAGCTGCAAAACATCAAGTTTGGAGGGATGCTATGTCAGCTGAACTTGCAGCCTTAGCAGAAAACAACACTTGGGAAATCACTTTCTTGCCTTCTGATAAGAAGGCTATAGGTAACAAGTGGGTGTACAAGATAAAATATCTTGCAGATGGAAGCATAGAGAGATATAAAGCAAGGCTGGTTGCTAAAGGATATACTCAGCAGCGGGGAGTTGACTTTCTCAACACTTTCTCACCGTGGGCCAAAATGACAACCATAAGAGTTTTATTGGCGATTGCGATCGATAAAGGGTGGTTTATGCATCGACTTGACATAAACAATGCCTTTCTCCATGGGGATCTTCATGAGGACATATACATGCAACCACCCTCGGTCTTCAAGGCATTATTCTCGGCCAAGTTTGCAAGCTTAAGAAATCACTCTATGGCTTGAAGCAAGCCCAAGAGAGAGTGGAATGCAACTCGACTTCAGCTTTGCTTAAGCAAGGATTTAAGCAATCTTATCATGATTACGACTTATTCACCAAACAAACCGCTTCTTCCTTTATTGCCCTCTTTTGGTCTATGTAGATGATGTGTTGTTAGTCGGTGACTCTATGGCGGGAGATACATGCAATCAAGTCTTTTCTTCATCGCCAGCTCGTAATTAAAGACTTGGGTGAGCTAACCTATTTCCTTGGCATTGAAATGATTAGGACGAGATCAAGGAATTGTTCTATCTCGGGAGGAAATATATCTTGGACTTACTAAAGTGTGAAGGTTTTCTAGAAAGCATTCCTAGTCCTACTCCTATAGATCCTGCAGCCAAATATTGCCACAATGATGCAGAAGCTTTTCATGACATTACTAAGTAGAGACAAGTAATTGGAAAGCTGCTCTACTTAACCATCACAAGACCAGATATTGCATATACAGTTCAACAACTTAGTCAATTTTTGGATCATCCAACAGTGCTGCATCAAAAGGCTGTGAGTAAATTGCTTAGATATTTGAAAGCTTCTCCTGGACAAGGCCTCTTATATTCTGCCAATAGCACACTTTATCTCAAAGGTTTTGTGGATAGTGATTGGGCGGGGATGCAGATGAGACAAGAAGATCGGTGACATGTTTTTTGTGTGTTTCTTGGGAGTTCATTAGTTTCTGGAAGTCCAAGAAACAAACCACAGTGTCCAGGAGTAGTTCAGCAGAAGCTGAATACAGGGCCATGGCTATGGCAACCTGTGAAATTCAGTGGCTTATATATCTACTTGGAGATTTTGGAGTTAAACAAAGTCAAGCTGTCCCTTTGTTCTGTGATAGTGCAAGTGCAATTTATATTGCAGAAAATCCAGTGTTTCATGAAAGGACAAAACACATTGACATTGACTGTCATGTTGTAAGGGAGAAGTTGCAATCAAATGTTCTAAAACCTTTGCCAGTAAGTTCATACAGGCAGCTTGCTGATATCTTTACAAAGGGGTTACATTCTACTAGACTGAATTTTCTTGTGCAGTCTCTAGGATTGTTTAATCTCTACAAAGGTCCATCTTGAGGGAGGGTGTTGAGAGGATAAATGGAAGACAAGTAAATGAAGAAGAAATGAGCTGAACTTGTGCAAGCAGCAAGCAGCAAAGAAGGAAGAAGAAGAAATGTCGAGATTGGATCTGGGCTGAAAATTAAATAAAGGATGGGCTGTTTTATTAGCATATAAAATAGGCCCAAGTCCATTTAGTCTATTTTAGATATTTTACTTGTTTTGTTCTAAATAAAGAAAGTAAGAGTAGTAGAAGATTAGAGCTCAAAATGAGCAGTTACTTTTCTTTTCTTCTATATAAACTGAAGCTCAGCTTCATTGTAATTACACTTCATAAATAAAATTTACAGAGATTTCCTTATTCTCTCAATTCCTTTCCATTTCCAACAAAACCAGTACAATTCATTTGAAGAGAACAAATAATATTTGAGACTCCAGTTGTATACGATAGGCCTTTTAAAATATATTAATTTGTATATATTTTCAATGATATCGAAAGAACTAGAAAAACAAATAATACCTGAAAAAACAGAAAGAATGGCGAAGGCAAACATAAACGATATCAACAATTTATTCATTACTTAGTAAAAATGTTCTTTTATTAAAGGAGTCAAGTTGCTTTTTGAGACAAATATATTTTTAATCAAAGCCTCAATTTATAGCCATAACCACAATGGTGTTGACTGAAGACGTGTACTTATTTGTTGTGTCCTATTACATTTTCCTTTTTTGAAAGGAAAAATTTCGATATGGATCGTGCTCTATGCGACCTTGTGTTACTAAAACCGACAATATCATTACAAAGTTTCTCTCTCCTCATGTGGTGGTGATGCTAGCTAGCTCTGCACCGTTAGATCAAATGGAACTAGTACATATCAAAGTTATCTTTTTGAAATAACATTATACCATAATATAGTTGGGTTGGTGACAAATATTAATATATTCCATAATTGAAAGATTATTTATTTGAAAAAATAAAACATAATATATTATGTAAAAAATACCCATCTCAATATAGTTACATATTTTTTTAAAATAATATTATACCATACCATAAGTTGAGTTGGTCAATTATTTTAATTTATTCCGTAAATGAAAGATTATTTATTTGTAAAGAACCATAAAATATTATTTATTTGGTAACGCATTAGTACTAACACTCACAAATTTTAATTTATTTTATAATCATATCTAATTAGGCATGTTCTAATAGGAAGAATTGAAGTTCAATCCTCGAACACATGCTCAATGGGGAGAGCCCTTACTAACCCCCAATTGGTGAGCTTCATTAGATTTAGATGCACTTGCTCATAGATGAGGCGACTTTAGAGACATATCTACGAGCTAAGCACTTTGGATGTTGATAAAACTTTATGTAATGTTACCTCCATTATTTAATATAAGACTTTTATTACATGTTATGAAAAGTTAAGATGTTTTTAAATAAAAATAAAAACATTGCTCTCTTAAATAAAATCAGTGGTATTCAAGTCATATTTAAGAGAATAATATTTGTATTTGAACTAACAAAGTATCTTATATTTTGTTCTTTAATTTTCACAACATGTAATGAAAGTCTTATTGTCATGCCCTCGTAACCCGGGGAGGTGATTGGTAGTGCCTCGTCTACCAATGAGACACCAAAGCCCAAATCGGATATGCCATAAATCCGAAAAATTTCCAATAACTTAAAAAGGGATATAAAGGTTTAACATCATAACTTAGGGAAAATACTTGATAAGAGTCTATAATCCAGAATGAAATAACAAGATATAATCCAGAATCCTATCTATAATCCAAAATGAAATAACAAGGTTCAACGGAATAAAACTAGACAACTATTACATCAAACATGAAACTTCTTATCCTCGAGTTCCTAGTTGTGGGGCAAACGACCCAATCAGAATCACAATAAGCCACTAGTCCTGCATTGAGATTGTTTATGGGATGAAAAATTTCTCTTCCCGTATTGCCCTTAATACAACAAACTACTCGAAGTGCAGCATCCCAATATCTTTCCCTTGGATTTTGCATGAATTGACTAAGGTTATGGGATCGCATAAGTGATGTCGGGCCTCATTATGGTGAGCTAAAGTAGTCGCCCAACTAATCGCCTATATCGCCCTTAATCATCTGGGTTAACTTTCCACTATCATCTTTAATTGTCAACTTGAGTTGTGCTCCATTGGTGTAGAACATGGTCGTGAATTAGATAAACCACATTCAGTTAAAATGTGAATAACATACTTTATTTAATACAAAAAATAGATCTTTAGGAGAATATGATACTTTTATGCCCAAAAAAAATACTAGAGGACTCCAAGATATTTGATTGTAAATTTGAAATCCAAGTACCCCTTTTACTTCTTGGCATGTCATCAACATAAACTAGGATCACAATAAAATTATTACCTCTTCGATAGACGAATAAGGTAGGTTCTGTTACAGCCTGCCTAAAGACGAATTTAGAAAGCTCTTTGGTGAGCTTACCAAACCAGTTCCTTCCTGCTTGCTTCAACCCATATATGGATTCTTGAGCTTGCAATAAAGATTTGACCTAGATGACGAAAATTCAAGTGGTGGTTCCATATAAATATCCTCTTCAAGATCACCATGAAGGAATACATTGTTGACATCTAATTTGAAGATGCTCCAATTTTTGGAAACTGCTAAAGACAAAAGACATCGAATTGTGGTCATTTTGGCAATTGGAGCAAAAGTCTCAATGAAATCATCCCCCTCGACGTGAGAGTAACCTCTAGCCAACACGCGTGATTTAGGGGCGTTCTAGAGAGCCATCAGCTGAAACTTCAATTTATAGACCCAGCGATTGGAAACGAGTTTTCTTTCCAAGAGGAAATGGTGCATAAACCCAGTGTTGTTCGGCTGCCATATATTCCTGCCACATAAGACAACGAGCGGCATCTGCATAGCTGCGAGGCTCAGTATAGTGGGACAGAGAAGCAAGGTAACATTTATGGGAAAAAGAAAAATTCTCATAAGATAAATATTTATGTAGTGGATAAACCATACCTGAAGAAGCCGTTGGAGAAGGGTGAGCCGCGAGAGCAAAGATGTTGCAAACATAATCGCGAAGTCGAACAGATGGTTGAGTGTTGCGTGTGGACCGTCGAAGTGGAACATCCTGAAAAGGAATTTGGCTTGAAGGGGAAACAGAAGCTCCCCCTGGATGGTTTAAAATTGGATAAGCCTGGGACGGTGAGCTACTGGAATGGGGCTTTGCATGGGCTTGGCCCAGTTTCTCCAGTTCAGTCATAACATGGCACCCGAAAAAGTGGGACAAACATTTTTGTCCATAACGGAAGTCCCACTTCCGTCCCGGGGCCATAACGGAAGTGGGACTTCCGTTCTGGCTGACGTGGCAGCTTTTCCCACGCGCGTTGCCACGTGGCCAGAACGGAAGTGGGACTTCCGTTATGGTCCTGACAAAAAATACCCTACGCAAACCCTAACTTTTGTCCATGACTTTGAGGACGGAATTCCCACTTCCGTCCTCAACCTCCAGCCAATTTGCAGCGTGTAGTCACTTCTCACTTTTGCTTTTTTGACCCCAAAAAAATAATTTCCGAACGGTTTTTGCAATTTCGTGCGCATTTGTGACCGGGTTTTCGGGAGACTTGTCCATTTCGGGAGAAATTTTTACAATTTCCCACCACATCTATAAATACCCCTCCAAACCTCTCCACAATTCTCAAACCCATAAAAACCCTATCATCCTTAATACTATCTTTGATATTATTTGTTAATTTTACAAAAATCGTATCCTCCGTAATGGCCAACTTTCCCGAATTTATGCATAAAAAATTCAGGGATGTTGATTTTACTAGAGAATGGCCAGTCGAATACGAGGAGGTTTTAATAGAAATATGTTATGATTTCAGTCTACAGGGTTACCCTCGAGAAAAACGTTGGTCTGATTGCTACAATGAAATTGTTTACGGAATTAATTCTGTGACCGGGGGACAATTCACAGTTGCGATGATCGATGCAGGCCTAGCAAAACTGCGTAGGCGGTTTTGGGATTTCGAAGCGCTCACCCACAAATCATGGTTCAAGTACGACGGAAAGACGAACATTGTTGACTTGGACGGTGCTGAGGCCCAGTGGGCGGAATACGTTGCGGTAAGTTGCGTGTAATTAAGGCACACTGTATTAACTGTATATTTACATAACTAAATGTTTTTTTATATAACTCTAATTTAGGCTAATCCAAGGGCCAAGCGGTACAGAAGAAGTGGCGAATTTTTATTTATCCTTCTCTGCCATATTTTTGGGCATGAAGGAAGAGGATTTGTGGACGAAGCTGGACAATGTTCAACATCTCCTGAAGAGGTAACTGTGGAGGCTCCCCCTGAATACCCGATGTCGGATGCATCGTCCAGCAACAGTAAGACTTGGAAAATGATTGAGCCTAAGTTTCGAAATAATTAGGGTTTGACTAACCGGGACTTTTTTATTTTTTAATGTTCGATGTAAATTTATTCGTATGAAGTTAATGGAATTGTCAGTTTTTTGATTTTTGAAAGTTCCGAAATGAGCAATATTTAAAAAACATTGAAACTAATAATTATAATATGAACACGTATGGAAAAAATTAGTAGGACAAGGGGAGAGGTTTTTGAGGTGTTAGTTATAGATTTAGTATGAAATTATAAAATTAAGATTTTGAATTGGACAGGTCTCCTAAAATTGGTAAGTAATGCGAACGAAACTGCAAGAAACCGTTTGGGATTTTCGGGCAATAAAGCAAAAGTGAGAAGTGACAATAGCCTGCAATTTGAGGACGGAAGTGGCAATTCCGTCCTCAAAATCCGCGGAGGACCAAACGTACAATTATTGGGAAAAATCATGTGCCGGTTGAGAACGGAAGTCCCACTTCCGTTCTCAATCGGCAGTGGCTTTGCCCATTTGCTGCAAAATTCTCTATAAAATTGAATACCCTCCCATCCATTTTTAATACTCCAAACACCATTTTCCAAATTATTTGGTCTAAACACCCTCATATTTCCTCAACCCCTTATTTCGTTTTGCTTAAAAATGGCACTCGAATGTCCAATGAGATTGTATTTACATTTTGACCACAATATAGTTTACGAAAATGGGGGTTACCCCCGTTTCGCCGAGCCTAGCGAAAAAAGTTTTGAAGTTATACAAAGGATTTCATTCAGACAACTTTGCCATAGAATCAGGGACGATTACAGTGGGGGCGCCGCCCCCCAAGATTTTTAAAAATACTACTATTTTTAAAATTTTATGTGTATTATGGAAAATTTTGGAAAATTTTATCAATTTCGCCCCCCCCAAGAATTTTTTTTTGCCTTTTTTATCGCCCCCCAAGAATTTTGGAATTTTTTTACTAGTTTTGCCCCCCCAACATCAAATTCCTGGCTTCGTCCCTGCATAGAATATGTCACCGCAAAGGAGTCGAGCTTTCTACTGTCAATGTTCGGCTAATAATGATCCGTCCATTCTTCATGCCGACGTTCAACATGGTGGCGTACGATGTTGTAAACCTTAACGAGGAAGAAGGTTTAGAAAGTTTGTGGGGAATCCAAACGGATTTCAAACTCCAAGGGATTCATGTTGGTGCCCTGTTGGAACCTGTGCAGAGACATGCATATAGCTTTGTAATACCAACAACACACTTTGCACCGGAGCCACATTTTGTTCCGGAACCATTTTTTTCGGAGCCAAATCCATTACCAAATATGCCCCCACCGTCTACTTACGAACCCTGTACCGATAATTCGGTCATGGATTCTTTGGGTCCAATATCCGACATTGACGGCGTTCCGGAAACGGAAGACGACTTCGCCGACGATAGTGGTGGAGACCCACGAGGGCGACGCGAGTGCGAGGGAGGGACGTTGAGGGGGTAGCGGAAGATGACAACCCCGAAATCCAACAACAAACCGAGTGGACCAAGCACTTGAAGAGGCGGTACAAGAGCTCGAACCTACACCCTCTACTTTCCGGTCCGGCCATTCCGAATGGAATTTGCCATCGTACTGGTAACTATGCTAATTTTTGATTTGTTGGAATGATATGGGTTCCATGGAACCCGATGACACGGAATCACATACGGTGGACAAAAAAATTAAAACATGGAATCCCGATATTCCCGAAATATGCTTGGGGTGCATTCAAGGATAAACGCGAGGCAATGTTGGGTCTGTGAATGTGTGGCATGACAAGGTGGCATTAAGGGAATGGAAAAGAGAGAGGAGCAACAAACAATGGTTCAGCGGGGTGTGTAGAAATTCAACCGAAATTGCCCGATGCGGTTGAGTACGTTCGCATAAATCATAGCGAGGGTGGATGGAATGTGGAAGGTTACAAAGCTTAACCAGGGACCACTACTTTGCTTGATGGACCCAGAACAAAAAACGCAACATGTCCTCCGACTACATCGGGGTAAAAATTCTACACCTTGTTCGGGCTGATCCTGAAATATCCATTAAATTGATTAGAAATTTGCTTGTACCAGCTGATATGAATTTGACTTGTACCTATAGAAAAGCTTGGTATGCCCGATGAAATGCTATAGAAACACTTTTTGGTACTTGGCAATCAACTTTTCGAGTACTTGCCGCATTATATCCAGGGCACTAAATGATTCAAACCCGGGTAAGATAGCCAAATTTCTCTACCACCCTCGAGAAACCGATAATGGGCCCAAGGTGTTCGAGTCATTGTTACGGACCTTTTAAACCGTTGGTTGATGGTTACACGTGGTGCTGACCCATAATTTCAGTTGATGGGACACACCTTAGGGGGAATTATAAAGGGACTCTCACGGTTGCAAGCACTCGGATGCTAACAACCAAATTTTACCCCTTGCTTTTGCATTGGTCGATTCAGAATCATCTTTGACTTGGGACGTGATTCCTTAGGCACTTGAGGGAACATGTTGTCAAAGACCTTCAAGTGTGTCTTATCGGCGATCGTCATGCCGAGCATTCTTAGTGCCGTGGCAACACTCCCCCGGATGGCAACCCCCAAAGGCGGTGCACCGATCATCGCCTTAGGCATTACAAGTCCAATTTTCACACTCATGCAAAAAACAAAGAATTGAAAGATTATGTGTGGATTGCTGCAAGTCAACCGAAAAAGGTTAAGTGTGATTTTTATCTAGAGCGTATAAAACAAAAAGATGAAGATGCGTTTAACTGGTTAATGCAGCAGCCCAAAGAGTTGTGGACTTTGGCATACGACGGGGGAATGCGTTTCGGTTGCATGACTACAAACATGTCAGAGGCGCTTAATAGCGTTCTAAAGCAGTCTAGAGCGCTGCCTTTGAAATCGCTCGTGGAGATGATATTTTTTAAACTTGTACATTATTTTGACAAACACAGCAAAACGCAAATGGTTGTAAAACGCCTTTCCCCTAAGAGGATATGGGAGCGAGTATTTCGCGTACGAACAAAAGGCAGCAACTCTTCTTGTAAACCGACACCACATGGGACCGAGGTATCTATAGGGTCATGTCCCGACATAGAGGACCGGGCGAGGTGGGAAAAACGTACACGGTCAACTTATCGGTTCAGTGGGTGTAGTCTGTGATAAGTGGGCTGCTTATTCGGTTCCATGCTCTCGTGTCATTGCTAGTGTCCAAATCGATAATGCAGGATGCTTCTCGATTCATCCCCCCTGTCTATTCTCTCGAACATTATAGGAATACTTACAAGTCAATTTTATATCCTGTACTGATCCCTGTTCATTGGAGATCCCCCCTTTTGATTTGACATATCACCCACCTAACATGAAAGCTACGCGAGTGGGTCGACCTCGAAGGCGGAGATACCAAATGCCTATGGACACGAGAGAACAGGGGGCACTCAAAGGGAAAAGAAGTGCGGCCACTCTGTAAGCGAGTCGGTCATAGCCGGGAAGACTTGCCCCATGTTAGCACATCTTGAGCAACCATCCCCCACCCCCACCCTCCACGAGTAATTGTATTTAAATTCTCCGAATTGTAATAGTTTAGAATTAATAAAATTGTTGTGAATGTGCTCGATTTTTTTCCATTCAATTTCATCGAACATCTTACATTTCAAGTACATATTATTAAAGTTGGCGTAATAAATCAAAAAAAATCATCATTCCCTGACCCTGTAATCAAGGATATCGTAAGAAAGTTTGGATGAATTTTTACATGGTCACCCGGGTGTAATCTAGAAAACACAACAAACTCATCCCACCCTCAAAAAATAGTAATGATCGTGACCTTCGTCTCTAGTCACTTGCGGTGTCAATTTATTTACTAGTGAAGGTTGCGCATGTGTAGTACTTCGAGGGATTCCAAGTTGCATTCTAACACGCCATTGCATGTAATGCGGACATATCCACTGTACACGGGAAACAACATTACAACACATAAATGTAAAATGAGCGATTTTATTACTAAAATTTTAATATTACTTAACGTACTAGGTTTGGAAAGTCCCAGAATATGTTTTGTAAATGTCTATTCGAAAACTCTGTCGGAAAAAATGCCCCGTCCCGAGGGATACGATAGTCGCCCTTCGGGTAACCTATCCAGGGCCCTCCCTTAACATAAATATCTAATAGATTCCTGGAGATGGTATAAAATGAACTTTATTTGTGGGGACGAAGATTGTTGTCACGCAAAAATTGTTGCAATCCTCCGTCTCAGGTAGTAGGTGTCATCTATTTTGGTTACATAGACGCACCATTGATTCCCATGGTCATCCTTCAGGTACACACAACTAGCTAATTCGAGACCAGTTTGCTCCAACCAACTTGTGTACTTCGATGGAAGGCGCTACAAATCCAAAATTATGAGTTAGATAGCTAAACACATTTACATACAATAAAACATTACTCATTACTAAATACAATACTACCATTTTTTCCATCGGTTTGATTTCCGACCGCAATTCTAAATTGGTATACGAAATACTCTTCGGTAGGGATTCATTTCGCTATTCATTTTCAAAGATAGTATTAAGGATGATAGGGTTTTTATGGGTTTGAGAATTGTGGAGAGGTTTGGAGGGGTATTTATAGATGTGGTGGGAAATTGTAAAAATTTCTCCCGAAATGGACAAGTCTCTGAAAACCGGTCACAAATGCGCACGAAATTGCAAAAACCATTCGGAAATTATTTTTTTGGGTCAAAAAAGCAAAAGTGAGAAGTGACTACACGCTGCAAATTGGCTGGAGGTTGAGGACGGAAGTGGGAATTCCGTCCTCAAAGTCACGGACAAAAGTTAGGGTTTGCGTAGGGTATTTTTTGTCAGGACCATAACGGAAGTCCCACTTGATCCCGGGGACCATGACGAAGTGGGACTTAGATTACAGCCACGTGGCAACGCACGTGGGAAAAAGCTGCCACGTCGGCCCGAGCAAGTCCCACTTCCGTTATGGCTCGGGACGAAGTGGGGACTTCCGTTATGGACAAAAATGTTTGTCCCACTTTTCCGGGTGCCATGTTATGACTGAACTGGAGAAACTGGGCCAAGCCCATGCAAAGCCCACTGGAATGGACAGTGGGATTAAAGGCTATTGAGGTTGGTGGGATGGAGGGAATGGGCTCACTTAGTGGGCCGAGAGAAGCATAGTTCGCGGGTTGTGCTATAAGGTCCGCGAGTGAAGATCGTTGGTCAGGCTGGTCTCGGGTCAAAGCATATCGTGGGTCAAGCTGGTCGCGAATCAAAGTTGGGCGCGGGTCAAACTGAGCTTAAGTCAAATCTGGGCGCGGGTCAAGGCTAGATGGTGTTGGCGGACTAGGCTGACTTGGATCTGGAAGTGCTGGGCTAGATTTCTAAATGGGCTGGCTAGGCTGATTTTTTGGAATGGGCTGGCTGGGCTGATTTGCTAGGTTTGGACCCAGATTTTGGAGTGAGCTGGCTGGCTGGGTTTGGACAATTTCCTCTGGACTTATGTATGGGCTGGTCCAAGCCTGGCTAGGCTGAGTAGGAAAACTAAAGTCATATGGCTCAATGGCCTGGGACTCATGGGTATTTTTTGAAGTTTTTGGAAGATTTTTTGATAAGGAAGTGAACGGAAAAATATCCTCATAAAAGCGAACATCGCGAGAGACAAATAATTTCGTTGATTCAATGTCATAGACTTACCAACCCTTTTGCCCCCATAGGATATCCGACAAAAATGCACTTGGTGGGACAGTTCGGTGAATTTATCTACTAGATGGATTTGCGTTATGAGCATATCAAAGTGACCCAAAAACTCTAAGGTGATCAAAGTATGGAGGTCGTCCCAAAAAGAATTTCATAAGGAGTTTTAGTATTAAGAATTTTACTAGGAGTGTGATTGACAAGATATCCTCGTTGTTAAAATGCACTCTCACAAAACGAATAGGTAAATTTGCTTCAAAGCGAAGGGCTCGTGCGACATTTAAAATATGCCTATTCTTTCTCTCTACCCGCCCGTTTTGTTAAGGAGTATAGACACAAGAAGTTTCATGAAGGATACCGGTTTGGGAAAAAAAATCTCTAAGACTAAAAAAATTCGGTTCCCATTATCACTTCTAATTCATTTGATTACTCCTTAAAATTGTGTGGAAACCATGTTGTGAAAATTAATACATATTTTTTTTTTTGTTTCACTTTTTTCTTTAAGAAGATACACCCAAACAGACCGAGAAAAATCATCCACCAAAAAGAAAAAATAATGTGCCCCCAGTTAAGGAAGGAGTTTTGTATTTACCCCTTAAATCACAATGTATAAGTCAAAAAGGGAGTGTCGCCTTATTATTACTAATAGGAAAGGATATTCTAGAGTCTTTTGCATGATGGCAAACATCACAAGGTAGAGATTTATTGCTTGGAGATTTTAATAAAACCAAAATATTAGGTAAAGTACTAAAGGAGGGATGCCCGAGTCGTCGGTTCCACAACTAACAATCTTCATCCGAGCAGATTGCCGTTATTATTTTGCATCGGTGAGTCACACATTTGAGACGGTAGATGCCCCCACTTAGCCCACCTTCCCTAAATAGCGTCCCCCTGTATAATGTACAACACAATATTCATTAAAGTAAGTGACAACACAGTATTTCGGCAAGTTCCAGGGCCAATTCCCTTGATTCACCATTGTCTAAAGATGTTGTGGCTGACTGGTGGGATGAAAAAGCAGATGG
This sequence comes from Vinca minor, assembly GCA_026122235.1. Taxonomy (NCBI): domain Eukaryota; kingdom Viridiplantae; phylum Streptophyta; class Magnoliopsida; order Gentianales; family Apocynaceae; genus Vinca; species Vinca minor. Next base: position 27,342 of record JAOCZM010000168.1, read on the forward strand.
GCCTGGATACCCAGCGCATGAGAGCCTGAAGATTGGTCACCAGAGCATTAAGCGGACAGTTGCTGACTGGACAACGTTGGGTGTCTCGCTTGTAGCGCAGCTGAAGAATGGTCTCCCGTGCAATGAGTGCCTGCCTAATGCTCCTTTGACCATTTTTCAACTTTCTGGTTATAATTTGAGCTAGCACCTTCAGTTGCTAAATAGGCTGACCCTCCGATCCTACTAGCACGAACCTGGCCTCTGTTGCTTCATCCTCCTCTGCCTCGGGATCCGTTACTTGGGCTTCCATGAAGGCTCCAACAATCTTTTTTTCTCGTGTCCTACTTTTCCACAATGCTCACAAATAACACGATTAAAATCAGATTTAAAAGAAGCGTTAAAAGCCGAACCTTCAATGGGTGATCCATCAGTTTCTAACACAGAGAAAAAATGATTTTCTTCTCGAATTGCCGCATTAAACACTTTGTCAACCGATGGAAGTGGATCCGTATTCAATTGTTGACATCGTATTGTACCAAAATGTGAATTGAGTCCAAGGAGGAATTGATGGACTCACTCATCTTGACGTTGTCGGGTAAGTACCATGATAGTCTCCTCATAACTACAGTTTGGAAGAGGCATATATCGCTCAAATTCATTCCAAAGAGTCTCAAGCCTTCCATAGTACTCCGTTACACTCATGGTACCTTGACGTAGCAATTGAATTTTTTGACGCAATTGATAGATTCGTGGCCCATTATCTTGTGCGTATCTCGTTTTGAGAATCACAAACATATATCAGCATGCACCGAAACTTTGTTTCGACATAAGCCATTATCCATCCCTTATGAATGAACTACAGCTGATCTCAATGTCCGCCATGACGGGATCTATTAGACTAATAAAGGACCCATTGACAAAACCTAGCTTGCCTTTGGCTTGCAAGGAATTCTCTGACCCGGAAACCCAATCCCCCTACAAGATAGCAGTTAAATAGTGACAAACATATCCGTCGCTAACCTGAGATTAGCGACCGAACAACGTGGTGAAATATTTTTCGTCGCTAAACCGATTTGCGACCGACTACCAACGAATTATGTAGCGACCGACTAATTGGTCGCTATATATAGACGGATTGGCGACCGAATGGCCATCAATGTTGACTTTCAATTTGACTGGTTAACGACCGATTACCGATGACCCTTTTACCAATGAAATATGAGGTTGAGAAATACTGACCGATTACTACCAAATGGTCTACAATGTTGACTTTGACTTTGACTTATTAACAAAGCGATTACGGGTCGAGCAGATCAACAATGTTGACTTTGACTTGTTAACGATCGATTGCTGATGGCCCTTTTACCGATGGAATAATAGGTCGCGATTTATCGACCGGGATCATCGACCGAACAATCAACAATGTTTACTTTGACTTTGACTTGTTAAGGACCGATTGCCGACGACTCATTTAGCGACGGATTATTACGTCGGTAAAACGACCGATTCGAGTTCATTTGACTTTGACTTTAAACCTCTAGTAACCGATATAACGATCGCTAAATATTATTAAATTTTAAAAAAATAAATTTCGAAATTTAATTAAATCCCTATTATAACCTTGCAATGTACTCCTTGGGGTCCCCTATCTTTTGTAGGTTCACTTATATGTATATCCTTGTAAATGCATGAGTTGCAATATGAAAATTCGAGAATCAAATTAATTTTTGGAAATACAATTACCACTTTGAATTATTTTAAAAAGTTATACAATACGACAATTAATTTATGGTAATAAAGTTATACATAAATTTTCTTATAAAGTACTAAAAATAAACCTACAGGTATTACTCACCTACAATATGTGGAATTCCAAGAAGCTAGTTGTTCAACTTCAATTTGTATCGTTCAAGTGGCTTCTTAGTGTGCAGCAAGAAAAAGACATATAAAATTGGGTATATTAAAATAAAACAAAAAACAAAAATATATATCATGCATGAAAAAATGGATTAATAAATGAAAGTTAAGAATTAAAGCACAACAACAAATAGATAACCAAATTAATAATTTTATTTTTAATCATTCTAAATCATCCTCCGATATAAATTCATCATCTTCTTCAAAATTTTCATCACCCGACATAAATTCATCGTCATCATCTTCATTAACACGACCCGTATTGGTCACAAGTACAACTTTGATTTTCCCTGACTGGTGTGCAAGTTGACCAACTTCATTAATAGTTGGATCAATGTGACTAGTCTCCTACTCGCGAACTTCCTCCTGATATGGTACCAGAACATTAGGAACGTCAACTACACGTGGGTTGGAATGACAAACAACCCTGGATATTGTCTTACTACCTGGATAAGGTGTGTAGTAGACTTGTTGATTTTGGGAAGCAAATATAAATCGATCGTAACCCTGGTACGTTCTTTTCCTATTGATTTCTACAAGCTTATATTGAGGATGCACCCTCAAACCTCTATTTGGAGTTTAATCAAACCAGTAACATTTGAAAAGAATTATTTTTTGGACTGGTACTCTAGCAAGTTCAACCTCAATGACTTGCTTCAACTCACCGTAGTAATCGTCTTTAACCCATACCCCACTGTTTGTGGACCCTTTTCCTTTACTGTGGGTTTTTGTGTGAAATATATAACCGTTAACAAAGTAACCGGAATATGACATCACTCTCCTTGTCGGGCCCCATGAAAGATTTTTCAACAATCTTTCAGAATGTTTCGGAAGGCTATGTATCTGTTGAGAACAACAAAAGTTAAATTAGTTTAGACATTCTTAAAACAAATACATTTCTACATAATACCAACTTACATGAGTTCCAAACCATGTGGAAAAATCACTATAAACCCAGCTTTGCAGTTCATCCAACATTATCTAGGGAGTTTGGTCATGTACTTCACTAACAATTTTTCTGAGTTACAAATCAAATGACAATATTATTACTTGGCTACTTTTAATTATATAGGAAAACTGAAGTAATAGATGCTTTACTTACTGAAGGTATGGTTCAACCATTTCACAAATCATAAGGATGTAATTCATGGCTGTTTTATAATCTTGATCAGATAATGAAATCTTTTCTTTTTTTCCAAATGGTCTTCCAGGTAAGTTGCAAATTGATAATACATCTGTTCCACTTGTAGTCTCGTTTTCACCATCATTTTTCCTAATGGTTGTAACTTTCGTTATCATACAGCGTTCGAAATAATAGCTAAATAATGTAGCAGCTTCTTCCACCAAGTATGCATTGCAAATTGACCCCTAAACTCTAGCGTTGTTTTTTTTTCTTCTTTTTTAGATGGTACAGGTATCTAATTAAAGCATAAATAGTTAATCACATTATAAATACATGAAAACAAAATTGAAGTTGATATCATAAAGACATGGGTTGTTACCTCTCGAATGGGTACATCCACCTAAACTGTACCGGACCACCAACCTTGGCTTCATACGGAAGGTGAATCAGAAAGTGTTCCATGACATCAAAAAATCCCGAGGGAAATATTCTCTCTAACTTGCATAATAATATAGCGATATGGTCCTCCAATTCTTGCATATGCGCCACAGTCAACTTTGGGGAACACAAATCTCTGTAGAACAACTAAGTTCAGCCAAGGGTCCCCACACATTTGCCGATAGTACTTCTCTAAGAGCTATAAGGATAAGTCTCTCCATGAATACATGACATTCATGACTCTTCATGCCTGACATTTTCATCTCTTTCATATCAATGCATCGCGCCAAATTCGATGCATAGCCATCCGGGAGCCTTAATTATTTCACCCACTGCAAAACCATATATGTGTTTACCTTGGTAAGGGTGAAACATGTCTTTGGCTTCGTTGCTTTACTTCGTCCATCATGTTTAATACTCAACTCCGGTCGACTGCAACACCTTTCAACATCCACTCTAGCCATAACATTGTCCTTAGTTTTACCCTTCACGTCCAACACAGTGTTAAAGATGTTATCAAAGACATTTTTTTCATTATGAATGACATCAATGTTGTGTCTTATCAGAAGTGTCCGCCAATAAGGTAAGTTACAAAATATGCTACGTTTAGCCCAACTGTGATCCCGACCCGTGACGTTCTCTTTACCAACCTCTTCATATGTATCAGTAATTTTCTTATAATCTCCAACTCTAAAATATATTTCATCAACAGTTAGGCTAGAGGGAGGTTCTGCTCGCTCATGTCGCCAGTCCTTTCACAATCCCTTTGCATCTCTTCTAAATGGATGATTAGGTGACAAGAAGCATATGTGGCAATCGAACCATGATTGTTTCCCGTCAACCTACAGATGGAACGCCTGTGTTTCCTCCATACAATACGGACAAGCGTGAATGCCAGTTGTACTCCATCCACTCAACATTCCATATGCTTGGAAATCACTAATTGTCCAAAGTAAGGAAGCCCTCAGTTTAAAGTTTTTCTTTTTAGAGATGTCATAAGTTTCCGCATTTTCACCCCACAGCTGATTCAATTCATCGATGAGAGGCTGCAAGTACACATCAATCTTGTGTTTAGGATTTTGGGGTCTAGGTATAATGATAGTTAAGAACATTACATTGTTCTTCATACACATCCAAGTGGGGGATATTATAAGGTGTCAGAAAAACTGGCCAAGAAGAATATTGTTTCTCTGAAGTGCCAAACGGTGCAAAACCATCCGTACATAACCCAAGCCTTACATTTCGAGGTTCCGCTGCAAATTCGGTGTATGTTCTATCAAAATTATGTCAAGCTTCCCCATCCCGCGGGTGATTCATTATTCCCTCTTCCCTCTTAATGTCTGAGTGCCATGTCATGTCTCTTGCAGTTTTCTCAGATGCATACAATCTTTGTAATCTCAGAGTAATTGGAAAATAATACATCTTTTTGCAAGCAATCTCTTTCTGCCGTTTATTTTTAGATTTCTTTTTGTTAATAAACCTAGCATGGCCAAAAAACTTGCATTCTCTACTCTCAACATTATTTTTCCAGTACAACACACAATCGATAAAACAAACATCAATCTTTCACACCGGTAATCAAATGTCTTTAACCAATTTCTTCATTTGGTAAAAGTCGCCTAAAGCATTATTTTTTGGAGGAAGCGCCTCTTTAATCAACCGCGCAAATTTAGCTATAGTAGTTTCAGATAAGTTGTCTTCGGACTTAATACTCAACATTCTAGTGGTCATTGATAGCTGTGAATGGTTTGTACAACCGTACCACAATGGCTATCAACAACTTTCAACATGTCATAGAATATTTGTGTCTCTGGATTGGGAGGTTCTTCCACATCCCTATTATCCAGCTCATTAAAACTTGGTCTGGCAGCATAAAAAAGTATCTCTCAATAATTGTGATGTGGCAAAGGTCTTCTAGAATTTTTCATATCATAAGAGGTTTGAGAAACAAACGGAATTTGAGGCATTGGAATGAATGCCTCACCATGACATGTCCAATTAAAATAGTTAGACACAAATTCGTCCATAACAAGATGATACTTGACAATATCAGGCATGTGAAAATCCTTATTTTTGCAAACCCTACAAGGACATCTAATCCCATCAATTTGTACATTAGCAGACATACGAACAACGAAATTCAGAAATCGTTTCACTCCCGATATAAATTATGGACTATGACAGGGCCCAACATTTGATGTCGAATCCATATACATCCAACTATGGTCCTCCATTATCAACACAATATCTGCATGTATCAAGTCTTAATAAGTAAATGCATACTAACTTTGAACCTTATTTTTCAAGTAAACGTGTGGTAAATACTATTGTTCGGTGTAATAACACAAGATAATTATTTTATGTATTATGTTATTAATGACCTCTTATCTAAACCTTTGTTTGTTCTGATTTTTGTGTGAGAAGTAGAACGAAGTATTTATATTCTTGTTATGTTCGATTATCAATTGTTTACTGATTGGAGACTAAAATGATATAATTACCATACAAATTAAAAATGGAAAATGGAAAATGGAAAATTTCATCTCACTAAAGTAATGTCACATTTACAACCAACTTTTTTAGAGATAAAAGACAACCAACAAAATATTTTCATCTGCATCCTATGAAGATAATACAAAGATGCAAAAACCAGGGAGAAAACAAAAAGGGAAAAATGTAAAATATTTCAAGAAAATAGTTCCATAGGTCTTCATGACATGTCTCAACTATACCACGCAGCTGAAATTACAATTTCCTGAATTCAAAACAATAAATCAAAAACCAATTATACCATAATTCAAAATTATTAAAGATAGATGCTAAATAAATAAATAAATCAAAATAGAAACACACCTTCAAAATAAAATACCTCCTTGATACAACATCAATGCAATGCACCAAAACAGCTCCCTTCGTTTTACTCTTACAAATTAAAGAAGATACTTCAAAGGCTTCCGAACATGCTAGCACAAAGCGGATGGGCTTGAACAAACACAATTGGGATAGAATTGTGGAAGCATTGGATTAAGAAGTCTGCAAAAACTTTAGAGAACCAGAACTCATGACCATCAAGCTGGAAGTCAGAAGCAAATTGTATGAAACTGTATAATAATTATTTTCTACAAATTAATAATTATTAGATTAAAGAAGTTACTCTTGCCAAGGGTAAGCTTAAATTTATTCAATAAAAACAGAATAATATGAAGGAATTCCACCAAAAAGAATAAGAATACGGCAGATGGATTTTCTGTTTAAATTCACTAACAAAACTATGGTAGCCCGCATAGGTCAATGTCATTTCCATATAATTTTATCACGAACAGAGAAACTAAGAAAAAATCCTGTGGATATCAGCATGTTGATTTCACTATACAATATTGCATCAATAAATTTAACAAACAAGTCTAATTAGCGACGGAATTGTGACAGATTTAGTTAAAAAATTATAAATCTAAAAAACGACATCGTTCAGAATGCGAATGCGAACTAATATAAATATTTCTAGTAATTATTTGTTTATTAATAAGAAATTATTAAAATTTTAACCCCATCACTTAATGATTAACGTAAATGTATATACTATTATATTACTTGAATTGTTTTGCTTCGAGACTATTTAGATATTTTATAAATAAGTATAATTATTACTATGAGTATTCATAAGTAAGTAATAGCATATAAAAATAGACAAAATGTTTCTATCTCTTAAAAAGAACCCGTTATTGTTTAAAAAGATGGTTTCTTACTAGCGACCGATTTGACATATTCCGTCGCCGTTAAACTATCAAAACGACGTCGTTTAACTTATTTGATCTCCATTCTGTCTCCCAGCCCTAACCCTATACCCTAAAAATGGTCGCGAGTCCGTCGCAAGTCGGTCGCTCCTATGTCAATTTTTTAAAAATAGATTTATAAAAAAATCAATAGATCCTGTGCCTCAATTCACAAGAAAACTGACCCAAACAAATCCCAAAATCACCAGAAAACAAAACTATTTCAATATTGCACATAACATACAAAGTAAATTTCAAATAATCAAATATGTACATAACATACAAATCATAACTAGTACATAACATACAAAAATACATTTCAAATAATCAAATATGTACATAACATACAAAAACATAACTAGTTCAATATTATACAAAAAAGACTACAATTGTATAGTTTACATTTATAAAAAAAATATTAACTAACTAAAAAAAGTAAGCAATTGACTCCCCAAAACTTCATCGACAATTAAGGGATCATCGTTAAAGTCTGAATCTAGCTCATCATCATCTATATTACTCAACTTAGCTTCAAGCTCAGAGACACTTAATATAGTGTCCTTATTTTTTAATATTTCAAATAAGGTACTAGCTAATGTCTTGTTCCTCTTCTTTTCCCTCCTCTTGAATTCTCTTTTTTGCTCAGCCAATTGAGTTTCCATCTCTTTCTTCCACTTAGCTTCCATTAATTACATTATTTGTTCCATATCTGAATACGAGACTATCTGGATACCTCTCTTTTATTGCCTTTACCACACGGGAGAAACAACTGAGTCCGGTTACATTGCCCTTTTTTAGACCACCCGCTGTCTCAGCAGAAAGCGCAATCTGAGTCGGCAAATCCGGAAGAGGTTGGACGGCCTCAATTGCTTCCTTTGAGGCGTCGTTATAAACCTAATGGATCACCCCATGTCAAATAAAATGTCAGGTTATCACAGTACATAACTAATATTAAAGCACGAACAAAGATGGATAAACAGTTAAACTTCATCATCTAATACGAGTAATATTATATTATCTTAAGCATATAAGTACGAGTAACACCATAACTCAACTTAAACTTCTCAAATTCATATTTTTTAGTTTAACATATTATGTTTTGAAAACAAAAGAAAACAAACCATAACTTGAAGAATCATATATAAGTGTAGCAAAATATCTTGTACAATGAACATGTCATAGAATGCAAATCATATATATCACTTTAAACCAAGTAGAAACAAATAAAAAGTGATAATAAAAAAAATGTACTCATTTTGAGGATATGTATGACTTACAGATAACTTTCTAGATTCTCCATCAACCCATTCGCCTTCTTTGGGCCGATATGGTGTTGATGCATCCAATCGTAACCCACCGAGATTGGGATTGCATGTCCTGCCTCTTTTTCCTGTTAACAAAAATCATTAACACATTAAATACAGACATAAAACACATAAAATATATGAATGTGAAAAATAATATAAGTACAAATCTTTCATGGTGCTCAATGTAGCTAATTAAGTGATCCGCCAGTGTGCTTACTGGGGCCTTTGCCACCTCTCCCCTCCTTCCGGTTCTTTTTATGCCTTTTCAGACTTAGCAATAAAAGCAGTAGTTGCCCAATACTCTTTAAGTCTCTCCCAATCGCTCTCACAAACCCATTTGGGCCTAATATTGTTTTTCTCGCATCGCACATAATACCACTTAGTCTCCTCGTAAGTAAGGTACGCCAACTTGTCTTGATTCCCGCCTCATGCTCAGGAGCCCATCGATACATTTTATGTATTTCGGAATAAGGTTAGATAATTAAATTCGGTGACTTTGAAGTTCGAAATTATTTGCTACTTTATCTTAATTTAAAATAAACTTACCTTGAACTCATCCCACCACATGCGTTCTTCTTCCGGGGGAACATCCTTGATGGTGTTATATGGCCCCTTGAAACTCCCTTGAAAGATATTGGTAATGGCGGAGGAACAACAAGTTCTCAATCTAAAACTATAATTTACGATAAAAATTTAATTAATATTATAATTATTACAAAATGTATAATTAACTTGATTTTTAAAGGAAACACTACAAAAAAAAAGTTTTTAGTAACGAAGATTTTCGTTAGGAAAGGTCAAGAAATTCGTCACGAAAGACCTTTCGTGACAAAAATCCTTTGTCACCAAGTTCGTCCTGAGAGCCCCGTCGCTAAAGGTCTTTCCTAACGAATCCTCTATTTCGTCACGAAAGGTATTAGTGACGACGCATTTTCGTTAGGAAAGGTGAGAATTAGTGACAAATCCTTCGTTACGAAAAGTATCAAAGTTCGTCACTAAAAGTTTTACAAAAAATTTAAAAATTAAAAGCCATGAGACTAGCCCAACCCAGCCCGCTCCGAGCCAAGCCCCAGTTCACCCACCGGAACAGAGCCGGAGCCAAGCCCCTACAATAACGTTCAATAAAGTCTCCACATTTTAATAGAAGCGGGAATTGAACTCAAGACCTCCAACTTGTATGTCATGCACTTGCCCACTGAGCTACGTTGGTCATTTGTTACTTATTGTTCCTATTATATTTATTATAATGAAGTTTTGTATTTTGAACCTTTAGTTATTTTAATTTCTCTTTGTGTTGTGATTTTTTTTTATGAATTAAATTAAAATTAATACATTTTCGTCAATGTATTTGAGTATTAAATTGTTATAAAAAATATGAATAAAATTATTTTAGTTGCATACTATTTTTTAGTAATACTTTTAATATAAAGACTAAACAAATATAAAAATTAAAATTATATTCTAAATTATAGCATACTTATATATGTATATACTTAAAAAAAAAATTATTTTAAGACGAAACTTTTCGACCTTTCGTAACGAAAAAATATTTGTCACGAAAAGTTATACCTATCGTGACGAAAAAAGTGTCTTCGTCACGAAAGGTAGACCTTTCGTAACGAAACAACTACTTTTAGTGACGAATATTTTTTTCGTTAGGAAATGTCTACTTTTCGTGACAATTCGAATTTCGTCACTGAAAAAGTAGACCTTTCGTGACGAAAAAATGACTTCATCACGAAAAGTTCGATCCCTAACAGTGTCTTTTTTTTTGTAGTGAAATGATTAAAAAAATTAAATTACATGCCAAGAGTAGGGAGTAGAAGAATACGGGTATCTAGTGTACTCGCCTCTCTACTAGTGGTATCAGTCGCCGTTTGTGGGGCGATGGGACCGATGAGTCGTTGATCCCTGCTACTGCGCGCAGACTCGGTGGCAGTGCTCGACGCAGATGGATCCCGAGATACATGTGCATCATCGATCGTGAGGGAGGCGTCAGTAGCGGTCTCGGGGCGAGATGGCGGAGTAGAATGCAAGTCGAGATGATGAAGGTGGGTCGGGAGGGAGGGGCATAGCGGGGATGTAGTTGGCTTACTAAATGATAATCACGGTCGGATATTTTTTCTTTTTTAGGCATCTCCCGAAATACGATTAGGCGGATTAAAAAATCAATACAAAAGTACACATAGCATGTTTCACTGAATAAGTCTTATACTATTGTAAAATGTACATGATGGCTAGTTTTGGGTGCTATACCTGTAGTTGCTTTCAACTACTTTACCTTTTCTCAGTGTTGTCAATCGCGGATGGCGGCAAGCCAAAAAAAAACTCCATAACGTTATAGCGGATGCTATAATGGCTTATAGAGGACTCAGTAAAATATGCAAAATATGTATAAAACACTGCATAATGTAATAAATAAGTAAAAAAAAAAAAAACAACGTGAATCAAACAAATAGCTCAAAAGTCATAGCGCCATTGCTTATACCGGTTGATGAGCCTGTATTTTACTATTATTTTGAATTGTTTTCATACTTGAATTGAGCTTAATTGCAATAATAATATATTAAATTAGTCTTTATGAGTGAATATGCCTAAAAATATTCTTATGAATTTTATTCACTAATTTTATAATATTTGATGCAGGTCAAAAGGAATTTTGGACATAAAAGGAAAAGAAGAATAATATTTGGCATGTGCTAAAATGTTACCTGAGTCCAACTTGGAATAAAAGATTGAAGATGTGCAAATTTGTTACGTTCCAAAAGTTAAATTCGAAAAGGAATAGAATTTTAAAATTATTATAATTACAAATTAAAAGAATCCGAATCGAAATTGTGGACAAATTTTAGAAGTTGATATATATAAGGATTCGGATGATAAGGTGTGATCATGGCCTATATAAAGAGAAGACAAAGCATCAGTTAAGACAACCTGGTACAGAGAGCTCATCGGCCACCTAGGCCAACTCGGCCAATCCTTGGAGCTTAGGATCGTTTCGTCATCAGGCTACTTTTATTATTATTTTTATTTATGTTTATTTTTAGTTAGTTTTGTTGAGATTAAGACCTTCTTTGAAGGTCGAAACTTTTATGTATTTATTTGATTTTTATTAATTTATGTATCTCGACAATATGGTTAATTGTTATCATTTATTCTTAATGCTTGCGATTTTCTGATCAACTATTGCATCAATCTAAATTACTCGTAGATGCTGAGAAGTTCTATATTTAATTGGATAACGGATAATAACAACATGACGTAAAATTGACTAGAGATAGATTCGATTTCCTTGTGTGGTTTCTAGCGAGTAGGAAACAAAAGCTAGGGAAATTCCACGGAGTTTTATGCGGTTTTAGGTCTTAAAATCACGTAGAGATACGACTGATTTATTCTCTAAAGCTAGGAGCTTTTCGCCAAGAGATTGGGCCTAACTTATATTCGGGAATTTCTACCATTAACCTAGTTGAGACTTAAATTGAGGAATCATTTATTTTTCATAAAAGGAGTAGACTGGATTTGAGGTGTCTTAATCCATTCGTTACATATATGTTTATCTCTTTTAAATGCATCTTTAATTTATTTTAATTGTTTTTTCATAATTAGTTTTAATTCATTCATTCATCATTATTTTTGGTTTAAGTTAGGTTATAAGTAATATAATTTTTCAGTTAGATAATCAATCCTCGTTGGGACGATCTTTTACTTATCACTTTATTACTTGTTTGATATTTGTGTACTTGCAAATTTCGCATCATATTTTTGGCGCCGTTGCCGGGGATTGTTTTTATCTAGTGTAGAATTATATTACTAAACCTAAGTTTAAACTTTACTTTATTTTATTATTTGTTTGATTTTTTATATATTCTCTTTTTATATATTTGTTTTATTTTGTATTTACTTTTTTTATTTTTTATTTTATTTTTTTTAATCTCGGGGAAAGAGTTGTAAAAAGAAAATGGCTTGGAATAATTCGCAATGGTTCAATCCAACATCTATGCCATCAAGGAACAATGCTTTGGAATTTCTAGAGCAAATTTAATTTCAAAGATAGAGGCCATTACAAATCTACTTAAGAAAAAGATTGAGTCTGAGAGGCTTGCAACCATGAGTTTTCAATGCGAGCTTTGTGGAGCAATTTATCATCACACGAATCAATGTAGACAATGTATGATGATGAATTCTTATTATGCTACTAATGATGCTAATTTTTTTGGACAGGGCAAGGGGAGAGTAATCAATATTCCTACAATTACAATCCTGGATGGAATAGATATCCAAATTATGAAAGCAAAATAAGAATTTTGTTGAAACTTCTCCTCAATCTCCAGCTCAAGATAATGAAGGAGACTTGAATGACATGCTCACTAAATACTTGATAATTCTAGCAAAAGGTCGGAAATTAGTATCAACCTTCAGAAAGAGTCTCGCAAAATTATGGAGGATTCAAACAAGATGAGCGAACACATACAAATCTCCAAAAACGATTTTGAGGCAGCAATAAAAACCATGGGAGCTCAAATGGGACATATATTTGATTTTATTAAAGAAGACCTTCCATGTGATACAGATGAGCATCCTAATGAGTTGGAGGAAACCACAGTAATAAATGAAAGTACATTAGAGCAAGATCTAGAGATTGAGCCTACTACGCTTGAGGAAGATGATGAAATCGAGCATTATCCACTTATCCAAAATCCACAAGGTGAAAAAGGTAAGGAAGGTAAGGAAGAAAACAATGGTAATGTTGATATTAAATCTCTTCCTTTTTCTGAAATTGTTAAGCATCATTCATTAAATGTTGAGGTTCATTCTATTAAGCTTGAGAAAGATGATGTAGTCGAGAATTCTCCACTTGTTCAAAATTTGCAAGGTGAAAGAGGTAAGGAAAGTAAGAACGAAAATAATAATAATATTGATATTAAATCTCTTCCTTTTTCATTAAATGTTGGATTACATTATGCACCTTTTAATGTCTTTGAATCTTTAGATAATTATTCAAAAAGAGAATTCTTATGTTTTATTTATGCCATTGATGTGTTTATGGATGATTCTTCTTCTAAGTATATTGCAGAAAAAATAAGCGGAGAATGGCACAAACCTTTCAAAGAGAGAAATAAATTTATTAAAGGTTTTTAAAGATAGTGTAAAGCAAAAGAGGTTTGCTTTCAAATGCCACAAAGTAAAGAATCGCGTAAAAGGGGTGGATGTTGGATGAGACACTTGCCTTCTTGATCGTCCTCCCTGATTGATTGAGCATATAAAGGAAGTCAAACTCGAGACTATAAACGAGAACTATTACTAACTTTCTCTTTTGAGTATTTTTTACTTAGAAATCTAATTTATTTTAGATTTCTTTGCTTTTTCTTGATTCTTCTTGTCCCCAAAAAAAATTAAAAAACTCCAAAAAAATTATTTTAGTTAGTTTTTATTTATTTTTTATTTACTTATTTTTTTCTATCTTTTGTAGGAAGTTGCTTGAGCCTTGGTGATGTTACAATTGCGTTCTTTTCATAATCCGCTCTCCAAAATGCTTCAATTATCCGGCTAAGTTTCTTAACCCTTCCTTTGTGTTTTCTTACTTTCAAACATTGAGGACAATGTTTATTCTCAAGTGGGGGGTGGAGATTTGGTTTAGTGCTGAAATATTTTCAAAGTTCAGATTTTTATGGTTTTTAAAGTTTTATTTTTGGAAAGATATCTGAAAATATATGAGTTTGGTACAACGTTAGAGTCTGTTCGTACGTTTGTTGAAAGTGTACCAGTTTCTTGTGTACCTGCAGTTTTTGCTGATATTGAATAAACTGTCTTTTGCCCTAAAAAAAAAGAGTCTACAATATTGGGTTCATACTCAGAACTACTAAATTGAGACCGAGTTGAATTTCTATTAGATTGGGTTTACATATTTTCAACTATAGTCCGGACTCAACCACATTGGGTCTTGGATCTAATTTGGGATCGCTCATTAATTTTATTTATAAATTTATTGATACTCAATTTTATCGATGGAAACGTGAATATTTTTTAAATAAAATAAATAATGATTATTAACGAAATATTTTGTGAAAAATATGCACCGTTCATTAACATTATCATCATATCCTTGGATTCTTATAAAACAAAATAAAAAAAGGCGTTTGACGTCGAAGTTTATAATAATTTGATAGATGGCATGTCATCAGACTCTCCTTCGGAATCGGATTCCTCCTCTTAAGTGCTTAAAAAGGAAGTTTCTTTGAACATCCTTAGCACAAATGCGGTGAGATTGCGTAAGTTTGTCCTATAAGATGTTATCTGTGAATCAGGTCTAGGAACATCTTCATGGTCATTATCTTTTTGCTTCTTGGTACTTCGTTAAAGAAGATCTAATTCCTCCTGTGTTCTTCCTCGGAGCTCTCCTTTTTTTTTCCAGAGGAGGCCATTTTGAAGGGAATAATTTTCACTTATATACTTGTATACAACTTTAGAGATTTACAACTTAAGAGATTTAAACTTTGGATTGTCCATCAATCAATCTTATTCATTCTCTTACAAGTAATCAATCTCATTGTTTTATGGTCTTGTTTACCAGAATGCAATAGAATGTAATATTTTTTTTAAGTAAAATCATTTTTTTTATCGGAATGAGTTCGAAATTTTCTTTTCATTCTAGTGTTTGGAAGGAAAGGTAAAATGAGATGTAGATATGAAGATGGGGGGAGGGGGTGAAGGAGGGTTCATCGATAGCATAATCTTGGAACAATTAAATTCACATATGCCCCTGAAATTCACCAAAGAAACTTATGAATAGCAGATTGTATCGTCACTCATCAGTAAACATGTGATGATGTGCAACCCAAAATTTCAAGAAAATATTCAAACTTCTACGGCAAGCCATCAGCAACAATCATGAACAAAAACAGGATTAAGTGTCATCTCACTTCACAAAATTGCAACCAAAGTGTATATATCTCCTATAACCAACCTATCACATCAGCGCCTAAATCATCAAGGAGTTTCCGGCAAAATGATGGGCCATAAACAAAATAAGAACTACTACTTCAACAATAGAACATAACATTCTTGACATTGTCTTTGATAGCTGGTAACGGACTCACGTCTGCAGTACTCTCCCTTGATGCATTTCCACCACCTGTAGATCCACTTTCTGATGCTTCATCCTCAATATAATACCGAGCTCGAAATGCAAGCAAGTGAGCATAGTATGCGGGAGAGTACTCGACAAATCAATTTCAAAATGTATGTTTGTTAGAATCATAGAAGAATCTAACTTTTAAAACAGTGCAAAGATTATGTAATTGGAATAAATTATGTGGAACACAAACCTATGGAAACTGATCTTGTACATCTTGCGTACCTGAAAAGATTGGAAGGAGAGGGATAGAGAATGAATTGAGATGAAATTTAACCTCGATCAAATTATTTTCAATCTAGATGGAAGCAAACAAAGCACATGAATCTTACGTATAACACAAATTGTATGTTAGACTTTGCAATGCATCCGTTGTGAAACTGTTCTCATCGAGGAGAACATGGTAATGGGCTGGCCGGCTTGTTCCCTAGTTTTAAAGACAAATCAGTTAAAACTTAAATCACAAAAATCGAATCTCGTATTCTGGAAGCAATATGTTGTGAAAGGCTTGATAATTACCTGGATACCAGCATGGCTGCACAGATAAAAGTCAAACTCCATTGGATGACAAATTTTAGTATCCACGACAGTACCTGATCACAGACAGCGTTTGACGTTAAGTAACTATTGCTCCAAGGGCAACCTAAAGGGACTATCCCTACAAATAAAACAAAATAGTTACCTGGCAAAATATTCCCACTCATGTCAATTAAGTTAAGATCTCCATGATTAGCAGGGAAGAGACGAGTATGGTGTCTCTTCTGCACCACAATGAAGGTAACTCGCGGCAAATAACCTTCTTGTAATGAGGAACAGGCCTAAATATGACATACATTTGACATTTGTAAGAGAAGAAAACATATTTGAACACCACAAGCAACAGGGCAGGGGAATAAACAACACAAGACTCGGCACATGATCATGCACCTGGCGAATGGCATCCATTTCAAATAACAGGACTTGGCTAAATTGACCCTCACTGACTCCATCTCTGTAGAAAATGATTCTAGAAGGCTTCTGCTTAGTTGATTCGTAGAAAGCAAGCAAATGCTCCCTTAAATGAAGAAACCAGAAGATGAGTAAGAGACAAAACACACTAATCGGCAGATAATAAGCAATCTTAAATTAATAAAAACCTTATCATCCCTCCATGAATAATACCCCCCTGAGGGTCTACAGATTTCTTATACAGATCTTGGATGATCTCTTCCCTGTGACGCTGTGCAGAAACTTGCCCTCTATACTTGGTAACTTCAGGCCAATCCATTGAAGCCACCACCTAAGAAGGAACAGATAAATTACTCATTATTCTTATCTATAGCCCATAAATTAAATTTCAAAAGGAGGAAAAGGTCGTACTGCAGCAATAGAAGGGCTAAAATCCTCCCCCGGTTGAGGATGAGTTACATCGGCACCAAAAATAATAGTGGGGACATCAGTCAAGAAAGGTATCTTCTTTTGCACAGCTTGCTCCAAAACAGTATTCCTTCCACCAACCTGAATTAAAATTTTTGTTTTTAAAAAAAGAAATGAAAGAAAGGTGGTAAACACAGTTGTAAGTGATAGGAGCCAAACAATTTTGAGAGAAGAAAACTAACCTTCACGTTAATTTTGAGAGAAACGTTTCCAAGATATTGGCTGTTTGCTTTATATGCTTGCTCAGGTTTACAACATTGTGAAACAATCCCCAATTCCGTCTCACAAACTCTTTTGATCGTTCCTGTAAGTACTAAGATGTCATTTTAAGCAAGTACAAAAATAAACTGAATTTCTTTTAAACAAGAATTTTAACTCACCATAAGAGCCACTAGCATCTGGCAAAATCACAATTAAAAGCTGAAGTTGCTTCTTATTTGCGATAGACTGATTGTTCAGATTAACTAAAGTACTCTGTATCTGGCTTGGATTAGCAGTTTGAATAGGAAGGGAGGATTCAGCGAAACTCTGAAATACCAAAAGCAAACATAAGACAACATTTCTTTTCACCATAAAATCATAGAACACACGAAACTGGTAACATACCATCCCTCTACTGCAGCACATGCCAACCAACGCATAGCAGAATTTCTTAACATCACCAAGATGCAACCTTCTTGAAAAGCTAATACATGTCCAGTAATCCACCTTCCCTCCATTGATCATTTGCTGAAAAATAACAGAAATGGATACCAGATATGAAGTTCGGATCTCTAAGATTCAACAGTGACAAGAGAAGGAATGGATGCTACTGCTTACCTTGTTAATCATATTCCATGCTCCAACCGTTGGATTAACCCTTGATTCATGATACTTGAGCTACAAAGTAAATATCAAAGCAGCAGTTGAGGCTACAATGGAGATAGTAGGATCCAAAGACAATTTTTTAAAAGAAAGAAAAAAAAAAATGAAAAACAAGAGAGCAAAACTAAAGAATTACCATGGGAGGTGGAAGAACTCGTGCATCAATGGAAGTAAGGTCAGACTTTACTTGAATGCCAAAATTATGATGACCGAGTCGATCGGCATTGTAATCGTTCTTCCTAACCATCTGAAGATGAAATGTTAATTTAATGCGTGTCATGCTGAAAAAGATAAATAGAAAATCCATACACCACCAGTTGAACGTTTATACCTCCCTGATTTTGTTCTCCATAGCGACAGGTCTCTGACAAGTTCCTCTCAATAAGGCCCTTACTTGTTTTTCGTTCAACCTTCTACTGTATCTTTGCCCCTCAACAATTCTACAAATCTTTAGTTAACATGATAATCCTTCGTCAGTTTCAACCAAATAAGAGTAAGAGAAATAACAACTAAAAGTAGACAAGTGAAAAGATTAAGGATATTGTAAATGAGGAACCTCCATAGGCAAATAAGCAGGATTTGTATCACTTCCAGATTGAATTGCAGGCAGTGATGTATTCTTCAGCACAATGTCGTACTTTTTGTCTGAAGTATTCGACAATAGACACATTTGTTCCAATGCCAACGGGAGAAAATCTACGGTCCATGTACAAGTCAAAGGTTAAAAAAGTTATGGAAACACTGCCAGTTTAGCTTATGTTTATACCTAAGCCAAACAAAGAAGCAACTAACCCGTGTGAGGTGCTATTGAGATATTAAAGAGCAAAGGGAAACTAATTCCTAAAACAAATCCAAAACACAAGTGACACAAGAGATATAAGTATATGAAATATCCAGAAAGCCATTTGAAAAACAAAAGTTTAGAGCTCTCTGATATCTGCAGATATTAGTTTTTGGCCTTTGAAATCCATATAACAGGTTAAAATACAACTAAAATCAAAATCACCACAGCAAAACCTACGAATTAGGCATTTTAAAAACCAAGAAATTTCATTCCCCAAAATCTAACTAACCAATCAGTTAAACTAGAGGGAATCAGTTACATATTCAAGATCAGAATGCTAGAGGGTTTTTTTTTTCCATGAACTCTCATACTTTAAGCATATCAGGACTGAATGTATCTACATTTATATGGAGGCAAGACGTAAGATCTTACGACAACTGGCTCAGCGGTCGAGTTGATATTCCCGATATCTTGTAACGCCTGAAAGAGTCCCCATGACTTATTTCCACTCTAATACCTCTTAATGTTTTCTTTACCTAAAATTAGAAAATGAACAAGTCATCACTGTGAGAGAAAAAAATCACCAGAGACGAAATAAAAACCAATGCTACAACTGTGACTCAATAAGTTGTACCTTAACACGATCTTGATCAGATAGAGTCCTGTTCCAATCCCTTATGCCTAATTATTTGCCAATGTATTCTGTAACTAGAATTGGCTCGTAGAAGGCTCTGGCTGAAATATCTGCAAATGCCAAGACAATTAGATCAACGCGGGATTATGATTTTACAATTAGCATAGTACATAAAGACCAAATAAGCAATATTCACATGAGATATCAAGTGAGCTTCTACCAATATTCAGAGAGAGCCCCATTTGAGTTGGCCGCAGACTCTGGTAAAAACCTTTCCAGTACTCTAAGCCGTCACCAAGTTCACCTTTGTCCCCCAAACTTGGATGAAAGAATGACCTTCCCACAACTTCATAACTAAAATGGAAAGTAGTTTACTAAACTTGATTTCCAAACTCGAGAAGACAAAAGATATATAAAGTAATTCCATTAATGAAAAGTAAAAATCAAACTGCAGGAGTATATATTACTTGAGGGATGGAGTTTCTCTAAGAACCACATCAAGGGCTTGTATAGTCTCCTGTGGAGCATCAACTTGTCTTCTACGCAGGAACTGCTGA
The DNA here is from genome assembly GCA_026122235.1 of Vinca minor. NCBI lineage: Eukaryota > Viridiplantae > Streptophyta > Magnoliopsida > Gentianales > Apocynaceae > Vinca > Vinca minor. The sequence continues at coordinate 47,266 of JAOCZM010000168.1, forward strand.
AGATGATAAACGTCTGCCTTGCCAACAAACTTGATTGAAACTTTAAATTCCTTTTCTTTCCTGAAATTAAAAGAAGGATAAAAAAAAACTCTGAAGATAAAACAAACAAATTCTTCAGAAAGAAACAAAATGTAAAAATCACCTCGCTCCGTCACTGGGAAGCTTGACATCGAAGTCTTGTGAACTGAAGGGCAGTGATCCTGCAGTATAGACGCTTTTCCTCCCATCATAGGCTAGCATACGACCATTCAAGTTTGTTTGGAAGCTTGCGACAAGCTGTATCATAATTCTTCTACAGACGTTTTTGGAGGTAAACTCAGGAGTCACTGAAACCTGCATATGTCGTTTACCAAAAGCGTGAGAAACACAATACTAACAAGTTTAAAATTAACATCCATAAATTGTACAAAAACACCAAAAGAGACAGTACTAATAAATTCAAAGTTAGCAAATATTAAGACAGACCAGAAATTAATAATCTAAAACTAAAATTTCCATAAGGAAATGGAGTAAGATACTATCATTCTTCAGATACAGAATCTAGAAGTGGTTCAAGAAATTATCAAAATTAAAACTAACCGCAAAAGATCTAACATGCAATGGGTAATTATCAATAGCAGAGCCCTTATTCCCAAAAGGAAATGGAAATCACAGCTTTCAAAACTAAACAGAGCATCAGATTACTTTTGTGAACCCTTACATACGGAACATACAATTTACATAGCGGAGGATCATCAAGACAGATACAATTTTCAGGCAATCATAGGATGGAAAATAATACAAATAAGTTCACCAATGGGAAATTTCATCTACATCCATGAACAGAACAATAACTTCTCAGTTCTGTCATTCGTGAGTAGCAGGTATCCATGTAGAGTTTGATACTTAAACATATTAGTTTTATAGTGAATTTCAAGTATATGAAAACAGAAAGGAAAAAAACAAACAACAAAAAGCATAGCATTAATAACTTTCCAAAAAATTTAAACAAACTGTGACCCAAACATGTCTACTATCACAATGAAATATTAAATAAACAAATATATATACAGAAATATACAACTTACATCATAATGATGGATATCTTTGTCGGCTATTTCCACCATGAGGTGATTAGCTGTCACCAAACACTTCTGACCAAAAGTTCCAAATCCAGGTCTGGAGGGAAACCTTAGTGCCTTAGAAGAGGCTGGAGATTTACTCTCCAGCGCCGGCAGAGGAGAAGTCGAAGCAGAACTCTGAACATGAAGTTTCTCTACCACCGCACGACTCGGGGCACCTCTACCGCCACCGCCGTTGCGGCCACAACCTCCACGGACACCAGCACCGCCACGAACGGCTGGCGTTTGGCCCCTGCCACGTCCGCCAAAATCATTCCTGCGACCAGAAAGTGGTCCTCTGCCTCCACCACCACCGCGATAACCTGCGCCTCCGGCACGTCCTCCTCTCCCTGAGGATGTCGACATTTTTCTCTAGTTTGGAAATGCAAGTTTACTATTATGTGAGACTGTGATTGTGTTTTCTGCGTGTGCTTTTATATAGACACAGGGGAGTTATGGTGGGCAAAAAATCATCTGTCCCCGTTCGTGTATGTCCCTGTGTCCCAACCAATCACAATTCACCTATGTGTATATATAATTGAAACAAATATTTATATAGTAAATTTTTATTAGTTAGGGACACAGGAATATACACGAACGAGAATAGAGGATTTTCACCGTTACGGTGGGGAAGTGAAAGGCCAAGTTAACGGAACAAAAAGTAGGGAAAAACATTCTGTCCATATTTTCCGTTATCTCTCCTACTAATAAATTATTATCACTAGCTTATGAATTTTTTTTTTTTTTTTTTGTTAACATTTCATTAATTTTAAATTATAATTTTTTAATTATTAATAATGTTTTTGTTAATAAAAAAGAACGAGACAACAAAAATTAACGCAAGAGAAGGGTTATACTTTTAGGAGAAAAAATGACGACAAGGAAAAATAAAAAAGACTATCCGGACAAATTTAGCCTTCGGCCAAATTTCGCAGCTTCAAAAAGAAGTTTCCCCTTTCAGTAAATTGTGATTGGTTGGAGACAATAATAGGAATACACACGAGGACGGGTGATTTTTTGCCTGCTTTGTCAATGTTGTTTCTTTCTTTGGGAAAAACCATTTCAGTTTTGCTTTTTTTCCTTTTTAAGGAATATTTTCCACAAATTATGAAATACTCATATCTTCTCCTTCCAATGCATAAGACTGATTTGTTGGTGTATCCATATATGTTTTTTTTCCAAATTTACTTATTATCTGCAAGATATTTAACAGTGCTTAATTAAATTGATTAAACTAGTATATATAATATGTATTTATAAATAAATACGTAAATTAGTGTGTGTGTATATATATATATATATATATATATATATTAGTGTAAATATTAATTAAATTGGTTGCAAACCGTTATCCTTTGTTTAATCTTTGATGAATCTACGTGGGACCGTTGGGTTGTACGAAAATATGAGTTCAAGTTTTTGTCTGCTCCAATTCAAGCAAAATATTTTGTAAAGAAGTAGGCTTTCCTCCAAGGGATTAGACCACATAATGTCTACTTTCTTTCTAGCTGACCAGATCAGTTCATGGAAAAATTCGGCATGAGACGGATCCAATGTGTACGGTCCCACACTCCTCTCACATAAATTAGGGAGGATCCACTTGATTGACCTGCGGGACCTACCTTGCAGGTAGTGCTGTCAAAGTGGGCCGAAGCCTGCGGACTGGCCCGCCCCGCCCCTCCGTGGACTGGGTATGGACTTAGAAAATATTGATCCGCAAAAATGTGGGCTTTTTAGCCCGCGCCCGTTTAGCCCGCGGCTCGCGCTGACCGGGTCCGCGGATCACGGGCCGCCCGCAGGCTTTTACATTTAAAAAAAAAATACATATTATATATAATATTTTTGGGAAAAGTATATATATTATGGTAAAAATAAAAGTATACATATTATATATAATATTTTTTGAAATAGTATATATATATTATATATAATATGGTATATATTAACATATTTCCTACTCGCTTGATGGTAAAAATAAAAGTATACATATTATATATAATATTTTTTGGAATAGTATATATATTATATATAATATGGTATATATTAACATATTTCCTACTCGCTTGATGGTAATAAAAAAATTATACATAATAAAATAAAAGTATACATGACCTTAACTATTTTATTATTAATGGATAAATCTTTATTTAACAAAAAAAAAAAAAAATTGAGTGGGCTCGCGGCCAGCGGTGCGGGTATGGGCATATGTTTCATTGATCCGCAAAAATTAGGCCCGCCCCGCCCCGTTTTGACTTGAGCCCGCACGGGCTGGCCCGCCGCGGACCGGGCCGGCCCGTTTCACAGTACTACCTGCAGGTGGATCCTGTCTAAATTTATGTGAGAGGAGTGTGGGGCCGGACTCATTGGATCCGCCCCATGCCAGACTTACCCGTCAGTTCATCAGTCTCTCTGCGTTTATCAGTCTTTCTTTTTTGCAGTGGCGGAGTTAGAATTTAAATTTAGGATGTCGAATTAAAATTTATTTATAGTGTAAAATAATTTATTTAAGTTAGAAATATATATTTTTATTAGAAAAGCTAAATTTAAACAATACTTATTTTCGAGAAAAAAAACATAAACTAATTTAAAAAATTGAGTAAACAAAATTTTAAAATGAAGAAAAATTGACTAATTTGCAGATGTTATTGTCACGGATCATACTTCAAAATAGCATTAGAAAGTTATAATAAAAAATATATTATTTGATTAAATTTATGTATATCTTTAGAGAATAGTTAATAGTTATTTTGGTTATTAAACTATTTACGTTTTGCGGTTTTGTCACTCAACTATTTTTTGGCTAAATATAACACCCTAATATTCACATTTGACAAAAAAATAAACATACATCATTAGTGTGTTAATAAAATTTAATCAATAAAATTAATAAAGTTAATTGATGAACTATGTGTTAATAGAGTTTAATCTAATTAAATTTGGAAATTGGCTGGACCAATATACTAGTGAATTTTAACTCTATTAGATTATTATGAAAGTCAGTAATAAATAGAATAAATGTAGACTAAAAAGTTAATTCTCTTTTCTACGTGTATTGTATTTATTAATTTGATTGTAAATTTTTAAATTTACTCACCTACCAAGATAAAACTTCTCCAAAATGTGAAAGAATTGAGGAAAAGAAAAAGAATGTGAAGAGTCCGTGTATAACTGTCATATAAGAACACGATGCCTTACGCGTAGTCATGAAATGCTATTGTTTATCCGTAAGGGTATCTCAGTTGGTTCGAGGGTGACAAATTGTGTAGAAGGGCGCATGTTTGAATCTTGGCAGGCGCAGTGTGAAAGTTTCAACCCTCCAATATGAGGGTGGCTTCTTACGGCGGGTTAAGATAGTGCCTCCCCACCAATCGTGTCGCTAGATCACCTTAATTTATATCCTCCATAATTCCTGTCAGATCGGAAAGTGGGAATTCTGTGAGTGTGAGTATCACCTTTTTGTGTAGGATGAAATGCCATTGTTTATTGCAACTCTGGGACTTGCAGAGTTCAAGAAAAAGCAATGATTATGACATTGGAAAAATGGATAGGCCATTAGATAAGAGAAATAAAGCAATGTATTTTAGCCACATGCGAAACTTACTTTATTGCGAGATTGCAGCGACTGCAAGCCGTTCCCACTCGTGGCAAATACTTCCAAAGTAAGTGTCCCAGGTACATTTATATAGAGCAAATATTTCCATTTTAAGGCCAACAGCAGGTGATTGCTTTTTCTCTCTTTCTATGGAGTTTTTTTAGTCTAGATCCTATAATATTTGGGGGTGGGTTTCGATCCAAAATTCAGTGTCGTGCCAGTTCTGAGGTAACTTAAGTCATTGTCTCATAGCCTCACAAAATAAAGGCTCCGTTTCTTTTAACTAAAATTTCTCTTCCAAAAATACATGATAGAAGATGGCTAATTTACTCAGAATTTAGATAGAGTTTTTGGGTTTTGTTGTAAATTGTTTAACACACAATTTAGTAATAGTGTAAGTAAATTAGTGAATGAAGGAAGTAGAAATTGGAAGGTAGCCAAGCTAAAAATGATGAAATAAGCCAAGAACACATAATTAGTATGAGCAATTGGTTTTTATTTGATGTAAACAAGTTAAAAGTTTTAAGGGATGAATTAAAAAAAACTCGTTTTAACCTTGAAAATTCTTTAAAATTTGATGAACATTCAGATGTTGATTTATTTGATTTATTTTCACTACATGTTATAAATGAGTTAAATTTTGGAACGGAAGTACTTTAGTACTTCTCCCATTCTTTCACTAAATTAATCTAATGTTGTTGTCTGTTTTTTTTTTTTTTTTTGGGTCCATTCTCCAAAATTTACCATAAAAACTAAGCCTTCAGTAGTAGTTTTATTCTTTAAATTCATTAGAACAATCAATTGGAAATGCTAAGGTTTGTTCAGAATGTTGCCATTTGGTATCAGTACGGACAACATTTTTATCAGTTTCATTCTAGATTAATTTGAGCCCTCAATTCGTTTTAAAATCAACCAATAACTACTTATTGGTTAAATGACCTAATTGACTTAACACGATTCTTACACTCTCCTGCTTCATCAGATTCACCTGAGGAGCCGATTTATATCGACCACGAAGGCACGAAAGTCATTGAAACGGAGCATGATAGTGCCTTGCGAACCATCGGGGCAGTAGACAGAATTTAGTTTCTTTTGCTTACATTTGTTTAATTATTGTTACATACAATTTATTTAATTTATGTTATACACGATTTGTTTGTTTTTTTACGTTGTTCTTTTTTATTAATAAACAAATTTTGTCAAAGTAATTTTTGTACACATTTTTTGGTAAATATTCGGTTTTAGTGATTTTTTTGGTTGTAAAATACCAACTCAAAAATTTGTAGGAAAAAACAAAAAACAGTGTTTCAGGCACAAAATTTCTGCCATGCACTTCCGTTCTGGAATTGAATGAAAAAAACCAAGTCTTTTTTGACCAACTTTCTGGAGGCTGAGGATGGAAGTGGGCTTTGGCTGAGGATGGAAGTGGGCTTTCCGTCCGTCCTTGACTGAAGTGGCAAGGCGCGTCTGGAAAACGCCACGTTAGCTTCCATCCTCCCTGTCACGTCCCGTAGCCGGGAAATGATCTGGCAGCGTTCCGTTTTACCAAACGGAACACAGAACCCATAACATAAAACTCATACGTGCATCAACGAAAGTTATAAGCATACTAAGTAATAAAACCTCAAATAGTATATATATAAATTTAACTTAAAAGGGTACACATCATAACCTAATTGGCTTAATACGATTCTTACAGACAGATCAATAGTATACATCAGATCTTACATCTTAGTGACTATGTCAATTCCCGATTGGATAGTATAGATTGCAGTAGATAGACCTCTTTTGGTGGATTATATATATATATATATATAAAATTTGTTTTGAGCACTTTTTGTGCAGTCACGAGGTGTATTAACTGACTCAAATCTTTAAGAGATTATACAGATTAATCTTCACTCGCACCAGATCAGTTCACGAAGGAATAAAATACTGGCCCGGCGACTTCATATGTGAGCGGGATCAATCCCTAACCTCTCTTAGAATAGTTCATTTCAATTATAATGTAGGTTAATCAACCAATAGGCTTTTTGTATTCCTAAGCATTTTCCTATCTATTTTTGTATTTTCCTTTTGGTTAAGGTCTTGGACTCACAAACAATGGGCCAAAATAAGCCCAATAGACAAAATCTGCATTGCTTAAGCCCAAAGAGTAGAAGATGATATCTATGATGGTCCCTGGGTCTATCTTTGGTGGGTTTCAATGTTACACTACAATTTCTGTATAGAAAAGAGCTCGAGCCCAAGCCCAACTTCTGAAGGTGTATTTGGACTGCATTTTTCATTTTTTTTTTAAATGGGGAAGAATTATCCCGCAATACGCGGATCAAATATCACACGACATTTATTTGGCGAGTTTTGACCATTTGGACTGCACTTAAATTATACAACCTCAATTTCCTCTCTAACCCGCATGATCACATCCTCCGTTGCACCTCTCCCAATCCAAACCAAGAAAAATGGAAACTCACAAAAATCCACCAGTGTGTGTAACAAGGGCCAATGGCTTCATAGGACCATGGCTAATCAAAACCCTTTTATCCCATGGCTACACCACAATTCACGCCTCCATCTTTCCCGACTCCGACCCTTCTCACATCTTCTCATTGCCGGGAGCCACCGCTACCGATGTCAGACTGGTGGTGCACGAGGCCAACCTCTTGGATGCTGATGCGGTGGCAAATTCTATTCAGGGGGTGTTCTCAAGGAGGGGTATTCCATATGGCGTCACCATGTTCTCTTGAGGATCATGCGGACCCACAAAATGAATTGTTGGACCCTACTGTTATGGGTACTCTAATGTATTGGTGGCTGGTAAGAAGTTTAATGTGAGAAGGGTTGTGATTACTTCCATTTTTTTGCAATTGTTCCTAATCCTAAGTGGCCTGCGGACAAGGTCTTCGATGAAATGTGTCACACCCCGTAACCGGAGCGATGACATGGCAGTGCCCCATTGGTTAATGAAACACCTAAGCCACAGTCAGAGATTACTAATTAAGGCAGTTCAGTTATGAGATCCATAAATAGTAATAAAAACACTAGCGGAAGCATTATTCTAAAAATGAAATGTTTCTGAGTTATTACATCTGAAGGAACCTACAAGTTCCAAAATAAATAACTATGAAATGAAATAACACGTGTGAACTAATCCGATTAAGATCACTCTTCGTAGCCCCCTTCCCAAGCATCAACAACATCATCATCTCGCTCATAATCACCCTGCACAATAAGAAGCGGATGGGTGAGCTCCCGGTGCTCGAGTAGGGACCTAAAAAGCAGTAATAACAATAGCAATATATATAGACATAATGAGCAGATACAACGAGAATCGGATACGGATAATGCGGATGCCCGTTTCCCAAAATACCCCTATGGAAGTATATGCACACGACTCAATCCAAGTCTCACGAGACTCGGGAACTTCAGTCTTGGGAAGTGCGAGTGCGATGCAGTACATATCCGAAAGCAGAGCAGATGGTTCGAAGCAGAGCAGTGGGATCGCACTGCTGCGGTTTTCGAAATATGAGTTTTAAACTTGTGCAAAAAGTGCACTAAACAATACCCAATCATCCCAACTCATATGCAACCAAATAGATTCCAAGCAAACGACAATTAAAGACCCAAAACAAATGTTCGACTATACTTATCAAATCGACATCTCGGATCGGAATTCATGACATGAGCATCCCATACTACTCATGCACTACAAACCAATAGTTACGTCGGGACAATCGAGTATAAAACAAACAAGGGCGAACACATATTATGCAACAATTAAGCAATTAACAACATTCTTTGCACCTAAAGCGATTCCATAGCAGAGTGTACGACAAACACCACGCGTTGCCCATTCGATACACCCGATCACATACTCGTCTTAAATACTTAGAACATCGCTAAGGCTATGACACACAATCCCACCACATGAGCTCGGTTATCTATTCACTACTACTCAGCAATAACGGTAGTGGTCCCGATTATAAACCAAACTAGGGGCGGTTCGAGTAAAACTCGTGGGTTGGGTTGCCCCCCCAAACGACAGAGCACAGATTTTAAGGTTCAATCCATTACATTGTCTCATCATCCCCCATCGGGGACTCCACAAAACCACTACCCAGTATCTAATGATTGGTCCCACTAGATGAAGACCCGAGTGCGAGACGGAGCGAGAAGACCTCTCGGGGTCATATATCGAGGACAGAGCATAGCGAAGTCGGACGGAACCCCTGCTAACTAGTGATCCTAGATAAGAGCTCACAAGGGGGGCGACTCGGTCGACCAAACCGAGTTAGGACAAACAATAACACCAATTAAGGCGACCTTAATAGAGGCAAATACAGAAAGGACTCCCAGCGGTCCCGATGCAGAAGCGAGATACGAGATACGAGTGCAACGACAGTTTATAACATTTTAGCAATTAATGAAAGCGATTGAAATTAAGATATAGACATGCTCAGGTCATCTAACAATTCAGGAATTCAATTAAGCCAACGAAAACCCAACACGACAACAATTATTCCAAGGCAGTTCATGCTTTTCAATATACCCAAAATACTATAAAAACATGCGAGCAATGTATATCGATATTATCCATAATTCACAATTATCGATTAATTATGACAATTTACATAAGGCAATAACAAGGGCGCAGTAATCAATTTACGAATCAAATTATAATGAATTTAAATCATGCCCAAAACAGTTGATGCAATATCGAAAGTAATAAACACAATTCGCGAATCTATTTTGTAAATAGAATAGTTTATTCGCTTTTATTGTGCAGTTATATGCGAGAATTAAAAGACGTAGGGGTGTCCCTACCTCTTACGAACGCGATAAGACACAAAAATCCGAAATCAGTCCTGGCAGCTTACTCCGGGGCCGATAACTTTCTGCTGGAACCTCCGATTCATGATCCGTCTGCGCTCGCTCGAAGGTCTTTCAATTCTCTTCAAAATCGATATGCTGTGGGTCGAAAACAGATGTCGATAGCATCCTCAATCGTCCCGTCGAAGTTCTGGACAGAATATATTTAATCGTACAAAAATCTGGTTCTGCCCTCCACTTCAAACATATGTTACGGAAAATCTAACGGTTAAAACAACGATCCCTCCGGTCAGATTATAGCCCTATCAGTCTAGTTTACAAATCAAAAAGAATTTCTCCGATTGGAGTTCGTATGTTACCTGTACGACGATTCTACCGGAACTGCGCCGAAAACAAAATTCTGATAACCAGCTTCCGTTCTTGTTCCGATATCTTCCGACTCCGAATTCGGAAAGTGAATCCGCTTCCACGCCCTCGTAGCCTGTTTCGTCGTGATAAATTTTCATATAAGATTCGTCGAAATCCAAAAAGGATTGCTCACTCAAAAGTTCTCTCAAAGTTCCTAGGAATGGTGCACTCTCAAAATATTTCATCCTTCTGTTTCTCTCTCTCGGCTCCAAAAATGCCCTTTCCTTCTCCTCCGTTTTTTTTGTCTTCAGCGCACGTTCCTTAGGCTGCCCCTCTATGATGGCCCATGATTGGTTAGTGATTATATTCTTTTTTTTTCTTCATTCCAATCCCCATGATCCCAGTAGCCACGAAAAGCTTTGCCCTCTTCTGTTCTGTTTGATTGGGCACGAATCCCCATGCTAATTCCCAATAATCCCCTGATGAAAATTGCCAAGGATTTTCTACTTTTTATTGCCGTTGTTATGCACGGGTTCCAAGAACCCTTTCTCCAATTTGTTTCATTTTCCCCTTATTTAAATCATGAAATCCCAGAGAAACCCATTTTCCCCTTCTTATTGCTAATTTCCCCAAAGTAGCCCCCATGACCCACGAACTAGCCCCACGATTTGCTTTGCCTTTAATTTTTTATTTTCCTTTTTCTTTTATTTCTTTCCTGAAATTTATTTAGGTGAATAACAATTAAATTCCCCAACTACGATACGTGAGCGAAATACCTCCTCAATAAAACGTACACAAAAATAACACGTAACATGTTATAAGAACAATTTTACACATAGTCACATAATCACACGAAATAAATTACGTCTACCCAGTTACTCGCGAAAAATAAATTACACGTCTAAATCACGTGCGCAAAAGTTATGGTTATCACATTATTCCCCCCTTACAAAAGTTTCGTCCCCGAAACTTGCTAACCATGGTCTCTGAAAAGTTGTGATACTTCAACCGACTTCTTATTCCCACTCTCAAGTGACTTTCCGCTCTGAGTGGTTGAACTTCTGAATCCGAGAACGTTAAGATGGGTGAGAATGAAGCTATTACTGATTTCAACAAAAGCTGAGAGAAATTGGAAATCAATCTTTTCACTAGATAAAGAATATTTTAGTGAAAAGTTGATGAGCGAAATTCTGAGTACTCTGACAGAAAAATTGAATAAAAAAGTGCTCCGATGAGGAAACTAAAGATTGAACTAACATGATAATTGAGGGAAAACTACAACAAGGCAGAATATATGGATCTAGGTTGTTAAACCGAAATGTACAAATCAAGAATTGGCAACGAAAATTGATTCACTGGAAATGGAGATTACAATTCGTAAACAGACATAGGGCGAACAAAACAAAAATTGGAAGTAGCTAAAGGGTGGATCAAGAAATGGAAACAATGGAAAAGTCAATTTCGATGATCCGTCACTAACAGGTCAACCAAGTGGAGACCACGACAAATAGCCAAAAGCTCAAAAATGATTCTAGAGCTGAATAAAATAAAATATAAAATATTCCTTCTTTCCAAAGAAATGAAGTACAATGGATGTGTGGTACAAATGACCAAGGACAAAAGAACCGATAATTCCATTAAGGGCATAAAAGGGGAAATGAATGAAATAAAATTAAAAATGTGTACACCAAGAGGGTGTGCACAGAACGGAAGAATAGCAATTTCTTGCCAGAAAGTGATACAATCAATATAGTAATTTCGGTCCCAAAAAAACCGTCTGTAGCCAATAATTAGGAGTCCAAAAGAACAACTGTGAAGAAACAAGAAGTGCCGCAAATATAAGGTGAAAGATAACAAACACAATTGGCGGCAGAAGAAGCACTTTTGAGAAAGCACCGATGAAGTAGGATTTTTTTAGGATACTCCAACATAAAGTATACAACAAAAGAACATATGAAAAGATGGAAAGTATCAATGTAATGATACAAGATGTGTCTGCAAATCTTGTTGAAAACTGATTCACATAACCTGATGAATATGACCTTGTTGAGCTGGCAGAGTCTCAATAAATAAATAGCCAAGAAGATCTCAGAATACAAAGAATGATCATGATGATAATTGTGATACTCACTCAGGTTTAAGGGTGCAATAGACGAAACGGGTACCAGTCGAGTAAGTAAAAGAAATCACTTGGTTGAGTAGACAATTAGTAATTTTGATACCCTTAAGAAAACTCGTTGAAATTCTAAAGTCAACGGCAAGAAATGGTCATGCACAATTGTGCTTCTTGAACCTAAAAATATGAAGGAGAAGTTACATGAAGAATTTTGGATCATGTTGATGCAAGAAGAACTTTAACAGTCTCAAAGAAATAAAGTTCAGAACTAGTTTCAAAAGCGGATGGTGTGAACATTATTGTATTTGAATGGGTGTTTAGAAGGAGAAAAAAAAAATCCAAAGAGCTAAGAGATTTTATTAGAGACAAATCCAAAATGGTATAGAACGGATAAACTCAAGTACAGGGGGACGAATTTTGATGAGAAGTTTGCTTATGTAGAAAGACTTGAGAGTTGAGTCTATACGATTTATGTTAACATTACATTTTCGGGGAATTTCAAACTTTATCAGATGGATTGCAATAGGGTTTTCCTGAGGGTGGTGTTTCAAGAATAAGTATATGTGAAACAACCCAAACGGATATGGAAAGTAAGATTATCCAATTCATGTACACAAATTGAAAGAGACTATTTGCGAATTGAAGCAAAACTCGAGAGTTTGGTATGAGAAGCTAACAGAGTTCTTATTGAAGTATAGACACACAAGATGTGGAGTTGATAAGGAGATGTTCATTAAGAATTAAAGAATTCAAATCTTGCCAAGTCAAGTTGGTGATATTTTGTTTGAAACAACAATAAAATGATATGAACAAGGTTGACACTTTATCAACTAAAGCAATGAGTATGGTAAGATAATTAACATTCTCATAGGGATTACAAATCGAAATAAGGAAAGAAGAGGTATTCATCCATCAACCAGATATGAAACAGATATTGTGAAGAATTTCAACATGAAAAGAACTCAAAAGCCGTCAAACTCCTATAGGTGTGAACATTAATCAATGAAAATGATAATAATGGAGTTGTTGTGGATACATGAGAAAATGAAGAAGTCATCATTGGTTTAGAACAAAAGACGAGTTGGGCATAATCGGGTATAGTACGTAAAAATGGCATTGTATAACACACGTAACGCGTAGCGATAAGTTAACCAGCGATAGGTAGGGCGTAGTCGTCACTGCTTCATTGACTCTGGTCTATCTTAACTCCCACAAGTATAACGTAAACAAGGTAAGATAAGCGATAAATCATTTAGCAATTAACGTGTAAAGCATAAACAAGTAAAACACGGCATGGTATACAGAATACAAAGAACCATATAACATGTATAACATAAAGAATACTGAATCATAACGTATAGTAAACAAATAAGATATGCTATTAAACAATTAACAAGTGAACATGTGAAACAGGTTGGTACAAGGATCGCATATACATGTGTATCAGTTAATGAAACCATCACATGCATGTAAAATCATATAACATCATGATATAACATCCTAGTCCATGGTCTCTACCCATCACACACCTCACAATATATTCTTGTTATCCTAAGTTCATTACAAATTTTATCCCTAAGGTTCGACCTGCTCTGATACCACTTCTGTCACACCCCGTAACCGGAGCGATGACATGGCAGTGCCCCATTGGTTAATGAAACACCTAAGCCACAGTCAGAGATTACTAATTAAGGCAGTTCAGTTATGAGATCCATAAATAGTAATAAAAAACACTAGCGGAAGCATTATTCTAAAAATGAAATGTTTCTGAGTTATTACATCTGAAGGAACCTACAAGTTCCAAAATAAATAACTATGAAATGAAATAACACGTGTGAACTAATCCAGTTAAGATCACTCTTCGTAGCCCCCTTCCCAAGCATCAACAACATCATCATACTGCTCATAATCACCTGCACAATAAGAAGCGGATGGACTGAGCTCTGGTGCTCAGTAGGGACCTAAAAACAGTAATAACAATAGCAAATATATATAGACATAACAGAACAGATACAACAGAATCGGATACAGATAATGCAGATGCCCGTTTCCCAAAATACCCCTATGGAAGTATATGCACACGACTCAATCCAAGTCTCACAGACTCAGAACTCAGTGCCGGGAAGTGCAGTGCAGTACAGTACATATCCGAACAGAACAGATGGTTCAGAACAGAACAGTGGACTGCACCACTGCGGTTTTCAGAAATATGAGTTTTAAACTTGTGCAAAAGTGCACTAAACAATACCCAATCATCCCAACTCATATGCAACCAAATAGATTCCAAGCAAACAGCAATTAAAGACCCAAAACAAATGTTCGACTATACTTATCAAATCTGACATCTCAGATCGGAATTCATGACATGAGCATCCCATACTACTCATGCACTACAAACCAATAGTTACGTCAGACAATCGAGTATAAAACAAACAAGGACGAACACATATTATGCAACAATTAAGCAATTAACAACATTCTTTGCACCTAAACGATTCCATAACCGAGTGTACGACAAACACCACGCGTTGCCCATTCGGTACACCCAATCACATACTCGTCTTAAATACTTAGAACATCGCTAAGGCTATGACACACAATCCCACCACATGAGCTCAGTTATCTATTCACTACTACTCAGCAATAACGGTAGTGGTCCCAATTATAAACCAAACTAGGACGGTTCAGTAAAACTCGTGGGTTCGGGTTGCCCCCCAAACGACGGGGCACAGATTTTAAGGTTCAATCCATTACATTGTCTCATCATCCCCCATCAGGGACTCCACAAAACCACTACCGTATCTAATGATTGGTCCCACTAGATGAAGACCCCAGATGCAGACGAGAGCGAGAAGACCTCTCGGGGGTCATATATCGGGACGGAGCATAGCGAAGTCGGGACGGAACTCGCTAACTAGTGATCCTAGATAAGAGCTCACAAGGGGGCGACGACTCGGTCGACCAAACCAGTTAGGACAAACAATAACACCAATTAAGACGACCTTAATAGAGGCAAATACAGAAAGGACTCCCAACGGTCCCCAGTACAGAGCAGATACAGATACAGTGCAACGACAGTTTATAACATTTTAGCAATTAATGAAAGCGATTGAAATTAAGATATAGACATGCTCAGGTCATCTAACAATTCAGGAATTCAATTAAGCCAACGAAAACCCAACACGACAACAATTATTCCAAGGCAGTTCATGCTTTTCAATATACCCAAAATACTATAAAAACATGCCAGAACAGTATATCAGTATTATCCATAATTCACAATTATCAGTTAATTATGACAATTTACATAAAGGCAATAACAAGGGCGCGATGAATCAATTTACTGAATCAAATTATAATGAATTTAAATCATGCCCAAAAGCAGATTGATGCAATATCGAAAGTAATAAACACAATTCGCGAATCTATTTTGTAAATAGAATAGTTTATTCGCTTTTATTGTGCAGTTATATGCGAGAATTAAAAGACGTAGGGGTGTCCCTACCTCTTACGAACGCGATAAGACACAAAAATCCGAAATCAGTCCTGGCAGCTTACTCCGGGGCCGATAACTTTCTGCTGGAACCTCCGATTCATGATCCGTCTGCGCTCGCTCGAAGGTCTTTCAATTCTCTTCAAAATCGATATGCTGTGGGTCGAAAACAGATGTCGATAGCATCCTCAATCGTCCCGTCGAAGTTCTGGACAGAATATATTTAATCGTACAAAAATCTGGTTCTGCCCTCCACTTCAAACATATGTTACGGAAAATCTAACGGTTAAAACAACGATCCCTCCGGTCAGATTATAGCCCTATCAGTCTAGTTTACAAATCAAAAAGAATTTCTCCGATTGGAGTTCGTATGTTACCTGTACGACGATTCTACCGGAACTGCGCCGAAAACAAAATTCTGACAACCAGCTTCCGTTCTTGTTCCGATATCTTCCTACTCCGAATTCGGAAAGTGAATCCGCTTCCACGCCCTCGTAGCCTGTTTCGTCGTGATCAATTTTCATATAAGATTCGTCGAAATCCAAAAAGGATTGCTCACTCAAAAGTTCTCTCAAAGTTCCTAGGAATGGTGCACTCTCAAAATATTTCATCCTTCTGTTTCTCTCTCTCGGCTCCAAAAATGCCCTTTCCTTCTCCTCCGTTTTTTTTTGTCTTCAGCGCACGTTCCTTAGGCTGCCCCTCTATGATGGCCCATGATTGGTTAGTGATTATATTCTTTTTTTTTCTTCATTCCAATCCCCATGATCCCAGTAGCCACGAAAAGCTTTGCCCTCTTCTGTTCTGTTTGATTGGGCACGAATCCCCATGCTAATTCCCAATAATCCCCTGATAAAAATTGCCAAGGATTTTCTACTTTTTCTTGCCGTTGTTATGCACGGGTTCCAAGAACCCTTTCTCCAATTTGTTTCATTTTCCCCTTATTTAAATCATGAAATCCCAGAGAAACCCATTTTCCCCTTCTTATTGCTAATTTCCCCAAAGTAGCCCCCATGACCCACAAACTAGCCCCACGATTTGCTTTGCCTTTAATTTTTTATTTTCCTTTTTCTTTTATTCCTTTCCTGAAATTTATTTAGGTGAATAACAATTAAATTCCCCAACTACGATACGTGAGCGAAATACCTCCTCAATAAAACGTACACAAAAATAACACGTAACATGTTATAAGAACAATTTTACACATAGTCACATAATCACACGAAATAAATTACGTCTACCCAGTTACTCGCGAAAAATAAATTACACGTCTAAATCACGTGCGCAAAAGTTATGGTTATCACATTATTCCCCCCTTACAAAAGTTTCGTCCCCGAAACTTGCTAACCATGGTCTCTGAAAAGTTGTGATACTTCAACCGACTTCTTATTCCCACTCTCAAGTGACTTTCCGCTCTGAGTGGTTGAACTTCGAATCAGAGAACGTTAAGATGGGTGAGAATGAAGCTATTATCGATTTCAACAAAAAGCTGAGAGAAATTGGAAATCAATCTTTTCACTAGATAAAGAATATTTTAGTGAAAAGTTGATGAGCGAAATTCTGAGTTCTCTGACAGAAAAATTGAATAAAAACGTGCTCCGATGAGGAAACTAAAGATTGAACTAACATGACAATTTCTGTATAGAAAAGAGCTCGAGCCCAAGCCCAATTCTGTGGTAATCCACACAATTGATTACTGGTTTCTTACCATGTTCACCATTTTTAACCAGGCCCAACTTCTGAAGGTGCATTTGGACTGCATTTTTCAATTTTTTTTTTTTTTTAAATGGGGAAGAATTATCCGCAATACGCGGATCAAATATAACATGACATTTATTTGGCGAGTTTTGGCCATTTGGACTGCACTTAAATTACACAACCTCAATTTCCTCTCTAACCCGCATGATCACATCCTCCCTTGCGCCTCTCCGACCAACCCCTATCTATAGTTATAAACTAGATTAATAAACAATTGAGAACATATTTGCAATAATTTATTTTAAACAACCAAAAAAAAAATTATAACTTTCTTCTTAAAAGCCAAGGAAAACATGTCCTTAAATTTCTTAATTCATACTCTAGATCCTATGCGTTATGCATTTTTTCATTACGTGCGGAATGTCTCGAGACAGGTGTCTTGAGGCACAAAAAATAAGATAGATGTTCTTAAAAACAATACAAATATTCTTAAAAACACGACAAATGCCATACAAATAAGGATAGATGTTCGTTTTAAATCAATCTTAACCGTCAAAATTTCAATCCGATCTGCACGTACTCATAACATTGTGGACTAAATGCTTCTACTCTAACATAGGGACTAAACTCTAATTAAACCCTTTTTGTGGGGTTGTAAAAAAACTTGAGTTAGCGAAGGTCTACTTTCATAAATTTTCCAATCCAAACCAAGAAAAATGGAAACTCACAAAAATCATCCAAAACTACCAGTCTGTGTAACAGGGGCCAATGGCTTCATAGGATCATGGCTAATAAAAACCATTTTATCCCATGGCTACACCACAATTCACGCCTCCATCTTTCCCAACTCCGGCCCTTCTCACATATTCTCAATGCCGGGAGCCACTGCCACCGGTGTCAGACTGGTTTCATGAGGCCAACCTCTTGGATGCTGATGCGGTAGCAAATTCTATTATAGGGGTGTTCTCAAGGAGGGGTATTCCATGTGGCGTCACCCTGTTCTCTTGAGGATCCTGTGGACCCACAAAATGAATTGATGGACCCTGCTGTTATGGGTACTCTGAATGTATTGGCAGCTACTAAGAAGTTTAATGTGAGAAGGGTTGTAATTACTTCCTCATTTTTTGAAATTGTTCCTAATCCTAAGTGGCCCGCGGACAAGGTCACCGATGGAATGTCTTGGACTGATCTTGATTACTGCAAGTCTCGTGTAATGTCATTCCACAATTGACCATAACATTCACCAACAGTTAATAGAAATAAGGATTAACTAGCAAATTCCTTAATAAGTTTGTCCAGTAGATAACAATCAACTAAATAAACTAGTTAACTGATCCATTCATCAACTAATCTAAGCTACCATTAACAAAACAAAGAAAATCAAGAGATGGATGATAGAGAACCTCAGTAATCAGCTTCTTGAAAGCACAATGAATTCAACAACCTCATTGCCATATGCACAAAACTAAGACTCTTCAGTAACCAGAAATGGGGCGACTAATAGAGAGAATTAGAGGGAGATAGAGAGAATCATGAGAGAGATAGAAATAATCAGGGAGGGAGAGAAGAAAAACCAAAGCTTACAAGGGAGAGGTAATGACAACAGCCTCTGTCTGATATATTTCTGAATGCCTTTTTCATCATTGCTTCTTCTATTTATAGCTAGGGCACATTTCCCCAATGCGATATTGTCCCTTTGATCTCAGCTCCTTCTGTACTGTTCAGGGATCAACAGTGATCTTTCAATATTTCAAAGTAGCCAATGAAATTGTATTGCAGAGATGAGGAGTAGTGGAAGTGGAGCTTGTGCTGTGTTCTCTGCAACTGTTAGCAAGCACATCCTAGGATAGTGACAATAAAACCAAAATGACGTAGTATAGGTAATATAGCTAATTTAAATAGGACGACACTATTTTGGTGTATATTTTACGGTAAAAAATCATCTGTCCCTGTATATGTCCCTATTCCTGTACCCAACCAATCATTATTCACCACATAACGAATTTTGATTGGTTGGGTACAGGGATAGGGACATACAAGGGGACAAACGATTTTCACCCTTATTTTACCCCCAAATTAGAAAATCCCTAATTCTACTCCATGACTTTTCACTCATTTTTCAAATCTGAAACTAAACTCATTCTTCTTCATTTTTGCAGATTATGACACTCCCCCTTCCTTGAAATCAGACTTCTCCTCAATTATGAAAGAGAACTTACACCACCTCCATAGTTTGTGGGTGAGGCCACTTACTACAATTTTTTAAATTTTCCCGGATCAAAGACATATATGGTGTCGTCTCTCCATAAAAGGAAAGAACAAGTAACATTGAGACTATGATCTTCGAATTAGCAAGTTTTAGCTTTATGTAGCATTGAATTTGTTAGCTTCCATTTAGCAGATAATACTTGAAGGATAATCACTCCAAATGCATAGACATAATTTGCATCCAATTTTTTCCTCAATAATTCACCCGGCTTTGGCTGGCCAGCATTCACATAGGCAAGGATCATAGAGTTATACATTTTCATGTCGGGCTGAAATCCAAGGTTCTTCATGCTTCCAAATACCTCATTTTCCAAATCAAGTGCGCCTTATTTGCCGTACATTCGAATTAGACCGCTTGACATTAGAATATCAGGCAAAATTCCAGTTTCCCCCATCTTACTAAGAATTCTCTTAGTGTCTTCCAATCGATTTTCTTTAGCATGAATATCAAATAGCCTTGAGTACTCAACTGTGCTTGGTTGGAAAGACTGCTTACCAAGTACAAGTTCTGCTTCATCTACTATTTCAATATCTTTATCAGATAGAAAACGTCCACTAATGTAACGATTAGAGAGGATTACAGGTTTACAAGCGCACTATCTGAAATCCAAACTCCATGATGCAGCTCATAAATTCCACGGAGAATCCACTGTCAGTTGGTCAACATAAACTTGTTGGAAGCGACGCTCTAAAGCAGGATCATGCTCAATATATTTACGGTATTCATTCAATGTTGTTGCAACGATGCACATCAATTCATCACGACCAAGCATGAATTTCAAGAGATTCCCAGCATCCATGGCTCCATATGTAGCACCTGCTCACACCACCAATCTGCCCATCTGAATATGTGACTTCCTTGAGCATAACTTAATTTCAATCTATCTTCAAATTCTTCTCGATATTTAACACCAGCAATGAGCGCACCCATGTCAAGTGATATCAACATTTGATTCGTCAATACTTGAGGGACATCTACTTGCGCAATTCTTTGGGCCATCCCTTCAGATATTGAAGTTTTCCCGACAACTTGCTCACCAATTAAAACATGATTGTTCTTCGAGAAAGAATTTGGATGCACCTACGTATCTCATCATCTCGTCCTACAATAGGGTCCCATTTTCCGACTCTCGCCATGGTAGTTAAATCCTTCTCATACTTCTCTAGTGATTCTTATTTTCCATCGAGATCTTGGTCAATGACTCTTTGGCGTCCCCGTATGGATTGCATGGCATCTTTCAATACAGTTAATGAAATTTAGGAGTCCTTGAATAATTGTTTTCCAAATATGCTATTTTGTACAAAAACAAGGACAAGATGCTCAACTGATACAAATGAATTACCATATTCTTTCTTGCAATCCCTGACTTGCTGAAACAAGGCTTCCAATGATGAAGCAGATTCCTTGAAAGTCTTAGCAAGAGATTTATACCCCTTACCTTTCAATTTCCAATAGCTGAGATAGATCTAAGTCAATTAAGATAATATCAGCAAAGTATTGCTCAAAATAATTCCAACTTCGGAACCGAACATATTGCCCCGCAAATCAAGCTTCTTCAAATGAGCACATTTTCTTAGTGCTTCTGCCAAGGTAATACATGATCTTTCA
Organism: Vinca minor; assembly: GCA_026122235.1. Taxonomy (NCBI): domain Eukaryota; kingdom Viridiplantae; phylum Streptophyta; class Magnoliopsida; order Gentianales; family Apocynaceae; genus Vinca; species Vinca minor. Next base: position 68,317 of record JAOCZM010000168.1, read on the forward strand.
GCCGTAATAAAGTCCATGCGACCACCAAATATATCAAATACAGTTATATAAGGTGCTTCTTCAACATTTTCAGAAACTAAAATATCTACATCTTCCTTTACTTTAGGTCCTCTTTTGACAACTTCTAGCAGAAGCTTATTGGGTTCTCAGCATAAAGTTGTGCATCAGAACTTCCATCTCCATCATGCTCCTTCACAAAGTGTTGGTGTGCATCATTAAAAACCACAACTTCTATTTGCTTGGCATCCTCCCTCGCTTCTTCTTTGTTCAAACAACCATACTTTATAGACAAAATGGATGGAGTAATAAGATTTTGTGTCCTTTTTACCACAAACATTAGTCTGGTACTTTGGCTAGGAGGTCACAGTTTCACATAGAGCATCTTAGAATCCATTTGACAGATATCCTCATAATATTTTCCTGTCTTAGCAAGAACATAAGAATCAATACCTTTCTTTATTACCATCAAGAATTGCTCCCTCTTTGGTTTAGTCCTATTGAGCAACTCAACCAAGCACTCATCATTCACCTTCACTATTAGAAGGTAATTCAAAGATGTCTTTAGACACTCATGGTCAAGACTGTGTTTATTACCATATTTAGAACAATATCCCTTATCTCTCATTCTGTGATACTTAGCTAAATTTTGCTCACTCTCTATCACATGTTTTTCATTTTTTTCACTAATTGACACTTGCTTCACGATTACAAGATCAGAATAATGTTCATCATCCTCAACTCTACTCTCTGAAATTACAATCTCAGTAGTAGCAAGGGGTTCATCCTTAACATTTTCATTCCCATTTAATTCTTCATCTGACCTTTCATCAGGTTCCTCAAACTTTTACAAAATGCAGCTGCAAACTGCTCCCAAGTCTCATTAGGATAATTACGTATGTGACTACATGCCCAAGTAAAAGCCATGTTCCTAAAGTTCTCTTTATACAACGTGATTTTCTTTCATTTCTCAACCTGGTAGAGCTGAAAAGGCCCCTACATCCATCCCTCCATTCTCTGGACCAAACTACATAAAAAATGGGGAATTCTAGCATTGGTTCTTTGTAGTCAACCCATCCCTCTCTTATATTCCTAAAATTGGTCATTTTCCCACAGCCTCTAGGATAGAACTGCTCTGATACCATTTGTAATGTCCTTCCACAATTGACACACAATTGACAATAACAGTTCACCAACAGTTAACAGAAATAAGGATTAACTAGCAAATTCATTAATGAGGCTTCAAGTCAACACCAAATATCAGTTTGTACCAATGGATAACAATCAACTAAATAAACTAGCTAACTAATGCATTCATCAACTAATCTAAGCTACCATTAACAAAGCAAAAAAAAGTCAAGAGATGATGATAGACAAATTCAGTAACCAGCTTCTTGCAAGCACAATGAATTCATCAACCTCATTACCATCTGCATAGAACCAAACTCTTCAGTAACCAGAAATGGGGGGAATAATAGAGAGAATTAGAGGGAGATAGAGAGAATCCAAGAGATAAAAAGAATTAGGGAGGGAGAGAAGAAAAGACAAATCTTACAAGGGAGAGGTAATGACAGCTGCCATTGTCTGATATATTTCTGAATGTCTTCTTCATCCTTGCTTCTTCTATTTATAGCTAGGGCACATTTCTCCATTACGATATTGTCCCTTTGATCTCAGCTCCTTCTGTACTGTTCAGGGATCAACAGTGATCCTTCAATATTCCAAAGTAGCCAATGAAATTAGATTGCAGAGAGAAGGAGCAGTGGAAGTGGATGATACAAGACAAACCTCGGGATTGCCCTATTCAAAGGATTCCTTCACAAGCTTACATGAACCAATGATGCGGCTTAGGACAAGGAACGTGAATCAACGTATTACATCATTAATCCGAGTTCTAAGAATGTCTATCTAATGAAACATAAATCGGAATCTTTTGGAAGATTCAAAGAATTCCAAAATGAAGTACAAAATCAACTTGGTAAAAGTATTAAAATACTTTGATTAGATTGAGGTGGCGAATACCTTAACCAAGAGTTTGATGAACATCTTAGAGCTTGTGGAATTGTTTCACAATTAACTCCTCTTGGCACACCACAATGGAATGGTGTGTCAGAACGTAGGAATCCCACCTTACTACATAAGGTTCGATCTATGATGAGTCAAACCAATCTTCCAATTTCCTTTTGGGGCACCGCCTTAGAAACTGTTGCATTCATATTGAATAGAGTTCCTTCTAAAGTGGTTCAGAAAACTCCATATTAGATATGGACAGGGAAACGACCTAGTTTGTCGTTTCTCAAAATTTGGGAATGCGAGGCTATGTAAAACGCTTGTTATCTGATAAACTCGCCCCTAAATCCGACAAGTGTTTGTTTGTGGGATATCCTAAAGAAAATAAAGGACATTACTTCTATCTTCCATCAGAGAACAATGTGTTTGTTGCTCGAAATGGTCTATTCCTTGAAAAGGAATTTATTTCCAAAAGGGATATTGGGAGTAAGATTCATCTTTAGGAAATTCAAGATCCCCTAACAACATCTGAACCAGCTTTGAACCTTCAAGCAAGCTCACATGCTGATATTGAGCTTCAATCTTTGACACAAGGCCCAAGGAGTTCAAGTCGGGTACATAAAAAACCTGAGAGATATGGATTTCTCGTAACTGATGATCATCATATTCAACTGATTGATCAAGATGAACCCACTTTCTACAAAGAGGCAATTCGTAGTTCTGAGTCAGACAAGTTGCTAGAAGCTATGAGGTCTGAGATGCAATCCATGTACGATAACCAAGTATGGACATTGGTTGACCCACCCGAAGGGTGTAAGGTCATTGATACCAAATGGTGTTTCAAAAAGAAAACCAGCATGGATGGTAATGTACACACTTTTAAATCTCGACTTGTAGAAAAAAGTTATAGACAAATTCATGGTATAGACTATAATGAAACCTTTTCTCATGTCTTTATGATAAAGTCTATTAGGATTTTACTTGTCATAGCCGCATACTATAGAAGATACGATCTTTATGAAGGGTACAAATTTTATTCTTAATATTTATTTCAAAACCATAAATATCCAAACAAGAAACTGAAATAATATTCATACTCAAAGTTGGAACATAAAGACAATTATTAAGTTTAATAATAAGGCCACTTGGCAAAACTAAATTAAATGTCCCTGTGGCTACATCAACAACTCTTGCTCCATTCTCTACTCTCAGGTCTACTTCTCCTTTTGCCAGTGATCTACTCCTTTTGAACCCCTGTACATTTGAACAAATGTGAGATCCACAACCGGTATCTAATAACCATGAAGTATGAGCAGACATGTTAATTTCAATAACATAAATACTTGGAGAGACAGTCAAACTGGCTTTCTCCTTTTTCTTCTCTTCCAAGTAGAGCTTGAAGTTCCGTTTCCAATGACCTGATTCATTGCAATGGAAGCAAACCCTTCATTTGGTGTCTTGGCCTTGGGTTTGGGCTTGGGCTTGTTATTGCCTTTGCCCTTCTTGCCATGGGCTTTCCCTTTCCTTTGTTCTTCTTGAAATTCCCCTTTTGAGCCATTAAGACTTCAGGTGATACGGGACCAACCAAGGGGCTGCCCTATTCAAAGGATTCACTAGTCAACATCCAAGGACCTATGACAAGATCCAGAACAAAGATGACTTTATACAAAATTGCAACATTGATCCGAGAGATTAAAACAAAAGAGGAAGCTAAACTTCATCTAGAAGAAGATATTCAAGTCAACCTCTTAAGTTTCACAAGTGTTCAATTCGGCCCAAACAAGCAAAGTGGCTAAAAAGGGCATTTTAGTCTTTTTGTACAATTAAAGTCTATGCTAGACTTTAATAATTTTCAGCATTGTTATTTACTATTTTTAGGCACGTATAGCAAGTGTTGCTATAATAAAGGACATGTTGTCTATGTGTTTAGATAATGGTTGAGTGGTTAGTTATCTAGTAGTTGAGAGTTCTACCTCTTCAAGGACTCTTCACATGTTTACTATTTTTCAGCCATGTTTGGCCGCCTATTATTAGTGTGTGCAAGATAATAGGACATGTTGTCCATTATCTTAGGTAGTGTTTTACTTGATATCAAGTTTGTTGTTCAAGAGTCTTGCTTCTTCAAGGACTCCTCCTTTTTAGGGCTAGTAGCCGAATTCTTCCTCTATTTAAGAGAGAATTCAGTCACTATTGTAATTACGTTAGATATATTTATATTTTGGTAAGGTTATTCCTTAGCTACTTGTGTTTGAACTTCCTTATAGAATTCATTCATTCTTGAGTTACTGTATCAACAAGTTTAGTTTCACTTGTTGTGGTGTTTCAGCCTCCATCGATTATTAGCCTTCCCTTAGTGTTGCGTTGAGAATATTCCCTTGAAACTAGTTCAAGAATAGAGAAAGATCCGATTAAAACTAAAGTGTCAAATTCTTGGTACTTTGTACCTCGGTTCTTCTTCAAGTGGTATCAAAGCAAAAGATTCATCTCATTCTTGGTGTACCTTTTCTAGATTTCCATAAATTTTCTTGTTTGCTTGAGAAACAAAAAAAAACATTCGGCAATTTAAAGAAAAAGTAGTCGTGAGTATTAGTGTTGAATAGTGAACTATAAAGTCAAAAAGCAAACTTCTTGAAACGATAGCGATAGAGCCTCATCCAAGAATTGGCAAACGTTCCCCCTTTAATTTTTTAGCAGTGTTCTTCAATCACCATACATCAAGTACTGATAGCGTGAGAGCCTCACTCTTGATATCATTCGGCCAAGAAGAAGGGAAAATTCAAGAAAATCAAGAAAGTAAAGATTGAGATTTTGCTCTTCCTTAACACAAAATGATACCTTTAAAAAGTTATCTATTTTCTTGATTAGGTCTAGGAACTTTTCAAGATTTATCTTTTTTTTATTTCTTTAAGCTTTTCGTGTAAGGGAAAGATAGGATTTCTTTCCTTTATTTTTTCTCAACTTTGTATCAACGCAACAAGTTAGGAACCTTTCAATTCATCTAGAGTTTGAAGTTCTTTTACGAGTAGTGTTGAAATAAAGAGTGAATTTTTCTTTGATATCTAACAGTTTGTGTGTGTTTTCTTAAGATTATAACATGTCTTATCAGGGATCTCCATCAAAGCAAACTGAATCCTTTGCGGAGAACCTCTACAAAGAAGCGTTGCAAAAACAGATAATGTAGATGCGCCAACAGATGAACGATATGGTGGAAGAGATGAGACAACTTAAAGTAAAAAATCAGCAAGGTAATAATGTTGATGATCCCGAGAGTGATGATCACTCCGTTGATGCAATTGAGCCGCCCAGACACCCTCCAATTCCGAGACCAATTCCATAAAACAGGGTGATCAATAATCAGATTTTTGAGCCGAGAAGAGGGGACCAATTTCAGCGTAAAGACAACAATCTTGGTTCAATCAAGACCAAGATTCCCTCTTTTGAAGGTACAAACGATCTCGTATTATTTTTAGATTGGATTCGTAAAGTTAGCCATGTTTTTTCCGTGCACAATTATCTGAGGAAAAGAGTGTTAAATTGGCAGCCATGGAGTGTTTTGGATATGCTTCTATTTGGTGGGATAAAGAAGCCGAAACTAGGGCTAGAGTTGGGCAACGAGAAGTTGATACATGGGATGAGATGAAAGCGGTGATGAAACAACGATTTGTTCCTCAAAACTACATAAGGGAACCTTACAACCGCTTGCAAAGATTAAGGCAATGAGGGAGTTCGGTGGATAAATATTACAAGGCAATGGAAATCGCGATGACTGGAGCCGATATTCAAGAAGCAGATGAGGCAACAATGGCACGGTTCTTGGCTGGCCTAAATGAAAAATTCGGTCAAAGGTAGAACATGCTAATCTTGATAATATTATATCTATGTTGTATTATGCAGAACAAGTTGAAAGCCAACAAAAAGAAAAGAGTTCAAGGACCAAAACGACAACTTTCCAAGCTTGGAAGAAGTCGAATCAGTCCCAGCATTTTTCCACTGTTTTGCCGAGCCAAAGCAAGGGTAGAAAGGTCCAAATTGGAGCAAAAACAACCATGGGTCAGTTTCGGACAGTAAGGTCATCAAATGCAACCGTTTCGGCCAATACTAGGGTAAATTCTACTCCAAATCTTGTTCGGGAATGTTTTAAATGTAGGGAAAAGGACACTTTGCTAAGGATTTCCCTAACACGAGTACAATGATCGTGTTGGATGACGAATCATGGGTAAGTCATGATGAAGCCGAATAGGCTGTTTTGAGGGAAGAAACTGAGAATGTGGAAGAATCTCCAGAAGATGGGAATCAACTTTTGGTTACGATGAAGCTACTTCATTCACAACCTTTGGATGATCTTCATCAACAAAGAAATAACTTATTCCAAACTAAGTGCAACGTTAAAGGCAAGCTTTGTTTATTGATTATTGATAATGGAAGTTGTATTAACGTTTGTTCTTATGATATGGTTTCCGCACTTGATTTACCATGTAAGGCGCATCCTATGCCTTATAAGCTGTCTTGGTTGAATAATAATGGTGAAATTAAGTTGGATAAGCAAGTTGAGATCGAGTTTGGAATCGGGAGGTTCAAGCAGGGCCGGCCCGAGCAGCCAGAAAGGTGGTGCAACCGCAAGGGCCCCATCTCAAAGGGGGCCCCAAAATTTTCAAGTATAACCTGTTTATATGTTAAGCCCAGTCCAAATATCCAAGCTACCATGTAGCCATCCATGTCCATTACTCCAATAGTCCAATGTGCAGATTTAATATATTCCAATATTTCGTTTATTTTAAAAATTGTAACAAATTGAAAATATTAATGTTCATACGAAAGGCCCCATTTTTAATTTTCGCACAGGGCCCCCGAAATGTCAGGACCGGCCCTGGGTTCAAGGATAAAGTTTTGTGTGATGTGGTGCCGATGACTCAAGTCACATAATCTTGGGAAGGTCGTTGCAATACGATAGAAGTGCCGATGAAATGGGGGAAAAGAATATATAGGAAGTTACAAAGGATAAAATCAGATTTACTTTACTTCCTTTGTTTCCTAGTCAAGCTTGTGAGGTACATAAACAAATGGCCATAAATAGATAGAAGAGGGAAAAGGAGAAAAAAGAGAGCGAGAGAAGAAAAAAAAGAGTGATCCTACCCCCATGAGGTAAAATCCGAGGGGAAAAAAGACCAAAAAGTCGTGAGCTTAGTGAGACAAAAGGCAAGCTCACAAAAAGAGAGACAAAAGTGTTTATTTATCAACCCGGGAAAGGTAGGTAGGGCAATACGAGCAAAACAAGTAATTATTTTGTTAGTTTATAGAGAAACTGAAAGGTCTCATGCTTCTAACGCTTTTTCTTTTGATCTAACATCTTATTCTCTACCTAGTCTTGCTATTGATCTCTTGCAGGAATTCAAGGACGTATTTACCAAAGAGTTGCCTAGAGGGCTGCCTCAAATTAGGGGAATCGAGCATCAAATCGACTTAATTCCAGGAACAATTCTTCCAAACAGTGCGGCCTAGCGAGAAAATCTAGATGAAACCCGGGAAATTCAAAGGCAAGTCGATTTACTTCTTGAGAAGGAGAAGGTAAGAGAATCTTTAAGTCCTTGTGCTAGTCCGTTTATTTTAGTACTTAAGAAAGAAGGGACTTTCAGATTATATATGGATTGTTGCGATATTAATAAGATAACTATTAAATATAGACATACGATTCCTCGCTTAGATGATATGCTAAATGAGTTAAGTGGCTCTTTAATATTCTCTAAAATTGATTTAACTTAAGGCTATCACCAAATAAGAATGAAAGAAGGTGACGAATGACAAACCGCTTTTAAGACTAAATACGGATTATATGAATGGATTGTTATGCCTTTTGGTCTTACTAACACACCTAGTACTTTCATGAGATTAATGAACTACATATTTCTCCATTGCTTTGGAAAGTTTGTTGTAGTTTATTTTGATGATATACTTGTTTATAGTAAAAAATTAGAGGGTCATATTGAACATCTTAAAACTGTTTTTACTATTCTAAGGGAGCAAACTTTGTATGATAAACTTGAGAAGTGTGTTTTTTGCACTAATTCCATTAACTTTCTCAAGGTATAAGTGTTGATCCGGTCAAAATTCAATTAATTATAGAGTGGCCGAGACCAACAAGTGTTACTCAATCATTCTATGGGTTAGCGAGCTTTTATAGGCGTTTTATTCGTGATTTTAGCACGATTGCCGCCCCCATTAAATGAAGTCGTGAAGAAAGATGTCTCATTCTTTTGGGACAAGCCGTAAGAAGAGTGCTTCGAGAAGCTTAAGCAATTACTTGTTCATCTGTTTTATCTTTACCTAACTTTGATTTAATGTTTGAAATTGAATGTGATGTATCAGGGACAGGTATTGGGGCTGTTTTACAACAATAAGGTAAACCTCTAGCATATTTTAGTGAGAAATTAAGTGGTGCATTGCTTAATTAACCTACTTTTGATAAAGAGTTACACTCCATCGTTAGAGGTTTGGAAACATGGCATCACAACTTGATCGCAAGAGAATTTGTGATTCATACCGACCATGAGTCCATCAAGTATCTAAAAGGACAAAGTAAGTTGAATAAGAGACATGCTAGGTAGGTTTCCTTCATTGATACTTTTCCATACATTATCAAGTACAAGAAAGGTAAGGAAAACATCGTAGCCGATGCTCTCTCTCGAAGGTATACTTTACTTTCCTTAATGCATTCTAAATTACTTGTTTATGAACATCTTAAAGCATTATATAAGGATGATCAAGAATTTTCAGATTTGTATAAATCATGTGAGCTTTCGGCTCAAAAGGACTTTTTTATATTTGAAGAATTCTTATTTAAAGGCAATAGACTGTGCATCCCATCATGTTCTATTAGGGATTTAATTGATCAGGAAGCACATTGTGCCGGTTTAATGGGCCATTTTGGTGTTGTTAAAACTTTGGATATTTTACAAGAACACTTTTATTGTTCTAAGATGAAAAGAGATGTTAGGAAAATATGTGAACTTTGCTTTAAGTGTAAACAAGCTAAGAGTACAAGCAAAGCTCATGGATTATACATGCCTTTACCTACTCCATATTCACCTTGGATTGACATATCCATGGACTTTATTCTTGGATTGCCGAGATCTCAACGAGGTATGGATAGTATAATGGTTATTGTGGATCGTTTTTCTAAAATGGCTCACTTTATTCCTTGTAGGAAAACGAATGATGCAAGTCATGTTGTAGACTTGTTTTTGAAAGAAGTGGTTCAGCTCCATGGGATTCCGAAAACTATTGTGAGTGATAAGGATGTAAAGTTCTTAAGTTACTTTTGGAAGACATTATGGAGTAAGTTGGGGACTAAATTGCTATTTTCTACATCAAGTCACCCACAAACGGATGGACAAACTGAGGTAACAAATATAACTTTAGGGGTTCTTCTTAGTTCTTTAATCTAAAGAACTTAAAAAGGTGGGAAGATTATTTAACTATTGCTGAATTTTCTTATAATAGGACGTTACATTCCAATACAAATAATTCACATTTTGAAGTTGTTTATGGCCTTTAACCCCTTACCCCCTTTAGATCTAACTCCTTTACCTGTTGATGATCATTATAATGTAGAAGGTGATTCTAGGGCAGATTATATACAAAGAATGCATCAACAAGTAGCCGAGAACATTACAAAGCTGAATGAGCAATTTGCAAAATATGCCAACAAGGGCTGCAAGCGAATATCCTTTGAAATTGGTGATTGGGTTTGATTACATATGAGGAAAGACAGATTTCCAAGTGAAAGGATAAGTAAATTACACCCAAGAGGCGATGTTCATTTTCAAGTTGTTGCAAAGATCAATGATAATGCGTACAAGATAGACTTGAAAAGTGAGTATGGTGTGCATTCTACTTTTAATGTTTCTGACTTGTCTCCTTTTTATTTTGATACAGATTATGTTGTTGATGATGATGATGATTCGGGGACGAATCATGCTTTTCAAGGGGGAGGGGATGATACGGGACCAACCAAGGGGCTGCCCTAATCAAAGGACCCACTAGTCAACATTCAAGGACCTATGACAAGATCAAAAGCAAAGATGACTTTAGACAAAATAGCAACATTGATCCGAGAGATTAAAACTAAAGAGGAAGATAAACTTCATCTATAATAAGATATTCAAGTCAACCTCTTAAGTTTCACAAGTGTTCAATTCGGCCCAAACAAGTAAAGTGGCTAAAAATGGCATTTTAGTCTTTTTGTACAATTAAAGTCTATGCTAGATTTTAATTATTTTCAGCATTGTTATTTACTATTTTTATGCTTGTATAGAAAGTGTTTCTATAATAAAGGACATGTTGTCCATGTGTTTAGATAATGGTTGAGTGGTTAGTTATCTAGTAGTTGAGAATCCTACCTCTTCAAGGACTCATCACATGTTTACTATTTTTCAGCCATGTTTGGCCGCCTATTATTAGTGTGTGCAAGATAATAGGACATGTTGTCCATTACCTTAGATAATTTTTTACTTGATAGCAAGTTTGTTTTTCAAGAGTCCTTCTTCTTTAAGGACTCTTCCTTTTTAGGGCTAGTAGCCGAATTCTTCCTCTATTTAAGAGAGAATTCGGCCACCATTGTAATTACGTTAGATATATTTATACTTTGGTAAGGTTATTCCTTAGCTACTTGTGTTTGAACTTTTTTATAGAATTCATTCATTCTTGAGTTACTGTATCAACAAGTTTAGTTTCACTTGTTGTGGTGTTTCATCCTCCTTCGATTATTAGCCTTCCCTTAGTGTTGCGTTGAGAATATTCCCTTGAAACTAGTTCAAGAATAGAGAAATATCCGATTAAAACTAAAGCGTCAAATTCTTGGTACTTTGTACCTCGGTTCTTCTTCAAGAGTTGGCCTATCATCTGGAAAGCCTCAACATCTTCAAACTGTTTTTGAAGCTCAGAGCTCATTGTGGCTAAATGAGACAAGTCACATCGTTAGAATCATCACAATGCTTCTTCCAAGCATATTTCTCAGCTCTTGGGGCGTTGTTTGCTGGCTGTTCAGGAATATCAGTGTCGAGAATCCTTAAGGACAATCCTTAAGTTACGGGCCCATTCAAGGAAATTAGACCCACTAAGTTTTTCTTTTTCAAGAACGGATCGCAATGAATTGTGTGAAGTGTTGGTTGCCATTATCTACATTAAAATTATTTGCAAAGTCAATAATTAGTTTTTGAGCAAAAACTTTCCACAATTACAACACTTGATAAATAGTAGAGAATCCCATTTTACGATAGTTATAAGTAAACTTTGGCTTATCATCCATAATCAAAGTAAAATCAACCCATGGGAATGACATCTACATGTCCCGACTATTACTCCCATGTTATGCTTTAGGTCCAAAACTATTTTGATAGCGTAGTTAAGTCGAACAATGTCTAAGCTTATGGAAATCACTATTTTCCCATCTGTTTTTACTTAGATAACCATTTATCTGTTGCTTTGGCAAGCAGACAAAATGATGATCCAAGCTCAATAAGTGCTTAGGATATGGTAGTCATTTTTAAGACTTAATTAAAACCATTTAGTTTGAATTAGTTGTTAATCCCCATAAGACAAGAATATAAGCATCGCATGCAAGCTATAAAACATAAAAGTAAACGTGAGATAACATGTCCTAATCCTATGATGACTCCCACGAGCCTTGTGGGAGTCAAGGTTCAATCTAAGTCAATACCCATCTCATAGATAGTGCCTTCGATCCAGCGTCTTCCAGTCTTGTTACATAAATGCATGGGCATACCCAGCCTTCAATGTAAAGCAATAAAACTAATCTAAGAAAGCAATTACAATTTTACAACATTGAAAAATAACCCGCATGTCATATTACAAAGTTACAACCCAAATATATGTAAAGCAAGAGGGGGTATAGTAGGCCATGCTATTCACCATGCTAAAACACACGTAAAGCATAATGAAATCAAGTAATGATTACAAATAAAAAGTCTTAGGGCTTCCCCCCGGACGAGGTCCTAGGGGCAGCGCCTCAGGTGGGGTGCGCAGAGCAGGCGGCGGTCCCATAAGGTCCGGGGGTCCCTTGGAAGAAAAATATGATTCTTCCTCTGCTCATCGAATGAGTTTTCTGCCCCGATTTAACCCTCAATCGTCTAAAATACATAATCAAATAAACATGTTTATACGATAACATAAATAGCTTGTGCAGTAGTTAATCGGATTAACAACAGGAAACATGCAATCACAATTTATTCATAATTAATCATATTAATAACAGATCTAATCATGCGATAGCAGTTTATGAAATATAATCGAATTAATAACAAATTAACATATATCACATATATCATAATCAAAGAAACAATCTTTTCTGTTTCACACACACATACCAAATCGAAATTGATACGTGTTATGATGTGACTAACATAATCGAATTCGAATAGTATGAGCAAGACTCTGATACCACTGAAGGGATTCATGGGCAGAAACTCGTTCTAAATACCCATGAATCCTCTCATAAATGATTCATTCATACCATGGGAATCTAAAATAGACGAAAGATACTTACAAATTTCGGTTAAATATTCTGATTTTAGTGCTACCACCATTAGACTTCCTTTGCGGAGAAGGGCAGAAATATAATTTTAGGGATTTTTTAGTTTTGCAGCTCAAGAAGGTCTATACTAGGGTTTCGGCCAAAAGAGGATTATATAGGGCGTGAGAGTTTGTTCCGAGAACCAACTCCCACGTCCTATCAACCTCTTTTGGTAGTGGGAGTTTTTATCGCATAATAACTCCACGTAATCCCAGCTATAACCAAATACCGAAAATGCCCCTCTTTAATCTCTAATTCGAATAACAACATTTTATTATTCTCAGAAAAATAAATGTCAGATACAATGAATCTAGACACATTCTAGATTCATTCAATCTGGACATGAAGCTCGTTAACTCATCTATGCGTGTGACCATGTAGGTTCATATCACAATGGCAATGCAAGCACACTTAGTAGTAGTATGTGTTCATAAATCACAAGCGGTCCCTAGTAGGACATTGTGGCTATGCAGAGTGAATGAATGTATGGTGGGACCTAATATCAATCCACTATTTGATCTCTTTGTCTCGCGATATCCAAATTAAGCATAAGGCATGTTAGTTGTCACTCTTATAAAGCTTAATTGTATTTATGCTCGATCTCCAGGTAGATTGTTCCAACAAATAGTATTTAATAACCACTTTATTAAATACATTTGAACACGTCCATGCATTTAAACAGTCTTCCCTATCGAGGAGCCTATGGATATCTCTCTCTAATAAGAGATGGACAAATCCCTTACAATGCCTCTCACATTCAAGCCATGATAGGATACTACATCTGATCATCAGTCGTATTAATTACTCGATTAAAAGTAACGTCCGATGGAGTCAAAACATAGCTCCATTCATGATGGAAACGATGGAGACATAAGGTCTAAGGATTCAAAATAATATTGAGGAAGTAATACTTATGACTAAAGAGCCATGAAATGTTACTTCTCTAACGGATCACGTCCAATATATTGTATCTATGATATGATTTGTATTCATTATGTAGGGATTCATGGGCAGAAATTCGTTCTAAAAACCCATGAATCCTCCCCTGAAGGATCCGCTCATACCATAGGAATCGAAAACAGACAAAAAGACTTACAATTTTTCGGTAAAGATTCTGATTTTGGATGTTGTGCTGCTGCCACCAATAGCCTTCCCTTGCGGAATTGCTCTCTACCGGTATCCACGCGATGAAACGAGCAACGAGTGCTAGCTCTACGATTATGAGTTTCGGGAATCTAGAGAGAAGAGAAGGGCTAAAATTTGATTTCAGGAATTGAGGTTTTTGCGGCTCTCAGAATTATAAACCTAGGGTTTCAACCAAAATAGATTATATAGGTGTGAAAGTTTGTTCCGAAAACCAATTCCCAAGTCCTCTCAACCTCTTCTGATAGTGGGAGTTTTATCGTATAATAACTCCCACGTAATCCCAGCGAAAATCAAATACCGAAAATGCCCATCCTTAATTTCTAATTCGAATAATAAAATTTTATTATTCTTATAAATATAAATTTCAGATACAATGAACCTAGACACATTCTACATGAAGCTCGTTAACTCGTCTATGTGTGTGACCCTGTAGGTTCATATCACAATGACAATGAAAACACACTTAGTAGTAGTATGTGTTCATAAATCACAAGTGGTTCCCAACAGGATATTGTGACTACCCAGAGTGAATGAATGTACGGTGGAACCTAATATCAATCCACTATTTGATCCCTTTATCTCGCGATATCCAAATTAAGCATAAGGCATGGTAGTAGTCACTTTTATAAAGCTTAATTGCATTTATGCTTGATCTCCAGGTAGAATGTTCCAACAAATAGTATTTAATAACCACTTTATTAAATACATTTGAGCAGGGCCAAGATATGAGGTTTTTGTGATCACTTATGCAATTCAATGAGAGGCTAATATTATTGGAATTTGAGTCTGGCCCGATCGGAAATAGATTCTACGCGTCTTCCCTTTCCGGTTATCCACTATATCTTTTAATCCGTCGAATAGGAAGTCCGTCTCTCGTTCTATGAGGCCCCCATCTTTTGTCCAAACTGGAGCTTGTGCTTGATTTGTCCATTTTACAACCTATCGAGGGGCCCATGGATATCTGTCTCTAATAAGAGAGGGACAAATCCCTTACAATGCCTCTCACATTCAAGCCATGATAGGACGCTACATCCGATCACCAATCGTATTGATTACTCGATTAAAAGTAACGTCTGACTGAGTCAAAGCGTAGCTCCATTCATGCTAGAAACGATGGAGACATAAAGTCTAAAGATTCCAAATAGTATTGAGGAAGTAATACTTATGACTAAAGAACCATGAAGTATTACTTCTCTAACGGATCATGTCCGATACAATATATCCCAATATATTGTATCTATGATATAATTTGTATCCATTACACATGATCAGTAAAGCGTAATCATCAATCAAACATCATACTAGTTTTATTTCATTGTAAAGAACAATACATAGAAGTAGGGACAATCAGAATAGTAATTGCATAAGCTAATGAGTTTTAGTATCAAATCACATATTTGATGTTCAAAAGGAAAATTAACTATTCAAATGACATGCTCAAAATATATATATAACGTACGACATATGCTAATGGTCATAGGGAAGTACTAACACTTTCATCTATTACTGTGATTTCCTCTAACTCTTTAGGATATGCTCCTCTGTATTTTATGGAAAGACTTCTTGAGGTTGGTTTAAAAATGTAATTATTTGTCCAATATAAGTTTCTATATTTTTTTACCGATGCCTCAAGATTACTTTTGGAGATTTGTATGCGATCGCTCGCCTTCGTTTGAATCCTCCATAATTTTGGCAGACACGTTTTCAAGGTTTGTACTACTTTTTTTTAAAAAAAAAAAAAAGGAGATTGAGGAAAAGTTTCAACAAAATTCTAATTCCGATTCTCCTTTTCCAAAATTTCCAACATTTTATTTGAAATATCAATATATTTAGCAAGCATGTCTATCATATCATGTATATCAAGTCTCCTTCATTATCAATATATTTAATTTTTCACATCATGTAATATCAATTTGACATAAGTAGTCCACTTATTAAATACCGCAAGTTGTTGAGTTGAAATAATCTTCTCTGTATCTAGGGGGAAAAAAAGGAGCAGTTAAGAAAAAGACTAACAACTAAATCCAGACTAATGAATTCTTGAATACATTTATGTTTCTACCTAAACTTGCCTGTTTAGGGGTGACAATATACAGACACAAACGCCTTCATTTGGTCCCCTCATCACGTGTTGGGACTTGGGAAAGAGTCAAATTCATTAATTTTTAGTCCCAAATCCTGTAGTTTAGCTCCAACAATTTGCAGAGCAGTATCTGTAGTTCTTGGCTCTTGCTATAAAAAAAATAATAATAAAAAAAAAAAAAGAAGCTTGGCTGTGACATTCATGTCGAATTTATTTTCTAAGAGTAAAGTTGAAACTTATTTTAGTGGCACACCATCCTTGAAGAAAAAGCGATATAGAATATTCTATGTTTGTTATCATTACCACGGAAGTGTCAGAAAAGAAATGTCCCTATAAAATTACTAGAATAATTAAGGTCTGTGAGACAAATATCTTTTTGAAACTTGCGACTTATTACAAATTTACTGATAGATAAGGTACTTTCTTCACATGAAATATCAGAAACAAGTTCCAGCTCAACTTTCTGTTTCTGTCTAAATTAAATTTCCGTTCTCTTAGTTTCTCATTTTTGGATGTTTTGCCCCGGTATATGATGTGTTGTCTGTGCTCACTCAAACCTTATTCGATTATCTTCGAATCAGTATATTATAGGCTGAAAACGGACAAATAACGCTCCCTCAGTGATCTTTCAAAGTTCTGGACAAAAATCTAAAACTCATAAAATCTTCCCCTGTTCCTGGTGCGATATCTACCAACTCCAAATTCGAAACATGAATCCGCTTCCACGCCTTCGCAGCTTGTTTCGTCGTAATCAATTTACGTATAAGGTTCGTCGAAATCCAACAAGAATTACTCAATCAAAAGTTCTCTCAAAATTGCTAGAAAAACACAAATATAACTCTTTAAAACTTCACTGTTTCTCACGGCAGAAGTCTTTTTTTTTTTCGTCTGTTTCCAACGAGGTAGTATATATATAGATACTGCTTCTTCTCCTTTTTATTATTATTATTATTTATTATACATTCCTACTAAGCATCATAAAACGGCTGACCTTTTAATTATTATTATTATTTTTTTAATACCAAAACTTCCTCCAACTGATGCCTATTTGCTTTCCATTTTATTATTATTATTATTATTATTTTATTTAACTCCTATCTTATTGTATTCCTTTTATATTACGGTGATTTAATTCCAATTCAATTCCTAATTAAATTAATTATCTAGGTGATCAAAGTCAAGTCACCAATTACGATATGTGTGTGAAATGACTCTTAATAAAACGTACACGAAATGAAATATGCAACACGTTATAATAAAATTAGATAGACACATAGTCACATAATCACACAAACGCTAATCATAAATATAAACAGAGAGAATGGACTAACCTGTAAACAGGAAATTCGAGGAAGAGTTTTGAGACTCTCTCAGCAAAATCACTGAGCATAACATAACATAACATTTAGAGGTTTGAACATAACATGTTTTGCAAATGGGTCACTGCACATGTTTATTCTCAACAAATATTCTCGCCTTTGGAAATATCTTCCACTCATTACCACTTTAAAACCTTTAACTAGACATCTCAAGTGAATAGAATCTGCATACTTTTCCTACAGAATTCCTAATGCAATTTCTAATTTGCTCTTTCCAAAATCAAGTCCTAAAAATCAATCATGGTCACTTTGATCAAAGGAAAGGGACAAAAAAATCAAAACTTGAAACAAATTTCTAGATACCTAAATAAAATAACAATCTTGATTTCCTTAAGTAAATCATCAAGATCTTCAACAATCAGAGCAAACTCAAAGCTAAAACACACCTGACGAGATATCATAACCTGCAAAAATGAAGGAGAATGAGTTGAGTTTCATATTTGAAAAACGAGGGAAAAGTCATGGAGTGGAATTAGAGCTTTTCTAATTTGGGGGTATATAGACACCAAAACGTTGTCGTCCTATTTAAATTAGCTATATTACCTATACTACGTCGTTTTGATTTTATTGTCACTATCCTTGGATGTCCTTGCTAGCAGTTGCAGAGAACAGAGCACAAGCTCCACTGATGCGGAACCGTGATACAAAGTATCAAGATTCGGCTAAAAGGTTTAAAAGATGGATCTTCTCTATCTCGAACCGTTTCCAAGGTGAATATAATCAATGCAACTCTAAAGAAGACTAATTATCGATGGGGGTTGAAACACCACAACAAACAAAACTATCTTGTTGATACACTAACTCAAGAATGAATGAAATTCTATAAAAAGTTCATACACAAGTATCTAAGGAATAACCTTAACCAAAATATCGATATATGTAACGTAAATAATATGTTGGCCGCAATCTCTCTAAATAGAGTGAAGATTTCGGTTCCAAGAAACCATAAAGGAAGAGTCCTAATTTAGTTAGGGCTCTTCAATTCTAACTTAAGTAAACTTACTAAAAATGAAACACTACCTAATATAATGGACAACATGTCCTTTTAGGTAACTAACTCTTTATTCTACTCGGCCAACACGGCTAATAATAGTAAACAAAACTTTAATATACAAAAAGACTAAAATGCCCTTTAAATTCGTTCCAATTCTGGACAGCTTGCTGGACCATCTTGCACGAAAATTTTGAACACCAAGCTGGCAGAATCTGATCTTGTGATCTCATAAAAGTTGTAGATCTGCCTCTTATATTTAATATGCAACTTGAATCAGCTCCGTTGGATACCTAGATCGAAAGTTATGATCATTATACCAAACTGTCGCAAAGCTGTCCATTCCCACATTATCTTATAAGATTACTAAAATGCCCTTCTTAGCCACTTTGCTTGATAGGGCCGACTTATACACTTGTGAAACTTAAGAGGTTGACTTGTACAACATTCATAGATGTAACTTAGCATCCTCTTTGTATCTTATAACTCGGATCAATGATGTAATACGTTGATTCACGTTCATTGTCCTAAGACGCATCATTGGTTCGTGTAAGCTGTCATTACCTCTCCCTTATAAGCTTTGGCTTTTCTTCTCTCCCTACCTGATTCTTTCTATCTCCCTCTAATTCTCTCTATTATTCCCCCCCCATTTCTGGTTACTGAAGAGTATTGGTTATGTGCCGATGGTAATGAGGTTGATGAACTCATTGTGCTTGCAATAACCTGGTTACTGAATTTGTCTATCATCAATCTCTTGACTTTTTTTGATTTGTTAATGGTAGCTTAGATTAGTTGATGAAAGGATTAGTTAGCTAGTTTATTTAGTTGATTGTTATCCACTGGGACAAACTGATATTTGGTGTTGACTTGAAGCCTTATTAATGAATTTGCTAGTTAATCCTTATTTATGTTAATTGTTGGTGAACTGTTATTATCAATTGTGTGTGTCAATTGTGGAAGGACATTACAAATGGTATCAGAGCAGTTCTATCCTAGAGGATGTGGGAAAATGACCAATTTTAGGAATATAAGAGAGGGATGGGTTGACTACAAAGAACCAAAGCTAGAATTCCCCATTTTTTTATGGAGTTAGGGCCAGAGAATGGACGGATAGATGTAGGGCCTATTTTCAGCTCTACCAGGTTGAGGAAGGGGAGAAGATCACATTGTATAAAGAGAACTTTATGAACAGGGATTTTACTTGGGCATGGAGTCACATACATAATTATTCCAATGAGAGTTGAGAGCAGTTTGCAGCTGCATTTTGTAAAAGTTTGAGGAACCTAATGAAAGGTCAGATGAAGAATTAAATGAGAATGAAAATATTAAGGATGAACCCCTGCTACTACTGAGATTGTAATTTCAGAGAGTAAAGTTGAGGATGATGAACATTCTTCTGATCTTGCAATCGTGAAGCAAGGGTCAATTAGTGAAAAAAATGAAAAACATGTGATAGAGAGTGAGCAAAATTTAGCTAAGTATCACAGAAGTAGAGATAAGGGATATTGTTCTAAATATGGTAATAAACTCAGTCTTGACCATGAGTGTCTAAAGACATCTTTGAATTACCTTATAATAGTGAAGGTGAAGGATGAGTACTTGGTTAAGTTGCTCAATAGGACTAAACCAAAGAGGGAGCAATTCTTGATGATAATAAGGAAAGGTATTGAATCTTATGTTCTTGCTAAGGCAGGAAAATATTATAAGGATATCTGTCAAATGGATTCTAAGACGCTCTCTGTGAAACTGTGGCCTCCAAGCCAAAGTACCAGACTAATGTTTGTGGTAAAAAGGACACAAAATCTTACTACTCCATCCATTTTGTCTAGAAAGTATGGTTGTTTGAATAAAGAAGAAGCGAGGGAGGATACCAAGCAAATAGAAGTTGTAGTTTTTAATGCTGCACACCGACACTTTGTGAAGGAGCATGATGGAGATGGAAGTTCTGATGCACAACTTTATGCTGGAGAATTCAGCAAGTTTCTGCTAGAAGTTGTCAAAAGAGAACCTAAAGTAAATGAAGATGTAGATATTTTAGTTTCTGAAAATGTTGAAGAAGCACATTATGGAACTGTATTTGATATATTTGGAGGTCGCGTGGACTTTATTGCAGCTGAAAGATAATGCATTACCTTGGCAGAAGCACTAAGAAGATGTGCTCATTTGAAGAAGCTTGATTTGCGGGGCAATATGTTCGGTTTCGAAGTTGGAATTATTTTGAGCAAGACTTTGCCGATATTATCTTAATTGACCAAGATCTATCTCAGCTATTGGAAATTGGAGGGTGAGGGGTATAAATCTCTTGCTAAGACTTTCAAGGAATCCGCTTCATCATTGGAAGCCTTGTTTCAGCAAGCCAGTGATTACAAGAAAGAATATGGTAATTCATTTGTATCAGTTGAGATCTTGTCCTTGCTTTTGTACAAGATAGAAGATTTGGAAAACAATTATTCAAGGATTTCGAAACATTACAACAAAAACATCTTTTTGCGATGTTTTTATACCAACGCTTTTATCAAACCTCGCTTAAAACCAAAAAGAGTAAGCTAAAGCAACACTTTTTGTAAATGCCGCAATATTTGGATTTTATACGACGTTTTATAGCGTCAACTATAGTAATTGTTGTTCATACCGACATTTTGATATTGGTTAGCGACATTTACATTAAATGTTGTTATAAATTGTTACTTTTTGTGACTCATATAGCGACACTTATATATTATGTCGTTAGATCTTGTGACTTTTCAGACAAACATCGCTAAATTTGAATTTTATACGACGTTTCATAGCGTCGAATCATAATTTTTTATAACGATTATTTTGCTACAAACAAAATTTAAGATGTTTTTTAAATTTTCCTTTTTTTTTCTTTTGTAGGTAGGCGGAAGAAAAGATGGGAAGGGGATAGAATTTCTTCGACTTTCATAATATAATAATAAAGAGGGAATGTTTTGACGTTCTCGTGCACGATTGAAAATTATACATTAGATTTAAAAATGTAACAATCTTTATTGTCTTTGTTATTTACAATTGGGCCACTTTATTGGGTAAAAGGAAACTTAGTTTTCCATACAATTAATTATATTTTGCGAATCAGGTGGTTGTGAAATCTTTCTCCCTATGCACAACTTGAAAAATGTTTTAATTAAGTTGTTCTTGGGAAACTCACGTTCTCAATAAAGAATGAAATGAATTTTCCCTTAACATTTACAATTTCTGTGCAAATCAGACTAATAACTTTCTTACATCAACACTTAGGTCTTTGTACTCCAAAAACATAACAATGCGCCCCTAAACAAATTAAATCCTAACACATAACACATAAAATCAATTAAACATACAAAATCAAATACAAAACATGCAAAACACATAATAAAAAGTCCTGGGTATCACTAAAACAACCCACAATGACTGAATTTAAGCTAAAACTTATTTTTGTTAGCATTCGAGGCTTGTCACAACTTCTTTTAACTTGTTTTGTTTGTACTTCAATAAGTCTTACTTTTCACGTGTTACTCGCGAATACCGTAATTTATTACAGCCGTGTACCCGTTAAAATTGAAGCATTGTACCTATCATTTTTTGTAGCATTTTTCTTTGCCACAGTGCACAGAACGCTATCACAAGTGTTCCTTCCACATCGGGAATGTTTTTTTTTTTTTCTTTTTGTACGAATTTTATGATTGAATAAATAATATATTGGTAAACATAATAACTTTAATTATTTTTGTTACTTTCCCTTCATATAACATTTTTTTATATTTGTGTTAACTCTATTCCCTATCATTGAATATATATTTTTATAAGGTTTCTCTTGAATGCAAATTCAATTCTAAGCTGAAAGAAAAAAAGCAAGTTTTGGGTACTTGGCTATGAAGACCATTATAAGTAGCATAAACCAAGACAACAAATTTCTACCTTATGGGAGTATGTTGACACTTTTGTACAAGAAATTCAAACTCAAGCTCACATCTCCTATTCCAAGAAGTGATAAGTACAACATCTACAATGATGGCCAATTCCATGTGATGCATATGATTATACTGAATAGGAAATGGAAATTTCCCTCTATTTGCATACAACAAATCTCCTAAAGTGTTTGACACTTTTAAAAAGAGAGATGGAGAAAATAGGTCTTAAAAGGCCTAATGTGCAAGAAGAAAATGTCCGAAGAGGTGAAGAACAAGGTTATGAAGATATCAACTTTGAAGTGAATGAAGAAGGAATGTGGAAGCTAATGTTGGAGATCAAGAAGACATTCCAAGAGCAAATGTTGATAGAAGAGCAACTTCACGTAGAAATGAGTCAAAAGATTACATGTTATTGCAAATCTTGTCATCCATTAATGAACTCAAGGAAAGCTTTAACTTGAAAATGGCAAGTGTTGATGAAAAGCTTAGGGAGTTCAAAACTAGTATAGGTTTGATGAGTTAGAGTACAAGGTTGATGATATTGCTAGAAAAAAAAAATCAAAGAAATCAACCTTGGAAGTAAATGAGGAGGAAGAAGAGGATGCTAATGATGAAGATTCCATCAATGAGAATGATCACTACAAGAAAAACGCCTATTCGCTACGGATTTTAGCTACGGAATTATTTCCGTAGTTAATGTTTCTATATTAACTACGGATTAGCTACGGAAAATTGTCGATAGCTATTCCGTAGCAAAATTGGCGGGTTTTTTTTTTGCGGGTTAAACTTATCATACTTAGCTACGGAATTTCTACGGAAAATTGGCGGGAATATTGGCGCTAATTTTTTTTCCCGTTCCGTAGCAAAAATATATGAAATTTTATTAATTATTTTTGTTTGCCCTTTTCGATATTATAATTTTATTTCCGTAGCAAATCCGTAGCGGTATTTGTAATTCAACAAAAAATAAATTAAACTAAATTATAATTTGCTACGGAATTACTACGGAAACGTAAATTGTATTGACGGGCATGATGGCGGTAAATTTTTTTCCCGTTTGCTACGGAATTTCCGTAGCAAAAATATATGAAATTTTATTAATTATTTTTGTTTGCCCTTTTCGATATTATAATTTTATTTCCGTAGCAAATCCGTAGCGGAATTTGTTATTCAACAAAAAAATAAATTAAACTAAATTATCATTTGCTACGGAATTACTACGGAAGGTGAATTTTATTGGAGGGAATATTCATGCTAAATTATTTTTCGTTTGCTACGGAATTTCCGTAGCAAACATATATGAAATTTTATTAATTATTTCCGTAGCAAATCCGTAGCAGTATTTGTTACCCAATAACAAAAATTTAAATAGTTTAGGACTTATTTGACATTTAAATATTTTATTAGGGATTTATGTGCTAATATTTTAATTGCACATTTAGCCCAGAGTATATATACTCTCTTAAGGGGAAACCCTAACCCTCAAATTCATTTTCTCCTTCTTCCTTCTCCTCGTCAAATTGCGCCTGTCTCCTCCTTCCCCGCGGCTCGCCATTCTTCCTATTCTCCGTTGGTTCGCCGCCCTCTCTCTCTCTCTCTCTCTCTCTCTCTCTCTCTTCTCCCTTTCTCTCTTTTTTTCTCTTCTTTTTCTTCTTTCTTCCTCCTCCCGCGGCATCCTCCATCACCGCCGCCGCTGCTCTCCTCCCGCGGCATCCTCCATCACCGCCGCCGCTGCATCACCTTCACTTCTTCTCCTCCGCGAGCCCTCTCTGCCGCCTCCCCTTTTTTTTTTTCCTTCTTCCGACTCAGGATTTCTGTCTTTTGGGCGATGCACAAAAACCAAATAATGTGGATCTTTTGATGTCTCGCTCTGTGCATTTTATTTTACTTGCTCGGAGTAGTGTATTCTCTCTTTCTTTACTTTGGGCAATGAGTCTTGGTACCAATTGTTTCGGGATGTTGGAGTGATAGGTTTATAAAGGGATAAACTTTAGTTTATTTATGGGTTCTAATTCTCTTACTATACCTCTTCTTTATGATGATTAGATCTACATGTCAAATACTATCTTCATTCTCCAAAAAATTGCCACATTTGAAGGAAAGTTTTGTTTAGAAGCTTATTTAAAAGATTTTAGGTTCATCAGTAGATTTGCTTTTCTCTTTGCGGAAATTTATATAGCACTCGCTTTACTTAATTTATGCTTCTTCGCTTCACGAATGTTTCACGCAACAGGGAACAACTTGATGGTGCTGGTGTTGAACTCCCAAAACTTTATAAGTGGATTGAAAGTTAGATTCCCCATGGTTGCTCCACTCGATGCTTGGAAGAAAAGGACTCATCGGGTTGGTTCTCGTGCTACTAGTGATGCTACTAAATCAATTGTTGATATCGAAGATTATCTTCGGATCCATGGGCCGATGAAAAGGCATGTATTCCTCCCTTTTTATTGTAACATTTTCGCTTGACTTAGATTAACGGACATTCTTTACGTTGGGACGAGACGGCATGGCAAAGTATTGGAGGAGGGTGCCGGTGGTTTTCGGAGAAGAAACTTGGTGTTAGGGCTGTGAAGTCGCTGCCAGTGGTTCGAGATGTGGGTTGGTCCTCTTTTAATAAACCGTGCTCTAACAAGTCATCATCGAGACAAAATAGCGTTCCTTGATTAAGGACCGTTTTGTTTAGTTACCCTTTTTTTTGGTTTTGATCTTGCAAGTTTAGTTCATTTGCCTGTTCGGTTTGTTGCAATGAATACGAGGGGAAAGACAAGGGGGCCGGTGAGAAAGGAAGCGTTGAGGGCTCGTTGATGACGAGTTAGAAATGAACATTTTTGGTTGCATGGAGGGGTGAATTCTCTGTGGCGTTAATATGTCGGGCTTTATTTTCTTCTTAATTTTTTTGTCTTTCTAATAATGGTTATATCATTTGGTTCTCGATCATGGATGCTTTAACGAGAATAGTATAGAGATGCAAAAGCAAATTCTTGAATTGAGCAATGTCGGAGTTCCCGTTGATTTTGGATTGCTGGACAACGATGATGACAGTCATGACGATGATGGTGATGAGTCCATGGATGCCTTAGACGACACCATCGTTGCAAATGATTACCGCCTTTAGATGGCATTTGTTTTAAGTTTGTTGTTTGGATAGTTTTTAGTTTTTAAACTTGAACACTTTGATTGTATTAGGCTTTTGGCTTTGATTGTGTTAAACTTTTTGTTTGGATTGTATTAAGTATTTCACTTAGATTGTGCTCAACGTTTTTGGCTTAGTTGGCTTGAAATAATAGCTTAAAGCAGATTGTGCATATAAATTGTTTGGTATCATTTCTGTTTTGACAGGGAGCTAGTAGCATATATACATTTTATGGTAAAAAAAAGAATCCCTAATTAATAGCTACCGATTAGCTACGGAAATAATTCTATTTTATATTATTTAAATGAATATTCCGTAGCAAATCCGTAGCTACTTAAATTTATTTTTTAAAAAATAAATAATTACCGTAGTTATTCTGTAGTTAAATTAAAAGTATTCCGTAGCAAATCCGTCGTTACCATACCCATTTTAAGTGACCCGGGTGAAAGTTAACTACGGAATTTACGTAGCCAAATAGCTACGGATTAATATTCCGTAGTTAATCTATTTTAGCGACGCGAATATTGCTACGGTTTATTTCCGTAGCAAATCCGTAGCTAATCGTGTATTAGCTACAGAATCGACCGTAGCTAATAGGCGTTTTTCTTGTAGTGGATGGAAATGAAAAAGAGAAGGATAAAGAGCCCAAGTATGTTGTTAGTATTGATATTTCTCTACTTTGGTTAATTCAATAGCCTGTAGGATAGAGGGATGGAAAAACAAGTTATTAGATATAGCTGGGAGAATGATTTTGATTCGTCATGTCCTTAGCTCGATGACTTTGCATATTTTGGCTGTATCATACCCTCCATGGCTAGTTTAAGACTCTATTGAGAAGAAGTTTGCACGGTTTTTGTGGGGGACTATAGATGGAAATGCTCGTCGTCATTGGATGTCATGGTCAAATGTATGTAGAGATAAAAACATGAATGGTTTGTGGCTCATTTCATTTGCACAATTTGAGGAGGATTTTAGCTACAAACTTTGGTGGATATTTCGATCAACTACCTTATTGTGGACAATGTATATGGAAGATAGGTATTTTTTTTTTTGCTAAATAAATTATATTTCCATTAATCACAAATAGCCGAGGCCATTACAATCAAAGGAAAATCTGAAAATATAGAAAGTAACAGTTATACAATGATTTAAAAAAATCACGATAACAGACAAAAGACACACCCAAGAAAACTTGGATGGTTAGGAAAAACAACTAATAAAACTAGCAAACTAAACAAATACATAATCTTCTTCTTCAAAGCATCTTCATTGCAATCCTCGAAACACAGGGACAGGAGAATATCACTTTCAACATCTTCCTTAGGGGTCGACAATTTATAGGACCATGGGCGTATCAACCGTCCTATAAATTGTCTCGGGAAGATGTAAAAAGATGATAAAGGGCCCAGATCAAGTCCGGGTTGAACACATCCTCCTAGAAAAATAGAAAAAAAATCTAGATCTGCGAAGATCTGAGACTCATCTAACCACTGCGTCTTGAATCTTGAAGAAAAAAACTCTGAAAAAGGTTTCATATGATTCGTAGTACAAAATAGAGTAAGATTAACGGAACAAAAGGACCAAGATTTGGCCATTAGCCGGAGCCAATGGCCAAATCTGGCCAGCAACAGAGGAGAAAAAGAGAGCAGGAGAAAGAGATGAGGAAGAGAGAGAAGAGAGAAAAAGGGTTTGAGACAACATTAGTAGTTGCAAAGAGGGCTCTGGAAGATAGGTATTACAAAGATTTGGCTCACCCAACTTTGGCACTACTTGGAAATCAGCTATCTCGGTATGGAAAATTATGTTCAAAATAAAGGAAGATGCTGAGGCCTGCATTGGAGTCTTAGTCCGGAGTGGAGATTCATCTTTGAGCTATGTTAATTTCACTTTTGAAGGGCCTTTAGCCGCGAGATAGCCTAGCCTTCCACAAGCTCTTCAAAAGGCTACTGTTCGGGATCTTTAGGAGGGGAGTGTCTCTCATCCGGTTTTGCAGAATTCACACCCAACTCTCAATCTACAAGAAGGCCGAGATTTAAAGGTGTGAATGCCAGAGCCAAGTGGTGCATTCTCCATCAAATCTGTTATTCGGAGACGATATACGTGGCAACAATGCACACAATGAAGGTAATTTGGTCTAGTATATTGCCCCTTCATATCTCTATGTTATTATGGAATTTTTTTTAATTGTTTTTTGGCAGCGGAGGAGACTTTAAGGAAGCAAGGTTATAATGTGGTATCGTGGTGTTCTTGCAAACGGGGTTCAGACTCTTACTCTCATATTTTTTTTGATTGCACTTTAGCGATAGATTTGTGGAAGTATTGTGCGGCTTGTTGCAGTGTTCTTTTGGACCTGAGGCATTATACTACACCCAGCATCTTCTAATTGTAATGTGGTTTAGCGTTTCAGCGGTAAGCGATTCGGTAGTCCTGATTTACTCTAGTCTGGATGTTTGGTGCATCTAGAAGTTTCAATGTTGATTTGTGTTTGAGGGAAGAATAACAACTCCTCAAGCACTGAGGAGGGAGTTGGATGGGATGGTTCAGGAGCTTCTGAAAGCGAGGTGGTTGCAGGGGACAAATCCTCCAAGCACATTGCTGGCGATGACAATTTTATGATGGCGTACAAGTTCGGATGATTGTGTGGTGATTAAAGTGGATGGAGCATCACGGGGTAACCTAGGAACTGCAGGAGCGGGATGTGTAATTCGTTACGGAAGTGGATTATTTATAGCAGCAAAATATGTTTATTTGGGTGATTCATTTACAAATTCAATGAAGGAAATTGAGGCGCTTATTGAAGGGATAAAAATGGCGCGGGAATTGGGAATTGTGCAATTCAAAATCCAATCAGATTCTTTCTGGTGGAAGTAGTCAAGAAGGGGAAGATTTCGGCTTGGAAGATTGATATGGGTTCAGATATGCGGTGAAGTTACTTTGTTCAGATAAGCCAACAAAGTAGCAAACACTCTTGCGAAATTGGCATGTGATTTGCCGGATGGAGCCAGTTTTATGACTTTTTTAGGCTTCATTCCTCTATTAGGAGGCTTTGAAATTTAGATCGTCAATATGTTCCATACATACAATGATTTATTTCAAATGTAAAGGGAGTATATCTCCAATTCTCCTTTTGGCCTCATAAATAAAATTCGCAAATTTCTCAAAAAACAAAGATGATTAAGAAGATATGGGTGAAGAAAGTGTTGAAATTTTGGGATTAAATGTTGGGAATGAGGGTCAAGAAGTTGATATGGAAGACACGGAAAATGGGAAAATGAAGAGCAAGAAAAGGACACCTTGGTTGAGGAAATTGGAGACAAAGAAGAAACTCCACCAAATGTTGAAGCTTCACCAAAGGATGTCAATGCTCAAGATGATGAAGAATATTGAGAAGTTCAAAGAACTCATGGTGTACTCAAAGTACAAGATGCAATCTTCAAAATCCATGAGAATTTCTAAACTCAATCTCTTTTAAATTTTTCTTGTATTTCATTTCTTTTTCATGTTATCACTTGTGTACCCTTAGCATAGCAATTTTTGTCCTTACAAATTCAATCTCCTTGTATCAATGTGTTAAAGGGGCACATTGATGCTTATAGCATGCTTTTGCTCTTCATTTGTTTTGATTCTATGAGCATGTTATACTTAAAGAGCCTAATGATTTGATCATTGTGATGCAAGCTCTTCTTGTTAACCCCCTCCCCTCTTTTCTTAGTGTATTATTCTTTGGGGGAGTTATTTGATGTTATATCTTTGTTTTCATTTTATCAATATAGAAATTTGGGGTTGTTTTATTGTTTATATTCAAGTTAATAGCATGTATCTTATATGGTTGATCGTCCAGATGCTTGACTTAGGATATAAACTATTTTTTTTTACATGTTATATGCCTTGGTTGTGATATTTGGTTGTTTGGTAGTGGTTTAAACTAAAACTTGCAAGTTTCTCTATTTTCTACCAAAAGTCCGGTCGACCGGACTACGGGGCTCATATCGCCCGAAACTGTATGGTCGACCAGAGGCACCCTATGCGTTTAACCGGGACAACCAAATTTCAACAAAATTCACATTTCAACTTCTGTAATCTGTAAGTTTTGCTTATTTATTCATATAGGCACTGTTGGAGTTTGCATTTGATATAGGTGATCAATTAGATTGGGCAGACTCAATTGGATTGGTCGTTCGATTAGATTGGGAAATAAAGGACCCGGTTGGACCGGACCCAGTCGACTGAGAGCTGTCTCGGGTCGACCGAACCGGTTTTTCACTTTGGTCGGTCGACCGAACCAGTTGGATCAGGTCAAAACCGACATATCTACATGTGTGAGGGAGTGTGCGTGTGTGTGCGCGCGCGCAAATTGTGAGTTCTTATAGTGGGAGAGAAATAAGGGGAGAGTGGGTAATTCCACTTACACCACATTTGATGTAGAATTGTTCTTCATTCTTAAACTCTCTCTTAATCATTTTTCTCTCTAGCTTTTCATAATATAGCAGCCAAAACTTAAGAAAGAAAAATCTGGGATTTTTCTTCTTGATTTTTTACACACTCTCAAGAACAATCAAAAGAGAAGAAAATATGATTTTCTTATCTCTTTCATTTCCGGTTTTCCTAAGTAATCTATAATATGTGGATTCCGTGAAAAGAGTTTTCAATCTTTGGAGCTCTTTAGACTAGCATCTGATACGGGAAGAACGAGTCTAGAGGTTGGTGTGGAGATACCAGTAGAGAGTTTTGGTTCTTTCTTGTGAGTAGATCCTCTAAAGGAACGTAATCCCGCGCTATTTATTTCCGCTGCGTTTTGGGGATTATGAATTTTTTATTCAAGTGGTACAGAGCCTATCACGAGATGTGTTATCTTCATTTCTTAGTAGTCTAATAATGCATGTCATAGGATGTCTTTACCTTTGTACAACCTTTTGGAAGTCGTTTGAGTGTTAAAAGAATCCCGAAATGAATTGTAAATTCGTGTTTTAGGATGTTTTCTATTTTTTGGCAAAAGTTCGGATGACCGGAAGAGGTTCCCAGCAGACCGATCAATATGTTAGAAAATGGGATTTTGCTACTACGGAGACTTCAGCCGACCGGTGAGCAATCACCGTCGACCGAGGCTAGTCTGTTTTCAGGCCGGACGATCAGAAAAGTTCTGGGTCGACTGAGGTGGCCTAATTTTACACTATTTTTGTTACTGCTTTATCGCGATCGATCGGGAGTATGGCCTGGGTCGACCGTAAATGGACATGCAGAGTGTATTTGCGCTCTTTGCATTAGTGTCGTGTTTGTTTGAGCATGATGCATAGTAATAGACTTTGACCCAGTGGTTTTTATTATAATACGGCTTGCGTATCGTGCCTTATCTTATCAATTCTTGTTGTAATTTTAATCTCGAATGTAACTCGAGAATTCTTTCAATTATGTAAAAGTATAGAATATGATTTTATGTTTTTGCATATGTAACAAGTGATGAAGAAAGGAGTCCATCAGATGGAGGAAACCACAAGGAGGCGAAAGACAATATATAGGTTTATTGTTTTTCCCTTTAGATTGACATAGGATTTTCTGTTGGCTCGAAAAATCCACATAGGGGCTATTACTATGTCACGGTTTATTTACTGTTTTATGTATTTTGCATTTGATGCCTGATGCATGTTACGGTAATTTTTAGCATGTGATGAATGTTCAAAACATATAATCAGATTATACACCGTTTGGTGAGACAATTTAAAAATTCCTCAAATTTTAAATATTAAGTTTATTGCCTTTCAAGTGCTCGTCAAGGCCAAGATCAACAGTAGTGTGAACTTTCGAGTGGAATAAGCGTCAGTTTATCTTGGTGAGGCGTGAAAGATAAGTTAGTGATATCCGCCGGTTAACCTTGAGTCATACTTAACCGGATTACCTCAATGGTTGAGAATCTGGAGGCAAAAGGGTTAAGATGTGCATTTAATGTACTGAGGGTAATCGTTACCTACTTAACCAACCAAAAGTCACATAATTGACGTGATTAGCAAGTGTTTCTTACCTAAAGGGTTTTCTTGAGTATAGTATCCAAAGCTGCCTTGAGAAATGATCAAATATGGATCTCGGTCCTACTAGAAAGTGTTGAACTTTCCGAATGAGAACTTGAGGGTTATTCATTTGAAGAAAATAGTGGGAGAATCATTAATTAAAGTCCTATTAATGATTTTAAAATATGACAACTAAAATTTTGCAAACTCTTCTCTGTAGATAAAACGACAAATGCATTCATTTCATCAAAGTTATTATCATTGCAATTCGTCTTTGAAAAGGACAAACTTGAGGGAGGAAACTTCCTCGACTGGTACAGGAACTTTAGAATCGTTTCAAGCACGAGAAAATGTTGTATGTTTTCAAGGAACAAATTCCTGATCCACCAGCCGCGTGGGCTCCGTCCTCTGAAAGAAATACTTATCGTAAGCACTTAGATGATGCATTATATGTGTCTAGTCTTATTTTAGTGACCATGTCCTATGAGCTTCAGAAGAAACATGAAGAAATGGGAGCTTTCAATATGAGTAATCATCTAAGGAAACTCTTTTAGGGTTAAGCTTTCCAAGAGAGATTCGATGTATCAAAGTCTTTTTTTCATTGCAAAATGGCAGAGGGAACACCAGTCGAAACCCACGTTCTGAAGATGATATGCTATATTGAGAGCCTCGAAAGATTGGGATTTCCTCTGGACCAGGAGCTATCCACTGATTTGATTCTGCAATCGTTGCTTGAATCATTAAGTCAGGTTGTATTAAACTACAACATGAATGAGATAGACAAACCTCTCCCAGAATTGTTGAACTTGTTGAGGACTGCCGAGAAGGAAACAGGCAAGTCCAAGGCCATTTACATGGTCAACAACAGGGGAATAGGTTTTGGTAAGCCTAAAGTCAAGCCTTCGGGCAAATCTAAGGGAAAACCTAAACATTCTGAGAAAGCACTGAAGCCCAATGGCGCTGTGACTAAGGATGGAAATTGTTTCTATTGTGGAAGAGAAACTGCCATAGTTTTTTTGCCGGTAAAAAGCTTGGAAGGGGAGCAAGTGTTGCTTCTGGATTAGGTATTATGTTATTGAGATCAACTTTTCTACTACTACTTCCTCATGGGTATTATATACCGGATGTGGTTCTCACATTTGCATGAATGTGCAAAGACTACAAAGGAGTATAGAGATGGAAAAAAGGCGACGTGGACCTATGTGTCGGCAATGGAGCAAGAGTTGCTGCATTAGGTGTAGGAACATATAGTCTTAGTTTGCCTTCTGCAATTTTTTTAGATTTAGACAGTTGTATGTATGTACCTACTTTAATAAATAATATTATTTTAATCTCTTGTTTGGACAAGATGAGTTTTGATATTCATATTAAAAACTAACGAATGTCTTTTATTGTAGTGCTACATTAGTGAATGGTTTATATTTGCTAGACCTAGAGTCACTGGTTTATAACACAAATAAAAGAGGATAAAGACTAAAGAGATCTTCAAATTTCTCATATGAAAGCCACACAAATAAAAGTACCCATATTACTAGCAAGGAGATTGAGCTAATTAAAGAAACAAAAGCTATAATATGCAATAATTGCACTAGGAAAAAAATCATAATCTTTAAAAAAAAAATTTATTTTTTTGTAGACTCGGTAGAAACGTATGATTCTACGATCCGATTGTACGATTCTACTCCGTTTTTACCAGATTGCGATTCTACTACTGATTCAACACGTTTTCCTTCCGTAAAATCGTTAACTCGCAATTTTAACAACAATGTGACATTTAACTCACAGTAAGCACGGATTAGAGAAGAAAAAAAAATACATGGTTGAAGACCAAAGATGACGTTACATTTTCCTTCTCACTGGGAACTAGATACATCTCATTACTATTGACAATTATTGTCACAGCCAACGTAGCAAATACCTAAAGGGCCGCACACTATAATCAACTGGATTGGGTTGGTTGGAGTTTACATTTGATATATGTGCTCAATTAGATTGGACATGCTCAATTGGATTAAGTGTTCGATTGGATTGGGCAACACCAAAATCCCAGTTGGACTGGACCCGGTCGACCGAGAGCTGTCTCGAGTCGACCAAAACGGTTTGTCCCTCTAGACGACAATACCAGTTGGACCAAATCAAAACCGGCACATTACTTGTGTGGGAGAGTGGCATATGTAGTGGGGTGTGAGAAGTGGGAAAATGGAGTTAATGGGCTGATTTTTCAGCCACTATCCATTTTCTTTGAGGATTGAATTATTCATTCCAATCACAATTATTTTCTTCCTCTCTTCATCATTCTAGCCAAAAATACATAAGCAAAAATCTGAAATTTTACTTCTTGATTTTGGCACACTCTCAATAACACTTAAGAGAAGAAAATATAATTTTATTATCTCTTTGATTTCCGTTTCTTCCTTTGTTTCCTATACTTTGTGAATTCTGGGAAATGTGTTTCCAAACTTCGGAGATCTTTGGACTAGAATATGAGAAGCGAAGTAACAAGCTCAGAGGTTGGTGTGTGGATACGGGTAGAGACAGGAGTCTGACGGGCTGCTGGTGGTTCTAAGTAGCGAAATCTGAACAAAATCGATTAGCTCGATAAAGGTATAAATCCTATTACAAGGTATTGGTACTTTCTCGTGAGTAGATCCTTTAAAGGAACGTAATCCCGTGCTATTTTATCCCGCTGCGTTTTGGGGATTACAAATTTTTCCTTTCAATAAATTTTAAAAAATCCAAGTAACCCTTAAAAAGATAAAAACCCTCAGGAGCTGTATTAAATAAATCTCTTCGAACTCTTAAATGTTGAGAAAAAATCTGTTTCAGTCTTTCTTTAGACACGTGAGTCGCACAAGAACACCCTAAATAATCTTTTTGTAAAACATTTTGCAATTACTGCATAGAAACCAAGATTTCAAAACAATCTAATTTGCATAATATATATTTGATTATATGGAAAACAATGAAGGAGACGAGTAATTACATGAATAAAATATTTCATGCTAGCGAAGGATATCTAGCAAATTATAAGAAGTGTAAATAAAAAAGAGTATAAAGATTATTACGTCTTTCATTCTAGTGTATAAAAATTTTAGTCATGCAAGCCAGTTGCACGAGAACACCAAAGGAAACCATCTTTTTATCATATTATTAAAGTCAAGGGATTCTTGATGTCTTTGTCATATTGTCGTAGAAAATTTTGTATTCTCAAAATACGTATACATATGTCATATGCATGTATTTATGTTGTTATATTGATGAATTAGGGAAATTTTTTCGAACCATATACAGTTTAGTTACCAAATCATGTCACAGAATTTTCTTAGGTTCTTCAATTAAAGTTTACAAATAGATAGATTTGGTCAATAAATTTAGAATTTACTACACATTCAAGGCACCCTTATAAAAAAATATTCCATGATAGGGAATATAGTTAACAAAAATATAAGAAATGTAATAAGATCCAGAATTTTATATGAAAGGAAAGTGACGAAAATTATAAAAGCTTTTACGTTTACCACTATAATATTTATTCAGTTATGAAATTCGCAGAAGAAGAGAAAAAACATTCCCGATGTGAAACGCTTAGGCTAGCGTTCCATGCAGTTTGGCAGAGGAAAATACCAGAAAAATGATAGGCACAACGCTTCAATTGTAATGGATGCACGACTGTAAAAAACTACGGTATTCACGAGTAACACGTCAAAAGCAAGACTTTCTGTAGTACAAACAAAAATGAGTTTTAGCTTAAATTCGGTCGTTGTCGGTTAGTTTTCTTGAAGTGGGAATTAAGGAGTAATTTTTTACTGTTCGTTAAAAAATCTCCCGTTGTGTTGCACATAAAAAAAAAAACTAAGTTACCCTTAAAAAATGGAAAACATTTAAGTAACGAAAGCAAGTAAAACACACCTTCAAATCGTAAATGTTAATGGAAAATGCATTTTATTCTTTATTGAGCATGTGAGTTGCCTAAGAACAGCTTAATTAAAATATTTTTCAAGTTGTGCATAGGTAGCAAGATTTCACAACAACCCGATTTGCAAAAAATAATTGATTGTATGGAAAACTAAGTTTCATTTTACCCAATAAAGTCGTCCAATTGTAAATAACAAAGACAATAAAGATTGCTACGTTCTTAAATCTAGTGTATAATTTTCAATCGTGCAAGAGAACACCAAAATAGTCCTTTATATATATATATATATATATATATATATATATATATATATATATATATATATATATTATCAAAAGTCAGCCTATTATGGTGTGAGGTTTGGAATAGATCTCTATCGAGGAGACGTATGTATAGGTATCCCCAATGCCCCTAATGTTTATATCACGTGTTGGGGGAGGCATGTTTTCGCTACCATATGACATGGGGCGGTATGCTTCCACAAAATGCTCACATTGTTCAGCCTATCTAAGTCGCAATACCAGAATCTCCACTTGCAAATAAATCTCCCGCTGCGAAGCGAACTGTGTTGGAAGAGAATATCTACCCACTCTCTGATCAGCTCGATCATCAGCGTGCTGCTAAAGTGACAAGGCATGCATATGGAGATGGATTAGACAGAGGTTCTACATCTACTTGAATCGCCCAATGTTCTTACAGAAAAGGTTGTCGAAGCAATGTATGCTCTGCATAATGTTCTGCAGGGTAATAGACCCGCTGAAAAATTAGTTGCTTTCTATTCCCTCAACGACAACCTTGTTTCCTGAGCGCGTTAGAATGAAAAGTATGTGTGGTTATGATGGTCAGAATCAACCATATTGTTCTTGGAGGCACTAAAATTCTAGAATTGAATTATCTTTTGTCAAATATTTAGTGTTTTAAATTTGACAAAGTATTGTTTTTATGGGTGGTTATTTATATTTTGGATATTTGGAATTTTCCTATGTTTGGATTAAATATGATATTGGACTTGTTTTGAAAACAATAATGTCGTATTTGGTTACTGTTTGTTAAAAATCTCCCTCATATTGCCATGAAATTTAAAAAAATCAAAGCCATAAAAAAAAAAAAAAAAAAACTCCGGAGCAGAAATTAAATAAAACTCTTTTACCTCATAAATGTTGGGAAAAATCTCTTACAAGTCTTTCTTTAGACACGTGAGTCGCACAAGACATCCTAAATAATCCTTTTGTAAAACATTTTGCAATTGCTGCATGGAAAACAAGATTTCAAAGCAACCCAATTTGCATAATATATTTGATTATATGGAAATCAATGAAGGAGACAGTCGAGTAATTACATGAATAAAATATTTCATGATAGTGAAGGATGTCTAGCAAATTATAAGAAGCGTAAAAAGGAAAGAGTATAAAGAGTATCATGCCTTTCATTATAGTGAATAACATGAGTATCATGCCTTTCATTATAGTGTATAACATTTTCCTGAAAACATGATATTTTATTCTGAAGAAATGTTTGTGATAAAACTCTCTCTTCTACTTGGATTTGATAGTATGCCTTGCATTACATTGCAGGCTGCTGAAGCCACTAGCACTAACTCTACCATGTCCATCACACGCATACACAGAGTCTTGTGTAGAAGGTGGTGGATCTATGGAAAGGAAAAAGGTATGGTGAAAATCCCAGGCTAGGGATTCTTGATGTCTTGGTCATATTTGTTAGTCCGAAGGGCAAAGTGATCAATCTTATTTTGATGATAACAAACCATTGATAGTTCTAATGTCTGTGTGAGCATGTTCTTAATGATAGGATCCTTAGCAATCACACCAACATTGATGAAAATGGTAAGTTAGCTTCTTGTGTACACCAAAGGTATGATCACACACACAAGAAAGCTACACTTTGCAAGACTCCATAGTACAAGTATGAAGTCAATCCACATGCTATGGAAGTGTTTGCAAAGTCAATGAAGAAGGAAGATCAACATGTCAAGAGCTACTCAATCAAACAAGTAAACAATCAAGTGGTAGACTCCTTGACAAGAAGAAGTGTGAAGTCCAATACACTACAAATCAAGAATGCTAGAGGACTTCATCACTACAAGAAGATGTTCATCAAAAGGCTTCAAAGTCCAAGCTCCAAGAATAATCAACTTGAATACTTGAAGACCTTAGGAAGATTAGTCTAAGCTTTATAGGTAATCCTTTGTGACTAATCTTTCCTTTGAGAATACTAGGACATAATATTTGTTTAAAGCTCAACAATGCATATTTTCAAAACCTCATGATTTACTTTGTTCAATACTTTGAAAAGGTTTTTGAAAACAACTTGGTCAATTCTTAAGGTCTTTAAAATGTGTTTTTATATATTTACAAAACACTTATGCATGTGCATGAGAACATTAGAAACTTAACTAAGTGCAAAAACCACTTTGTGACTGTTCTCCGGCCAGCCTTGGATTTTCCTTGGTAGACCAGAGATGTCCGGTTAACCGACTGTGTCTATCCGGTCGACCAGTTTGTTTTTGTCCTTATCCGAGTTTTGAATGTTTCAATGCTCCAACAACTATATACTATCCGGACGACCGAGATATTAGGCAAGTCGAACGACCTTTGCTTCGATAGACCTAACCACTGAACTGCGGTCAACCAAGATAAGAACAGAGGGCCTTTAACCTTTGATTTAAGGTACTCCGATCGACCTACTGTCTAGTAGTGGTCGACCGAAGCTGTCAATTCAAGGCCAAAATTATAGTCGTTGACCAACATTGCTTGTATATTCTAGCCCTATAAATAGCTTCTAAACTGATTTTTACATAACCAATTCAAGGCATAGGCATATACACTTCCTAAACACGCAAGCAAACACTTTTGAGCTTTATTTCCAAATCATTCAAAAGAATTTTTGTGTTAAGCTTAAACTTTATCTACCTTTTTATTCTCAAAGAGTGATTAGTGCTTAAATTGTAAATCTATTCCAAGAGGGAATTCTTTGTAGTGAGCTAAATTGTAAAGTCTCGTTAGAAAGATTTTGGTTACCCAGCCTTCTCATTTGTGAGAACTAGTTCTTTGTGAGGTAGCAAAAAGCTCTTAGTGAGCTTCACTCTTGGTGAGTGTTTGTAAGTCCTATGTGTTGGCAAAAGTCCTCTTTGTTAGGCAAGTATATATTTGGAGAGATTGGCTCTTTGTGAGCTTAACACTCTTTCTGAGTGGAGTCTTCTTAGTGAAGCATAAGTCCTTATTTGTTGGGGGCAATTGTAAAAGGTAGAATCACCCTTGCATTAGTTGTAAAAGGGTATCCATTAGTGGATGTTGAAATCCTTGGGTTTTTCCTAAGGTAATGGATGTAGATTCTTTGTGAATCGAACCACTCTAAATCCTTGTGTTAGTTTTCTCTATCACTTAACTTTTTAATTTATAGTTCATGAATTGCAATAACTTGTATACTTAATCACATGAACTATTTGCATAGGATAGTAAACAACACATGCTTCATTGCTTTAAACAATTGCTTCACTTAGTCATCTTAGTTGCCTTAAACATAATTGAATCACCTTATGTGCTTAAACAACATACTTGTTGTTATGGAAAAACACTTAGGCAAAGAAGTTTTGGAAAAGATTAATAAGTTTTTTAAGAACCTAATTCACCCCCTCTTAGTTTCTATACCCTCAAAGGGTGTTTCAATTGGTATCAGAGCCTAGACTCATTTGTATTGGACTTGCATCTTAGGAGGATCCATGGCTCATAGCTTTTCTAACTTAGATGACCAATCCCCATCTAGACCACCTATATTTGATGGATCCAACTTTGATAGTTGACAATGTGCATTTAAATTGTTTTTGTCTTCTAATGACATTTACTTGTTGAGCATTATAGAAGAAGGTATTTTTATTCCTTCAATCTACACACAAGGTGTCATGGTGCCAAAGTCTAAGAAAGACAACTTCAAGGCCATGAATGTACTTTGTTGTGCACTTAATCAAGAATCTCTCAACAAAGTACATGAATGTGAAGATGCTCAATCCATGTGGAATATGCTTGGAGCATCATATCAAGGCAAAGTTGAAGAAGGGTTAAATGTGAAGAATCTAGATTTGGTGAGTCAATCTTGTGAAGGCATTGAATAAATCTCAATCAAACACCAAGCTAAGTTGGATGCATCAAAGAGTGTGATTTAGGAGAAATCAAAATCCAACCTTCAACAAACTCAAAAGAAATTAAAATTGAGCCCAAGATCTTGATCTTCACATGGACATAAATTATGATGGAGACAATGAAGATCAAGCATCTTGCCAAAGGGAGAGAAAAATCTTGCCACAAAGATCCAAAAAAAGTGGCTTTGGACTCAATCATTCCAAGATTTTAAATGGAGATGTTCAAAAAGGAAGAAATCTCAAACACTCCAAGGCATTTGGATTCCTCAAAGCTACATGGTAAACACACACAAGGAACCAAGATGCTCAACTACAAGTGATGCCCAAAACTTCAATGGAAAATCACAATCGTCATCTCACCTGGTAGGGAAAGGTATCAACTTTACTCTCTCATAATAATTTAATTAATGTTCTTAATGGTATGAGAAGTAAGATTGATGCTCTTACTTGTGATCTTGCATCATGTTATTTTAGTGATACTTCACATGGAGATAACTTGATGCAAGAGCTTCATTTACTTTATGTTTCCCTTGCTAAGGTATCTAAAATATGCAACATCACAAGATTGGATGATTCATGTTCTTATTTCTCATCTCATGAGAATCATCCTATTTGTTTTAATTTTGATAAAATTAATCCTTGCACACACAATTGTCATTTGAGAGAACAAATTAACTTTGAAGGACCTATGCAAAAGGTACCAAATGTTTCTCAAAGTCTTATAGGTTCCAAAATATCTAACCCTCATGGTAAAGAGATGAACCTCAGGGAAATGGCAAAAACAAGCTAAGACTTCAAAGTCATGTGCCAAGGACAACATCAACATAGAGAGTTCATAAAAAATGTCAAACTCATCCATCCAAGGTGACTCTACAAAAGACTACTCAAGGTGTCTCATTGGACTAATTGATGAAGAAGATCAACTTGCAATTCAAAATCCAAAGTCCTTGAGTAATGAGGTACAAAGTTTAACTTCAACTCTAGATAGTCATCTTGATAATGATCCCTATGTGCTCTTATATGATGTATATGATTAGTTGAAGAAGATGGCTAAGAAGAACAAACTTATGTGTAAAGAACTCTCTTGCTCGCTTAATGAAAGATCTAAAATGTAAGTAGAGTACAATAATATTCTTAGCTCTTACACTAAGCTTGAATTTGAACAAGAGAATGCACTTTTATTTAAAAATGCTATGTCTCTTGAAAACCAAGAGTTACTTGACAAGGTGCATATTGTTGAATCTAAACTTGTTGATCATGATATTTTAAGGCACAAATTTTATATATTAACTGCTTATGTGAATAAGTGTACATGTGCTAGAGATTTCCTTGATAATGTGCTTGTTGCTCCTCATGTTCATATTTCTAGTAATTGCCAAGAGCACAAGTACACACAAATCCTTGCACAACCTATCTCTATTAATGCTAGAACACCACACACCA
The DNA here is from genome assembly GCA_026122235.1 of Vinca minor. NCBI lineage: Eukaryota > Viridiplantae > Streptophyta > Magnoliopsida > Gentianales > Apocynaceae > Vinca > Vinca minor. The sequence continues at coordinate 109,072 of JAOCZM010000168.1, forward strand.
CTATGCTAAGTGCTAATTGCTCATATTGTGGTAAATGTGGTCATCATGAAATTTGTTGCTTTAATAAGAAATTGATTAAAAGAGGTGCAAAATCTATTTGGGTTGAAAGGAACCCCAAAACTAACCCCCAAGGACCCATAAGAAAATGGGTACCAAAATTGCATTCTATTGTAGGAAACAGGGGAGAGTCGGCCGACCAGATAAGGCATCGGTCGACTGTAGAAATGATCAAATTGCCTTAGTCAAAGACAGGGTATCCCCGTCGACCGAACTCCCTCCCCGGCCGTCCGATATCGAGACAAAACGAAATTAAGATTTTAATTGGATAAGGGTGGCCGACCGGCAAGGACATCCGGTCAACCGAACAGTCGCGATTCAGCTGAAATTAAAAAAGGTTTCATTTCAAACTATTCAAATTCTATTTTCCCTCTTTCAATTACTCTCAAACCCCTTTATCAAAAAATCATCAAATTCAAAATCCATACACTTCCAACCCTCAATTCCTTCCACAAACATAATATTCCTACAATCATGGACCAAAATCCAAATCCCAATCCCAACAAAAATCCTCTCTAAAAGAAAAGCCCGAACTCAAAGACCTTTGGAAAAGGCTTTAGTAATTCGAGAATCCATTGATCCCACTCCTAAAAGATTAAAGAAGAAGGATATCGCCAATGAAAGCAATTGGAAAGGAAAGAAGAATACTCACTCCGATGAAGAAACTGATTCGGATGAAAATGTTCGCATTCCACCTCCATCTCCAAAATTCCAAGGAGAATCATCTTCATACATGTCACGTCCCGTAACCAGGGTCGATGACATGGCAGTGTCTCATTGGTTAATGAACACCAAAAGGCGACATAAATAGTTACTAATATAGAATTCAATTATGAAGTACTCCAAAATAAGAGTTCAACAGCGGAAACTAATTATTACAAAAGAAATTGTTCAACGATACTAATAATTAAATTGTTCTAAATAAAAAGTAAGTAAATGAAATAGACTAGTTTCTTTAATTGAAGTCGGTTATGAGTCACTCTTCATGATCCCTTTCCCAAGCTCTATCAACATCGCCACAGTACTCATCATCACTTGAAACAGCAAAACCGGATATCGAAATGAGCTCAGGTGCTCAGTAGGGACTTAAAACAAATATTTAAGACACAATTGACACTAAAACACATTCACATTTCCTAAAATACCCTTTACTAAATAACGATAAAAACTACACACAAACACAGACTCTAACACTGTAAATAAACTAGGAATACCCCCGTACGGTATCCACATTACACTAGACACGAACACGAAAAGAAGCACAACAGAAAACTGAACACCAAATAGGACCAACGTGAATAAACAAGTTGAAACAACAAGTAAGCTAAATAGTCACATTCTTCGCATCTAAACGCTTTCACAATCGAATGTATGCAAAGCACCACGCTTTACCAACACAATACACTCCATCACAACATCGCTTAGACACTAGGAACATGACTACCGCTATGACACTAATTCCCGCAATTCGAGTTCAATCATCTATTCACTTATTAATCAACAATGACTGTAACGGTCCCAGTTATAGTCCAAACTAGGACGGCCTAAGATGTTTCAACACGTGGGTTCAGTATGACCCCCTGAACTAAGGGTTCAAGGTTTAAGGATCCATTCTATTTATTGTATCATCATCCCCCGCCAGGGACTCCACAAAACCGTTACATTCCCAATGATCTCCTCATCGGGTTAAGGCCCTAGATGTTCCAATGTTCAGATAGATCACAAGGGATCTTCTTATATGACTCGATATTCGAATGAATCCTGTTAATCAATCGTTCATAGACAAGAGCTCAAATAGAAGGCGACGACTCGGTCGACCAAAATAAAAAAGGATTGAATGACGACAACCAATTAGGACGATCAAAGGGATAAACAATTTAGACGAGTTCATCAAATAGGCGATTAACGACCCACTAATCACATTATCACTTAACCATATTTATTTCACTTAAGAATAAGTATAATAAAACAGTAAAATGATATAGAAATCAGATTATAAAGCGATTAAACCAAACTCATAGCAATTTCGAAATATTCAAAACGAAAAAAAAAAAAAACCCAATTCAAGCAATTGATTCGTAAATTAAACAATTCATGCAATATATGATGTCCAATCACTCCCAAACAAATAATCCAACATAACTCATTGATTATACACGATTAATTGAGATAATTAAATGACGTAGGGGGTCCCTACCTCTTACGAAGACAATTGATAATAGAAAATTAGAAAAACACTGCACAGTCTTACTCTCGAAGCTATAACTTTCTGCTCACTCGAAGCTTATAAAATTATCTTCGATTCTTTATATTATGGGCTGAAAACAGAGAAGTAACGCTCCCTCGGTGATCTCTCGAAATTCTGGACAAAATCTAAAATCTAACAGAAAATCCTCACTGCTCGCTTGCGGCACAAAAGTGATGCTGCCCCTTTCTCCCTCTTGCTAGGCACGACACCCAATGTTGATTAATCAACCACATTGCTGCTTCTTTATTAATTTTTTTTTATTTTGGTCATTAAGCCCTCTGCCCAGATTCTCATATATATAGGTATACTACCTATCCTCAATCCCACTAGTCCCACGCACAAAACCCACGAACCCATATTCTCTTCTTTTCTTGTTTTTCTTGCTCTCCACACGGTTCCCGATAACCATTCACCTCTACACCCACGATTAGCCTTTCTTTTATTATTATTATTTTCTAAATCCAATCCCAAATTATTTCCTATATGAAATATCTTTTCTTAAATTTATTTTAATTCATTTTATTTTATATATAATTATTATGGTGATTTTTCTAATCCAACTAAATTTCTAATTAATTCCTATCCATCATCTAAGTGAAACACAATTTAAGTCCTTTAATTACGATACGTGTGTGAAACGCTCTCAATAAAACGTGCACATAATGAAACATGTAACATGTTATAAAATTAAATGGACACGTAATCAAACGAATAAATTATGCCTACACAGTTACTCGTGAAAATTAATTACACGTCAGAAATCACGTAAGCAAAAGTTACGGGTTTCACAATACACGACGAAAAAGGTAACTCCTCCCTTTTACTCCGATAAAACTAAGGAAATTTATGGTGATAAAACTAAGGAAATTTATGGTAGGGGGAAAAAGAGGAATTATCCCGGGTTATACAATAGTTGATGATTTAGGATTAGAAGAAGTAATGGATTATTTTGTGGATATGGGGTGGCTCAATCTTCTCTCTTTCAATTATGAAATCTATCCTCTCACGATTTATGAATTTGGTGCAAACCTTCGAGAGGAAGGAAAGATGGATGATGGGCAATTTTAGTGGACATCTAGAGTCGGGGGCGTATAGTTTAGTTTCTCCGAGGAAATGTTATGCAATGTATTAGGAATTGAGCTAGAAGAGGATTCCATTAACTACTTTGATAATTCCGGAAAAGGACCTTGATATTGGGAGTTTTAAGACTTACTTCAACATTCAAGGGGCTTTTAACAAATTTAAAGAGAGTGAGACCAACAAACTTGACGAGTACGATCGAATTCTCCACCACATAGTCTCAAATGTGGTTGTCCCCATCTCCGGTCATTAAAGCTCTATTTCTTACCGCCAAATGACTATGATGCAATGGTTGGTGGAAATGTAGAAAGCAAGCTTTGCGTATTTCTCCCTCAAGTACTTTATGGATAGTGTCAAGCAAACTTCAAATTTTCTTCCATATGGGAGTATGTGGACTTTGCTCTTCAAGAAATACAAGCTCAAGCTCACAAATCCCACTCAACGAAGTGAAAGACACCATATCTACAACCAAGGCCTCTTCCACCAAATGCATATGATTTTAGTAGGAGGAAAATGGTAATTCCACAATAGATACACAAATGAGGAGCTTTTGGCGGATTTGATTGCGCATAACAAGAGCCCTAAAGTTTGGTAAACTTTGAGGAAACTTATTGAAGCAAGGGGAATTCAAAGGGAAAATGTGCAACAAGAGGAAGAAGTAGAAGTGCAAGGGGAAAAGAGTTGAAAATCAAGATTTTGAGGATATTCATCTTGAAATTAATGAAGAAGGTGGAGTTGAAGAAAATACTGGACCTCAAAGGGAGATTCCAAGTGTAAACATTCGAAGAGATGTTCCTCCATCAAGACATGAAACTAGCAATGACATTCACTCTCAAATCATGTCAAGCTTGAGGTCATTTCAAGAAATACTCAAAGGTAACTTCAACATCTTTCAAGCAAATATCAATGATAAAATGTCATCTTTGGAGGAGTTGAAACAAGTTAGAATTCTTTCAAGAAGAATTCAACTCTAGGATAACAAACTTTGAAAGAAAAGTATGAGATGTTGAGACTAGATTGGAGGATATTGAGTACAAGGTTGATGATGTTATTAGACGCACAAAGTCAAAGATATCAACCTTAGTATATGATGTTGAAGAAGAGAGTGAAGAGGAGAAGGGAGAAGAAGAAGAAGAGGCAAATGATGAGGATTCCATCAATGTAAGCGATGGAAATCAAGATGAAGAGGAGAAAAATGATGAAGAACCCAAGAATGTGGTTAATATTGAAGATGATGAAGAAACTTTGGGTGAAGAAAGGGTTGAAGTTTTGTGGAATGAAGGTCAAGAGGTTGAAGACGAGGATAATTTGGGAGAAGAAGTTGGTAATAAGGAATAAAATCTATCAAATGTTGAAGCTTCACCAAAGGATATTCATGATGAAGAAGATTGAGAAGATCAAAGGAACTCATTGAAGTATTTTTAAAGTGCAAGAAGCAACTCTTCAAATTCAATGAGAATTTCTTAACTCAATCTTTTATATTTCCTTGTATTTCTTTTCATTTCAAATCATTAAACTCAATCTTTTGATTTTTTTTGTGTACCTTAGACTAGCAATTATTGTTCTTTAAATTTCATTTCGTTGTATGAATTGCTTAAAGGGGCACCTTGATGCTTTTGTAACATGTTTTGATCTTTTGAGCATGTTATCTTTAGAGAGCTTAATGAATTGATTCTTGTGATGAAAGCTCATTTGAAACCCCTCCCCTATTTTCTTAAGTGTCTTATGCTTTGGGGGAGTTTGTATATGCTATGATTTGCTATAACTTGATCTCTACAACATATAGGTGTTGATTTGATGTTTATATTCAAGTCTATACCATGAATCGTATGTGGTTGATCGTCTAGATGCTAGACTTAGGCTATAAACTGTTTGTGTGGCATTGTTTATGCCTTGGTTGTGCTATTTTGGATATTTTGCATGATTTGAACTATTGATAGGAGGTTTTCATGTTTTCTGTCAAAAGTCTAGTCGACCGGACTCTGGGTATCAGGTCGACCGAACTCATGCGGTCGACTGACACAGCCAAATTTCAACAACATTCCAACTTCAACTTCAGAATTCTGTAAGTTTTTCTATTTTATTCATATAGGCACAACCTTAGGGGGAGTTTTCAAATGTTTTCATCCCTAACCCGCCCTCAAAATATGTGATGTATGCTCACTTTTCCTTATTTTACATCACCACATAACTTGCTGGCTTTCTTTCACCTTTTATTTCTTATAACCAACATGTGTAAGTTATTCTGGGAGCTATATGTAGCTTACATGTTTATTTCTTACATATATTCTTATAACTTATGAGACCATATTCTTTTTTTTCATATATTTTGTGAACTTATTAGAGTTTTTGGTTAGTATTTCTTTAAGAGTTGCTACACTCATTTAACTAACCATTAACTTGTTAGAGGAAGGTACTTAAAGTATATCTTACACTTCCTCTATTTCTTTTGGATGTGGTACATATGCTTAACTAATGTATTTATGGTAACACTTCTATTAGTACTCTGTTAGCTATATTTTCAACTTGTTTTCATCGCTTAAATAGCTAACATGGTATGTTTGATAATTAGGGAGATTGTGCTTAAAGGTTATAATCCTTATCTCTTTTGTTTTAGCTTTGGTTGATATTCCTTTTGAGCCATATATGACCATCTTTTGATTTATGTGTCATTATGGACTCTTGGTATTTAAAAATAAACCAAACTTTTTCAAAATTATCCTTCTTCAAATGAATTTGGTCTTTAGATTTGATCCTTTGATTCTTATCTTATCAAACTATTAGACCATCATGCCTCCTCACAATTTAAACATGATGTTTTACAAAAGGGGGAGAAATATTTATCAAGTTTCTTCTAATTTTAAAAGGGTATTTCAATTTGTTTTACAAAAAAGGGAGAAATCTTCAGATTCATCAAGCTTCTCCATAATTTAAACTATCACTACAAGAAAAATAGTCTTTAATGATAGCAAAAACTCGTCGCTAAATCATAAAATGACGTAATTAAAACCCTTTAGTGACAAGATTAAGTTGTCACTAATTCGCCGTCACTAAAGGTTCTTTGTGATGACATTACGTTTCGTCACTAATGATTGTACTTCAGTGACAACTAAAATGTCGTCACTAAATATTTGCATGTATTAGTGACAAAAAAACTTGCCACTAGATACTACTCTTTAGTGACAACCGCAAAAATTTTAAAAAATTGAAAATTAAAAATGTTAGTGACAAGACAATGTCGTCACTAAAAGTAAATGAAAAGATTTTAAAAATAAAAAAATGATTAATCTTCAGGGCCCCATGCCACATGGTTGCTGACCTAGCTAGCTGCCACCTGGAATGCTGACTGGATATGTGGAGTCCACGTTGGACATGCATGGTGCCTATGTGGCATGTCATTAAATCATAACATCCTTTTGTGGATGTAACGATTTGAACTATTGACCTCTACTAGAGAAGTCAAGTGTTCAACCGTTGAGCTGCCAGCATATTTGTGTCATATTCTCGCATATTTAATATTTATACTATATATCATGCAAATTTTCATTAAATATATATATTTAAATATTTCAAAAATTCTAATTTATTCCTTAAAGTTATTTAAATACGAGTCCTTCAAGTTTTTTTTTGAAATAATAATTTTAAATCATTATACATTTTTAATTACAAGAAAATTTAAAGAAATAAGTTTTATAAATCCAATTTGAACTCGTATACATATTATTTATATTTCTAGTTATTAAATATAAATATAAAAATATTAGTAGCAAAGTGTTATCACTCGCAGTTCTAATGATAATGTGTATAAGATATACAGGTTCAACACATGTAAATTGTAAGATGAATCTACATATAGTTATATTTAAAAATGTGCGCAGAAAAGAAGTTTTACATGTATACATAAGCCCAATAAGTTTAAGAAAATTACATTTTTGACAAGTACTCTAAAATTAAACAATTAAAATCAATAATTAGAAAGTTCAAAATTAATGACAACACGTTTTGTCACTGAGAAGAATGAATAGTGACCATGTAATTTCTTGTAGTGACAAGAAAAATTCCGACACTATTACTTATAACTTTAGTGACATGATTTCTCAAGTTGTCACTAATTTAAGATATTTAGTGACTACACATTTTATCACTAAGAAAAATGACTAGTGACAACGTAATGTTTGTCACTATATGAGTATATAGTTACAATAAAAATGTCGTCACTATTATACGTACAACTTTAGTGACAAGATTTCTCAAGTTGTCACTATTTTGAGATACTTGGTGACAACAATGTGACAAAATTGTTGTCGTCATTAAAATTAACCCCTCTTTGTTTTCCTATGACTACATTAACTGTTGTCACAATGTTTGTTGTCGTCGAAATAATTCTTGTCACTAATGGCCATTTCTCCGGTTGTGTGTAATCCCTCCTTCATATTTCTTAAAGGGATCTTTTCAAAGGGGGAAAATCCTTTAGATCTCTAGTTTTCAAATGTTTTTCAATAAAATGGAGGAGAAACTTCATTTCATATTGGCACTTTGATTACCCTTTTTGATTTTGACAAAAGAGGGAGAAATTTTAGTGTTGCAAATGTGCCAAGAAAAGTAATTTACAGAAGGAGAAAGCTTAGAACTTACAAAATGGCAGCGATAAGGGATTCTTTAAAATAGGGAGAGTAGAATATTTTTTTTCAAAACATCTACTAGCCTAGATCCTTAAAACCTTTATCTAATGCATTCTTATTTATATGCTTTAAAGCTAAATCTTTTGCATCAATGTTTTGTCATCATAAAAAAGGGGAGATTGTTAGCCCGAAGGGAAAAGTTATCAATCTTGTTTTTATGATAACAAACCATTGATAGTTCTAATGTCTGTGTGAGCATGTTCTTAATGATAGGATCCTTAGCACTCACACCAACATTGATGAAAATGGTAAGTTAGCTTTTTATGTACACCATAGGTATGATCATACACACAACGAAGCTACTCTATGCAAGACTCCATAGCACAAGAATGAAGTCAATCCACATGCTATGGAAGTGTTTGCAAAGTCAGTGAAGAAGAAAGATCAACATGTCAAGAGCTACTCAATCCAACAAGTAAACAACCAAGTGGTAGACTCCTTGACAAGAAGAAGTCTGAACTCCAATACAGTACAAATCAAGAATACTAGAGAACTTCATCACTCCAAGAAGATGTTGATCAAAAGGCTTCAAAGTCCAAGCTCTAAGAATAATCAACCTAAAGACTTGAAAACCTTAGGAAGATTAGTCTAAATTTATAGATAATCCTTTGTGACTAATCTTTCCTTTGAGAATACTAGGATATAAGATTATTTAAAGCTCAACAATGCATGTTTTCAAAACCTCATGATTTACTTTGTCTTTGAAAAGGTTTTTGAAAATAAGTTGGTCAATGCCCAAGTTCTTTAAAATGTGTTTTATATATTTACAAAACACTTAGGCATGTGCATGAGAACATTAGAAACTTAACTAAGTGTAAAAACCACTTTGGGACTGTCCTCCGGTCGGCCTAGACTTTGGTCTGATCGCCATCGTATTTTTGTCCTTATCTGAGTTTTAAGGCACTCCGGTCGACCTACTAACTAGTAGAGATCGACCGGACCTGTAAATTCAATGCCAAAATTATAGCCGTCGTGACCAACTTTGTTTGTATATTCTAGCACTATAAATAGCTTCTAAAGCTTATTTTTACATAACCAATTCAAGCCATGAAAGGGCATACGCATATACACTTCCTAAACACACCAGCAAACACTTCTGAGCTTTATTTCCAAATCATTCAAAAAAAATTTATGTTGAGCATAAACTTCATCTACCTTTCTATTCTCAAAGGGTGATTAGAGCTTAAATTGTAAATCCATTCCAAGAGGGAATTCTTTGTAGTGAGCTAAATTTTAAAGTCTCATTGGAAAAAGATTGGTTACCCAACCTTCTCATTTGTGAGAACTAGTTCTTTGTGAGGAAACAAAAATCTCTTAGTAAGCTTCACTCTTGGTTAGTGTTTGTAAGTCCTATGTGTAGGCAAAAGCCCTCTTCATGAGGCAAGTATCTCTTTGGAGAGATTGGCTCTTTGTGAGCTTAACACTCTTTGTGAGTGGAGTCTTCTTAGTGAAGCACAAGTCATCATTTGTTGGGGCAATTGTAAAAGGTAGAACTCACCTTGCATTAGTTGTAAAAGGGTATCCATTAGTGGATGTTGAAATCCTTGGGTTTGCCCTAAGTTAGTGGATGTAGATTCGTTGTGAATTGAACCACTCTAAATCCTTGTGTTAGTTTTCTCTATCACTTAACTTGTGTTAGTTTTCTCTATCACTTAACTCTTTACTTTATAGTTCATGAATTTCTATAGCTTGTATACTTGCTCACATGAACTATTTGCATAGGATAGAAAACAACACATGCTTCATTGCTTTATACAATTTATTCACTTAGGCATCTAAGTTGCCTTAAACATAATTGAATCACCTTATGTTCTTAAACAACATACTTGTTGTTAAGGTGAACACTTAGGCAAAGAAGTTTTAGAAAAGCTTAAAAAGTTTTTTAAGAACCTAATTCACCCCCCACCCCTGAAGGGATTCATGGGTGGAAACTCGTTCCAAACACCCATGAGTCCTCCCCTGAAGAATCCGCTCATACAAAACGAATCGAAAACAGCAAGAAAAAGACTTACGTTTTGGGTTCAAGAATTGAATTCTTGAATGGAAGATGCTTCTTCTTTGATGCGTTTCTGCCACCAACGGAATTCCCTTTGCGGAATTACTCCCTACCGGTATCCACGCGACGAAACGGGCAGTGAGTGCTAGCTCTCCGTTTTTCTGAGTTTCTGGAATTAGGGAGAAAGGGAGAAGGCAGAATCAAAATCTGATTTCGGGTGTTCTTTTGTTAATTGCGGCTGAAAGCTTAATTAGCTAGGGTTTCGGTCAGGAGATCATTATATAGGGAATGAGAGTTTGTTACCATAACCAACTCTCACATCCTCAACTTCTCTCGGCAGTGGGAGTCTTTAACTCCCACGTCCCCTAGACTTCTGCTGGTAGTGGGAGTCTTTATCGGATAATAACTCCCACGTAATCCCAGCTATTAACCAAATACCGAAAATTCCCCTTATCTATAATTCGAATAATAACGCTTTATTATTCTCAGAAAAATAAATGTCAGATACAATCAACCTAGACATATTCTAGATTCATTGAATCTGGACATGAAGCTCGTTAGCTCGTCTATGCGTGTGACCCTGTAGGTTCATCTCACAGTGGCAATGAAAATACACTTAGTAGTAGTATGTGTTCATAAATCACAAGTGGTCCCTAGCAGGACATTGTGACTACCCAAAGTGAATGAATTTACGGTGGAACCTAATATCAATCCACTATTTAATCCCTTTGTCTCGCAATATCCTAATTAAGCATAAGGCATGGTAGTCATCACCCTTATTAAGCTTAATTTTATTTATGCTCGATCTCTAGGTAGATTGTTCCAACAAATAGTATCTGATAACCACTTTATCAAATACATTTGAGCACGGCCATGCATTTAGACAGTATTTCCCTATCGAGGGGCCCATGGATATCTCTCTCTAATAAGAGAGGGACAAATTCCTTACAATGCCTCTCACACTCAAGCCATGATAGGACACTACATCCGATCATCAGTCTATTGATTATTCGATTAAAAGCAACGTACGACTGAGTCAAAACGTGGCTCCATTCATGCTAGAATCAAATGGAGACATAAGGTCTAAGGATTCTAAAATAGTATAGAGGAAGTAATACTTATGACTAAGGACCATGAAATATTACTTCTCTAACGGATCACGTCCAATACAATGTATCCACATACATTGCATCTATGATATGATTTGTATTCATTACACATGATTAATAAAACGTAATCATCAATCAAACATCATACTAGTTTTATTTCATTGTAAATAAGCATTACATAAAACTAGGGACAACTAGAATAGTAATTACATAAGCAAATGAGTTTTACTATCAAATCACGCATTTGATGTTCATAAGCAAAATTAACTATTCTTATGAAATGCTCAAAAAGATATAAAACGTACAACATATGCTAATGGTCCTAGGGCACTACTAACACCCCCACCCCCAACCCCAATTAGGTTCTATACCTTCAAAGGGTATTTCAATATTGTGTCGTAGAAAATATTTTATTTTCAAAATACATATACATATGTCATATGCATGTATTTATGTTGTTCTATTGATCAATTAGGGAGATTTTTTCTAACCATATACAATTTAGTTTCCAAATCATGTCGTAGAGTTTTCTCAGGTTCTTCAATTAAAGTTTACAAATAGATAGATTTGGTCAATAACGAAAAAAGAAACTTAGAATTTACTACACATTCAAAAGCAACCTTATAAAAAAATATTCCATGATAGGGAATATAGTTAACAAAAATATAAGAAATGTAATAAGATTCACAACTTAAAATTATGGAAAGTGACGAAAATATTTTAAGTTATTACGTTTACCATTATATATAATATTTATTCAGTCACAAAATTCGCACAAGAAGAGGAAAAACAGTCCCCATGTGGAACTCTTAGGCTAGTGTTCCATGTAGTTTGGCAAAGAAAAATACCAGAAATATGATAGGCACAATGTTTCTGAAGAGATTCACGGGCAGAAACTCATTCTAATCACCCATGAATCATCCCCGAAAAGATCCGCGCATGCTGTGGGAATTGAAAAATAAACGAAAAACACTTACAATTTTTCGTTAATGGTTTCTAATTCAGATGATGTGCTGCAACCACCAAATGTCTTTCCTTGCAGAATTGCTCTCTATCGGTATCCACGTGACGAAACGAGCAGCGATTGCTAGCTCTTCGTTTTATGAGTTTCAAAAATCTAGAGAGAAGGGATGGCGGAATTCTAAATTCGTTCATAGGGGTTTTCTGTCTCTCAAAAGTATATCTAGGGTTTCGTCCAAAAGAGATTTTATATGGCGTGAGAATTTGTTCCGAAAACCAACTTCCACGTAATCCCAACCTCTTCTGGTAGTGGGAGTTTTTATCGCCTAATAACTCCCACGTAATCTTAGCGGAAGCCAAATACCGAAAATGCCCATCCTTAATCTCTAATTCAATTAATAACATTTAATTATTCTTAAAAAAATAAATGTCAAATACAATGAACCTAGACATAAAGCCCGTTAACTCTTCTATGCATGTGACCCTATAAGTTCGTATCACAATGGCAATGAAAACATACTTAGTAGTAGTATGTATTCATAAATTACAAGAGGGCCCTAGAAGGACATTGTGGAACCTAATCTGAATCCACTATTTAATCCCTTTGTCTCACGATATCCAAATTAAGCATAAGGCGTGGTACTTGTCACCCTTATAAAGCTTAATTATATTTATGCTCGATCTCCAGGTAGACTGTTCCAACAAATAGTATTTAACAACCACTTTAGTAAATAAAATTGAGCACGACCATGCATTTAAACAGTCTTCCCTATCGAGGGGCCCACTGATATCTCTCTCTAATAAGAGAGGAACGAATCCCTTACAATGTGTCTCACATTCAAGCCAGGATAGGATACTACATCCGATCATCAGTCGTATTAATTACTCGATTAAAAGTATCGCTCGACTGAGTCAAAACGTAGCTCAATTCATGCTAGAAACGATAGAGACATAAGGTCTAAGGATTCTAAATAGTATTGGGAAGTAATACTTATGACTAAAGGAACCATGAAGTATTACTTTTCTTTTGGATCACGTCCAATACAATATATCCCCAATATGTATCTATGCTATGATTTATATCCATTACACATGATCAGTAAAACATGATCATCAATAAAACATCACACTAGTTTTATTTCATTGTATAAAACATTATATAAAACTAGGGACAATCAGAATAGTAATTGTATAAGCTAATAAGTTTTACTATCAAATCACATATTTGATGTTCAAAAGCAAAATTAACTATTCAAATGACATGCTCAAAATATATAAAACGTACATCATATGGTAATGGTCCTAGGGCGCTACTAACAGTTTCAAATGTAATGGATGCACGACTGTAATAAATTTCGGTATTCGCGATTAACGCGTGAAAATCAAGATTTTCTATAGTACAAACAGAAGAAGCTAAAAGAAGTCAGGACAAACCTGGAGTACAAATAAAAAAAAAACGTTTTAGCTTAAATTCGGTCGATGTCGCAGGCTTTCTTGAAGTGGGCATTAACGAGTAATTTTAACTGTTCTTGAAGTGGGCATTAATGAGTCATATTTATTCATTCACAAAATTCGCACAAGAAGAGATAAAACAGTCACGGTGAAAGGAACACTTGGGCTAAAATACCAGAACACTTAACGGATGCGCAAATGTAATAAATTATGGTATTCGTGAGTAACACGTGAAAAGAAAGAATTTATGTAGTACATACAAAACATGCTAAAAGAAGTTGTGACAAGCTTCGAGTGCAAACAAAAATAAGTTTTAGCTTAAATTCAATCGTTGTAGGTTGTTTTTGTGATACCCAGAACTTTTTTATTATGTGTTTTGCATGTTTTGTATTTCATTTTGTATGTTTAATTGATTTTTTGTGTTATGTGTTAGCATTTAATTTGTTTAGGGGCGCATTGTTTTGTGTTTGGAGTAGAAACAACTAAGTGTTGATGTTAGAAAGTTATTAGGCTGATTTGCAGAGAAAATGTAAATGTTAAGGGAAAATTCATTTCATTCTTTATTGAGCACGTGAGTTGCCCAAGAACACCTTAATTATAACATTTTGCAAGTTGTGCATAGGGAGCAAGATTTCACAACAACCCGATTTGCAAAAAAATAATTGATTGTATGGAAAACTAAGTTTTCTTTTACCCAATAAAGACAATAAATATTGCTACGTTTTTAGAGTACAATTTTCAAAAGTGCACGAGAACACCCAAAAAGTCCCTCTTTATTATTATATTTTTAAAGTCGAAGAAATTCTATCCCTTTCCCATATTTTCTTCCGCCTTCCTACAAAAGAAACAAAAGGAAAAAAAAATCTTAAAATTTTGTTTGTAGCAAAATAATCGTTATAAAAATTTCTGATTGTTACTCTTATAAGTTTTATATATATATATATATATATATATATATATATATATATATATATATATATTTTTTTTTCTTTCTCAAAAGTCACTTACTATGGTGTGAGGATTGGAATAGATCTCTATCGAGGAGACATATGTATAGGTATCCACAATGTCCATAATGTTTATATCCCAGGTGTTGGGTGAGGCCTGCTTTCTCTACCATATGACATGGGCAGTATGCTTACACAAGATGCTCACATTGTTCAGCCTACTTAAGTCACAATACTAGAATCTCCACTTGCAAATGCATCTCACGATGCGAAGCGAACTATGTTGGAAGAGAATCTCTACCCACTTTTTGATCAACCTGAGCATCAGCGTGCAGCTAAAGTTACAAGGCATGCATATGGAGATGGATCAGTCAGAGATTCTACATCTACTTGAATCACCCGATGCTCTTACAGGAAAAGTTGTCGAAGCTTTAGATGCTCTGCATAATGTTTAGCAGGGTAATAGACCCACTGACAAACTTGCTTGCTTGATTGTCAATGACAACCTTGTTTCTTGAACGCGTTAGAATGAAAAGTATGTGTGGTTATGATGGTCAGAATCAACCATGTTATTCTTGGAGGCACTAAAATTCCAGAATATAATTATCTTTTGCCTAATATTTAAGGTTTTGAATTTGAGACATTGTTGTTTTTATGGGTGGTTATTTATAATTCTGGATATTTGGAATTCCCTATGTTTGGGTTAAATATGATATTGGACTTATTTTGAAAACAATAATGTTGTATTTGCTTACTGTTTGTTAAAAATCAACCTTCATATTGCCATAAATTTTAAAAAATTCCAAGTAACCCTTAAAAAGATTTTAAAAAAAACTTCAGGAACTGAAATTAAATAAAACTCTTCGAGCTCATAAATGTTGAGAAAAGCTCTCTTTCAAGTCTTTATTTAGACACGTGGGTCACACAAGAACACCCTAAATAATCCTCTTGAAACAATATTTCAAAACAACCCAATTTGCATAATATATTTGATTATTTGGAAATCAATAAAGGAGACGGTCGGGTAATTACATGAATAAAATATTTTGCGCTAGTGAAGGATGTCCAGCAAATTATAAGAACTGTAAATAGGAAAAATTATAAAGATCATCGTATCTTTCATCTAATGTATACAATTTTAGTCATGCACGTGAGTTGCACGAGAACACAAGGAAACCATTTATTATCATAATTAAAGTTGGAGTAATTATATACCCTTCCCGCTTCCTCTTCCCGCAAACCTACAAAAAGAAATTTAAAAATATTTAGATTTTGTCAATAACAAATATTGGTTTGTACAGTCATTGTAAAAATTACCGTTATAAAATCTTTTGGTTATTACCCTACTCTACTTACCATATATTTTTAATTTTTTTATACCAAAACTCACCTATTGGTGTGTGAGATTGTATTTAGATCTCTACCAATTCAGTCAATAATGACATACAAGTTTCAAAAAATTTCTGGCATTAAGTATTATTTTCTCACTGTTTGTTAAACCTCTCCCTTCATGTTTTCCTGAAATTGTAAAATACCAAGTTAACCTTAAAAAAGAAATAGTCAAGTGTAGTAGTTAAATAAATCACACTTTGAACTCATAAAATGTTGGGGGAAATCACACTTTAAAGAATTCGCATTAGAACCATTGTTGAAAGAATATGACAACGTACTAATGGAACTAAGTTAGATGATATAAAAACAAGTTTTATTTACCATAATTTTAAATTCCCTTTCAATGTGAGTCATGACTAGTAATTTTCAGCCATAATTAATACAAACTAGGAAACTCATACTTTTGTTAAACAAAAAAAAAAAAAGACTGTTTTATTCATGAAAAAAATTTAAAGCAATTTGTTTCTAAGGACATCTGAAGAAAGCCTTGTGATGAAACTTTCTCTCTTCTACTTGAATTTGATACTATGCCTTGGATTACATTTTCTGGCTAATGTAGCAGCTAGCACTAGCTCCAACAAGACGAGCAACAATATGTTGGTTATTTCTTAAGTTCTCAGTTTTTGCCCGCCAACTGTTTGATGAATTGCCTCAATGACCTGCAACTCTATTGCTGCTTCTGCTCCAGCCGATAAGGCTTCTCTGGGGCCTATGGCCAACGCCACCCAAGAGCCGCCCCCTGGTGGTGGCAACGTGTGGACTAAAAAGTCCTTTGCCGATCTATTTGCGGGTACAAAAAGGGTGGTTCCCTCTCTTCCAATTAGCCCTTTAGCGATCTACAAAGGGGAACCTTGTCTTACTATTGAAGAATTCGAGCATGATATACTTGAGGAGCCATGGAAGTTCACTCTTGTGGGCAAGTTTTCTCGTTATGCTCCATTTATGGACGCATTGCGAAAAGCTTTCCATAAGGTGGGTTTCAAGGGTTCCTTTTGGATCGGATGGTTGGATCCTCGTCACGTCTTGATCCGATTTGATCTTGAGGAGGACTACTGTCGCCTTTGGCGACAGAACGGTTGGACGTTCTATAATTTGCAGATGAGGGTATTTAAATGGTCGCACGACTTCTCTGTTAAGGTGGAACCCTCTATTATTCCGATTTGGATAGGCTTTGAGGGACTGCCGGTACATCTTTTTAATAAGTCGAAGTTCTTCTCATTAGCATCGGCTGTTGGTAAACCATTGGCGGTGGATTTACCCACGGCAAATTTGACAAGGCCTAGTGTGGCAAAGGTATGTGTCGAGGCAGACTTATTGAAGGAGCTTCCCTCGCGTGAATGGATCCTGCACAAGCGCAGTGGTAAGGGATTCTATCAGTATATAACATATGACAACCTACTTGCATATTGTACACGTTGCTACAAAATCGGACATGGTTCTCGTGATTGCAAGACTAATTTTGGTGCTCCACAAGCCTTGCACACATCGTCACAAAAGGGGAATTTGTTGAAGTCCAATGTAATTTCTGGAACTCCAATCGCCAATCAGCCTCATCCACCCCCTAATCAAGGACTTGCTCCAAGAATTGAGAAACAGGGAAACCTGCCTGCTGCACAGAAGATTTTATCTTCTGACCATGTAGTTTCGTTCGCTAAAACTAGGCAGGTTTGGGTAAATTAGAATGTTACTACTACTGGCTCAATTCCTGCTGGGACTGATACTCCTCTAAGTACGAATATCCCTCCAGTAGCTAGTATTGAAAGGGACAAGGTACATTCATCTCTATCCCCTATACCAGGTAATTCTTCTACAGTTGTTGAGCCAACACCAGCGAATATTTCGGCTACTGGGGCTTATTTGACAGCAGGCATTGTTCCTGCTACTGAAAACGAGCAGTAGGAGGATCAATCCATCATTAGTACGCCAAACTCCTCAGCCGATCGTCATCGGGCCGAGTCAATCATTGATGCTCACAATCTCGCACTTCAGTCTCCGACTCCTTCTTCCAATTAATGATGCACCTATTACCCTAGAGACGGAACGCCGACTGCAGGTATTAGATGTCTTGGACGCCTCAGACGATATAACAACTTTTCCTTCAACATTGCAGATTATGGATGATATCTCAGTTCGACCAGTCTCGCATGCAGGATAGGAGTTTGATGAATTTTGGGTCCAGTAAGGATGATATAAGCCTCCCTTATGTTACTATTTATGATTTGAGCAAGTGTATGGCCTTGAACGAGTTCGCAAGATCTCTTGAAATAGACATAGACATGGATGAATTTGAAATCGCCACACGGGCTAAGGAACAAGCAAATGAGGCTAAAATTATTACGCGCAAAGAAGTAGCGGCCTTAGAAATTGATTTATCATCCTACAATATGTTTAATGAAGAAATTCCAGAGATAGAGCCACCGAAAGATGCGGCTGAGATCACATCACTCTCAAGTCCAAAGGTACCCACCACCAATAAGCTTGTTCCGGACGCTTTGAGCGACGACTTTTCAGAGTATGAATATACTGAAGATCTAGTCGAAGAAGATGATTTTATTCCTGTCCGCTCGAAAAAAAAGTAAGAAAAATGCTAAAAGGACAGTTATAGAGCATCACATGTCTACTAAATATAAGGCCTTTAAAAGGCCTTAGTCTCTTATAGCCGTTTGGCATGCTTTGTTTTAGGTCTTTCGGCCTTTGTTTCCTATTTTGCTTATATATAAAACAGTAAAAAAAAAAGTAGTGGCACATTCGGTTTCGAAAAAGAAAAAAAGCACTAGCTCCAACTTATCCATCACACATAGTCTAGTGTAGAAGGTGGTGGATCTATGGGAAAAAAACCATAACAATCGGAAAAGAAAAAATGAATGGTGACAAGCTAAGGCTAGGGATTCCTAGCGGCCTTAGGCATATGGTCGTAGAAAATGAAATATTTTCTTTTCAAAATACACTTACATTTCTGACATGCATGTATTTATGTTGTCCTTTTGATCAAGTAGGCAGAATCTTTTCGAACCATATATAGTTTAGTTACCAAGTCATGTAGCAGAATTTTCTCAGGTTCCTCAATTAAAGTTTACAAATAGATATATTTGGCCAATAACAAAAAAAAAAAAAAAAAAAAGAGAAAGAAACTTAGAATTGAATTTGCATTCAAGAGAAACCTTATAAAAAATATATTCAATGATAGGGAATAGAGTTAACACAAATAAAAAAAAAAAATGTTATATGAAGGGAAAGTAACGAAAATAATTAAAGTTATTATGTTTACCATTATATTATTTATTCTATCATAAAATTCGAACAAAAAGAAGAAAAAAAAACATTCCCGATGTGAAAGGAACACTTATGATAGCGTTCCGTGCACTGTGGCAAAGAAAAATACTAGAAAAAATGATAGGTACAATGCTTCAATTTTAACGGGTGCACGTCTGTAATAAATTACGGTATTCGCGAGTAACACGTGAAAAACAAGACTTATTGAAGTACAAACAAAACAAGTTAAAAGGTGCTGTGACAAGCCTCGAATGCTAATAAAAATAAGTTTTAGCTTAAATTCAGTCGTTGTGGGTTGTTTTAGTGATACCCAGGACTTTTTTATTATGTGTTTTGCATGTTTTGTATTTGATTTTGTATGTTTAATTGATTTTATGTGTTATGTGTTATGTGTTAGGATTTAATTTGTTTAGGGGCGCATTATTATGTTTTGGAGTACAAAGACCTAAGTGTTGATGTAAGAAAGTTATTAGTCAGATTTGCACAGAAATTGTAAATGTTAAGGGAAAATTCATTTAATTCTTTATTGAGAACGTGAGTTGCCCAAGAACAACTTAATTAAAACATTTTCCAAGTTGTGCATAGGGAGAAAGATTTCACAACAACCTGATTCGCAAAAAATAATTGTTTGTATGGAAAACTAAGTTTCGTTTTACCCAATAAAGTGGCCTAATTGTAAATAACAAAGACAATAAAGATTGTTACATTTTTAAATCTAATGTATAATTTTCAATCATGCACGAGAACGTCAAAACATTCCCTCTTTATTATTATATTATGAAAGTCGAAGAAATTCTATCCCCTTCCCATCTTTTCTTCCGCCTTCCTACTAAAGAAAAAAAAAGAAAAATTTAAAAAACATCTTAAATTTTGTTTGTTGCAAAATAATCGTCATAAAAAATTATGATTGTTACTCTTATAAGTTTCAGTTACCATATATATTTTTTGTTTTTCTCAAAACTAACCTATGGTGGTGTGAGTTTTGGAATAGATCTATATCGAGAAGACGTACGTATAGGTATCCACAATGTTGCTGATGTTTATATCCAAGGTGTTAGGGGAGGCATGCTTTCGTTACCATATGACGTGGGCGGTATGCTTCCACAAGATGCTCACATTGTTCAACCTATCTAAATGACAATACCAGAATCTCCACTTGCAAATGCATCTCCCGATGCGAAGCGAACTATGTTGGAAGAGAATATCTTTTTTTTTTTTTTTCTTTTTTTTTTTTATCAAATGATAAATGTATATATGATCAAAATGGAGAACTATAAAAATAGTTGACCGTAGGTAACAAGATGATCACGAATGATCCATTACGAATCATTCGCCTCAAGGCACATACTTCTACCTAAATACAAAAATATACCACTGCCATGTACAAAAGATCACATGATCTTGGCAAATAAACCTACTACAACCAAAAATGCAACTACAAGTTCAAATCATTAGGATACAAAGAGAAGCCTACCATGTATACTTGATATGCAAGAGAATATCTACCCACCTTTTGATCTGCTCGAGCATCAACGTGCTGCTAAAGTGACAAGGCATGCATCTGGAGATGGATAAGACAAAGGTTCTGCGTCTACTTGAATTGCCCAATGCTCTTACAGAAAAAAGTTGTTGAAGCCATGGATGCTTTCCATAATGTTCAGTAGGGTAATAGAACCGCTGACAAACTTGCTTTCTTATCCGTCAATGACAACCTTGTTTCCTGAGCGCGTTAGAATGAAAAATATGCGTGGTTATAGTGGTGAGAACCAACCATGTTGTTCTTGTAGGCACTAGAATTGTAGAATATACTTATCTTTTGCCTAATATATAGGGTTTTGAATTTGACACAATATTGTTTTTATGGGTAGTTATTTATATTTCTGGATATTTGGAATTTTCCTAAGTTTGGGTTAAATATGATATTGGACTTGTTTTGAAAACAATAATGTAGTATTTGATTACTGTTTGATAAGAATCTCCCTTCATATTGCCATAAAATTTAAAAAAATCCATGTAATCCTTAAAAAGACAAAAAAAACCTCAGGAGCTGTACTTAAATAAAACTCTTCGAACTCATAATTGTTGAGAAAAAATCTCTTTCAAGTCTTTCTTTAGACCCCTGAGTCACACAAGAACGCCCTAAATAATCATTTTCTAAAACATTTAGCAATTACTACATATAAAACAAGATTTCAAAACAACCCAATTTGCATAATATATTTGATTATATGAAAATCAACGAAGGAGACGGTCGAGTAATTATATGAATAGAATATTTCAAGATAGTGAAGGATGTCTAGCAAATTATAAGAAGTGTAAAAAGGAAAGAGTATAAAGAGTATCATTCTTTTCATTCTAGTGTATAACATTTTCATGAAAAATGGATATTTTATTCTTGAAAACAATCATTCCTCGGGAAAAGAATGAACAAATTATTGGTTCTGCAGTGCCATACTTGAGTGCAATAGGGGCACTAATGTATCCTACTAGTCATACACGACCCTAAATATCATTTCCTGTCAACCTATTAGCAAGGTTTAGCTCATGTCGTACCCGAAGTCATTGAAACAGGATTAAGCATGTACTTTGCTACCTATAAGGTACAAAAGATAAATGTTTGTTCTTTATTAACAATGTACCAATCAGGTTTTGTGAAAGGGCGGGCTATTACTGACAATGTACTTTTGGCTATGGAGATGACCAACTCGATCTCCAAAAGGGTTCGGGGTGGTAATATGATTATTAAGCTTGATATGATGAAGGCCTTTGACAGAGTTTCGCATGATTTCCTTCTTGATGTTTTGGCTCGTTTTGGTTTTAGTGCTCATTTTCTTCACTTGATTCGCAATCTCATCAATAATAACTGGTTTTCTGTTCTCATTAATGGCTCTCCTTTTGGCTTTTTCCGTTCAGGGAGGGGCGTGAAACAAGGAGACCCACTCTCCCCTTTACTCTTCATATTAGCCGCAGATGCTTTCTCTCGCGGCTTGGATCAGATTTTTCGATCTGGAACTGTAGGTTCTTATGTGGTGCCTCGTTCTAATATTCTTGTTTCTCACTTGGCTTATGCAGATGATGTGATTATCTTTATGAATGGAGGCAAGAGAGGTCTTCAGGCACTTCTACACTACATCAGACAATATGAGGCTTGCTCGGGTCAACGAGTCAATGACAATAAATCTTCATTTTATGTCTCGGCAAGGGCTTCTCCCAGGCAAATTCAAATGATTATTCGGGTCACTGGTTTTTCTCACGGCTCTTTTCCTCTCACCTATTTGGGCTGCCCTATTTTCCCGGGGCGAGTAAAGATCACTTATTTCTCGGGCATGTTTGACCATCTAGCCTCTCGTGTGGCGGGTTGGCAGGGTAAGTTGCTTGGCATGGCCGGCCGTCTCACCTTGATCCGGTTTGTGCTAACTTCTATGACTTTACATATCTTAGCAGCTTCTCGACCGCCAAAATAGGTACTTGGCGATATTGAGAGGTTCTTCACCAATTTTCTATGGGGCAAGACAGAGTTTGGGGAGCGGCGACACTGGATGTCCTGGGATCGCATATGCCGAGATACCGATCAAAATGGTTTGGGTCTCTTCTCTCTAAATTCTTTTCAAATTGCTTTCTCATATAAACTTTGGTGGCGTTTCAGGACGACAGAATCCCTTTGGAGATCTTTTTTGCAAGATAGGTACTGTTCTAATAACCAACACCCATCCTTGGTTCAACACACCTCATTTGATTCACCGGTATGGAGGAGAATGTTGGAGGCTAGAGCCTCTGCGGAGCAGCACATTGGCGTCTTGATCCTGAATGGCAATTCTTCTTTTTGGCATGATGATATCACACTTCAAGGCTGCCTGAGAGAGATCATTGGTCTGCCTGGGGACTCATCACATACTTATGAGCACATAGCTGAGGAAGGGTGGACTTTGGAGACTAGGCGGCTCCTCACTTTTGATCAAACTCGAATTCTGCCTCAACCATTGTTGCATCCGGCCCATGATGAGCATGTTTGGAAGTTAGAATCTAATGGGCGTTTCACGATCACCTCTGTTTTGAAACTCATACAATCCCATGGAATTCTCCAATGCTCTCGACGTTATATTTGGAATAAGGTAATGCCTCTTTTCTTGCGTTTATTTATTTGGCGTCTTCTTAACAATTTTTTAGCTCTAGATGAGGTGCGAAGGAAATGGGGTGTTTCTCTTGCTTCACAATGCCAATGTGGACGGGGTGAGGAGAGTTTTGACCACATCTTCTTAGAATGTACTTTAGCCCAAGTACCATGGAGGCGAACACTGGCGTCGGTCGGCATATCTCTTGATCGCATAAGGTTTGCTTCTTATCTGGATTTGATTAAATTTGTTTGGTGGAAAGGGAGGGGGAAGTGGCATGATATTTATACTATTGTTATAGCTAGTGTTTGTTGGCTTTTATGGCGTAGTAGATGTCGTTTTGTGTTTGATGGGGCACATTCTAATGGCCGTAGTTTGCTTAAAGAGATGGAATATTTTATTATACCCATCTTACAAAATTCGGGACTTTTGCATTTGTTACACATGCCATCTGCGGCTACTTTTTCTGCCCCAGGCAGCCTCATGGCAGTCAGGTGGATCAGTAGTGGCGATGGTCTTATTTTGAACATAGATGGTGCATCTCGTGGTAATCCTGGAATTGCAGGAGCAGGGGGTGTTTTAAGGCAGTCTAATGGCGATTTTATTGGGGCCTATGCCACTTTTTTGGGTCAATGTCTTACCAATTCCATCGCTGAAATAGAAGCTCTGATTTATGGCATTCGGTTTGTTATTGGTCTGGGGTTTCCACAGTTTTCTATTCAGACGGACTCGAAATTTCTTAGTGAATCTATCAAAGTTCGGAGAGTCAATGCTTGGCGTTTGGATGGACTTTTTCAACAACTTTTGAAGCTTCTTGGCTCGAATTCGGTTCATCATATATATCGAGAAGCTAACAAAGTGGCAGATAGCTTGGCTAATATTGCTTGTGATGAGCAAAGATCTTCTACTTATGTGACTTTTCATTTGCTCCCGCCCCCAATTCGTGGTCTGTGTCATCTTGATCATGCTGGCACACCTTATTTGAGGCGCACAACATAGTTTTTTTCTTTTAGCTCTCTTGCTTGTTTTGCTTTTCCTTTATTTTCTTGTCATTGTATTTATCTTATATCCATTGGATCGGGGACGTCCCCAAATATCCATGGATGTAATCGCTTGCATACTACTTCATTTAGGGCAAACGATTGTATCACCCGATTCATATATAAATGAATCAGTTTCCAGCATTGCTCTCTTTTGTTGTATGTAGTGGATTTGTTTCCACCTACTTAGAGGTTTCGGCTTCAATCCCCCTCTATGTACTTTTATCGGTCTTTTCATGGCCCTTTCAATAAACGGGTAGGGGTCCACGCCAAACCCCCCACCATAACAGGTGGCTTTCTCAAAAACCTCCCCAAAGAAAATTTATTTGATTTTGCAAATGCATGGTACTTATCTAATCCTCATAATGCTTGATCACAAACTGGATATGTATTCACATATGGTGGAACTGCTATTTATTGGCATTCTATGAAACAAACTATTGTAGCGACTTCTTCTAACCATGTTGAAAATTTTGCAATCCATGAAGCTAGTGGTGAATATGTTTGGTTAAAATCTGTAATTCACCAGAGATTGGGGGATAATGAAATTTTATATTACTCCCGAATTAATCCTATTAATTAATTAAATTTTAATCACCTATCACAGCCATTAAAAAAATGAATACAAAGTATTAAACAACCTAACCGACTTAAGCCGGTGTGTATACAAACTAAAAACCTATCCATTAGTCGGTAGGTCACGGATATGTATCTACTACTCCAACATATAAATAGCAAATTCAAAACCCTAAATTCATTATTTCTCACAAAACTAATAAAAGTTCAAAGAGAAAAATTCAAAATCAAAAAAAATCATTTCTATTTTTTACTTCTGCAAGCATACCATGATAAGTCCTCTGAATGGATACAATGAGTTTTGAATGACTGCATCTGATTGTTTTAGTATACTATTTTTTTTGAGGTATTATTCATTGTTGAAGGGGGTGTTTGTTGGATGAACTATTTAAAAAAATAGCTAAAACATAGGGTAGTTACAAAAATTACTAGAGTCGGGTTTGAATGTCTTGCAATAGATACAATTTAATATTGATATTATTTATATTTTCGATAAATATTATTTTCGATGATTTTCAATGGACAAGAAAAATAAACTTTATTCCTTTTTTGCAAAGACGATATTTTATCTCGTCAGTGTAAAAAATAATTTGATTTTTGTTATTGCGTCAAGATAAATATTATTATCGACAGATTGTGCTATTACAAAAATAATTAATATAATTTTATTATAATATTTTCAACGATGATAAACTATTTTCGGTAGTATATAAGGTGCCGCATTACATGTTTTTGTGTCGGTTTTTGCGTCGGAAATTATAATTGATTCAAAAAACTAATCATTTTTGCTAAGTTTTCACGTCGAGAAATAAGTGTCGTAGTTAGAAACATTCCCGTTGAAAAAACTAATTGCGTCTGGCACTTCCCATCGTAAAGTTTTTGCGGTGCCTTTACTTTCGACCCCTCAATTACTTTCGTATAACCGACGTAAAAATGCGTTTGTGTCGGTAAAGGTAGTTTTATGGCAGGCGTCGCCTGACGTAAAAAGTGTTTTTTTTAGTAGTGCAATGAGATTCTTGGCATGCTTCAATCTTCTTGATCCTCATCATCTTTTTTTTAGGCTTCATCCTTGTTTTTCTCTTCTTCTTTGCCCTCTTCTTCCTCATCGCCAATATCCATATCATCCTCATCATCAACCCATTTCTCCACATTTTCTCCCTCGTCATTTTAAATATCACCAATATTTGCCTCATCCTCCTAATCGTCTTCCTTATCATCATCACCACTTTATTCACTAGATTCATCATCATTTACTTCCTTCTCTTCTTCTTCTTTTTCCACTTCATTCTCACATTCTTCTACAATGGTTGACTTCTTCGTTTTTGAATAATGTTGTCAGTCTTGTACTCAATCTCCTTAACTGTTGTCTTAACATTCCCATCCTTACTCTCTAAGCTTGACATTCTTTGGTTTAGGTTGTCTTGGAAGATTTCCAACTTTGTTTCAATTCCATCAACCTTGTTTTCCAAGTTTGTCAATCTATCATAGAAGGCTTCTTGAAATGCATTGAGATTACCTTGGAAGGACTCCATTCTTGACAGTATTTGAGAGAGTAAGTCATTGCTAGCTTCATGTCTTGGTGGAGGAATATCTCTTTGAACATTAGCACTTGAAATATCTTTACTAACCCCAACACTTTCTTGAGCATCAAAGTCAACACTAATGTAGACATCCTCAAACCCTTGTGCTTCTTGCACATTTTCATTCCCTTGCCATTTTATCCCTTCACCTTATCTTCCTTGAGGTACATCTGGCCTTTTAGCTCTCCTTGAAGCAATGAGCTTCCTTAAGGTTTCACTCACCTTAGGACTCTTGCTAAGATTGATTTCCGCCGCAATAAGCTCATCATCGGTGCATCTAGAGTGGAATTTCCATTTTCCATCCGCTAAAATCATATGCATTTTTTGGAAAAGACCTTGGTTGTAGATATGATGCCTTTCACTTCGTTGTGTGGGATTTGTGAGCTTAAGTTTACACTTCTTGAAAAGCAACGTCCACATACTTCCATAAGGAAGGAACTTCTTAGTTCCATGAACACCATCCAAAATATATTTCAAAGCCAAGTACCCAAAATTGACTTTCCACTTTTCAACTAACAATTTCATAACTGTCATTTGTAAGTAAGAAACCGAGCTCTTATGACTGCCTACAGGGATAACCACGTTTGACACCATGTGGTGAAGAATTCGACCATATTCGTCAAGTTTGTTGGTCTATCTCTCTTTAAACTAATCAAAGGCCCCTTCGATGTTGAAGTATGTCTTAAAGCTCCAAATATCAAGGTCTTATTCTCTTGGCACTTTCCTAGAATTGTCAAAGTATCTAATGGTATCCTCTTCAAAGTCACTTTCGAAAGTGTTGTGTAACATAGCCTCGGAAAAACTAAACTCTAAGCCTCCTACCCTTGAAGTCCACCAATAAATCCTATCTCAAAAGAGCTGTAAGCATTTGATCCCCATCCCCGACCACTGAGAGGTCAAGTGTTCCATCTCATAGCAACCATATTTTCCCAGATAAATAACCAAACCCATAGTCAAAACCCATCTTACGAATATAAATGGGTAATTCATCGTTGGAAACCATTGGCAATAAAAGAGCAATTACGAAAGTCTATTTTCCACTTTGAGATGTCGAACCCGAGCAATTGACTCATTATTCTCAATTCCCCTTATATTAAAAAAAAAAATATAATCAATTAAAAGATTTAGAGAGGATAATTAAATAATGGTTTGTAGCAATTAATGTAGCAAGATGACACCCTTCTCTACAAGTCTCTGCGACTTTCAAGTGGCATCCATATTCTCTGAAATTTTATTTATTTTCGGATTTTGGGTTACTTCCTTCAGATTGTAGCCTGTTAAATCTATGGACACATTATCCACTAGGAATACAAGTTGTTGTTCCTCATGCAATACACTTTCTACTTTAGCCGAGGATTTTTCTTTACTCAATAGCCCCTCTAACTGAACCGAAAAATGTCGGAAATCATTCCATCCCTCTCTGGCCATAGGTACTGACCTCGATTTTGGCCCAAGAAAAATTTATGAACAAGCCTCTCGAGGCACATCTTCTAGAATTCCGGACTTAAGAAAGATTTTAAACTCATCATTACTCCCAATTGACAAATATTCTGGTGATTCAAATAATCAATGTTATGACCTTTTGTACTTATCCATTTGTCCTGGATATCTAGATTGAACACAAGTCATTGAGAATGTCACACTTGTACAGTTCGATCAATAAGTTTCTTGATTCGCGAGCAGACTAATCAAATGACATTAATGTCTCATATTAATTGATTTGTTCATGGCCATGAATTTGTCTCACCCATCAAGGGGGCCAAGATATCATTCCTGTTATATAGGAGGGACTTATCCTCTATCTATCACACCTCATCATTCACATGGTTGATAAATACACCCAACAAATGCTTTTATAGCCATCTAGTTACATACGGCGTTTGACACCATCAAAGCATACCATTAGCCATGTAGGAAATCTTGTTTGATTTCAAGTCAAAGGATTCATATAAAAACAGAATCATTATAAGAAACACGATTGACATTTATATAACAATCCATGAAGTGTTCTTATAGCGGGTCAGTCCAGTATTATGATATCCAATATCATATACACATGTGTTGATTAAATATCCAATATTAATCACGACACATACTAGTCTCAACACATTATTATTGTCCTAAGCATTCCACAATAATGATCGACTAGGCACATTTAGAATTGTTCAATGTAACATTTACAATAACTACTCAAAGGACATTATTATGTTTAATACAATTTCACAGTAGTAATACAACATAATAATGGAATTTTTTCTTTTAAATTTCATCACAATGGAAAAATAGATACATATCCCACTTGCACTAAAGACAACAACCTTGCCTTTTAGTGCATATTGTACATCAGAACTATCTCTAAGACCAGTTCTCTTGGCATAAAATACCCATGCTACAAGTATGACGATCATGTTGCTGTTGTGTCGGTGGTTTCGTTAGTGGATCGGCCATATTACCTTCCGTATGTACTTTGAAAATCTTTATTTCACCTATCAATAATCTCTCGGATTAGGTGATATCGCCTAAGTATATGTTTGGAACTTTGGTGAGAACGTAGTTCCTTTGACTGAGATATGGCTTCATCGTCTTCACAATAGAGATCAGTCACATTCGCAATGCTAGGTACCACACCAAGTTCAGCAATGAACTTTCGAATCTAAACTGCTTCATTAGCAGAATCTGATGTAGCTATATACTCAGCTTCAGTAGTAGAATCTGCAACGGATGCCTGCATTGAACTCCTCTAGCTCACAGCAACTCCGTTGAGGCAAAATACATAACTCGACGGCGATCTAAAGTCATCTCTATCGGTTTGGAAACTAGTATCAGTGTAACCACTTACAATGAACTCGTCTTCCCCCACCGTAGATTAAGAACATATCCTTAATCCTTCGTAAGTACTTTAGGATATTCTTGTCGGCTATCCAGTGACACTCACTATATATGGACTGGTATTTACTCGTTATAATCAAAGCATACGAGACATCCGGGCGAGTACACAACATGGCATACATGATAGATTCCATTGTAGAACCATATGGAATCTCACTCATGCGTTCTTTCTCATCCAATGACTTAGCACACTTTTGTCTTGAAAGAACCGTACCAAGTGCTCTAGGACAAAAGGCCCTTCTTAGACTCTTGCATGCTTAACCAATTTAACACCTTGTCTATATATGAACTTTAACTTAGGAAGAGGCGTCTATGTGATCTGTCTATATAGATCTTAACCCTTAAGATGAAGCTGGCATCACCAAAGTCCTTCATAGAGAAACATTACCCGAACCAAACCTTTACAAATTCTAAGGTTGGAATGTCATTCCTTTTAAGAAGTATGTCTTCCAAGTACAAATCTAGGAACACAACCGAGGTTCCACTAAACTTCTTATAAACACAAGGTTCATCACAATTCTTGATAAAACCGAACTCATGCATGGCTTGGTTAAAACGTCAATTCCATCATCTAGAAACTTGATTTTGTCCATAAATTGACTTCGTTCGCTTACATACTTTATTGGCATTATTTGGATCGACAAAATCTTTGGGCTTTATCATATACACCTCCTCATCAAGGTTTCCGTTAAGGAAAGATGTTTTGACATCCATTTTCCATATCTCATAATCATAGATCGAACCATATCTAATATAGTTCGATTTCTCCTTTCGGATACGCCATTCCATTGAGGAGCAGCCCTTGGAGAAAGTTGTGAAACAATAACACACTCTCAAATAATCACGGAAATTTTTTATTTTAGTATTCCCACCTCGATTGGATCGAAACATCTTTATACTTTTGCCAAGATGGTTTTCTACTTCATTCTTATACTCTTTGAACTTTTCAAAGACTTCAGACTTGTGTTTCATAAGAAACACGTATCCAAGATGACTGTAATCGTGAGTAAAAGTAATTAAATATAAATAACCACCATTCGCATAGATATTGAACGGACCACACACATCACTATGTATTAGTTTCAACAAATCCTTTGCTCGTTCTCCAGTTCTAGTAAAAGGGGAAGCAGTCATCTTACCCATTAAGCAAGGTCCGCGTGTATCGTATGATTAAAAATCAAATGATTCCAACAATCTATCGTTATGGAGTTTTGAAATGCAATTCTCATTTATATGGCCTAAGGGACAATGCCAAAGGTATGTAGAATTTGAATCATTATTATTCTTAATCCTTTTCGTATTTTTGTTATAGATCGGTGAATCAAGGTCTAACAAATATAAACCATTCACGATAGTTGTACAACAATAAAAAAATATTATTCAATGATAACAACATTCGTTGGTTTTTAACATGAATATCAAAACTCATATTGTCCAAATAAGAAATTGAAATACTATCTTCCCCTTGGGCTTTACAACACCATTGCCCTTGGACTTAACGACACCCTTACCTCTGTTATTAACCATCAGTATAGCTTTGGACTTGCCTATTTCCTTCTCAGCAGTCCTTACACAGATTTAACAATTAAGGAAGTTGTTTGCCTATCTCATTTACGTTGTAGTTTAATACAACATGAATGAATGACTCAGGCAATAAATGCAGAATCAAATCAGTGGATAGCTCCTGGCCAAGAGTAAATCCTAGTCTACATAGATTCTCAATAAAACCTATCATTTTTTTATCATGAGTTCCGACTGGTGTTCCCTCTGAAACAGACATTTTGACATGTCAAAACTCTCCGGTAAGCTTTACCCTAAAAGAGTTGCTTTAGATGATTAATCATGTCTAATGCACCCATTTCCTCGTGTTGCTTCTGAAGCTCAAAGGTCATGATAACCAATAATAAACTTGACACATCGAATGCGTCATCTAAATACTTACGATAAGCAAGTCTTTCAGCGGTCAGTGGCTGGTTGATCAGGAATAGGTTCTTCGAGAACATATAGTTTTTTCTCGTGTTTGAGAATGATTCTTAAATTCCTGTACCAATCGAGGAAGTTTCCTCCCTTAAGTTTGTCCTTCTCAAGGACATATCATAATTGTAAAACACAAGAGGGGGGGTGAATTGGGTTTTAATCGATCTTGTAAACTTTTCCAAATCTTGGCAATGCTAGTGTAAGTTTGAGCAAGATGAATAATAGCAAAACAAAACCCAATAACAAGACAAAGGATTTAGAGTGGTTCGATTCACTTAGAATCTACATCCACTACCTTGAGCCGCACCCAAGGATTTCAACAACTTCACTAAGAAGAACTTTTTACACTTGTGGCTAACTCACTAAGAGTTTTACAACACAACCACAATACACAACTCACTAAGAGTAAATTGCCCACACAAAGTAGGACTTATCAATTTGCCCACACAAAGTAGGACTTATACAAGAATAACCCTATCACTAAGAAAGGGAATTGAGATAGTTTAAGAACAAGGTTGTTCACTCTTCTAAGTGAAAGATAGATACCTTTTAAGTACAAGAAGATTCAGCTCTTGAACATAGGAAGCACTCTCTTTGTCTTGCTTTTTGAAATTCACCTTTGAATGATTTAGATCATGGCAATGAAGTGCATTTTACTTTGAAAGTGTTTAGACTTGATAAGAAATCAATGTATCTTTGAAGTGCAAGTCATAGAGTCATTCTCTAGCTTTGGAGTATTTATACATTTCAAAATAGGCTGAAAAATGACTCTGCAACGGTCAAATAACGGCTAGTTCCCGCAGAGTTCGGTTGACCGAACTGAGACCTCGGTGGACCGAACACCACTTCGGTCGACCGAAGATGGCCATAGGTCGACCGACTTATATAAGTTCAACTCTCTGTTTCTCTTCGGTTGATCCGAGCTAATCTCGGTCGACCGACCTTCCTGAGTATGAGAGATGTTGATTTTTCACTTGTTTTGAAATCTATTGAAGTCTAAAAGGTTTTCCCAAAAGGTAACAACTAAGAACATTTGGAAAACCATTTTAAAGGACTTAGACTTTGAAATCAAAGGCTTTTGGAAATAAGAATCCTTTTGAAACTTAGCCTTTTGAAAACGTGTTTATGATGCATGCAAGACTAGAGTGATGTATGTTTATGTTCATAAGAGCATTGGTTAGAGCTTATAAGATAAAGACTATAGAGACTAAGCTTATTCTAACCAATCCTAAGTCTTCAATCTTCAATCTCGACGAGATGCGCCTTTAAGTATAACTTTGAATCTTGATCATGGCTTGATTGAAGTACTTAGAGCTTCCATTATAAGTTCCGATATTCTATCACAAAGATATAAAACATTAGACACAACATCAAGTGTTTGTCCATTATCAAAAACCGAGTTCGTTCGCCCTTAGGGCTTACAATCTCCCCCTTTTTGATTATGACAAACTTTGATGTAATTAGATAGAATATGGTTAATTTAAGTGCAAGGAAGCAAGGCAAAAGATAAGACAAGAACATATAAGAGCGGGACTAGTGCTTAGAAGATAAAACCGAGAGTGGAACGAGAGACATAAGCACTAGCATGATAAGTTCTTTTACCATTGCATTAGGGACTCTTTGAAGAGCCCTATATCCCAACCAACCTCCTTTCCTCCTTCCTTCCATTATATGTAGCTTTCTTGTGTGTAATATACATACCTTAGTTTACACAAGAAGCTAACTTACCATTTTCATCAATGTTGATGTGAGTGCTAAGGATCCTATTAAGAAGAACATGCTCACACAAACATTAGAACTATCAATGGTTTGTTATCATCAAAATAACATTAATCATTTTGCCATTCGGGCTAACAATCTCCCCCTTTTTGATGATGACAAAACATTGATGCAAATGGGAATAATGTGCAAAAAGTAAAGCTTTAAAGTATATAAAAATGAATGCATGAGATAAGAATATTAAGTATCTAGGCAAGTAGATGTTTTTCCAAAAAAAATATTCTACTCCCCCTATATTAAAGAATCCCTTATCTCTCCCATTTTGCAAGTTCTAAGCTTTCTCCTTTTGTAAATTACTTCTCTTGGCACATTTGCAACACTAAAAACTCTCCCCCTTTTTGTCAAAATCAAAAAGGGATATCAGAGCGCCAATAAGAAAAGCATTTACTCCTCCTCTTCATTGAAGAATATTTGAAATGCCTCTTAACGAAAAGTAAAGATGAATAAGATTAAAATTGTGGAGAAGCTTGAATATGTAAGAATTCTCCCCATATAAAAAAAAACTTTTAATGCCATGGAGAATCTTGATGGTCTAATAGATTGATAAAATAAGAACCAAAAGATCAAACCTAAAGACCAAAAATCATTTGAAAAATGATCATTTTGAATAAGCTTGGTTGATTTCTAAATACAAAGAGTCCATAATGACACATAAATAAAAAGATGGTTATATATGGCTCAAAAAGAATATCAACCTAAGCTAAAAACAATGGAGATAAGGAATATAACCTTTAAGCACAATCTCCCCGTTTATCAACCATACGATGTTATCTATTTGAGATAAAACCAAGTTTGATACCAATTGACCAATTGTAAAACATGTTTGAAAATATAGCTAACAAAGTACTAGTGGAAGTGATACCATGAATTCATAAGTTAAGCACATGTATCACAACCAAAAGAAGCAGAGGAAGTGTAAGATAGCACTTTGAGTACATTCCTCTAACAAGTTAATGGTTAGCTAAATGAGTGTAACAACTCTTAAAGTAATACTAACCAAAAACCATAATGAGATCACAAAGGATAAGAAAATGAAGAATATGATCTCAAAGTTATTAAGGGAGAGTATATGTAAGAATTAAACATATATAATACATATAACTTCCAAAATAACTTACACAAGTTGGCTATAAGAGATAAAAGATGAAAAG
Source organism: Vinca minor (assembly GCA_026122235.1). Lineage (NCBI taxonomy): Eukaryota > Viridiplantae > Streptophyta > Magnoliopsida > Gentianales > Apocynaceae > Vinca > Vinca minor. Next base: position 143,372 of record JAOCZM010000168.1, read on the forward strand.
CAAGCCAACAAGTGATGTGATGATGTAAGATAAGAATAATTGAGCATACATCACATAATGAGTTTACATCCTAAGTCAAGCATCTAGACGATCAACCACAAAAGATTAATGCTATAGACTTGAATATAAACACCCCAACTAGATGGATTCTTAAATGAATATGACATGACAAAACAAGAATCATTCAAGTTTCATATGCTACATCTCATAGATACCTTAGCTAAATAAACATGGACAATAAAGAACATGCTAAAGGTTATCTATATAAGTATAAAATTCAAGAATGTGAGATGCAACATATATAAGAGCAAGCATATATAAAAATATATATATCAAAAACACTTAAAACACATTAATTAAAGTGTTAAGAGAAGGTGATTTTGATACCTTTGCTTTCTTTACCAAGTGATGAAGATATTGGATTTACACTAAGGCTCTTGTCACCACTTCATGCTTTGCTCTTTGTGTGTAAGCAACTTGGTTCTCCAATTGATTAACATTTGAGCTTTGAGAATCCAAGTGTTAAGGAGTGCTTTTGAATTTCTTCTTTTGGCACATCTCCTTTGATCTAATAAGAACCTATAAACTCAAGGGAAGAGTAACTTTTGGTACCCACTTTTGTTTGGGTCCATGGGGGTTAGTTAAAGTACGCTTAACTCTCCATATAGTTTTAACTCCCCTCTCAATCTTTTTCTTCACATGGCATCTAACACAAGTGTGACCATGTTTTCCACAATAAGTGCAACAAATAGATGGCTCAAAAGATTTGTCAACATGCTTAAAATATCTATTTGGCCTATGTGGTGTTCTAGCATTCACAACATGATTCTTAGGAATATGAGAAGAGCTAGCAATGCCAACATGATTAGCCATATAACCAAGACCATGTTTATCATGTGAAGCACGTTGCATACCAAGAATATGATCAAGATCTTTTGATCCTTTGGAGAGCTTATCAACAAGTAAAGTGAGCTCAACAACTTTGTTTTTCAAACTATCAAACTCAACAAGTTTGCATTCAAGAGAAGATACTTCATCATAGGCTTCTAGATACTTTAATGAGGAAGTGTTGCATGTAGCAATAAGCTTTTCATTTTCGATTTTCAAGCAATCAACCTCATCACATATCTTTTTGTTCTCACTAGACTGAAGGGATTCATGGGCGGAAACTCGTTCCAAACACCCATGGATCCTCCCGTGAAGGATCCGCTCATATGAAACAATTTGAAAAACAGCAAGAAAAACTTACGTTTTGGATTCAGAAGCTAATTCTTGAATGGAGGATGGCGTTTCTTGGATCGGGATGCTGCTACTGCGATTGATCTCCGCTGCGGAAAGTCCCTCTACCGGTATACACGCGACGAAACGAGCAGCGATTGCTAGCTCTTCGTCTTTTCTGATTTTCGGGGATTAGAGAGAAAATGGAGAGTCTAAAACTGAAATCTGATTTTGGCTGACTTAGTGATTTTTCAGCTGAAAATACATAGGCTATGGTTTCGGCCAAGAGAAGATTATATAAGGTCTGAGAGTTTGTTCCCAGAACTAACTCTCATATCCTCAACTCCTCTCGGCAGTGGGAGTCCTCAACTCCCACGTCCCCTAATCTTCTGCTGGTAGTGGGAGTATTTATCGGATAATAACTCCCACGTAATTCCAGCTATACCGAAAATGCCCCTTATCTCTAATTCGAATAATAACACTTTATTATTATCAAAAAAGTGAATGTCAGATACAATGAACCTAGACACATTCTAGATTCATCGAATCTGGACATGAAGCTCGTTAGCTCGTCTATGCGTGTGACCCTGTAGGTTCATCTCACAATGGCAATGAAAACACACTTAGTAGTAGTATGTGTTCATAAATCACAAGCGGTCCCTAGCAGGGACATTGTGACTACCCAAAGTGATTGAATATACAACGGAACCTAATATCGATCCCACTATTTAATCCCCTTTGTCTCGCGATATCCTAATTAAGCATAAGGCATGGTGGTCGTCACCCTTATTAAGCTTAATTGTATTTATGCTCGATCTCCAGGGTAGATCTGTTTCGACAAATAGCATTTGATAACCACTTTATCAAATACATTTGAGCACGGCCATGCATTTAAACGAGTCTTTTCCCTATCGAGGGGCCCATGGATATCTCTCTCTAATAGTAGAGAGGGACAAATTCCTTACAATGTCTCTCACATTCAAGCTATGATAGGACACTACATCCGATCATCGGTCGTATTGATTACTCTGTTACAAGTAACGTCCCGATCGAGTCAAAACGTGGCTCCATTCATACTAGAATCAATGAAGACATAAGGTCTAAGGATTCTAAAATAGTATTGAGGAAGTAATACTTATGACTTAAGACCATGAAGTATTACTTCTCGACGGATCACGTCCCAATACAATGTATCCCCTATATATATTGCATCTATGATGTGATTTGTATTCATTACACATGATCGATAAAACAAGATCATCAATCAACAATCATACTAGTTTTATTTCATAGTAATTAAGCATTACATAAAACTAGGGACTCCTAGAATAGTAATTACATAAGCTAATGAGTTTTACTATCAAATCACACATTTGATAATCAAAAGCAAAATTAACTATTCAATTACATGCTCAAAAGATAATAAAACGCACAACATGTGCTAATGGTCCTAGGGCACTACTAACAATCTCCCACTTGCCCTAGGTCCAATCATACATGATCCTCAATCCCATTGACCTAGTATGACTCTCATGTTTAGGCTGTGGGAGTGGCTTGGTCAATGGATCTGCAATGTTGTCGTCTGTATGAACTTTGCAAATACTAACGTCTCCTCTGTCGATGATCTCTCTAATCAGATGGAAACGCCTGAGAATGTGTTTGGATCGTTGGTGAGATCTAGGTTCCTTAGCTTGTGAAATGGCACTAGTACTATCACAATAGAGGTCCACTGGGTTCACAATGCTAGGGGGACGACACCTAGTTCATCAACAAACTTCCCGATCCGAGCAGACTTCTTTAGTCGCTTGCGAGAGCGACTAGATACTCAGCTTCATTTGTAGAGTCGGCCACGGTTTCTTGCTTTGAGCTCTTCCAGCTCACAGCACCTCCATTCAAACAAAACACAAAACCAGATTGCGATCTATAATCGTCCCACGTCGGTCTGGAAGCTTGCGTCTGTGTAACCATTTACAACTGAGACTTCCTTCCCGACCTCAGTAAACTAAGAACATATCTTTAGTCCTTCTCAAGTACTTAAGAATGCTCTTGATTTGCAGATCCAATGTGACTCACCGTGAGTCGATTGATATCTCGCTAGTCATACTTAAAGCAAATGAGACATCCAGGGCGAGTGCATATCATGGCGTACATAATAGACCCAATGGCCGAAGCATATGGGATCTTACTCATGCGCTCTTGGTCCTCCCTTGTGGAAGGTCCTTGGGCAAGAATTCCTTTTTGGAGTCTTGCAAACTGAACCGTTTCAGTACCTTGTCAATGTATCCACTCTGGCTCAGGCCAATCATTTTGTTAGATCTATCTCTATAGATTCTTATACCCAAAATGTATGTGGCCTCGCCTAAGTCTTTCATGGAAAAGCATTTCCCCAACCAAGCTTTTACGCTTTGTAATGTGGGGATGTTATTTCCAATCAGTAAGATGTCGTCCACATAAAGCACAAGGAACACTACTGCATTATTAGTTACTTTCTTATAAACACAAGGCTCATCTTCGTTTTTGATGAAACCGAATTCCTTAATACGTTCATCAAAGCGACGATTCCAGCTTCGAGATGCTTGCTTCAATCCATAAATGGACCTTTGAAGCTTACACACTTTGCTAGGATTTGTTGGATCAACAAACCCCTCAGGTTGTGTCATATACACATCCTCGAGAAGGTTTCCATTAAGAAACGCAGTCTTAGCATCCATTTGCCATATCTCATAGTTATAATATGCGGCTATGGCAAGTAAAATCCTAATTGACTTTATCATCACGACAGGGGAAAAGGTTTCGTCATAGTCAATACCATGAATTTGTCTATAACCTTTGACTACTAGTCGCGATTTAAAAGTGTGTACATTACCATCCATGTCGGTCTTCTTTTTATAACACCATTTGTTATCAATGACCTTGCACCCTTCGGGTGGATCAACCAAAGTCCATACTTGGTTGTCGTACATGGATTGCATCTCGGACTTCATAGCTTCTAGCCACTTATCTGACTCAGAACTACAAATTGCCTCTTTGTAGGTAGTGGGTTCATCTTGATCAATCGGGTTCAACTCGATGATCATCGATCCACGAAATCTATATCTCTTAGGGTCGTTGATGTACCCGACTCGACCTCCTTGGGCCTTGTGTCAAAGATTGAAGCTCGGGATCAGCACGTGAGCTTGCTTGAACTTCTAAAGTTGGTTCGAGATGTTGTTTGGGGATCTTGAATTTCCTCAAGATGGATCTTACTCCCACTATCCTCTTTGGAAATAAATTCCCTTTCAAGGAATGAACCATTACGAGCAACAAACACTTTGTTCTCCGATGGAAGATAGAAGTAATATCCTTTAGTTTCTTTAGGATATCCCACAAACAAACACTTGTCGGTTTAGGGGCGAGTTTATCGGATAACAAGCGTTTTACATACGTCTCGCATCCCCAAATTTTGAGAAATGACAAACTAGGTCGTTTCCCAGTCCCATATCTCATATGGAGTTTTACGAACCGCTTTAGAAGGAACTCTATTTAATATAAATGCGGCAGTTTCTAGGCGTAGCCCCAAAAGGAAATGGAAGACTCGTTTGACTCATTATGGATCGAACCATATCTAATAAGGTGCGATTCTTCCGTTCGACACACCATTCCATTGCGGTGTGCCGGGAGGAGTTAATTGTGAAACAATTCCACAACCACTAAGATGTTCGTCAAACTCTTGGTTAAGGTATTCTCCACCTCGATCCGATCAAGTATCTTAATACTTTTACCAAGTTGATTTTGTACTTCATTTTGAAATTCTTTGAATCTTCCAAAAGATTCGATTTATGTTTCATTAGATAGACGTAGCCATATCTACTGAAATCATCCGTGAATGTGATGTAGTATCGAAACCCTCCTCTAGCACTAGTGTTTATTGGTCCACAAACATCCCGTATGTATGAGGCCCAATAAATCGGAAACTCTCTCACTTTGTCCAGTAAAGGGAGCTTTAGTCATTTTGTCCAACAAGCAAGATTCACAAGTCTCATAAGACTCTAAGTCAAATGATGTTAAAATTCCATCTGTATGGAGTTTTGATATGCGTTTCGTTTATGTGGCCCCAAACGACGAGTGCAAAAGTAGGTTTGGTTTAAGTCATTTGATTTAAACATTTTAGTATTAATGTTATAGATGGGCCTTTTAATTGAATCATCGAGGTTAAGAATATAAAGCCCATTCATCAAAGAGGCATCTCCATAAAAGATACGATCTTTATGAATGGTGCAAATCTTATTCAAAATATTAATTTCAAAACCTTCAATATCCAAACAAGAAACTGAAATAATATTCCTACTCAAAGTTGGAACATACAAACAATTATCCAGTTCTATAATAAGGCCCCTTGGCAAAACTAAATTAAATGTCCCAGTAGCTACAGCAACAACTCTTGCTCCGTTGGCTACTCTTAGGTCCACTTCTCCTTTTGCCAGTGATCTACTCCTTTTGAACCCCTGCACATTTGCACAAATGTGAGATCCACAACCAGTATCTAATACCCATGAAGTAGGAGCGAGACATGTTAATTTCTATAACATAAATACCCGGAGAGACAGTCAAACTGGCCTTTCCCTTTTTCTTCTCTTCCAAATAGAGCTTGCGATTCAGTTTCCAATGACTCGGTTCATTGCAATGGAAGCAAACTCCTTCTTTTGGTGCCTTGGCTTTGGGCTGGGGCTTGGGCTTGTCATTGCCTTTGCCTTTGCCTCTCTTGGCCATGGGCTTTCCCTTGCCTTTCTTCTTGAAATTCCCCTTTTGAACCATTAAGACTTCAGGGGTCTTCTTAATGTTCAGTTCAGCTTGCTTGAGCATCCCGTGAATTTCGTGTATGGTCTTCTCTATTGCATGCATGTTGAAGTTCATAACGAACTGGTCATACTCCGGTGGGAGTGAGCCCAAGATCATATCTGTGGCCATGTCATGACCTACGGTAGATCCAAGCTTCTCAAGTTGGTCAAAATAGCCCTTCATCTTAAGAACGTGTGCACTCACAGAGGTTCCAGGGGCCATTTTGCAACTATTTAACGCCTTAGTTGTGAGGAATCTTTCATGACGAGCTTGCTCTTGGAACATTTCCTTGAGCTGGCCCATCATCTGGAAAGCCTCAAATCCTTCAAACTGTTTTTGAAGGTCAGGGCTCATTGTGACTAACATGAGACAAGTCACATCGTTAGAGTCATCGAAATGCTTCTTCCAAGCATCTCTTTCAGCTCTAGGGGCGTTATTTGCAGGTTGTTCAGGGAATGTCAGTATCAAGAACGTCATGACTTTCTTTCCTACTTAAGGACAATCCTTAAGTTGCGGGCCCAATCAAGGAAATTGGTCCCGCTTAGTTTTTCCTTCTAAAGGGACGGATCGCGATGAATTGTGTGATGAATTGGTTGCCATTATCTACATTAAGTTAATTGCAAAGTTATTAGTTTTTGAGCAAAAACATTTTCCACAATTTCAACACTTGATAATAGTGGGGGAAAAAACATTTTACAATAGTTATAGGAAAGCTTTGGCTTAACACCCACAATTAAAGTAAAATCATCTAATGGGATTGACATCTATATGTCCGGCTATTTCCCATTTTTATGCCCTGAGGCCCAAAACTATTTTGATAGCCTAGTTAAGTCGGACCATGTCTAAGCATTATGGAAATCACTATTTTCCCATCTCCCTTTACTTAGGTAACCACTTTATCTGTTGCTTTGGCAAGCAGAAAAATGATGATCCAAGCTTATGGAGTGCTTAGGTTATGGTAGGCACTTTAAGACTTAATTAAAACCATTTGATGTGACGTTCAAAATTAAATCCATCCAGACATAAAATAAACATCACACGCAGGATATGGAGCGAAAATGTAAATGTGATATAGCATGGCCTATTCCTATAATGACTCCCATGAGCCTTGTAGGAGCCAAGGGTCAATCTAAGTCTGTATTCATCTCATGAATGTAGTCTTCGATCCAATGTCCTCCGGTCTTGTTACATGATTGCATGGGCATACCCAGCCTTTCGCTGCGAAGTAATTAAAACTAATCTAAGAAAGCAGTTACAATTTTACATCATAAAGAAAAACGACTCGCAGGTCGTATTATAAAATTACAACTCAAACATGTAAAACAAGAGGTATAGTAGGCCATGCTATTCACCATGCTAATATCACATAAAGCACAATAAAACACAAAGTTAAGCACACGTATCACAACCAAAAGAAGCAGAGGAAGTGTAAGATAGCACTTTGAGTACATTCCTCTAACAAGTTAATGGTTAGCTAAATGAGTGTAACAACTCTTAAAGTAATACTAACCAAAAACCATAATGAGATCACAAAGGATAAGAAAATGAAGAATATGATCTCAAAGTTATTAAGGGAGAGTATATGTAAGAATTAAACATATATAATACATATAACTTCCAAAATAACTTACACAAGTTGGCTATAAGAGATAAAAGATGAAAAGCAAGCCAACAAGTGATGTGATGATGTAAGATAAGAATAATTGAGCATACATCACATAATGAGTTTACATCCTAAGTCAAGCATCTAGACGATCAACCACAAAAGATTAATGCTATAGACTTGAATATAAACACCCTCAACTAGATGGATTCTTAAATGAATATGACATGACAAAACAAGAATCATTCAAGTTTCATATGCTACATCTCATAGATACCTTAGCTAAATAAACATGGACAATAAAGAACATGCTAACGGTTATCTATATAAGTATAAAATTCAAGAATGTGAGATGCAACATATATAAGAGCAAGCATATATAAAAATATATATATCAAAAACACTTAAAACACATTAATTAAAGTGTTAAGAGAAGGTGATTTTGATACCTTTGCTTTCTTTACCAAGTGATGAAGATATTGGATTTACACTAAGGCTCTTGTCACCACTTCATGCTTTGCTCTTTGTGTGTAAGCAACTTGGTTCTCCAATTGATTAACATTTGAGCTTTGAGAATCCAAGTGTTAAGGAGTGCTTTTGAATTTCTTCTTTTGGCACATCTCCTTTGATCTAATAAGAACCTATAAACTCGAGGGAAGAGTAACTTTTGGTACCCACTTTTGTTTGGGTCCATGGGGGGTTAGTTAAAGTACGCTTAACTCTCCATATAGTTTTAACTCCCTTTCAATCTTTTTTCTTCACATGGCATCTAACACAAGTGTGACCATGTTTTCCACAATAAGTGCAACAAATAGATGGCTCAAAAGATTTGTCAACATGCTTAAAATATCTATTTGGCCTATGTGGTGTTCTAGCATTCACAACATGATTCTTAGGAATATGAGAAGAGCTAGCAATGCCAACATGATTAGCCATATAACCAAGACCATGTTTATCATGTGAAGCACGTTGCATACCAAGAATATGATCAAGATCTTTTGATCCTTTGGAGAGCTTATCAACAAGTAAAGTGAGCTCAACAACTTTGTTTTTCAAACTATCAAACTCAACAAGTTTGCATTCAAGAGAAGATACTTCATCATAGGCTTCTAGATACTTTAATGAGGAAGTGTTGCATGTAGCAATAAGCTTTTCATTTTCGATTTTCAAGCAATCAACCTCATTACATATCTTTTTGTTCTCACTAGACTGAAGGGATTCATGGGCGGAAACTCGTTCCAAACACCCATGGATCCTCCCCTGAAGGATCCGCTCATATGAAACAATTCGAAAAACAGCAAGAAAAACTTACGCTTTGGATTCAGAAGCTACTTCTTGAATGGAGGATGACGTTTCTTGGATCGGATCTTTGCTACCGATTGATCTCCCTTTGCGGAAAGTCCCTCTACCGGTATCCACGCGACGAAATGGGCAGCGATTGCTAGCTCTTCGTCTTTTCTGATTTTCGGGGATTAGAGAGAAAAGGGAGAGTCTAAAACTGAAATCTGATTTTGGCTGACTTAGTGATTTTTCGGCTGAAATTACATAGGCTAGGGTTTCGGCCAAGAGAAGATTATATAAGGTTTGAGAGTTTGTTCCCACAACTAACTCTCATATCCTCAACTCCTCTCGGCAGTGGGAGTCCTCAACTCCCACGTCCCCTAGTCTTCTGCTGGTAGTGGGAGTATTTATCGGATAATAACTCCCACGTAATTCTAGCTATACCGAAAATGCCCCTTATCTCTAATTCGAATAATAACACTTTATTATTATCAAAAAAGTGAATGTCAGATACAATGAACCTAGACACATTCTAGATTCATCGAATCTGGACATGAAGCTTTTTTAGCTCGTCTATGCGTGTGACCCTGTAGGTTCATCTCACAATGGCAATGAAAACACACTTAGTAGTAGTATGTGTTCATAAATCACAAGCGGTCCCTAGCAGGACATTGTGACTACCCAAAGTGATTGAATATACAACGGAACCTAATATCAATCCACTATTTAATCCCTTTGTCTCGCGATATCCTAATTAAGCATAAGGCATGGTGGTCGTCACCCTTATTAAGCTTAATTGTATTTATGCTCGATCTCCCAGTGTAGATTGTTTGACAAATAGCATTTGATAACCACTTTATCAAATACATTTGAGCTACGACCATGCATTTAAACGAGTCTTTCCCTATCGAGGGGCCCATGGATATCTCTCTCAAGAGTAGAGAGGGACAAATTCCTTACAATGTCTCTCACATTCAAGCTATGATAGGACACTACATCCGATCATCAGTCGTATTGATTACTCTGTTACAAGTAACGTCCGACTGAATCAAAACGTGGCTCCATTCATACTAGAATCAATGAAGACATAAGGTCTAAGGATTCTAAAATAGTATTGAGGAAGTAATACTTATGACTTAAGACCATGAAGTATTACTTCTCTGACGGATCACGTCCAATACAATGTATCCCTATATATATTGCATCTATGATGTGATTTGTATTCATTACACATGATCAGTAAAACAAGATCATCAATCAACAATCATACTAGTTTTATTTCATAGTAATTAAGCATTACATAAAACTAGGGACTCCTAGAATAGCAATTACATAAGCTAATGAGTTTTACTATCAAATCACACATTTGATAATCAAAAGCAAAATTAACTATTCAATTACATGCTCAAAAGATAATAAAACGCACAACATGTGCTAATGGTCCTAGGGACCTTCTAACATAGACAACCTAGATCTTTCTTCAAGCAAAGATTCAATTTTAAGCTTCATGTCTTTGTTTTGCTTTGCACATTTTTTCAATTGATCATACATATCAATTAAAAGCTCATTAGGATCATCCTCATCATTATCATCATCATCATAAGAATTTGAAATAGAGGGAGAAGGATGTACCTCATTACCAAATGCCATAAGACACATGGGGTCATTTTCTTCTTGATCATCCTCACTTACTTCTTCATCCCAATGGCTTAACAAGCACTTTGCATTGTTGAGATTTAAGAACAATTTCTCTACTTCTTCATGATTGATGATAGAATCAAGATCAATACCCCTTTTAGACCCATTTTTCCTTTTCTTCATCTCGAAGGTGAGTAGAGAGCCAATAAGTTCTTCCGTTGAATATGTCTTTAAGTTCTTGGCTTCTTCAATGGCAAGAGCTTTTGTTTCCCAACTTTTAGGAAGAGAATTGAGAATCTTCCTATTTATTTCTCCGGAAGTATACTCCTTGCCATTAGACCTCAACCCATTTACAATGTTGGTTAGTCTTGAGTTCATCTCATTGATAGATTCATTATGCTTCATGGAGAATAGCTCAAATTCTCTAACAAGTATATTCAACTTTGATTCTTTGACTTGATTTGTGCCCTCATGAGTAACTTCAAGCATTTTCCACATGGAGTGTATCTTTGAAATAGAGGGAGAAGGATGTACCTCATTACCAAATGCCATAAGACACATGGGGTCATTTTCTTCATGATCATCTTCACTTACTTCTTCATCCCAATGGTTTAACAAGCACTTTGCATTGTTGAGATTTAAGAACAATTTCTCTACTTCTTCATGATTGATGATAGAATCAAGATCAATACCCTTTTTAGACCCACTTTTCCTTTTCTTCATCTCGAAGGTGAGTAGAGAGCCAATAAGTCCTTCCGTTGAATATGTCTTTAAGTTCTTGGCTTCTTCAATGGCAAGAGCTTTTGTTTCCCAACTTTTAGGAAGAGAATTGAGAATCTTCCTATTTATTTCTCCGGAAGTATACTCCTTGCCATTAGACCTCAACCCATTTACAATGTTGGTTAGTCTTGAGTTCATCTCATTGATAGATTAATTATGCTTCATGGAGAATAGCTCAAATTCTCTAACAAGTATATTCAACTTTGACTCGTTGACTTGATTTGTGCCCTCATGAGTAACTTCAAGCATTTTCCACATGGAGTGTGCGGATTTTCTTCCAAGGACACGGTTGTACTCATCCGGATTCAAGGCACAACTAAGAATGTTCATTGCCTTATAATTTTGAGTCATTTTCTTGGACTCAACTTCATTTAACTCTTTGTCCGGCTTTGGCACTTGAACACCATCCACCATCTTCATAGGTACAAAAGGACCTTCTTCAAATATATGCCATAAAGAATAATCTATGGAGCACACATATATCTTGAAACGGTCTTTCCAAGCCTCATAATTATTTCCATCAAAAAGTGGTGGTCTAATTGTGGAAGATCCCTCTTGGTAGGCTAAAGCGGAATTACCGGCCATTAGTGAATTGGGTTTTAATTGATCTTGTAAACTTTTCCAAATCTTGGCAATGCTAGTGTAAGTTTGAGCAAGATGAATAATAGCAAAACAAAACCCAATAACAAGACAAAGGATTTAGAGTGGTTCGATTCACTTAGAATCTACATCCACTACCTTGAGCCGCACCCAAGGATTTCAACAACTTCACTAAGAAGAACTTTTTACACTTGTGGCTAACTCACTAAGAGTTTTACAACACAACCACAATACACAACTCACTAAGAGTAAATTGCCCACACAAAGTAGGACTTATCAATTTGCCCACACAAAGTAGGACTTATACAAGAATAACCCTACCACTAAGAAAGCGAATTGAGATAGTTTAAGAACAAGGTTGTTCACTCTTCTAAGTGAAAGATAGATACCTTTTAAATACAAGAAGATTCAGCTCTTGAACATAGGAAGCACACTCTTTGTCTTGCTTTTTGAAATTCACCTTTGAATGATTTAGATCATGGCAATGAAGTGCATTTTACTTTGAAAGTGTTTAGACTTGATAAGAAATCAATGTATCTTTGAAGTGCAAGTCATAGAGTCATTCTCTATCTTTGGAGTATTTATACATTTCAAAATAGGCTGAAAAACGACTCTGCAACGGTCAAATAACGGCTAGTTCCGCAGAGTTCGGTTGACCGAACTGAGACCTCGGTGGACCGAAGATGGCCATAGGTCGACCGACCTATATAAGTTCAACTCTCTGTTTCTCTTCGGTTGATCCGAGCTAATCTCGGTCGACCGACCTTCCTGAGTATGAGAGATGTTGATTTTTCACTTGTTTTGAAATCTATTGAAGTCTAAAAGGTTTTCCCAAAAGGTAACAATAAGAACATTTGGAAAACCATTTTAAAGGACTTAGACTTTGAAATCAAAGGCTTTTGGAAATAAGAATCCTTTTGAAACTTAGCCTTTTGAAAACGTGTTTATGATGCATGCAAGACTAGAGTGATGTACGTTTATGTTCATAAGAGCATAGGTTAGAGCTTATAAGATAAATACTATAGAGACTAAGCTTATTCTAACCAAACCTAAGTCTTCAATCTTCAATCTCGACGAGATGCGCCTTTAAGTATAACTTTGAATCTTGATCATGGCTTGATTGAAGTACTTAGAGCTTCCATTATAAGTTCCGATATTCTATCACAAAGATATAAAACATTAGACACAACATCAAGTGTTTCTCCATTATCAAAAACCGAGTTCGTTCGCCTCTGGGAGCTTACAATCTCCCCTTTTTGATTATGACAAACTTTGATGTAATTAGATAGAATATGGTTAATTTAAGTGCAAGGAAGCAAGGCAAAAGATAAGACAAGAACATATAAGAGCGAGACTAGTGCTTAGAAGATAAAACCGAGAATGGAACGAGAGACATAAGCACTAGCATGATAAGTTCTTTTGCCATTGCATTAGGGACTCTTTGAAGAGCCCTATATCCCAACCAACCTCCTTTCCTCCTTCCTTCCATTATATGTAGCTTTCTTGTGTGTAATATACATACCTTAGTTTACACAAGAAGCTAACTTACCATTTTCATCAATGTTGATGTGAGTGCTAAGGATCCCATTAAGAAGAACATGCTCACACAAACATTAGAACTATCAATGGTTTGTTATCATCAAAATAACATTAATCATTTTGCCCTTCGGGCTAACAATAATGAAAGCGAGTTTGCAACACTTGCATTTTCCATTATATCTACAATAAAGATTTTGCAAAGTTTTAATATCAAATTTTAAAATCGTTATTAGGTCTTTAATGAATGATTCTCCCACTATTTTGTTCAAATGAATAACCCTCAAGTATTCATTCCAAAAGTTCAAAACTTTCTAGTAGGCCAAAATCCATATATCACCAATCTCGAGTTAGCTTTGGCTAAACAACTCGAAACATGTCTATTTAGGTAAGCATCATTTGCTAATTACATCATTATCTAATTATTTGTTAGTTGAGTAAATAACAATTATTCTCATTACATCATGATATACATGTCAACTCTTTGCCTCCAAATCCCCAATCCATTTATTGAGATAATCCGGTTAAGTATGACCCAAGATTTGCGCTGACGGATATCACTAACTTATCCTTCGCGCCTCACCCGGATAGACAGCTTCATATTGCCTAGCAATTCTACATATCGAGGAAGGCATATACTTAATATAATTAAAATTGAGGGTTTTAATTTTAAATGATCTCACCAAACGTTTGTATAAACCGTCTATACGCCTTAAAAACATGCATCTCAAACTTCAAAACTGTAAAACATGCCTCTGATGCATCAAAATAGTAAATAAAAGTGAACAGTAATAGCCCCTTATGCGGATTTTCCAAGCCAATGGAAAATCCTAAGTCTGTCTAAGGTGGAAAAAAAAACCTAATCTATTATCTTCAGTCTCCATGTGATTTCCGCTGTCTATTTGACTTCATTATTCTCTTGTAATTACAAAATAAATCCAATGTTTTGTCTTGCATGATAAAGAAAAGAATGTCAATAGAGAAGGCACGAAATGCAGGCCGTATTATAATAAAATCACTTGGTCATGGGTTATTACTATCCACCATGCTCAAATAACATGACAATCATGCTAATAAAAAAATAAATGTACACTGCCTGCCCCAGTGCGGCCGACCAAGGCCATATCCCAATCGACTACGATAAAGGCACTACCCAAAGCAGTGTAAAAATAGGCCATCTCGGTCGACCGAAAACTAATTTTTGTTGACCAGCCCAAAAATAGATAAGCTACGGTCGACCAGGATGGCTCTCTGATCATCCAAATTCTAGGCATTAGCAAAATCCTATTTTCCAGAACATGTTCGGTCGACCGCGATCCCCTTCCGATTGATCGAACATTTCCCAGAAATAGAACATAACAAAAAACATGAACGAACAATTCGTTCTAAGCCTAGTTTAACATTTAAACATAATCATATACGGCTGTAAATAGATAAAACATCCTTTGACATCCATTACACGTTTACTAAAAAATGAGTAACACATAAAAGAAAGATTGGGTACTCGTGATTCATTGTGATAGCACTGTAAGAAAGAAATTTTGATTCCTAAACAAAGTGCAGTGGAAAGTAAGAGCGGAATCCGTTTCTAATAGGATCATTCATGAGTAAGAACCAACTAACATTTATTAGGATTTTTACCTTTAGTTTACGGGATGATATAAACGATTTTTGTTTTGATTTTGCTACATAATCACCAATAGCAACCGATCGAATCGATTGTTGTCTCTAGCAAGTTTAAAATCGGAAAAAGGAAGAACGAAAAATCAAAATTTTCTTTTACCTTTTGAAGTTCTTGGTGTTGTGTTTTGGGGCTGAAAATCTCTCTAGAATTTCGGTAGCCTTAGTATCTTAGGGAATTATGATTGATTCAACTTTTGAATAAGAAGAGAAAATAAAACAATGGAGTAAAAATTAATTCATCCACTACTTCCACTTTCCCCTCAATAAGCTCTCATAACTCCCACTACACACAACCCCTCACATGACTATCACATGGCCGGTTTTGACAGGTTCTTGGATCGGTTTTTAGGTTCAACAAACCCATTCAACCGAATCGTGTATTAGTCGGTACAATCTAATTAACTACCCAATCCAATTGGAGCACCTATATCAAATACAAATTCAAACAAATCGAAACAGGTACGATTGAAGATTCAACTGTCCGATCAAAGTCGAATGTCCATTTAAACACTATCATTCGGTACCTCCAAACACCCAAACTCCCTTTCTAAAAAACCTACAATAATCCTCTTCGTGATCGAAACAAATTATTATGTGACGTGAATTGAGCCACCTAATCCAAAAAGAGCCTTTGAATTGTAGCTTATGGAAATCTTTGCGCAAATTTACCAACAACGACCCACAGTTGCTAAACTTTCTAACCAAAGTATGTTTTCATTGTTTCTCAAGCATTTCATGTTCCTCCTCCTCAATAACAATCAATGGTTTCCCTTTGAATGTGGTCAGATCTTTATCGGCAACATTACCTTCGTGGAGTGGCCGAGACAAAGTCCGCAAATGACTTTCTTGGCCAAGCCCCCCTACGAAAGGTGGCGTTGCCGCTTGGGCAGCCATGGCGGCTAATCCTAGGCTAAGGTTTCGGGTTGCATATGGAGGTGTTTTTTGAAAGCGTTTTATTGCCTTATTATTCTTAATATCATGAAATAGAAATATAGTTGTGAACTTAAAAAAAAGAGAAATATATAATTGTTAACAGTTGTTTCTATGACCATATCAAACTTATAAATTAGAGTATAGAGAAATCTGTTATTTGTAGCATCAACAATTTAGCCAACATCGATTTATACTAAAAACAATTTAATAGGATATTTTTAGCATCAACTATTTACGCGCCACTATAAATGACCAATTAGCTATTCCGACAAGATTTCATGCCAAACAAAGCCACGTGCGGTGCACATGACTCCGGCATTAAGGGTAAAAATGTCATTTTTGTCCTACACTCAATCTTCTTCTTCTTCATTAAAACCCTAGAAAATATTCATATTTAAATTCACAAAAATTAGCCTCTTATGCTCTCCAATTAATAAATATGGCAAATATGTTACAAATATTAAAAATTAAGTTCATTGGGTTGTATGTGTGATTATATAGCTGTTGTTAGTAGAGAGTTTATGGATTTTGGGATTTCGAACTTGCATATCAAATCTATAAATTCCAGGCCGGGTTGTGAATATTTTGTTACAGTTTGTTATCTGGATTTGGTATCTGTTGTATAGATGTTTTGCAGAAGTCCTAGAAATAATTGTGTTGAAGATGGAAGCTGCACAGCAATATAAAAGGATAGATCAAAAAGTGCAGCCACGGAGTTTATAGTAATTTAAGCTGGAAGCTGGAATGAAGAAAAGGACCAGGTGATATTTTGTTACTATAAACATAAGCAATGGATCAAGTCCTCTTATGCAATGGACCATGATTTCACAAATATCTTGGACTGGACTAATTGTTGGGCTTAGATAAATGAGATTTATTTAAGTCTGACCCCAGTCAACCAACATGGCCCAATTTTTTGTTTTTCTGTTTTGTAGCTTTAATAAAATGTGCACAATTGTTCCCTAGAGAAATTACTATAGTTAGAGCTCATCTTCTTTGTATATAGCTGAGTTTTCAGCTCATTTCAATATAATAATAATCTAGAGCAGTTACCAATTTCTTCTTTACTCCATCTCTATTTCTAACATGGTATCAAAGCTTCTATGCTCCGCAATGGCGACTCTACTTTCAATTTGAAGAATTGATTCTCATTTGAGATTAATTCAGTGTTCTAATTGAGCATTGTTCAAGTTCGATTTTGTTGTTTTCTGCTTGAATTTTGATTTGCTTCCTGATTTCTCTGTAATCTACAGTTGCTTCAATAGAGAATGTAGAGATTACTGCTGAACATCTTTTCACCGTGCATCCAAGTGAAAATTCTGCTTTCATTTTAACTAAAATTGTTCTTAGTAGTTCTAATTACTAGGCATGGAGGCGTCAGATGAGAAGAGGAATTGTGTCTCGGAATAAGCTGTGCTTTATTGAGATTGTAACAGGATTTCAAGCACCTCCAAAAACTAATAGAAATTATAGACATTGGAAACAAGAAGATCATCTTGTTATGACATGGATTCTGAACACTTTATCATACACTATTAGGATGAGTGTGAGCTCATGTTCCACAGTTTCTGAAGTGTGGAAAAACCTAGAGAAGAGATATACTAAAGTTAATGCTTATAGGCTTTCAGATACTTTAGAAGAATTTTATGTTTTAAAGCAGGGAAATAAAAATGTGGATGCTTTCTACACTGATCTAAAAGTGATTGGCAATGAATTATGTGCCTTAAGAGGATTGACTGCATGTACATGTGGTGGATTAAATGTTGTTCATGAACAATATAATAAAGAATGTGTTGTGAGATTTCTGAAAGGACTTAATGAAAATTTTGCTCAAGTTAGATCAAATGTTTTGTTTACTAAACCACTGCCAGACATTGAAGAAGTTTTTGCCATGGCAGAAGAACATGGGACATACTTTGTTTATGCTTCACATCACAATGCAGATTCACAAGCCTTGTGTAATCAAAATTCTTTTGTTGATTTATACAATTCAGAGGAAGGAGCAGCAAATACATAATCATTTAATAAGATGAATGCTATTTCTATTAATGCTGTCAATACTAGATATAAAAAGGAGTGGATTCAACAATCATAAGCAAGTTTTTGTGTGCACATATTGTGGAAGAACATGTCACTCGGTGCATAGAGGCTACAAAAAGCATGGCTATCCACAAGGAAACAATAGTTTTGGTAGAGGTACTGCCTCTAGCAACTGGAATATTGCTTCTAATGCTGGAAGTTTTAGGACTGATAATTGGAATTCTAACAACAATTCTAGAAGAGGAAACTACAAGCATGTTAATCAGATTACAGGAAGTTCTGAAATTACTTAAAACATTTCTGTATCAAAAGTTGGAACTGATTCAGCTAATGATGACAGTTTGCCTTGAACAAAATGGAGGAAGTTCTTCATCTACAGCTTCTTCTTTCTCGACACCTGTGATTCATCAAGCCACACTTATGCAAGGAGATCAGTTTAATGCTCAAACAGGTATACAATTTGCATCATTAGCTAAAACTTAGATCAATGATGGTGGAGCAACTGATCATGTGGCATGTTGTGCTGACCATTTTGCATCCTCCATCTATGTGTCTAATTTGTTCATCAAACTTCTTGATTATACATCTCTCCCTGTCACTAAGAAAGGTGTCATTCATCTTACTTCTAACATTACCTTGTATGATGTGTTATATGTGTCTACTTTTAGACTCAATATCTTGTCTATTGCTAAACTAGTTCATCAAGCTCATTGTTCTATTACTTGTGCTCCTGATAAATGTTATATACATGACCTGTACACCTTGAGAAAGTTTGGGATAGCTAAAGAATGTCAAGGTTTATACTACTTCAATCCTACACATCATTTTGTTCTTCTTCAGTAGCTAGTACTTCTGCTGATTCTACTTCAAATAACTCTTTTCATCCTTCTGTCGCACATGTTTCCACAACAGAAGTGAATAAAATGCTATGGCATTATGGATTAAGACATTTATCTTTGGAAAGACTCAAACAAATTACTAGTATTGATTCTAAATGCTCTTCAATTTGTGAATGTAGCATTTGTCCTATTGCAAAAATACATAAATTTCCTTTTCCTCTTAAAAGTACTCTGGTTCATAAAGCTTTTGATTTTATTCATGTTGACATATGAGGTCCCTATAAAGAATTGACTATCCATGGTCATCAATATTTTTTTAACTATAGTTGATGACTATAATAGGTTTACATGGTCTTTTTTGCTCAAAACTAAATCTCAGGCAGCCAATACATTGTAGTCTTTCTATGCTTTCATTCTTACTCAGTTTGAAATCAAAATCAAAGTTGTCAGAACTGACAATGGTGCAGAATTTCTTATGCCACAATTTTATAATTCTAATGACATTTTGCACCAAACATCTTGTGTACAAACACCTGAATAAAATGGTCTTGTTGAGAGAAAGCATCAACATATTCTTAATGTGCTAGATCACTTAAATTCCAGTCCAATATCCCTATCTCTTTTTGGGGATATTGCATTAAACATGCAGTTTATCTAATTAACCTTGCTCCTACTCCCATTCTAAAAACATAAAACACCTTATGAAGTCTTGCATAAAAAGGTACCTGTCTATCAAAACTTGAGAGTATTTGGTTGTCTCGGCTATGCCTGCACTTTAGCACGAGATAGAGGCAAATTTTACCCTAAAGGTAGGAAGTGTGTTTACCTAGGTCAATCAAATACCTCAAAGAGATATATCTGGATAGATGTTGAGACACAAGATGTTTTTGTCTCATGAAATGTGATTTTCTTGGAACATATTTTTCTTTCCATGTTTCTGATCCTAAAATGATACTACTACTTCATCAAATGCATCACAGTTTCTTGATGACATTCCTACTTCCATTACTCCTGCTGAATTCATAGGAATGTCATCTAATCCCATTACACCTGCTTCTTTTTCTGTTCCTGCTCATTCTACTAGGACAGGAAGACTTATCAAGTCACCTATTTATTTACAAGATTATGTTACTAACATATCTTCCAATCTACTTCTCCTCATTTCATACATAAATACATTGCATATGATCATTTGCATCATAATCAGATTTCATTTATACATGCTCTTGATGTATATTGGGAACCTGTTACATTTGTTAAGGCCGCTAAGCATAAGGTTTGGCAAGAAGCTATGGCAGCTGAGCTTACTGCCTTGGAAGAAAACAACACATGGGAACTTACTTTTCTTCCTCCTGACAAAACTCTTACAGGGAATAAATGGATATATAAACTAAAATACCTTGTAGATGGTACAATTGAGAGGTACAAAGCTAGACTAGTAGCTAAAGGTTATACTCAACAGGCTTGGGTTGATTTTATTAATACCTTTTCACCTATAGCTAAAATATCTACCATTAGAGTGTTACTTCCATTAGCAGATGGAAGAAACTGGTTAGTTAATTAGCTAGACATTAATAATGCCTTTCTTCATGGGGATCTACATAAAGATATCTACATGGTGCCTTCACCAAGTCTTTCTGGAGTTTTACTAGGACAAGTGTACAAGTTAAAGAAGTCTCTATATGGCTTGAAACAAGCCAGTGTGGAATGGAATGCTACACTTACTGCAACCCTCATCAAACTTGGCTTTTCACAATCATGGCATGATTACAGCCTGTTCATCAACAATCTACCACCTATTTCATTGCTCTATTGATCTGTGTTGATGATGTTCTGTTAGTTAGTGATAGCATGTCATAAATTATTTCTATCAAGTCTTTTCTTCATGAGAATTTCAGAATCAAATACTTGGGGGAGGTGACTTATTTCCTAGGGATTGAAATTGCTAGAAGTGATAAAGGTCTTACACTATGACAAAGGAAGTATGTCATTGATATGCTTAAAGAGGAAGTCTATCTTGACAGTCATCCAAGCAACACACCTATTGATCCAGCAGCAAAGTATTGTCATGATGACTCAGAACCATTGGTGGATGTTACTAAGTACAGGAAAATTATTGGCAAACTACTTTACTTGTCAGTAACCAGGACAGATATAGCTTACAGTGTGCAACAACTTAACTAATTTCGGGATAAGCCTACATTGTTGCATCAAAGAGTAGTGGCAAGTTACTTAGATATGTCAAGGTTGCACTTGGTCAAGTCTTATTCTATCATTCTACATCTTCTTTGCAGTTTAAAGCTTTTGTTGACAGTGACTGGGTAGGCTGCAATGAAACCAAAAGGTATGTGACTAGTTTTTGCATCTTCATGAGGAATTCATTGGTTTCTTGGAAATCCAAGAAACAAAACACAATATCTAAAATCTCAGCAGAGGCTGAGTATAGAGTCATGGCCATGGCTACTTGTGAAATATAGTGCCTGATTTATCTACTTGAAGATTTAGGGAGTTAAACAAAAACAGGTTGTGCCTTTGTTTTGTGACAGTGCAAGTGCTATATATAGCAGAAACCCATGTGTTTCATGAAAGGACCAAGCATATTGACATAGATTGTCATTTGGTGAGGGAAAATCTTCCAGAAAAATGTGCTTAAGCCTTTGCTAGTAAGCACTCAAAGATAGCTAGCAGACATTTTCACTAAGGGTTTACGCTCACAAAGACATCAATACTTGGTCAAGAATCTGGGCTTATTTGACTTATACAAAGCTCCAGCTTGAGGGGGTGTTGAAGATAGAAGCTGCACAGCAATATAAAAGGATACAACACAAAGTGCAGCCATGGAGTTGATAGCATTGGCGGACCTAGGTTGGGGCACTTTTAGTGTACTCATGTGAGTCAGTTTTCGATTTAAAATTAGATTTTGTGGTTTGTGGATTATAGGAATAACACAACTTATATCTTAATAAGTTTGGTTAAAATTTTAACAAGCTTAAATGTGTAATGGGACTATGATGTTTATTGGAAAAAAAATTAACAAACTGAAATGTAAAAACTTGAAATCTTGTGACATTTTTACTATATGGTGATTATCAAAGATATTGGTGATGACTTGTTTTCTATTCTTTTTTATGAATCTCGTGATACATTAATGAAGTAGCAAATGTTTGTAGTATTTCGTTATGTGGAGAATGGGCAGGTATTAGAGCATTTTGTTGGTGTCGGTCATCTATCAAGTACTATCGAGAATGATGTAATTATAGAATATTATTAAAGTATGAAAACGCGTATATGCTTTTACAAATTTGTTTTGTCAATATTAATTGTGCCCCTCCTACCTTTAAAGTCCGCGTCCGCCACTAGTTGATAGTAATGCAAGATGGAAGTTGGAATGAAGAAAAGGATTTGGTGATATATTGTTAGAGAAAAGCTCCTTATATATATACATAAACAATTTTTGCTTTTCTCTTTTTGTCACTAAACCGTTATTTTAGCTCTTTCTGTATATAAACTATTTTCTAACTACTACTTTTGTCAAATTAGTGTAAACTAGTGGTATCCTGTCACTTTTAATCACCTATTCTGCGCATATCACTAGTGTTAATGATTTGAATGGACAAAAATACCCTTAATACTGACAAAAAAAAAAAAAATAATCTACCTCCATTAAATCTTAACCTCAAATTTTTTCTATTTTCTCTATCTTTTGCTCCATAGTAAGATTAACTTTCGATACAAAAATTCTTAAAATTTGAAGAAAACACATATTTATAAATCCGATAGAGTTATTTTACCTGAAAGAACACCCCACCCCCTCCCCCTTCTTCTTTAAAGTAAAAGGACAAATGAAAAAAAAAGGTAATTAAAAGGACAAATCCAACAGTGTTGGTTCCGACCAGATTTAGTGGCTGTCTTCTCATACTGTGGGGTTAATGTGATAAACATCATCTGACCAGGTATAAGGATAATTATGACTTGTTAATCTTGATCTATACCGTCTCAATAATTATGAAGGTAATGTGTTACACTTTAACCAATAAGGGTGATGGTTAAATGATTTCAAACTTAATCCCAAGTAATTTGATAAAGTCGAGGTCATGAGTTTGAATCTTTACTGGTGTTACCGATTTCTAGAAATTATACTTGCCCCTTGTTGGTGCTACTTTGACGGGGATCATTGCTTACGCTGGTTGTTCGGGTAAGTCTGATATGTTCGCTGATGAATACGAAAGTCCGAACATGAGGTAGCGGGAGGTGTTGGTCACTATTACTTAGAACTTCTTTTAACCTAGCAAAAACAAATGTGTTACACTTTAAACTATGGCCCTACATAATTGAAAATTGCATTTTCCACGCATCTCTACTCATAAGAAACATGTACTTTTTTAATTTTTGGAAATGGAAAAAAGTTCAACTTGATCAAATATACCAATTTTAATATATGAAATACACAAAAATATTAAGGTATTTACTATTAAGTACGGGAGGCCCAAATCCAATAAAATTATATTGTAATTTGTTTTTAAATGGAAATACACACTTCGAATAAAAAATAAAGTATTTAACCTGAGAAGTACAATCCAAAAAGATTACATATAATTTTATTTTATTCTTAATTGAAACATACATATAGCTATAACAAAAAATTTGGGCCTCCAATTTTGAGGGACCCTGTTCGATCGAACACTTTGAATTTATTAATAGCCGGATATGATCTCCCACCTCGTTACGTTTTATTAGGACCCTTATTTGCATAAATAGGTTTATTGACTAAAGGGGGTGTATTCAATTCAAATTTTAATTGATTTTCAAAAGTCTATGAATTTTGCTGACTGCATGGATTGTTTAAACTCTATGCAAATTCTATCAGATTCTATTAGATTGATTTATCATGATTTCTTTTGATTTATAAAGTGTATAGATTATTAGAATAACAACCAAATATAAAGAAAGTACTCATTCAATGGTGTATTATACAGATTTCGCGGTGTTGAATTTAAAAAAGTCAAAATATGTTTATCAACATTTTTTATTTTGGAATCAAATCATTTTGTTAAAATTTTTAAAAGTTTGGCGGTGAGTTTTTATTTTTTTTTTTGGAGATCACGAAACCGCTGCCCTTTTTTGATTTATTTATTCAAAGTTTGTATAAATTACTTAGTGATATTTTTTTCTTTGGCTTGATTAAGGTATGTTTTGTTTGAATTTTTTTTTCATTTGATTTTCTCTTTCGGGAAATGAAATCAATGTTTGGAAATATAAATTTGTGGTTGGATAGAGAAGAAATTGTTTGCTTTCTTTAATTTTTGTTTTAAGGATGAAGATTGGATATTATAACAATATATATTGTTTCGAAGAAATAAACATTTCGTATTGAGTTTTCTAAAAATGTGAAAACTTTCCTCATGTTTTTTAGTTTGAACATTGCTTTATTTTTCTTTTATTTTTAAAGAAATGAGATTACTAAAAAAATTTGTAATATCTGATAAAATTATTAAAAACATTTAATTTTTAATATTAATGAGAGAATCTCTAATCTTGAGGGGAAAAAAGAGATTTCTCAATACACATTTAGGCCTAGGAAATCCATCAAAATCCTCCATTTAATGAAATCAATGAGAATCTATAGAGTTTTGAATATCAACATATAATTTATAATCTTATTTGAATACCTCTAAATTTTAATGGACTCTTAAAAATCTAAATTGATTACCTATATACTTTAAAACTTCTTAAAAATCTCATATAATCTAGATTGAATACACTGTCTAAATATTTGTCACACTTAAGAGTGGAGTATGAAGTCAGAATGATATAAGTAAATATTTGTCACACTTAAGAGTGGAGTATGAAGTCAGAATGATATGAGTTAGGTCCATGCCAGATATAGTAGGTCTTCGTCAACATAAATTACAGAACCTAAAGACAACTTTATATATACATATGTTCCGTTCCCAGTTGTTCATACAAAAGAAACACGATGAATTCTCCACTGAATTTAATGGTAATTGCAATGGTGGTATTAGCAGTGACCGGAGCAGCAGCTCCACCGGCCGGATGTCCCTGTAAATGTGGAAATCTCGATATCCCTTTTCCATTTGGTATCGGTTCGAATTGCGCCCTTGATGATTCATTCCGTATCTTCTGTAACGAGACCTACAACCCTCCAAGACCCTTTTTGCAGGGTGATCTACAAGTGTTCAATATATCCCTTGATGGCTACCTAAAAGTTGGATCACAAATGGCTTTGGATTGTTCCAATTGTTCTGGAGGGCAGAATATTACTTTAAATTCAGGACTGACACTCGAAAACTTTGTCCTATCGGGTACCCGAAACGAGCTCACAGTTGTAGGTTGTGAAACTTATGCAATTTTTGATAGCAGTACATACACTAGTGGCTGCACATCAGTGTGCAACAACTCAGTACTAACAAATGGATCAATGTGCCACGGAATTGGGTGTTGCGCGACGTCGGTCCCTGTAGGAATAACGAATTTCGAACTGCGTGTGGTTCGTGGCAACGGAATTGGAGTCGACAGACAGTATCCATGTGGTTATGCTTTTGTAGCTGAAGAGGGATTCTATAAATTTTCTTCTGCAGACCTCTTGGGTTTACAGAAGGAGCCAAATGTCAGCTTCCCAGTTGTTCTTGAATGGTCAGTACAAGATCTGACTTGCAGAGAAGCACAAGAAAATAGATCGTCATATGCTTGTGAATCTGCTTATAGTGAATGTAGTGATTCTTTCAAAAGAAAAGGCTATAACTGCTACTGTAAATCTGGGTTTCAAGGGAATGCTTACATTAAGGATGGATGCAAAGGTATGTTAAAGTTTGCAATTTTCAGAATATTCTAAAATATCAATCCGCCAGTTTAATCGCGCATATTCTAAAATATATCATGATGACAAATATGCCTTGAAAAATCAAATAATTTTTCGGGTAATAAATAATGGGAGGTGACATTCGCACTATACGCTAAAACCTCTTTCACTCCACTTTTATTTTTATTTTTATTTTTTTGAATAAAATGACTTTTATGTCCGTAGTTATGAAACTGACTTGGAAGAAATTTATCGGTACTCCGGGCAAAGTGAGCAAAATATGTATTATATTTGGAAGACAATTCCATCAGTGTTCGTTAAAGATTACTTTTTATTAGAAATAATTACTTAAGATAGACTTTTAATAATTAAGATTTTGCTGAAGCTCTGTAATCCGAAATATGTTTTGTTCAAGTTGTTTTTTTTGGTTACGTGGAGTGCAAATACCATGTTCGTGAATCATTGAGACTGACTTGTTTCAGAAAAGTCGCAAGTTACAATTTTTCATATTACTTGGTCATATTTCAATATCTCAATTTTTTTTCTTATACTCATTATTTCCTAGGATGTCTAAGAAAATATACTTGTATTCTCAGATATTGATGAATGTAGAGACTCAAATGATTGTGGTGATGGAATATGCATAAATCTGCCAGGAAACTATACGTGCTCCTGCCCAAAGGGATATGAAGGTGATGGGAGAAAGTATGGTATTGGTTGTTATCGCAAGGATAAAGGAACTGTGCTCTATATTATCATAGGTACAATTCCCTTCCCATCCTACGGGTCTGATTGAATTGGGTTTGTGTTTGAAATTTTAATCTCAATTACAAACCATTTTTAAATACAAATCAAGTTTTAGATAATTTAATATATTGCAAATTTAATTTCCAGTCTCAATATAAAGTTGATTTTTTTTTTGAGTTTCAAATTAAGTCAAACTCAAGTCAGACTTAATCAAAGTATGATAATATGAATTAGTATTACTCAAGTATTTGGGGGATAAGACTATATCACGGGGCGACATTCTAGTGGAGGTAAAAGAATGGAGGGCCCATTCGAAGAAGAAATTCCAATTTAAAGTTGAAATATTCTTAATCTTTTAATTTCTAGTGGGAACCACAAATGTCTTTCTGGTTTTATACTTTTCCTTTTAGGGATGAAGATAATGGAAGATAGTGAATTATTTGTTCCCTTTAATAAAAGTTAGACCTTTATTATAATACACAAGCCTAACTGATTAATATATTGTAACTCTGTTGTCATGTTTCGTAAAGATTTTCTTTTTGCTTTGAAAAATCATATTTCGTAAATATGATAGAAAATATGCTTTTATATATTTACCACTTTTGTTTTATTGAAATATGAAATAGGCTAGCCGGTCGGGTATGTTGCTGAAGAGAAAAAAATTAGTACATACTGAATATTTTTTTACAATCAAATGAAAAATTTAACGGTTTAATTTTTTTGGGAGCGAACATGTGTTATGATTTTGTAATACATGTTGCATAAACCATGTGTTATATGCCTTAGGACAGGTGTTAATTAAAAGATAACATATATTACATAGAATGCAATATCAACACCTGTCAAAATGTATTCCATATACATTGATTTTTTAGGGTTTTGCAATATAGCCGCGTCAAGCTAGCATATTAGTGAGTGAAAGAATCATGTCTTTAATGAATTTAATCAAAGAGAATTACATACCTAAAAATATAAATATATATATATATATATATATATATATATATATATATATATATATATATATATATATATATATATAGTCGAAGTTATTTGTAATTGTTACAGGAATTATTTTAAAACCTTTATATACTTTGAATCCTCATTGTAAATTGGTTGATAAACTAATAAATGAGACTATTATGATTGAAACTAATTTTAGTAAATCTGATATAACTACTAGAAGAAATATAAAATAGGAAGAAATTACCTCTCCTGAAAATTGGATTATTGAGAAAGGTATGCCTCCTTAACCAATATATGATCATCACAAGGTCCATAGCCCAGCGGGGCTATGGCCTGCCCACAACCATGAGCTTGTGGGTTCGATATCCTCCTCACACAAAGGAGCATAATTTAATTTCTAATTCTTTGGTTCTCTTTATGTGAGGCACTTATATTCCCCTCTTGGGGCAACCGGTCTATCGGTCTTCTAATTTACCTCCTCTGTGAGGCACTTATATTACCCTCCGCCCTACTTGGGCTCCCTCCTCTGGTGAGATAAAAAAAAAAAAAAAGAGGATGTAGAGACCATGTCTCAAATGAGTTATAATTTTGGTAATGGATAGTACACCAATAATTAATTTTAGTTCTCGTTCTGAGGCCAGAAACAAAATTAGAGAAGAATTTAATTTACCCAGATGGTAAGTATTTAGAACATGGTTCTTTGATAATTTTGATAAAAATCTATAAAATAAATTTCAAAAAGAATTTTATGATTATTGTATTTTGCAAAATGAAATTATACCTTTTGTTCCTCGGTTTTGTTCTACATATGTAGACAATTATGTTTCTATATTAGAAAGAAATTACAAATTATTAAATGGAGATAATTTAAAAGATATTTATCCTCCTTTGCAGTCTTTCAAATTAGAGAATTGTAATTTTCTTGCTTTATCTAAATTATTTGAAGATAATACCGCAATTATTAAAAGTAAACATATTAATTCTCTTTTAGAACAGCATAATTATGCTAATTTATTTCTTAGGGTATTAGGAGAACAAATTGATTATTTACATACCACAATTGATAATATCATTTCAGTTATGAATAATACAATTAATAACAAGATAGATAATACTGCTCCAATTCCGGTTGTGTCAAGTATTCAAGGTCCCCCTGAAATTAAAAGAAAAATCTGATTGGGAAAAAGAAATTACTGAAAAGGTTAAAACCTTATTAACAGAAAAAATGACCAAATTATCCCTTAATACGTTAGATGATGACTTTGCAAGTCAATTTTATGATAATTCAAACACAAAACATGTTATTGAAGATCAAGTTAATAAACTTGAACAGTGGGCACATAAACCTACTCAAAGATTATTTTACTATAATAGGCCATCCCCTGTTGATGGGTTGCCTTATTTATTTGCTGAAAGAGATAGAAAGACTTTAAGAGGAGTTAAACCTTATATTCCTTATAATGAGTATACATATGGTAAGTTAATAGGAACTTGTACTCAAGAAGGATTAATGTAAAACATCAATAGGGGATGGCCTATTATTCAGCTGGTATTCCTGTTCTTAATGTAAAACATCAATAGGGGATGGCCTATTATAGTAAAATAATCTTTGAGTAGCTTTATATGCCCACAATTCAAGTTTATTAACTTGATCTTCAATTACATGTTTTGGGTTTGAATTATTATAAAATTGACTTGCAAAGTCATCATCTAACGTATTAAGGGATAATTTGGTCATTTTTTCTGTTAATAATGTTTTAACCTTTTCAGTAATTTCTTTTTCCCAATCAGATTTTTCTTTTAATTTTTAATTTTTAATTTCAGGGGGGCCTTCAATACTTGCTACAACTAGAAAAAATATTTTATAGTCACAAGGAGAAATGAAAGAACGAACAGAACTAGATCTAGATAATCTAGATGAATTTCAAATTAGTCTATTCTGATTGCTATTTCCAAAATTCAAAGTTACAGATCCTTCAGGAGTCTGTTTAACATCTAATAAATTGGTATAAATAACTGGTTGAGGAGGCATACCTTTCTCAATAATCCAATTTTCAAGAAAGTTAATTTCTTCCCATTTTATACTTCTTCTAGTAGTTATATTAGACCTACTAAAAATAGTTTCAATCATAATAGTCTCATTTATTGGTTTATCAACCAATTTATAATGAGGATTCAAAATATATAAAGGTTTAAAATAAATCCTGTAACAAATACAAATAACTTGTGAACCTTGAGCATAATTATAACCATGTGTTTTAACATTTAATGTTAAAGCATCAAGTATGTATACATCAGATAATGACAATTGTAAATTTGGATAAACATTAAAATAAATCGGGCCATGAGCCAAACTGGATTTTACCACACCCATAATTGATTTTTTCCAGTCCAGGTTTCTACCATCTCTAATGGCAGCTATAAAGCTCTCAGGTAATCCTTCTAAAGTTAGAGATTTAAAAGCAACATGAACTAACCCAATATGAATAAATTTATGATGAGAGTTAAGGTTTAATATCTTGTTCACTTAATAATTGAATATACATCTCTTCATTATTTAATGAAATAGATTCTTCAGTTGTTTTAACTACCTGTTTTAAACCTAATTTTTCAAAGGCACCTAATTGGTAAATTATTTTGGTACTAACCTTTGGTATAGTCCATTTATTTAATAATTCTAAGTTTTGAGGTAAATCAATCTCATTACTAATACTGTTTTTAACAGTTGGTTTATTAGCAAAAATATCCTTATTTCTATTCATCAGAATACAAAAGATTTATGTTGAATTACATATATATATATATATATATACCATAGAGATTAAAAAATCCACGCTATATCCTATTTAAACAGGTGTTACCACAAGTGCGGGCGTGTTATTTCTGGTAGCTGCTAGTTTTATCTCATACAAATTGCTAACTAGAAGAAGGGAAAAACAGAAGAAAGATAAAATTTTCAAGAGAAATGGTGGCCTTTTGTTGCAAAAACAACTAAATGGTAATAATGACAGTGTGATTCAGAAAACTAGAATTTTTACAGCACCAGAATTGTTGAAGGCCACAGATAACTTCAATGAGAATAGGATACTTGGAAGAGGAGGGCAAGGCACTGTGTATAAAGGAATGTTAAGTGATGGAAGAATTACAGCAGTTAAAAGATCAAAATTAGTTGATGAATGTCGGCTGGAACAGTTCATTAATGAAGTGGTAGTTCTTTCACAAGTTGTCCATAAAAATGTGGTAAGATTATTAGGTTGTTGTTTAGAGACGGAAGTTCCTTTACTTGTTTACGAGTATATTTTGAATGGAACGCTGTACGACCTTATCCATAAGGAGAAGGACGAGTTATTAACATGGAATATTCGATTAAGAATAGCAACGGAGGTCGCGGGAGCGTTAGCATATCTACATTCAGCAGTGTCTATTCCGATCTATCACAGAGACATCAAATCAAGCAACATTCTTTTGGATGAAAAATATACAGCTAAAGTTTCGGATTTTGGAACTTCAATGTCCTTTGGGGATGACAAAACTCATGTAACAACTCTAGTTAAAGGGACTTTTGGATATTTGGATCCTGAATATTTCCAGTCAAGCCAATTTACTGAAAAGAGCGATGTTTATAGCTTTCGGTGTTGTTCTTGTCGAGCTCTTAACAAGACAAAAGGCCATTTCTCAAGGGTCGGGTGAAGAAGACGGTAATTTTAGTTTAGCGACGCGATTCTTGGCATCCATGGAGCAAAACTGTCTCTCCACAATTATTGATGCTCAAATTAGGGATGACTACAATAAAGAGGAGATTATTATTGTAGCCAAACTTGCAGAAAAATGCCTAAACTTAAATGGTAAGAACAGACCAACCATGAGAGAACTAGCTAATGAGCTGGAAAGGATTAGAGTATTAAAACCAAATCCGAAAGATCAAGAAAATCTTCGAAGTCATAGGCTCATTGAGGTAGAAACAGAAACAAATTCTGATGCCAGTTATACATGGACTACCGGGAGCAGCAGTGTTAGCTCAGTTCCAGATGATCACCCCTTGTTGAATACAACTTGATTTGGAGCTACTATATGTTATATACAATAATCAAGCTTTGATTTGGAGTGTTTTAATTTGTAGCATAAGAAGTCAATTGTAATTATGATTTCAATTTTCTTTCAGTTTGTATTATCTATAATAGTAAATTTGCGTGAATTTTTGTTGGGTGGTTCCAAAGTGTCATTAAGATCTCAACCGAATTAATCAGGCATAATGTCTGGATGCCGGTAAAAACTACAACTTGCATATCTAAATACTAAATTAATGTTTTTCTGTTAGTGTTATGGTTGACTTGGTATTTTTTAAAATGCGAAATATATTTTATATTGGCAAAATTTAAGAAAGTAATATGTGCACAAGATTTGTCAAAATATTTGACAAAGTTACACACACGTCTTGGTTGATTTTATACATGTGTCTAAGATAAATTTGGAAGGGTCTGTGTAGTCTATCTCTATTTACTTTGTTTATGGATACCCTAAGGTAAATGGCTGAGCTTCTATCTTTGTTGTTGTTGGTCGTTGTTCTATGTATGGAATCTTCATGACTACTCCTAAAGCATGCATTGCTTTTGTTGTTACTGAGTTCTTATATAATAATATGGTGAAACACTTTGGCCTACAGGTGGAAATCGTGAGTGATCGCGATTCCAGATTCACAAGCAAATTTTGAACCACACTCTTCAATTTTCTTGGTTCCGAATTGAAATTGAAACCATCCTCAAACTGAGAGGATGAATGCTTTGTTGGAGGAATTCTTTATAGTGAGTTAGAAAATTTTAGTGGAATTCATAATTTTAAAAATACTAATAGGTATAGTAAATTTTATATGTAGTTCGTAAAATTTTATGAGTTTCACCCCAAGATAATTTTGTTTTTTGCCGTTTTTATATGTATTTCGATATACTGTTGCAGTTTCACCCTAACACCAAATTTCTGGCTTCGTCCTGGTGGAAGTTACTTATGTTGCCCGATTTTGTTATAATTTTCATAGGTCGTTGTTTATGAGGTTGAGCTCGTTTGAGCTTTTTTATTTTTTATTTTTTTTCTTACAATTATTTATTGGACCTCACCAGAAGAGTAGTAGAAACCCGGCTAACCCGTGAGGGGAGTAGTAGAAGCAGTGTTGCAAAACTCGGCCTAGTCGGCCAATTAGTCGGGGACTAGTCGGTAGTCGGCCGGTGGCCGCCTAGAAATCCAAAAATCGGGCAAAAAAATCGGGTCTTTGAAAAACTCGGTCAAAATTCATATTTAGTCGGTCAAAAGTCTGATCTAGTCGGTCAAAAGTCGACTAGTCGGTCAAAATTCCGATCTAGTCGGTCGAAAAACACGTACCTGTAGCAACCACGATCGGGCGGCGGTGGCGGTGACGGTGACGGGAAGGAGCAGCAACGGAAAGAGCAGCGACGGGAGGAGCGGTGTTCAAACTTCATTTTCCTGCTTTTCTCCATTTTCAAAGTCTTCTCTTATTAGTCTTGGCGGAAGGGGAGAACGGAGAGGGAGAATAAGAGGGAGGGGAGAGGGAGAGGAAGAAAAGAGAGAGAAGAAAGAGGAAGAAGGGGGAGAGAGACGGTGGCGTTGTCGGAGAAGAATAAGAAGAAGAACAGCGGGGAGGGGCGCCGCTCTGAGGAGAAAAAAAAAAGGAGGAAGTTATGTTTAGGGTTTTCTTCTAGGTAAGAGTATTTATATAGTCAGGACTAAACGTGCAATTAAAATATTAGCACATAAAATTCCATAAAACACTTATGTTACAAACAAGTCCTAATTGGCCTACTTTATATTTTTAATATTTAATTAGACCAAAAATATAAAAGAAAATATTTTAAAAAATAATTAAAATAAAATATATTTAATATTTAGGGTCGCAGACTACTCCCCGACTAGGCCGACTAGTCGCTAGTCCCCTGTCTGCCGAGCGACTAGCGACTTTTGCAACACTGAGTAGAAGCCCGTTGAGCGGGTGCCCCATGAGGGGAGTATAAGACCCACACAAGGGAACCAAAGAAATGACAATTAAATCATTCCTCTTGTGTGAGGTGGGTATCGAACCCACAACCTTGAGGTTGTGGGCAGACCCTTATCCCACTGGGCTAAGGAACCTTAGATGAGCCCGTTTGAGCTTGCCAACGGTAAGCGGTCAATTATTACAAATGATGTTGCTGCTGGAAAAACTTACCACATTTAATGTCCTACTACCGAGAAGTATACCCCTGCTATGCATGAACGGATTGGGGAAGAGAAGGATAACTTGGGCTTGACTCAACAACGAATGAAACTATGTGCTGATTGGAAACAAATGGATCTTAAATTCAATGTTTTCTTTTAACAGAAAATTTCTTATAGATTACATGTGGTAGGAGAAAATCTGGTGGGTCTTCAAACTCCAAACAATTGATTGGAGGTTCTAGACCCCCATCAAGTTTTTAACTTGACTAACAATGTGCCCTATTGGGAAAGTACTCTTCTAACTGATGGACCTGGTTGACAAGAATTTCAATGTTAATTATGATATTTTGATGCTCGAAAATTACTCCTCCAATATGGAAGAAAATCAATATCTAGACATTCCATCATGGGTTGATTCCTTGATACAATGGACCCTTTGAGGTGATGAAGAAGGTTGGACGGGTGACATATGGTCTTAAGTTACCTGATATGCTCAAAGTGCATCATACTTTTCATGTAAGGTATACTTAGCTGCAAAATAGAGTCTCCAGGTGGGGGAGGTCAGCAAGGTCATGCTCAAATACCTAAACGACATTGTCATGGGTGTTGGCACACTTAGTCTTGGCTAGGTTTTTTTGGGACTTGTGTGTGCAGGAGTTGGGGAGTACATTTAATTTCGTTTACAAGCATCTGTAATACAACCCGCCACTGTTACAAAAGCCACAGTTTGGGGTATCTGAGTTAAAACTTGGGCCTCATTCCCTCCAGTCGCAAAATTAGATGTCATTTCTAAAACAAGTGGCAAATGATTAGTTTTCCTCTTCTCTGTTTTATAAATCGATTAAATGAAGAATTTTTTTAAAGATTTTTCTCCCAATACAATAGTCAAGAATATATTTTTACTTTTAGAATCGATTATATAAACAAATTGAGAACTACAAAAAATAAATAGAATAATAATCAATTTATATATAAGAAAAATTACAATACTGAGGCCAGTGTAAATAAAGTTTCCTTAAAACAAATTCGCCCCCTACCGTTCGTAATAGGACGTTTGTTACCTAGGATACAATCGTAAGCAAACTTGAAGTAATGCATGAGCAATATACCACCAAGTGGACAGAGGCTTCTAATATTCTTGTCTCATTTTAATAAAAAACGCTTTGCGCATAATACTATTCTAACAATTGAAGAGAATTTAAAATAGAGTAGATAGAAGCTAGAATGTTACGATCTTATAAATAAGAATATAGGAACCTATTTATACTATAGGAGATGTGGGGAGTTTATTTAATGGCACTAAATGGAGTTAAATTTAGTGAACTTCCATTAAATGAAGTCTTCACTTAATACTTCTCATAACTCTCACATTACTACTCACAATGTGAGAAACTCCAATATCTTCATTTGTTACCAACTCTATCTTGTAATTCCAAAGAAAATAAATGAATAATCAAATCACATATTTATTCAATTTTCAGTCAAGAGCATATCTTCCAACAATCACTCACATGAATGGAAATTGACCGAGACACGAAAAACTTGGTGGTAAAACTCAACGTCTGAATCCTACATAGGATGAGTAGGAGTTGTCGTTTTAACTCTCCCTTTTGAAATTATATTTACTTTACTAGCTGACCAAAAAACACGATGTTCTTGAACTATTCTGCCTTTTGCGTAAATGATGACATACCTCACACAGGCTTCTTCCAGAGATATTTCAGTTCTCATGGCTATATTCGTTGTGGCCATGAACATACGCCTGGTTCTGCAAGATTTTCTAAAAATCGAGCCCATATAATTATCTTGGAAACGGCTACACTTCCCTCTCACATAGTCTTATTCTTTAACCAATAGTATCATGTTCTACTTCACTAAGTTCTCCGACGTATAAGAATCATCAACAGCATAAAACTTATCCTTCATCTACGGGTATCACTTTGAAATCATGGGAATGGATAAGAGATAACCCCCATAGTGATATAATCAAGAATTTACAACTAGGTTGTCCCATTGAATCTAGATCTTGAGATCTCTAGTCAACTAAGTTGGGGTTCATTGTATCAACTTATTCATTCAAAGGTTTAACAGATCCGCTATGTTATCCTTTGACTTTACATAGTTAACACAGAAAATTACAGTTGAGAGTAGTTGTCTTATGGTATTATGTCTACGACAGATATATATGTCTAGACTTACCATTATACATATTATTTTGTGCCCTTCCAATCGCAGATTGACTATTGCAATGTATGATGATAGCCGACACCGGCTTTGGCCATCTCGGAATATCCTCTAGGAAGTAGCGTAACCGTTCCGCCTCTTCACGACATTTATCCAAAGCTTTAACTCAGATTCCACAGTGGATCTAGTTATAACTGTCTCTTTAGAGGGATTTCCATGATATAGATGCACCTCCCAAGGTGAATATACAATAACTTGTGGTTTTTGAGTTATTTATATCCGATATCCAATTAGCATTGCTATATCCTTAAATAAATGTTGGATATCTGGAATAGTGCTATCCATAATCATGAGTATACCTTAAGTACCTCAGTACTCTCACTATTCCTTTCCAGTGTTTAGTTCCTAGATTACTCGTGTATCTACCTTGTTTGCTAACTACGTAAAAAAAATCTGGTCTTGTACAACTCATCAGGTACATAAAATTTATGATAACTCTTGCATACTCTACTTGAGAGATACCATCGCCTCTATTATTTTATAGATGTTGACTTGTATCGATTGGCGTTCCAGCTGTGCTGAAACCATCTTTATTGAACTTCTTAAGAAACTTGTCAACTAAATGTGAATGACTCAAAACTATTCCATCTGACCTTGTTTAAATTTTAATTCCAAGGATTACATTAGCTAAACTCATATCCTTCATGTCAAATATTCAGTTTTAAGTGGATTTAATCATATTATAGTTGCTACCAACAATAAACATCATCAACGTAAAGACATACAATGACACATCCATTTTCATCGTCATTGACATATACACATTTGTTACATTCGTTGATTTTAAATCCATTTTCTATAATGATATAATCAAACTTTGCATTCATTGTTTTGGTGCTTGTTTCAAGTCATACAACGACTTCACCAATTTACACACTTTGTTTTATTTCCCTGGTGCAGAAAACCCCTCAGGCTGATCCATATATATTTCTTCTTCTAAATCTCCATTCATTTATGTGGCAGCCCAGAACTTAATAGCATTGCTTTCATTATTTCTTTTAAGGTGCGATTTTTACGTTCTGCAACCCCATTTTGTTGATTTGAGTAAGGTGTTGTAGTTTTGTGTGTAATTCAATGTTTATCACAAAACTCAGCAAATGGTGATTCATATTCACCTCCTCGATCACTTTTCGAGGCCTTAAACTTTTTGTTGAGTTGATTCTCAACTTCATTCTTTTAGAGAACACATTTCTTTATGGCTTCATTTTTACTTCTAAGAAGATACACTTAACAATACTTTGTGCTATCATCAATAAAAGTAATGAAGTACTTATTGCCACCACTTGTATGTGTTGATTTTAAATCACAAAAATCTGAATGTATTACAAGTGTTTCGGTATTTCCTTCAAAAGATTGAAACGACGACCTAGTCAATTTTGCTTCAAAACAAGTTTCATACTTATGTTTAGAGCCAATATGGAACGTTGGTATACTATTCAAGTTAATTAATCTACACAAGGTATTATAATTAAAGTGTCCTAGTCTACCATACACAAGTTGGAAAGACTCGTGAAAATAAACATAATAGTTATTCAATTTGTTCATATTTGGCTTAAGAACCATTACATTGATTTTAAAATCCCATCAGTTACATAACCTTTTTCGACAAACATTTCACTTTTGGATAAAATCACTTTATCTTACTCAAACACCTTGCGAAAGCCATGCTTGTTCAGCAAGGATAAGGACACTAGGATAAAATCACTTTATCTTACTCAAACACCTTGCGAAAGCCATGCTTGTTCAGCAACGATAAGAACAATAAGTTCATACGGATCTCTAGCGCATACAACACATTAGATAGAGTCCATTGTTTCCCAGAAGTCATCTTCATAAACAATTTTCATTTACCATGCACCATTGAGGTAGTTGAATTTTCCATGTACAGCTTCTCTTCATTTTCTATTTCCTGAAATGTAGTGAACACTTCTTTATTCGAGCAAATGTGATAGGTTGCACTAGTGTGAATACCTCATTCTTTCGTGCTAGAACTTACTACGTTCACTTCAGAAATGACTGCTACAAGGCTCATTTCAGTGTCATGTTGGGTGTTGTGACCTATCACATTTGCCTCATTTATGTTGTTTCTCTTTGGCAATCTGCACCCTGTGGACTTATGACCAATTTTGTCATAATTGAAGCATTTTCCAGTAAACTTCTTTCAGACTCTTTTTGGTCCCTCCATCGACTTTTTCACAAACTTTCTTTTCTTTCCTCTTGAGTTTTGGCCATGATCAATAACATTAGCTTTAGCCATACCGGATTGAACTCACTATTCTCAGATTCTCTATTGTCTTCCTGAATACGAAGTCTGACAACAAGATCTTCAATGTTCATTTACTTACGTTTGTGCTTTAGGTAGTTTCTGAAATCTTTTCACGTTGGAGGTAGTTTCTCAATGGTAGTAGCAACTTGGAAAGTTTCACTCAAAGTCATCCTTCACCATGAATTTCATGTCAGATTACTTGAAGCACTTGTACTTGACTATGTACGGCTTTTGAGTCTACCATTTTATAGTCCATGAAGCGAGCAACAATAAATTTCTTTGTCCCCACAACCTCGATCTTATATATATATATATATTTATGTTCCAAGGACTCTCAAATTTCCTTTGCCGTTTTCTTAGCACCGTACACAATGTATAGCGAATCGGACAAACCAATCAAAATATAATTCCGGCCCATGAAATCAGAATGCTTTCATGCATCAACAACACTGATAGCTTGGACATCTCCCTCGCCCTCATTGAGTGTTTGGGCATTCACAGTCAGGAATTTTCCAAGATTCAAAAGTGGTCAGATAAAACAACATTTTTTGCTGCCACCTCTTGAAATTACTTCAAGTGAACTTTCTCCAAGTTTTCTTCATGATTAAACAGAACCATTACATCCGCAACTGTAACAAAAGCCACATTTGTGGTATCTGAGCCCAAATTTGGGCCTCATTCCCTCCAGTCACAACATTAGATGCCATTTCTGAAACAAGTGGAAAATCATTAGTTTTTCACTTCTCTGTTTTATAAATCGATTCAATGAAGATTTTTTTGTAAGATTGTTCTCCCAATACAATTGTAATGAATATATTTTAACTTTTAGAGTCAATTTATAAAATAAATTGAGAACCACAAAAATAAATAGAAGAAGAAACAATTTATATATAAAGAAAAATTACAATACGGGGGCCTGAGTTAACACAGTTTCCTTAAATCAAATTTATCCCTACCGTTGGACGTCTGTTTCCAAGGACACATTGGAAATCCGTAAGCGAACTTGAAGTACTTCCTGAGCTATTCCACCAAGAGGACAGAGGCTTCTAATATTCTTGGCTCATTTTAATAAAAAAGCTCTTTTCACATAATACTATTATAACAATTGAAGAGAATTTAAAATAGAGGAGATAGAAGCTAGAATGTTACACTCTTGCAAAATAAGAATATAGGAACATATTTATAATAGAGGAGTTGTAGGGAGTTTATTTAATGTCACTAAATGGAGTTAAATTACGCTAACTTCCATTAAATGAACTCTTCACTTAATACTTCTCATAACTCTCACATTACTCCTCACAATGTGAGAAACTCCAATATCTTCATTTGTTGCCTAATCTATCTTGCAATTCCAAAGAAAATAAATAAATAATCAAATCACATATTCATTCAATTTTCATTCAAAAGCCATATCTTCCAACAATTGTGACCTGAGAGGCGAAAAATACTTGTCAATTTGCGTTTCTGTTATGTCAAAAATAAATATCTCAATATGACAATAAATATATATCATTCATTGATCATCAAACCAGACAAAGAACCCGCAGCGGATAAATCCACAAATACAAGAGCCAAAGAGCCATCAGAATTCACTACAAGAAAAAAGTTATTTAGCTACCGAAAATAGCGATTGAAATTATCCGTCGCTAAAATAACGACCTATTACTGATCGATCTAAAACCGAAAAATTAACAGTCACTACTTTGTCGGCCATATCGGTCCCGTAGACCAAATCAAAATAACATCGTTTTGTGCACCGTTACCGACCGAATACCGACGAAATGAATAACGGCGTCCAAAACGACGTCGTTTACGCGTTTTATCAAGTTATACAAAAAGTGTATAAAACTACGTCATTTTGTCCACCGTAACCGACTGAATGTAACGACGGAATACCGACTGATTTTCCTCAACGACGTCGTTTTGGTTTTCTGATCAAGTGGGGTTATGGTGATAAATACGGCGTCGTTTTGATCTGCCTTAGTGACCGAATTGTGAAACGATGCCGTTTGTGTTAATTCTCCGATTCGAAACAGTACAAGTCTTTATATACGTCAAAATGAAGTCGTTTCACCAGGTCCTGACAGATTACCGACCGAATGGTGAAAAGACGTCGTTTTGTGCGTTTTTTAATCTCCAAATAACCTAAATAATTTTTCCCCAAAAATTCTTACATCGGTGGATCCTGAGCCACCCTTGCGTCGGATCAAGTCTCGACACCAAGATTAACCTCGATCACAAGATCAGAAACAACTGGGGCAGGAGGTGTAATACACTCGCCATGATCAACATTTCGCAAATAAACTACAAGATCAACAGTCACTAAAGTAATGGAAAAAACTGATCGCAAATTGGCCCCATAAATATCACGCAATAGAAGCTCAGACTTGCTCCAAAGAATCTAGAATCTTATGCTTGGCTTGGGAGTGGGAGGATTGTACAAATTCCATTATATCATCATGTCCTTCCATCGCTACTGCTGCCACAGTAGGTGCCACGGCGACAACCTTATTGTTGCCGAGTGAAATGTAGACAATATCTTTATCGATCCCAGGCTGAGCAGTAGTAATTTCTTCCGAAACAAAATTCTTATACATATCCAATGTAGGACAATCCAACGAAACAACAAAGTTGTTATAAGCCATTTTGTTTTCTAAACTATTAATCTATGTGAGAGTATATATACTTAAATCTAATAACTCTCTTCGAAGTGTCAAGTTAGTAATTTTACATACATTTATAACTCTTTACACAATAGAGAGGTAAGCTATATCAGAGCATACGAGGAGATAAGAGCTTCCCCATTAATCCTCAGGTATACATCGTACACTTAGTTCTCTCGAACCGTGAGACCATTATTGTCCATCCCCTACACCTGTCCAAGATGACTGGTATCCATGGGACATTCCATATTCACGTAGCGGTGCAGCTCAAACGAACTTTGACTTTTTTGGCCCATCGTTCTCCCTTGTACTTGATGCAACCTAGAAGTTGCCAATACTAGAAGAATACCCCTTACTCGAAGACCTAGAGGTTAGCATAGTCGAGAATACGGCCGGTGGTGTTGTGCTTTGAACTCTGGCTGGAAAGCGGTATTGGCTTAGGACCAATCTGAATAAACTTGTGCAATAGTCCGCGAACCCTTAGTGAATGTTTTGTATTATCTTAGTTGTTGATTTTTACATTTTTATTGTTTACTTTATTTATTCATTTGTAATGGATTTACTTTATTTTAATTAATTTTTTTTTCATTCCTATGTATCATGTGTTAATAGTATTTAAAAAAAAATACCATAAACTACTTACATATCTTTCCATGCCTTAACACGGCCTAAACCCTAAGATACCCTAAATAAACTCTCAATTATCCTAAACCATATGATACCCCAAATTAGCCTAGTAAACCATAAAACTCCATCTAACCCTAACAAACCCTAAACCCTGACAAACTCTAACCACATCTAACCCTAACATACGCTAAAACACCAACCTACCCTAAAACCCTTACAACCACTAACATTTATGATAATTTAAAGTTTTGTAATTATACAAAGGAACAAAAAATTAAAAATTTAAAAACAATGTTAAAAATGAATTCTTGGAATCCGTCTTTCTTGAAAGACGTATTCCAATAATTCTTTTTGTCCAAAAAAATTTATCCCAAAAATCATGGCCATGTGATACCCATATATCTCAAAATATGGACATTCTAATCAATAACTTGAGTTTGGGTATTATTGTCTTTTCACTATTTAAGGGGGAGAGTAGTTCAAATATCACCTCCCAAAATCTAAGTCATAACTCATAAACACAGGTATCTTGAAACAGTCATAATCCGACTTTTTCAGGTGCTTCATGTTCTTACAAAATGTTTCCAAAATTTTAATTTTTTAATTTTTCAATTTGTTTTTGTACAGGCTGATGTTTTAGAATATTATGATCAAAATGTGACCTGTCTCAATGGCTCGTATTATATACCTTTCCAACCAATCACATTCTTAACTTTAAATTTTTTCGAAGTTCTACTTTTTTACTAACCGTGCATAAAAGTCCTCCAAAGTAAACAATTGGAGAATTCGATGTTCGGGGGTTAAGGTTGCCTTTAAAATTGATTTTAGGAGCATTTCGAGAATGAGTTTGGAGTTGATTATAACATTGGGTGAGAATTGAATTGTAGGACAAGGATTTCAAGGTGATCTGAGTTCGGTTCTTTGATTCATGGATGATTTTTCATGTTTTTTTATGTTAAGAAATTATGCAAAGAAGGAAAGAAGAAGAAGTAATTTTCAGAAATCAAAAAGTACAGAGCTGATGGGTAAATTCTAACGGCATCTGTGGTGATCCGGTGGTGGGACTGATTGAGGAGGAGTAATGATTGAAGCGGAACGTCATTAATTACATAAAGCGAAAACACCTACATTGTCCCTCAATTACTTTACTTTCACCTCGATTGTACTAGTTTATTTTTTTTGCTTAAAAATTCTACAACAATTTACAGGTAGCCTAAAGAATCCTTGCGACCAAATTCGCGGCGCAATCCGACGAAATCGTCGTGCACATGCTCTAATAAATGGGCGAAAAATTAGTGTAATTATTATATTGTCCTAAATATTTAAGGAAAATGCTTTTCTACTAGAATTTTGGGGATAGAAACCCTAAACTCTCAAATTGAGGGTGTTAAATGACTATCTTACCCCCTGCTGGTATAAGAGATTCACCCAACTATAAGGGCAAAAAGGTCCAACGACACTATTTTAGTCAATCTTTTAGCCAATAATTCTAGTAGCCTAGTAAGGTCCAATATTTAAAAATTATATTTTATATTTTTTAAATATCATTATCATCACCCCCAACGTCCATTTTTCCTCTCGCAAGCCACCTTGTCAACCCCACACAGCTCCACCCGCTGCCATCACACAACACCACCATCTTCATCCATCAATAAAAAATTCACTCAAGCTATAAGATCTGAACATCTAATAGCTAATCCAACCACCAGAATTAGAAAACTTCCTCAACTCTTTCACAAATTATCCCGCCCCACCGACTCTGGCTACCACCGCACACTCTATTTGCAAAATTTTGTTACATTTGGTGGTGATTTTGAAGTTTATTTCAAGGCTGTTTATGCTATTTTTGGGTTGGAAAACTGCAATTGGACAAATTTTCAAGTTTTTCGGCCAGCTCCTTCGGAGGAATGGCCTGAACAATTGCAGTAATTTTCTTCATTGGATTCCGTATCTTTGCGAATTTCAAGTTCGTTGTGCTGTGATTGGGTTCATTTTGCAGGAACATTGTTGTCGTAGTTGTTTGCTATTTCTGGTGAATTCTCTTGGTAGTTTGAGCTCAAACTTTGCAGTTTAGATCTCTTATTCTCTGTGCACAAGAACATAACTTCAGTTTTTTATTTGGTGTTTTGTAACTCTTGGGCTTTTCCTCCAAAGTCCATTATGTAAATAAAGAGAGAATTTATGGGGCATCCATGGCTGCTCTCATTTGTCTTCTTTCTGATTGATGGATTTGGATTGGTATGAATAGTTATTTCAGTTGTATTATGAGTGAGTATTTCAGTTGGATTGATATGACTTTAGAGTTTTGGTAAATTTTCAACTTCTTTCCATAGAAGAGTCATGAAAAATTGACATGTAATCATTTATCATATATTTAACATAGTAGCTTCTTGCATTTTATATATATATATATATATATATATATATATATATATATATATATATATATGTGTGTGTGTGTGTGTGTGTGTGTGTTTATCATCCGTCTCAATGATTTTTTTGGAGAATCGCACACGCGTTTGAGTGTTGGAAAATTTTTCCTAAAAAACTTTCATGTCATTAGCAGCATCATTTAAATAAGTCGAAGCCATTTTTTTGCTTCATCAAGCTGGAATGAAACTCAAAAGAAGTTCCAAATTTTCTTCGTTCTTAACCCTCTAAAAAAGGTTCTATGCAGGTGTGCACCATTAAAAAATAATGCATAATCTGAATCATTAACAGCATAAACATGAAATTCAGCTTGTGAAACATGAAATAATGGACATGTAATCATTTGCAATATATTTAACATAGTTGATTCTTGCATTTCTAATATATCTCTCTATCATCTGTCTCATTGATTTTTTGGAGAACCGCACATGGGTTTGAGTGATGGAAAAGTTCTCCTGAAAATATTTCTAGTCATTAGAAACATCATTTTAATCCGTAGAAACAATTATTTTGCTTAATCAAGCTGGAATGAAACTCAAAAGAAGTTCCAATTTTTTTTCCTTCTAGACCCTCTAAAAAAAGTTCTATTCAGATGTGCACCTTTAAAAAT
Source organism: Vinca minor (assembly GCA_026122235.1). Lineage (NCBI taxonomy): Eukaryota > Viridiplantae > Streptophyta > Magnoliopsida > Gentianales > Apocynaceae > Vinca > Vinca minor. The sequence continues at coordinate 187,918 of JAOCZM010000168.1, forward strand.
TAATGCACAATCTGGATCATCAATAGTATAAACAAGAAATTTAGGTTGTGAATCATGAAAAATGGAAATGTAATCCTTTTTCATATATAGTCGCTTATTTCTTTTCCAATATATATGTTTATCATCTGTCTCAATGATTTCTTGGAGAACCGCATACACGTTTGAGTGTTAAAAAAGTTTTCATGAAAAAAATTCACGTCATTTAAATCCATAGAAGCCATTTTTTCGCTTAATCAAACGGGAATGAAACTCAAAAGAAGTTCCGAAAAATTTCCTTCTTAACCCTCTAAAAAAGGTTCTATTCAAGTGTGCATAATTCAAAAATAATTCATAATCTGGATTATCAACAGTATAAACAAGAAATTCAGGTTGTGAATCATGAAAAATTGAAATGTAATCATTTGTCATATATTAAACATATTCTCTTCTTACATTTTCGATATATCTGTTTCACTACAAGAAAACAGTTAAATAGCGACCGCATTTAGCGACCGACTTTTTCGGTCACAAATTTAACGACGGAATACCGACCGAATAGAAACCAAAAACAAACCGGTCGTTATTCCGTCGCCCATCTGTCGGCCACTTCGGTCCCGTTGACCAAATTGAAACGCCGTCGTTTTGTTCACCCTTAACGACTGAATACCGACGTATATTAACGACCGTTTACCGACGGAATATATAACGACCGAATACCGACGGTCTTTAACGATCGAATAGCTACGGAAAACATAACGGTGTTTATATGCATATGAATGACACAAAATGACGTTGTTTTATTAAATTCCTAAACGACGTCGTTTTGCCACTTCGCAGCCTCATGTATTTGAAAATTGTACAAGTGTTAGGCATTCTACTGGGCGACCGAATAGCGACCGAAATTGGGTAGTCCGTAGCTATTCGGTCTCTATTATTAAATTCGAAACGACGTCGTTTTACCACTTTGCAGCCTCATGTATTTGAAAATTGTACAAGTGTTAGGCATTCTACTGGGCGACCGAATAGCGACCGAATTTGGGTAGTCCGTAGCTATTCGGTCGCTATTATTAAATTCCGAAACGACGTCGTTTTAAGTCTTGATGATTGAAAAAAAAAATTATACAAAAAACAATCAGACAGACTCTTCTTCTTCTTCATCGCGATACCCTAAAAAAATCCCCCCCAAATTCCCATCCGCAACCTTGCTACCACCATCTTCTTCTTCAAATCCCTTTTTCAGCCACCTCGCCACCGCCACTCTGAAATCGCGATACCCTAAAAATATCCCCCCCAAATTCCCATCTGCAACCTTGCTACCACCATCTTCTTCTTCAAATCCCTTTTTTCAGCCACCTCGCCACCGCCACTCTAAAATTTTTGTTCTCTAAAATAACAAGTGGAAAAGTCATAGAGAATGTTCTTGAATAAAATTTTTTTTCTTGAATTTGAGCTTTTCCTTTGTTTTATGTTCAGAAAAGTTATCATCAGCTGATTGAAATTCGAAAAGATTAAGGATTTTGATTGAGAGGCGTATATATTTTGTCGCCTCTCTTTCCCATTCTTCTTTGACTTCTCTTCTTTTTCCTTTGGGTGATTAATTCAGGGGTATGTTCTTTTCTCTATATCTCCATCAATTTTCATTGTTTTTGTTTTCTTGATTAATAGAGATTGATTAATTAGCTATCTTTATTAATCATTCCATATAGTTTTCTTGCTTTTTTCTTTGTTACATTTGTTAAATAATCAAATTCTCTATTGGGATATTGAAAAAGATTCAATCTTGAATATTTGGAAAGGTTAGAATGGGTGATTTCTATATGTTTTGCTTGTTTGGTTTATGGTCTTTTAAGGAAAGAAAGAGGTAAATGATTCCGGTCGAACATGGCATGTAATTTATTAGATGCAGGTCAGCTAGATTATTATCTTTTAGAGTCTTGAGCATTTTGCTAGATTATGGAATATGAATTTGCATTTTGGGATATTTTCATATACAATAAGATTGAGAAAAACAATGATGCATAATTAGGACATTTATGTGAATTTACATATTGAGGCATTATGATGTAAGACAAAATTGAAACTTTGATGTTTAATTAGGAAATAGTACAATTTTTATAGGTTCTTATTGTGGAAATGGTTTTGTGACTCGAAAAGCTGATGCTTTTTTTGAAAGACACATGTTCGTTTAAGGGTACTATGGTTTCGATGGAGAAGGATTTAAATGTTGGTATGGCTTCTTGAATGGTTTTGCCATGACGATTTCTAGACATTTTCTTAAATATTATTCTGGAAAACCATTAAAGAATTGTTTCTTGAAGGCTTATACTCTAACGTTTGGTCGTTCATAAGAAACTCATCCCTGTACTCGATACTAGGCTTTGTTTGCCTGATATGTTAATATGTTTAATGTCTCCTCTTTTTTCTATCTTATTTTTCTTTCATCTTGCTATTACATTGATCCTTCATTGATTTCTCTTAGTGATTATTGCACTTTTTTGGAAATTATACTTCGTCATCCTCATCAAAGAATTATTGAATAGTTGGGATCATTATTTTAGAAAGTGCATTTTGTGCCCGAGATGTTCTGTGTGCCATACACACGCACAGTATTCTCATGCCTCAATCAGTAGCTTTCTTATGCTTTAAAAAGGCATCTTATAATTTTTGTTCTCTAAAATAACAAGTGGAAAAGTCAGAAATTTGACCTTTTGCCTAATTCTTTATTTTTGTTTATGTTACGACATTGAATTGTTTGCAGAAAACCATGCTAACTTTTGTGTTGTTTACTGCAAATATCATCAATTACTCAGTTACTTTACTGTTGACAGAAAATGAAGCATTGGTTTTGTTATACAAATTCTTGTTAGCATTGGTTCTCCATGACTTTCTGTTTTGTTAATGCAATGAACATTAACTTGTATTATTTTTCGCAATACATTATTTATTGATATGCAATTTGGTATTGATCCAAATCCATGTATTTCAGAGATGCCTCCGAAGAAGAATATTCGAGTTTCGTTACCGTTTGGTTCGCCACCCATGTCTGGTCCGGCCTCCACTTCCCAGCCAGGTTCGTCACCTGATTTGGGGTCGACACCGACATCTGCCCCCGAGCTTGGTACGACATCTGCCCCCGAGCTACATACGCCACCTGCCCCCGAGCTACATACGCCACCTGCCCCCGAGCTAGGTACGACACCTCCTGTACCCGCCACTGAGTCTACGTCGGTTGCCGGATCGGCGTCTCACCAGTCTCCTGTGCCACCGACGGCGTCTGATACCGGTGGAGTTTTGGCTACAGTAGATACTCGTATTCTCCTGCAGCCTACCCTTGGCACGTAAGTAAATTCATTAATTATTTCCCTTAAGCTAATTATTCTACTTGTCGTCATTGTAGTAACTAATCAAGTTTTTGTTTGCTATTATAGTTTTAGATTGGCATCTAGTTGTTCTGCCACCATTACTGGCATATTTCAAGATCGTTTCAAGGGGGCATACAACACCATCAAGGATGTTCCCCAGGAAGAAGAAACATTGTGGTGGGACGAGTTCAAGGTAAAGAAATTAGTAAATAAGTTATAATTTAGAAGTCTTTATATTTAATTATCTAACATTTTTTTTAAAATACAGAAAAAGTATCGCTGGGCTCCGGAGCATGAGGCGGGTGTCAAGTCAAGTTGGCGCATGTTGCTTACGAGGAGACTGAGCGGGATTATGAGCGATGCTCGGAAAAAGAATAAGAAGCCCAAATGGGTTTACGAGGCCCGGTGGGCGCGACTTCGGGAGTACTTGGCAAACTCCAAGCTTTAAAGCCAAGTCTAAAGCAGCGACAAAAAACCGGAAAGAGCGGGAGGGGTGGCAAGGGGCCCGATGAAGCACACAGGGCGGTTCGCTCGACCACATTGAGCACCACCTCAGTCTCGGTAGTTAAATAGTCTAATTGTCGTATACATATATGTGATGTGTTTATTGTTAATATTTAATTTTCAAAAATGATTTCTGTTAACAGGAAAAGGAGACCGGACAGGCTATCCCATTCCCAGCCACTTACGATCATCTTCATCAACACCATATCGGCCCAAAGAAAGGCGAATGGGTTGATGAAGCTTCTAGAGAGTTGTCGGTAAGTATATCATTACCTTTTCTCCCTTTTTGATATTTGATTAGGTTTTCTCCGTTTTCATAACCTGACACAAGTGTTCATTTTCAGGGGGTGTTCCATGCGGTTTATGACGACGCTGCAACCCAAGCAACTCAAGCCGGCCTACCTCTTCCGGATTTGGCGACCCAGATTGTGTTGTCTGCTGAGGCTACGGGTGGGATTAGAAAGGGGACGGGTCCAAGGACTTGGTTCCTTTAGTGATGTTGTAATGCAGATGGCAGGGCGATCTCTCATTCAGCCATGGAACAAATGCGCACCGAAATGGAAGCAAAAGTCAAGAAAGAGATGGCCGAAATGGAAGCAAAACAGAAAAAAGAGATGGCCGAAATGGAAGCAAAGCGGAAAAAAGAATTCAAAATGCGGGAAAAGAAGAGAAACAAAGGTTTAGCTAGTATGTTAGCTAACATTTTAACTAATAAGGACAATGTTATATTAAGTGCCTCTGAGTTAGAGGATAAGTTGAGTAGTGCCTTAGACGACGACTTAGAATCAGACTATGACGATGACCCCCTAACTGTCGATGAAGTTTTGGGGAGTCAATAGAGCACTTAGTTAATTTTATATGTATTCTGTTATGTTTTCGGTTTTGTTTAGTTTTGAAGTTTTGGGTTAATTTTGTTAGTTACACAGTTTTGGGATAATTTTGAAATTTATATGTTTTCTGTTATGTTTTGGGCTATGTTAATTGTGACTTTTTGGGTTCGTTTTTACATTATTTGCTCGAATTGTGCGGGGGGTTTGTAGTATTACTGTTATGTTTTGGGCTATGTTAATTGAACCTTGTTACGCTCATCGAAATTTGGTCTCACGGCGACCTCTTAGCGACCAGAATAACGACCGATTTAGGGTTTAGGGTTAGGGTTTAGCGACGTATTAGCAACGGATATACATTTATCATTTGGGCGACCGAATAGCGACCGAAACAGCATATCCGTCGCTATTCAGTCGGTATATTCTCCCGGATTCCGTTTTTTATAAAACAGCGAGGTTTTTAAAGATATATAAAAATATTTGAAACAAGTAAAACATGTACACATTAAATACCTGAATAGTGAAACAAGTAAAACTTATATTTATTCACAAAATACCTGTATAGACCTGAAGCAGAACAATTCAAGTAATACAATCGTATTTTGTGAATAAGTCTAAGTTTAATTGTTTGCATATTCAAGCAGAACAATTCAAAATACCTGTGTGTGTGTGTGTATATACATATTTTAGTAATAGTAACTAAAATAGATAAAATGTTTCTATATATCTTTAAAAACCCCGCTATAGTATAAAAAACGGAATCCGGGAAAATAATAGCGACCGACTAGCGACCGAATAACAGTGCGGTCGCTATTCGGTCGCTACATAAAATGCCGAAACGGCGTCGTATTGTCCAGTTCTATTTTAAAAAATTGGAAAGTGTTCAGTCTTTCTTTATGGCGACCGAATAGCGACCGAATATACTTCGGTCGACCGAACTTCTACCTCGGTCGACCGAAACCAGCTAGTTCCAAAAGCAAAAACTCTCAGTTTCTGTTCGGTCGATCCGAGGAAAGCTCGGATGATCCCAAGGCGGTCGCTATTCGGTCGCTAAATGAAATAGCGAAACGACGTTGTCCTGTCCAGTGCGCGGGATCTTTGTTTTCAAAAATTTACAGCTGTTCAGACGTTCTTTTGGGCGACCGAATAGCGACCGCAATGGCGTTTTCGGTCGCTAATGTTAATTGCCGAAACGGCGTCGTCTTGTCCAGTGCGCGGGATCTTTATGTCCAAAAATATTGACAAGTGTTCAGACATTCTTTTGGGCGATCGAATAACGACCGAATATGCCAGTACGGTCGCTAGTTGGTCGCTAATGTTAATTGCCGAAACGGCGTCGTCTTGTCCAGTGCGCGGGATCTTTATTTCCAAAAATTTACAAGTGTTCAGACATTCTTTTGGGCGATCGAATAGCGACCGAATATGCCAGTACGGTCGCTATTCGGTCGCTAAAGTTAATTGCCGAAACGGCGTCGTCTTTCTAGTGAGTGAGATCTTTATTTTAAACCCTCCCCTGCAACACATTCTGCAGCCGCGATTTCTAACTCCACCACCATCTTCTCTAGTGATTTCTTACAAAATCTACCTTGAAACTCCACCCTCCTCCAATCACCACCACCTCCGGCAACTCCAAGACGGCGCCACCACCTCCGGTATCCGCAAGACTTCCCAATTTCAGTTGGGTATTTGGTGAGAATCTCTTCTTCTCTATTTAATCAAAATGTGGTATAAGGGATAAAAAAAAAATCATGAGACCACAAATTGTTCACAAAGAATCAAATTTTAGGGCAATTTACCTTTTATTAGGTTTACAACATACCATTTATTTTTTGCATATTAAATGATGATATCAAAGTGGCAAAATTTTATGCTTCACACATATTATCCCAATGATTTTATTTCTTTGTATTATCTCCCATCATTTTATTTGTTTGTATTATCTACCATGATTTTATTTCTTTGTATTATCTCCCATCATTTTATTTGTTTGTATTATCTACCATGATTTTATTTCTTTGTATTATCCCAATGATTTTATTTCTTTGTATTAACTCACATCATTTTATTTCTTTGTATTATCTCCCATGATTTTATTTATTTGTATTATCCCAATGATTTTATTTCTTTGTATTATCTACCATGATTTTATTTATTTGTATTATCTCCCATCATTTTGTTTCTTTGTATTATCTCTCATTATTTTATCTCTCATTATTTTATCTCTTTGTATTATATTGCAACAAACAAACAACCTAATGTTGAAAATAATCGAAATAGTTGACAAAATTTCATTTAAAATAGTAGATAAGATGCCATTATCACACGTTAATAAACTTGGAAATAAGGGTGACAAATCATCAAAATAACATTCAAAGTTAATATGCATTTAATTATTAAGTATTTGTATCTCATATATTGTGTTTGCAATGGAAGACCGTAGTTGGATGTATATGGATTCGAATAGTGGACCTCGTCATAGTCAAGAATTTATAGCGGGATTGAAGCGATTTGTGGCTTTCGCAGTTAGTACGTCTGCTAATGTACAAATAGATGGGATTAGGTGTCCTTGTGGGGTTTGTAGGAATAAGTCTTTTCATATGCCTGATACTGTGAAGTATCACCTTGTTATGAACGGATTCGTGTCTAACTATTATAATTGGACATGTCATGGTGAGGCATTCATTCCCATGCCTCAAATCCCGTTTGTTCATGAAATGGATAATTATAAAAGACACACGATACCGAACAATTATCGAGATATGATTATTGATGCTGCGGGACCAAGTTTTAATGAGCAGCAAAATAGGGACGTGGAAGAACCTCCCAATCCAGAGTCACAAAAGTTCTATGACATGTTGAAAGCTATTGATAGCCCACTTTACAATGGTTGTACAAACCATTCACAGCTTTCAATGACTGCCAGGATGTTGAGCATTAAGTCCGAAGACAACTTATCTGAAACTACAATAGATAAATTTGCGCAGTTGATGAAAGAGGCACTTCCTCCAAATAATAATGCTTTAGACGACTTTTACAAAATGAAGAAAATGGTTAAAGGTCTTGGATTACCGGTGCAAAAGATTGATGTTTGTGTTAACGGTTGTATGTTGTATTGGAAAGATGATGTTGAGAATAGAGAATGCAAGTTTTGTGGCCATGCTAGATGGTGTTGGTATTCGGTCGCTATATGGTGACCCTCATACACGTTACTAATTATCCGTCGCTATTCGGTCTTTCCTGGGTCAAGTCAAATGTCAGCAATGTTGACTAGACCGTCGGTATTCGGTCGGTATATGGTGAACCTCTTTTCCGTTGCTAAATATCCGTCGGTATTCGGCCGTTAAACAGTCAAAGTCAAAGTCAACAATATTGACCATTAGGTCGCTATTCCGTCGGTAAATAGCGACCGATTATTCGGTCGCTATTTTTTCCGTCGGTATTCGGTCGTTATATTGTCAAAGTCAAAACTCAACAATGTTGACCATTCGGTCGGTATTCGGTCGTTATTTACCGGCCGATTAAACGGTCTCTATATATTCCGTCGGTATTCAGTCGTTAAACAGTCAAAGTCAAAAGTCAACAATGATGACGATTCGGTAGGTATGCGGTCGGTAAATAGCGACCGAATATTCGGTCGCTATATATTCCGTCGGTATTCGGTCGGTAATTTTCTTAGCGACGAAACATACACGACCACGTAGTTCGGTCGTTAATCGGTCGCTAAACTAATTTTAGCGACCGATTACCGACGGAAACGGCCGTCACTGTTTCCCTATTTTCTTGTAGTGTTTATCATATGCCTCAATGATTTCTTGTGGAACCGCACACATGTTTGAATGTTGGAAAAGTTCTCCTGAAAATATTTCACGTCATTAGAAACATTATTTGAATTCGTAGAAACCATTTTTTCTCTTACTCAAGCTGGAATCACTACAAGAAAACAGTTCAATAACGACAAACTTTTTCGTCGCTATTCGGTCGCTAATCTGAGTATAGCGACCGAATGGAGACCGAACAATGTAGTCAGATATTTTTTGTCGCTTAAACGAATAGTGACTGATTATTGGCGGAAAATGTTGCGACCGAATATGGAATCGCTAATTACTGACAAATTAGCGACCGAATTGACGAAATTGTTGACTTTGACTTTGACTAGGTAAAGACCGATTACTGACGGTCCATTTAGTGACAGAATATTTGTTCACTAAGTACTGACGGAATAGCGACCGAAGTGACATTAATGTTGACTGGTTAATGACCGATTACCGATAGTCAGTGTAGCGACGAGTTATTTGGTCGCTAATTATCGATGGATTACCGATCGATTGACATCAATGTTAACTGGTTAACGACCGATTACAAATCGAAAATATTGTCACTACTTACCGACCGATTGACTGCCGCTAATTGTTTTTAATTAAAATAAACAAATTCTGAAATTTAATTAAATCCTTGTTATAGGAAACTATAATAAGATCGCAAACATCATCAATAAAACCCAACATAACCGATTATTTTACCAATACATTCTAAAAAACACAAGTTTACACTCTCATGTACCAATTGCAATATACTCTTTGGTGTCCCATATCTTTTGCAGGTTCACTTATATGTATATCCTCAGAAATGCATGCGTTGCAATCTGAAAATTCAAGAATCAAATTAATTTACGGCAATAAAATTACCACTTTTATAAGCCCTAAGGGCGAACAAACTCAGTTTTTGATATTGCACAAACTTTTGATGTTGTGTCTAATGATCTTAATCTTTGTGATAGAATATCGGAACTCATTATGGAAGCTCTAAGTACTTCAACCAAGCCATTGGTATCAAGATTCAAAGTTATTCAAGGCTCATTTATCAAGATTGAAGATTGAAGACTTAGGTTTGGTTAGTTTAGCTTTGTCGTCATAAGTCGTTATCTTATAAAGCTCTAACCAAAGCTCTCATGAACATAAGCTCTACACTCAAGTCTTGCATGTTTTTATAAACACGTTTTCGAAAGGCTAAGTTTCAAAATGATCTTTATACTCTCGTATCTCAAAAGCCTTTGTTTACAAAGTATAAGTCTTTAAAACGGTTTTCTAAATGCTCTTACTTGTTACATTTTGAGAAAACCTTTTAGACTTCATTAGATTTCAAAACGTGTGAAAAATCAACATTTCTCAAAGCTCAGAAGGTCGGATCATCCGAGCTTTCCTCGGATCAACCGAAGAGAAACTGAGAGTTGAGATTATAAGCTTCGGTCGACCTAAGGGTTTGGTCGGTCGACCGACCTAGGTTAGGCTCAACCGAAGTAGTGCTTCGGTCAACCGAGGTCTCAGTTCGGTCAACCGAACTCTGCGGGAACTAGCCGTTATTTGACCGTTGCAGAGTCGATTTTTCAGCATATTTTCAAATGTATATATACTCTAAAGCTGAGAAATGTTTAGACAACGAAAAATACTTGCACATAACATTTACATTGATTTCTTATCAAGTCTAAACACTCTCAAAGCAAATACACTTCATCCTTATGATCTAAATCATTGAAGAGTGTTCTTTCAAAAGCAAGACAAAGTGTGTGCTACTTATGTTCAAAGTGCTTATCATTGTTGTACTTCAAAGGTAATATCTTTCACTTAGAAGAGTGAACAATCTTTGTATTAAACATTCTTATTCCCTTTCTTAGTGATTGGGTAATTGTTGTAAAAGTCCTACTTAGTGTGGGCAAGCTCTTAGTGAGTTTTTCTTGTGTGGTTGTGTTGTAAAACTCTTAGTGAGTTAGCCACAAGTGTAAACATTCTTCTTAGTGAAGTTGTTTAAAATCCTTGGGTGCGGCTCAAGGTAGTGGATGTAAATTCTGAGTGAGTCGAACCACTATAAATCCTTTGTCTTGTTGTTGGGTTTTGCATTGCTTTTATTCATCTTGATCAAACTTACACTAGCATTGCAAAGATTCGAAAAAGTTTCCAAGATTGATTAAAACCCAATTCACCCCCCCCCCCCCCTCTTGTGTTTTACAACTTTGAACTATGTTAAAAAGTTATACAACACTGCAATTAATTTATGGTAATAAAGTTATATATATTTTCTTAAAAGGTCCTAAAATAAATCTACAAATATTACTCACCATCAATATGTGGAATTCCATTAAGCTAGTTGTTCAACTTCAATTTGTATCGTTCAAGTGGCTTCTTAGTGTGAAACGAGAAAGAGACATATAAAATTGGGTAAATTAAAATTGAACAAAAAAGCAAAATATATATCATGCATGAAAAAATGGATTAATAAAGGAAAGTTAAGAAATAGAGCACAACAACAAATAGAGAACCAAATTAATAATTCTAATCATTCTAAATCATCCTCCAACATAAATTCTTCTTCTTCTTCAACATTGTCATCACTCGACATAAATTTATCATCATCATCTTCATTAACACGGCCCAAACTGGTCACTAGTACAACCTTGATTTCCACTGACCGGTGTGCAAGTGGATCAACTTCAGTAACAGTTGGATAAGTGTGACTGGTCTCCTCCTCGTGAACTTTCTCCTGTTATGGTACCAACACATCCTTATCAATTGTTATCAGAGCACAAGGTTGATCCCTTTCTTGGTGTACCTTTACTGCTTTCTTAAAAAAATTCTTGTTTGCTTGGATAAATAAAAAAAAGCCAAAAAAATTATTCTAAGGCGAGAGTTGTTATTTCATGTAGTGAACAAAGCCAAAAACAAACTTCTTGGTTCATAGCGTCAAGGTTGTCAAAATCGTATTTTTGACTCGGAACGGAAGGGGTCTCAAGAATCGTAAACTCGAGGATCGTAACACGGATCGGAAGATCCGACAAAACTAGTAAAAAAATATTTCATGATAAATTTAGATATTAGTAGTAATGGTTTTGACAAATTGTGTTAAGCTTTTCTTGATATGTTCTCATATTACTATATAGTATGGATTTACAGCATATACTAATGAAATGATCAATACTCCAGCAAGCTTAAAATAATGAGGACTTCTGCAAAGTTTCCTAAGTGCCTAACTGAATGCCTAGCCCCTTAAAGCTAACATGCTACATTTTGGTTCTTACTTCAAACTTCAAAGAAAGGATTGCATTTCTAACAAGCAAGAAGATCAATTAAACCAATGTAATGCCTGCTTTTAAGAGATTTTGATGCAAACACACATGCAATAAGACAATAAGCGGTTGTAATGTAAATTTTATCTAAAAACAATACTTCAAAACCCAGTGTAATTGGAAATGAAGGTATCTCATTCCCAACTATCTTTAAGACATGCTATTATTCTTCCTGTTTAGATTACATTGAAGGGCAAAACCAAAAGAGTTCACAGATTCAAGATATTCATTCTAATCTAGTAAACCATTCAACATGTCATTATAATCCTCCATGTAATCTCCACCTCCGCTTACATCGAGTTCATTATCAATGCTCGGAATCTCCATGTCATTGGATGCATTGACTAAGTCATCTTCATCTTCATCCTCATATTGTCTTGACTTCTTGACTTCAAAAAAACATCAACAAAGCATTCAAAAAATTTCCATAAGTTGATGTTTCTGTAGCCAAAAAATTTCTATAGCCTTTCTATCAACAAAGCATCAAACAAGGACCAGATGCCAACCCCACATTCAAAAACAAGCTGATATACAAATATAGTATTTTTTCCATATTAAAAAAAAACTTTATCAAACCCTAATTCAAAACACTGTCAATTCTCACATAATTCCAATTAAAAGAACTTCATGAAAAATAAGCAATTTATGATAACTAAAATTAAAACGATAAATGAAAAATTACCCGTTTGGGAGGACGATTTGGTCTCCTTCTTCTTCCCGGCTCTGAGACAGAGATGAGATGACGATTTGGGAGCCTGCTCTGAGACAGAGAAGACGATTTGGGAGCTGCCTCTGAGACAGAGAAACCGATTATCTGAGACAGGGAAGAGATTAGGAGAAGACGATGATATGTTTGAGAGAAGCAATTTGGGAATTGGGAGAATGAGATGTCAGATGAGAACGTTTTTTTTTCTTCCAATTACATAACCCGATTTGACATAACCCGACCCGGTCACGACCCACCTCCAAAAAGAGAAAATTTTGGATCGTAATGGATCGTCCGATCCTACGATCTTACGATCTGGATCGACGATCCAGAACGATCCAGCATTACAACGATTTTTACAGCGATCCAACACGGTTTTAAGCCTTAGGATCGTAAAATCGTACGATTTTACGATCCAACTCGCGATTTTGACAACATTGCATAGCGTAGGAGTCTCGTTCCAAGAATTGACCAAAAAAGTCCACCCCTTTATTTTTGAGCCGTGAGATACATTCCATAAATCAAGAATCGATAGCGCTCGAGCCTCTATTCTTGATAAATTTCGGCCAAGAAGAAGGTAATCATGTTTCAACCTGGAGTCTACCCATCAAGACAAGATGAAAGCTTTATGGATGATAAGCTCTCAATGGAACAATTTCAAAAGTTCATGAATCAATTGGATGATATATCTGAAAGATTGACTCATGTTGAAGCACACAGGCAACAAATTGATGAAGAAGAGGGCAAACTTTGATTATGATGATAAAAGGTATGGCTCTCAACATACAACAAACTCAAGAAGAGCACATCAAATGCACGAAGATGATCCTTGTCAAGAGAGGCCGAGTGAAAGGAAACAATTTCAAAGGTTTGGTGATAATTATGCTTTTGAGCCAATAAGGGGTGATAATTTTCTTAGATTTGACAACCTTATTGGTACAATCAAGATCCCATCTTTTGAAGATACGAATGATCCTGAATCCTTTTTGAATGGACACATGAGTTTGATCATATATGTTTATATTCATAATTATTCGGAGGGTAAAAAGGTAAAAAGGCAGCCATGGGATTCTATAGTTATGCATCAAAGTGGTGGGAATAAGAGAGTATACTTAGGAGAAGAGCTGGTCAACGACCTATTGATAGATGGAATAATATGAAATCTGAGATGAAATGTTGATTTGTTTCCCAACATGACATTAGGGAACATGTCATTTGTTTACAAATGCTTAAACTAGGTAATAAATCAATAGATGAATATTAAAAAAGATGAAATTAGCCATGATTGGGGTTGATATTCAAGAAGATATGGAAACTACTTTGAATCGATTCTTGGAGGGTTTAAATAAGGTAATAAGGTCCAAAGTGGCAAGAGTTCATCACATTGATCTTCATAACATGGTCTATTATGCGAGGCAAATTGAAAGACAAATCCAAGAGAAAAAGATAGGGGCAAAGTCTGCCAAGATCCAATCTTGGAAAAGACCAAATCAACCCCTTTTAATTCACCTTATTTGCCGATCAAGATAGAGGATAAAGACCTGATTGGGGCTGCCAAAACAGCCACGGCTCAAATAAAGAAAGTCCAAACAGCCGCCATCTCATCTTCAACACGGAAGACTCTTAGTTCATATTCAATTCCAACGGAATGTTCCAAGTGTCACAAAGAAGACCATCTTGATATGGACTGCCCAAATAAAAGTATGATGATACAAGATGATGACAAATAGGTTGGTCAAGAAAAAAAAAGAAACTGAGAGCAATCTAGCCAAAGAATGCATGATGAGTGATGTGTTGAAAGACAATAGTGATCTTATTCTTGCATTACAAGACTTAGAAGATTCGAGTACGAGTCTCTTTAAAGAAGGGGAGAATGATGAGGATCCATCCATGAAGCTAAAAGAGTTCATTCATCCAAATGACCAAATTCTTAACTCATTCATTCCAAGTCCAAATTCCCGAAAAAAACCTAAGTTCCAAGTTTTGAAAGTATTTAATCTAAAGGTTCATGGGACAAAGAAACCTTCAAAGAATGCAAGACATAAAGATCAAATCCATTTAATCTCGTTCGAAGGCAAGATACACAATTGGAAGTAAAATGGCTAAAGGGCATTTTAGGAACTTTGTAAATTAAAGTAGACTTTAGTTATATTTTCAGCTTTATGTTTATTATTTTTAAATATTTTAGGCGCATTTATGTTAGTGATGCTAGAATAAAGGACATGTTGTCCATGTGTTTAGATAGAGTTTCGTTTATAGCAAGTTTGTTATTCTAAGGATTGAAGAATCCTTAGTAGAATAGGATTCTTCCTTTTTACCCGGGTTCATTGAGCCGAAATTCCTACTCTATTTAAGAGGGAATTCGGCCAAATTATTAATTAGACTTGATATATGATATTTATTAAAGTTATTCCTTAGATACTTGTGAATTGAACTTCTATGTAGGACTTAATTTATTCTTGAGTTAATGTATCAACAATCTAGTTTCACTTGTTGTGGTGTTTCATCACCGATTGATAATTGACCTTTTTAGAGCTGCGTTGATTATATTCCCCTTTGAAACTATTTCAATAAGAGAAAGATCTTATTCAACCTTTTGTTGTTGAATCTTGATACAAGTTATCAAGGTTTCTAATCACTTATTTTCAGTAATGATCAACTAAAATATCGAAAGAATAAATCATTTGTTGAAACTAGTCAACTAAAATCCTAGCTTCCAAGTGCCAATAAAATAGTTAACATATGACTGTGATACATTTCAACATCAAAATACATTCCAGATTTTGAAACACACATTATCCTTTTAGCCAATGAAACACTAGTTTTATTCTTCTTTTTTCCATTTTAGCATAACAATATTTGGTGCAGGATGAAGGATGAGAGCAATATTGTTGAAGGATGAAGAAAGAGAGAAATGAAGCATATGAAAATAAGTTTACATATTAGGTTCCATAACACTAAATCACCATCAGCAAGAAAAAATTTAAATTCCTCTAAAAGACAATACCTGCCCAGGGCTCCTTTCCTCTACAACTTGTTCTGACTGAACTGAGAGTCTTGGGACTTTCTTATTGACAGTTAAATGGAACTATACCAACTGAGGTTGGTAAACTCAAGAATTAAAATTGCAGCACATATGTGTCTAGGAATAATATATCCGGTGAATCAAACCGGTCACTGATATGGTGAGGTCATTGAACAGTGGTGGCGTCGGAGAACACATGTCGGAGGTGGAGGATTTTGCCGATTGTTCAACGCGAACACTTAGGGATTTTCTTGGAGGTGGTGGTGGCGTTACGTTCGCCGGTTGTGGCGTCGGAGAACACATGAAGGAGGTGGAGGATTTCGACAGATTTTGATGGAGGTGCAGGATTTCGACTTAGGGATTTTCTTGGAGAGAGCCTCGTGAAACGACGTCGTTTTCACAAACACTAACTGAATTCAAAACGACGTTGTTTTAAGAGTCTTTGAACAACTTGACCAATCATCAGAACGTCGACATTTTGATGGAATAAAATGACACCGTTTTGGTGTTCAATCGCTATTCCGTCATTACCATCAAAACAACATTGTCTTACTTCGGTAACTATTCGGTTGGTGCATGCAAAACGACGTCGTTTTGAAACAATAGTGTCTAAAACAAAATGACGCCGTTTTGTTTACCTTTGAACCACTTGATCATTAAACAAAACGTCGTCGTTTTATTTAACTTTGAACCACTTGATCATTCAACAAAACGACATCGTTTCGGTAGAAATAAAACGACGTCGATTCGTTGCAAAGTTTAGAAATGCAGGTTGCGTCTCCATTAGCATTTTTGGAAAGAAGACTTTGTCGCATACTCTGAAATGCTTGTTGAGTCATCTCATTCACATGTGGTGTACAACTAACGGTGACATTCTAGGTATCATTTTCAGATGCCTCTATAGTAGCAGAAATACAAGCAAGAAGAATGCACAAATAATTTCTAATAATAAATACAATAATAATATCTTGAAAGTTTTATTTAAATACCTCTTATCTATTTTCTGGTTGATTATGCAGAATAACGGTATACATGTCCCAAAATACAGAACACCATTCAGTTCAAAATCCACTATTAGTATTTTTGCTAGTCTATATAACATCAAGATGTTCGCAATTGAATATTTAACATGTGATTTTGTTTAAGTTCATAACTTTTAACTTTACATTTCATAATTTTTAAGTTCGTGGATTGGTGGTTGTTTTCGTCTAGTTTTGAGAATGTGTGATGACACGTACAAAAATGTGTTTAAAATTGGCCGAAAATAACCTCGAATTCACTAATTTAAAATACAAGCAGTCCGAAGAAAATTTTATCGAACAAACTAAAATAGAAACATAAATAATTTGAAGGAAATCTAAATACATTTGCTTCAGTAAAGTTTCAAAAATCTGCTTGAGGATTTGATAATTGGATTCATTTTGACAACATCATGTTGTTGTTCTTTTGTAGCATGATCTATACCCGAAATTCTAAGAAACTTCTACTCATATCCTTTTTTCAAATATAAAGGATATTTTTTTCCCGCAGTGCTTCAGCAATATGTGCAAGCCTTTGTCGATACATCACCATGTTTAGAATTTTAATAGGCATCACGGTCGTATCCTGTTGATTTTGCGATCATACGTAGACTTCGAAACAAATTAATAGCATGTGATTAATTGAAATAGAACTCGGAGGTTTCATGATATTCACATCTGATTGATCTAGTAGAGTTGACTTAGGAAGTTACTTAAAACTTAGCGCACAGATTTATTGCTGTGTAAAATTTAATTGGAGAGCCTCATCAAAACTGCAGCTACAACCTGTTGGTTTAATGATAGGTTTGTAATTGAGTCGGGGTTACATTAAAATCACGGGTTGTTGATTCCTTGTTTACAATTGAATTTGAGCTTGAAACACAAGGATAACCTCTTGATTCGTTGCAAAGTTTGGAAATGCAGGTTGCGTCACAATGGGAGTTTCACCGATTCACTTATGATATTAGTACTTTGGAATGAGCATACTACAAAATGCTTGTTGAGTCATCTCATTCACATGTGTGGTGTAGAACCAACGGTGACATTCTAGGGACCATTCTCAGATGCCTCTGTAGTATGAGAAATACATGTAGGTAGAATACACAAATGATTTCTAATAACTAATAGAACAATAATATCTTAAAAGTTTTATTTAAATACCTCTTCTATGTTTGCATGTTGATAATGAGTTTGACGGTATACGTGTTCACAAATATAGACCACCATTCAGTTCGAAATCCACTATTAGTATTTTTTCAAGACTATATAACATCAAGATGTTCGCAGTTAGATATTTATCATGTGAATTATTTTCAATTCATAAGTTTTAACTTTACCTTTCATAATTTTTAAGTTAGTGGATTGGTGGTAGTTTTCGTCTAGGTTTGAAAATGTGTGATGACATGTTCAAAACATTTGTTTAAAATTGGTCGAAAAACCACAAATTCACTAATTTAAAATACAAGCAGTCCGAACAAAGTTTATCAAACAAACTAAAATAGAAACATAAATAATTTGAAGGAAATCTAAATACATTTGTTTTAGTAAACTTTCCTGAATCTGGCTGAGGATTCGAGAATGGGATTCATTTTGACACCATTTTGTTGTACCTTGGTAGCATGATCTATAGCATAAATTCTATGAAACTTTTGCTCATAACCTTTTTCCAACAGAAATGATACTTTTTTCCCGGAGCACTTCAAGAATGTGTGCAAGCATTTGTTGTTACATCCACGACCTCACTATCGATGGTAACACTGCCTTTCAAATATCTAACGACTTTCAAAGGCGAACCATGTATTGTTATTAAGGATAAGGAACTCAGCATTCTAGAGAAACCATGGAATTTGGCTTTTGTGGGGAAGTTTAGCAAGCGTAGCCCCTTGATTGAAAACCTGAGGAAATATTTTCATCGACTCTAATTCCAGAGTTCATTTTGGATTGTGTGTCTCGATGCGCGACATGTTATAATCTGATTCGACCAGGAAGAGGATTATTGCAGGTTTTGGCGAAAGGGCGTGTGGACTTTTGGAGGTGCTCATATGAGGGTTTTCAAATGGACATTCGAGTTTGATCCAGCGATTGAATAATCGATTGTCCCGATTTGGATTTTGATTCGATGGCTCACCAGTTCACTTATTTAACAAATCTTGTTTGTTTTCAATGGCACAAGTAGCGGATACCCCTCTTGTTTTGGCGAGCCTACCATGAATGTGACTCGTCTAAGCGTTGCGAGAGTTTGTGTAGAGCTCGATTTGTTGAAGACTTCATGGAAACGGATTTGGATTGCTCTTTCGAGGTTTGGCAAAGGGTTTTGGCAGCCAATTGAGTACGTGAATTTGTCGGAGTATTGCTCTAATTGTTGGAAGGTGGGACATGGTAATTCGTATTGAAGTCCTCAACCAACAAGGCATGGTCAGGCTGATGTCGTGGCTGTGAGGGCTGGTGTCATGCCCAAGAACATTCTGCAACACAATCAGCCCATGGAACCACGGTGCATTCTGACGTCGAGAAAAGTTGTTAGTTTTCCAAATGGTGGTGTAGCTGAAAATGGGGAGTCCTCTAAGGACCCCGTACAAATTTTGAGTGGGGATGGAAGTAAGATGAAACAAAATTTAGGAAAACTTAAAGGATGTGCTGATTGAGGATAGTCTGAGTTCTAATAATCTCTAATCTGAGTCCTATTAGGATAGGGGTTGGCAATCAAGAAGCTTTGATCACGAAAGCATTGGCTAGGGATCATAATTTGGTTGTTGATTTGGTAAATCAATCAAACCCAACAAGGAAAGTGAATCTCGCAATTAATGTGCTGATGACCAGGGCGGATGAGTTATTTGGGTTGAAATTTCACGGCCTGCTGAGGAGAGTAATATGGTGAGCGATAATGAAGCATTGATCATTGAGGAACCGACGATGGCTATTGTAGAAACTTTGGTGGGCCAGATCAGTGTCGTGATGATATCGAGGTTCGGTCGGAAGGTTTGGAGAGAGTATGTCCGAAGTTTCTTTGAAGGCAAGGTGATTCAAAGATATTTCTCAAGACGAATATGTTGATGGAAGTATCTAGATATTATTCTTCAGGAACTTTACGTCCCAAAGCGTGGTCGGTTTGTGTTCATCGGGAGGGCTGGAATGCTTTTTAAAGAATTATCGGCTCAATTGGAAGGCATTATACCGAAGGAGAAGCACGCATCAGCAGCCTTTCTAGTGGACAACATATCCAATGTTCTACCAAATTTTTCAGTCATTGATGAGCCATAGAAGACAAAATAAACTAAGTAAAGTAAGAATGTCGAAGCTACCCACAAGTCTTCGCGGCTTGTGGGGAGAAACACGGTTTCTCGTCAATATACGGTATGGTCCATTCTTTTATTTTCTTCAAATAATGTTTAATGGATTGTGTTATTTGGAATATACGGGATGTAGGTACAGTGGATTCGATGGCGCGGGTTCGCCAATTAAAAATGATTATCATCTCTCTATAATAGCTTAACTTGAGCCTATGTTGTTGGTTGAGGAATTGTCTATCTATGTTAGGCATCTAGGCTTTGATTTTGGTGTTAGGAATATGTCGGGGAAGATCTGGTTCTTGTGGAATGGAAAACCGGACCTTCCGGTCGTGCATGATAGTGACCAGATGCTCACGGTACTTGTTAATAATTTTGCTGGAACAACTGTTTATCTCTCTTTTGTGTATGCCATATGTTCGTACACGTAACGCTGAGCTTTGTGGACAGATTTGCTTAATTTTGCAGGTTTATATGATGTCCAATGGCTAGTGGGTGGAGATTTTAACGTGGCTTTAAATGCTTCGGAAATCTTGGGGTCAATTCCAGCCACATTACCAAATAACGGAGTTCCCGTATGCATTGGGTGATTGTGGACTTTTGGATGTACAGGATACAGGTAGCCCGTTTACATGGTGTAGTTCTCTCCTCCGCCCCTCTTGCGTTGTTGAGACATAGTGGTCATCAATATTAAATGGGCTGATCTTTTCGATGTCACTCATGTGGAGCATTTACACAAAATGGTTTTGGATCACGCCCCCCATTGTGCAAGGTGAAAATTAATTTGGAGACATAAGTTTCGTCATTTCGGTATCAAAATATGTATGCCAAATATCGTTATTTTAAAGATGTGGTTGCTGATTGTTGAAGGAAGGAATGCCCGGGAAATGGAATGGTGATTTTGATGGTGGAAGTTGAAAAGATTAAAAGGGACTTTACAGGCATGGAACAAATATACCTTTGGAAATATTCATTCAAAGCTCAAGGATATCGAGACCAAAGTGGTTCTTACGGAAGCTGTGTATGATGCAGATACCTTACCTCAACAATGGTGTCTCTTAAAGAGGCTGTAGAAGCTTATACTTTTTATTTGGAGGCCAAGAAGGTTTTTTGGTGTCAAAGGTCACTCATAAAATGGTTGCGGGAAGGTGAAGCAAACACAAAGTATTTTCACACTTGGTGCAAGAATAAGAGAAAAAATATATTTATTTCGAGGCATCAAAATGTCTCCGATGTTTGGTTGTCGAATGAAAGGGATATTGGGGACGAGGCTGCCCGGTATTACAAGATTCTATATACAGCCCTCGGATATCCTTGATAATATAACTCAATTGATCACTGATGATGATAACATGATACTCTCGACTTTGATGTATTTAAAGATTGGAAAGAGGCTATTTTTTCTCTAGATACTTCTGGTCTAGATGGGTTCACGTGAGGTTTCTTTCAGGATGTATTACAGGCGACGAAGAATTTCTGTGCTGGTTTGCCAATTCCGAAAGCTATGGCAAGTACTCTCATAGTTCTTCTGCCTAAAGTACCGTCTCCCTCACACTTTGTTGATTTCAGGCCTATTTCATTATGTAATTATGCTAAAAAAGTTCCTATTCAAAGTAATGGCCTCACATCTTGCGGGGCTTTTACCACGGTTGATAAGTCTAAACCAAACTAGATTTGTTCAAGGTCAATCAATCACCCGACAATATTTTATTAGCTATGGACTTAGTTCACTCCATCAACAGGCGCGCCCGCGGAGGTAAGATTTTATTCAAACTTGATTTGATGAAGGCTTTTGATAGGATATCACATGGTTTTCTCATCGAGGTTCTTGGGAGGTTTGACTTTGGTATTCATTTTGTGAATTTGATCCGGAACTCATTACGCTCCAACTGGTTGTCGGTATTAATCAATGGCTCACCGTATGGTTATATTAATGCTACAAGGAGAGTTATCAAGGGGATCCTTTGTCTCCCCTCTTTTTTATATTAGGGACTGATGTTCTCTCGAGAGGTCCCAATTTATTATGTGTCGAGGGTTATGTTGATCCTTTCTTTATTCCAAGGTAGCCCACTATTGTTTCACATCTAGCTTTTGCAGATGACATCATTATTTTCACGAATGGAAACAAAAGAAAATTGGAACAAATTATGAGCTTTATACGGAAATATGAACAAGTATCGGAGCAGCGGGTAAATGGTTGTAAAATCTCTTTCTACGCATCTTCACGATCCCCTGAGAATTATCGTAACACTATACAAGAAGTCACTAGATTTGTTGAAGGTGACTTCTCGTTGAAATATCTAGGCTGCCCTCTTTTTCCCGTGCGAGCTAAAGTGCAATATTTTCATACTTCGGTGGATTCTGTTTCGGTCTGTATTAAATGGTGGCAGCAGAAGCTATTGAGTTTGGAAATGAGGGTTATTTAGATTTGGCACATCATTGGATCAATGATGTTACATCTTTTAACTGCTTCGAACCGCCACATTTGGTTCTCAAGTCCTGGAGCGTCTCTTCTCACGGCTTCTTATGGGGCCAAGTAAATTGACATCATCGAAAATGTCGGATGTCATGGAGTAGGCTATGTCGAGATGTGGAATGTAACAGACTTGGGGTGATTTCACTATCGCATTATTACATTGTTTTTTCATACAAAATGTGGTGGAGATTTCGTATGGCGGAAACATTATGGTCGGTATTCCTTACAAGGAAATATTGCAAATTTGTTGATCACATTAAAAAGAGTACTCTTGTTCCGGGTTGCTCCCCAACTTGGCATCGTATGATGTTGGTGAAGGATCAAGTAGTTCTAATGGGTATTATTTTACAGAGGGGTAGCTCTAGCTCGTTTTTTGAAAATTTTACACTTAATGGGATTTGAGGCCCTTTTTCCACTCTCTCGGCTCGGCTCCAACAAGCTGAAATCCGTGATTTTTGTGATGCTAACGGATGGAATAGGCCTCAGTTGTGTAGCTTGGTCCTTTCTAGTTTCTTGATGCAACTACTTGATTTCAAAATCAATTATGAGAAGCTGGATCGTTTTGTTTTGTTGGAGGATCCATCGGGTAATTTCACGTTTTCTTCTTTCATACAAAAACTAAGAGGTGGTCATGCACGACAATCCACACGTCAATGTATTGGGATGAAGGTACTCCCCCTCTCAATCTTAAAATTCATGTGAAAATTGTTGATTTCTTTCTTGGCATTGGTTGAAGACCGAATGAGAAAGAAATCAACAATTTCCACATGAATTTTAAGATTGACAGGGGGAGTACCGTCATCCAAATACATTGTCGTGTGAATTGTCGTGCGTGACCACCTCTTAGTTTTTGTATGACAGAAGAAAACGTGAAATTACCCGATGGATCCTCCAACCAAACAAAACGAGTAAGATATATATATATATATATATATATATATTATGAATTGATTTCTTTCGTGG
The DNA here is from genome assembly GCA_026122235.1 of Vinca minor. Classification (NCBI taxonomy): domain Eukaryota; kingdom Viridiplantae; phylum Streptophyta; class Magnoliopsida; order Gentianales; family Apocynaceae; genus Vinca; species Vinca minor. The sequence goes on from JAOCZM010000168.1 coordinate 211,183, forward strand.
CATTTTAGCTTGCTTCCCGTTGTGGTTGTTTGAAAGGTCAAGAAAGAAATCAACAATTTCCACATGAATTTTAAGATTGAGAAGGGAAGTACCTTCATCCAAATACATTGTCATGTTAATTGTCGTGCGTGACCACCTCTTAGTTTTTGTATGACAGAAGAAAACGTGAAATTACCCGATGGATCCTCCAACCAAACAAAACGAGTAAGGTATAGTTTATATATATATATGATTTGATTTCTTTTTTTGGCATTTCAGCTTGCTTCCCATTGTGGTTGTTTGAAAGGTCAAGAGGACTATACTCATATTTTTTCCATTGCCCTTTGGTAATTGTTTTATGGAAATATGTGGTGTTTTGGTGGGAGTCATAATTAATTTCCAGAGAGTTAGAGCGATATTGGGGATGTTGACACATTGGTGGTACGAATGGGGTTAGAAAACTATACTAAGTGAGTGGTGGTTTCATGTTATGTTTGTTTGGAATTATGGAAAGCAAGATGTCAATTTGTTTTTTAGGGAAAGCTTACTACAACACAGGGCATTATAATTCAGCTTCGTCAAAGTCTAAAGAACATGAGCCTTGTGACGGGTTTGTCCATGTCTTCCGGATTTCTTTCTCGGCAATGGAGGGCTACAAAGAGGGAGATTACTATATTGAGATGGAGGGGTTCCGATTCTGATAAGTTGATTCTCAACATCTATGGGGGCATCTCGCGGAAATCCAGGAATTACTAAAATTGAAGGTGTGTTACGCTTTGGGGATGGAAGATTTATTACTCCTTTCGCGGCTTATATTGGAGACAAGGAGACCAATACTAGAGAAGAAAACTAGGCCCTCTCATAGGTCTTGAATTGGTATCTTCTCTAGGATTTGCTTCTCTATTGGTTCAGACAGACTCGAAGGTCATACGTAATGCGATCCACAAGCGAGTTGTATACTCTTGAGCTCTTGATGGGTTATTTCGTAAGGTACTTGCACGGATGGAGGTTGGGGTGGCACATATTTTTCGTGAAGTCAACAAAGTGGATGATGTGCTAGCTAATCTTGCTTGTGAAACGAAACTCTTTTTTTTCAATTCCTTATCATTAATTCCCCAAGAAATTCAGGGCCTGCGTAATTTTGATAGATTTGGCACTCCATGTGTTCGAATGATGATGCATCCTCCCATGTAATTTCTATAGACATTTTCTGGTCCTTAAGCAATAAAGATCTAAGTTGTACAAAAAATAGGTATCATGGTCTTAGCCTGTTGATTTTGCGGTCATACCGAGAGTTGGAAACAAGTAAATATCATGTTGACGAATTGCAATGGAACTTGGAGGTTTCATGATATTCACATCAAATTGATCTAATGGAGTTGACTTAGGAAGTTGCTTAAAACTTAGCGCACTGATTTATTGTTATGTAAAAATTAAATTGGAGAGCCACATCAAACCAACAGCGGTAACCTATTGGTTTAATGTTAGGTTTGTAATTCAGTTGGGGTTACATTAAAATCCCGTGCTATTGATTCCTTGTTTACAATTGAATTGAAGCTTTAAACACAAGTATAACCTCTTGATTTGCTGCAAAGTTTGGAAATGCAGGTTGCGTCGCAATGGGAGTTTACCGAGTCACTTATGATATTAGCATTTTGGAATGAGCATACTCGGAAATGTTTGTTGAGTGATCTCATTCACATGTGGTGTAGAACCAACGGTGGCATTCTAGCGATCATTCTCATATGCCTCTGTAGTCTGAGAAATACAAGTAGGTAGAATACACAAAATATTTCTAATAACAAATAAAAGAATAATATCTTGAAAGTTTTATTTAAATACCTCTTCTCTGTTCGCAAGTTCATTATGAGCTTGACGTTATACATGTCCCAAAATATAAACCCCCATTTAGTTTGAAATCCACTATTAGTATTTTTGCTAGACTATATAACATCAAGATCTTCGCAATTAGATGTGAATATGTTCAGTTCATAAGTTTTGACTTTACATTTCATAATTCTTAAGTTAGTGGATTGGTGGTAGTTTTCATCTAGGTTTGAGAATGTGTGATGACACATTCAAAAAAATTGTTTAAAATTGGCCGAAAACGACCTCGAATTCACTAATTTAAAATACAAGCAGTCCGAACAAATTTTATCGAACAAACTAAAGTAGAAACATGAATAATTTGAATGAAATCTAAATACATTTACCTCGGTAAACTTTCCTGGATCTACTTGAGGATTCGAGAATGGGATGCATTTTGATGGCATTATGTTGTACTTTGGTAGCATGATCTACAGCCAAAATTCTATGAAATTTCTGCTCATAATTTTTTTCGAATAGAAATGATATTGGTTTTTCTCGGAGCGCTTTAGCATATGTGCAAGCATTTGTTGATGCATCCACGGCCTCACCGTCGAAGGTAACACTTGTTAGTAATGCCCTAGGACCATAACCATATGTTCTAAGTTTTATATATTTTGAGCATGTCATTTGAATTTTTAATTATGCTTTTGAACATCAAATATGTGATTTGATAGTAAAACTCATTAGCTTACGCACTTTCTATTCTGATTGTCCCTAGTTTTATGTAATGTTCTATACAACAAAATCAAACTAGTATGATGATTATGTTTTACTAATCATGTGTAATGGACACATATCATATCATAGATATATATTGTATCATATGTGATCCGAAACAGAAGTAATGCTTCATGGTTCTTTAGTCATAAGCATTACTTCCTCAATACTATTTGGAATCCTTAGACCTTACGTCTCCATCGTTTCCAGCATGAATGAGCTACGTTTTGACTCAGTCGAATGTTACTTTTAATCGAGTAATTAATATGATTGATGATCGGATGTAGTATCCTATCATGATTTGAATGTGAGAGGCATTGTAAGGGATTTGTACCTCTCTTATTAGAGAGAGATATCCATGGGCCCCTCGATAGGGAAGACTATTTAAATGCATGGCCGTGCTCAAATGTGTTTAATAAAGTGGTTATTAAATACTATTTGTTGGAACAATCCACTTGGAGATCGAGCATAAATACAATTAAGCTTTATAAGGGTGACAACTACCATGGCTTATGCTTAATTTGGATATAGCGAGACAAAGAGATTAAATAGTGGATTGATATTAGGTTCCAATGTACTTTAATTCACTCTCGGTTGTCAGAATGTCCTGCTAGGGACACACATATTACTTCTAAGTCTGTTTTCATTGCCATTGTGATATGAATCTATAGGGTCACACGCATAGACGAGTCAACGGGCTTCTTGTCCATATTTAATGAATCTAGAATGTGTCTAGGTTCATTGTTTTTGACATTTATTTTTCTAAGAATAATAAAATGTTATTATTTAAATTAGAGATTAAGGATTAGGGCATTTTTGGTATTTGGCTTTCGTTGGGATTACGTGGGGGTTATTATGCGATAAAAACTCCCACTAACAGCAGAGGTTGGGGATCTCGTGGGAGTTTTTTTCGGAACCAACTTTCACGCTTATATAATATCTTCTGGCTGAAACCTTTGTGGTAGACTTTTGATAGCCGCAAAATAACCACACACCGAAATAAATATTTCGGCCTCCTTTCTCTCTAGAATTCAAAAACTCAGAAAACGAAGAGTATCACTCGCTGCTCGTTTTGTCGAGGGGATACCTGTAGAGAGAAATTCCGAAAGGGATGATTTTGGTTATACCAACGCAGGATCTGAAGTCAAAATCCATTAACGAAAATTCTTAAGTATTTTTTATCTGTTTTTCTATTCCCATGGTATTAACGGATCCTTCAAGGGAGGATTCATTGGTGTTTAGGACCTGTTTCTGCCTATGAATCCATTCAACACTGCCTATCAAATATCTAACGAATTTCAAAGGCGAACCATCTATTGTTATTAAGGAGAAGGAGCTCAACATTCTATAGAAATAATGGAAAGGTGCTTTGGTGGGGAAGTTTAGCAAGCGTAGCCCATTGATTGAAAATATGAGGAAATATTTTCATCGACTCATATTAAAGGGTTCATTTTCGATCGTATGGCTGTATGCGCAACATGTTATAATCTGATTCAACCACGAAGAGGATTAGTACAGGTTTTGGAGAAAGGGCGTGTGGACTTTTGGAGGTGCTCGTATGAGGGTTTTCAAATGGACATTCGAGTTTGATCCAGCGGTTGAATCATCGATTGACTCGATTTGGATTTGATTCGATGGCCCAACAGTTCACTTATTTAACAAATATTGTTTGTTTTCAATGGCACAAGTAGCGAATACCCCTCTTGTTTTGGCGAGCCAACGACTAGTGTTGCGAGAGTTTGTGTAGAGTTCGATTTGTTGAAGCCTTTATGGAAACGGATTTGGATCGCTCATTCGAGGTCTGGCAAAGTGTTTTGGCATCCAATTAAGTACGTGAATTTGTGAGAGAATTACTTTAATTGTTGGAAGGTGGGACATGATAATTCGTATTGCAATCCGCAATCAGCAAGGCAAAGGACGTCATGGCTGTGAGGGCTGGCGTCATTCCCAAGAAAATTTTGCAACGCGATCAACCCATGGAACCACCGTGCACTCTGACGTCGGGAAAAGTTGTTAGTTTTCCAAAGGGTTGTGCGTCTGAGAAATGGGAGTCCTCTAAGGATCCCGTACAAATTTTGAGTGGCGATGACAGTAACAAGGAACAGAATTTTGGAAAAGAAAATGATGTGGTGATTGAGGATAGTCCGAGTCCTAATAGGATTGTAATCACTTATCTGAGTCCTATTAGGATAGGGGTTTGCAATCAAGAAGCGTTGATCACGAAAGGATTGGCTAGGGATCATATTTTGGTTGTTGATTTGGTAAATCAATCAAACCCAACAAGTAAAGTGAATCTCTTGATTACGAGGGCGAATGAGTTATTTGGGCTGAAATTGCCCGGCCTGCTGAAGAGAGTACTATGGTGAGAGATAATGAAACACTGATCATTGAGGAACCGACGATGGCTATTGTAGAAACTTTGGTAGGTAGATCAGTGTCATTGATGATATCGAGGTTCGGTTGGAAGGTTTGGAGAGGGTATGTTCGAAGTTTCTTTGAAGGCAAGATGATTCAAAGATATTTCTTAAGACGAATACATTGATGGAAGTATCTAGAGATTCTTGTTCAGAAACTTTACGTCCCAAAGCGAGGTCGGCTTGTGTTTATCGATAGGGCTGGAATGCTTTTAAAGAATTCTATACTCAATTAAAAGGCATTATGCCGAAGGAGAAGCACACATCAGTAGCCTTTCATGCGGACAACATATCCATTGTTCTACCAAATTTCTCAGTCATTGATGAGCCATAGAAGACAAAAAAAACCAAGCAAAGTAAGAATGTCGAAGCTACCCGCAAGTCTTCTCGGCTTGTGGGGACAAACACGGTTTCTCGTCAATATATGTTTGGAATATCTCGGGGAAGATATGGTTTTTGTGGATGGAATCCCAGACCTTTCGCTCGTGTCGGATTGTAACCAGATGCTCACGGTACTTGTTAATAATTTCGCTGGAGCAACTATTTATTTTTCTTTTGTTTATGCCATATGTTCGTACAAACAGCGTCGAGCTTTGTGGACGGAGTTGGTTAAATTTGCAGCTTTATATAATGTCCCATGGCTAGTGGGTGGAGATTTTATCGTGGTATAAAATGTTTTGGAAAGCTTGCGGATGCATTAGGTGATTGTGGACTTTTTGATGTAAGGTTACATGCAGCCCATTTACATGGGGCAGGATCTCTCCTCCGTCTCTCTTGTGCCGTTTATACACAGTGGTGATCAATATTAAATGGGGTGATCTTTTCGATGTCACACATTTGGAGCATTTATACAAAATGGTTTCGGATCACTGCCCCTTTTGTGCAAGGTGAAAATTAATTTGGAGACAAAAGTTTCGTCATTTCGGTATCAAAATATGTGGGCCAAATATCGTTCTTTTAAAGATGTGGTGACTGATTGTTGGAGGAAGGAATGCTCGAGAAATGGAATGGTGATTTTGATAGGGAAGTTGAAAAGATTAAAAGGGACTTTACGGGCCTGGAACAAACATACCTTTGGAAATATTCATTCAAATCTAAAGGATATCGAGGCCAAAGTGGTTCATACGGAAGCTAAGTATGATGCAAATACCCTATCTCAACTATGGTGGCTCTTAGAGAGGCTAGAGAAGCTTATACTTTTTAAATGGAGGTTGAAAAGGTTTTTTGGTGTCAAAGGTCATGCATAGAATGGTTGTGGGAAGGTGAAGCAAAAATGAAGTATTTCCACACTCTGTGCAAGAATAAAAGAAAGAGAATGTTTATTTCGAGGCTACGAAATGACTCCGGTGTTTGGTTGTCGAATGAAAATGATATTGGGGAAGAAGCTGCCCGGTATTACAAGCCTCTATATAGGCTGATTGTGGCCCTTTTCATCCCTCGGATATCCTTGATAATGTACCTCAATTGATCACTGATGATGATAACATGATGCTCTCGGCTTTGCCGACTTTAAAGGAAGGAGAGAGGCTGTTTTTTGCTCAAGATAAGCTGAGTGCTTCTGGTCTAGATGGGTTCACGTGGGGTTTCTTTCAAGATAGCTGGGATTTTATCAGTGGTGATGTATTACAGGCGACGAAGGATATTTGGGATGGTTTGCCAATTCTGAAAGCTATAGCGAGTACTCTCATAGTTCTTCTGCCTAAAGTACCGTCTCCCTCACTCTTCATTGATTTCAAGCCTATTTCATTATGTAATTAGGCTAACAAAGTCCTATCCAAAGTAATGACCTCACGTCTTGTAAGGCTTTTACCACGGTTGATAAGTCTTAACCAAACTGGATTTGTTCAAGGTCGATCAATGACCGACAATGTTTTATTAGCTATGGAACTGGTTCACTCCATCAACATGCGCGCCCGCAGAGGTAACTTATTTTTAAAAATGGATTTGATGAAGGCTTTTGATAGGATATCACATTGTTTTCTCCTCGAGGTTCTTGGGAGGTTTGGCTTTGGTATTCATTTTGTGAATTTGATCCGAAACTCATTACACTCTTACTGGTTTTCGGTACCATATGGTTATATTAATGTTACAAGAATAGTTATCAAGGGGATCCTTTGTCTCCCCGTTTTTGTATATTGGCCGTTGATGTTCTCTCGAGAGGTCTCAATTTCTTATATGCCTGCATTGAAGGGTGGTAGCAGAAGCTCTTGAGTATGGAAGGGGGGTTATTTAGATTCAGCACATCCTTAGATCAATGGCGTTACATCTTTTGGCTGCTTCGAATTCGCCACGTTTGGTTCTCAAGTCCCAGAGCGTCTCTTCTCGCACTTCTTATGGGGCCAAGTAGATGGACATCATCGGAAATGTTGGATGTCATGGAGTAGGCTATGTAGGGATGTGGAATGTAACAAACTTGGAGTGATTTCACTATTGCATTATTACATTTCTTTTTCATACAAGACGTGGTGGAGATTTCGGACGGCGGAAAATTATGGTCAGTATTCCTTACACGGAAATATTGCAATTTTGTTGATCACGTTAAAAAGAGTACTCTAGCTCCGGGTTGCTACCCAACTTGGCGTCGCATGATGTTGTTGAAGGATCAAGTGAAAGTTCTAATGGGTATTCTTGTACATAGGGGTAGCTCTAGCTGGTTTTTTGAAAATTTTACAATTAATGTGAGCTTTGAGGCCCTTTTTCCATCCCCCTTGGCTCGGCTCCAACAAGCTGAAATTTGTAATTTTTGTGATGTTATCGATTGGAATAGGCCTTAGTTGTGTAGCTTGGTCCCTTCTAGTTGTATGATGCAACAACCTGATATCGAAATCCATTATGAAGAGCTGAATCGTATTGTTTGGTTGGCGGATCCATCGGGTAATTTCAAGCTTTCTTCTGTCATACAAAAACTAAGAGGTGGTCACACGCAAGAATTCACACGGCAATGTATTTTGATGAAAGTAATCCTCTTGTCAATCTTAATATTCATGTGGAAATTGTTGAATTCTTTTTTGGCGTTGGATGAAGACCGAATCAGATTGGCATTTCAGCTTGCTTCCCATTGTGGTTGTTTGAAAGGTCAAGAGGACTATACTCATATTTTTCTCCATTATCCTTTGGCAATTGTTTTATGGAAATATGTGGCGGGTTTAGTGGGAGTCATAATTGATTTCCAGAGAGTTAGAATGATATTGGGGATGTTAACACATTGGTGGTACGAAGGGGATAAGCGAGATGGAAAACAAGATGTCAATTGGTTGTTTAGGAAAAGCTTACTACAACATAGGGCATTATTACTCAGCTTCCTCGATGTCTAGAGAACATGAGCCTTGCGACGGAATTCCTTCTCGGCAATGGAGGGCTACAAAAAGGGTGGTGACTATATTGAGATGGCGGGGTTCCTATTCTGATCAGGTGATTATCAACATTGATGGGGCATCCCACGGAAATCCGAGAATTTCTAGAATTGGAGGTGTGTTACGCTTTGGGGATGGAAGATTTCTTGTTTCTTAAGCGGCTTATATTGGAGACAAGGAGATTAATACTAGAGCAGAAATCGAGGCCCTTCTTCGAGGTCTTGAGTTGGAATCATCTCTAGGATTTACTTCTCTATTGGTTCAAACATACTCAATGGTCATAGCTATTGCGGTCCACAAGCGAGCTATATACTCTTGGGCTCTTGATTGGTCATTTCTTAAGGTACTTGCACGGATGGGTGCAGCGGGGGTGGTACATTTTTTCGTGAAGTCAACAAAGTGGCTGATGCTATGGCTAATCTTGCTTGTGACACGAAACTCTCTCTTTTTTTTCAATTCCTTAGCATTAATTTCCCAAGAAATTTGGGGCCTTTGTAATCTTGATAGATTTGGCTCTCCATATGTTCGAATGATGAAGCATCCTTCTGTGTAATTTCTACGGACATTTTCTGGTCCTTAAGCAATAAAGATCAAGGTTTTTTAAAAACAATAAGCATCACGGTAAACGTGGATCAAAACAATAAGTATCAAGGATTTCTAATAACAAATAGAAGAATAATATCTTGAAAGTTTTATTTAGATACCTCTTCTCTGTTTTCATGTTGTTTATGAAGCTTTACGGTATACATGTCCCATAATATAGACCAGCATTCAGTTGGAAATCAACTATTAGATTTAATTGCAGAAAAAACAAATTGAAGACCATTAAGTATTTGGAATAGCAAGAATCACTATTAATGGAATACCAATATATCTTAAGAAAAGTTAAAGAATTAGGAGATAAAAAAAATGAATAAAAACATCGTTGTGTTATATAAAGAAATTAATATCAGAAATAATTATGTAGGTTGAAATGAAAATGAAAATCATGTATCAGTTTTGTCATCATGTAAAACAAACTACATTTTGTTTAACTAACAATATACATTTAAGTTTGCAAACGAGTCAGAAATTCGCCCAAATCCATCACGGATACGAAGAAAGAATATAGGTATCTTTTACTTAGATTCATATCCATTTTTTTTAAAAAAGTATCTTAATAATTTCGAATACGGAGTATGATATTCGATCCATATACGTTTAGTATTTTTTATTGTTTGTTACATTTAAACCATATACGTTTAGTATTTTTTATTGTTTGTTACATTTATATGTTTCCGTTTGAGCCATGCCGTCATTTTACTAATATTATTATTATCATTTTTATTTCACCTGTCGTTTTATTTGCATTACAATATATATATTTAAAATAACATTACAATATATATATATATATATATATATATATATATAAACTATACCTTACTCGTATAGTAATGTGCACAGATTTGGTGGACACTAGTTTGTGTAATATGCGTAAACGATTTTATTTATTTAGTTACCTATTTGTTAAGTAAGTTACTATTAAATCTACAAAAGAATATATTGTTTTTCTATGTATTTATTTAGCATCAAATTATATTTCTAAATGTAATTACTCTCTTCATATTCCAAACTTTTGTTGCACAGTTTTTTTCTTTTTGTTTTTTATAATAGAATAATTCTAAAGTATTTAATTAAGAAACAATATTAATTTTTTGTAGTACAATTTTATTTTTACAGCTACATTAGTAAAATATTTATAATAACAAAGTTGTTTTTTTTTGGGCGACACGAGATCTTCGTGTAATTAATATAACTAGCAAAATTGTGGGACTCACTCCTAGTTACTTGGAACTACAAAACATGGATTTTTAACGATTGGCTTTAATGATTGTCTTGGAAATCCATTAACGTTTATATATATGATTCTCCGTCGAGACGCTTCAATCAAAAGAAAATATTTAATTTCCCGCTCGAAAATATGTTCCATTAGTAAATGAACTACTTTCTTGTTTTTTATTTTTGCTAGTCTCTATAACATCAAAATGTTGGCGATTGAATATTTAACATGTGATTTTGTTTCAATTCATAAGTTTTAACTTTACATTTCGTAATTTTTAAGTTAGGGATTGGTGGTGGTTTTCGCCTAAGTTTGAGAATGTGTGACAACATGTGCAAAAAATGTTTTATAAATTGGCCGATAACAACCACTAATTAACTAATTTAAAATACAAGCAGTTGAAATTTTTTTTATTAAAAAACTAAAATAAAAAATATAAATAATTTTATGAAAATCTAAATACATTTGCTTCGATAAACTTGCATGGATCTGCTTGAGCATTCGAGAATGTGAATCATATTGACAACATCATATTGTTGTACTTTGGTAGCATGATCTATACTCAAAATTCTAAGAAACTCCTGCTGATAACCTTTTCCAACATAAAGGATATTGGTTTTTCCCGCAACGCTTCAGGAAAATGTGCAAGCATTTTTTTCATACATCCCCTTGTTTAGAATTTAAATAGGTATCACGATCGTAGTCTGTTGATTTATTGCGGTCATACCGAGAGTTCTTAATAAGTTAATAGCATGTTTATTAATTGAAAAGAATTCGGAGGTTGCATCATATTCACATGTGATTTTGATCTAATGCAGTTTACCTCGGAAATTGCTTCAAACTTAGCGTGTTGATTTATTGCAAGTTAGAAATTGTATGGAAATGACAAATCAAACCCGCTCTCCCCTCGTTGCTGGACACACAGCTGACCTCACGGCCTCTATTAGCAAATACTTGACACCGGCTGGCTGGGCTGCCCAAATTCCGGGGCTTTCTTCAACTCAACGATCGCAACTCCCTTTTCTCGGCCTTACCGAGGGCCCGGATAGAGGGATATGGAAATTGGAGACTCATGGACGGTTCTCAATCTCCTCGGCACTATCTACCCTCAAGCATGTTGCTCTTCCTCAAGGATCTCGGCGTCTTCTGTGGGCTTCCGACATTCCCATATCTCTGCGGCTTTTTAATGTTTTTTTTTGCTTTTGATGCAACGAAGCAGCGGTGGGGCGTCTCTTTGGCCTCGCAATGCTATTGCGGTTCAGGTATTGATAGCTTTGATCACATCTTTCTCCATTTCCCTCATGCTATTTTTTTGTGGAAATCAATTTGTGGGTTGTTGGGATTACGTTGGACTTCATTTCGTTCCTCTTCTCCTGTTTCATTAATGAAAAGATTATAGTGGAAGAGGGGAGGGTCACAACTTACTAATTTTTCCATTTGTTTTGGTGGTGTTTGTTGGATCTTATGGAAAGCTCGGTGTAAGTTTGTCTATGAGGGGATAAAATCTAATGGAAGAGGCCTGCTTCGGGATTATGAATACTATACTCGTCCAATTCTAAAGGCTCGTGGGCTTGATGATCAATCTATGGAAGCTCCCTCTCGGTCTTGGTCTACTCGGCAACCCGTTCAACTGGTTAGGTGGCTTGATAGTGCCAGTTCATTGCCATCCACTATCCTCAATGTTGATGGCGCTTCCCGCGGAAACCCGGGCCTCTCTGGGGCAGGAGGTATCTTGCGACACAGGGATGGAACTTTCATTGCAGCTTTTAGTCGATTTCTTGGGGAGCATATAACTAATACAATGGCTGAGATGGAGGCCATGATCAGCGGTCTGCAACTTGTATAGAGGATGGGATATGGTCCATGTCTGGTGCAGAGAGATTCACAGGTTTTAAGCCACTCTTTAAATGGACGACACATTCATAACTGGCGACTAGATTCTCTCTTTCAACAACTGTTGCGGCTTTCACAAGGCTCTCAAGTGATTCATATTTTCCGTGAAGCTAATCAGGTTGCTGATAGCCTTGCTAATATAGATTGTGATGCTCGGACTTCAATTTTTTTCTATGACCTCAACTCCCTCCCACGCATTGCCCGGGGATATTGTCGTCTGGATTTACTTGGTATACCACAGGTACGGGTAAAGAGGTGTAAATAAGGTGGTTTTTCATTCTGCAAACTGCCTTTTGTTGGCTTATTCTTCTTTGATTCACATGCTAGTCTAGCCTTTTGTTACACCCTTGAGCATATCTATAAATGCTCTTGGTTGCATTTTACATACTTCACATGTATTTGGGAGGTTTTGGTCCTTGTCCCCCTCCCACTTTTACTCTTGCCGATATGGCCATATTAATAAAACGGGGGTGCGCCCCACCACGCTGGTGGCTTATCTTAAAAAAAAAAAAAAAAAACCGCTCGAAAAACGAACATTAGTAAATGAATTATTTTGTTGTTTTTTATATTTTTGCTAGTCTATATAACCTCAAGATGTTGGCAATTGAATATTTAACATGTGATTTTGTTTCAGTTCATAAGTTTTAACTTTACATTTCATAATTTTTAAATGAAGGGATTGGTTGTGGTTTTGGCTAAGTTTGAGAATGCGTGACAACACACGTGCAAAAAATGTGTTGAAAATTGGCCGAAAACAACCACGAATTCACTAATTTAAAATAAGGCAGTCGGAACAAAAATTATCGAACAAACTAAAATAAAAACTTAAATAATTTGAAGGAAATCTAAATACATTTGCTTGGGCAAGAGGATGTGATTCATTTTGACAGCATCATGTTGTTGTACTTTAGTACTCCCTCCATTCCTAAATATAAGACTCTTTCGAAAATTTTAGAAAATTAAGGAAATTGTCATTTTCCCCCGAAAGTTTCAATATTACCCCTCTCTCACTTCTACAGCATAAGAAAAGAAAGGAAAAATAGGGATGGCAGAGGCTGCAAATAAAAGAAATGTCGAGGGTATAATTGGAATAAATTGTTGACAACTAATAAAAGAGCCTTAAACGACAATTAATTTGGATACGTATAAATCTCCTAAACGAAAATTAAATGGGAATGGAGGGAGTAGCATGATCTATAGCCGAAATTCCAAGAAACTTCTGCTCATAACCTTTTTTAAACATAAAGGATATTGGGTTTTCCAGCAGCGCTACAAGAATTTGTGCAAGCTTTTGTTGATACATCACCGTGTTTAGAATTTAAATTGGTATCACGGTCGTAGCCTGTTGATTTTGCGGTCATACCGAGAGTTCGAAACAAGTTAATAGCATGTTGATTAATTGAAATAGAACTCGGAGGTTCATCATATTCACATCAGGTTGATCTAATGGAGTTGACCTAGGAAGTTGCTTCAAACTTAGCGCGTTGATTTATTGATAGGTAGAAATTCAATGGGAAAGCCGCAACTTTATCCTGTTGGTTTAATGTTAGGTTTGGAATTGAGTTGGGGTTACATCAAAATCTCGGGCTGTTGATTCCTTGTTTACATGTGAATTGGAGGTTGAAACACAAGGATAACCTCTTGATTCATTGCAAAGTTTGGTAATACATGTTACGTCGCAATGGTAGCATTTTGGAATCAAGACTTTGTAGCATACTCGCAAATGCTAGTTGAGTCATCTCATTCACATGTGGTGTAGACCCAATAGTGAAATTCTAGGAATCATTCTCAGATGCATCTGTAGTCTGAGAAATACAAGTAAGTAGAATACACAAAGGATTTCTAATAACAACTAGAAGAATAATATTTTGAAAGTTTTATTTAAATACCTCTTCTCTGTTTGCATGTTGATTATGAAGCTTGGCGGTATACATGTCCCAAAATATAGGCCACCATTCAGTTCGAAATCCACTATTAGTATTTTTGCTAGTACATATAACAACAAGATGTTGGCAATTGAATATTTAACATGTGATTTTGTTTCAATTCACAAGTTTTAAGTTTATATTTCATAATTTTTAAGTTAGGGGATTTGTGGTGGTTTTCGGCTAGGTTTGAAAATGTGTGACGACACTTGCAAAAAATGTTTTGAAAATTGGCCGATAACAACCACAAATTCCCTAATTTAAAATACGAACAGTCAAAAAAAAAATTTATTAAACAAACTAAACTAAATAATATTATGGAAATCTAAATACATTTTCTTCGATAAACTTTCATGAATCTGCTTGAGAATTCGAGAATGTGATTCATTTGGACAACATCATGTTGTTGTACTTTGGTAGGATGATCTATAGCCGAAATTCTAAGAAACACCAGCGCATAACCGTTTTCTGACATAAAGGATATAGGTTTTTTGCCGCAGCGCTTCAGGCATATGTGCAAGCATTTGTTTATACAAAAACGTGTTTAGAATTTAAATAGGTATCATAGTCGTTGAATTTTGATTTATTGCGGTCATACCGAGAGTTTAAAACAAGTTAATAGCAAATTGATTAATTGAAATAGAATTCGCAGGTTGCATCATATTCACATTTGGTTGATCTAATGGAGTTGACCTATGAAGTTGCTCTAAACTTAGCTCGTTGATTTATTGCTAGGTAGAAATTAAATAGAAAATCCGCATCAAACCCGCACCTCTAACCTGTAGGTTTGGAATTGAGTTGGGGTTACATAAAAATCTCAAGCTTTTGATTCCTTGTTTACATTTGAATTGGAGGTTGAAACACAAGAATAACCACTTGATTCATTGCAAAGTTGGAATTGTTGGTTGCGTTCAAATGGGAGTTTCTTGATTCACTTATGTTATTAGCATTTTAGAATGAAGACTTTGTAGCATACTCGCAAGTGCTTGTTGAGTCATCTCATCATTCACATGTGGTGTAGACTCAACAGTGAAATTATATGGATCATTCTCAGATGCACAAGTAAGTAGAATACACAAAGGATTTCTAATAACAACTAGAAGGATAATATCTTGAAAAGTTTATTTAAATACCTCTTCTCTGTTTGCAGGTTGATTTTGAAGCTTAGCGGTCTACGTGTCCCAAAATATAGACCACCATTCAGTTCGAAATCCAATATTAGTATTTTTGCTAGTCTATATAACATCAAGATGTTGGCAATTGAATATTTAACATGTGATTTTGTTTCATTTCATAAGTTTTAACTTTACATTTCATAATTGTTAAGTTAGGGGATTGGTTGTGGTTTTCAAAATTTATCGAACAATCTAACTAAAAAATAATAATTTGAAGAAAATCTAAATACATTTGCTTGGTAAACTTTCCTGGATATGCTTTAGGATTCGAGAATGTGATTCATTTTGACAGCATCATATTGTTTTACTTTAGTAGCATGATCTACAGTCGAAATTCTACGAAACTTCTGCTCATAACCTTTTTTAAACAGAAAGGATATTGGTTTTTCTAGCAGCGCTTCAGGAATTTGTGCAAGCATGTGTTTATACATCACCTTATTTAGAATTTAAATTGGTATCTCGGTCGTAGCCTGTTGATTTTACGGTCATACGGAGAGTTCAAAAGAAGTTAATAGCATGTTGATTATTTGAAATAGAACTCAGAGGTTTCATCATATTCACATCAGGTTGATCTAAGAGGTTGCTTCAATCTCAGCGCGTTTATTTATTGCTAGGTGGAAATTCAATGGTAAAGTCGCATTAAACCCGCAGCTCTAACCTATTGGTATAATGTTAGGTTTGGAATTGAGCTGGGGTTACATCAAAATCTCGGGTTGTTGATTCCTTGTTTACATTTGAATTGGATGTTGAAACACAAAGATAACTTCTTTATTCATTGCAAAGTTTGGAAATGCAGGTTGCGTCGCAATAGGAGTTTACTGATTCACTTATGCTATTAGCATTTTAGAATGAAGACTTTGTAGCATACTCGCAAATGCTTGTTCAGTCATCTCATTCACATGTGGTGTAGAACCAATAGTGATATTCTAAAGATCTTTCTCAGATGCATCTGTAGTCAGAGGAATACACAAAGGATTTCTAATAACAAATTGAAGAATAATTCCTTGAAAGTTTTACTTGAATACCTATTCTCTGTTTACATGTTGATTTTGAAGCTTTGCGGTATACATGTCCCAAAGTATTCACCATCATTCAATTCAAAATCCACTATTAGTATTTTTACATGGCTGTATGACAATAAGATGTTAGCAATTGAATATTTAAAATGTGATTTTGTTCCAGTTCATATGGTTTAACTTTACATTTCATAATTTTTTAGTTAGGGGATTGGTGGTGGTTTCGTCTTGGTTTGAGAATGTGTGGCGACATGTGCAAAAAATGTTTTGAAAATTGGCCGATAACAACCACGAATTCACTAATTTAAAATACAAGTAATTGAAAAAAAATTATTAAACAAACTAAAATAAAAAACATAAATAATTTTATGGAAATCTAAATACATTTTCTTCAATAAACTTTCATGGATCTGCTTGTGCATTTGAGAATGTGATTCATTTTGAAAGCATCATCTTGTTGTACTTTGGTAGCATGATCTAAAGCCAAAATTATAAGAAACACCAGCGCATAACCTTTTTCCAACAAAAAGGATATAGGTTTTTCCCGCAACGCTCCAGGCATATGTGCAAGCATTTGTTGATACATCACCGTGTTTAGAATTTAAATAGGTACCACAGTCGTAGCCTATTGATTTATTGCGATCATACATTGAGTTCGAAACAAGCTAAAAGCATGTTGATTAATTGAAATATAATTCAAAGGTTGCATCATATTCACATCTGGTTGATCTAATGAAGTTGACCTAGGAAGTTGCTTGAAACATAGCGTGCTGATTTATTGCTGGGTAAAAATTGAATTTGATAGACGCGTCAAAGGATTAGGAGAGCCGCATCTAAATACATTTGCTTCAGTAAACTTTCTTGGATCGGCTTGAGGATTCTAGAATGGGATTCATTTTGACAGAATTATGTTGTTGTACTTTGGTAACATCATCTATAGCCGAAATTCTAAGAAACTCCAGCGCATAACCTTTTTCCAGCATAAAGGATATAAGTTTTTTCCGCAGCGCTTCAGGCATATGTGCAAGCATTTGTTGATACATCACCGTGTTTAGAATTTAAATAGGTATCACAGTAGTTGCATGTTGATTTATTACGGTCATACCGAGAGTTTAAAACAACTTAATAACATGTTGATTAATTGAAATATAATTTGGAGGTTGCATCATATTCACATCAGGTTGATCTAATGGAGTATACTTAGGAATTTGCTTTAAACTTAGCTCGTTGATTTATTGCAAGGTAGAAATTAGATGGAAAAGCCGCATCAAACCCGCAACTCTAACTTGTAGGTTTGGAATTGAGTTGGGGTTACATAAAAATCACAGTGTTTTGATTCCCTGCTTAAATTTGTATTGGAGGTTGAAACACAAGGATAACCACTTGATTCATTGCAAAGTTGGAAATGCAGGTTGCGTCGCAATGGGATTTTACCGATTCACTTATGTTATTAGCATTTTAAAATGAAGACTTTGTAGCATACTCGGAAATGCTTGTTGATTCATCTCATTCACATGTGGTGTAGAACCAACGGTGACATTCTAGGGATCATTATTACATCCCTATGTAGTATGAGAAAAACAAGTAAGTAGAATACACAAAGTACTTCTAATAACAACTAGAAGAATAATATCTTGAAAGTTTTATTTAAATACCTCTTCTATGTTTCGCAGGTTGATTATGAAGCTCGGCGGTATAAATGTCCCAAAATATAGACCACCATTCAGTTTGAAATCCACTATTAGTATTTTTGCTAGTCTATATAAGATCGAGATATTAGGAATTGAATATTTAACATGTGATTTTGTTTCAGTTCATAAGTTTTAACATTACATTTCATAATTTTTAAGTTAGGGGATTGGTTGAGGTTTTTAATAAGTTCGAGAATGTGTGATGACACATGCAAAAAATGAGTTGAAATTTGACTGAAAACAAAAACGAATTCATTAATTTAAAATACAAGCAGTCAAAACAAAATGTATCCAACAAACAGAACTAAAAACTTAAATAATTTGAAAGAAATCTAAATACATTTGCTTTGGTAAACTTTTCTGGATATGCTTTAGGATTCGAGAATGTGATTCATTTTGACAGTATCATATTGTTGTACTTTTGTAGCATGATCTATTGTCGAAATTCTAAGAAACTTCAGCTCATAGCCTTTTTCAAACAGAAAGGATATTGGGTTTTCCAACAACGCTTCAGGAATTTGTGCAAGCACATGTTTATACGTCACCGTGTTTAGAATTAAAATTGGTATCACGATCCTAGCCTGTTTATTTTACGGTCATTCCGAGAGTTCGAAACAAGTTAAGAGCATGTTGAATAATTGAAATAGAACTCAGAGGTTTCATCATATTCACACCAGGTTGATCTAATGAGGTTGACCTAAGAAGTTGCTTCAAACTTAGCGCATTTATTTATTGATAGGTAGAAATTCAATGGGGAAGCCGCATTAAACACGCAGCTCTAACCTGTTTGGCTTAATGTTAGGTTTGGAATTGAACTGGGCTTACATCCAAATCTCGGGCTGTTGATTCCTTGTTTACATTTGAGTTGGATGTTGAAACACAAGGATAACTGTTAGTTGTACCCTAGAATCATTAGCATATGTTGTACGTTTTATATATTTTGAGCATGTCATTTGAATAGTTAATTTTCTTTTGAACATCAAATATGTGATTTGATAGTAAAACTCATTAGCTTACGCACTTTCTATTCTGATTGTCCCTAGTTTTATGTAATGTTCTATACAACGAAATAAAACAAGTAATGATGTTCGATTGATGATTATGTTTTACTAATCAAGTGTAATGGATACAAATCATATCATAGATACAATAGATTGGGATATATTGTATCGGACGTGATTCGAAAGAGAAGTAAAACCTCATGGTGCTTTAGTCATAAGTATTGCTTCCTCAAAACTATTTGGAATCCTTAGACCTTATGTCTCCATCGCTTCCAGCATGAATGGAGCTACGTTTTGACTAGTCGGACGTTACTTTTAATCGAGTAATTAATACGACTGATGATCGGATGTAGTATCCTATCATGGCTTGAATTTGATAGGCATTGTAAGGGATTTGTACCTCTCTTATTAGAGAGAGATATCCATGGGCCCCTCGATAGGGAAATCTTTTTAAATGCATGTCCGTGCTCAAATGTGTTTAATAAAGTGGGTATTAAATACTATTTGTTGTAAACAATCTACTTGGAAATTGAGCATAAATACATTTAAGCTTTATAAGGGTGACAAATACCATGTTTTATGCTTAATTTGGATATCCCTAGACAAAGGGATTAAATAATGGATTGATATTCGGTTCCACCGTACATTCATTCACTCTGGGTAGTCACAATGTCCTGTTAGGGACCGCTTGTGATTTATGAACACATACTACTACTAAGTGTGTTTTCATTGGTATTGTGATATGAACCTACAAGGTCACACCCATAGATGAGTTAACGAGCTTCATGTCCGGATTCAATGAATCTAGATTATGTCTAGGTTCATTGTATGTGACATTTATTTTTCTGAGAATAATAAAACGTTATTATTCTTAGTAGAGATTAAGGAGGGGCATTTTCGGTATTTGGTTTTAGCTGGGATACGTTGAGTTATTATGTGATAAGAACTCCCACTACCAGAAGAAGTTGGGATTATGTGGGAGTTGGTTTTCGGAACAAACTCTCACGTCTATATAATATCTTTTGGTCGAAACTCTAGGCTAGACTTCTGTTAACTACAAAATAACCACACCCCGAAATAAAGATTTCTGCCTCGCTCCTCTCTAGAATTCCAAAAACTCAGAAAAGGAAGAGCTAGCACTCGCTGCTCGTTTCGTCGCATGGATACCGATAGAGAGCAATTCGTCAAGGGAAGGCTTCTGGTGGTCACAGCACAACATCAGTTTTTCAGAAACCATTAACCAAAAATCGTAAGTATTTTCGTCTGTTTTTCGATTCCTATGGTATGAGAGGATCCTTCAGGGGAGGATTCATGGGTGTTTAGAACGAGTTTTTGTCCATGAATCCCTTTAGTGGTAACAGAGCATTGCACATACTATTCCAATTCGATAATGTTAATCACATCACACTTATCAATCTCGACTTGGTGTATGTGTGAAACAGAAATTTTGTTTCTGTGATTCTGATACGTATATGTGATATATGTATAAACTTGTATCGATTAATCATGTTAATATGTAAATTGTTTATTTGTAATTAATATGTTTCTGTAATTCGATCTATAATTAATTCGGTTAATTACGCATAAACTGTTGTCGTAGATCTGATTAATTCGATTAATTACGCATAAACTGTGGTTGTATGCTTCCTGTTGATAATCTGATTAATATCGCATAAACTTTTTTATGTGTTTGGATTATATCGTATAAACCAGTTAATTCGATTATATATGTTAGGTGATTGAGGGTTAAATCGGGGCAGAAAACTCATTCGTTGTCCTAAGACTTTGTATTTGTACTCGTTTCTTGATTTTATTATTCTTTATGTGAGTATTAGCATGGCCTACTATACCCCTATTTCTTTACATTTGTTACGTTGTAATTTTATAATACGGTCTGCGAACCATTTTTCAATGTTGTAAAATTGTTATTGCTTTCTTAGATTAGCTTTATTGTTTTACATTGAAAGATGGGTAGGTCCATGCAATTATGTAACAAGATCGGAGGACGCAGGATAGAAGACACTATCCATGAGATGGGTATTGACTTAGATTGACCCTTGGTTCCCACAAGGCTCGTGTGAGCCATCAAAGGATTAGTCCATGCTATCTCACAATTACTTTTATTTATCTTGTATTGTGCATGTGATGCTTAATTCTTGTCTTATGGGGGCTTAACAACTTATTCGTCAAATTAAAATGTTTTAATTAAGTCTTAAAGGCCTACCATATCCTAAGCACTTCTTCAGCTTGGATCATCATTTTGTTTGCTTGCCAAAGCAACATATAAGTTGTTATCTAAGCAAAAGGAGATGGGAAAATAGTGATTTCCATAAGCTTAGACATGGTTCTACTTAACTAGCCTATCAAAATAGGTTTGAGCCGAGGGAATAACATGGGAAGTAGCTGGGACATGTAGATGTCATTCCCATGAGTTGATTTTACTTTATTTATGGGAGATAAGCCAAAGCTTACTTATAATTATCGTAAAATGGTTTTCTCCACTAATTATCAGGTGTTGAAATTGTAGAAAGTTTTTTGCTCAAAAACTAATTAATAACTTTGCAAATAATTTTTAATGTAGATAATGGCAACCAACACTACACACAATTCATTGCGATCCGTTTTGGAAAAAGAAAAACCCGAGTGTGTCCAATTTCCTTGATTAGGCCCGTAACTTAAGGATTGTCCTTAAGCAGGAAGAAAGCTATATGTTCTCGACACTGATATTCCTGAACATCCTACAAACAACGTTCCTAGAGATGAGAAAGATGCTTGGAAGAAGAACTGTGATGATTCTAACGATGTGACTTATATCATGTTAACCACGATGAGCTCTGAGCTTAAAAAATAGTTTGAAGAAGTTTAGGCTTTCCAGATTATGGGCTAGCTCAAAGAAATATTCCAAGAGCAAGCCCGTCAAGAAAGGTTCCTCACCACAAAGTAGTTGAACAGTTGCAAGATGGCCCCTGACACCTCTGTGAGTGCACATGTTCTTAAGATGAAGGGCTCCCGTAGGTCATGACATGGCCATAAATATGATCTTGGGCTCACTACCACCTGAGTATGACTAAATTTTCATGAACTTCAACATCTATGCCGTGGAGAAGTCCATACATGAGATACACGAGACGCTCAAAATGGCTGAACTGAACATTAAGAAGCCCTCTGATGTCTTAATGGTTCAAAAGGGGAATTTCAAGAAGAACAAAGGAAAGGGAAAGCCCATGGCCAAGAAGGGCAAAGGCAATAACAAGCCCAAGCCCAACCCAAGGCCAAGGCACCAAAGGAAGGGGTTTGCTTCCATTGCAATGAACCAGGTCATTGGAAACATAACTTCAAGCTCTACTTAGAAGAGAAGAAAAAGAAGAAAGCTAGTTTGACTGTCTGTCCAGGTATTTATGTTATTGATATTAACATGTCTGCTCCTACTTCATGGGTATTAGATACCGGTTGTGGATCTCAAATTTGTGCAAATGTGCAGGGGTTCAAAAGGAGTAGATCACTGGCAAAATGAGAAGTTGACTTGAGAGTAGCGAATGGAGCAAGAGTTGTTGTTGTAGCTACATGGACATTTAATTTAGTATTGAACTGAATAATTGTCTTTATGTTCCAACATTGAGTAGGAATATTATTTCAGTTTCTTGTTTGGATATTGATGGTTTTCAAATAAATATTATTAATAAAATTTGTACCCTTCATAAAGATGGCATCTTCTATACAGAGGCCTCTTTGATGAATGGGCTTTATATTGTTAACTTCAATGAATCCATTAAAAGGCTCATCTATAACATTAATACAAAGAGGTTTAAATCAAATGACTTAAACCAAACATACTGTTGGCATTGTCGTTTGGGCCACATCAACGAGAAATGTATATCAAAACTCCATCCAGATGAAATTTTGACATCATTTGAATTAGAGTCTTATGAGACGTGATTCTTTCTTGTTAGGCAAAATGACTAAAGCTCCATTTACTGGACAAAGTGAGAGAGCTTCCAATGTATTGGGCCTCATACATATAGATGTATGTAGACCAATAAACACAAATGCTAGAGGAGGGTTTCAATACTTCATCACATTCACATATGATTTCAGTAGATATGACTATGTCTATCTAATGAAACATAAATCAAAATCTTTTGGAAGATTCAAAGAATTCCAAAATGAATTACAAAATCAACTAGGTAAAAGTATTAAAACACTTCGATCAGATCGATGTGGCGAATACCTTAACCAAGAGTTTGACGAACATCTTAGAGGTTGTGGAATTCTTTCACAATTAACTCCTCCTGGCACACCACAATGGAATGGTGTGTCAGAATGAAGAAATCGCACCTTACTAGATATGGTTCGAACTATGATTACTCAAACCAGTCTTCCAATTTGATTTTGGGGCTACGCCTTACAAAGTGCTTCATTCATATTGAATATAGTTCCTTCTAATGCGGTTCAGAAAACTCCATATGAGATATGGACAGGGAAACGACCTAGTTTGTCGTTTCTCAAAATTTGGGGATGCGAGGCGTATGTAAAACGTTTGTTATCTGATAAACTCTCCCCTAAATCTGACAAGTGTTTGTTTGTGGGATATCCTAAAGAAACTAAAGGATATTACTTCTATCTTCCATTAGAGAACAAAGTGTTTGTTGCTCGAAATGGTTTATTCCTTGAAAGAGAATTTATTTCCAAATGGATAGTGGGAGTAAGATCCATCTTGAGGAAATTCAAGATCCCCAAATAACATCTGAACCATCTTTGGAACTTCAAGCAAGCTCACGTGTTGATACTAAGTTTCAATCTTTGACACAAAGCCCAAGGAGGTCATGTCGGGTACATCAACAACCTGAGAGATATGGATTTCTCGTAACTGGTGATCATCATATTGAACTAATTGATCAAGATGAACCCACTTCCTACAAAGAGGCAATTCGTAGTTTTGAGTCGGACAAGTGGCTAGAAGCTATGTAGTCTGATATGCAATCCATGTATGATAACCAAGTGTTAGCTTTAGTTGACCCACCCGAATGGTGTAAGGTCATTGATAACAAATGGTGTTTCAAAAAGAAAACTAACATGGATGGTACTGTACAAACTTTTAAATCTCGACTAGTAGCAAAAGTTTATAGACAAATTCATGGTATATACTATGATGAAACATTTCTCCTGTCATTATGATAACATCTTTTGGGATTTTACTTGCCATAGCCGCATATTATGACTATGACATATGGCAAATGGACGTTAAGGCTATGTTTCTTAATGGAAACCTTCTTGAGGATGTGTATACGACACAACCTGAGGGGTTTGTTGATCCATCAAATCCTAACAAATTGTGTAAGCTTCAAAGGTCCATTTATGGATTGAAACAAGCATCTCGAAGATGGAATCGTCGCTTTGATGAAGAAATTAAAGAATTTGGTTTCATAAAAACGAAGACGAGCTTTGTGTTTATAAGAAAGTAACTAATAATGCAGTAGTGTTCCTTGTGCTTTATGTGGATGACATCTTACTTATTGGAAACGACATCCCCACGTTACAAAGTGTGAAAGCTTGGTTAGGGAAGTACTTTTCCATGAAAGACTTAGGCGAAGCTACGTACATTTTAGGTATAAAAATCTATAGAGATATATCTAACAAAATGATTGGCCTAAGCCATAGTGGATACATTGACAAGATACTGCATCGATTCAGTTTGCAAGATTCCAAAAAGGGATTCTTGCCCATGTCACACGACATTAAATTAAGCATAACTCAAGGACCTTCCACAAAGAAAGACCAAGAGCGCATGAGTAAGATCTCATATGCTTCAGCCATTCGGTCTATTATGTATGTCATGCTATGCACTCACCCGAATGTCTCATTCGCATTAAGTATGACTAGCAAATATCAATCTGACCTTGGAGAGACGCATTGGACTGCAGTCAAGAGCATTCTTAAGTACTTAAGAAGGACTAAATATATGTTCTTAGTTTATCTAAGGTTCCTTAGCCCAGTGGGGCAAGGGCCTGCCCACAACCTTGAGGTTGTGGGTTCGATACCCACCTCACACAAGGGAAATGATTTAATTTTCATTTCTTTGGGTTCCCTTGTTGGAACAGTCTACCTAGTGATCGAGCATAAATACAATTAAACTTTATAAGGGTGACAACTACCATGCCTTATGCTTAATTTGAATATCGCTAGACAAAGGGATTAAATAGTGGATTGATATTAGGTTCCACCCTACATTCATTCACTCTAGGTAGTCACAATGTCTTGCTAGGGATGGTTTGTGATTTATGAACACATACTACGACTAAGTGTGTTTTCATTGCCATTGTGATATGAACCTACAAGGTCACACGCATAGATGAGTTAACGAGCTTCATGTCCGGATTCAATGAATCTAGAATATGTCTATGTTCATTGTATCTGACATTTATTTTTTTGAGAATAATAAAGTGTTATTATTCGAATTATAGATTAAGGATGGGCATTTTCGGTATTTGGTTTTAGCTAGGATTACATGGGAGTTATTATGCGATAAAACTCTCACTACCAGAAGAGGTTGAGACTACGTGGGTGTTGGTTTTCGGAACAAACTCTTACGTCTATATAATCTTTTTTGGCCGAAACCCAATGATAGACTTCTGATAACCGCAAAATAACCACACCCCGAAATAAATATTTTTGTCTCCTTTCTCTCTAGAAATCCAAAAATATCTGAAATTGAAGAGCTAGCATTCGCTGCTTGTTCCATCGCGAGGATACCAATAGAGAGAAATTCCTCAAGGGAAGGCTTCTGGTGGTCGCAGCACAACATCAGTTTTTCAGAAACCTTTAACTGTAAATCGTTAGTATTTTCGCCTTTTTTTATTCCTATGGTATGAGCGGATCTTTCTGGGGAGGATTCATGGGTGTTTAGAACGAGTTTCTGCCCATGAATGCCTTCAGTGGTATCAGAGCCTTGCTCATACCATTCGAATACGATAATGTTAATCACATCATAACACGTATCAATCTCGATCTGGTATGTGTATGTGTGAAACATAAAAATTGTTTTTGTCATTCTGATACATATATGTCATATATAGATTAATCATGTTAATTTGTATACAAGCGCATAACCTTTTTCCAACAAAGCGAATTCGGAGGTTGCATCATATTCACATTAGGTTGATCTAATGGAGTTGACCTAGGAAGTTGCATTAAACTTAGCGCGTTGATTTATTGCTATTTAGAAATTAAATGGAAAAGCCGCATCAAACCGCAACTCTAACCTATAGGTTTGGAATTGAGTTAGGGCTACATAAAAATCTCGGTTGAAGGCTGAAACACAATGATAACACAATGATAACCTCTTGATTCATTTCAAAGTTGAAACACAATGATAACCTCTTGATTCATTTCAAATTTCAAAGTTGAAACACAATGATAACCTCTTGATTCATTGCAAAGTTGGAAATGCAGGTAGCGTCGAAATGGGAGTTTGCTGATTCACTTATGTTATTAGAATATTAGAATGAAGAATTTGCAGCATACTCGAAAATGCTTGTTGAGTCATGCCATTCACATGTGGTGTAGAACCAACCATGACATTCTAAGGATCATTTTCACATACCTCTGTAGTCCGAGAAATACATGTAAGTAGAATGTACAAAGGATTTCTAACAATAAATAGAAGAATAATATCTTTAAATTTTTCTTTAAATACCTCTTCTTTGTTTGCAGTTTAATTATGATTCTTGGCGGTATACATGTCCCAAAATATAGACCAACATTAAGTTTGAAATCTACTATTAGTATTATTCCTAGTCTTTATAACATCAAGAGGTTGGCAATTGAATATTTAACTGTGATTTTGTTTCAATTAATAAGTTTTAACTTTACATTTCATAATTTTAAGTTATGGTATTGGTGGTGGTTTTCGGCTAGGTTTGAGTTTGCTTGACAACATGTGCAAAAAATGTGTTGAAAATTGGCATCTGTTGATACATCACCGTGTTTAAATTTAAATAGGTATCATAGTCGTAGCCTGTTGATTTATTGCGGTCATACCGAGAGTTCGAAACAAGTTAATAGCATGTTGATTAATTGAAATAGAATTCAGAGGTTGCATCATATTCACATCAGCTTGATCTAATGGAGTTGACCTAGGACATTGCTTCAAACTTAGCGCACTAATTTATCGTTGGGTATATATTGAATTGGATAGACACATCAAACCCACAAGTACAAATGATTAGAGAGACGCGTCTAAATACATTTGCTTCAGTTATTTTCTTGGATCTGCATGAGAATTCAAGAATGGGGTTCATTTTGACAGCATAATGTTGTTTCACTTTGGTAGCATCAACTATAGCCGAAATTCTAAGAAACTCCAAAGTATAAGTTTTTTCCAACAGAAATGATATAGGTTTTTCCCGCAGTGCTTCAGGCATATGTGCAAGCATTTGTTGATACATCAACCCTGTTTAGAATTTAAATATGTATCACAGTCGTTGCATGTTTATTTATTGCGGTCATACCGAGAGTTTAAAACAAGTTAATTACATGTTGATTAATTGAAATATAATTCGGAGGTTGCATCATATTCACATATGGTTGATCTAATGGAGTTGACCTAGGAAGTTGCATTAAACTTAGCGCGTTGATTTATTGCTAGGTAGAAATTAAATGGAAAAGCCGTATCAAACCCACAACTCTAACCTGTTGGTTTGGAATTGAGTTGGGGTTACATCAAAATCTCAGGCTTTTGATTCCTTGTTTACATTTGAATTGGAGGTTGAAACACATGTATAACCACTTGATTCATTGCAATGTTGGAAATGCAGGCTGCGTCGTAATGAGAGTTTCCTTATTCACTTATGTTATTAGCATTTTAAAATGAAGACTTTGTAGAACACTCGGAAATGCTTGTTGAGTCATCTCATTCACATGTGGTGTAGAACCAACAGTGACATTCTATGGATCATTAACAGATCCCTCTGTAGTCTGAGAAATACAAGAAAGTAGAATACACAAAGGATTTCTAATAACAACTTGAAGAATACTATCTTGAAAGTTTTATTTAAATACCTCTTCATTGTTTGCAGGTTAATTATGATGCTTGGCGGTATACATGTCCCAAAATATAGACCACCATTCGGTTCGAATTACACTAATGTATTTTTTCTTGTCTATAAAACATCAAGATGTTTGCAATTGAATATTTAACATGTGATTATGTTTCAGTTCATGAGTTTTAACTTTACATTTCATAATTTTTAAGTTAGGGGATTGGTTGTGGTTTTCAATAAGTTCGAGAATGTGTGATGACACATGCAAAAAATGTGTTGAAAATTGGCCGAAAACAACCACGAATTCAATAAATTAAAATACAAGCAGTCAAAATTTATCCCACAAACTAAACTAAAAACATAAATAATTTGAAGGAAATCTAAATACATTTTCTTTGGTAAACTTTCCTAGATATGCTTTAGGATTGAAGAATTTGATTCATTTTGATAGCATCATGTTGCTTTACTTTAGTAGAGTGATCTATAGTCGAAATTCTAAGAAACTTCTGCTCATAACCTTTTTCAAACAGAAAGGATATTGGTTTTTCCAACAGCGCTTTTGGAATTTGTGCAAGCATGTGTTTATACATCACCATGTTCAGAATTTAAATTGGTTTCACGGTCGTAGCCTGTTTATTTTACGGTCATACTGAGAGTTCAAAAAATGTTTATAGCATGTTGATTAATGGAAATAGAACTCGGAGGTTTCATCATATTTACATCAGGTTGATCTAATGGAGTTGACCTAGGAGGTTGCTTCAATCTTAGTGCGTTTATTTATTGTTAGGTAGAAATTCAATGGGAAAGCCGCATTAAACGCGCATCTCTAACCTGTTTGTTTAATAATAGGTTTAGAATTGAGCTGGGCTTACATCAAAATGTTTGGCTTTTGATATCTTGTTTACATTTGAATTGGATGTTGAAACACAAGGATAACCTCTTGATTCGTTGCAATGTTTGGAAATACAGGTTGCATCGCAATGGAAGTTTACTGACTCACTTATGCTATTAGCATTTTGGAATGAAGACTTTGTAGCATACTCGCAAATGCTTGTTGAATCATCTCATTCACATGTGGTGTAGAACCAACAATGACATTCTAAGGATCATTCTCAGATGCATCTGTAGTCTGAGAAATATAGTAAGTAGAATACACAAAGGATTTCTAATAACAAATAGAAGAATAATACCTTGAATGTTTTATTTAAATATTCCTCGCATCGACGACTTGTTTGATCAGTTGAAAGGTGTGAAATTATTCTCTAATATTGACTTAAGTTTGGGTTACCATAAGCTTAGAATCAAACCCGAAGACATTCCCAAAAGTTCCTTTCGAACTCGGTATAGGCACTATGAGTTCCTTGTTATGCCTTTTGGTATGACTAATGCACCGGAGGCATTAATGGACATGATGATTCGGGTGTTTAGGGATTGTCTAGACAAGTTCGTGGTGGTCGTCATCGACGAAATTTTGATTTACTCGCCTTCGGATGAAGCTCACGAAGAGCATCTTAGAGTGGCGTTGGAAATTTTGAGAAAGGAGAAGTTGTACGCCAAGTTTAGTAAGTGTGAATTTTGGTTGAGAGGTGCAACGTTTTCGGGGCACGTGGTATCAGCTGAAGGGGTATCAGTAGATCCCAGCAAAATCGAAGCCATTGTTGATTTGCCTCGACTGAAGACAGTGGCAGGGATTCTAAGTCTTCTGGGGTTATCACGTTATTACCGATTTTTTTAAATACTTATACCCTAATTACTGCACCGTTGAGGAAATTGACACAGAAATGGTGAAGTTTAAATGGGGTGAAGATTGTGAAGAAAGTTTTCAGAAGTTGAAAGAGCGTTTGACTACTACACCGATTTTGGCACTACCTAAAGAGACGGGGGTTTCATTATCTACAATGATGCATCAGGTATAGGGTTGGGGTGTGTATTAATGCAAAATGGTAAGGTAATAGCCTATGCTTCGAGGCAGTTGAAGCCATATGAGAAGAACTATCCTACACATGACTTAGTGTTGGTAGCGGTGGTATTTGCATTGAAGATATGGAGACACTACCTTTATGGTGAACCTTGTGAGGTGTTTACCGATAAGCAAAGCTTGAAATACCTTTTTCACCCAAAAGGAACTCCTCATGAGACAAAGGCGTTGGTTAAAATTACTTAAGGATTATGATTTCACGATTGCTACCATCATGGGAAAGCTAATCGGGTAGTTGATGCTCTAAGTAGAAAGAATTCATGACATATAGCATGTTTGTTCACCGGGGAAATATATTTGATAACTGATTTTGAGAATGTGAGTTTGGAGGTCATTGAGTCAACCATTAACGTTTTGGCAACTTTGCTAGCCTTACCGACATTCTTGGGTAGGATAAAAGAAGGGCAGAAAACAGATCCATATTTGGAAAGTGAACGGAATATGGTACAGTCGGATGAAGAATTAGATTTATGATGATGGTAGTTTGAGGTATCGAGGTCATTTGTGTGTACCTTCTGATTTGGGGTTGAGAATGGAAATTCTGCAAGAAGCTCACAGTTCCAAGTTGTCAGTACATCCCGGGGCTACAAAGATGTATCGAGATCTTCAGGGTAACTTTTGGTGGAAATGCATGAAACGGGACATAGCAAATTTTGTTGCTAAGTGTTTCGTATGTCAACAAGTAAATGAAGGGATTCATGGGCAGAAACGCGTTCTAAACACCCATGAATCCTCCCATTAAGGATCCTCTCATACCATAGGAATAAAAAAATAGACAAAAATACTTACGATTTTCGGTTCATGGTTTATGAAAACTGGTGTTGTACTGCGACCACCAGAAGCCTTCCCTTGTGCTGTGACGAAACGAGCAGTGAGTGCTAGCTCGTCGTTATTCTGAGTTTTGGGAATCTAGAGAGAAGAGAAGGGCAGAAATATGATTTTGGGCGTTGTGTTTTTTTGTGGCTCTTAGAAGAATATCTAGGATTTCGCCCCAAAAGAGATTATATAGGGCGCGTAGTCCCAACCTGTTTTTGTAGTGGGAGTTTTTATAGCATAATAACTCCCACGTAATCCTAGCGAAAACCAAATACCGAAAATGCCCCTCCTTAATCTCTAATTCAAATAATAACATTTTATTATTCTTAGAAAAATAAATTTCAGATACAGTGAACCTAGACACATTCTAGATTAATTGAATCTGGAAATGAAGCCCGTTGACTCATCTATATGTGTGACCTTGTAGGTTCATATCACAATGGCAATGAAAACACACTTAGCTGTAGTATGTGTTCATAAATCACAAGTGGTCCCTAGCAGGACATTGTGACTACCCAGAGTAAATGAATGTATTGTGGAACCTAATATCAATCCACTATTTAATCCCTTTGTCTCGCGATATCGAAATTAAGCATAAGGCATGGTAGTTGTCACCCTTATAAGGCTTAATTGTATTTATGCTCGATCTCCTGGTAGATTGTTCCAACAAAGAGTATTTAATAACCACTTTATTAAATACATTTGAGCATGGCCATGCATTTAAATAGTCTTCCCTATTCAGGGGCCTATAGATATCTCTCTCTAATAAGAGATGGATCCCTTACAATGCCTCTCACATTCAAGTCATGATAGGATACTACATCGATCATCAGTCGTATTAATTACTCGATTAAAAGTCTGACTGAGTCAAAACGTAGCTCCATTCATTTTGGAAACGATGGAGACATAAGGTCTAAGTATTCCAAATAGTATTGAGGAAGTAATGCTTATGACTAAAGAACCATGAAGTATTACTTCTCTTTCGGATCACGTTTGATACAATATATCCCAATATATTGTATCTATGATATGATTTGTATCCATTACACATGATTAGTAAAACATTAGCATCAATCAAACATCATACTAGTTTTATTTCGTTGTATAGAACATTACATAAAACTAGGGACAAGCAGAATAGTAATTGACGGAACCCAAGAGGGGGGGTGAATTGGGTTTCTAATTAATCTTGGCAACTTTTTCGAATCTTTGCAATGCAAGTGAAAGTATAAGCAAGATGAACAAAGGCTAAAGCAAAACCCAATCAACAAATCACAAGACAAGAGATTTAGAGTGGTTCGATTCACTAAGAATCTACATCCACTACCTTGAGCCGCACCCAAGGATTTCACCAACTTCACTAAGAAGAATGTGCCCACACTAAGTAGGACTTTACACTAGTGGCTAACTCACCAAGAGTTTTACAAACAACCACTATAAACAATTGCCCACACTAAGTAGGACTTAGACAACAATAACCCTATCACTAAGAAAGGGGATAAGATGAAGGGTTTAGAGAACAAAGTTGTTCACTCTTCTAAGTGAAAGATACATACATTTGAAGCTCATCAATTGTTGGCTCTTTGAACATAAGAAGCACACTCTTTGTCTTGCTTTTATGAAATGCACTTTTGAATCATTTAGATTTTGCAATGAAGTGCATTTTACTTTGAAAGTGTTTTGGCTTGATAAGAAATCAATATAACTTTGTTGTGCAAGCCTTTTCAATGTTCTATGTTTGTCAAAGTCTTAGAATGATTTTCAGCTTTAGAGTATATATACATATCAAATTTGGCTGAAAAACCGAGTCTCCAACGGTCAAATAACGGCTAGTAAAAGCAGAGTTCGGTTGACCGTTCACAGACCTCGGATGACCGAAGGTCACCTCGGTTGAGCTGAAGCCAACCTCGGTCGACCGTCCAAGCCACTTCGGTCGACCGACCATGCCTAAGGTCGACCGAACCTCATCAACAAATCTCTCAGTTTCTCTTCGGTTGATCCGATCTTGAGCTCGGTCGACCGAACCTTTTCTGAGCCTGAGAGTGTTGATTTTTCACACGTTTTGAAATCTTTTGAAGTGTAAAAGGTTTTCCCAAAAGGTAACAAGTAAGAACACTTGAAAAACCATTTTAAAGACTTATACTTTGTAAACAAAGGCTTTTTGGATAAGGAAACTTATTTGAAACTTTTGCCTTTTGAAAACGTGTTTGTGTGCAAGCAAGACTTGAATGTAGAGCATATGTTCATGAGAGCTTTGGTTAGAGCTTTCTAAGATTGCGACTAATGACAACAAAGCTAAACTAACCAAACCTAAGTCTTCAATCTTCAATCTTGATGGATGAGCCTTGTATATCTTTGAATCTTGATATCAATGGCTTTCAATGGCTTGATTGAAGTACTTAGAGCTTCCTACAAGATTTCCAATATTCTATCACAAAGATTAAGATCATTAGACACAACATCAAATGTTTGTCCAATATCAAAAACAGAGTTCGTTCGCCCTTAGGGCTTACAGTAATTGCATAAGCTAATGAGTTTTACTATCAAATCACTTATTTGATGTTCAAAAGAAAAATTAAATATTCAAATTACATGCTCAAAATATATAAAACGTACAACATATGCTAATGATTATAAGGCACTACTAACAGTAAATGCGGAACATCAAAGACCCGTTGACTTACTTAAACCTTTGGAAATACCTGTTTTGAAGTCAGAACACATCACTATGGATTATGTTGTCGGGTTACCTAAGGACAAACCCGAAAAGACACGATTTGGGTGATTGTTGATAGACTTAAAAAATCTGCTCACTTACTCCCTATGAAAATCATAGCCTCCATGGAAACTTTGGTGCAAATGAACATGAACGAGATAGTTAGACTTCAAGAGGTACCGGTAAGCATCGTATCAGACAGGGATTCAGTATTTGTGTTAGGGTTTT
The DNA here is from genome assembly GCA_026122235.1 of Vinca minor. Classification (NCBI taxonomy): domain Eukaryota; kingdom Viridiplantae; phylum Streptophyta; class Magnoliopsida; order Gentianales; family Apocynaceae; genus Vinca; species Vinca minor. The sequence continues at coordinate 244,814 of JAOCZM010000168.1, forward strand.
GGCGCAGTTTCAACGAGGCGATAGGAACAAATCTGTCCTTGAACTGATTGGCAGTCGAAAAAGACTATTCAAACCTTAGAAGACATGTTAAGATCATACGTGTTGGACTTCAAAGGAAATTTGCTGGATCATCTAACATTGGTAGAGTTCGCTTACAACAAAAGTTTCCTAGCAAGCATCTATATGGCGTCGTATGAGGCATTGTATGGCAGAAAGTGTCGCTAGCCGAATTGTTGGGACGATAACAGGGCCAGAATTAGTACAAGTAACTATGGAAGTGGTGCCACTTATTCGAGAGAGGTTTAAGGCAGCTCAATATAGGCAGAAAATTTGGGCGGATAGCAAATGAAGACCTATGGAACTCGAGGTTGAAATACCCCTTTGAGGGTATGGAACCTAAGGAGGGGGAGGGGTGAATTAGGTTCATAAAAACATTTTAAGCTTTTCTAAAACTTCTTTTTCTAAGTGTTCACCTACCAACAAGTATGTTGTTTAAGCACATAAGGTGATTCTATCCTAAGCATATATGTTCATATAGTCAAGTAGACAAGTTATAGAAAGTATATGAACAATGAAGTAAAGAGTTAAGGAATAGAGAAAAGTAACACAGGGATTTATAGTGGTTCGATCACAAAGAATCTATATCCACTACATTAAGGAAAACCCAAGGATTTCAACATCTACTAATGGATACCCTTTTACAACCAATGCAAGGTGGGCTCTACCTTTTACAATTGCCTCAACAAATGAGGACTTGTGCTTCACAAAAAATACTCCACTCACAAAAAGTGTTAAGCTCACTAAGAGACAATCTCACCAATGAGATGCTTGCCTCACAAAGAGGACTTTTGCCTACCCATAGGACTTACAAACACTCACCAACAGTGAAGTTCACAAAGATATTTTTGCTAGTACACAAAGAACTAGTTCTCAACAAATGAGAAGATTTGGGAACTATTTTCTTTCTAAGGTGATTTTACAATTTAATCTCTCTTACACAGGAATCCCTCCTGGATTGAATATTACAAATGTAAGCTCTAATAACTCTTGAGAATATAAAGATGAAGCTTATAGCTCAGCAAAATTGCCTTTGAAAGATATGAAATTAAGTTCAAAAGTGTTTTCTTGTGTGTTTATGAAGTGTATATTCCTATGCCCTTTTATGGCTTAATTGGTTCAGTAAAAATGAGCCTTAGAAGCTACTTATAAGGCAAGAATAAACAAACTGTGTTGGTTACAACGGTTATAATTTGGCCTTGAATGGACATCTTCGATCGACCGCTACTCGACAGTAGGTTGAGCGGAGTGCCTTGATTCAAAGGTTAAAGGCCCTCGGCCGACCGAATTCATGGGGTCAGGTATACCGAAGCAATATCAGTCGACCTACCATTTATCAAAGTTGTCCAAAGAGAATACGATACGGTACCAGCCATGAAGCTTAGAGAGGTCATTTGGATAAATGACCTCATCCTTAACTCATACATCCCAAATACGAGCTTCAAAGTCAAGCCTTTGTTCCAAGTGTTTAAAGTCTCTAATCTAAAGGTTCAAGAGGTAAAGAAACCTTCAATGAAATCTAGAGACAAGGATCAAATCCATCGAATATCATTTGAAGGAAAGATACATAATTGGAAGGAAAACGGTTGAAGGGGTATTTTAGGAAACTTGTAAATTAAAGTCTATTAAAGACTTTAATTATATTTTCATCTTTATTGTTTATATTAATTAGCCATGTTGGCCAAAATAAGCTAGCTAAATAATAGGATTTGTTGTCCTTGATGTTAGGTAGTAGTTTTTGGTTATCTAGGAGTTGTAGAGTCCTAATCTTTAAAGGACTCTTACTTGTGGGTTCTTTTTGGACGAAATTCCACTCTATTTAAGAGGGATTTCAACCATGTTATTATTAGACTTGATTTATGATATGTTAAGGTTTTTCCTAAGTTACTTTGTTTGATTCTCTATGTAGATTTCATTCATCTTTGAGTTACTGTATCAATAAGTTTGGTTTATACTTATTGTGGTGTTTCAGCCCCTATTGATAATCAACCTTACGGAGATAGAGAAAGATCGGACCTTTAAGCCGAATCTTGGTACTTGAACCTCGGTTTCGCATCAGAATATATTCATTGGAGAATTGAAACATTCAAAACTCGAATAAGGAAAAAACACAGTTGTCGACCGCATCAACACTTGGCGATCGACCGGACTACTCTGGTCTTCCGAGGCAAAGCCTAGGTCGACTGGAATGCAGTCAAATGTGTTTTTCCCAGTTAGTTTAAGTTTCCAATGTTCTCATGCACATGCCTAAGTGTTTTTTAAATATTTAAAACAAAATTTTAAGTACTTAGGCATGGACTTAAACTTAGACCAGTTTTCAAAAAAAATTCAAAGAATTGAACAAAGTAAAATATGAGGTTTTTAAAACATGCATAGTTGAGCTTTAAACATGCTATTCTAGTATTCTCAAGGGAAATATTAGTCACAAGGATTACCTATAAGCTTAGACTAATCTTCCTAAGGTCTTTAAGTATTCAAGTTGATTTTTCTTGGAGTTTGGACTTGAAGCCTTTGATCAACGTCTTTTTGAGTGATGAAGTCCTCTAGCAATCTTGAGTTGTAGTTTATTGGACTTCACACTTCTCTTGTCAATGAGTCTAACACTTGATTGTACTCTTTTTTAATTGAGTAGCTCTTGACATGTTGATCTTCCTTCTTCATTGACATTGCAAGTTTGTGCCATGGAGTCTTGCAAAGTGTATCTTCCTTTTTTGTATGATCATACATTTGATATACTCAAGGAGCTAACTTACCATTTTCATCAATGTTGGTGTGATTTCTAAGGATCCTATCATTAAGAACAATCTCACACAAACATTAGAATTATCAATGGTTTGTTATCATCAAAACAAGATTGATCACTTTCCACTTCGGGCTAACAGAGGTAGGTGACAAAGGGTACTTACGAGTCTTGCCAACGGAAGGTGTGATGCGGTTTGGTAAAAAGTGGGAAGCTAAGTCCAAGATATGTTGGACCATATGAGATATTGGAAAATGTAGAGGATCTTGCCTATCGTTTGGCATTACCGCCAATGCTGTCACGAATACACAATGTATTCCACGTGTCACAACTAAGGCGTTACGTGCCAGATCCTAGCCATGTTTTGGAAGTGCAACCTTTGGAACTTCGGGACGACTTGTCCTATCAAGAAGTACCGGTAAGGATAGTAGACCTTAAGGATCAGATTCTGAGATGACACGCTATTCCTTATGTTATGATACAGTGCTCGAATCACAGTGAAAGGGAAGCCATATGGGAACTTGAGGAAAAAGCTCGTCGGAAGTAAGCACAGTTGTTTGAATCCCGAGGTAAGCAAGTTTCGGGGAAAAAAATTCAGTAAGGGGGAAGAATGTGATAACCTGAACTTTTTGACATTTAAAAAAAATATTCATAATTAAATTTATGTTCTGAGTGTTTATTATGTGTTAATTTGATGTACAAATGTTTAAGGTGGCCTATTAAAATGAGCATAACTTAAAGGACTTAAGTGTAGACAAGTTGGAACTTGGGAAGTGGTTTGAAACCTCTTGAAAAGGTGTGTCTCTTGGGATGGTTGGTGCAAGATTTTTGAAAGTTAGAAGTAAGAAATTAGGAGGTTAGTGAGAAGGGAAATGAAGAAAAAGAGAGAAAAAGAAAGAAAAAGGAAATCTGGAAAAATAGAGTGCTTGTAAGAGAATTCAAATTTGATGTAGCAATCGGACTCCAAATTTAGTAATTTTTGTTGCTAATCGAAGCTAACACATAAGGATATGCGTGAGAATAAATGGGAATTGAATTCGAGTTCCCATTGAACGGATTTTAATATTTGAAGTTGTGCGCAAAATTCTGGTTTTTGCTTGCTTTGATTTCCAAGTAAGACTCTTCACCCTTGTATTTTCTGTCCTAAAATTCATGAAATGTATACTTTATGGTCTTGTAATTGTGTATTGAAAGTATATTAAACTCATGATTCCCTGCATAGGATGAAGCGTTGAATTACCATATGTGAGTATTCGATTATAGAACTTGATTGTGCATGTTAAACTCTCATCATTGTACATGATCAATCGAGTCTACTTGTTCCTGCTTTTGGGGTCTTAAATTCTCTGTGTTCTATATAGCTAGTCATCACTAGTTGAGCTCTTGTTTGGGAACGACCTCATTGCAGGATTCTTACGAATGTGCAAGATAGAGTGTTTTGTCGTTGAACCCGGGAGTTCTCTACTTGAGTGCTTGTGAATACCCGTTCCTACCCAGGAGAGGTTTTAGGGACTACGACAGTCTTGTGGAGTCCACAATGATGGGCGATGATACATACGAAGGAATCTTTAAATTGCAAAGTTCTGGAACTTCATTAAGCTTCACTTGGCTCCTACTAGTTTTCCCAGAAATAAAACGTTTCTCCAGAAAAACTCATTTTCGAGCAACAAACACTTTGTTCTTGTTAGGAATGTAGAAGTAATATCCTTTAGTTTCCTTAGGATACCCAACAAATAAGCACTTGAACGACTTAGGACTGAGCTTTTCCAAAGTTGGACGTTTCACAAACGCCTCACAACCCCAAATCTTCATGAAAGACATAATAGTGATGGAAAAATTTGTAATCACCAAAACACGTCAGAAATAAAAGCGCAGGATTACATTCCTTTAAGAATCTACTCACGAGAAAGAACCAAAATTTAGTGTTCAAGAGTTATACCTTTCTATCGATCTAATCGACGATGCCCGAATTTTACCACTAGAAATCACCAATAGCAACCAAATGGCTCTTGACTCTACTGGTATCCACACACCAACCTTTGAGATCGTCACTCCAAGTTTCTGACGGTGGATAACACCTTTTCCGGGAATACAAAAAGTATAGGCTACTTAGGAAAACCGAAAATCTAAGAGATAAGAAAATTGATTTTCTCTTCTCTTGATTGTTCTTGGGAGTGTGTTAAAATAAAAAAAACACAAAAAAAAAAAAAAAACAATCTGATGTTTGCTTCTAGGATTTTCACTTAAGAGAGAGTAGAGAGAATAAAGAGCAATTCATTAATTCTCAAGTGTAGGAATGATGAACATTTCATCAATTTTGTGGTGTTAATGGAATCACCCACTAACCCCCACTTCCCCACTATTCTCTCCCACTACTCCCTTACACACACACACACACACTCCCTCACACATGTAGATGTGCAGGTTTTGACCAGGTCCAACTGTTCCGGTCAACTAGAGAAATGGTGGGTAGTGGGTGATTCTACTAACACCACAAAATTGATGAAATATTCATCATTCCTAGACTTGAGAATTAATCAATTGCACTCTATTCTCTCAACACTACTCCCTTACACTTACACACTCCCTCACACATGTATATGTGCCAATTTTGAACAAGTCTAACTGGTACGGTAGACCGGAGAAATAGTTCTCGGCCGACCGGGTCTTTTACTCAATCTAACTGAGACTGCCCAATCCAATTGAGCAACTATATCAAATGTAAACTCCAACAAGCCCAATCAAGTTTATTATAGTATGCGACCCTTTAGGATCTACTCACGAGAAAGAACCAAAATCATGTGTTCAGGAGTTATACCTTTCTGTCGATCTAATCGACGATGCCCAGATTCTGCTACTAGAAATCACCAACAGCAGCCAAATTACTCCTGTGTCTACAGGTATCCACACACCAACCTTTGAACTCGTCACTCCATGTTTCAGATGCTAGTCCAAGAACTATGAAGGTGGAAAACGCTTTTTCCCGGAATCCAGAAAGTATAGGCTACATAGGAAAACCGGAAATCTAGGAGATAAGAAAATCGAATTTTCTTCTTTTGATTATTCTTGAGAGTGTTAAAATAAAAAATCTGATTTTTTATTTTAGGATTTTCGGCTACGAGAGAGTAGATAGAATAGAGAGCAATTCATTAATTCTCAAGAGTAGGAATGATGATAATTTCATCAATTTTGTGGTGTTAGTGGAATCACTCAATAACCCCCCATTTCCCCACTATTCTCTCCCACTACTCCCTTACACACACACACACACACACACACACTCCCTCACACATGTAGATGTGCCGATTTTGACAAAGTCCAACTGGTCCGATCGACCAGAGAAATGGTGGTTAGTGGGTGATTCCACTAACACCACAAAATTGATGAAATGTTCATCATTCCTACACTTAAGAATTAATGAATTTCTCTCTACTCTCTATACACTACTCCCTTACACATTCACACACTCCCTCACACATCTAGACATGCCGATTTTGAACAAGTCCAACTAGTCCGGTCGACCGAAGAATAGTATTCGGCCGGCCGGAGTGACAAAAAGTTCCATCGACCCGAGATAGCTCTCGTTCGACCGAGTCTTTTGCCCAATCAAATTGTATGCCCAATCCAACTGATCATGCCCAATCCAATTGAACACATATCAAATGTAAACTCCAATAAGCCCAATCTAGTTGATTATAGCGTGCGACCCTTTAGGTATTTGCTATGTTGGTCGTGATAACAATTGTCAACAGTAATGAGAGGTATCTAGAAACACATCATTACTCCCAAATCACAAATAGTCCCGGTTATTCAAGTAACCACGAATATGATATTTTGCACTAATTCTTTTGTCCTTGATATCTAGATTAAACATATGTCACGAAGTATGTAAAACTTGTTCCGTCCAATCAGTCAGTTTCTTGATTCCTTAGTAGACTAATCAAATGACATTAATATCTCATATTAATTCACTTGTTCATGGCCATGAATTAGTCTCACTCAATCAAGGGTCCCAAGATATCACTCATGTTGTATAGAAGGGACAAATCTTCTATCTATCACACCTAATCCTGGCATTGTTCATAAATAAACCCAACAAATTCCTTTATAGCCCATCTTGTTACAGACGGCGTTTGACATCGTCAAAGCATACCATTAGCCAAGAAGGAAATCTCGCGTGATGTTAAGTCGAATGATTTAGGTGCAAACAGAATTATTATAGGAACATTATTGACATTTATACAACAATCTATGTAATGATCTTATAAGCGGGTCAGTCCTGTATCAATCACCCATGTGTTTAATTTAATATCTCCATATTTAATCACAATACATACTAGTCTCCATGCATTATTGTTTTCCTTATATTCCATAATAATGATTGACTACGGACATTTTAGAATTGCTCAATGTAACGATTACATAACTATCTAGGGACGTTATTATATGTTTTAATAGAAAAACACAATCGTATTCAAAACAATAATAATGGAATTCATGCCTTAATATTGCATAACATGAAAAAGAAATACAACAATCATTTCTGATGCGTTTTGGGGATTACAAAATTTTCCCTTTAAGGATCTACTCACGAGTAAGAACCAAAATCTTGTGTTCAGGAGTTATACATTTCTATCGATCTAATCGACGATACCCGCATTCATCATATGAGTTAGCAAGATTTTACAAATGTTTTGTTCATGATTTTTGCAAGCTTACTGCCCCATTAAATGCAATTGAGAATGAAGAGATACCATTCTTTTGGGATGGCCGCCATAAAGTATCTTTAAAAGGTAAATACGGTGAACATTCTACTTTCTATATTTCTAACTTGCTCCCTTTTAATAATTTTTCAGATTATAAAGCTGATTGTGATGATGATTCGAGGACGAATCAAGCTTTTCAAGGGAGAGGGGATGATACGAGTACCAACCTCGGGGCTGCCCAATTCAAAGGATCACAAACATAGACCAATAACGAGGCTTAGAACAAGGGACGTAAAACAACTATCTACATCATTAACCCGAGTTCTAAAGTATAAAAAGGATGCTAAGTTACATCTAGGAATGTTGTACGAGTCAACCTCTTAAGTTCCCAAGTGTACAATTAGGCCCTACCTAGCAAAGAGGCTAAGAAGGGCATTTTAGTAATCTTACAAGTTGATGGACAGCTTTGCGACAGTTTCGTAGAATGATCATAACTTTCGAACTATGTATCTAATGGACCTGATTCCAGTTGAATATTAAAGATAAGAGACAGATCTACAATTGTTATGAGACCACAAGGTCAGATTCTTCCCGCTTCGAGTCCGAAATCGGCACGCAACTTGATCCAACAATCAGTCCAGGATTAGGGATGAATTTTAGTCTTTTTGTATAATTAAAGTCTATGCTAGACTTTAATTATTTTCCAGCTATATTATTTACTTTATTTAGAGTATTTAAGTGTGTATAGAAAGTAGTTGCTATAATAAAGGACATGTGGTCCATTATCTTGTTTAGGTAGTTGATTTGATAGCAAGTTCTTTCCAAGAGTCCTACTTCTTCAAAGATTCTTCTTCCCATTGTTGTTAGGAACCAAAAACTCTCTATTTAAGAGATGCTTTGGCCTACATATTATTTACGTTAGATATATTGATATTTTGGTAAGGTTATTCCTTAATTCTCGTGTCTGAACTTTTTTTAAGAATTCATTCATTCTTGAGTTACTGTATCAACAAGTTTAGTTTCTCTTGTTGTGGTGTTTCAGCCTCCATCATTAATTAGCCTTCCTTAGCATTGCATTGATTATATTCCCTAGAAACTAGTTCGAGAATTAGAGAAAGACCGGGCTCAACTAAAAGTCGAACTCTTTGGTACTTTGTACCATTCGGTTCTTCATCATCGTCACTCCAAGTTTCAAATGCTAGTCGACGAACTATGAACATGGAAAATACTTTTTCCCAGAATCCACCAAATATAGGCTACATAGGAAAACCGGAAATTTAAGAGATAAGAAAATCAATTTTTCTTCTCTTGATTGTTCTTGGGAGTGTGTTAAAATAAAGAAGAAGAAGAAGAAGAAGAAGAAAAAATCTGATTTTTGCATATAGGATTTTCAGCTAAGAGATAGTAGAGAGAATAGAGAGTAATTCATTAATTCTCAAGTGTAGGAACGATGAACATTTCATAAATTTTGTGGTGTTAGTTGAATCACCCACTAACCCCACTTCCCTACTATTCTCCCTCACTACTCCCTTACACACACTCCCCCTCACACATGTAGATGTGTCAGTTTTGACCAATTCCAACTGGTCCGGTCGACCAAAGAAATGGTTCTCGGCCGACCGGAGTGACAGTAAGTTCGGTCGACCCGAGACAGCTCTCGGTCGACCGTGTCTTTTTCCTAATCCAATTGTATGCCCAATCCAATTGAACACCTATATCAAATGTAAACTCCAACAAGCCAAACCCAGTTGATTATTGTGTGCGACCCTTTAAGTATTTAATATGTTGGCTTTGACAACAATTGTCAACAGTAATGAGAGGTATCTAGCAACACATCATTACTCTAAATTCACAAATAGTCCCGGTGATTCAATTAACCACAAATATGATGTTTTGCACTAATCACTTTGTCATCGATATCTAGATTGAATATAAGTCACGTAGTATGTTAAACTTGTATCGTCCAATCAGTCTGTTTCTTAATTTCTGAGTAGACTAATCAAATGACATTAATATCTCATATTAATTCACTTGTTCATGGCCATGAATTAGTCTCACTCAATCAAGGGGCACAAGATATCACTCCTATTATAGCTCTTACAATGCTTTAAGGGACTGAAAACTTTAGGTAAAGTAACCCAAACACACCAATCAAAATGACTAGACAGGTCATTGTGATTCTTGACCAACTCAAGGAGTTTTGCATTTGATGTTCCCTTTGAATCCAACATAGGAAGAACACAGAGACGGTTAATGTCTGAAAGCAGCGCGGACGTAACTTCAACATCATTGTTTGCGGATATTCCATTTATGTGTTCAATGCCATATCTTGTCCTTTTCTGAAGTTCCTGTATCTTGTCCTCGAGATGGAGAATGTTGTATGGATTTTTTCTTCGAATAATAACGTTCTGGTACAGAATTAACAGATGCAAAACATATTGTATTCCTATCATCCTTGTAACTTGGTCATATCTGTCAATGCACTTCTCTACATCTTTAGCAACATCGCGTATTTCCTCCATCCAGAGCTTCAGTTTCTCATCTATGCCAACCACTTCTTGGAGTTGGATGTCAGCATCTAAAGCTTTCATCAGCTTTAGCTTTCTTCTCAGGGACTCAAATTTAGCTGCAACAATTCCAGAGGGATATGCTTCTGCTGCTTCTAGATCATGACTGAATCCGCAGGATCCATTTGTTGCCTTAATTTCATGATGAGTCTATATTTTACTGTTATTTTGGATTGTTTTCCTATTTGAATTGAGCCTAATTGAGATAATAATATATTAAATTAGTCTTTATGATTGTATATGCCTAAAAATATTCTTATTAATTTTATTTGATTCAATTCACTAATTTTCTAATATTTGATACAAATTAAAGGGCATTTTGGACATTACAGGAAAAGAAGAATTATATTTGACATGTGCAAATTTTTTACGTGCCAAAAGTTGAATTGGAATAGAATTTGGAGACTACTATAATCCCGAATTGGAATCCAATTACAATAAAGATATTCACAAGTCGGTGGAAGACTTCTTCTAAATCATTGCCTATAAAAGGACCAGCAAAGCCGCAAGGAAGAAAAATCATTGTATATACCATTCACAATTCATATCATCCCTGGTCATTCATGGCCATTCTCGGCCAGGCCAATCCGTGGAGCAAGAAACGGTTTGAGTAGCTGAGATTGGAGCTCGTGGATCGTTTTGTCACCTGTCTATTTTTTTTATTTTATTTTATTTTATTTTATGTTTATTTTAGCTAATTTTCTTGAGACTAAGACTTTCTTTGAAGGTCGAAATTTTTATAAGTATATTTGATTTATATTAATTTATGTATCTCGACGATATGGTTAATTGTTATTATTTAATCTTAATGCTTGCGATTTTCTGATCAACTATTGCATGAATCTATATTCTATGTTTAATTGTAGAGGCTAAGAAGTTCTATGTTTAATTGGATCACAGATAATAACAACATGACGTAAAATTGACTAGAGATAGATTCGATTTCCTTGTGTGGTTTCTAGCGAGTAGGAAACAAAAGTTAGGGAAAGTCCACGGAGTTTTATGCGGTTTTAGGCCTTAAAATTACGTAGAGATACGACTGATTTATTCTCTAAAGCTAGTAGTTTTTCGCTAAGAGATTGGGTCTAACTTATATTCGGGAATTTCTACCATTAATTAACCTAGTTGAGACTTAAATTAAGGAATCATTCATTTTTCTATAAAAGGAGTAGATTGGATTAGAGGTGTCTTAGTCCATTCGTTACATATATTTTTATCTCTTTTAAATGTATCTTTATTTTATTTTAATTGTTATTCATTATTAGTTTTAATTAATCAATTCGTTATTATTTTTGTTTAAATTAGGTTATAAGTAATACTCCCTCCATCCCAAAATAAGGTTAACAATTGAGTCTATTTTTTTGTTCCAAAATAAGATTAACATTTACACTTTCAAGAGAGATTAAATACCTTTTTTCCATTCTTACCCTTCTATTAAACACATCTCCAATTTTCAATTAATCCAATTTTCAAGTAACACACCCCTCTCTCTTGTAGACTTCACCTTGGAAATTAATGAATCCAATATTACTCCATACTTCACCATGTATACATTTGAAGTTTAACGTCAAGAACAAAGCTGTAGAAGGCAATATCATTGAAGTTTAAAGTCATGAACAAAGCTATAGAAGATCACAACACAATTGTCGGTAAAGTTTTGATGGATTTTGATTTGAATAAAATTCCTAAGGAAGGAGAAGAGTCTTTTGAAGTCAAAGAAGATGAAGAAAAAGAGACTTCTACAAAAATGAATTTCGATTTGAATAAATTTCCCAAAGAAGCGGTTTTTGAAGATAAAGAACTTCAACAATTCTATTGGCATATGTTAAAAACTTATTTTCCTAAGTCTTTCTAATATTACCATAATTCATGTTTGAAAGTGAGAGCATTTTTTTTTTGATACAGTTGGCATGCCTTTAGTCTCTCTGCTTAATGAGAAACATTCTGATGTTCTGGTAAAGTTTTGGTGATGTCTTATTGGCTTAATCATTAATCGTTTTTTTTTTTTGTATGCCTTAAGATTTCATTGTATGGCTTTAGTCTTTCTGATGTTCTCCATTAGAACTTTTCTATATATGACATTATGTGCAAGATGTTCAACAAGTTTTATAGTCTAAATTAAATTCTCAAGGGTAAGCTTCAAATAACTCATGAAACAGTAAGAACAAAAATGAGATATTCGAAAAATACTCAAGGCATCATCCTACTTCTAGATGAGATTCAACTCAAATAATTTAGAACTTCTTGCACTAATGTAGGATCACACTTTGTTTTAGTAGCAAGCTTGCCTTCTTTTTCTAGCTTTGCTTTGTTAATGTGTGGAATTTGATAGTTATTCGAACCCTTCAACTTCATTGTTTCCTTCATACACAACTGTAGGCTCACAAAAATATGGTTAGCTTTTGTTACTGAATAATCTTCAAATGACTTCAAAACAGAATTGATCAGTCCATCTATTGATTTGTGAGACTCCTTCTCTTGTAAGGACTGTATGGCTCTGAAAAATCCAAGATCTAAAACATTCAAATCCGGGGAATTTGGTGGTTGACACATTAAGCGAATATCAAATCCATCTTCTACCGCCACACGACAAAACTTATCATCATCAATAGCTATATGTGTTCTTGCATTATCTTGTTGGATAAATATTGTATTTCTAGTGTCCTCCCTTGGCCATTTTTCCTTAATGGCAGGTATGACTTTGTTAATCAAGACTTCTCTTATGTGCTCCCTCTTTACAGAAGTCATCGCTTTGGTCTCTAATGTACCTGCAACTCTGTTACGACTGCTTCTTTTGGCTGGTTCATTTGTGATAAATGGATATATACCAATTTTTCCAGAAAAAAGTTCATTTCCTCATTCATCAAACCTTGGGCGTGCTACAGCAGCTAAGAACATGACTTTTCCAATAAAATTTTTACTTTTGCAAGTACGTAACGGATTGCTTTCATCCGGTAAAAGATAATACCGTTGAGACTCTTTCTTCATGCGAACCAATTTCTCATCAATATGAATAATGTTAAACATTCCCATGAAAATTGGGTCGCGTGGTATGCTTCTTTGATCGAGCATGGATAAGCAAAATCGCAATCGACACATTTTATTTTCTTCGGTTAATAAAGGTTTAACTGCACTTGTATGTACTCGTATAACTCCTGAGTGTATGAGCCGATGAACTTTGGATTTGCTTATACCCAAGGCAAAAGATGTAGATTGCATAGTAGTCCTTTGGTGTAAAGGAATCTCAGAAAGTTTGGTCAAGTCAAATCCAATTTTTTTACGACCACAATTTTTCTTTTTGTGTGATACGGAAAGATCTTTTTTCGCACGATCCCATATTTTGGATACAGTCTGCCTACAAATCGCGTGAAGTGATGCCACATTAGTTATAGCACCATACTTCAATTTTCCATCGACACATTTTTGTAGAAGTGAATAGTGTATTGCTTGGCGTTCATTGTCCGATAACATGATGCTTTGTTTAGATTGCAAATGCAAACTGTCACCTGCAACAAAATTTTTTAGAATAGGGATATCAGAATTCAAGAGGATTATAATACAGCATTCAAATTTCCAAATAATAGTATCAATCAAAAAATTAAATCGATTGAAACAATACTATCTAGTAAAATTTCTTGAACATAAACTTCTTCTTCCAGAATCGGTGCAATGTTTAAATCAAATGAATTTTTTTCAGTAGGATCGATTTCAAGTAAAGGTAACTGATGGACATTATTTGAAGTCATAGTAATTGAGTTGTACTTCATCTTCAATGAATCAAAGATGCTTTAAATAAAAATAAATTGGCGGGAATTCTAAATTGTATGAAAATTTTAAATAAAAATTTTCAAAGACAAATAGATTGAACATGGAGGCAATAGCAGTGAATAATGCAGAAGATAAAGAGTATTGAAGATTTGTTGTGAAATGAAAATCTGTTGACCTTGATGGTGATGAAAAAAATGAAAGAAATTTTCCGTAAATCAAGAGTGGAGAGAGAGAGTTGTACTACTTAATGGAAAAGGGTATAATAGTCTTTTTATTTTATTCTTTTATTGAATTCAACAAATTCTTAATTTATGTGAAATACCCAAGTGTTAACCTTATTTTGGGATGGAGGGAGTATAATTTTTCAGTTAGATAAACAATCTTCGTTGGGACGTTCTTGTACTTACTACTTTATTACTTGTTGATATTTGTGCACTTGCAAATTTCGCATCAAATTTTTGGCGCCGTTGCCGGGGATTGTTTTTATCTAGTGTAGAATTACATTACTAAACCTAAGTTTATTATTTATTTGATTTTTTTTCTCTCTTTATTTTTTTTATTTACTTAAATTTTTTTTTGTCTCCGGCAAAAAGTTAAAAAAAGAGATGTATTGGATTAGTTCGCAATGGTTCAATCCAACATGTATGCCATCAAGGAACAATGCTAAAATTTCTATAATATAATCAAGTTCAAAGATAGCGCCATTACAAATCTACTTGAGAGAAAGATAGAGTCTGAGAAACTTGCAACAATGAGTTATCACTGCCAGTTTTGTGGAGGAAATCATCACATTAATCAATGTAGACAAGGTATGATGGTGAATTTTTATTATGATACTAATTATTATAATTGTTTTGGACAGAGTAATGTGGAGAATAATCAATATTGCTATCCTGGATGGAATAGATATCCAAATTATCAATGAGAGCAAAATTGTAATTTTCTTGAAACATCTCCACAACCTCCAACCCAATATAATGAAAGAAACCTCCGAGGCATGATGGTTAAATTTATTGATGAAACTAACAAAAGGTTGGGAAGTTGGAAAATCAAAATCAAAATTGTTTTGAAACATCTCCACAATCTCCAACTCAAGATAATGAAGGAGACTTTAGCGACATGCTCGCCAAATATCTTGATCATTCTAACAAAAGGCTGGAAATTAGTATCAACCTTGCAAAAGAGTCTGCTAAAATTAAGGAGAATTCAAAGGAGATGAGCGAAAGCATACAAATCTCCAAAAGGAATTTTGAGACCTCGCTGAAAAACATGGGAAGCTCAAATGGAAATATGGGAAAATCAGAATTAGAGTTTTGTTGAAACTTCTCCCAAATCTTCTTTTGATGGAGGAAACTTTGAAGACACGTTAGATAAAATCCTTGATTATAACTTGTAGAGGCTAAGAAGTTCTATGTTTAATTGGATCACAAATAATAACAACATGACGTAAAATTGACTAGAGATAGATTCGATTTCCTTGTGTGGTTTCTAACGAGTAGGAAACAAACGTTAGGGAAAGTCCACGGAGTTTTTTACGGTTTTAGGTCTTAAAATCACGTAGAGATACGACTGATTTATTCTCGAAAACTAGGAGCTTTTCGCCAATAGATTGGGTCTAGCTTATATTCAGGAATTTCTACCATGAACCTAGTTGAGACTTAAATTAAGCAATCGTTTATTTTTCTATAATAGGAGTACACTGGATTAGAAGTGTCTTAGTCCATTCGTTACATATATTTTTATCTTTTTTAAATGCATCTTTACTTTATTTTAATTGTTATTCATTATTAGTTTTAATTAATCAATTCATCCTTATATTAGTTTAAATTAGGTTATAAGTAATATAATTTTCCAGTTAGATAAACAATCTTCGTTAGGACGATCACCCACATTTGCTGGAGCTAGACTTTCGTTCTCTTGTCAGAATCTTCTACTTTTGAAGCATCTTCAAATAGGGCCTTAATTCACTGGAACCATAGACCTTAAACCATCTCTTACCTTAAATTCTCCAAATCCATACAATCGATATCTGCAAGAGACTGCAGCAATTCTTTTCTCTATCTTCAAAATTTTCCTCCCGAGCTTGCTCTGGCGGAATGAACTGAACAATAACATAGGACTGAAACATTTAAGATCTTCTCCGGTATGCTGCTGAAAGGAAAGAAGGGAACTTGTTGCTGCCATGGTTGTTAAACTCGAGATTCTACGTAGACTCGGTGGAGGGGTGAAAAATCGTAAACTCGTGAATCGTAAAAAAATCGTAAAATCGTACCGAAAAATTAAAATATATATTTTATATATAAATAACAATAATTAACATATAAATCATTAATTTCATTAAAACATAATCAAGAATCATACATAAATTAAAAGATAAGATTAGAAAAGAAGGAGAATACACAACTCAAACGATAATAATTACTCCCATTAGAATATTTTTATTTGTTGGGAAACTGAAGCTATGAAAATCATAATTATAATCAAGGCACGTAGCCGCCACCTCCATGTTCTCCCCCGTCACGGCCACCGTAACCTCCTCCGCCACCCGAACCACCACCACTGCCGCCACCACCAACACTTCCATATCCACCTCCATGAGCTCCGCCGGCACCATATCCTCCACCACTCCCACCTCCTGCACCTCCACCATAACCACCTCCATGCTCACCACCATATCCTATCCCACTACCTCCATGCTCACGTTCTTTATTGATGAGAAACCATTCCCATAGAAGGTGCAAGCTTTGTAGAAATTACCCAGGCCAAAAATACCCAGGGATTCCCTGTCCCGTCCCCTTCTTCTTTCTCCCCTCATTCAACTAGCCATTTTTTGTCCTTTTTTTTGTAGAATCGGTAGAAACGTACGATTCTACGTTTTTACGATACGAGTCTACGTTTCTACCCCGTTTCTACCAGATTGCGATTCTACTCACGATTCAACACGTTTTGCCTCCGTAGAATCGTAGAAACGTACGTTTCTACGTGTTAACTCGCGTTTTTAACAACCATGGTTGCTGCCACATCTTTTTTCTTTCATCACTCTCTGCTTCTGCTACTACTGCTCCCATAAATTCTTCAAGTGGAACCATTTCATCTCTTATCTTTTCAAGACACCTCATTAGACCCTCGGAATGAAACAAGTTTTCTGTTAGGAAGACATTCAGGTGGTTCAAGGCAGAACTAGAAATGCTACCACTGGTGGCATCTTCTGAAGAAGAAAATGGCAAATTCATTTTCCTATGAGTGAGAATTTTCTTTCCTTCTTCAGATAAATTATGAATCTCAAGAGTAACTTTATCAACTTCCAATGCTAGTTCATATTTCAAGTAAGGCAACTTGAGTGTAGAAACCCCCTTTTTCTTTGCAATTTTTTTCCTCATACTGGGATATCACATCTCCGGCTCTGCGGGGCGGCTAAACGCTTCAACCATGTCCTCAACAGACTTTATTAAAGCATTCATCATCACTAATTCCTTTCCCAATAATTCGATCTGCTCTTTGACATTAGCTATTCGCTGTGCTACTTGAAAAGTCAAATCAATTGCACGAGAAACTAAAGCCACAGCCACCACAGTCATATTCTGATAGTCAGAAAACTCAGTCAAATAGGTAAGGCCAGAGCAACTATCAACCAAACCCGGAAAAATATTAGAAGATCGAATTATTCATATAAGAATCAATGAGTTTCCCCCACACATATCCATATCAATAGGAATCTTCTTCTTTGTTTTCCTTATTCATCACTATTTTTCTTCATTGACTAGCTTATTTTCCTCAGCATTTGGAGCTGCAAATCTCCGAAAAGCTCTATCTACATCGGCTTAAAAACTCTTTGAGAAAAGGTAAAACAAAATTACTTACTAATAATATTAAAAAAAAAATTTCTTGAAATTTGTTTCATTGACTTTGTGATACCCGTAACTTTTTGTCTACATGTTATTTTAAGTGTAATTTATTAATGGTAATTATGTGTCTATTTAAATTTATAATATGTTACATGTTTCATTATGTGTACGTTTTATTGAAGGGTATTTCACACACGTATCGTAATTTGGGGAATTGTCATAATAGAAATAAAATAAAATAATAAAGTGGAGAAAGAGACGCTTGAGTTTAAGGAATGGAATAAATGGAAGGACTTCATGGGTTGGGGGGTTAGAGAATTTATAAGGCATTACTGGTATGGATTTAATTGGGAAGGGTGAGGGATTTATTATATAACGTATAGAAGTAGAGGGGACGGGGTTACATATAAGCTATATGTATATGTACAGGGATCAAGGGCTATCAATGGACAAAAGTAAAAAGAATCTTTTTATTTGTTGGGGGAAGGGTTCTGGGAACCAGATCAACAGGATAAAAAAAAAAAAGAAAGAAAGAAAGTAGGAGGCGGCACAGTAGGGTGCCAAGAGCATTTTTGAGAGATTCAGGTTTCTGGTCTGACTTTGAGAGATCACTGAGGTAGCGTTATCTGTTCGTTTTCAACCCATAATATACCGAATCGAAGATAATTTTATTAGCTTCGAGTGAGCGCAAACGGAACGTCATTCCGAATCCCGAGCAGAGAGTTATAGCTCCGAGAGTAAGACTGGGCAGTGCAGATTTTAGGATTTTCTGTTATCGCGTTGTGGTAAGGAATTGAACCCCTTCTTGTTTTTAATATAACCAAATGTTAATAAGTATTTGTTGATAGAACTAGTGATTTGATTGGAATTTCGAAACGTTTACTTTTTATAGAAAAAGAGGAATCAAGTATGATATTTTTGACGATTTGATATATGCATAACAAGATTAAATTTCTACTATTGGTTTGAAGGTAAAATGGAATTAATTATATGTTTTTTTTCAGTTCTAGAGCATGCATAATGCCCATATTACATAAAGTATAATCTTTCTATTATTTTAAAAAGTAAAGTATGTTCTATGGCTTAATTAAGTAATCATCGCCCGCGACCGAAGCCGAACGTTCGAAGTATACCCCCGGTTGAAGGACTCGATGAGTCAAATCCCCGCGACCGAAGCGAATGTTCGAAGTATACCCCGGTTGAAGGACTCGATGAGTCAAATTCGATGTGTTACTTAAAAGAGACAAAGAAAATAAATATTATTTTGAAAAGTTAAATGTTAAAGAAATTGTGGTCGGTTAAAGGACTCTTGTGAGTCAATGTTTTTCCTAATCGACTAAAGTACCGTTTTACGGTAAAGGACTTTTTCAAGTCAAGAATTTTCCTAATGAATATATAATGTTTTCAAACTGCTTGATTCCGAGAGGAGTTTAATTTCTTATTGAGTTGAAAGCTCACTCCTTACCATGTTGTTTTTCAGGTGAAGTTAGCAATAGTGAGAATGTTGTATGAAATTGTGAGAAGTGCCTTTGATGATGATGTTATGTGCTTTATGGATTCGAGTTTTGTTATGAAAGGTTATTTTTTATGTTCATTAGAAGTTAGTTTCCGTTGTAATGTATAATGTTATATCTTGTAAAGATTATTTTCTTTTGAAGTTATAGATGATGAAGTTTTAAGTCCATATAATTGTTTTTAATAAGTTTGAGGGTAAAGAGTAAGGGACCTTGTGTCAGTAGTATGGGCTATTGACACGGTCGTGTCTCGCCTCTCGGATACGGGGCGTGACAGACTTTGAGTTCCTGAATTAAAAGTCTACCGTGTTTCGTAATTTTCTTTTCAATCTTTGAAGCTTGACTACTGGAAATACAGAGAATGACGACGGAGAAGTTGCCCCGAAAAGGTAGTAAGAGCCTGGAATGATAATGAAATTCCTTTGTTAGTTCTATTAAGTCAGTTCCTGCAAACGATTCTCATTGTTACAGGGAATAGGAGAAGATACATTAGACATACTTTCCTAAAAATTGTTGTTTGAATAGCTTATCAATCTGCGGATTGGGTCGCAACTGTTGCACTTGGTGTTCTTTCCAGAAGCCAAGCTCGTAAAAGAAATGATCCAAAGTCTATAATCATGGCATTCTGGGCTCCTTTCCTTCTTTTACATCTTGGTGGCCCCGATACAATTACTGCCTATGCTATGGCAGATAACAAACTCTGGTTAAGGCACGCGCTTGGCCTAATTGTCCAAACTGGGGTTGCAATTTATATCTTTGTCACTTGCTGGCTAGGAGGAGAGGCAGTAAATATCCTTACCCTCTTAATGTTTATCCCTGGATTAGTCAAGTATGGAGAGAGAGGACATGTATTCTATATTCAGCAAGCAGGGGAAGATTTCGAAAGTCCATGATTTCTGACCCTGATCCTGGTCCTAATTATGCAAAATTCATGGATGAATATGTTGCCAGAAAAGCTGAAGGATATCGAGTTTCGCTTGGAAGAGCTACAGATGTGTCCCAAGTAGTGCATTGTCCTCCAAGTCCAACAACAGCTCATGGCCAAAGTATCCCAGAAGCTGAGATCTTAAATGAAGGTTTTTACTTCTTCAAGACTTTCAACAAGCTCTTTGCAGATCTCATCCTTGGTTTCCAGGACCAGAGTGACAGCCAGACATTTTTCAAAGAGATTTCTTGGGACAAAGCTTTTAGCATATTTGAGGTTTAACTTGGCTTAATATTTGACATTTTAGGTGCCACTGATTTTTTCGTTTATGGGCTTCTTTCTTCGAATCCTCATTTTATCATCCACTCTTGCAATTCTTATAGCTTTCTTGATTATAGATAAGCATCAATATTCCACTGCAGAGGTTCGCATTACATATATATTGTCTTCTGGAGCTGTTACTTTAGAGATATATACAGCCTTTATGGCAGCTTCATCAGATCGGATGCTTTTTTTGCTGATTCAAAGCCTCCGAGTTCGTCAAAGAATACAAATCCATAAATAGGAAAGAAGCTACTATAAAGTTGTTTCATGTGAACACTGATTTTAGGCCATCAGAAGTGAAAGGAGACAGAAGCAAGACAGTGTTGTTTGATGCTTGCAGACTTGCCAAAGCCTTGCAGTCTTCTGAGGTAGCCAAATGGGAGACGATAACCCGAGTTTGGGTGGAACTGTTATACTATGCTGCAGCTCAATGCAGATAGAACGATCATGCTGAGCAGCTCATAGAAGGCGGCCAATTGCTAACTCATGTATGGCTTCTAATGGCACATTTTGGCATGACAGACCAATTCCAGATTTCTAAAGGCTATGTAAGAGCAAAATGGCAAGTTCGGCTGAAGGAGGCTTCTGAAGGGACACTGTGTTATATA
This sequence comes from Vinca minor, assembly GCA_026122235.1. NCBI lineage: Eukaryota > Viridiplantae > Streptophyta > Magnoliopsida > Gentianales > Apocynaceae > Vinca > Vinca minor. Next base: position 265,868 of record JAOCZM010000168.1, read on the forward strand.
CTGAGGCTTTTTAGGTAACTAGATAGAGTGAATGTGCTTTTGCAAGCTACACGAATCCAAGTTTTTATATACGAGTTATTATTAATGTAGTATGGAATAACAAGTTATCAATGCAAAAGTCTAATAAGAATGTAAACCCGTGACAACTTTTATGGTATATTTGTTTTATCCACATGCAGATATGCACGTGATAAAATTTTAGTAAATTAAAAGTTTTCATAAGTTTATCTTGTAAAGCTATATTCAACAAATAGAAGTTTTAAATAAGAACGTGATCCAGGAACAAAATAGTACAAAACTTTATATAACTGAAAACATATAAGGCTATTGTCACTAAAAATATACAATACTTTTTGTAGAGATTAGGATCTTCCACGTGCATTTGCACTTGATAAATGTATAGTAAAATTAAACCCTTTATGCTGGAGTAATTATCAAAAGTGAATAATAAAATTAAAAATCTGAGCACATTGTCGAAGTTGAGTGAATTGATGATGCAGAAATGAAGATTTTGTTTCCGCTTTCTTGGTCAAGTACCCAAATAGATGCCAAGTATAGTCATAATTAAAAAAAAAAAAAAAAAAACCAATCAAATGCAATTACTCCTTAGAAAATAACTCTCATAGATTAATTATTTGTATGAGGCAAATTACAATTTTTGCAAATTCCATCTGCACCCTGTCTCATTTGCTGATCATCTTAGGGTTAGGGCTTCATGGCCTCCTCTGTAAAAATTGCAGAGCAAATCGCAATCAATTTCCAAATTAGGAAAAATGTCATATCTAGGAAAGTTGAACTCAAAGATTACATAGAGTGCTCAAGATTCAAACGAAATTCACTAAGAAATGAGCTACAAGCCAGCTCAATTCCAAGGCTGAACCAGAGAAGGAAGAAGAAGAAAGGGCGGGAAAAGTGAAAAGTAACCGCCAATCTCAAAATATCTGAATGGGTGTAACTGCCCAATCTCCTTCTATTTATAGCTGAGCCAATCAACTGCTGACCCGGAAATGACCCGCGAGAAATACCGACATGGCAATCTCTTTTAAAGCCAACCCTTGATCGAATCCTTCCTCATACCTCAACTTATTATTTATCATTACATTTTATAACATTCCTTCCCCTTAAAAACCATCTTGTCCTCAAGATGACAAAGAAAAATTAGGCAATTTTTTGAGAAATTCATTTGCATTTTCCCAGGTAGCATCTTTTGTTAGTAATGCCCTAGGATCATTAGCATATGTTGTACGTTTTATATATTTTGATCATGCCATTTGAATAGTTAATTTTGTTTTTAAACATCAAATATGTGATTTGATAGTAAAACTCATTAGCTTATCAATTACTATTCTGATTGTCCCTAATTTTATGTAATGTTATATACAATGAAATAAAACTAGTATAATGATGTTTGATTGACTGTTATGTTTTACTAATCATGTGTAATGATTGCAAATCATATCATAGATACAATATATGGGATATATTGCATCATACGTGATCCGAAAGAGAAGTAATACTTCATGGTTCTTTAGTCACCTTATGTCTCCATTGTTTCCAGCATCAATGGAGCTATATTTTGACTCAGTCGGACGTTACCTTTAATCGAGTAATTAATACGACTGATGATCGGATGTAATATCCTATCACGGCTTGAATGTGAGAGTCATTGTAATGGATTTGTCCTCTCTTATTTGAGAGAAATATCTGTGGGGCCCTCGATAGGAAAGACTGTTTAAATGCATGGCCAGTGCTCAAATGTATTTAATAAAGTGGTTATTAAATACTGTTTGTTGGAAAAGTCTACCTGGAGATCGAGCATAAATACAATTAAGCTTTATGAGGGTGACAACTACCATGCCTTATGCTTAATTTGGATATCGCGAGAAAAAAGGATTGAATAGTGGATTTATATTAGGTTCCACCCCACATTCAGTCACTCTGGGTGGTCACAGTGTCCTGCTAGGGACCGCGTGTGATTTATGAACACATACTAATATTAAGTGTGTTTTTATTGCCATTGTGATATGAACCTACAGGGCCACACGCATAGACGAATCAACGGGCTTCATGTCCAGATTAAATAAATCTAGAATGTGTCTAGGTTCGTTGCATCTGAAATATATTTTTCTAAGAAGAATAAAATGTTATTGTTCGAATTATAGAATAAGGAAGGGAAATTTCGGTATTTGCTTTTCAGCAGGGATTTCGTGGGAGTTATTATGCAATAAAAACTCCCACTGTCAGAAGAAGTTGGGACTACGTGGGAGATGGTTCTCGGAACAAACTCTCACGCCCTATATAATCTCTTTTGAGGCGAAACCTTAGACATTCTTCGAAGAGCCGCAAAAACCCAGTTTCCCGAAATCAGATTTTCGCCTTTCTCTTCTCTCTATTTTCCCGAAACTCAGAAAAATGAAGAGTTAGCACTCGTTGTTCGTTTCATCGCGTGGATACCGATAGAGAGAAATTACGCAAGGGAAGGCTTCTGGTAGTCGCAACACAGCATCAGTTTTTAGAAACCATTAACCGAAAATCGTAAGTATTTTCGTCTGTTTTTCTATTCTTATGGTATGAGCACGGTCATGCATTTAAACAGTCTTTCCTATCGAGGGGAGGATTCAAGGGTGTTTAGAACAAGTTTCTGCCCATGAATCTGTTAGTATAGTGCCCTAGGACCATTAGCATATGTTGTACATTTTATATATTTTGAGCATGTCATTTGAATAGTTAATTTTTCTTTTGAACATCAAATATGTGATTTTATAGTAAAACTCATTAGCTTACGCAATTACTATTCTTATTGTCCCTAGTTTTATGTAATATTCTTTACAATGAAATAAAACTAGTATGAAGTTTGATTGATGATTATGTTTTACTGATCATGTGTAATGAAAAGAAATCATATCATAGACACAATATATTGAGATACATTTGTAGGGATTCATGGCCAGAAACTCGTTCTAAACACCCATGAGTCCTCCCCCGAAGGATCCGCTCATACCATGGGAATCGAAAATTTAAAACTAAAGCTTACATTTTTCTGTTCAAGATTCTGATTCTTTGAATGAAAGAGTTTGTGCTGATGGCACCAATAGCTTTCCTTTTGCGGAATTGCGCTCGACCGGTATCCATGCGACGACACGAATATCGATTGCTAGCTCTTCGTTTTTTTCGAGTTTCTGGAATTAGAGAGAAAAGGAGAGGAAGAAAACCGAAATAGGATTTCGGAGTCTTTTTGGTTTTTGGGGCTCAAGCATTAATTGCTAGGGTTTCGGCCAAGAGAGGTTTATATAAGGTGTGAGAGGTTTGTTTCAAAAACAACTCCCACGACCCTTCAACCTCTTCTGGCAGTGAGAATCTTTAACTCCCACGTCCTCTAGACTTCTGCTGGTAGTGGGAGTCTTTATCGGATAATAACTCCCACGTAATCCTAGCTATAACTAAATACCGAAAATGCCCCTCATTCATCCCTAATTCGAATAATAACGTTTTATTATTCTCAGAAAAATAAATGTCAGATACAATGACCCTAGACACATTCTAGATTCATTTAATCTGGACATGAACCTCGTTAACTCGTCTATGCGTGTGACCCTGTAGATTCATATCACAATGGAAATGAAAACACACTTAGTAGTAGTATTGTTCATAAATCACAAGCGGTCCCTATCAGGACATTGTGACTACCCAGAGTGAATGAATGTACAACGGAACCTATTATCAATCCACTATTTGATTCTTTTGTCTCGCGATATCCTAATTAAGAAAAAGGCATGGTAGTCGTCACCCTTATAAAGTGTAATTGTATTTATGCTCGATCTCCAGGTAGAATGTTCCAACAAATAGTATTTAATAACCACTTTATCAAATTCATTTGAGCACGGCCATGCATTTAGGCAGTCTTCCCTATCGAGGGGCCCATGGATATCTCTCTCTAATAATAGAGAGGGACAAATCCCTTACAATGCCACTCACATTCAAGCCATGATAGGACACTACATCCGATCATCGGTCGGATTGATTACTCGATTAAAAGTAATGTCCGACTGAGTCAAAACGTGGCTCCATTCATGCTAGAATCAATGCAGACATAAGGTCTAAGGATTCCAAAATAGTATTGAGGAAGTAATACTTATGACTAAGGACCATGAAGTATTACTTCTCTAACGGATCACGTCCGATACAATATATTGCATCAACGATATGATTTGTATTCATTACACATGATTAGTAAAAATCATCAATCAAACATCATACTAGTTTTATTTCATTGTAAAGAACCTTACATAAAACTAGGGACAACTAGAATAGTAATTACATAAGCTAATGAGTTTTACTATCAAATCACGCATTTGATGTTCAGAAGAAAAATTAACTATTCAATTGACATGCTCAAAAAGATATAAAACGTACAACATATACTAATGCTCCTAGGGAAGTACTAACAATCTCCCACTTGCCATAGGTCTAATCATACATGATTATCAATCCCTAATGACCTAGTATGACTTTCATGTTTAGGTTGCGGGAGTGGCTTGGTGAATGGATCTGGAATATTTTCGTCTGTATGAACTTTGCAAATTCTAACGTCTCCTCTGTCAATGATCTCTTTAATCAGATGGAAACGCCTGAGAATGTGTTTGGATTGTTGGTGAGATCTAGGTTCCTTAGCTTGTGAAATGGCACCAGTACTATCACATTAAAGGTCTGCTGGGTTCACAATGTTAGGGATGACACCTAACCCATCAACAAATTTCCTGCTCCAAACAGCTTCTTTAGTTGGTTCAGAGGAAGCCAAATACTCAGCTTCTGTTGTAGAGTCGGCCACGGTTTCTTACTTGGAACTCTTCCAGCTCACAGCACCTCCATTTAAACAAAACATAAAACCAGATTGCGATCTAAGATCATCTACGTCGGTCTGGAAGCTTACGTCTATGTAACCATTTAAAACCAAACTTCCTACCTGGCCTCCTTAAACCAAGAACATATCTTTAGTCCTTCTCAAGTACTTAAGAATGCTCTTGACTGCAGTCTAATGTGACTCTCCAGGGTCAGATTGATATCTGCTAGTCATACTTAACGCGAATTAGACATCCGGGTGAGTGCATATCATGGCATACATAATAGACCCAATGGTTAAAGCATTTGGGATCTTACTCATGCGCTCTTGGTCTTTCTTTATGGAAGGTCCTTGAGTTCTGCTGAGTTTAATACCATGTGACATGGGCAAGAATCCCTTTTTAGAATCTTCCAAACTGAACCGTTTCAGCTCCTTGTCAATGTGTCCACTCTGGCTTAGGCCAATCATTTTGTTAGATCTATCTCTATAGATTCTTATACCCAAAATGTATGCCGCCTCACCTAGCCTTTCATGGAAAAGCAATTCTCCAACCAAGCTTTTACATTTTGTAATGTGGGGATGTCATTTCCAATCAGTAAGATGTCATCCACATAAAGCACAAGGAACACTACTGCATTGTTAGTTACTTTCTTAAACCCAAAGTTCGTCTTCATTTTTTATGAAACCAAATTCTTTAATTGCATCATCAAAGCAACGATTCCAGCTTCGAGGTGCTTGCTTCAATACATAAATGGACCTTTGAAGTTTACACACTTTGCTATGATTTGATGGATCAACGAACCCCTCGGGTTGTGTCATATACACATCCTCGAGAAGGTTTTCATTAAGAAACACATTCTTAACGTCCATTTGCCATATCTCATAGTCATAATATGCGGTTATGGCAAGTAAAATCCTAATAGACTTTATCATAACGACATGAGAAATGGTTTCATCATAGTCAATACCATTAATTTATCTATAACCTTTAGCTATTAGTCGAGATTTAAAAGTGTGTACATTACCATCCATGCCATTTTTATTTTTGAAACACCATTTGTTATCAATGACTATACACCCTTCTATTGGGTCAACCAAAGTCCACACTTGGCTATCGGACATGGATTGCATCTCAGACTTCATAACTTCTAGCCACTTATCTGACTCAGAACTATGAAAATTGCCTTTTGTAGACAGTGGGTTCATCTTGATCAATTAGTTCAATGTGATGATCATCAGTCACGAGAAATCCATATCTCTCAAGATGTTGATATACCCGACTTGACCTCCTTGGGCCTTGTGATAAAGATTGAAGCTTAGTATCAGCACGTGAGCTTGCACTACAATAAAACAGTTAAATAGCGACCGAAAATTTTGGTCACAAATTTAACGACTGAATACCGACCGAATAGAAACTGAAAACATATCGGTCGTTATTCCTTCGCCCCTCCGTAGGCCCAATCAGTCCCGTTGACTAAATTGAAACGCCGTCGTTTTGTTAACCATTAACGACCGAATACAGACGGATATTAACGACCGTTTACCGACGGAATATATAACGACCGAATATCGACGGCAGTTAACGACCGAATACCGTCGGAAAAAATAACGGTGTTTATTTTTATAGTAATAAATGAATGAAATAAAACGACGTCGTTTTATGTATGTTAACGACCGACTACCGCCGGAATAACTAACGACCTATTACCGACGGAATACTTAACGACCGACTACCGACGGAAATTACCGACCGAATACCGACGGAAAGTATAACGGTTATATTTTTAAAGTAATAAATGAAGAAAACAAAACGGCATCGTTTTGTGTGTTGTAGCGACCAAATACAGACGGAAGTTAACGACCGAATACCGACGGAAGTTATAACAGTGTTAAAACGACGTCGTTTTGTAGACTGGCTTCTCAAAAAAGACCAAAGGGAAGGAAGAAGCTTCTTCTTAAAAGGAAGGCGAAATCCCTACGACGGAATTCTTCTCCCACTTCCGTCCCTCCACCTCGCCACCTCCATCATTCCATTTTGCGACTGCCATCCCTCCATTTCGCCACCGCCTAGCATCTCCGAAGCCACCGCCTAGCATCTCCTAAGCCACCATCTCCGAAGCCACCATCTCCGACGCCACCCCACAGTAAGTCATTCCACCTCGCCACCTCCATCCCTCCACTTCGCCACTGCTATTCCTTCATGTTAATTTTTTTTTCTGTTTTATTATTATTAATTTTTTTTTGTGTTTTGTTTGTGCAGATTTTTTATCTTGAACTATTCTGGAATTTTTGTTGATTATTTAAAACTTCAATGTGCAATACCTATGAGAATGAGAATACTATATTTTTTTTCTTTCGAAAATAAAATGCAATATGTTAACACGACTGAATTTTTTCATGAATTAGTTAAAGTTTCCTCCAAGAAATTGAAGACTGAGCAATTTCTAGTTAGTGATTGTTTGAATGAAGTGGAAATTGATTAATTTTATTCATGTACGCATATTTTGGGAGGTAAATCAAGTGGTTGATGCGTTACCTAAATATGCAACTTCTCTGCCTTGGAACAGTAGCAAAATTTTCTGAATAATCCCAAACTTTACTTACGAATCACGGATCAGTGACAAGAGAGTGAAAAATTTTCCAAGATCAAAAGTTTCATAATGAATGTAGTTTGTAGTTCGAATATTATGTGTCTTTCAATTTCCTTTTCGTTTTTTCAAGTTTGTATGTTTATGTTCTAACATTGGCTTTTTTGAAAGTCTTATGTATGTGCATAACATTGGCTTTTAATTAAGTTGGTATTTAGGCATACTTAAGAGACGATTTTACTAACTTTTAGAAGTTATTACTACGATAAAACTTTATTCTTCAATTTTTACTGAAAGATATATTATATACTAGACAGGATTCAAATTCATGATAGTCTTATTCGAAAATAAAAAATATATTTGCTTTTTGATATGGATAACAACGTGGAATTTCTTCATCTGGCCTAGCTTCAAGCTGCCGCCCATTTAGAAACTTCCCAAGTTTGATACTCTTATTTATCCTTTTTTCCTTTTCTTTTTTGATGAATAATTAAGTTTATTCCTCTAATCTGATCACGTTTATTGCTATTCCAGGAAAGAAAACCTAAACCAAGACCATGCTTCCAAGCCTAATTTAGCAGCCCATCTATCTATGTATACGATCTTTAGGAATTTGATCATCTCCAATATAAATTTTGGGAGGGAAATCAAGAATATATATAATTTCTCATTGCTTTTGTATCGCCTTGATTAGGACGTTTGCCAGTTTCGATGAAGTAATAAACCTCAATCTTGGATCTAAACTTCACATTTGATTGCAAATGATTGTAAAACTGCAATAAAACAGTAGCATTTCTTGCTAGATACTTTTATATATTACCCGAATCATAGAATTTCTTGGACTTCTTAGGATAGCTTCATTGTTTTATCTACTTATGAAATGAATACTAGAAACTGCTGCTTAGACCTTCAATGTTCAAATTATGGTTGAAAGGGTGAAAACGCCATTCTTATATGTTCTTATATTATGAAATTGAGGGAGTACATTGTATTATTGCATATATTATTCAATGTAGATTGGCGGAATTTGGTTGTGTTTATCATTTGAAAATTAATGCATAATATTGTACAATATGGATTAATATTAATATTGTAACACATAAGTTTTTATTCTTTCCGTGTATTTCAGAGATGCCGCCAAGGAAAGGTATACGAGTAGCCTTACCATTTGGTTCGCCAGCCACGTCTGCTCCGGCCTCCACTTCCCGGCCTGGTTCATCACCAGATTTGGTGGAGACACCACGATCTGCTCCCGTGCCCATTACGACACCACGATCTGCTCCCGTGCCCGTTACGACACCTCCATCACAGGCTGATGATGCACAGACATCTAGGGATGCGTTTGCGGCAGTACACGCGGCCCGAGTCTACGCCGGTAGCGAGATCGGCGACTCACCCGATCGGCTGTCCCCACGAGCGCGTCGATTCACGGCGGAGTTGCGTCCCACGGTGAGATACGCGTATTCTCCCTGCTGACCTACCCTTGGCACGTAAGTAACTAATTTATTTCCTTTAAGCTAATTATACTACTTGTCGTCATTATAGTAACTAATCAAATTTTTTGTTTGCTATTATAGTTTCAGGTTGGCATCCAGCTGTTCCGCCGCAATTACTTCAATTTTTCAAGATCGTTTCAAGGGGCATATAGCACCATCAAGGATGTTCCCCAAGAAGAAGAAAATTTGTGGTGGGACGAGTTCAAGGTAAGTAAATTAGAAAATAAGTTTTGAATTTAGAAGTCTTTTGATTTAGAAGTCTTTAAATTTAGAAGTATTCGAATTTATTTATCTAACATTATTTCAAATTGCGGGAAAAAAGTATCGCTGGGCTCCCGAGCATGAGGATGGCGTCAAGACAGGGTTGGCGTACCATGCGACGAGGAGACTAAGCGGCCTTATGAGCGGCGCTCGGAAAAAAAATAAGAAACCGAAATGGGTTTACGAGACGGATTAGGGCGCGACTTGAAGAGTACTGGAAGACTCCGGAATTTAAAGCCAAGTCGGCACAAGCAGCAAAAAACCGGAAAGAAGGGAGGGGGTGGAAAAGGCCCGATGAAGCACAGGGAGGTTCGCTCAGCCACATTGAGCAACCACATGAGGCGGTATGCGATCTTTATTAATTTACGTATTCTTATATTGTATGTGTTTTTTGTTCGTATTTAATGAATTTGTTTAACAGGAAAAGGAGGCCGGACATGCAGTCCCATTCTCGGCCAGTTACGATCATGTTCATCAACACCATGTCGGGCCAAAGAAAGGCGAATGGGTTGATGTAGATTCTAGAGAGTTGTCTGTAAGTATTTAATTACCGTTTTTCCTTTTTTGATATTAGTTATTTAATAAAATATCCTAATGACAATTTTTTTGACAGCGGGTGTTCCACGAGGTTTATGACGACGCCGCCAACAAAGAAACTCAAGCTGGGACTGCCTCCTCCGGATTTGCCGACGCAGATTGAGTTGTCTGCTGAGGCTGCGGGTGGGCTAAGAAGGGCCGTGTCCAAGGACTCGGTTCCTTTAGTGATGTGGTAAAGACAATGAAGCGAGGCAGTCAGGCGGTGTCGTAGTCAGACATAGTCCAAATGCGGAGCGAAATGGAAGAAGATTTTAAGAAAAAACTAGCCGAGCAAAAAAGAGAATTCAAGATGAGGGAAAAGCAGAGAAACAAAGGTCTAGCTAGTATGTTAGCTGAAATTTTAACAAATAGGGACCAGGTTGTATTAAGTGCCTCAGAGATAGAGAGCAAATTGAGTACCATCTTAGACGATGATTTAGAATCAGACTATGACGACGACCCTTTAACTGTCGATGATGTTTTGGGGAGTCAATAGACTATTTAGTTAATTTTGTATCAATTTGTAACTATTGTTAGCTTTTAATGCTTTTTTTTAAGTTAAGTTTTGTGATTATTTTGGAATTTGCATTTTTGCTTATGTTTTCTGTTGAAATGGAAGAGAGCTGATTGGTTTATGTTTTGTTTTGAATGGAAGATAGCTGATTGTTTTCTGTGCAGGGGGTCTGTTATATAGTGACCCAGTTCTGTTACTGGAAAATTGGCTTCATACCGACCGATGAGCGACTGAATAGCGACCGTCTTAGGGTTTAGGGTTAGGGTTTAGCGACGTAGTAGCGACGGATTTAGATCGAGGCTTAATTGCGACCGAATGGCGACCGAAACGTTCTTTTCCGTCGCTATGTACAGTGATAAGTTCATATTTTCTATATAAATTATACTTCCTTTTCACTTAATTTTTACCTAAAGAATATTATATTTCTATATTTTAGAGTCAATTTAATATCAACTTCTTAATATATTTATTTTGATTTGATTTATATATTTTAGGTATTTTTTAGATGTTAAATAGAAACATATTATTAAGAATCTTTATTTTAGGATTATATTATATTTTCTTTTATTTATTTGGCAGGAAATCATATTAATTGGATACTAGTTGATATGGAAAAGGAAACAAAGACTTCTTTATCTCTATAAAAGAGGGCTTCATGCCCTAAAGAGGACACAAGCCCGAGACCCCAAAAATAAGTCACAAGAATCAGCCGCATAAAGAAGCAACCACCGACCAGCCAAAAAAACCGTCATCCACCAAGCTTCAACTTCGCAGCCACCAATCCGCCACCCGCCACCAATCATCGTCATCACCACCAATTACTGTTCATCGCCATCACTGTTCATCGCTGGTGCTGAGTTGAGGAGATTCAATTTGTGGAGACAAATTTCGACATCAAGTTGTAATCTAAATTCATTCCTTTATATTATTTTCTTGATTCGTAATTTTTCTCATGTCTAAATTAATTGTCATGGTTGATTTATATATGATGATTGGCTAAATTTTCTAGTTGATTAGGCTTGTGAAAACTTTGTTGGAACAATGATTTAGTTTATTATTTTTCCCTTAATATTGTGTTCAATATTCCCTTAATCCCTATTTTATTAATTATTATTATGGTGTGTTTAATGCTTGTATTGAATTGGCCATCTCTACTTGATTTCATAATTTAATTGCGAAGGACCGGGAGGTGAAGTAATTAATTAGGAACTAAGTAATAATAACTCGTAGTAAAACTGACTAGGAATAGATTCGGTTTCTATTGAGCGGTTTCCAAAAGTAGATAACTACGGGGATTGAAATTGGGGAATTCCATAAATCGTTAATGCTGTCTCATTAATCAATTTCACATAGACATATGGTTCTTGTTAATTGAGATTAGGGGGTTTATTGCAAGGAATTGAATAAAACCTAGATTAGGGAATTCTACCGTTAATGAATTAGGATAATTTTAAGGGAATTTGACACATAATAAAGGGAATCTTTTTAATTAATCATTGGGAAAACAAGTTGGATCAATGTCCTAATCAACATTTCTCTCATTATCTAATATCTTCTTTATTATTTGTTTCATTTAGTTGTTAGTTAATTTTAAGCATTAGTTAGTAAACTCTAAAAAATATTTGTAGGTCTAAAATTAGAATAATACGCAATTTTGGTACTTAATTATAATCTCTGTGGGAACGACATTTGTCTTACTTATATACTCAACTGGACACTAGTTCACTTGCTAGGATTTTGTGCATCAAGTTTTTGGCGCCGTTGCCGGGGATTATTTAATTAATATCATATAGTTGTTAAAAATTCTGAGATTAGACCATTCTTTGCTTATTAATTTGTTTATTGTCTTACTAATATTTTCTATTGTTGTTTTTTTCAGAAAATAAAAAAAATTATATTCTTAAACAGGAGAAAATATCTTCTTACGCATAGACAAGGTAAGAAGAAGAATTTGTGTCTTCTTACAACAAAGGAGGGTTAAGAAGAATTTTTTTATCTCTTTGTTTTTTATTTAATATTATATTATTCTTTTCAATTTCTTGTTGTTGTTTTTTTTTTATTTCTTTGGTTGAACTTAATTTTGCATGCAAACTAGGAGCTATAATAAACCTTTGCTATTTTATCCTGATCCGGAAGTTATTGTTAGACAAAATAGGAGGCTAGTTAAGGATTCTAAAAATAAAGAAAGAGACATTAAAATGGCGAATGATGGTATTAATGATATTGCTCTTAATAATCAAGAACCACCTAAAACTCTTAGAGATTATGCTACTATTAAGGTAGATGACTTTCATCATGCTATTTTAAGACCTGCCATAGCTGCTAATAATTTTGAAATTAAGCCTGCTGTAATTCAAATTGTGCAACAAAGTGTCCAATTTTATGGTTTGCCTAATGAAGATCCTAATGTTCATATATCTAATTTCTTAGAAATTTGTGACACTTTTAAGCAAAATGGGGTAAGTGATGATGCTATAAGATTAAGACTTTTTCCCTTTTCCCTGAAAGATAAGTCTAAGGCTTGGTTAAATTCTCTTCCCTCCGGCTCAATAACTACTTGGAATCAATTAGCCTCTAAATTTCTAAATAAGAATTTTCCACCAGCTAAAACCATGAAATTAAGGAATAAGATAACTAATTTTAATCAAGAAGTTGGGGAAACTTTATATGAGGCTTGGGAGAGATATAAAGAAAACTTAAGAAAGTGTCCACATCATGAAGTCCCATTCTGGATGCAAATTCAAATATTTTATAATGGCATGAATGAACCCACTAAAAATATGATTGATGCTGCAAGTGGGGGTAGTATAATGGGTAAACCACCAGATGAAGCTTGGGAATTATTAGAGGATATGACATCTAGTGGAAACGAAAGTAATAATGAACGTAGTAATCCTCTAATAAAGGGAAGTGCTAATGGAATTGATGCTACTCAAACTATTTTAGCCCAATTAGCATTAATCTCTAATAATTTAGGAATTGGAAATCAAGTAAATTGTGGAACTTGTGGTGGTAATCATTATAACTTGAATTGTCCGCATAATAATTCTTCCAACCTTAATTTTCATGAAGGGGTTAATTATGTAGGTCCTAACACTAGGATAAACAATCCGTATTCTAATACCTATAATCCTGGGTGGAGGAATCATCCTAATTTCTCTTGGAGTCAAAATCCGAATCCTAATTCGAATCAAAATGTGAGACCTTCACCACCCCCTGGTTTTCCTCCCACATCCGAGAGAAAGACTAATTTAGAAGACTTGGTTTCAAAGTTCATAACTAGTGCTGAAACGAGATTTCAAAACCAAGAGGCTTCTATTAAAAACTTAGAGTCTCAATTAGGACAAATGGCTAATTTGTTAAGTAATAGGGTTCAAGGATCATTGCCTAGTAACACAGAAGTTAACCCTAAAGATTGTAAAGCTGTAATTCTAAGAAGTGGGAAAGAACTTAAAGAAATAGAGAAAACTCCTAAAATTGTAGAAGAAGAAGAAATTAATTCTGACATTAAAAATAATGAAAAGGAGTTAAATAATGAGGTTCCACAAATATCTGAGCAAATAACCTCAAAAAGAGATAAAAGAAGAAAGAATGAAACGATTAATGAAAATGTTGATCATAAATCTTTGCCTTTTCCGCTAGTAGTGGAACCTCCTAATCCCCAATTTAAGAAGTTATTAGACATATTTAAAAAATTGGAGATTAATCTTCCTTTTGTTGAAGCAATTTCTCAAATGCCAAAATATGCTAAATTCTTGAAAGACATTCTATCAAGTAAAAAGAAATTACAAGAGTTTGAAAAAATTTGCTTAAACGAAGAATGTTCGGCTGTGCTCCAAAATAAATTACCTCCAAAGCTTAAAGATCCCGGAAAATTCATAATTCCATGTTATATTGGTGATTTATTATTTAGTGATGTTTTATGTGATTTGGGAGCAAGTATAAATTTGATGCCATATTCTGTTTCTAAACGTTTGGGGTTAGGGGAAATAAAACTAACAAATATTACTCTTCAGCTGGCTGATCGTTCCATTAAATATCGAAGGGGGGTGATAGAGGATGTCTTGGTAAAAATTGATAAATTTATTTTCCCTGCTGATTTTGTAGTTTTGGATATGGAAGATGATGTGAATATGCCTTTGATATTAGGGAGACATTTTTTAGCAACTGCAAAAACCTTAATTGATGTGCATAAAGGTGAACTAATATTAAGGGTGGGGGATGAATGTGTTACCTTTAATATAAATGAAACAATGAAACACCCCCAAGAAAATAAATCTTGTTTTTCTGTAGACACCATAGAGGAGCTAGTAGAAGATTATATGCAAAATACTTTTTATGATGACCCAATTGAACAATGCATAAGTTATTCTATTAAAACTGATAATGAAAAACAAGACTTAATTGAAGCTGCCCAACTTCTTGATGCTAGTTATGTAGGATTTACTAGAGGGTCTAAATTTTTAGAATTAGAATCAAAAGGGCCTAGACCTAAGCCTAGTATCGAAGAACCTCCTCTGGATTTAGAGCTTAAATCATTACCACCTAATCTGAAATATGTTTATTTAAATGAGAATAAAACTCTACCTCTGATAGTTTCATCATTACTAAGTCAATTGGAAGAAGAGAAACTAGTAAGGGTCCTTAGAGAACATAAGAAAGCATTTGGATGGCAAATGGTAGACATTAAAGGCATTAGTCCTTCAATTTGCATGCATAAAATATTAATGGAGGAACAACATAAAACCACTGCACAACCTCAAAGGAGACTAAATCCTATTATGCAAGAAGTGGTTAAAAAAGAAGTCATTAAGTTATTAGATATGGGGATTGTCTATCCAATTTCTGATAGTAAATGGGTGAGTCCTGTCCAAGTAGTGCCTAAAAAGGATGGGTTTACAGTTATAGAGAACAAGAATAATGAATTAATACCCACTAGGTTAGTCACGGGGTGGCGAGTGTGTGTGGATTATAGAAAATTAAATGAGGCCACTAGGAAGGACCACTTTCCATTACCCTTTATAGATCAAATGCTTGAAAGACTTAGTGGACATGCTTATTATTGTTTTCTTGATGGATATAGTGGTTATTTTCAAATTCCTATAGCACCAGAAGATCAAGAAAAGACTACTTTTACATGCCCATATGGTACTTTTGCTTATAGAAGAATGCCTTTTGGTTTATGCAATGGTCCTGCCACCTTTCAAAGGTGTATGCTTGCGATTTTTCATGATATGGTAGGAAAATTTATGGAAATATTTATGGATGATTTTTCGCTATTTGGTTCTTCTTTTGATGATTGCTTGTCTAACTTAGATAAAGTACTTGAAAGATGTGAGGAAACTAACTTGGTGCTTAATTGGGAAAAATGTCACTTTATGGTTCAAGAGGGGATAGTCTTAGGACATACATAATTGATAAGTTAATTCCACCAACCAATTTAAAAACTTTAAGGGGATTCTTGGGTCATGCGGGTTTCTATAGAAGATTTATAAAGGATTTTTCAAAAATTGCAAAACCCCTTACTAGTTTATTGGCAAAAGATGTTACCTTTAATTTCTCTAGTGAATGTATGCATGCTTTTAATGCTTTAAAAGAGAAATTAATTTCTGCACCTATCTTAGTTGCTCCAGATTGGGAGTTACCTTTTGAAATAATGTGTGATGCTAGTGACCTTCGTTTGTGGGGGCTGTTCTAGGACAAAGAAAAGATAAAATATTTCGCCCTATTTATTATGCTAGCCATACGTTAAATGATGCACAAAGAAATTATGCTACTACTGAAAAAGAACTTTTGGCTGTTGTATTTGCATTTGATAATTTCGTTCTTACTTGATTGGTGCTAAAGTTCATTGTTTATACTGATCATTCCGCTTTGAAGTATCTTTTTGAGTAAACAGAAAGCGAAGCCAAGGTTACTTAGGTGGATCCTTTTACTACAAGAATTTGACATGACAATCAAAGATAAAAAGGGATCAGAGAATGTGGTAGCTGACCATTTGTCAAGGATGCAAGCTGAGAATCAACAAGATGAAATAAAGGATGAGTTTCCAACAGAGAAGTTGATGGCAATTGAAGGATGGTTTGGCGGGCAGCCACCTCTTCATACGCTGCCCGAGGGGGTAATCTTAAACTCTTTATCTAACCCTTCTGCTTGTGCATACTCTATCATGGGTAAGTCACCTTGGTTTGCAAATATTGCTAATTATTTGGCTAGTAAGTACATTCCTCCACACTTTAATTATCAAGAGAAGAAAAAATTCTTTCATGACTTGAAAAACTATTTTTGGGAAGATCCTTACTTGTTTAAAATTTGTGGTGACAATATTATAAGGAGATGTGTACCTGAATGGGAAATTGAGGAGATCTTATTTCATTGTCATGATAGTAGAGTAGGAGGGCATTTTGGTGTGCAACGAACTGCATCTAAGGTTTTAGAATGTGGATTTTATTGGCCTACTTTGTTCAAAGATGCTCATGATCATATTAAGAGGTGTAATGAATGTCAAAGAGTGGGGAATATTTCTAAAAGGAATGAAATGCCTTTAAATTCAATTCTTGAATGTGAAATCTTTGATGTTTGGGGCATTGATTTTATGGGGCCTTTTCCATCTTCCATTAATAATAAATATATTCTTGTTGCTGTGGATTATGTTTCAAAATGGGTTGAGGCTATTGCATGTCCTACAAATGATGCTAAAGTTGTTACTAAGTTTTTGAAGAAAAATATATTTTCTAGATTTGGGACCCCTAGAGCTTTAATTAGTGATGAAGGTACTCATTTTATAAATAAAAAGCTTGATAGTTTGTTGGAAAAATATGGAGTACATCATAAAATTGCAACACCTTATCATCCACAAACTAGTGGTCAAGTAGAAGTTTCAAATAGGGAATTAAAACGAATTTTGGAAAAAACTGTGGGTACTTCTAGAAAAGATTGGTCTATGAAGTTAGATGATGCATTGTGGGCATATAGAACTGCATTCAAGACTCCTATAGGCATGTCTCCATACAAGTTAATTTTTGGAAAGTCTTGTCATCTTCCCGTTGAACTTGAACATAGAGCTTATTGGGCTATAAAATTTCTGAATTTTGATCAAAGTGCTATAGCTGAAAAACGTAAACTTCAATTGAATGAGCTAGATGAATTTCGGTTGCAATCTTATGAGAACGCAAAACTATATAAAGAGAGGACTAAGTTATTCCATGATAAACATATATTACCTCGGGAATTCTTCATTGGGCAGAAAGTTTTGCTATTTAATTCTCGTTTAAGGTTGTTTCCAGGAAAACTGAAGTCAAGGTGGTCGGGCCCTTTCGAAGTCACACATGTCTATCCCTCCGGAGCCATTGAGATTCAAGACAACAATAAGAGGAGGTTTACTGTCAATGGACAACGCCTTAAGGAATATTTGGAGGGCACTCCATCCAACAATTTGAAGGATGAGGAATGGGTTCTCGACCCCTCTCCAAAAGAATAACCATTAAAGGAAGTCAAGCTTGAGACTATAAACGAGAACTACATTTTTTTTTAATTATTTTTCTTTATTTCGTTTTTCCATTTAAAAAAAAAAAAAGATTTTTTATTTTTTTATTATTTCGTTTTTCCCTTAAAATAAAAAATAAAAAAAAATAAAAAAAAAAATTCTGTTTTATTTATTTATTAATTTCGTCATATTTTCTGTTTTTTTTTTATTATTATTATTATTTCGTTTTGAATTTGTAGGAAGATTTCGCCCTATATTCGTTTTTCTTTCCAAGAGAGCTTTCTTCCTTGGGATTCATCTACAATTGACTTCTTGGCACACTTCCAACTAAGTATCTTTATTCCCTTTTGTTTTTCTTTTATCACATTGAGGACAATGTTTATGTTAAAGTTGGGGGTAGAGATTACTTTTATGTTTATCTCAGAGCATGATTTATTTTTTTCAAAATTTCAAATTTAGGATTTTACCAAGAGTATGAGCATGCGTAAGTAAGCACACCAATAAGCGTTCAATAAAAATGCTCACATTCACTGGTGCCCCAAATATCATTTGTAAATTAGAAGGAAAAAATATATTGAATGATGTCACATTTTTTTTCTTTAGTTTTATATATCTAAGAGTCGAACCGAATGCACATTGAAAAAGGGTACCCATAGATTAAAAATACAAGAAGATGAGGTGTGAAGAAGGAATGTTTATTTGTTTAATTCTAAGTACAAAATTCTCAAATGTATAGTTGTCATGGTAAATCAAAGATTCACTTTTTCAAAAACAAGTTTTTCTTGTCTAGATTGTATTAGCTTTGGAATCCTATTTGTCATACATTGATTGAACTTTTCTATGACTATACCTGATGATACTTGCTTACAGACTCACAAGATTGGTAGCAATATTAATAAAAAAAAATTTGTCTGAGATCTACATGAATTGTCTTCTTTGATCGAGGACGATCAAAATGCTAAGTTGGGGGTAGTTGATAAGTTCATATTTTCTATATAAATTATACTTCCTTTTCACTTAATTTTTACCTAAAGAATATTATATTTCTATATTTTAGAGTCAATTTAATATCAACTTCTTAATATATTTATTTTGATTTGATTTATATATTTTAGGTATTTTTTAGATGTTAAATAGAAACATATTATTAAGAATCTTTATTTTAGGATTATATTATATTTTCTTTTATTTATTTGGCAGGAAATCATATTAATTGGATACTAGTTGATATGGAAAAGGAAACAAAGACTTCTTTATCTCTATAAAAGAGGGCTTCATGCCCTAAAGAGGACACAAGCCCGAGACCCCAAAAATAAGTCACAAGAATCAGCCGCATAAAGAAGCAACCACCGACCAGCCAAAAAAACCGTCATCCACCAAGCTTCAACTTCGCAGCCACCAATCCGCCACCTGTGAATTAGCCACCCGCCACCAATCATCATCATCACCACCAATTACTGTTCATCGCCATCACTGTTCATCGCTGGTGCTGAGTTGAGGAGATTCAATTTGTGGAGACAAATTTCGACATCAAGTTGTAATCTAAATTCATTCCTTTATATTATTTTCTTGATTCGTAATTTTTCTCATGTCTAAATTAATTGTCATGGTTGATTTATATATGATGATTGGCTAAATTTTCTAGTTGATTAGGCTTGTGAAAACTTTGTTGGAACAATGATTTAGTTTATTATTTTTCCCTTAATATTGTGTTCAATATTCCCTTAATCCCTATTTTATTAATTATTATTATGGTGTGTTTAATGCTTGTATTGAATTGGCCATCTCTACTTGATTTCATAATTTAATTGCGAAGGACCGGGAGGTGAAGTAATTAATTAGGAACTAAGTAATAATAACTCGTAGTAAAACTGACTAGGAATAGATTCGGTTTCTATTGAGCGGTTTCCAAAAGTAGATAACTACGGGGATTGAAATTGGGGAATTCCATAAATCGTTAATGCTGTCTCATTAATCAATTTCACATAGACATATGGTTCTTGTTAATTGAGATTAGGGGGTTTATTGCAAGGAATTGAATAAAACCTAGATTAGGGAATTCTACCGTTAATGAATTAGGATAATTTTAAGGGAATTTGACACATAATAAAGGGAATCTTTTTAATTAATCATTGGGAAAACAAGTTGGATCAATGTCCTAATCAACATTTCTCTCATTATCTAATATCTTCTTTATTATTTGTTTCATTTAGTTGTTAGTTAATTTTAAGCATTAGTTAGTAAACTCTAAAAAATATTTGTAGGTCAAAATTAGAATAATACGCAATTTTGGTACTTAATTATAATCTCTGTGGGAACGACATTTGTCTTACTTATATACTCAACTGGACACTAGTTCACTTGCTAGGATTTTGTGCATCATACAGTAACGGATATACCGGTCGTACTTCGGTCGGTAAAATCTCCCGGATTTCGTTTTTTTATAAAATAGCAAGGTTTTTAAAGATATATAAAAACCTGAATAGTGAAACAAGTAAAAAATATACTTATACATATGTACACGTTAACCTGAATAGTGAAACAAGTAAACTTATACCTTTTGACAAAATACCTGTATAGACCTGAAGCAGAACAATTCAAGTAAAATATTTGTGTTGACATTTATGTGAATTATTAAGTAGTGTAACTAAAATTTTAATAAATGCTCATTAATGATGAAATAAAATAGGCAAAAGGTTACTATATATCTTTAAAAACCTCGCTATATTATAAAAAACGGAATCCGGGAAAATAATAGCGACCGAATATGCCGAAAGGGTCGCTATTCGGTCGCTAATGTTACATGCCGAAACGGCGTCGTCTTGTCCAGTGTGTTGGATCTTTATTTTCAAAAATTTATAAGTGTTCAGATTTTCTTCTGAGCGACCGAATATACCAGGGCGGTCGCTATTCGGTCGTTATACGTCATGTCGAAACAGCGTCGTCTTGTCCAGTGCGTGGGATCTTTATTTTCAAAAATTGGCAAGTGTTCAGACTTTACTTTAGCGACCGAATATGCTTAGGTCGACCGAACTGGGACCTCGGCTGATCCGACCAAAAGCTTCAACTCTGCTTTGGTTCGGTCGATCCGAGAAAGCTCGGATGATCCGAACAGGCGGTCGCTATTCGGTCGCTACCTTTAAATGCCGAAACGGCGTCGTCTGTCCAGTGCGTGGGATCTTTATTTTCAAAAATTTACAAGTGTTCAAACTCTCTTTTGGGCGACCGAATAGCGACCGTACTGGCATGTTCGGTCGCTACCTTTAAATGCCGAAACGGCGTCGTCTGTCCAGTGCGTGGGATCTTTATTTCAACCCTCCCCTTTACATATTCTGCAGCCACGATTTCTAACTCTACCAACATCTCCTCTAGTGATTTATTCCAAAATCTACCTTGAAACTCCACCCTCCTCCCATCACCACCACCTCCGGCAACTCCAAGACGGCGCCACCACCTCCGGCATCCGCAAGACTTTCCCATCACCTCCAATTTCAGTTGGGTGTTTGGTGAGAATCTCTTCATCTCTATTTATTATAATGTTATTAATGTCAATATCTATGCTCTCTTATATATCATTTATTCTTTAGCTTAATCATAATGTGGTATAAGGGAGCAAAAAAAATCATGAGAGCACAAATTGTTCACAAAGAATCAAATTTTAGGGCAATTTACCTTTTATTAGGTTTACAACATACCATTTATTTTTTGCATATTAAATGATGATATGAAAGTGGCAAAATTTTAAGCTTCTTTGTATTATCCCAATGATTTTATTTCTTTGTATTATCTCCCATGATTTTATTTCTTTGTATTATCTCCCATGATTTTATGTCTTTGTATTATCTCTCATTATTTTATATCTTTGTATTATATTGCAACAAACAAACAACCTAATGTTGAAAATAATTGAAATAGTTGACAAAATTTCATTTAAAATAGTAGACAAGATGCCATTATCACACGTTAATAATTACTTTGAAATAAGGGTGAAAAATCATCAAAATAACATTCAAAGTTAATATGCATTTAATTATTAAGTCTTTGTATACGCAGATATTGTGTTTGTAATGGAAGACCGTAGTTGGATGTATATGGATTCGAATAGTGGACCTCTTCATAGTCAAGAATTTATAGCGGGATTGAAAGCGATTTGGGGCTTTCGCGATAAGTTACATGCCTGCTAATGTACAAATAGATGGGATTAGGTGTCCTTGTGGGGTTTGTAGGAATAAGTATTTTCATATGCACGATCTTGTGAAGTATCACCTTGTTATGAACGGATTCGTGTCTAACTATTATAATTGGACATGTCATGGTGAGGCATTCATTCCCATGCCTCAAATCCCGTTTGTTCATGAAATGGATAATTATAAAAGACACACGATACCGAACAATTATCGAGATATGATTATTGATCTTTCGTGGGACCAAGTTTTAAAGAGCGAGCAAAATAGGGGACGTGGAAGAACCTCCCAATCCGGAGGCACAAAAATTCTATGACATGTTGAAAGTCATTGATAGCCCATCTGTACAATGGTTGTACAAACCATTCACTGACTTTCAATGATTGCCAGGATGTTGAGCATTAAGTCAGAAGACAACTTATACGAAATTACAATAGATAAATTTGCGTGATTGATGAAAGAGGCACTTCCTCCAAATAATAATGCTTTAGGCGACTTTTACAAAATGAAGAAATTGGTTAAAGGCCTTGGATTACGGTGCAAAAGATTGATGTTTGTGTTAACGGTTGTATGTTGTATTGGAAAGATGATGTTGAGAGTAGAGAATGCAAGTTTTGTGGCCATGCTAGATACATTAAGAAAAAAGAAATCAAAAAATACACGATTAAAAGAGATTGCTTGCAAAAAGATGTATTATTTTCCGATTACTCCAAGATTACAAAGATTGTATGCATCGAGAAAAGCTGCAAGGCACATGACATGGCACTCGAGACGGTGAGAGGGAAGAGGGAATAATGAATCACCCACGGGATGGAGAAGCTTGGCAACATTTTGACAGAACACACACCGATTTTGCAGCGGAACCTCGGAATGTAAGGCTTGGGTTATGCACAGATGGTTTTGCACCTTTCGGCATGTCAGGGAAGAACTATTCTTCTTGGCCAGTTCTTCTAACACCTTATAATCTCCCCCCTTGGATGTGTATGAAGAATAATGTAATCTTCTTAACTATCATTGTACTTGGACCCCAAAATCCAAAGCACAAGATCGATGTGTACTTGCAACCTTTAATCGATGAATTGAATCAACTGTGGGCTAAAGGAGCGGAAACTTATGATATCTCAAAAAAACAAAATTTTAAATTGAGGGCTTCATTACTTTGGACAATTAGTGATTTCCCAGCATATGGAATGTTGAGTGGATGGAGTACAGTGGCATTCACGCTTGTCCATATTGTATGGAGGAAACACAAGCGTTCCATTTGCGATACGGAGGAAAACAATCGTGGTTCGATTGCCACAGATGCTTCTTGTCACCTGATCATCCTTTTAGAAGAGATGCAAAGGGATTCAGAAAGGGACGGCGACAAGAGAGAGCGGACCCGCCGACTCGCCTTAGTGGTCATGAAATGTTCCTTAGGAGTTACAGATTATCAAAAAAATTACCGATACAGTTGAAGAGATCGGTAAAGAGCAAAGGCGAGGGGAAGGGATCATAGTTGGGCTAAACGTAGTATATTTTGGGACTTACTTTATTGGCGGACACTTTTGATAAGACACAACATTGATGTCATGCATAATGAAAAAAAAAACGTGTTTGATAATGTCTTTAACACCGTGATGGACGTGAAAGGTAAAACTAAAGACAATGTTAAAGCTAGAGCGGATGTTGAAAGGTATTGCAATCGTCCGGAATTGAATATTAAACACGATGGCCGAGGTAAAGCAACAAAACCGAAGGCATGTTTCACTCTTACCAAGCCTAAAAAAAGAAATGGTTTTGCGGTGGGTTAAAGAATTAAGGCTCCCAGGATGGATATGCATCGAATTTGGCGCGATGCGTTGATATGAAAAGAGTTGAAAATGTCCGGAATGAAGAGTCACGATTCTCATGTATTCATGGAGAGACTTATCCCTATAGCACTTAGAGAAGTACTACTGGCAAATGTTTGGGGACCCTTGGCTGAACTTAGTCTGTTCTATAGAGATTTGTGTTCCCCAAAGTTGAGTGTGGCGCATATGCAAGAATTGGAGGACACTATCGCTATTTTATTATGCAAGTTAGAGAGAATATTTCCTCCGGGATTTTTTGATGTGATGGAACACTTGCCGATTCACCTTCCGTACGAAGCCAAGGTTGGTGGCCCGGTACAGTTTAGGTGGATGTACCCATTCGAGAGGTAACAACCATTGTCTTAAGTTATCTCATCTTTGTATTATATTTTCCCCGCAGATAACGGAGAAAGAACTTCAAAGTCGGGTTTATAATGATTTTTCCAAATGGTTTGGAACTCATGTAAGTTGGTATTGTGTAGAAATGTACTTGTAATAAGAATGCATAATTAAAATAATTTAACTTTTATTGCTCAACAGATACATAGCCTTCAGGAAGATTCCGAAATTTTGTTGAAAAATGTGTCTTGGGGCCCGTCAAGGAGAGTGATGTCATACACTGGTTACTTTGTTAACGGTTATAGATTTCACACCAAAGCCCACATCGATGGAAAAGGAACGACAAACAGCGGGGTATGGGTTAAAGGAGATTACTACGGTGAGTTGAAGCAAGTAATTGAGGTTGAACTTGCTGGAATACCTGACCAAAAAATTATTATTTTCAAATGCGACTGGTTTGATTCTACTCCAAATCGAGGTTTAAGAGTGCATCCTCAATATAAACTTGTAGAAATCCATAGGAAAAGAACCTACCAAGGTTACGATCCATTTGTATTTGCTTCCCAATGTCAACAAGTCTACTACACACCTTATCCGGGTAGTAAGACATCATCTAGGGGCTGATTGGTTGGGCTGTATGTCGTTCCAAACCACGTCTATTTGGCGTTCTCGGTGTTCGGTACCGTATCGGGGACGAAATGCGAGGAGGATACCCGGTCGCATTGATCCGACTATTCATCGAAGTTGGTCAACTTGCACACCCGGTCGGGGAAATTGAAGTTGTACTTGTGCCCGATGCGAGCCGTGGTTATGAAGATGATAGCGATGACGATGATGAAATTATTTCGGGAGATGACAATTCTGAAGAAGAGGATGAATTAATGACCGATGATGATTTACAATGATTAAGATTTCTCGCTTCTCTTGGAATTCCATATATTGAAAGTGAGTCATATTTGTTGTTTTTTTTTTTGGTATTTTATTATAATAAATTAATTGTCATATTGTATAACTTTTTAACATAATTCAAAGTAGAAATTTTATTGTCATAATAATTTGATTCTTAAATTTTGCAGATTGCAACTCATGCATTTTCAAGGATATGCATATGAATGACATCAAGGAGTTTATGAGAAATGCACACTTTGATTGTAAGTTTTGATAAATGAAATAAATTACTTTGAATGTGAGTTTTGCAATGTAATGTGCACACTTTGATTGTGAGTTTTGATAACTCAAAGTGTGCACTTTGAATGTGAGCTTTGTAATGTAATGTGTACACTTTGATTGTGAGTTGTAATGTAAGGTGCACACTATGATTGTGAGTGTTGTTATTCAAAATGTGCACTTTGATTGTGAGTGTTGTAATAAGAAGTTTGCACTTTGATTGTGAGTATTTAATGTAATGAGAATTGATTGTGAGCATTTTGGTTGTGAGCATTTTGGTTATTAGCATTTTGGTTGTGAGCATTTTTGGTTATTCTTTGCTATTACTCTTTGTGTTACGTAATAGGGATTTAATTAAATTAAATTTTTATTTTTTTAAATAACAACAATTTAGCGACGGTAAATACCGTCGGTATTCGGTCGCTATATGGTGACCCTCTTTTCCGTTGCTAAGTATCCGTCGCTATTCGGTCGTTCCTCGGTCAAGTCAAATGTCAGCAATGTTGACCAGACCGTCGGTATTCGGTCTCTATATGGTGACCTGCTTTTCCGTTGCTAATTATCCGTCGGTATTCGGTCGTTACTCAGTCAAAGTCAAAAGTCAACAATGTTGACCATTCGGTCGGTATATGGTGACCCTCTTTTCCGTTACTAATTATCTGTCGGTATTCGGTCGTTACCAAGTCAAAGTCAAAAGTCAACAATGTTGACCATTCGGTCGGTAAATAGTGACCTAATATTCGGTCGCTAGATATTCCGTCGGTATTTGGTCGTTGACCAGTCAAAAGTCAACAATGTTGACCATTCGGTCGGTATTCGGTCGCTATTTACCGACCTAATATTCGGTTGCTATTTTGTCCGTCGGTATTCGGTCTGTATTTTGCTTAGCGACGAAATATACACGACCACGTCATTCGGTCGGTAATCGGTCGCTAAACTGAGTTTAGTGACGGATTAGCGACGGAAATGTCCGTCCCTGTTACACAGTTTTCTTGTAGTGTTGTTTGAAGTTCCAAAGCTGGTTCAGATGTTGTTTGGGGATCTTGAATTTCCTCAAGATGGATCTTACTCCCACTATCCTTTTTGGAAATAAATTCCCTTTTAAGGAATAAACCATTTCGAGTAACAAACACTTTGTTCTCTGATGGAAGATAGAAGTAATATCCTTTAGTTTGTTTAGGATATCCCACAAACAAACACTTGTCAGATTTAGGGGGCGAGATTATCAAATAATAAGCGTTTTACATACGCCTCGCATCCCCAAATTTTTAGAAATGACAAACTAGGTCGTTCCCCAGTCCATATCTCATATGGAGTTTTCTGAACTGCTTTCGATGGAACTCTATTCAAATGAATGAAGAAGTTTCTAGGGCGTAGCCTCAAAAGGAAATTGGAAGACTGGTTTCACTCATCATAGATCGAACCATATCTAATAAGGTGTGATTCTTTCGTTCTGATACACCATTCTATTGTGGTGTGCCAGGAGGAGTTAATTGTGAAACAATTCCACGACCTCTAAGATGTTCGTCAAACTCTTGGTTAAGGTATTCGCCAACTCGATCTGATCGAAGTATCTTAATACTTTTACCAAGTTGATTTTGTACTTCATTTTGAAATTCTTTGAATCTTCCAAAAGATTCTGATTTATGTTTCATTAGATAGACGTAGCCATATCTACTGAAATTATCTGTGAATGTGATGAAGTACTGAAACCCTCCTCTAGCACTTGTGTTTATTGGTCCACAAACATCTAAATGTATGAGGCCCAATAAATCGGAAGCTCTCTCACTTTGTCCAGTAAATGGAGCTTTAGTCATTTTGCCTAATAAGCAAGAATCGCATGTCACATAAGATTCTAAGTCAAATGATGTCAAAATTCCATCTTGATGGAGTTTTGATATGCGTTTCTCGTTGATGTGGCCCAAACGACAATGGCAAAAGTAGGTTTGTTTTAAGTCATTTGATATAAACCTCTTTGTATTAATGTTATAGATGGGCCTTTTAATGGACTCATCGAGGTTGAGAATATAAAACCCATTCATCAAAGAGACATCTCCACAGAAGATACGATCTTTATGAATGGTGCAAAATTTATTCATAATATTTATTTCAAACCCTTCAATATCCAAACAAGAAACTAAAATAATATTCCTACTCAAAGTTGGAACATAGAGACAATTGTTCAGTTTAATATTAAGGCCACTTGGCAAAACTAAATTAAATGTCCCTATAGCTACAGCAACAACTCTTGCTCCATTCGCTACTCTCAAGTCCACTTCTCCTTTTGGCAGTGATCTACTCCTTTTGAACCCCTGCACATTTGCACAAATGTAAGATCCACAACCGGTATCTAATACCCATGAAGTAGGAGCAGGCATGTTAATTTCAATAACATAAATACCTGGAGAGACAGTCAAACTGGCTTTCCACTTTTTCTTCTCTTCCAAGTAGAGTTTGTTGTTCTGTTTCCAATGACCTGGTTCATTGCAATGGAAGAAAACCCCTTCCTTTGGTGCCTTGGCCATGGGTTTGGGCTTGTTATTGCCTTTGCCCTTCTTGGCCATGGGCTTTCCATTTCCTTTCTTCTTGAAATTTTCCTTTTGAACCATTAATAATTCCGGGGTCTTCTTAATGTTCAATTCAGGCTGCTTGAGCATCCTGTATATCTCATGTATGGACTTCTCCATGGCATGCATGTTGAAGTTCATGACAAATTGGTCATACTCTCTTGGGAAAGAGCCTAAGATCATATTTGTTGCCATGTCATGACCTACGGGAGCCCCAAGTTTCTCATGTTGGCCAAGATAGCCCTTCATCTTAAGAATGTGTGCACTTACAGAGGTGTCAGGGGCCATCTTTCTTGATGGTAGGAATCTTTCTTGACGGGCTTGCTCTTGGAACATTTCCTTGAGCTGGCCCATCATCTGGAAAGCCTCAACCCCTTCAAACTGTTTTTGAAGGTCAGTGCTCATTGTGACTAACATGAGACAAGTCCCATCGTTAGAATCACCACAATGCTTCTTTGAAGCATCTTTCTCAGCTCTAGGGGCGTTGTTTACAGGCTGTTCAGAAATATCCGTATCAAGAACGTATAGCTTTCTTTCCTTCTTTCGGACAATCCTTAACTTGCGAGCTCAATCAAGTAAATTGGACCCACTCAGTTTTTCCTTCTCAATGACGGATCGAAATGAATTGTGTGAAGTATTGGTTGCCATTATCTACATTAAATTATTTGCAAAGTTACCACAATTTCAACAGTTGATAAATAGTGGAGAATACCATTTTACGATAGTTATAAGTAAGCTTTGGCTCATCCCCATAATTAAAGTAAAATCAACCCATGGGAATGACATTTGTGTGTCCCGGCTATTTCCCATGTTATGCCCTAGGCCCAAAACTATTTTGATAGCTTAGTTAAGTCGAACCATGTATGTAAGCCCTAAGGGCGAACGAACTCTGTTTTTGATATTGGACAAACATTTGATGTTGTGTCTAATGATCTTAATCTTTGTGATAGAATATTGGAAATCTTGTAGGAAGCACTAAGTACTTCAATCAAGCCATGTTCAAGATTCAAAGTCATACTATTCAAGGCTCATCTATGAAGATTGAAGATTGAAGACTTAGTTTGGTTAGTTTAGCTTTGTCGTCATTAGTCGTAATCTTTAAAGCTCTAACCAAAGCTCTTATGAACATAAGCTTCTCACTCTAGTCTTGCATACATGATTTCATAAACACGTTTTCAAAAGGCTTAAGTTTCAAAATGATCTTTACATGTGTTCTTATCCAAAAAGCCTTCGATTTCATAGATAAGTCTTTTAGAAAAGTTTTCCAATGTTGTGTTACTTGTTACTTTTTAGGAAAACCTTTTTAGACTTTAAAAGACTTCAAAAGATTTCAAAACGTGTGAAAAATCACTTTGGAAGTTCGGTCAACCGAGCTCAAGTTCGGTTGAACCGTCGAGAAACTGAGAGTTTCAAAATGGAGCTTCGGTCGACCTAAGGCATAGGTCGGTCGACCGAGTTGGTGAAAGTGGATCCGAAGTATGGCTTCGGTCATCCGAGGTTGAACTTCGGTCAACCGAACTCTGCGATTTTCTAGCCGTTTTTTGACCGTTGGAGAGTCGTTTTTCAGCCATATTTGAAATATATATATACTCCAAAGCTAGAGAATTATTCCAAGACTTTGACAAACATAAAACATTGATATCTTATCAAGTCTAAATACTTTCAAAGCAAAATACTCTTCATCCTTATGATCTAAAGCATTCAAGAGTATTCTTTCAAAAGCAAGACAAAGAGTGGACTTCATATGTTCAAGAGCTAAATTGTTTGTGCTTCAAAGGTATTAATCTTTCACTTAGAAGAGTGAATATTCTTTGTATTAAACATTCATTTCTCCCTTTCTTTGTGATTGGGTAATCTTGTAAAAGACCTACTTAGTGTGGGCAAGCTCTTAGTGAGTTTCTTGGTATTGTGGTTGTGTTTGTAAAACTCTTAGTGAGTTAGCCACAAGTGTAACATCTTCTTAGTGAAGTGTTTGAAATCCTTGGGTGCGGCTCAAGGTAGTGGAGGTAGATTCTAAGTGAATCGAACCACTATAAATCCTTTGTCTTGTTGATTGGGTTTTGCTTTAGCCTTTGTTCATCTTGCTTATACTTTCACTTGCATTGCAAAGATTCGAAAAAGTTGCTAAGATTAGTTAAAACCCAATTCACCCCCCCTCTTGTGTTTTACAATGTATAGGCTTATGGAAATCACTATTTTCTCATTTCCTTTTGCCTAGATAACCACTTATCTGTTGCTTTGGCAAGCAGACAAAATGATGATCCAAGCTTAAGATGTGCCTAGGATATGGTAAGCATTTTAAGATTTAATTAAAACATTTTAGTTTGAATAAGTAGTTAAACCTCATAAGACAAGAATATAAGCATCTTATGCAATATATAAAACATAAAAGTAAACGTGAGATAGCATGACCTAATAATAGAGAGGGACAAATCCCTTATAATGCCACTCACATTCAAGCCATGATAGGACACTACATCCGATCATCGGTAGGATTGATTACTCGATTAAAAGTAATGTCCGACTGAGTCAAAATGTGGCTCCATTCATGCTAGAATCAATGCAGACATAAGGTCTAAGGATTCCAAAATAGTATTGAGGAAGTAATACTTATGACTAAGGACCGTGAAGTATTACTTCTCTAACGGATCACGTCCGATACAATATATCATAATATATTGCATCTACGATATGATTTGTATTCATTACGCATGGTTAGTAATAATCATCAATCAAACATCATACTAGTTTTAATTCATTGTAAAGAACCTTACATAAAACTAGGGAAAACTAGAATAGTAATTACATAAGCTAATGAGTTTTACTATCAAATCACACATTTGATGTTCAGAAGCAAAATTAACTATTCAAATGACATGTTCAAAAAGATATAAAGCGTACAATATATGCTAATGGTCCCTAGGGCACTACAAACAACATTGTATCGGTGATCGTTAGAAAAGTAATACTTCATGGTTCTTTACTCATACGTATTACTTCCTGAATACTATTTGGAATCCTTAGACCTTATGTCTCCATTGTTTCCAACATCAATGGAGCTACGTTTTGACTCGGTCAGACGTTACTTTTAATCGAGTAAATCATTACGACTGATGATCGGATGTAGTATTCTATCATGACTTGAATGTGAGAGACATTGTAAGGGGGTTGTCCCTCTCTTATTAGAGAGAGATATCCATGGGCCACTCAATAGGGAAGACTTTTTAAATGCATGACCGTGCTTAAATGTATTTAATAAAGTGATTATTAAATACAATCTGTTGGAACAGTCTACCAGGAGATCTAGCACAAATACAATTAAACTTTATAAGGGTGACAACTACAATGACTTATGCTTAATTTGGATATGTTGAGACAAAGGGATTAAATAGTGGATTGATATTCCATCGTACATTCATTCACTCTGGGTAGTCACAATGTACTGCTAGGGACCGTTTGTGAATTATGAACACATAATACTACTAAGTATGCTTTCATTGCCATTGTGATATTAACCTACAAGGTCACACGCATAGACGAGTTAACGAGCTTCATGTCCTGATTCAATGAATCTAGAATGTGTCTAGGTTCATTGTTTCTGACATTTATTTTTCTGAGAATAATAAAATGTTATTATTCAAATTAGAGTTAAGGAGGGTCATTTTCGGTATTTGGTTTTAGTTGGGATTACGTGGGAGTTATTATGCGATAAAAACTCCTGCTACCAGAAGAGGTTGATAGGACGTGGGAGTTGGTTTTCGAAACAAACTCTCACGCCTATATAATCTCTTTTGGTGAAAGCCCTAGGTGATTACTTCTGATAGCCGCAAAATAACCATACCCCGAAATAAAGATTTCTGCCCCCTTTCTCTCTGGAATTCCAAAACTCAGAAACGAAAGAGTTATCACTCGCTGCTCGTTTAGTCGCGTGGATACCTGTAGAGAGAAATTCTGCAAGGGTGGGCTTTGGTGGTCGTAACACAGCATCCGGAGTCGGAATCCGATAACGAAAATTCGTAAGTATTTTTCGTCTGTTTTCGATTCCCATGGTATGAGCGGATCCTTCAGGGGAGGATTCATGGGTGTTTAGAACGAGTTTCTGCCCATGAGTCCCTTCAGAATCCTTTTCATCTTCTTCTGAAAGATGACTCCAACTAATCAACCATTGAACTACTGCAACATTGGTTTTCTTGACCATCATTCTGTCAAGCAAAGCCAATGGTTCCACAAGCACTTGTCCATCCACATTAGTCATAGGCAAGTCCTTTTCTGCCACTTGATCATCCCCAATCTTCAGCTTCAACTGAGTTATATGAAACACTGAATGAATCCTAGCATTTGCTGGAAACTTGAGTTCATATGCCTTTGTCCCAAACTTTTTAAATATCATGTAAGGACCAAAGAACTTAGGAGAAATTTTAGGATTCTTCCTCGAAGCTAAAGAATGTTGCCTTTATGGTTTCATTTTCACATAAACCATATCCCCAAAAACATACTCCGTTTCACTCTTGTGCTTGTCTTCATTATATTTCATTCTATTCACAACCAAGTGCAAATTATCTTTCAACAAAGCATTGAGCTTTTGTCTCTCCTCCACCATCTTTGAGACTTCTCCATGCTGAATGTATCCAATAACAATGTTCTTCCCATACCCTTGAGGCTTGTAGCCATACATGTCCTGAAAAAGGTGACATTTTAATGACAGTGTGGTAGCAAGAGTTATACCACCAAGCAGCCATAGGAAGAAACTTATGCCATAATTGAGATTTGTGAGCAGTCAAGCATCTAAGATACATTTCTAAATATTGGTTCTCTTTCAGTCTATCCATGAGTTTGTTGATGGTAGGATGAATTGAGTTTTAACTTCACTCCTAGGGTAGAAAACAGCTCTTTCCAGAATGCACTTTTGAATATCTTATTCCTGTCACTGATTATGTACTTAAGCAGTCCATGCAACTTGAAGACCTTGCCCATAAATTCCTCAGCCACTCTTTTGGCAGTATATGAATGAGACAATCCTATAAAGTGTGCAAATTTAGTAAACTTTTCCACAACTACCAAAATCACATCATTCCCTTCAGATTTAGGAAGTCCTTCAACAAAGTCCATGGAAATGGTTTTGATATTAATATTAAAAACCAACAAATGTCATTATCATTGAATAATATCTTTTATTGTAGTGCAACTTTAGTGAATGGTTTATATCTGTTAGACCTCGATTCATCAGTCTATAAGATAAATACGAAAAAAGATTAAGAATAATTATTCAAATCCTAGAATAAATAGCCAATTTGGTCATCAAGTTATTTGCGCGCAGCCACTTTTGTCACTTTTAAAAAAGTTTATATTTTTTTGTCATCAAAAATTTTACGTGCTGCCAATTTTGTCATTCCGTCCAAAACAATGAATAAAATCATCTTCTTTGAAGCCTTGACCAATTGTTGACTGAAACCCTCTTTTTATTCAGGGGTATTTTCGGTATAAAAAATATGTCTTCTCTTCTCCATTTTGGAAACAAAAAATTTTCTTCTTCTCCTCCATTTCTTTAACAATGGTAAAGAAATCCAGCCATTTCAAGAACAAATTCTCATCTCCCATCATCTTCTAAGAAATCCCATCAAAGCAATTCTCAAGAAATTTCAAAAGAGAAACCAATCAAGAACCTCTGGCGCCATGGCTGCAATCTTGGTATACAGTGTCCTTCGGGTACCGGACCCAGAAAAAGACGAAGAACAGAGCACCAAGACCAACTACAATGATCTATTTCTACATTCTACTGAAGTTTGAAGAAGTATCACCTAATCTGGAGATCTTACTGAAGAAGCCGAGCCTTACTAGTTGGTAAACCACAAAATAACTATGGGATTATGCTATGTAATATGGAATTATGGAAAAGAAATGAAATTAACACCACTATAGAATTTCATAAAGCAACTGTAAGTTCCTGCTCAGGTTAAAAAATGTACATCTCCAAATTGGAAAATTACTATGAGAAAGTTATATTTGGTGGTATTGTATGTTCAAGAAACCACTGAAACACTGATCACTGACTATATACAAGGTATTGGGCAAGCCCTTAAAACAAGTACATGGGCAGAACGGTCGAATCCCAGAATATCCATGTATGTTGCAAGTGCAAAGAAAATTTACCAAATTGGGTTTCTCTAAAGTGGAAGAAATTCTAGGTTCTTGATTGTTTTCTCTTTTGAAATTTCTTGAGAATTACTTTGATGGGATTTCTTAGAAGATGATGAGAGATGAGAATTTGTTGTTGAAATGGCTGAATTTCTTTACCATTGTTAAAGAAATGGAGAAGAAGAAGAAAATTTTTTGTTTCCAAAATGGAGAAGAGAAGACATATTTTTTATACCGAAAATACCCCTGAATAAAAAGAGGGTTTCAGTCAACAATTGGTCAAGGCGTCAAAGAAGACGATTTTATTCATTGTTTGGACGGAATGACAAAATTGCCAGCCTGTAAAAATTTTGATGACAAAAAAAGAAACTTTTTTAAAAGTGACAAAAGTGGCTGCGCGCAAGTAACTTGATGACCAAATTGGCTATTTATTCCAAATCCTACATACATGTCGCTTAGGCCATATAAATGAGATCCGCATTTCAAGACTCCATAAAGATGGATTGTTGGAATAATTTGATTTTGAATCATATGATACATGCGAACCTTGTTTACTGGATAAGATGAATGCTTCTCATTTTACTAGAACTGGAGAACGGGCAAAGGATTTGTTGGAATTAATACATAGTGATGTATGTTGTCCGTTCAATATCCATGTAAGAGGTGGTTATCTATATTTCATTACTTCAACTGACGATTATAATCATTTTGGATACGTGTTTCTTATGAAACACAAGTCTGGAATCTTTGTGATTCAGGAATTAGAGGAATTACATCAGTTTTATTTTAACAAGTTCGAATTAAAGATTTAGATTCTAGTGGAATGTATTTTTTTAATATATATATATATATATATATATATATATATATATATATATATATATATATATATATATATATATATAAGTACTTGGTGAACAAGAGTGAGTATCCTACAAGGAACTTGGCTTCCAAGAATGAAAAATAAAATCTTGCTCAAAATTTCCAAAGCTGCCGCGCCATCCTATGAATCATCTAACCTTTGATATTGTGTTATTACCCGACATCACCACTTTTTTCATTTATATGGAAATCCTTCTTATTTGTACCGAATTGAGTTTGAATCCGATCTTGTTGGATGGCCTTTGTATTGTCCCTTTTGATTGTGAAATTTGTATTAAACACCCGCTTCAACTAACTTTGAATTGGATACGATTCGAAAATATTCTGATAGCTTGACGCGTCGGTGGATTTCACTGTACATGGTTTGTAACATGTACTAGGGCCACTTCCACAGGCGTGGAACACATAGACTCTGGATTGTTGTTCCACTTGAAGGGCGAGTAGTATTAGGGGAGAGCTCGACCCAATCGGTACTGCGTTTATTTGTGTGAAACATCATTTTGTCGTATTCAACTGCTCAGCGGCGAGTCAAGAAATGATGGACGTTGGAGTCAGTCGCCAGATGCGGACTAGTAGGTGCCCTAGATCTCATAGCCTTATATTGTGTTTGAGGAGGCATAAGGTATGAAACTTCGAGCTCGTACTGGTGTGAGACTGGTAATGACATCGAAACCCAGACTTGTATTTGTTGACCCCAACTTTGATTGAGAACTTTTTTGGAAACTCGATTTGGAGGATGCGTTAATGTGTCTTGATTTGCTTAGACTTTGCGGCTGCGTCTCAACACTTCATGTGTTTTTGCATTTGATTTTATAAATCGATGAAAAAATGGGGTTGTTTGCGCTAGGAGTATTTTCGAAAAACATCTTTATGCACTCACTAAAAGATATTTGAAAATAAACTGGCCCACACGCGAACTCACTGACCTTTCTGGCTCACACGTGTTTTTATGAAATGTTTTCAATAAGCTGGAGTCGAAAATTGGCTCAGCAATCTCGTGAAAATCTATCATCGGAGCTTGGGGAAGTTGTTTGCAGTATACTTTTGGAAATATTTCTGTATCAGGACCCACATATGATAATTACTTATTTCAGTCGTTTTCCTTATAAGAGTGAATTCCTGTATATTATGTATTTCTTGTTTTGATGTCTTTGCCGCTGAGAATTTGAAATTTTGTATATTTTAGTGTCAAGAGGCACGCAGACACCTTACTCAGCTGCACTGGATCCTAGCGGAGGGGTCGGTAGTGTCACAGAAGCTATTAGAGCCTTGGGACATGATTACTTTGGAAATGTAGGTTGGTCCCTCAATTGAATTATTAGATACATATCAGACAAAGGAAATTGCGTATGCATTAATGATGGAAGCGTTAATAGTATGATGTAGGAGAAGTTTTGCACATCATATGGTACTTCACTTGTGATCTATTTCCGTTTTCACTTGGGACTATAGATATTTGAAAATGGTCGAAGTAATTTAATAAGAAGATTATGTCCAACATTTTAGTTTAGTTGCGACTTAATTTTTGTACAGTTTGACGACCTAATTATTTTGAATCAAATTTCAGCTTGGCTTACATCTGAATGGTTTTACTCTATTAAGACGTTGATCTAGCCTACTTCAAGAAATTTTGGAATCGACTCTTGGGCGTTCATTACGTGTATACTTAGTTTCAAGTTTATCTCCATCAATGATATATCTCCATAGATTTGCTCCAGTGTGTGTGCTTCTAAGCACAATGCCTATTATGTTCTCGTAAAAGGCGATTTAAGATACTAGAATAAACAATGTGCTGCCTACATATGCTCTAGTAGAAGTATCTAAGCAGTATATATTGAATTTCTTGGCTTTTTAGAATTTTCGGCGGATTTTTAAACTCGAGAGAGCCCCTATACCTGAGACTAGTGAAGAATTAAAAAAAACTTAAATTTTGAACCTCAGAGTTTTACGAGGTTAAACTATATTTGGAATAACTAAATGACATTTACGTGGATATAACGATATAACGATACTAAACGAAGTTGGTGGAATTATCTGCCCTTAGTTTGTGAATATCTTCTTGTGGTTATTTTACGTGGATATTCGAAGTTCGAGCTCAAAGGTATGAGGCGTGGTTTGAATTTATTTTTAGTTGGAATTTGACAATGAAAATATCCCTAGTTAAAATAGTTGATACAATCTCATGTTGTCCTTGTGGGAGCACCAGTTTTATTTATAAGGGAAAATGAAAGACTACTGCAGACATATAATAATTATAGGGAACTGAATAATGTTATAGTGAGAAATAAGTGTCAGTTATATCTGCCAGACTAACTCTATGAACAATTGAGAGGTGCAAAATATTATTTTGAATTTTATTTGTGATGATAGTATTAAGTGAAGATTAAAATACTTATTTTAATACTAGATGGACATTGTGTGTTGTAGTGTTAAATTTTGGTTAGACAAATGCACCAACAACATATACTATCTAATGCATATGATTTTTGAATAAATACACACGTTAGTTGTTGGTTATATTTGTAGATGATCTTTTGTTTGATTTTCTTAACTTTGGAGAAAGTGGAAGACACTTGAGGATAATTAAATGCTAAGAAACATAAGCTAATTGCAAACTTTAGCAAGTTCTAATTTTATAAGGACCAAGTGATACTTTTGAGATATTTAGTTAATCAGAAAATATTATAGTAAATTCGATAATACTTTTGGTGATACGCGAAGGTATAAGATTCATCTTGGACAAAGGTCTCTCCCCATATGAAGTAGAACGTGACTGCTTAGGCATTGTCAATAATCCTTCTGCTCGAAGAGGATCTCTCTTCAGTAGGACATTATGTTAGATTGATTAGGGCTTTGCTAGGGCGTACAAGTGCCAATATTTAATATTTTCATAGGTCTTGTAATTCTCGAGATGATGTAATGGTAAAGTATGCTATGAGGACTAGAACCTCGTCTCAATGGTTTGGAGACCTTCCAGGATTCCTCTTGCCACATGTTCTCTACAATCTTAATACATGATTCTTCTTTTTTTTCCTAAAACAAAATCGATAAAGGTTGAGGTTGTATCTTCGAGAGAACTCCTTAAGTGACAGACGAGAGTATGAAGTTCCATAGGAATCTGCGACCCGTGAGTTTCGTTGTCTTGATGTCATCCACACCTATATAGTTTCACAAGATGTTAGCTCTGCCTCAAGATCTTCTTCCTTAGAGCTTGACTATAGAGATCCATAAGATTAGTTCTAGTCATTAGGAAGATATCTTCTGGGTGTTGAGGATGAAATTTAGGCTTGTATATTTGACTTGTATATGCTAATATGATGCAGTTACTGGAAAATTGTTAAGCAAATTTATATATGATGATGTAGCCTTAAGTATGTACTCGAAGAATACCTTTTGGAACATATAGATATGTTCTTTTTATTTTATCTTAGGTCTATGATTACATGCTCGTTTGTGCTTCTATTGTTGTCGTGCCACGTGTGCGGCGCTAACTTACCATAATTAAGTGGAATGGGTTAATTGAGAAGAAAAAATCTAGACATACTAAATAACATTACCTCCTCAGTGCTAAGTTCAGTTCGACGCTGGATTTGTATCTGTGAGAAAATTATGAATGGCGTATATGACACTAGAAACTCAGTTTATATAGCACAATAAAGCTATTAGACCTGACATAAGAACAACAACAATCGGGTGTAATTGCTCAAGTACATGTTCCTAGGAAATCAGCTTCATTTGCCCAAAAAGAAATATAGAATCATATGGATGATATAGCTTATATAAGATATATATAATATGATCATTAAAAACTATCACTACAAGAAAAAGCATATTTAGTGACGACGAAAGTCTCACTGTAAGGTCTATTTTATGTCACTATTATCGCTTGTGACCATTTTTTGAGGTCGTCACTAGCCGTCACAAATACCTCCGTCACTGTTGAAAGTCGTCACTGAATGTCTTCACTCTTATAGTGAAGGCTCTATCTCAGCGTGGCGACTTGATGGGCTCTTCCGGAAGGCCTTATCATTGTTGGGGGTGGTACGACCATGCATATTTATCACAAGGTAAATCAGGTTGCTGATGCGCTGCCTAACTTGGCTTGTGATACTCGTACATCTGTTTATTTTAATGCTTTTGTGAGTTACCATTAGCTATTCGCATTAACGTAAAAAGGTTCCACGTCACTAGCAATTGATTATATTCCTTTTCAGTACCATTTAATACACTTCTTGCTATTTTAATACCATCTATCTAAAACCTATATTATTTTTTAGTAGTAATCACGTATGAACTTGTAGTTAGTTATATGAACCCACCCTAACTCCTTAACAGATAAACTTAAATTTTAATTAATCGAATTCTAAACTCATGATTAGCTAGTTAAATTATAAACACTTAGTTAATACTTTATAATTAACCATCTAAATCCTAAACTCTTTTTGTATATCTAATTAACTTATGTTTCTCAAGAAATATTAATCTAAATATTTTAATTAAAAAATGAGAACTCCCGTAAAAAAGTAAGTATTGAACTAACTGTATTGGGAAGGACTCGTAATGTAGAGGATGACGTTGAAATTTTATGCACTATCGAGTTGAATATATACTTTTCTATGCATTTTTTATTTAAGAAAATAAAAAATATGATTTTGAATACAATAAAAAAAAACCCCAATAGTATAGCTAAGTGGAACGCAATAATAGTTATTAGGTTGAAGAGAAACATGGGCCTGGCCCCTAGTAAGTCGGTAAAATGCCACAAAATTCATTGGAAATATCCTTTATCCATATACATACCTAGTGCTCCCTCATTTTTCGTACGCGGCTTAAAACAATAATTAAGAATGAGAGATGTATGTGGATTGTTTTCAGCTAAAACTTTTGAACTATCTTCATTAAAATTTTGAATGGTTTTAAATAGTGAATTTTGCACTAAATGGCCATCAACTATTTACGTATTTCTCGTTATGTCAAAATACTTTTATTTTAGTGTGTTATAGCCATATACAATTTACGGATTGCATATTTTAACACCGGCGCATACTTTTCCGGCCAAATTTTTTTGTAAAAAGCCCACACATGTCAGACACATGATGGGCAATTTCGTCCTTCATAATAGACCCGACCCGCAAATTTCTACCACCTTCATATCCAATTTCTTCATCAAACTTCAAATACCCACCATCTCATACATCAACCAGTTTAAACAAGTATCCATTGAGCCTCTCCCACCATTTTTCTGGGTAGAGAGTGCAGAAATCTTACTGCACAATGTCGTAAAGCATTTTTATGTGAGAACCTTTTAATACATAAAATAAAAAAATAAAAAAACTTGACAGTTCAATAATCAATGAAAGTGTAACTATTGCCTACCCTGTAACCGATTTCTTCAGCTCATCAAACATAGAACGTGGAGAAAGACAGCCCATGGCGAATTGCTTATGAAACTTTTAAAACCAAATTTAATATCTTGAACTTTTATTTCTTTCTTCTCGAACATGAGTTTTCTTATGGAACATTTATGGTTCTTGCTTGTGCAATGGAAATAATCATTGAACTCTTATGAAGATTGTTTCTTTTGCAAATGGGTCTCTCTAAATAATTAAAATGAAAATGGGTGTCATGAATTTTTCATCAAATTTCATCAATTGGAAATAGAAATGAGTTATTGTTGTTGAGATTTTTGTAATAATTTTATTTTTTCTTGACCGGAAAACTCTTTTTGTTGCCGTAGAAAATGACCGGAAAAGGTGGTTGGTCACCGGAGAATATGGATATTGAATATGACATTGGGTGGGTTTTAAGTGTGTCGGGTTCGAGTTCTGGTCGGGTCTTTAAAAGATAAATTGGTCTTTTTACATTTCAGGCCAAAAAAATTAAGAAATTGGCCGGAATTCTTAATCGGTGCTAATAGCTGTTGCCCGTAAATTGTATATGGCTATAACCCGCTAAAATAAAAGTATTTGACCAAAACAAGAAATACATAAATAATTGATGGACATTTAGTGCAAATTTCTCTTTTAAATATGGTGGTTAGCAGTTTTAAAGTGTATGCATGACAAGTGTGAGACATATTAATTGAGCTTAGATCCTAGGGTTTTACAAGATGTAGAAATGCTAATCTACCCTAGTATACCTAAGTCTTCAAGGCTACTTCATATGTAGGAATATCTTGAATCTTCATTGTGTACTTATGCCATATGACTTTGTGGATTCATCTTGAAGATCATAGTACTTCCATAAGATCTATCACATTAACAAATAACGTTAGATCATCATCAATTGTTTGTCCTTTATCAAAATAGAGAAACTAACCCTTAAGGCTTACACACACACACATACACACAGACGCAGTATGTATGATTTGATGGTATACTATCCCGAGGTCTAAGGTCTTCAGATTCCCGATCTCGTGCATTTACCGATGATTAGTTCAAGACCTCAATTTCAAGA
Source organism: Vinca minor (assembly GCA_026122235.1). Lineage (NCBI taxonomy): Eukaryota > Viridiplantae > Streptophyta > Magnoliopsida > Gentianales > Apocynaceae > Vinca > Vinca minor. The sequence goes on from JAOCZM010000168.1 coordinate 307,191, forward strand.
GTCTTAACCTAATATTGGGGGCTTATGGTGGATTCCGCCCCAAGATCTATATCGGGGTCACGGGTTGCTCCTAACTCGGGTGGATCCGTATCATTACAGATTAACATGCATGAATAAACATGTCCATTTACTTCAACTACCAAAAAGATCGACTCCCCATGTGATTGCATTTCCTAAACCCTTTATGAATAAGAAGACCTAAAGTAAGAACGTTTCTTATTAAATTGGTAACTCCTATATTCTTGGGATTTAACTCCTTATAAATACCATGTATCTTTTACTGTTTTGATCATCTGATTACTTGCCTTTTAGACATTGATCTTTCTCTTTTTGTCACTTTGTCTCTCAAAACTAACATAAAAATCAGAGAGTGATTGTGAATATATCCACTACCCTCTTTTGATTTTCTTTATCTTCCAGGTTACATTTGTCTTTCGCAAGGTACCTTAGCTTGCTGCGAGTGTGGAGTTTAGATACCGGAGCTTGCTTGTGCATGACGCATCAAAACTTTTTATATGTATGATGATTTGATGTATAATTTGAATTTTTAACCTTTAGACCTACATCTTGTGTAATATACGCAAGGCAAAAAATTAACATATCAACGAGTGCAATAAACGTATAATCAAAAAAGTTACTTCTCTTGTAGCATTGTGTTATATGTACAAGTTTTAAACTTATTTTTTTGACAGAGATAAAATTGCTAGTCGAATTTAGAGTGCACCATTTGTGTTATGTCTCTAATTCGTGTCGCATCATGTTGCTGACATTTGTATAAAATGTTTCAGGCAAGAGAAAACCGGATTATGCATCATGAATCAAACTATGATCATATCCTGTTAATTTTGACCGGTTCCCCTGCTATATAGATACTCATAACAGAGTAAATTCCGCTCTTTCTAATCATTCAAAATAAATTTTGAAATTCTCAAGGCATTGAACATCAATTATAATTTCCACCAAGTAATGAAGGGTTAATGTCAATCACCTCTATCCAATCTGTTTCAGGTAAATTTTGCAAGATTTTTAGTTTTTCTTTTTCGATTTCTCTGTGTTATTTCTCAGAATCTTGACTAGTAATTACTTGATTATAGATTATAGGTTCATCGTGATCAATTAACATAAAATCTCCATGTTTTGTTACGAAAAATCCAAAATTTTCAAGTGATCGACAAACTATACTGGACTTACGCAATTCTTGTGTTTCTGGAACTGGCTCTACAACATCTTGTGTAGCTTGTTCCAATTCCACCTGGAACTTCACCAAATTCCCTTGGAATTTTACCAATCTCTGGAACATCATTAAATTCCGCGTGGCTCCCACTTGTTTTCCAAGAAAGAAATTACTCTTCTAGAAAAATTCTTTTACGAGCAACAAACACTTTGTTCTCGTTCAAGATGTAGAAATAGTACCATTTATTTTTCGTAGGATACCCCACAAAAGTGCACTTGACCGACTTTGGGTTGAGCTTGTCCAAAGCTGTACGTTTCAAAGGCCCAAACGTGTGTTTCCAAAACACTGAAATCGTTAGTAAAAGTGATGAAATATATATTACCACATTTTGCATGGATATTGAAGGGACCACATACATCACTATGTATTAGTTCCAACAACTCCTTTTCATGTTCTCCAGTTCTAGTAAAAGGAGAAGCAGTCGTTTTACCCATCAAACAAAGCTCGTATGTATCATATGATTCAAAATCAAATGATTCCAACAATACATCTTTATGGAGTTTGAAAATGCAGTTTTTGTCTATATGGCCTAAGTGATAATGCTAGAGGTATATATGATTAGACTCTTTAGTCTTTGTCCCCTTTTTATTTATGTTATACACCGGTGACTCTAGGTCTAACAAATATAAACCATTCACCAATGTAGCACTACAATAAAAAATATTATTTAATGATAACGACATTCGTTGGTATTTAATATGAATATTGAACCGCATCTTGTCCAAACAAGATATCGAAATAATATTCTTTGTTAAAGCAGGTACATAAAGACAACTGTCTAAATCCAGAACAATTCCGGAAAGCAAACTAAGATATATGTTCCTACAGCTAATGCAACAACTCTTGCTACATTGCCAACGCGTTGGTCCACGTCGCCTTTAACCAGATCCGTACTTCTTTGCAGTCCCTGCACATTCATGCAAATGTGAGAAACACATCCGGTATCTAATACCCATGAGGATGTACTAGACAAGGTAATCTCAATAACATAAATACCTGAGCAAGAAGTAACGTTTGCTCCCTTTCCATTCTTTTTACCAGCAAGATAACTGGGGGCAGTTTCTCTTCCAGTGTCCTTTTTCTCCACAATGGAAACAAAATCCATCCTTAGCTACAACACCCTTGGGCTTCAGCGCCTATGGTTAGGCTTGCCTTTAGGTTTACCCGAAGGCTTACCAAAACTCTTGCCCATGTTGTTGTTGACCATGTAAATTCTGGGAAAGGTTTGTCTATCTCATTAATGTTGTAGTTTAGTACAACTTGACTGAATGATTCAGGCAACGATTACATAATCAAATCAGTGGATATCTCTTGGCCCAAAGGAAATCCCAGTCTTTTGAGGCTCTCAATATAGCCTATCATCTTCAGAACGTGAGTTCCGACTGATGTTCCCATTACCATTTTGCACTGAAAAAGAGACTTCGACACATTGAATCTCTTCTGGCGGGCTTGACCTTGAAAGAGTTTCCTTAGATGATTAATCTTATCGAAATCTCTCATTTCCTCATGTTGCTTCTGAAGCTCAGAGGTCATGTTCAATAACATAAGACTAGACACATCTAATGCGTAATATAAGTGCTTACGATAAGCATTTCTTTCAGCAGCCGGAGCCCCTACGACTGGTGGATCTTGAATTTGTTGCTCGAGAACATACAATTTTTCCTTGTTATTGAGAACTATTCTCAAGTTCCGATACCAGTCGAGGAAGTTTCTCCCTCAAGTTTGTCGTTCGCAAGGACGGATCGCAATGAAAGTGAGTTTGATGCAACTATTGCATTTTCCATTTTATCTACAGAGTAGAATTTGCAAAGTTTTAGTTTTCATATTTTTAAAATCATTAAAATGACTTTATTTAATGATTCTCTCATTATTTGCTTCAAATGAATAACCCTTAAGTATTCATTCCGAAAGTTCAAGACTTTCTAGCAGGTCTAAAATCCACATTTCGTCATTCTCAAGGCAGCTTTGGCTACTATACTCAAGAAGATGCTTTGGGTAACCAATGTATGCTAATCACATCAATTATGTGGCTCTCGGTTGGTTAAGTAGGTAACGAATGCCCTCAATACATAAATGCACATCTTAACCCTTTTGCCTCCGGATTCTAAACGATTGAGGTAATCCGATTCAGTGTAACCCAAGGTTAATCGGAGGATATCACTAACTTATCATTCGCGCCTCACCAGGATAGACATGTGCTTATTCCACTCGGAAGTTCAAACTACTGCCGATCTTGGCCTTGACGAGGGCCCCGTTTGGAAGGCAATACACTTAATATTTAAATATTTGAGGGGATTTTTAAAAATTTGTCTCACCAAATGGTGTATAATCTGATTATGCGTTTGAATATGCATCACATGCTAAAATTAATACTTTAAACATGCATCAGGAATCTCATGCAAAATACATAAAATAGTAAAATAAAATGTGACATAGTAATAGCCCCGATGCGGATTTTCCGAGCAAACAGAAAATCCTAGGTCAATCTAAAGGTGGAAATCAATAAATTCTATTTATTGTCTTCTGCCTCATTGTGGTTTCTTCCATCTGATGGACGCCTTCCTTCATCACTTGTTACATATGTAAAATATATATATAGAATCTTATTCCAAAACTTTTACATAATTGAAAGAATTCTCGAGTTAAATTCGAGATTAAAATTACAACGAGATAAAAGATAAAGCACAACATGCAGGCCGTATTATAATTAAAAATCACTGGGTCAAAAGTTATTACTATGCACCATGCTCAAAACATACACAAAATCATGTTAAGAGCGCAAATATGCACTGCCTGCCCCTTTTCCGGTCTACCCAGACCATACTTCCGGTTGACCGCGATAAGGAAGTAACCAAAACAGTGTAAAAATTAGGCTTCCTCGGTTGACCCAGAACATTTTTGTTCAACTGGCCTAAAAATAGACTAGCCTCGGTCGACCGTGACTACTCACTAGTCTTCCGAAATCTAGGCAGTAGCAAAATCACATTTTCTGACTCATGTTCGGTCTACCGCAACCTTTTCCGGTCGACCGAATAATTACTAGAAAAAAGCCAAAATATGAATTTTACAATTTGTTCCGGGATTTGTTTAACAATTAATCGACTTCCCAAAGGCTGTAAAAAGTAAAATATTCTATGACATGCATTATCAACTACTAAAATAACAAGATAACAAATAAACAAGATTATTGAGCTCTCGTGATTGGCTCTGATACCACTTGAAGGAAAAAATCGTAACCCCCAAAGATGCAACGGAAATAGAAGCGCTGGGTTACGATACTTTAAAGGATCTACTCACGAGACAGAACCAAAATCCAGTGATTAGGAGTTATACCTTTCTGTCGATCTAATCGACGATGCCCATATTTTTGCTACTTGAATTCACCAACAGTAGCCAACACACTAATGTCTCTACTGGTATCCACACACCAACCTTTCAGCTTGTCACTCCACGTCCCAGATGCTAGTCCAAAACTATGAATGTTGAAAACACTTTTCCCGAAATCCACAAAGTATATACGACTTTGGAAAACCGAAAATATGAGAACTAGAAAAATCATATTTTTGTTGTTTGTAGAAGTGTTCTTGAAAGTGTGTAATATGAAGAATGAAAAATCAGATTTTTCTTTCTTTTGGTTCGGCTAGAGGTAGAGAGAGTTTGTAAAACTTTTGTAATGCTAGAATGAAAACAATTTTCATCTAGTGCGGGGTAAGTGGAATTACTTACCCACCCCTACTCTTCCCTTATTTCTCTCCCACTTCACAAACTTTATCACACATGTAGATTTGTCGGTTTTGACCAAGTCCAACTGGTCCGGTCGACCCCATAAATGGTTCTCGGCAGAACAGAGTGACCAAAAGTTTGGACAACTCGGGACAGCTCTCGGCCGACCGAATCTTTTGCCCAATCCAATCCTACGCGGGGTTTAATAAATTTCGTCCTTCTTAGGCTCCTCCTCCCGTGAGGCTGCCTCCCTCTATGAGGTAAAAAAAAAAATGAGATATTAACGTCATTTGAGAATCAAGAAACTGACTAATTGAATGGTACAAGTTTGACATACTCCGTCCGTGACTTGTGTTCAATCTAGATATCGAGGACAAATGAATTAGTGCAAAAAGATCATATTCGTGGTTACTTGAATCACCGGGATTATTTGTTAATTGTGAGTAATGATGTGTTGCTAGATACCTCTCATTACTGTAGACAATTGTTGTCACGGACAACATGGCAAATACCTAAAGAGTCGTACACTATTATGAACTGGATTGGGCTTGTTGAAGTTTACATTTGATACATGTGCTCAATTGGATTGGATAGGCTAAATTGGATTGTGCATTCAATTGGACGGGGCGGAAGACCCGGAACGAAAGTTTTGTCACTCCGGTCGACCGAGAAACTATTTCTCCGGTCGACCGGACCAGCTGGACCAAGTCAAAATCGGCACATCTACATGTCTGAGAGAGTTTGTGTGTAAGTGAGTAGTGGGAGAGAATAGTGGGGAAGTGGAGTTAGTAGGTGATTCCACTAACACCACAAAATTGATAAAATGTTCCTCATTCTCTACACTTGAGAATTAGTTAGTTGCTCTTGATTCTCTCTACTCTCTTAGCCGAAAATCCAAGGATTTTTGTTTCTTGTTTTAACACACTCTCAAGAACAATTAAGAGAACAAAATTCGATTTTCTTGTCTCTTTGATTTCCGATTTTTCTAAGTAACCTATACTTTGTGGATTCCGGGAAAAGTGTTTTCAATCTTCGTAGTTCTTGGACTAGACTCTAAAACACGAAGTAACAAGTTCAGAGGTTGGTGTATAGTTAACATGGTTTTTGGAGTCAAGAAGGCCATGGCCCAGTGGAGCAAGCCTTGACCTGCGACCGGGAGGTCCCAAATTCGACACCCGCCTCCTACGTGAGCCTTTTACGAATTTTGGGTGTTACAAATTTTTCCTTTCAGTGAAAATACTTTCCTTAGATATAGGAAGAATCGTATTGTAGGGAAAATTGCATCCCTTCTATATACAAAGTTAGTTAAGGAACCAACACAAGTTGGCTCAGTCGGTAAGGATTTGGCACGTCCTTACAAAGGTCAAGTGTTCAATTCCCACTGCCGATGTGAGGGCTGTGTTGGTGGGTGATCTGTAAGTACCCTTGTAAGCGACCTATAGTCCCTAGAGCCTGCCCTGACCCGTGGTGGTGACCGGAACCAAACCCACCCAAACTTTTCTTTACCAAAAAAAACAAAAAAAAAGTTAGTTAAGGAAAATTCAAGAGAAAATATGTTCCCTTGAAGAAGGTCAACATTGATATTAAGCCAAACTTAAATAAGATAGACATTCAATTTTGTATGACAACAATTAAGTCAGAAAGACATTATGGTAATTATGTAGTTATGATGACCTTTGGCTGCAATCATCAGACCACGATATTTTTTATCATAAGACCATGCTTTTCATATATAACTTCAACTTTTATGTTAATGTTAAAAACAGGGACATTCTCGGTCATTCCCATGGCATTTGTGGTGCTTTATCACATTAATCTTTTTTATGAAAAAATCAAATTAGTAACCGAAATGGAAATGAACTAATAAAAAAAGTACAAGAATGGTCAAGATTAAATTCGCGAAGCCACTTATTGGTTCTTCACTTTAGTTAATTGTACGCGTAAAAAATACAAAATTCAGAAGCAAAATAACACAGAGAAAAATAAAGACAATGAGAAGCTGAGTAAACTAGCAAACTTAACTAAAAGGAAAAATTGGGAATCCCCAGATAAAAGCAGCGGAAATAAACTGGGATTCCCTTCCTTTAGAGGATCTATTCAAGAGAAAGAACCAGTACCTTATGATAGGAATTATACCTTTTCGATCTAATTTAAATTGCCCGAATTTTGTTACTTTAAATCACCAACATAAGCCTTCAGACTCGAGTCTCTACCGGTACCCACACAATAAACTTTGAACTTGTTCGTTGTGCCTCTGATGCTAGTCATGAGAGATACGAACGTTGAAGACGACCTTCGAGAGCTTCGTTCATATACAAATCCAAAACCTTAAATTTGAGAAAACAAAAATAGTTTTTCTTTCTCTTTTTGTGTTCTTGTGAGCGTATTCTAGAGATCAAAATTTCATATAATTTTCTCTCTTAATTTCGGCTAGGGAAGGTCTAAAAATGAATGGGGAGCTAATTGCGTGTTTTGATGAACACTTCATCAAATGGTGTTAGTGGAACCACCCACTAACTCCACACTCACACATTTCTCTCCCCACTACCCCCTTAACATATACTACTCCCTCACACAAGACATGTGCCGACTTTGACTTGGTCTAACTGGTCTGGACGACCGGAAAATGGTTCTCGACCGACCGGAACCTGTTCGGTCAACCCGAGACAGCTCTCGGTCAACCGAGCCCGGTTTTGCCCAATCCAATTGAGCACCTATATCAAATGTAAACTCCAACAAGTCCATTCACCCTTTAGGTATTTGCTATGTTGGTCGTGACAACAATTGTCAACAGTAATGAGAGGTATCTAACAACACATCATTACTCCCGATTCACAAATAGTCCGGTGATTCAAGTAATCACAAATATGATCTTTTAATATTAATGACAGATAAGAATTTGCAAAATTTTAGTTGTTATATTTTAAAATCTTTAATATGACTTTAATTAATGAATCTCCCACTATTTTCTTCAAATGAATAACCCTTAAGTACTCATCCAAAAAGTTCAAAACTTTCTAGTAGGACCAAGATCCATATTTCATCATTGTCAAGGTAGCTTTGGCTACTATACTCAAGAAGACGCTTAAGGTAAACAACATTTCCTAATCACATCAATTATGTGACTCTTGGTTGGTTAAATAGGTATCGTTTACCCTCAGTACATAAATGCACAACTCAACCATTTTGACTCCAAATTCTCAACCATTGAGGTAATACGGTTAAGTATGACCCAAGATTGTACCGGCGGATATCACTAACTTATCCTCCCCGCCTCACCCGGATAGACAGACGGTTATTCCACTTGGAAGTTCACAGTACTGTCGATCTAGGCCTTGATGAGGGCCAATCAAGGAAGGCATAAACTTAATATTTAAAATTTGTGGGATTTTAATTGTCACACCAAACGGTGTACAATCTGATTATACGTCTAAATTAACATGTTATAAAAAGCATTAAAACATGCAAGAGGCATCGCATGTGAAGTTCATAAAGCAATCAATACAACGGTGACATAGTAATAGCCCTATACGGATTTTCCGAGCTAACGGAAAATCCTAGGTCAATCTAAAGGTGGAAAAGCAATAAATCCTATATATTGTCTCCCACCTCTTGGTTTCCTCCATCTGATAAACGCCCTTTCTTCCTCACTTGTAAATATGAAAAAATATAAAATACTATTCTATACTTCTACAAAAAAAAATTGAATAGATAAGGCACGACACGCTAGCCGTATTATAATAAATCCAATGAGTCAAAGGCTATTACTATGCACAATGCTCAAATAACATGACAGTCATGCTGAATTGCACAATAAACACTATGTGCCCCTTTCCGGTCCACCAAGAACATATCCAGGTCGAGCGCGATAAGGAAGTAATCAAAATAGTGTAAAATTAGGTCACCTCGCTCCACTCAGAACAGTTCTGATCGGCTGGTCTGAAAACAGACTAGCCTCGGTCGATCGTGATTTCTCACCGGTTGGCCGAATTCTAGGCAATAGAAAAATCCCATTTTTAGAACATATTTGGTCTGCCGAGAACCTCTTCCAGCAACTTTGTCCAGAAAATAGAAAATAACAAAAAACACGAATCAACAATTCGTTCCGGGATTCGTTTAACACATAAACGACTTCCAGAGGTTGTACAAAGGTAAATACATCCTATGACACGCTGTCACACCCCGTAACCCGGGCGATGACACGGCAGTACTTCAAGTCAATGAAGGACCGAACCCACTAACATATGAGATAAAAGGGAATACTTTATTATAAAATTAACTTAAATAGTTCAACTGTAATACAAGGAATCAATTAAGTATTTAACGGTAAATAAAACTTATTACATGGAGAAGTGTAAATTACTAAGTGTTAATCTATTACAATTCATTAGAAGTCGCTCTCCATGGTACCCATCCCAAGCACCAATATCATTATAGAAAGGCTCAGCTCCATCTACATCTGCAAGAAAATAAAAGTAAAGGAATGAGCTGTGAAACTCAGCAAAGATCAAACAACCCCTGGGATGAAGCATCAGATAAGACTTAAAAGCTTTCCCGTTTCCCAACAAAATACCCCTTTTGAAAATACGCTTTTGACATGACACAACTCAAGCCTCACAGAACTCAGAACGCATGACAGGGCAGTACAGTACAGTGCAGAGCAGAAACAGAACAGAACAGAATCTGCACAGCTGCACTATGACCTTCCGATTGACCACACCCTCACTCCGGTCAACCGGTGATATCCCAAAAGCACACAAATAGAAAACAGAGGCTCCAGTCAACTAGTACACAAACCGGACGATCGAAGGGACCACGACTTACGAAAATCTGAAGGAAAAAAACAATTACAAAACTTGTACACAAGTGTACAATCTTGCACCAATTCAAACCCAACCCAAAATACAAGTTAAAAGGACTCAATACCAAGTATCAAATATGACCCAAACAAATGTTCGACTATACTTGTCAAATCTGACACCCCATATCGGAATTCATGTTATGAGCATCCTATACTACTCATGCACTACAAACCAATAGTTATGTCAGACAATCGAGTATAAAACGAACAAAAACAAACAAGTGAAAAACAACAGTTAAGCTAAACAACTATATTTTTCATGTCTAAGCATTTCACACAACCGAATCCATATCAAGCACGTCTGCCCTGCCGTATTCTCGATTACACAATTTACTTAGAAATTATGAACATAGTTATCGCTATGACACACAAATCCCACGATTGAGCTCAATTATCTATTCACGACTCTATACCAATAACTGCAATGGCCCTAGCAACAGGCCTTATAGGAAACCCCATAATTATATTAACACATGGGTTCAATATAACCCCCTGAACGAACGGGTCCAGACTTTTAAGGATCCATTCTTATTGTGTCATATTTCATCACCATGAACTCCACAACAACCATTACAGTCCCAATGATGGCCTCATCAAGTGAAGGCCCAAACATTTCTTAACACGTCACATGAACTCCCAGGTTCAATATACTAAAATAATTGAATGAATCCTGCTACAAAGTACATCCTAGACAAGAGCTCAAAACCGGGGCGACAACATCGGCCGACCACAACAAAATAGACAATAGTTTAGACAACCACTAAATATTAACAAGTGTAATATAAGATTAGAAATTTAACAACAATCACAGTTTATGGCAACAAAGATATTAACAATACAATTTCCATAATTATGCAAAATAAGCATGACGTGCACAATTGTTAAAAATAATGAGAAACATAGTTTCGTGTAAATTATATGTACATAAATAATGCAAGATAACAACATATGTAACATTGTTTAAACTAACGTTTTTACTACCAAACTACTTTCTATTATTTAGATTTAAAAATGCATTGCTATTTTCTGCAAAATGCATTTATTATTAATTAATTCTTTTGACAAAATATCTTATTCATTTTAGTGATCTACAAACTGGAATGACTCAAACCAGGAGAATTTGATAAATGAAATAATTTCCAACAAACTAAATGTAAAGCTAAATTGAATCATATTTGAGCCTTCAAAGTAGTTAAAATGTATTTTAAAACAACATTAATATGAAGCCCTTTGAGCACTAAATTTTTAGTGAAACAACACAGATTCCAAATTATAAAGAATGGTACTCATTTAAACCGGATAACCAAAAGCTCATCCGTTATTCTAAAACTTCAGGTTACATAGAGATAAAACATGAATAATACTTATATGAAAATATATATAATAATTTCGCAACTTCCTAAAAATATTAAGTACAATATAAATCAATATTTAAAGTTTAAGGGCAGCAAGTCATTACCAATACAATTCTATATCGATAATCAAATAGAATGCAAAAAAATCCAACGCTTCATCCATTTTATGCAAGGAAATATGTATGAACATTTTATATCAATTACATAACTTTATATACTGAAATCATGTATTTTAGGGACTCAAAAGCAGAGGTGCAATTCACTACAACAAAAACAGTCTTTTGCGACGTTTTTGTACCAACGTTTTTTTAAAACGTCGCTTAAAACAAAAAAGAGTAAGTTAATTCAACACTTTTTGCAAACGTCGCTATATTTGGATTTTATACGACGTTTCTTAGAGACGGTTGTAGCAATTGTTGTTCATACCGACGTTTTGATGTTGATTAGCGATATTTACATTAAATGTTGTTATAAATTGTTACTTTTTGTGACTCATATAGCGACATTTATATACTATGTCGTTAGATCTTCTGATTTTTCAGACAAACGGCGCTATATTTGAATTTTATACGACGTTTAATAGCGTCGGTTGATAAAATTGACATTTTGACGTTAGTTAGCGACATGTACATTAATTGTTGTTATAAATTGTTACTTTTTGCGACACATATACCGACATTTATGTACAATGCCGTTAAATCTTGTGACATTTCAAACAAACGTCGCTATATTTGGATTTTTTACGACGAATATAGTAATTCTTATTCTTACTGACAATTTCATGTTAGTTAGTGACAGTTACATTGCATATAGTTATAAATTGTTACTTTTTGCGACTAACATATCGACATTTATATACTATGTCGTTAAATCTTGTGACATTTCCAGACAAACACAAATACAGAGATTATGTTTCTGAAATATATTTTTTAAAGAAACATTAAAGACATAAATTATAAATTTTTCAATGAGAGTGTATTAATTTTAATATGATTCATAAAAATAAATTAAAAAACGAAAAGAAATTAAAATAAGTAAGTGTACAATTCCAAAATTCTATTATAATAAATATAATAGGAGGAGAAATAAATAACAATTGATCAATTAGCTCAGCGGCCTATTACATGACATACATGCAGGAGGTCGCGGGTTCAATTCACATCCATTTGAGTAAGGGGAAATTTTATTCCACATTATTCAGAGGTAGCTAGACTCGACGACTCGGTGTTGGGTTGTCTAGGCTCCGGATCCGGCTCTGATTATTCAAAGGTCGCTAGACTCGACGGCTTGGCTTGTCAGGCACCGACTCTGGATCGGGTCTGCCAGCCTAGTTTCAAAATTTACGAATGTCGGAATAACTATTTATTCACGGTATTTACAAACGTCGCAATATATGACCTGTTGCGATTATTTACAAACGTCGGCAAAAATACCTTTTGAAACACTTTAAAATGATGTAACAAACGTCGTAATAGATAGGTACCGGCGCTTGTAACAAATGTCGTAAAAAACCATAATGACACAGGCAAATGCTACGTTTAAGCGACATTTGCAATAAATGTTGGTATAGATCTATAACGACGTTTATTTGCCTTATTGCGATATATGACAAACGTCGCAATAGACATTTTTTGATGTAGTGCAAGATCCTTACTTGATAGAATAGCAATTTAAGAAAGCAAAAGAAACGCAGAACAATCTGTCCAGAAAAATCAAAACACTTTCCAAAGTGATAACTCTGTACACGGACCTCGGAATTAAAATCCGTCAACGACCACGTGTAGCTCTCTCGATTCTCTTCGAAATACATTATTTGAACTCCTAAATCGGACAGCTTATACCCATCCAAATGCTCTCTCAAAGTTCTGCCCAGAATTTCCGCCAACCCAGAAAAGACTGAACTTCAAACTTACATTACTCATGACACATAACTCCATACGTTGATCCGTCAACTCCCATACGTAGATTTTTCAACCCTCTTTCTAACCCAATAAGAATTACTCGATTCCGACATCTATAACTACATACAAAGTCGAATCTCCCACATACTATCTATTCTGCCAGATTTTTATTCTCACTCTTTTTAATTCACTCCAACACTTGTAAGCCCCATCCCATGATCTCCCACTAAAGAGCTGCCATAAAAACCCATAAAAGTCAGCCACAACCCTTCTATATTCCCCACAATCAAGTCCCTAAACTTTTTGTCTTCAACACTTGTGTCCTCACACTCCCAATCACAAAAAGTACCACATAACTTAAGTGCAACAAATAACACTTAATTCATATGATAAAATTACTTAAACATACTAATCATGCAAATTGAAATGCGAATCATGCAAAAGACATAAGTAAAAAGTCCCGGGTATCACAATTTCTGTGTCTAAATTGTCTGAACAAAATTCATGTTCAGTAACCTTTGTGACTGATTCTTGTGATATTCAGGATCTCAAAACCAAGAAACCAATTGGGACAGCTAGAGGATGGCAAGGACTCTACCTGTTTCAGTTGACTCCTGATATCACTCCTACTTTCTTTCCTCATGTAAATAATGTTTTACTGCCTATTACTTCTTTTGAAATAAGTGCCTTGCTTTGGCATTATATATTAGGGCATTTAGCCACTGCTAGATTGCAATGTATTAAGGGTTTGCCTACTTCTTCTCAATGAAAAGCCATTGATCGTCTTAATCATTGTGCCATCTGTCCTTTAGCAAAGCTGCATAAACTTCCTTATTCATCACGGTTGTTGATGACTAATCCTGAAATTTTTCATGAGACAAGTAACTGCATAAAAATGATACATTTATGTTATGAAACCGATGTAATTCTTCAGAAGCCGAATAATTCATACTCCGGGAAAATTGGTGCATCTGATCCAACATGTATATTATTTGGTCCATTGATGCCATGCTTATTCCCTTGATCAGGCCAAGAACTACAATCCGGGTTAACGAGATTGTACGGCGGTCTTTCCACTTGTGCATTCATGATATACCGAGCCAACAGAATGTATTTGCTACAAAGTTAGAGGGTGGATTATAATTTAAAGAAAATAACAAAAAAAAATTGGAATTATTTGCTTTGGTCCAATGAATATTACTCTCCGAAAAAACAGGGTTGAACATCAACTTTCTGTAACACTTATTCTACTATGGAGATTATTCCATTTTATTTGAAATTAAAGAAAAACTAAAAAGAACAAAATATGTATATCCAAGCAATTTACCTCCACTGTCTCTTGATAACCTGATCAATGGTTGTTCAACATGTTTTTCTGAAATCAACAAGGTAGAATATAGTATTTTGAATAGAAAATAACAAGAAAAATTAAAATAAAATAAGCAATGCGCCTCCAGTAGAGAAAACCTATTACCTTTCTTTGTTCAACAATGTTCCAAGTCATGGAAAGGTGCTCTTCTCAAGATTCCAGTTCATTCAAGGATGTAAATCTTTGTTCCAGTACCCTTTTGAATTCACAAAGCAAACCACAATTTGTTTCATAAAATTCAACTAACTTTAGTAATCTTATCTTACAAACTCAATTTGCTAACCTTATTTGTTCTTTAGCCATCTCGAGTTGGTGCTGCTAGTTGAAAATTTCCTTTTTGTATTCCTAAAAGATAAAAGATTAAGATAAACCAGTAGAAAACAATGACTACAAAGGATAACCAACGAAGAATAAGTTTAGCTTCTTGCTTCTCACCTCTGCATGCACACTAAGATCTTTGGTGCTGATCCAGCACATTACAATCAAAACATTGCCAAAAAATGACCGAAAAATAAATAAATAAAAATCCACGAAAAGTTAGTAACAAATTCTTTCAGAAATTAATAAAAAATGACAGATAGAATAAAAATGTTTAAGAAAAACCCAAGAAAATACCTTTGGCCGACTCCTACTTCAGTTTTGAGTCTCATCAAGGAGCTTATAACAGACTGAAGTAACAGTGCAAAAACTGAGCGTAAACTTGGAAACCTCTTATATCCAAATTCTGGAAAATATTGCATAGAATTTCATTTTACCTTACCTCTCTATCATTCACAAGGCTGCCATTTACCCAAAAAACATCCCATCATAACAAATTCATGGTCACCAACATATGAAAAAATTTATAAAACAATTTGGATGACATTTCTGCATATTTTCCAATACAATTTTTTTACTTTTGATCCCACGTTTTTCGCACAAATTATCTATTTTAGGAGATAGAAATTCTCAAACAAAAACCAATCCAAATACAATGAAAAAAAAAGGAAAAAAGTGTACCCTTCTGAGTCTGGATCCAATTCTTTTTCTTCATCACTAAGATGAAAGCACTGCAGCATTACATTTTCAATTCTGCATTTTCAAAAAGTGATTAATTCACAAAAGCAATTGGAAATAATATATCAGAAAGTTTCCTCAAAAAATTACCTTCTGGTGCCAGAGAAGAAATTGATACGGCCAGAAGGTGAAATCATGATAAGGGCTATATCAATATCACAAAGAACAGCAGTTTCATAAGCTTTTTTGAGTATCCCATTTCTTCGTTTCGAGTATGTGACTTGTCTATTAGTATTATTCAAGATTCTTGAAATTTGGAGCTTCACCCGCCCCATTCTAGAAACCTTATTCAACAGTCCGAAAATAAACCGCAAAGATTAGAAATGTTGAATTTGTAACAAATAACACAGAGAAACCGAAAAAGAAAAACTAGAAATCTTGCAAAATTTACCTGAAACAGACTGGATAGAGGTGATTCACATTAACACTTCATTACTTTGTGGAAATTATAATTGATGTTCAATGCCTTGAGAATTTCAAAATTTATTTTGAATGATTAGAAAGAGCGGAATTTACTCTGTTATGAGCATCTATATAGCAGGGGAACCGGTCAAAATTAACAGGATATTATCATAGTTTGATTCATGATGCATAATCCGGTTTTCTCTTCTGTAGGAATTAAACCAAGTTTAGTATATTAATGTTATACTAGTTATGATATTTATTAGTAGTAGTTGAAGTAATTATTAGTGGTTGATTGTTGGTAGTTGGTAGTTGGTTGTTGACTGAAGTAATTGTTTTTGGTTGAGTAGTAGAGTTTAATTCTGATTGTTGTGTTTTGTGCCTATAAAAAGGCAGTAGTATTTCCTTTGTAAATCATCCAGAAATCAACAATTTCGTTTCTCCATTTTGGCTTGTCTCTCTCTTTAGCCGATTGGCTAAAATCATTTTAAGAAGCAATTTGGCTTCTTAGAGTAGCAGCTCCTTTCTTGTCTTATGCCGCTTAAAGAAGATAGGCTTGATTTCAATATATTCTATTTGCCTTATAAATTTATGTCTGTTTCATTTATCTCCTACTTATATTATTGTGGGATCATTTAAAAAGTCTTCAAATTGGTATCAGAGCTAGTGTCGTGTAATGGATCCCCGAGCTTTGTGTGCATGTGATATTTTGTATTTGATGGAAAGAAATATTTTGATATGTGGAGAAAACATATGCAAAATTTCTTCCAAGTTCTTGGAGTGTGGAAAATTATTGAGGAAGGTTATGAAGAACCTTCTCCAGATACTCCATTAACAAATGCACAGGAGAAGAAACAACAGTTTGTGCGATTGCAAGACATCATTTGTGCAATCGAGTGTCATTAGATGTAGCAAGAAAATTTGTCCATGCTAATACGGCAAAGGAGATATGGACGATTTTGGTAAATTCCAACAAAGGGAATGACGATGTGAAGCGGGTCAGATCACAAGTTTTGAGGAAGGATTATGATTTGGCACTCATGAAATCAACTGAGTCAATTAAAGATTATATTGACAAAATTCAGATTTTGGCCAATGATATGAGATCAAATGGTGAGACATTGAAAGAGTCTCAAGTTGTTGAGAAAATATTGCGGTCCATTAGTTCCAAATTTCATACAAAAAAGACTGTTTTGGAAGCTACAAAGGACTTAGAAAAATTAACAGTTGATGAGTTGGAAGGAGAACTATTTTCCTATGAGTTGTCTTTGGATCAACAGAATGTTCAAAGTGTACCTGAGGAAAATGCATTCAAGCTCAAGTGGAGGTGAAAAATGAGAGAGTTGGATTTTCACATCAGGCTGAATCAAGTCAACAAGGCGCTCAGAATTTTCGCGGGAGAGGCCGAGAAAATTTCAGCGGCAACAACATAGGCAGAGGAAACTTTAGAGGACGTGGTAGAGGTAATTTTAATTATCAGCAAAATTACCAACAGTCTAATAATTCATATTAGAGAAAGGTTAAATCGAAAATTCAGTGTTACTTTTGCAAAAAATATGGACACATGGAAAAAGACTGTTTTGTTAAAAAATCTCAGTTCGGACAGCCACAATTAAAATTTGCTTAAACAAATATTGATGGTTCTGAGACTTTATTATTTGCTTCCTCTGGTACTGGTGAAACTGTAAGTAATATTTTGTTTTTGGATTCTAATTGTAGTAATCATATGTGTGGAGATAAACACATGTTTACAGATTTGAATACATTTGTTCAGACTACTGTAAAATTTGGAAATAAGGAACGTGTAGCAGTTGCAGGAAAAGGAAAAATTGTTATCACTTCGAAAGATGGATCTTCTAGCTTTATTTCTGATGTTCTGTATATTCCAAGTCTTGGCCATAATTTGTTGAGTGTTGGACAACTAGATACGTAGGGGTACAATATCAATTTTTGTGGTCAAATGTGCAATGTTAGTGATCCTGCTAAAGGGCTAATTGCAAAGGTAAACATGACTAATAACCGTTTATATCATTTGAATATCAACTCTGGTGGTTTACCTTGCTTTAGTACCGTTGTATTTGATGATCATTGGTTGTGGCATATGCGGTTTGGACATTTGAATTTTGCTAGCTTGAATTTGCTTGCCAAGAAAATTTTAGTTCTGGGACTACCTTCTCTTGATTTTGATGATAGAAATTGTGAGTCACGCATTGTTAGGAAAACGCATAGAGATTCATTTCCTAAGGATAGAGTTTGGAGAGCATATACACCATTGCAATTAATTCATTCTGATTTGTGATCTATGGAAGTTCCTTCTATTGGTGGTAAAAAGTATTTCATTACTTTCATTGATGATTTCAGTAGGAAGACTTGGGTTTATTTTCTGCAAAATAAATCTGAGGCTTGTGATGTGTTTCAAAGTTTTAAAGTTTATGTTGGAAAGCAAAGTGGCTATGTGATTAAGACTTTGAGAACTGGCAGAGGAACTGAGTATCTTGTTTGTGATGATTTCCTGAGAAAACATGAAATTAGACATCAGATGACTGGCAGGTATACTCAGCAACAAAACGCTGTAGCCGAGAAGAAAAACAGAACTGTGATGGATATGGTAAGATCCATGATGAATGCTAAGAATATGCCTAAAGAATTTTGGGCATAAGCTGTTGCTTGTACTGTTTATGTTTTAAACAGGTGTCCTACAAGGATCAATGATGGAAAAACTCCACAAGACTTGTGGATTTATGAGGCTTAGTTTAAGAGACTGTAACTGCTGCACTAAAGAGGAATTGAACTCAGTTGAATTAAAGTGAGCATACGTAACAACTGCTTCTACAGCCTATAAATAAGAGGCTTCATTTTCAGCATTAGACACACACTCTGAAAATACATTTTACATACTTAAAAGCTTTCTGAAAATACTCTGTTTTGTAAAACTTCTGGTGTTCATCAACAAGTCCAAGTTCTCGTTTGCCGGTGGAACTGTTTGGTGCAAACAAGTTCTACGTTACCGTTGTATCCTGGGAGACAGACGCTTCACGAAAAACTCCAGCACTAATCCGGGAGGAGGAGAATCTGTTATAAGGAAATTGTGTTGAACACAAGCCTCGGTTCATCTCTCAATTTTCCTTTGTTAGTTGTTGTAATATGTAATAACACTTGTTAAATCTGAAACTAACGGTTGTTAAGTCTTTATTTAACAAGATGTTAAAATCTTTTTTAATAGTGGTTATTACATTATCTAAACAACTGTTAAATCTGTCAATAACAGTTGTTAGATAACAGTTGTTATTTTACTTTCTTAACATCTGTTTAATCTATCGATAACAGTTGTTATTTCTGTTTTGTATTAAGCTGTGTAACCTTTCGCTAACAGCTGTTAAGTCTGAAGCTTAAAGATGTTAGATATTGTGTTAATAGCTGTTTTCTTGTGTTACTAACAGTTGTTGGATTTGTATCTCAGTTGAGGCGTGGAAACATTCCGAATACTTATGTAAGAATTATATTCTGAATAGTTTACATTACCGTTTGTATAATGTCTACAGTGCATACAACATGGCTAGAGAGTTGTGGGAATCCCTAGACCGTAAATATAAAACGAAAGATGCTGACACAAAGAAATTTGTAGTCGGACGTTTCCTTGATTATAATATGGTGGATTCCAAGACTATGATTAGTCAAGTACAAGAACTTCAAGTAATTCTGCACGACATCCATGCTGAAGGGATAACGTTGAGTGAGACTTTTCAAGTAGCTGCTGTGATAGAGAAATTGTCTTCGTGATGGAAAGATTTCAAGAATTGTCTCAAACACAAGTGCAAGGAAATGTCCTTAGAGGATCTCATTGTCAGACTTCGAATTGAAGAGGACAACCGGATCTCTAATTGCAAGACAATAAGTCATATGCAAGCTAAAGTCAATGTTATGTAGCACGGCAGAGGCCAAGGTTCCAAAAGCAAGGGCAAGAGCTATGCGTCCAAAGGAAAGATCAGGACAAGTGGTGGTGTCTCGAAGCAAAAATACAAATTCAAAGGGAAATGCTTCAACCGTGGCAAACTAGGCCAAAAGTTTACTGATTGCAAGTCACCGAAAAAAATAATGAGACCAACGTGATGAGTCACATGGCCAAAGAGTTGGAGGACATGAGCCTAGTTGCAATGATCTACAAACTAAATTTGTTCGGGTCAAACCCTAAAGAGTCGTGGGTTGACACTGGTGCTACTAGACATGTGTGCACCAATAAGGACCATTTTTCCACCTTTGAATTTGTTGAAGGGGAAAAGATCTTTATGGGAAACTCTGCCATGGCTTCGGTCAAAGGGCAAGGGAATGTTCTTTTAAAGATGACATCTGGCAAGACTTTAACACTGAAAGACGTGTTATATGTGCCAGAGATTCGAAAGAACCTTGTATCTGGATTCTTGTTAAACAAGCATGGCTTTCGCATGGTGTTTGAATCAGATAAGCATACTTTGAGTAAAGCTGGAATGTTTGTAGGAAAGGGGTATGCAACCGATGGGTTGTTTAAATTGAATGTAATTACGATTATCAATAAAGATACTTCTTCTGTTTACTTGCTTGAGTCTTATGATTTATGGCATAAACGACTTGGTCATGTTAATTTTAATTCGTTGCGACGATTAATTAAAATGGACTATATACCTACATTCCAAATCGACTTGAGTGATAAGTGTGAAATTTGCGTTGAAGCAAAATTAGTAAAGTCTTCGTTTCACTCAATAGAAAGAAGCATTGAACCACTAGAATTAATTCATAGTGATGTATGTGATTTGAAATCAGTTCAAACACGAGGAGGAAATAAGTATTTTATTACTTTTATTGATGATATCATGAAATATTGCTATGTGTATTTGCTAAAGAGCAAAGATGAATCTTTAGAGAAATTTGTTCTCTTTAAAGCTGAAGTTGAAAAACAACTTGATAAAAAGATCAAAAGATTAAGGAGTGATAGAGGTGGCGAGTATGAGGCGTCAATCGGCGACTTCTGTGAAAAACATGGAATTATTCATGAAAGAACTGCACCTTATTCTCCTCAATCTAATGGAGTAGCTCAACGTAAAAAACGAACATTGAAAGAAATGATGAATGTAATGTTGATAAGTTCAGGGTTACCTTCAAATATGTGGGATGAAACTATCTTGTCTAGCAATTACCTTTTGAATAGGGTACCCCAGAAGGAAAAAGATAAAACTCCATATGAGTTATGGACAGGCAAGAGACCTTCGTACAAACACTTGCGAGTGTGGGGGTGTCTCGCCAAGGTAGCAGTGCCAAAACCTAAGATGGTAAAGATAGGTCCTAAAACTATGGATTGTATCTTTATAGGTTATTCTCTAAATAGTACTGCGTACCGGTTTCTTGTGTATGATTCAAATAATGAAGACATTCACAAGAACACCATCATGGAATCAAGGAATGCATCATTCTTTGAAAATGAATTTCCTTGTAAGAGCAATGACGGTTCTAGGTCAACAAAACAAACTATTGATCCACTTATAGTTGAAGAAGTTGAACCAAGACGTAGCAAAAGAGCTAGAGTCGAAAAATCATTTGGTGATGATTTTATGACTTATTTATTGGAAAAAGACCCACAAACATATGCTGAGGCTGTGAGTTCTTCTGAAGGACCTTTTTGGAAGGAAGCCATAAGAAATAAAATTGATTCTATTTTGCATAATCATACATGGGAGTTAGTGGACCTCCCACCGGGTTGTAAAACCTTAGGATACAAATGGATATTGAAACCTGATGGTTCAATTTACAAGTATAAGGCCAGACTTGTGATTAAATGATTTAAGCAACGAGAAGGCTTAGATTACTTTGATACATATTCTCCTGTGACGAGAATAAGTTCTATAAGGCTGCTAATTGCAATCACTGCCTTAAGAAATTTGGAAATACATCAAATGGATGTTAAGACATCTTTTCTAAATGGGGACCTAGATGAAGAAATCTATATGGAGCAACCCGAGGGTTTTGTGGCTCCAGGTGCCGAAAAGAAAGTTTGTAAATTGGTAAAGTCATTGTATGGATTAAAACAAGCACCTAAAAAGTGGCATGAAAAGTTTGATCATACAATGATAATCAATGGATTCAAAATCAATGAGTGTGATAAGTGTATCTATGTCAAAGAGACAAAAGATGGCTATATCATTTTATGTCTCTATGTGGATGACATACTCATTGTTGGTAGCAATGACAAATTGGTCAAATCTACTAAAGATATGGTGAATTCGAAATTTGACATGAAAGACATGGGTCTAGCTGATGTGATTTTAGGAATTAAAATCATAAGAACATCAGATGGTCTAATTTTGAGTCAAGCTCACTATATAGACAAAATTCTTGAGAAATATAACAAGAATGATTTTGGGATTGCTAGAACGCCTTTAGATAATAGTCTCCATCTATCCAAGAATCGTGGAAATAGTATTTCACAAGTGGAATATTCGAGGATAATTGGGAGTCTTATATATCTAATGAGTTGTACTAGACCAGATATTGCTTATGTGGTAAGCAAGTTGAGTGGATATACGAGTAATCCAAGTATTGAGCATTGGATTGCAATAGTTAGAGTGTTAAGATACTTACGTTATACTCGTAACTATGGATTGCATTATACAAGATACCCAGCAGTGATAGAAGGCTACACTGATGCAAACTGGATATCCGATATAAATGAATCGAAATCCACTAGTGGCTATGTGTTTACTTTAGCTGGAGCAGCTGTGAGCTGGAAATCCACTAAACAAACTATAATAGCTAGATCCACTATGGAATCCGAGTTTATAGCTTTGGTTAAATGTGGAGAAGAGGCAGAATGGTTACGCCATTTTTTGGAAGATATTCCAAAATGGGAAAAACCAGTGCCATCTATTTGTATACATTGTGATAGCCAATCTGCGATTGTAAGGGCACAAATTACAATGTACAATGGTAAGTCTAGACATATTCGTCGTAGACATAATACCATTAGACAACTGCTCTCAACATGAGTTATCTAGATTGATTATGTAAAGTCAAGAGATAACATTGCGGATCCGCTAACCAAAGGGCTAAATAAAGAGACAGTTAAGAGATTGACAAAAGGAATGGGTGTAAAGCCTGTGGATGATAAAAATCTTATGAAGGAAAACCCAACCTAGTTGACTGGAGATCCCAAGATCTAGGTTCAAAGGGACAACCTACTTGTAAGATTTAGTAAGGTCACTGTGGGGGTAACCTCAGCTCATTCCTGTCTTGAAACAGTGAGAGAAAAAAGGATAGCAATTTCGTTGCTTTAATGATACTGAAGGAAAGTTTGAACCAGTTTCAACCTAAAGGTATCACCTATGTGAGAGAGAAGTGGGAGCCACTTCAAAGGAGAATTGACCAGGCAAATTCTTTAGAAACTCTTGCAGAACCAGGGAGTGTTCATGGCCATAATTAACAAAACCATGAGAACGGAACATATGGTAATGATTCATGTGTAATTTATGTGGACTCTTTACACTAAAAGAAGGGACAGTTCAAAGACATCAAGTCATACTGGACTGCTGTAAAGCAAATATACTTTACAAGGGGGAAGTTCAAAGGGTAACACCTACTTTCCCTATGCAGGAGTTAGTTGATGAATACCAACATCGAGTCAAAATGATTTTTCATTCATGTGGGGGATTGTTGGAAATGGAGTTTAATTTGAATGAGAAAATAGTTTCTCAAGTGGTTGGAAAATGAAAAGTTAAGCTAGTGGTTTTACATCCCACATGGGTTGCATATGGAATTGTGTTTCACTTTATATGTAAAAGTGGTTTACTTGGATTTAAATTGTCTTGCTATGATTATGCCCCATTCTAGAACCTCTTGCGCGCCTGCGCAGGGGGGTGCGAATCCAAGGTCTGTTGAAACCAAAATAGCTTGAACTTGTGTACGGGCGCGACATGCGTACACGAATGCCGGACCAAAACTCGCGGGCCTGATCAACCCACATTTTTCCTACTGGTTTTATTTTTCTACTTCCAGTCAGTGTTACATGAAAGGTTGTAACAGCAGGATTTATCAGACTTAGTTGAAGAGTTTGTAACTGCTGCACTAAAGAGGCATTGAACTCAGTTGAATTAAAGTGAGCATATGTAACAACTGCTTCTACAGCCTATAAATAAGAGGCTTCATTTTTAGCAATAGACACACACTTCGAAAATACATTTTACATACTTAAAAGCTTTCTGAAAACACTCTGTTTTGTAAAACTTCTGGTATTCATCAACAAGTCCAAGTTCTCATTCGCCGGTGGAACTGTTTGGTGTAAACAAGTTCTACGTTACCATTGTATCCTGGGAAAAACTCCAGCACTAATCCGAGAGGAGGCGAATCTATTTTAAGGAAATTGTGTTGAACACAAATCTCGGTTCATCTCTCAATTTTCCTTTGTTAGTTGTTGCAATCTGTAATAACACTTGTTAAATCTGAAACTAACGGTTGTTAAGTCTTTATTTAACAAGCTGTTAAAATCTTTTCTAACAGTGGTTATTACATTATCTGAACAACTGTTAAATCTGTCAATAACAGTTGTTAGGTAACAGGTTTTATTTTACTTTCTTAACATCTGTTTAATCTATAGATAACAGTTGTTATTTCTCTTTTGTATTAAGCTACGTAACCTTTCGCTAACAGCTTTTAAATCTGAAGCTTAAAGCTGTTAGGTATTGTGTTAATAGCTGTTTTCTTGTGTTACTAACAATTGTTGGATTTGTATCTTACAGTAGTTATTACACAGTTTATTATCAGCTGTTGTGGAAGGCTCTTAATAGCTGTTGTAGCCAAATTATTTGCCAACAAAATTTTTATCGCATGACTTCATGTGCTATGACATGTTTTATATGTTATATGTGGGATTTATATTTGTTAATATGCGTATTTGATGTTTTAGAAGTTGGGGGAGTTGAATGAGGATTTTAGGAAGCTGTGGGATGGTTTTGTAAGTGAGTTGAGGGGTTAGTTAGTGGGGGATCAGTTTCAAGAGAGAAAAAGAAAGGCTAGGAAAATAGAGAGATGAGTGGTTTCTGACATTTGACACAGTTAATCTGTGTCAGAATTGAGTGATTCTTGTGGCGTTAGAAAGAGGGTTGAAAAAGCTACGTTTGGGCGCTGGGCAATTGACATTTTCAGTTCACTACAGTAAGTAATTTAAGTTTGTAGTTGGCTATTTTTCTGGGTTGGCGAAAATGAGAGTGTTGTGAGGTTTTCTTATAATTGAGATAGTATACGGAGTCTGATCGGAGCGATTATAGTTGCGTTGGAAAGAATATTGAAGGGGCTATATTTGTATTGTGGGATTAAATTTTCAACGGTTCAGTTGAGAGTTATTGGCTTCGGAAGTAGGCTGCGATTTTCAAGAATTTGGTGTTTCGGTTCTTTTGTATTAATTTGCTTAAGTTGACAAAGTAAGAATCCTTCACCCTTGATTTTCAGTCCTAAAAGAGGATGAATTGTCATTTTTACGAAGTTATTGAATTGCTTTGGAATTGGTTTCATTTCATGTTTTATTGCATCAAAATCGGATGAACTATTGAATTATATTATTTGTATGAAATGTTCGCTTTCTTCGAATTCCTGTTTATAATACGTGGATATATAAATTATGGTTTGGTGATAATGTAAGTCTGAAAGTGTTCTTTCCTATTGTCTATGAATGAAGCTAAAACATGATATGTCTATGATAGTATGTGAATGTTTGTCTATCAGTGAAGTTAAAGCATGATATATCTTCGATAGCATGTGAATGTGTTTAACAGTTTGCCTTGTGCAAACGAGGCTACTAAAGTGCATGTGTATATGAACTGGTTGGCTAGTACAATCGAGCCTACTAAAGTGTTTAAGTGTTTGCTTTGTACAAGCGAGGCTACAAAAGTGTATGTGTATATGAACCGGTTGTCTAGTACAATCCAGGTTACTAAAGTGTGTTAACTGTTTGCCTTGTGCGGGCGAGGCTACTAAATTGTAGGTGTATATGAACCGGTTATTAGTACAAACGATGTTATTAAAGTGTTTAACCGTTTGCTTTATACAAGCGAGGCTACTAAAATGTATGTGTATATGACATGTTTGTCTAATACAAGTGAGGCTACTAAAGTAAAGGTGTATAAGGTTTAAAGATATGTGTGGACTTTTCCTTAGTTTGTTATAGAGACTAGATTGCATAATTGAACTCGGATAAGCTGTGAAGTGAAGTTTGGAAGTGAAGTGCTCTATGTTTTGAAAGTATTTGATATGTGTGAATGAATTGGAAGTTGTATCTTCGATGTTATATGTATGTGCTAATGTGTTTAAATGATTTGTCAAGTTGGTATTTTGGGTTAGGACCTTTTAATATTTTATAAAAAGGCTTTTTCGTTGTTAAAATGCATTAAACATGACCTGTCCTGAAGTCCAAGACAACCTCTCCGTCGAACGGACTGTTTTTACATCGTCCGCACCAACTATTTGGGATTCTGCCCAGATATCGGAAGGGATTCGAAAGGGCTCCGATCGACAGTACCATATCTCGGAAGGGTGGTCCGGATGACCTCCTCAGCCATAATTTTGGCGGAACTCTGTTTTGATCCCTTTTGATTTTCGTTTTCAAGCCTAGTTTGTTATAGTCCTATAAAGTGTATTTCAAGTATTTTAAAAAGTTGTTTCAAATAAAGTTATGCATTGTTTTCACATGTTCTGGGTTAAACGGGAAATTATTTTCGAGTCTATTGATGCTTGATCCCAACGGTGTTGGGACTTTACTTGGCTAGTTTAGTAGCTCACCTCTTATTTCCCCTTTTTGAAAAATGCCATAAAAAATTTATTTTCTAAATAGGTGTTCTGAGATTCAAAACATGTGTTTTTTAGCCAAAAAAATGCCATAAAAAATTATTTTCTAAATAAAAAAATAAATTTATTTTATTTTGCCTAAAAAAAGCCATAAAATTTTGTTTTGGGAAGGAATTGTTTTATTTGGGGTTAACGGGATTTGAACGTGTGACCTAAACAAAATAAAATCAATGAGGCATAGACTTCCAACCACTACACCAGATGGAAACATTTGATAAAATCAATTACATTATATTATATAAAATTCTTCTAATAACTCCTAGTTTCCCTCTATATTGTGATGGATGTGTGGGCATACTAGAAAGGATAGAGTTAGAAATGAGATTATACGAGAGAAACTAGGAGTTGCACCTATTCAAGAAAAATGAGGGAAAATCGCTTGTGGTGGTTTGGACACATAAAGAGAAGACCGGGTGAAGGTTGGAGGCGTGAGGTTATAAGAGGTACGGGGAGGCCGAAGAAGGTTTGGACCAAAGTCATCAAGAATGATACTGGATTTGTAAGACTTAGAGGAGAGTATGGTGTTTGATATAAGGAAATGAAGGGAATGTATTCGTGTGAATGAACACACAGAATTCCTGTATTGATTCACGTAGCCGCCCAATTACTTGGGACTAAGACTTTGTTGTTGTAAACCGTTTATCGTTATCTTCGCAATATTAACGATACACGGTTTACGGAGTAAATACATCAACTTTCTCTTCATCCGATGTGTCTACTTTGACTGGTACCAAAGTGAAAACTTTGAATGAGTTTGATCATATTTTTCCATTAATGATGATATATCAACCTTCTCTTCATCATTTATTTCTCTTCAATTAGTTATTTTTAGCTTAAAACAAGTGTTCTGAGATTCAAAACGGGTGTGTGTTCTGAGATTCAAAATAGGTTTTGTGTTTAAACAGACGTTCTCATATTCAAAACATGTGTTTTTTGTGCTTAAAACACGTGTCTGAGATATGGCTACCCACTCTCCATCATTTCTTTTCAATTCATATCTTCCACCTCTTCCACCAACTACATTGTATAAGTATCAAATCAATCTTTCCACCGCATTAACACCCATTTCGCCAAGAGAAGAAAATTAAACACCAAGAATGGCTAAAATTTGTAGTACAAATATGTTTACCTGGACCAATTTTTATCTCAATTTGATAAGCTAAATCTCTTGAGAAAAAAAAAAAACAAACCCAGGGAAACAAACAAACATGAATTCATCTACTGGCAAAAAATTAAAACTATCCCCAAATGAATCACTAGAAGATGATTTTCCAACTAAATTTCTCCGCCGGAATCAACCTCAGATGAATCTTCTAGAGGTACCCGACATAGAGTTTGAGCTAGAAATGTTATGGAAATTTCATTGAGGAAATTTAGTTCATCATCTAGAGTCATACCACCTGAATAGCCAACTACGTCTCTATCTTCACGGGGTACTCCCCTACTCAATCACTTTGTTACTCCGCCGCGTTATGACAGAGTCCCCAATACCCCACTTGAAATGTAGATTCCTAAGTTTTTGGGTCTGGTGGTGGGTCTAGTATAAATCCTATTTTTCTTGAATTCGACTCTGGTTCAGACAAACATGGAACTGTTCTTTCATCAGAAATCGGCAATTCCTTTTCTGATGAAGATTGTTGGTGAAATGGTGAGAATTTAGTCGGCAGGGGTAGTGTGGATGTTATTTGATGCTTAATGCGGAATTTGTGGTGGGACGATAGAGATAAGAATATGAAAGATGCTTTACTGGTGAATTGGGGGATGATTTTTGCTCATTGACATAATTTGACATTTTTTTTTTGCTGTCCAACTTGACTGGGAAGCACAATGAAATGTTTGTCTTGTGATGACTCATGCTTGTTTGTTTTTGTTTATTGTCTTAATTTTGTTTGTATTAGTTTAGTTAAGTAATTAATTTTTCTATTCTGCATTATCAAAGCATTGTTATGTAATGCATTGTTAAGTAGTTAATGATTTTAGAAGTTAATGCAATTACTAATGTTCTCGTCTTTATGTATGAAGTGTATCCTCAGAACACATGTTTTAAGCTAAAAAACACCTGTGTTTGAATCTCAGATCACCTGTTTTAAGTTTAAAAAACACATGTTTTTCAATCTCAGAACACATGTTTAAAGATAAAAAAAACACCTGTTTAAAGCTAAAAAACACATGTTTTTGTATCTCAGAGCACCTGTTTTAAGCTCAAAACACCTGTTTTTTAATCTCATAACACATGTTCTAAGGCGTTCCGTATATACTGAAAAAACTGTTTTACATAGGATCATCTTCTCCACTAAATTTAATTCGTCTCTCAAATCAACTTTACATTACCAACTCCTACACTTTTACCTCCATCTGAAAATATGTGTTAATCAAATCAATCTTTCAAACAATTAAAACGATACACTAATGACTAACTGTTATTAGTGCCCTAGGACCATTAGCGTATGTTGTATGTTTTATATCTTTTTGAACATGTCTTTGAATAGTTAATTTTGCTTTTGAACATCAAATGTGTGATTTTATAGTAAAACTCATTAGCTTATGTAATTACTATTCTAACTGTCCATAGTTTTATGTAATGATCTTTACAATGAAATAAAACTAGTATGATGTATGATTGATGATTATGTTTTACTAATCATGAGTAATGGATACAAATCATATCATAGATGCAATATATTGGGATAGATTGTATTGGACGTGAACCGTTAGAGAAGTAATACTTCATGGTTCTTTAGTCATAAGTATTACTTCCTCAATACTATTTTTAATCCTTAGAACTTATGTCCCCATTGTTTCCAGCATGAATGGAGCTACGTTTTGACTTAGTCGGACGTTACTTTTAATCGAGTAATAAATACGACTGATGATCGCATGTAGTATCATATCATGGCTTGAATGTGAGAGGCATTTTAAGGAATATGTCCCTCTCTTATTAGAGAGAGATATCCATGGGCCCCTCGATAGGGAAGATGTTTAAAAGCATGGCCGTGCTCAAACGTATTTAATAAAGTGGTTATTATATACTGTTTGTTGAAACAGTCTACCTGGAGATCGAGCATAAATACGATTAAGCTATATAAGGGTGACAACTACCATGCCTTATGCTTAATTTGGATATCGTGAGACAAACTGATTAAATAGTGGATTGACATTAGGTTCCACCACATATTCATTCACTATGGGCAGTCACAATGTCCTGCCAGGGACAACTTGTGATTTATGAACTCATACTACTACTAAATGTGTTTTCATTGCCATTGTGATATGAATCTACAGGGTCACACGCATAGACGAGTTAACGAGTTTCATGTCCAGATTCAATGAATCTAGAATGTGTCTAGGTTCATTGTATCTGACATTTATTTTTCTGAGAATAATAAAACGTTATTATTCGAATTAGAGATGAATAAGGGACATTTTTGGTATTTAGTTATAGCTGGGATTTCGTGGGAGTTATTATCCAATAAAGATTCCCACTACCAGCAGAAGTCTAGAGGACGTGGGAGTTAAAGACTCCCACTGCCATAAGAGGTGGAAAGAACGTGGGAGTTGTGTTTGAAACAGTCTCTCACACCCTATATAAACTTCTCTTGGCCGAAACCCTAGGTACTAATGCTTGAGCCGCCAAATACCTAAATCCCAAAAATCTGATTTCTGGTTCTCTGCCTCATTTTCTCTCAAGATTATTTGAAACCCCCAGAAAAACGAAGAGCTAGCACTCGCTGCTCGTTTCATCGCGTGGATACAGGAATGGAATAATTCTGCAAGGGAGGACTCAAGGTGGTTGTAGCTGAGAGCCCAAAACAGAATCTTTAACCACTAAG
Source organism: Vinca minor (assembly GCA_026122235.1). Classification (NCBI taxonomy): domain Eukaryota; kingdom Viridiplantae; phylum Streptophyta; class Magnoliopsida; order Gentianales; family Apocynaceae; genus Vinca; species Vinca minor. The sequence continues at coordinate 337,782 of JAOCZM010000168.1, forward strand.
TCTTTTTCGGTCTATTTTTGATTCGTTAGGTATGAGCGGATTCTTCAGGGGGGGACTCATGGGTGTTTAGAACGAGTTTCTGCCCATGATTCCCTTCACTAACTACCCAGATTCTTTACATTACCAAAAGATTTCCTTGACTATAAATGGGTATTTTAGGTTCATACTTCAAACTAAAATACCATTAACACAACAGATAATCTGCACTCAGAACGATTGATATGGATCGCCGTAGAGGAAAACGTCCAATGTTATGGCCTATCTACAACAAATAACTGGTCGGTCGTTACACCGAAAACTTCTTCCATATCCAGATTCACATTTGATTATGTTAGTCACATCATAACACATATCAATTTCAATTTGGTATGTGTATGTGTTAAACATAAAAGATCGTATCTTTCATTCAATATATGTGATATATGCATAAACTGACTTCAGTTAATCATGTTTATATGTTTCTGTGATTCGTTATGTTATTAATTTGATTAATTTGCATAAACTGATATCGAATGTTTCTGTATATTTTGTACTGAATAAACTGTTTATGCTAATATGTTATTAATTCAATTAATTCGGTTAAAATCGGGACCGCCAACTGCACTACGTAGTGGCAATGCTTAAGACTTTGTATTTGTACTCATTACTGTATTTCATTATTCTTTATGTGAGTTTTAGCATAGTGAATAGCATGGCCTACTATATCCCCTCTTGTTTTATATTTCTTGGGCTATAATTTTATAATACGACCTGCGAGTCATTTTTCAAAGTTGTAAAATTGTAATTTCTTTCTTAGATTAGTTTTATTTCTTTACATTGAAGGCTGGGTATGCCAATGCAATTATGTAACCAGACATAAAGCTCAAAGATCTTGCTGGTCAAGTTCCCCCATTAAAAATTCCTTCCTCTAGTGTTCGAATACTTCAGACAGGTGCTTCTGATGACTTTTGTGGAGCAGTACTCCTTGAAGATCTAGATGGAGAAATAAGGATATGTGCTTACCAAAACGGCCAATTCAAAGAATCCGAAAAACATTATCATTCTACTTTCAAGGAAATCTTGGCAGTAAAACGTGGTATTGAGAAATTTGAATCCTTCTTGGTTAACCACAAATTTGTCATTGAAATGGATATGTCCGCTTTTCCAAGAATACTACACTTCAAACACAAAATAATCCCTGATGCATAGCTATTGAGATGGCAGCGATGGTTCTCTAAGTATACATTCGTTGTTGAGCATATCTCTGGAAAGTCAAATGTATTGGCAGGCTTTCTCAGTTGACCTCCAAAGGCAAGACCTCCTGAACCATTGTCTACAATAATTCCATGTATTACTACATTTGATATGTATTGTCTTCCCCCTGAGGTTGTTGAATCAATCCTGGATCTAATTCTCCCTCTCAGGAGCACTCTCAACTTTAAATTGTTTCGTAGACTTCTCAATCCAAACCATGGCCCTTCTATGTTTTGTGGCATTGCAGATCATCGAGACCGTCCTTATGCTACCATATTTCATATCTATGAACTTTTGTCACTACCAAAATTAGCATTATGTAACTTTTGGTATCTTCACGAGGCACTACCAAATTTTTTTACTACTTTGTCCAGTATCAACCTCCATCCCAGTCTCAATCAGAAATGGCTTCCCCAGCTAATACATCAATTAAATCTCTTTCCCCTCCATCTCCGCCACTCCCTTTCCAAATGATGGATCGGGCTTCCAGCTCATACAATACCATGTTTCCTCCTTCAAGCACCTTTGAAAAGAAGAAAAATGGGCATGTCTAGAAAATTACAAATCCCACAGCAGTTGATGACAAGGGACCCCAAAAGGCAGTTTCTTTTGCAGAAACAGCCCTCAATTGGCAAGAAGAATATGCAGTTGCACAAAACCAAGCCATTCAAAGAAACATTTGTAACCAAGAAACTCTCACAACACATGTGTCCAACCACAATTCGAAACCATGGCCCTTTGGTGTTTCGTGGCATTGCAAATCATCCAGATCGTCCTTATGATACCATATTTCATATCTATGAACTTTTGTCACTACCAAAATTAGCATTATGTAACTTTTGGTATCTTCACGAGGCACACAAAATAAGTTTTGTGTTCAACACTACAAAACTTTATTCTTATCTCTGGTGTTCTGGCCGAGCCAATGATCTTCCTCCGGAAAAACTTGTCACGTTTAAAATTCTGAATTGGTTCATCAACCCAGCCGGATGGTTTCGTTTCCTCAGTAGGTATGGAAATTATGTGGTTCTCTGTTTACACAGGTCAATAATGAATCTTCATATACCAAATTCCCCTCCAAGATTTTATCACTTCCCAATGGAGGAAATTTTAGGATGGTACTCTTTCAACATTGCCACTCCTAGATTCAAAGAGAACACCCAGATGTACGTGTTGATATTCTCCTCCAGATGGCAATAAAAAAATGGAACACAGTTTAATGATTCAGAGTACATCCCTTGGATGTGACAGTATGGACTCCTAAATATCCCACTCACACCAGAATGGTCATCTCACCCATATTTTGCTAAAATATTGATGCATGCCAATGAACATCCTTCCACAAGAATTCAATTTTCCATAGAAACCTCAGCTTTAGCACAGGTCCGGATGAACCGCACAATTCAGACGATGATTACTCTTTCAATGAATCATGGATGCCTCGTAACAACTATGATTATGATTTTGAAACAGAAGATCATACAAGTCCTTAAATATTAAAAAAAAATCCCGTCTTTAAATTTCATTTTGTGTACTATTAAAAAAACATTATTAGACCAAAAAATGAAAAAACGTGGGCAAACTTCATTTTCCTGATTTTCTTCATTTTCAAAGTCTTCTCTTCTTAGTCTTCCCCCCTTTAATTGCTTTACTATTCCTAGTTTGACTAAGTAGTTACAATTATTGGGCTTTTAATGTAATTACGTTGTTTTCGAGTACGTATTTCAAATCCGCCATGTACTTTTTCAATTATTTGTTTTTTCTATACTTATTTTGTTTTCGAGTCCGGATTTCAAATCCGCCATGTAATTATTTGTTTTTACTGTAGTTATTTTATTTTCGGTTCTGGATTTCAAATCCGCGATGTAATTGTTTGCGTATAAAAGGTAGTGTAATCTCCTCCTCATTCCTCAGGAGTTGTTCAGCGAGAAGTGTTTAGTAAAAGAAGTTTGTCCACAAAATTTTCTTCTTCTTCTAATTTTGTCAAACTTGCACATGTTTTTTCCACTAGCATATTTAATTCTCTATTATTATTTCCTATTCCTAGTTTGTCTTCACGTAAAGTTTTCTAGTGTTTCTAGTAATATATTTTCAAGTAGTATTTTTTTGAATATTGTTTATATTGTCTATTATTATAATTGTCTTAATTATTAATTATCTATCTTCCTAGTTCCTACTATTATTGGTATCAGAGCCATGGTTGGCTAAATTTCCGTGACTGAATCTGAGAACCGGAGGAATTTATGACAACACATTATTTCAAGATTTGTTACACAGTACTAGTTTAATTCTTCTTCAGATTATTAACACTGCTCAATAGTCTTTGATTATTATGCTCTGAATTATATCACAGTTGGACACCTAACACTGCTAAAGCTGAGGTTTCTACAGAAAATTAAATTCTTGTGGAAGTATGTTCGTTGGCATGCATCAATATTTCAGCAAAATATGGGTGAGATGACCATTCTGGTGTGAGTGGGATATTTAGGAGTCCATACTGTCACATCCAAGGGATGTACTCTGAATCATTAAAATGTGTTCCATTTTTTATTGCCATCTAGAGGAGAATATCAACACGTACATCTGGTTGTTCTCTTTGAATCTAGGAGTGGCAATGTTGAAAGAGTACCATCCTAAAATTTCCTCCATTGGGAAGTGATAAAGTTTTGGGGGGAATTTGGTATATGAAGATTCATTATTGACCTGTGTAAACAGAGAAGCACATAATTTCCATACCTACTGAATAAACGAAACCATCCAGCTGGGTTGAGGAACCAATTCAAAATTTTAAACGTGACAAGTTTTTTTGGAGGAAGATCATTGGCTCTGCCAGAACACCAGAGATAAGAATAAAGTTTTGTAGTGTTGAACACAAAAGCTATTTTGTGTGCCTCGTGAAGATACCAAAAGTTACATAATGCTAATTTTGGTAGTGACAAAAGTTCATAGATATGAAATATGGTAGCATAAGGACGGTCTGGATGATTTGCAACGCCACGAAACACTAAAGGGCCATGGTTTCGAATTGTGGTTGGACACATGTGTTGTGAGAGTTTCTTGGTTACAAATGTTATTTGAATGGCTTGGTTTTGTGCAACTGCATTTTCTGCTTGCCAATTGAGGGCTCTTTCTGCAACAGAAACTGCTTTTTGGGGTCCCTTGTCATCAACTGCTGTGGGATTTGTAATTTTCTAGACATGCCCATTTTTCTTCTTTTCAAAGGTGCCTGAAGGAGGAAACATGGTATTGTATGAGCTGGAAGCCCGATCCATCATTTGGAAAGGGAGTGGCGAAGATGGAGGGGGAAGAGATTTAATTAATGTATTTGCTGGGGAAGCCATTTCGGATTGAGACTGGGATGGAGATTGATACTGGACAAAGTAGTAAAAAAATTGCCAATGAGTTCTCCTAAAAGACCAACTGAAGAGTCACCTACTTCATATCTTGTGCGAAGAAGTTGCTGGGTGCCTTTAGATTTTTTGGGCCAATCATCATCAGATGAGTAATCTAAACAATCTGGGCACGAACAAACATCATACTAAATGTGACATTTTTAATCTTTTCATTGGAGAACAGGTCTGCCATCAGCACCGAAAATGAAAACCGGGATATTGAGGGATGACCAAGAGTCACAATCCATTAGTGAGAATTCTGTAGGGAAAACAATGGAAACTTCATTTCTTTCTGGGAATTTGATTTCAATTGTGCCATCCTTTTTGTGGTGAATGTGGGTTTTGTTATCTGGATTGGTTTAGTTTTTTCAGATCTGTGTCTTTAATAACTAGTGATCCAAGAGGTGGGAAGAAGGGTTGGGAGTTTCCCTCGTGAGATTTTTCTTGGTACAAAGGTGCAACGTGGGGTCTGAGGAGAGTCAACTGAAAAAATATGGCTTCACCATTTTGTAACTGGGGTGGTAAAGGGAGATCGAATACATGATTTTGGATGCGATATGCCATCTGGTGATGATGGGTAGCCATATAAGTGTTTTCTTATTCTAGACCAGTGATTTGGATCGAGACACGAAAAATAGTAGAAAGAGATGGATCATCTAGAAACATGGTCAAATTTGGGAACAGGGTCACAAAAATTGTTCCAGAATTGAGTATGGATTGTACTGTCCCGATAACAACATGTTCATATTTTCGGAACCGTGAATCAAGTAGTGCAATGCGGGAAACCATTAGAAGACCTTTTTTGGCATGGAGAGTAAGAGCTATTCGGATAGCTCCGAAGTGCATAAGGGTGTAGCCTTGTTTAAGCCAAGTATGTGGGAATTCTTCAAGGTTTTTTTTGTGACATACTTTTCTTCTTTGGTTGGGGACATTTTGTGGGTAGAGAAATGAGATGCTTTGCAAAAGTCTTTTGCAGAAGTTGAGATTGGGTTTTTAGCTAAAACCTGTTTCAAACGGACACTGACACTATTTTTGGATTTTTGATAAATACTATAAGGATTAACTACTGGACAAGAGGATAAAGGATATTTACTATCGTTTGATATATAATCTAATTCATAAACATTAGAAATACGGGAGGATGAAAACTGGGGTAGATCTGGAATAGTAACTAGACTTGAGGATGTGTTTGCATACATAATTATAGCCGGAGGACCAAATCTGAGAGAAGAATATTTATGACTATAATTAATTTTCACGATTTATTTTGAAGAAAATTTGCTCAAGCTCATTTTTATGCTACAAAGTACTTTATGTCACACAATTTTCCTTCAATAGGGCATCATTCGACTGCATAGCATAAATTTGATTCGGGATTCTATATTAGAAGAATTCTTCTAAAATGTTCAATTACTCAATTATGTCTTAGTTTTCTGGTGAATTTAGAAGATCCGATATGAGGCAACTGTGACATATTTTAGAGCATACTAATCAAAGACTATTGAGCAGTGTTACTAATCAGAAGAAGAATTAAACTAGTATTGTGTAACAAATTTTGAAATAATGAGTTGTCATAAATTCCTCCGGTTCATAGATTCAATCACGGAAATTTAGCCGACCATGGCTCTGATACCAATAAGTAGGAAGATAGATAATTAATAATTAAGACATGTATAATAATAGACAATATAAACAATATTAAAAAATACTATTTTAAAACATATTACTAGAAACATTTTGTGGACAAACTTCTTTTACTAAACACTTCTCGCTCAACAACTCCTAAGGAATGAGGAGGAGATTACACTGCCTTTTATAGGCAAACGATTACAACACATATTTTAAATCCAGAACCGAAAAAAATAAGTACAGTAAAAACAAATAATTAAATGATGGATTTGAAATCCGGACTCGAAAACAAAATATGTACAGAAAAAGCAAATAATTGAAAAGGTACATGGCAGATTTGAAATCCAAACTCGAAAACAACGTAATTACAGTAAAAGCCCAAATTTTGTAACTCCTTAGTCAAACTAGGAATAGTACATCAATGAAAAGGGGTAAGACTAAGAAGAGAAGATTTTGAAAATGGAGAAAATCAGGAAAATGAAGTTTGCCCACGTTTTTTCGTTTTTTGATTTAATAATTTTTTTTAACACTACACAAAATGAAATTTAAAGACTTTTATTTTTTTTTATTTTTTTAAGGACTCGTATGATCTTCTGTTTCAGAATCATAATTAGAGTTGTTATGAGGCATCCATGATTCATTGATAGTGTAATCATCGTCTGAACTGAGCGGTTCATCCAGGACCTGTGCTGAAGTTGCGGTTTCTGCGGAAAATTGAATTCTTGTGGAAGTATGATAATTGGCATGCATCAATATTTCAATAAAATATGGGTGAGATGACCATTCTGGTGTGAGTGAGATATTTAGGAGTCCATACTATCTCATCCAAGAGATGTACTCTAAATCATTAAATTGTGTTCCATTTTTTATTGCCAACTGGAGGAGAATATCAACACGGATATCTGGGTGTTTTCTTTAAATTCTAGGAGTGGCAATGTTGAAAGAGTACCGGGGTTTGCATTAGACTAACATAGATTTAGCAGAAAGGGCTAAACATGACCGTTAATATTTCGGGAAGAACATTTTGTCCAGGACGGAAGTGGGTCCATGGCAGAAGTCCCACTTCCGTCCTGGGTTGATGTGGCGTTTCCCAGACGCGCCTTTCCACGTCAGCCTAGGACGAAAGTGGGACTTTTGTCTTGGAGACTTCCGTCCTAAACTCCCAGAAATAAGTCTCATTAGCCTCTTCTTTCTCCCATTCACGCGACCAAGAAAAAAAAACCTAAGTCTAAGATAAAAATGTACCCCCTCTCCCGCCTCTCTCGCTCCCTTTGCCGCCGCCTCCGCCGCTGCTTCCACCACCCATCTCCACCACCTTGCTCTCTCTCTCTCTCTCTCATCTCTCAATTTAAAAGGTATAACCTTTTTTTTTTGAAATTTTTTTGGGGCAAATTAACTTTGTGTTGCATTTAACTTTAAATCTACTAATTATGTTTATTAATAGTTGTGAATTTGGGAATTTAGAGTAATTTGTTGATTTTGTGAATTGTGAATTGTGATTTTGTGAATTTACACTTAGAAAAAATATCCCCCCATTCCCGCCTCTCTCCCTCCCTTTGCCGCCGCCGACCACCGCTGCCGCTGCTTCCACCACCTTGCTTTCCCTCTCTCTCATCTTTCAATTTCAAAGGTATAACATTTTTTTTTGAAATTTTTTTTCGGCAAATTAACTTTGTGTTAAATTTAACTTTAAATCTACTAATTATGTTTATAAATATTTGCGAATTTCGGAATTTAGAGTAATTTGTTGATTTTGTGAACTTTTTGTATTTGTGAATTTATGGCATTTGTGAATTGTGAATTGTAAAATGTGAAATGTGCCCTCCCTTTGCCGCCGCCGACCACCGCCTCTGCCGCTGCTTCCACCACCTTGCTATCTCTCTCTCTCTCTCTCAATTTCTAGGGTATAACCTTTTTTTTTTGAATTTTGTTTTGGGCAAATTAACTTTGTGTTGAATTTAACTTTAAATATACTAATTATGTTTATAAATATTTGGGAATTAAGAGTAATTTGTTGATTTTGTGAATTTATGGCATTTGTGAATTTAAGATTTTTGTGAATTGTGAATTGTGATTTTGTGAAATTTATACTTAGGGCATTTGTGATTTTTGTGATATAAGTGTTTTTTTCTGATAAATTGTATGTATATTATTTTTTTTGTATAGATGTCTATTCCTGCTCATCTTCAGCCTGGTCCTTATGATGATAGTGTTTTAACCAAACAGACTTCTCATAGATCTTTAAGAATATGGCACGAGGATGAGTTACTAAACAGTTGACTAAAAATTATTAGAAATGACAGTCCGTTTTATGACGCTTACCAAAGAGAAACCAACCAGCGAGTAAATCATCTGATTAACCAAATAGGTCTTGGGGGATGTTGTAGACTGGGACACACGAAGGTAGATTACGCTCTAGTGACTGCATTAGTAGAGAGATGGCGCCCGAAGACCCATACGTGTCACCTTCGTTGCGGTGAGGCGACCATTACACTAGAGGACGTAGAATGTCTTCAGGACTACATACTAGGGGTCACGAAGTGTCGTGGGGTGAGGACTACAATTTGAGTCCAACTCAATGGATTGATCGCGTGTTCGCACTGTTAGGATTCCGATCCTCAGCGACTTCAATTAGGGGAAACACCCTCGAGCTGGTAGAGGTTTATGCCCACATTAGTGAGCTCATAGGCCATGATGTTACTGACTTGGCGATTCAGCAAAGGGCTAGGGCTTTGGTTTTCCTCTTGATGTCTAATTTTCTTTTTCCCAATAAGTCGGGGTTCCGGGGGAACATGTGTTATCTACTCACCATCAGTGGTGCCCTTGTGCATGACACAACTTCTTGGGCTAGCAGTGTCCTTGCACATTTCTATTGTCAGATGTGAATCTCATTTATGGCTGATTCCAAGGACATGGCCGGCTGTTGTTTGCTAATTCAGGTTTGTCTAAATTATATACAGTTTTGTGTTTAATACGTAATTCGAATATTTAATAATCGATCATGTTTGTTTTGACAAGTTGTGGGTGTGTGAGCGAATTTCATTTCTCCGTCCGGAGAACCAAGGCACGATTCCAAATGAGATCCCTGTTAATGGTAGACCTTACGAGGCAAGGTGGAATACAGGCCTGAGTTTCGTTAACACGCCGAAATCGCAACTGTTGGTGTTTCGTGAACAACTTGATCTGTTGGCGGAGACACAGGGGCTAAGTTAAATTCGATGTTCTTTGAATTTTTTATTTTATTAAATAAATTGTATTTAAATTAACTTGAATTTTTTATGCAGTTTATGTGGAGACCATACCTTGATTGGGTAATTGCCGAGAGAGAGGCTCGGGAAGAAGAATTCCAGATGACCTGTCAAGCCAAGACGCCACTTATTTGCTTAGAGATGGTGGAGTACCACCTGCCTAACAGGGTTGCGAGACAATTTGTCTTCCAGCAGGTGGTACCAATCCCGACGAGGACGGAGTGTACTATCGAGGGTGTTGACTTCCACAAATGGAAAGGGGCCCTAAAAATGCTGATGCTCGAAGAATTCGAGAAGTCTACCACTCGAACTAACAGCCAGTACAAGGATCTAATCACCTGGGCTGCCAAGACCATAAGAGATGCATTTGTAGCGGCTGGGAGGTTAGTTCCATGCAGAGCGCGCATTGTTGATGTAGTAGATGTTGCAGTTCTGCAACCGGTCATACAGTCGAAGGAGCATGTTCAAGGAAGGGCTACGGTTGGGAGGCAGGGTACTCTTAGGAATCGGCATGCTACTCAGGAGGAGCGAGCAGTGCGGCGCCTTAGGCAATGTGGTGTTGTGTCGGGACCGTCTCAACCAGCGGAATATCAGTCGCAGCCTCAGACTCAGTTCCAAACTCCGGCCGATGTACTCTCCGAACATCAATACCAATTTCCGAGCATCAGGACTTATTCCCCCAGTATTCAAACTGGGGGCATCCTGGAGCGGGGCCTTCTTCACCGGGACAGGCGAAATCCTTTTTGGTGCATCTCCCATGTACTGCTCCAGCAAAATTCGCCTGAGGAGTCGATATATATCGAACACATAGGTGTAGAATTCCTCGCAACGGAGCATGGTAGTGCCCTGCGAACGGGAGTTGACCACACGTACTATCTCCGAAAAGAACGGAGAAGACCCGTTAGATACACTCCATCGGGGCTATAGATAGGATTTACTTTGTTTCATTTTTTGTTACATCCATTTTTTTTTTGTATGTTATATACAACGATGTATTCGTTTTTTTACTAATAAAGTCGGTTTTTCCATAGGCATTTTCTTACACATTATGGTAATTATTTTGTTTTAGTGATTTTTTATATTGTAAAAAAACCAACTAAAACAATTGAAAAAAAAACAAATTGTTTTAGACAAAAATCTCTGCCAATCCAGAATGGAAGCGTGGGATTGAATGAAAAATTCCAAATGTTTTTGAAAAACTTTCTAGGAGTTGAGGACGGAAGTCCCACTTCCATCTTGGACAGAAATGTTGTTCCAGAAATATTAACTGCCATGTTATGACCATTCTGCAAAACCCATGTCTAATGCAAAACCCCATAGAGTACCAGCCTAAAATTTCCTCAATTGGGAAGTGATAAAGTCTTGGAGGGGAATTTGGTATATGAAGATTCATTATTGACCTGTGTAAACAGAGAACCACATAATTCGCATACCTACCACTGAGGAAATGAAACCATCCGGCTGGGTTGAGAAACCAATTCAGAAATTTAAACATGACAAGTTTTTTCGGAGGAATATCATTGGCTCGGTCATAACACCAGAGATAAGAATAAAGTTTTGTAGTGTTGAAAACAAAAGTTACTTTATGTGCTTTAAAAAGATACCAAAAGTAACATAATGCTAATTTTGGTAGTGACCAAAGTTCACAAATATGAAATATGGTAGCATAAGGACGATATGGATGATTTGCAATGCCACGAAACACTAAAGGGCCATGGTTTCGAAGGAAAAGTCAATGAAACAATTTATAGTTGAGAGTGCTCCTAAGAGAGAGTTTGATCCAGGATTTATTCAACAGCCTCAGGGGGAAGACAAGGCATGTCAAATGTAGCAATACTTTGAATTATTGTAGACAATGGTTCAAGAGGTCTTGCCTTTGGAGGTCGACTGAGAAAGTCTGCCAGTACATTTGACTTTCCAGAGATATGTTTAACAACGAATGTATAATGAGAGCACCATTGTTGCCATCTAAATAGCTGTGCATCAGGAATCATTTTCTGTTCGAAGTGTAGCATTCTGGGAAAAGCTCCACCAGTATCGAACCAGTAGCAGCTGCACCAATATCGAACCAAGCTATTACTGCTTTCCCTTCCTTGATATTCTCTTTAGAAAACTCCATTTGTTCCTAAATCCTCGAAACTTTCTTTGTCCACCGAAAAAGTCTGTTGATTACCTGTATTTTTGTAACTTCTTTTTGCTGGAGCAATGGCAGTTCTTTTGATCTTTGCACTTAATATACAAGTGTTTATCTGAACACACTGGACCAATGGCTTTGGCATGAGATTGATATTTTTGTCGGAATCTTTTTTGCACGCATAGTTTTTCTAATGCATGTTGCACCATCTGCCAAAGTTACCCTATTGTAATGGTTTTCCAATCAATGCCTAAGGCGCGAACTTGCCTCATCGATTTATCTGCCAATTCTTCAAGAACACAGTTCACAAAAGGTTGTTTCAGGCTAATATCATCAATTTGGTTAATGATATAGAACCTTTTGCATATTCGATCAAAGTATTTTTCCATGTCATTTAGTTTGATGAAACAACACTTCATTTTTAAGAATTCTATTATGGCAATGGTGATGTCATGATCTGCTTCACCTAGGAAGTGTCTTCGGAGTACTGTGATCATTTGTTCAGGAGAGTTGAGTTGGAGAAACTGAAGTTGTCTGTATTCTCCTAAAGTGTTCCAAAAATTTCGAAGGCTACCTTATGATCTAGCAACAAATCTTTTGAGGACATTATTGAAGGGGTGTTGCATATCAGTAGTGAGTCAAGTGTATAGAGACTGGAATCTTTCACGCCATTTGGATGGCGGGACATCATCTATAATGAAATTGTAGTAGTAATCTCCTATGACAATTGAGTTGAAGAACTGTGGAGGGGTATCATCTTCCGTAGGAGTTTCAACAGGTTCGATAACTGGTTCAATACCCATCATGAAAAGATTGTCAAAGGCCTCAAAATAATGGAGGTCAGATGAATCTATTGGAGAAATTACAGGAATCGAGTTATATGGTAGTGAATTTTGGGAGAGTTTTTTCAGGAAAGAAGTGATGGGGTTTGTTTCATCAAAGTTAAGCATTTCGGCCATGGAGGAAGCTCCAATTGTGGTGTCTGATGGTGAGGTATCTGGATTTTTTGTCAGCTGTGGGGTAACTTGTGTAAGGTTTGGCATGGGTTATCTAAACAATTTGGGCACGAACAAACATCATACCAAATGTGACATTTTTTATCTTTTCCTTGTAGAGCAGGTCTGCCATCAGCACCGAACATGACAACCGGGATATTGAGGAATGACCATGAGTCGCCATCCATCAATGAGAATTCTGTAGGGAAAACAGTGAATACTTCATTTCTTTCTGGGAATTAGATTTCAATTGTGCCCTCTTTTTTGTGGTGAATTTGGGTTTTGTTATTTGGATTGGTTTAGTTGTTTCAGATCTGTATCTTTCATAACTAGTGATCCAAGAGGTGGGAGAAGGGTTTGGAGTTCCCCTCATGAGATTTGTCTGGGAACAAAGGTGCAATGTGGGGTCTGAGGAGAGTCAACTGAATGAAATATGACTTCACCATTTTGTAACTTGGGTGGTAGAGGGTGAACGAAGGCATGCTTTTGTATGCGATATGCCATCTGGTGATGAAGGATTGCCATATAAGTGTTTTCCAATTCTCGATCAGTGATTTGGATCTGGATACGAAAAATAGTAGAAAGAGCTGGATCATCTAGAAGCATGGTGAAATTTGGGAACAGGGTCACAAAAATTGTTCCAGCATTGAGTGTGGTTACTATTGTTCCAATAATAGCCTGTTCATATTTTCGGAACCGTGAATCAAGTAGTGCAATGCGGGAAACCATTGGAAGACATTTTTTTGGCATGGAGAGTAAGAGCTATTCGGATAGCTCCGATGTGGATATGGGTATAGCCTTGTTTAAGCCAAGTATGTGAGAATTTTTCAGGGATTTGTAGTGTGACATACTGTTCTTCTTTGGTTGAGGACAATTTGTAGGTAGAGAAATGGGATGCTTGGCAAAAGTGTTTTGCAAAAGTTGAAATTGGGACACTGCCACTATTTTTCGATTTTTTATCCAACTCTTTCTACTATTTTTTGTGTCAAGATCCAAATTACTGTTTCAGAATTTGAAAACACTTATATGGCAATCCTTCACAACCAGATGGCATATCTCATCCAAAATAATGCCTTCGATCTCCCACTACCACCCAGTTACAAAATGGTAAAGTCATATTTCTTTCAGTTGACTCTCCTCAGAGTCCAGATAGCAAATTTGTTCCAAGACAAATCTCACGAGAGGATCTCCAAGCCCTTCTCCCCACCTCTTGGATCACTAGTTATGAAAGACACAGATCTGAAACAACTAAACCAATCCAGATAATAGAATCCACATTCACCACAAAAAAGGATGGCACATTTGAAATCAAATTCCCGGAATGAAATGAAGTTTCCACTGTTTTCCCTACAGAATTCTCACTAATGGATGGTGACTCTTGGTCATTCCTCAATATCCCGACTGTTATGTTCGGTGTTGATAGCAGACCTGTTCTCCAAGGAAAAGATCAAAAGGTCACATTTTGTATGATGTTTGTTCGTGCCCAGATTGTTTAGATTACTCATCTGATAACGATTTGACCAAAAAATGCTAAAAAATCTAAAGGCGCCCAACAACTTCTTCGCAGAAGATATTAAGCAGGTGACCCCTCAGTTAGTCTTTTAGGAGAATCCAGTGGCAAAATTTTTGACAACTATGTCCAGTATTAACCTCCATCCCAGTCGCAATCAGAAATGGCTTCCCAAGCTAATACATCAATTAAATCACTTCCTCATCCATCTCCGATAATAAAAAAAACTCTCCCAAAATTCAATACCACATAACCCAATTCCTGTAATTTCTCCAACAGATTCATCTGACGTCGATTATTTTAAGGCATTTGATAATCTTTTCATTATGGGTACTGAACAAGTTGTCGAACTTGTTGAAACTCCCATGAAAAATAAAACCCCTCCACAGTTCCCCAACTCAATTGTCAGAGGAGGTTACTACTACAAGTTCACCATAGATGATGTCCCGACATCCAAATGGCATGAAAGATTTCAGTCTCTATACTCTTGGCTCAATATAGTTGTCATAAATTCCTCTGGTTCTCAGATTCAGTCACGAAAATTTAGCCGATCATGACTCTGATACCAATAATAGTAGAGAGATAACCAAGAAACTCTCACAGCACATGTGTCCAAACAAAATTCCGAACTTACTTTCTTGGATCAAAACATTTCTAATATTCGCAACAGAGTTGAGGCTTTGCATAAACAATTGTCTTACTTTGTTCAATACTGTTCTTCTTTGGTTGAGGACAATTTGTGGGTAGAGAAATGAGATGCTTGCCAAAAGTCTTCTGCAGAAGTTGAGATTGAGTTTTTACCTAAAACCTGTTTCAAACGGACACTGACACTATTTTTTGATTTTTGATAAATATTATAAGGATTAACTACTGGATAAGAATTTTTGACATGCCTTGTCTTCCCCCTGAGGTTGTTGAATCAATTGGAGAAAAAAAAAATAAGGGAAGGCGAAAAGGGTGTCAACTTATTTAAGGAGTTATTTACAAACTAATTAAATATGTTCACACCCCTCCTCACAATCTCTTCTTTTTCCCTCCCCACATAAATTAAATTCTATCTACTTTCAAATTCTCTCCCACACACTGCCACCTTGCTCCACCATGCCCATGTTGACAAATTGAAATCCATCAAAAATCAAACAATTCCAAACTTATTTTTATTTTCTGGCCATATTTTACTCAAAAATCTCAAAAAAATCAAATTTATACCGCCAACAATTTCGAAAACTCGCAAAACTATATTTCTACTCTTATTGTCATAACAATTCAAAGCGAGTTGTTCGAAACTCCTGTAGTTACTTTGGGACTCGCTAAGTTATATTGTGACAGTCAATTGACGCTTCACATTGCAGTAAATTCAGTCTTTCAAGAAAGAACTAAGCATTTCGATATTAACGGTTATTTTGTTCGATAAAATGTTCAAAATGTGACACTTGTTACTTGTCATATGAGAACTACGGAGCAACTCCCAGATGTAAAGGAGTGCAAAACAGGTAGACTTAGCAAATAGTGTAAAAGCATTGTGTGTTTTATATCCTAAACATTTAGTACAAACACTTCTTACGATCCACAACAAATAATATAATTAATTAAGACTATATAAGAATTTCTAAATAACAAAACAGTACTCCAACCTTGGTCCCAAAGCAATTAGGATATGAATTTCAAAAGAATGGAGAAATTTCAAAACTAATTCCCATATTTCCAGCAAAAACTTTATTTTCAACCCAGGTGGAATATATATATATAATCCAAGCTTGTCGCTAAGATCTACAAAATCTAGATATCAAGAAAGAAACATGCTACTGCCAAAGATAACAGATATCTAATACATCAGAAAATAATATACGAGATAAAAATTCAACTATAAATAAGAAACTGCAGAAAAAGAAATGAAATTAAAAATGTACATTTTCTAGAATTTACCTCAACCAGAGCACATTTGGCAACAAAAATGAAGATCTATGGAGGATAAAGGAATGATAGGGAAAAACCCCATGAAATCATCGGCATGCCTGGACTCGGTAAGGATAATCTCTCTATCAATGTAACATCAAGAAACAGAAAGAATAAGAATTCTTGCCGATCCAATTCATGCCCATAATTTCATGAAGATCCATCTCCCATTCACTCTTTATCCAAAATCTAGTAAGAGCATCACCATCAAGTGTTTTGTTTTGGTAATTTTCCTGGTCTTTGCTAAGATAGAGGCAGAGAGCCAGGAAGAAATGAAGGTGGTAGGTGGAAGGCTCACGGCTCCTATGCGGAACAGGGTTTTGTTCCGAATGTGCGGGACAAAATTCTGACCGTCAGATGAGATTTTTAACGGTCTAGATTAGGAGAGAGAAAAGTTGCGGCTGATTAAAAAAATAATAATTTTTTTTTAAGTCTCTCTCCTGATCTGGGCCGTTCAAAATCTCATCTGACGGCTCCAGTTGTTTCGCACATGCGAAAAAAAAGCTGTTCCGCATAGGAACCGGACTGAGGTGGAAGAAGAGAAAATTGATGCTTTTGTAGCGGCTTGTTTTTAGGGTAAACGAGGAAAATACAGTGAACCCTACCCCATCCACAAAGCCCACTCTTAATCCCATTCACAGTCCACACATCCTACTATTCATTTCAAGGCCCAGTTTTTAGATAAATGAATTTGCCTTACCATTTATAACCAAAAGACTTTTCTAGGAAAATTTCTCTAAGGATGAGTTTGGATTTTAATTATATAAAATTTCATTTAAATATCTGTAACTAAATATAAGTATGAATAAAGATTATAATTATGTACGTTGTAGAGAGTGGTACAAAATTCTGGGAAGGCTTAACTGATCTCAATGAGTTGCTTCCAAGCGAGTTATTAAGAAAGTAACTTTATGTTGCATTACGAGATTTATCTTGCGTATATCTTATTATATTAGTATTTAGTTGAATTGCCAAGAGACTTATCACTAAAAGAAAACAGTTAAATAGCGACCGAAATTAGCAAATAAAAATCGGTCACTCCGTTAACGACTTAATACCGACCGAAGGTAAACCGAAAAATACCGGTCGCTATTGCGTCAGCCATATCGGTCCCGTTGACCAAATTCAAACGACGTCGTTTTGTACTCCGTTAACGACCGAATACCGACGGAAATGGACGACGGACATTTTAACGACCGCATACCGACGGAACCTAACGACGGACATTTTAACTACCGCATACCGACAAAAAACCTAATGAGAAGTGTAAACTTTGATTGTGAGTGTTGTAATATAAATGAGAAGTGCACACTTTGATTGGGAGTATTGTAATTCAAAGTGTAGACTTTGATTGTGAGTGTTGTAACGTAAATGAGAAGTACACACTTTGACTTTGAGTGTTGTAATTTCAAAGTGTGGACTTTGATTGTGAGTGTTGTAACGTAAATGAGAAGTACACACTTTGATTGTGAGTGTTGTAATGTAAATGACAAGTGTAAACTTGTGTTTTTTAGTGAGATAATTGGTTATGTAATGATATTTTTGGGTTTTACTAATTATGTTTGCTATTTGGGATTTATTAATACTGTTTCTAGTTCGTATTTCTGTGTGTATTGCTGTTTTTTATAATAGGGATTTAATTGAGTTTTAGATTTATTTTTTAAAATTAAAAATAATATAGCAACCGAATAATTGGGTGCTATGCTAGCCGTCGCTAACAAGTCCAAGTCAAAAGTCAACAATGTTGACCATTCGGTCGGTATTCCTTCGCTATATGGCAACCCAATAATCCGTTGCTAACATGTCCATCGGTATTCATTCGTTAACTAATCAAAGTCAAAGTCAATAATGTTGACTATTCAGTCGGTATGCGGTCACTATATGGAGATCCAATAATCGGTTGCTAAAAGTCCGTCAGTATTCGGTCGTTAACGAGTCATAGTCAAAGTCAACAATATTGACCAATCGGTCGGTATTCGGTCGCTCTATGGTGACCCAATATTCGGTCGCTAGAGAAGCCGTCGATATTCGGTCAGTAATAAGTCAAAGTCAAAAGTCAACAATGTTGACCAGTTGGTCGGTATTCGGTCGCTATATGGCGAGCGCATATTCGGCGCTAATATTCCGTCGGTATTCAGTCGTTTGTTTGCTTAGCGACGAAAAATACACGACCACGTGATTCGGTCGGTAATCAGTCACTAAACTAAGATTAGCGACGGATTTATCCGTCACTGTTACACTGTTTTCTTGTAGTGTATTTAGGATGTTGTTCATGAAATTGAAATGGAGTTTAAGCTCCTCTTTGCATTTGTAGATTTTAAATCTTGATACGAAACTTTTTCTAAATAATTAGATTCATTGGAAAAAAAAAGCTGTGAAAATTAGCTCATGGGCATCCATATCCTCTCAAAACCAATTGGTACGGAGAGGTGTTAACCCATGAGCTTATATGTTATTTGGATCTTCCTTAGACACTCGATGTGGGACTTCATATTTCAACACTCCCCCTCACATCGAGGTGGGAGTCAATTTAAGGCCCACCGCCCTTTCTTGGGTCGTACGGTGACTATTAGAGCCCACATTGGGCATTATGAGTCCATCATCCCGCCTAAGGGCCCGCTCTGATACCATGTGAAAATTAGCTCATGGGCCTCCATATCCTCTCAAAACCAATTGGTCAGGAGAGGTGTTAACCCATGAGCTTATATGTTATTTGGATCTTCCTTAGGCACTCGATGTGGGACTTTATATTTCAACACAGGCAAAGCATTATAATCAATCTATATAAGTAATTGAAAGATTATCTGCGGAATTAAATTCTACTCCAGTTGAAAGGGATTTGGATCTCACCAGTGCCATTGACAAACGGATTTGGGGTGGGTTGCCTACCTTGCGGATCGGTCCACAATGAATAATATATATGCACTAGCAAAATACCTATGATGTGCACGAAAATAATATTGGTTGCGTACTAAATACAAGGGGGGACTTTTTTCCCAATTATGAAATTAATTTCTTCTTTTCTCCAAGGATCGAGTTTCATTCATTGTAAATCAGCTAAATAAGTCGAGATTACATGGAGGGGAAACTATTCCACCAAGTTTTATTACTTGTAATTAAGTCAAGTTGTATTAACTAATAGTCCGGATTATTAAAGTAACATTTTGCATATAATAATGAAACATCGTTGAAAGATTGAACAATCAAAAGAGCTTTCTCAATAAGATGTCTTAGGCAGAAGGATCAAGTAATTACTCTCCAAAATAAAGTTATCAAGTAAATCTTCGTTGCATTTCTCAATCACTCTAAAAAGACAACTCCCCAAAAGTAAGTTTTTTGTTAAGGTACAACAATGTGACCAATTTTTTTTTCTTTTACAAAATTAAAGCCTCCATGATTATGTGACCAACTTTAATTATTTTCAAGAAAAAAATTATTTTTTTAGGCTTAATATATGATAATATTGTGGAAAATGCCTTTTGCATTCTTAACTAAATTAATTTAGCTTTAAAATTTTCGGAATCTAATTGGTTATCCAATCATCACGGTTTATGTTTTTATCCCTTTTTCATGTCTTAAAATAATCAACAATGGGAAAAAGAAGTAGAAAATGCAATATAGGAAAAAGAGCGTAATCATCATAACGGAAAAACTAAAACAATATAAAGTAAACGTACCAACCGCAAGATGTTAATTTTGCTTAAAGGAAAAAAATAAATAAAGAAACTATGAAATAGAAATGGAAAGGAAAATATTTCAGACGTTACTTACAAAAATGCATATCGTAAGAGAAGGCAGAAAACTAAGCATGGAGAAAACCGACAGTTTAGGCATCCATTTTTTCAAAGTAATCACCTAAAAAAATAAAAGAAATTCAAGAGCAACATTAGCAGGACTTCCAACCATGTCTTTTGCCTACTTTGAAGAATAATGATAAGCGGGTGTGCCTAGTGAAAGTTTGCAAGAGATAATTTCATGGTTAATTATCTACAAAAGATTGTACATTTTAGCTTTTAAGGAAAGAGTCTTTCATTAGTAAAATATTTTCATTTAACAAAAAAAGAAAACAAAAGCTTCATTTGATTGCACATTCCATATACTTTAATAAAAAATAGACGACTTGGAAAAAACAAAGTTACAATATTTACAAGACAAAGTTCATAGTATTGAAAAAATAACTGTGTTTAGGGAATGGAAATAAAAAGCATGTTAGTAAAATTAACATAAATATTAAACAAAAGAAAAAGGAAAGAATGTAAAATTAATTCTTATGTTGCAGAATCATGGAATCGACAGTATGAAGCTTAAAACCATGGAATCGACATCCTTGACTACTTATGTTGCAGAATTCTCTATTAGATTACATTTATCTCTCTTGAGTAGAAATTCTCTCCCATTTCATATTGACTCTATCTGGTTTGCATTTTTTTCAATGGATAAACGTTTTAACTGTGCCCTCTTAATTTACCTTTTATTTGCTACTTTACACTTACTCCTTCCAGTTTTCATTTAGGATTCCTCTTTGCTTTCATATGATCTTCAATCATTCTTAGCTTTCTCGTGTTCCTCCTTTTATTCTGTTTCCCTTGTATTTACTTCTATCATTTCCTGTCTTCTTTATTATGGATATAAATCCATCCCAGGTTCCTTTACTCGCCCACCAAATCAAAATTTAAAGCAAGCATGTAGTAATTTTGTGGTTAAGATTTTACCACAGGGAATAAAATTCTTTCCCCTTGAAAATAACATGTTCCACTGTGTCCTCAGTCATGAAGAAGATTTAAGCAAAATTCGTCAAAAGTCACCTTGGAATTTCAGAGGGTCTCATATGACTATCAAGGATTGGGCAGAGGATTGTACTATTGAAGATATAGATTTCGCAAAATCCCCTTTTTGGGTTCAAATCCATAATCTGCCCCATAATAGAATGAACAAAGAGAATGCGATTAATATTTGGAAATTTCTAGGAACTTACTATTGAAGATATAGATTTCACACACTCTTGATCAAACCACCACTGTTTTATCCATTGAAAATGCTAAATAGGATGAGCTAGATGAGGTGCTGAAAAGGGGGGAGATATTGTGGAGAGATAAAGCAAAAGTGAAGGTATGGATTTAGGTGATGCAAACTCAAATTTTTTTCATATTAATACCTTGATCAAGAGAAGAATTAATAGGATTGAGCATATTCATAGAGATGATCTCTCTTGGGAAACTGATTGGCACAAAATTGGAGAACTTTTTCAGCAATATTTTGCCAATCTGTTTTCTTCTTCTAGACCTATTGCCATCCCCCCCCCCAAAAAAAATTTGGTAACCTCATATCCCCCTCTGTCTCTCTTTCTAATAATATGTACATTTGTTCTTTTCCTTCTGAGGAGGAGATTAAGAGTACTATTTTTGAAGCCCTGGGACCGATGGTATGCCTGTTGCATTTTTTAAGACTTACTGGCCCACTGTTAAGTCGGAGTTTATTTCTAGCATTCATTACTTCTTTGCTAATGAGATCCTTGAGAGTGAAACTAACAAAACTTTCATTGCTTTGATCCCTAAAAAAGACCATCCCTCTAAAGTTGAGCAGTTTAGACCCATTTCTCTTTGTAATGTCACTTACAAGGTTATTACAAAGATTTTGTCTGCTAGAATTAAACCTCTTCTTGATAAGATTGTTTTCCCTGTGCAATCTGCTTTTGTTCCAAATAGGATTATCTCTGATAATTCTATTCTTAATCAGGAAGTTATGCATTATCTCAATAATAAGAAAGGCAAGCTGGGTTTTATGGCTTTTAAGATAGATAAGGCAAAAGCTTATGATAGGGTAGAATGGGAGGTTCTGAAGCATATTTTATTGTGTCATGGTTTTTCTTATTCTACTGTGGGGCTTATTATGACTTACATTTCTTCTCCTTCTTTCTCTGTGCTTATTAATGGTTCCCCTTTTGGTAATATTATCCCTTCTAGATATATCAGGCAGGGTGATCCCATTTCCCTTACTTTGTTTGTCATTTTCTTTGATGTTCTTTCTAGAATTCTAAGTGTTGCTGAACATAATGGTCTTATTCATGGAGTCAAGATCTGTAGGACCAGTGCACCCATGATACGGTACCAACCTCGAGGCTTCCCAAGTCAAAGGAGCACATACATCGACTAAGCACGAGACTTAGAACAAGGGACGTGAAGCAACTATCTACATCATTGACCCGAGTTCTAAAGTATAAAGAGGATGCTAAGTTACATCTAGGAATGTTATACGAGGCAGCCTCTCAAGTTCACAAGTGTACAATTAGGCCCTATCAAGCAAAGAGGCTAAGAAGGGTATTTTAGTAATCATGCAAGATGATGAGGGATTGGACAGCTTTACAACAGTTTGGAAGAATGGTCATAACTTTCTATCTGTTTATCCAATGGAGCTGATTTCAGTGGCATATTAAATATAAGCGGCATATCTACAACTTTCATGAAGAACCCGAGATCAGATTCTGCCTTCTTGACATCCGAAATCTTCGTGCAAGTTGGCCCAACAAGCTGTCCAGAATTGGGACGAATTTAAAAGGGCATTTTAGTCTTTTGTACATTAAAGTCTATTCTAGTCTATTCTAGACTATTCTAGTACTTTAATTATTTTTCAGCTTTATTAATTACTTTAAATATGTGTTAGTCAAGTTGGTCATCAAGTTGTAAGAGTTCTACTTCTACTAGGACTCTTCATGTCTTAGCCACCAAGAAACAAGTTGTACATCAAGTTGATAAGAGTTCCACTTGTATTAGGACTCTTCTTTTAACTTTATTAGTTATCTTAGCCACTAAGAAAACAAGAGTCCTACTTCTTCAAGGAACTCTTTCTTATTGGTTGTTGGGAACCGAAATCTCTCTATATAAAGAGAGAGTTCGGCCTACATATGGGACATGTTAGATATATTGATATTTTGGTAAGGTTATTCCTTAGCTTCTTGTGTTTGAACTTCTATGTAGAACTTCATTCATTCTTTGAGTTACTGTATCAACAAGTTTAGTTTCTCTTGTTGTGGTGTTTCAGCCTCCATTGTTAATTAACCATCCTTAGTGTTGCGTTGATTAAATTCCCATAGAAACTAGTTCGAGAATTGAAGAAAGATCGGGTTCAACTTAAGTCGAACCTTGCGGTTCTTCATCAGGTGGTATCAGAGCAAAAGGTTCTTCTCCAATTCCCGGTGTACCTTTATCGCTTTTCATAAATTTTTTCTTGTTTTGCGAAATTGACAAAAAGCCTATTGGTGTAAAGAAATTGGTAGCCAAGTATAGAATAGAGAACTATAAAGCCAAATAGCAAACTTCTTGGATTGATAGCGTTGGCGCCTCGTCCAAGAATTGGCAAACGTTCCTCCTTTATTTTGAGCCGTGTTTAAAAATCCATATACATCAAGAATTGATAGCGTTGGCGCCTCATTCATTGATACCTCTCGGCCAAAGGTAAGGAAAAATTCAAACAATCAAGAAAATTCAAGAAGATCAAGATCATCAAGAACCGGTTTCCATTCTCGATTAGGATTTCGTTTCTTCATCTTTTTCTTTCTAAAGTTTCGTTTAGGTCAAAGATAGGATTTCTTTCCTTATTTTTCAGCCTTATGTCAATGCAACTAGTAGGGAACCCATTCTTTAAATCTAGAGTTTGAAGTTCTATGCAAGTGGTGATGGAATAAAGAGTGAATCTTTCTTTGCTATCTAACATTTTTTGAGTGTTTTTCTTGAGATTATAATGTCTTTTCAAGGATCTCCATCGAAGAAAGGTGAAGTCTTGGAGAATAAACTTTTGGTTACGATGAAGCAACTTCATTATCAACCTTTGGATGACCTACATCAACATCGAAGTAATCTTTTTCATATAAAGTGCGACGTTAAAGGCAAGGCAATTTTAGTTATTATTGATAACGGAAGTTGTACTAACGTTTGTTCTTATGATATGGTTTCCGCACTTGATTTACCATGTAAGGCACATCCTATACCTTATAATTTATCGTGGTTGAATAATAATGGTGAAATCAAAGTGGATAAGCAAGTTGAGATAGAGTTCGAAATCGGGAGATATAAGGATTCGGTTTTGTGTGATGTGGTCCCGATGACTGCAAGTCACATGATTTTTGGAAGGCCATGGCAATATGATCGAAGTGCAAATCACATGGGAAGAGATAATACATGATGCGAAATCTTGATGGGTTATATCAAGATTCGGCTGAATTTAGATCTTTCTCTATCTCGAATGGTTTCTATGGGAATATACTTACCACAGTCCCGGAAAGGCTAAGTATCAATGAATGTTGAAACACCACAACTAGAGAAACCAACTAGTTGATACAGTAACTTAAAGGTTTATGAAATTCAACCGGAAGTTCATAAACAAGTAATGAAAGAATATATGGAATCAAAATATATTGAATTGATTACTTGAACAAGGGCAAAATCCCCATATAAATACAAAGAAGAATTCTAACTAAGGAAATTACTTAATAATGCAATTCTAAATAACAAGGAAACAGAATAACAATCTAGTACTAAAAATAATGTAAAGATTAGAATTAGGTAATTACTATAATTCTTAATACTCCCCCTCAAGTTGGAGTGTGGAGGTCAAGAACACCCAACTTGGAAACTAAATAATCGAATTGTTTCTGAGTGAGAGACTTGGTAAGAATATCGGCCAATTGCTCATGTGTACCAATGTGATAAGGCATAAGATCCCCTTTATCAATCTTCTCCCGGACAAAGTGACAATCGATTTCTATATGTTTGGTACGTTCGTGAAAAACCGGATTAGTAGTAATATAAATGGCCGATTGATTATCGCAAAACAACTTAGCTGGGCCAAGTGATACACCAAGAAATCTGAATAATTCACGAAGCCAAGTTAACTCACTAGTTGTATTTGCCATGAATCGATATTCTGCCTCTGCAGAAGAACGTGATACAACTTGTTGTTTCTTGGACTTCCAAGAAATAGGAGCATTGCCAAGCATGATAAAATATCCTGTAATGGACCTCCTTGTCATTGGACATACTGCCCAATCAGAGTCACAATAGACAATTAAATTTAAATCAGGATTATTTTTGGGCAAAAATATTCCTCTGCCTGGATTACCTTTGATAAAACGAACGACTCTGATTGCTGCTTCCCAATGTCTTTCTCTAGGCTTCTGCATGAATTGACTTAGAATATTCACAGCATATGTGATGTCAGGCCTTGTAATGGTCAAATAAAGAAGTCTGCCAACTAATCTTCTATAACGTCCTGGGTTACAAAAAACTTCACCATCTTCATTAGATAATTTATGTTGCAACTCAATGGGTGTATGGCTAGGTTTTGCTCCAGATAAACCACATTCAGTCAGGATGTCTAAAGCATACTTTCGCTGACTAAGAAATAATCCTCTTGAAGAATGAGCAACTTCAATTCCCAAAAAATACTTAAGAATTCCAAGATCTTTAATCTTAAAAATAGTATTGAGAAATTGTTTGAACTCGTTACATTTTTGTAGATTATTACCTGCAATAATTATATCATCAACATAGACCAAGATTACCAAAATAATGTTCCCTTGCCTGTAGATAAAAAGAGAGTGCTCAACTGGTGATTGTTTGAAGCCAAATTTTCGCAAGGTGTTTGTTAATTTGGAAAACCAATTTCTCCCTGCCTGCTTCAAACCATAGATGGATTTCTTAAGTTTGCAATATAAATTGGATTGAGGCAAATAAAGGCCCAAAGGTGGATCCATATAAATTTTCTCCTTCAAATCACCGTGAAGGAATGCGTTATTTACATCCATTTGATAAAGAAACCAACCTTGAGAAACAGCTAGTGCCAGAAGACAACGAACAGTGGTCATTTTAGCAACGGGAGCAAATGTTTCGGTAAAATCCTCCCCCTCGACTTGAGAGTAACCTTTAGCGACAAAACGAGATTTTGGGCGCTCAATGGACCCATCAGAGCGATACTTGAGACGATAGACCCAACGGCTGCCAACAGATTTCTTACCAGGAGGAAGAGGGGCAAGTGTCCAAGTATGGTTACTCTCAAGGGCAGCTAACTCTTGTCTCATCGATTCACGCCATTCCGGATACTGGATAGCTTGAAAAAAAGTTTTGGGTTCGAAACCCGAAGAGATAGAGGCTAAAAACAGTTTATGTGAATGAGAGAAATTTTTATAAGTCAAAAAATCATTGAGAGGATAAGGAATACCTGAGGAATTTTCCACTAATGATGATGTCTGTGGGAGATCAGGGACTGCATAGCA
Organism: Vinca minor; assembly: GCA_026122235.1. Taxonomy (NCBI): domain Eukaryota; kingdom Viridiplantae; phylum Streptophyta; class Magnoliopsida; order Gentianales; family Apocynaceae; genus Vinca; species Vinca minor. The sequence goes on from JAOCZM010000168.1 coordinate 364,146, forward strand.
TTCAAAATCTTTCAAGTGGCCGGGCTGCTTGGTGGGCATCTCGGATCGACGAAGTGCTTTAGGTGGGGTGGGTTGTGGTGTGTCTGCGGAAGGAGTAGTTGGGTTGCCTAAAGGAGACGTTGGTGAAATGCCTAGAAGACTGGGAACTATTGGAATGGTCTCGGGTGCAGTGGGCTGGAAGATAGGCCCAGAGTCATGAGACGGTGAGGCAGGCGAAGAAGGCTGGGCTCCAGATGAGCTGGGCCGCGGCGGGATGGATATGGGCAAACTATTTTGCGGGGAAAGAGGTGGGCGCCCGGGCTCGGATGGGACTAGGGCCGAGTGGTTGTTGGTGAGCCGGCCCGCGGAGAAGGGGAAAAGTGGCGCTGGGACCCGGCGATGGGCTTGCTTGTGGATCAAGGTCTGAGCTCTCGGGCTCAAACAAATTGTCTGTTGGGCCGAAAGGTAACGGATCAGGCAGTTCAGGAGTAAATATAGGCTGAGCTAAAATATTTGAAGGTTCATCATGCTTTAGGGGAAAAATATGCTCGTAAAAGTGAACATCTCTAGATATAAAAAATTTTCTTGATTGTAAATCATACACTTTCCATCCTTTCTGCCCCATCGGATACCCCAAAAAAATGCATTTGATGGATCGCTCACTAAATTTATCTTTAGTAGGAATACGAGTATAACAGAGACATCCATAAATTCGAAGGTGACTAAAAGAAGGGGGTTTCCCAAAAAGAACCTCAAAAGGGGTTTTACCTTGGTGTAACATACTAGGAGTTCTATTTATAAGGTAGGTAGCAGTAAGAATACATTCCCCCCAAAATTGAAGTGGCACGCCTGACTCAAATTTTAAGGCACGAGCTACATTTAAAATATGGCGATTCTTCCCTTCAACTCTCCCGTTTTGCTGAGGTGTGGCAGCACAAGATGTTTCATGGATTATCCCTTTATTTGAAAAATAGTCTCTTAGCCCAATAAATTCTAAACCATTGTCACTCCTAATACGTTTAATAACTCCATTAAATTGTGTTTGAACCATGTTATGAAAATCTATGAAGGCTTTCCTAGTATCTGATTTGTCATGGAGTAAATAAACCCATATAGCACGTGAAAAATCATCTACTATACATAAAAAATAATGGGCTCCTGTGAGAGAACGAGTAGCATATTTTCCCCAAAGATCACAATGAATTAATTCAAAAGGCTTTGAAGCTTTATTAGTACTGTTTGGAAAAGAAGAACGGACATGTTTTGCTTTATGACAAATATCACAAGGATTAATAGGTTGACAACTACTAATTTTACTCTCTAATGGTAAATTTGCTAAAGTTGAGAAAGAAGGATGACCAAGTCTTCGGTGCCATAATTCTGGAGTATTTTGGCTATGAGCTGCTCCGGCCATTGCAGATTGAGGTGCTACGTCAGTGAGCCGATAAACTCCGTCACAAACAACACCCTTAGCAAAAATCTTCCTCTGGATTGGGTCCTGTACAAAGCAAACGCCATCAAAACACACAAAATAGCATTGTAATTGCTTTGTTAATGTGGAAACGGATATAAGGTTGCATGTGAATGATGGGGTATGAAGAACATTGTGGAGTACCATATCCGGACTAAATTTAACTGTGCCACATTGATTTACCATAAAAACGGTTCCATTAGGCAAACAAATATTAATTGGTGGATAAAAAAATTTTAAATTGTCAATAATGGAGATATCGGAAGTCATATGATGGCTAGCACCACTATCTAAAATCCATGGAAGCGTAAATCTCTTACCAAGCATAGCAAAATCCTTCTTACCCCCTTTGAGTAAATTAGCCACTTCATAAGCTATTTGTGATATTTGGGCCTGTCCCAAAGATGAATTTGTTGGCTGGCCCATAGATGGGCCCACTGATTGGCCCAATTCATTTTGTCTTGCAGTAAGGGCCATCCCTGTCCCTGGGAAATCGCGGAAGCTGGAACTACCTGTGTTGTCTGGACCCGCACCTGCTCCGGCAAAGAATGAGCCGCCGCCGCCGGTTCCTCTCGCCTGGGAGTCGCCTGAGTCCGGTGTAAAAGAGCCATAGGCGTGATTGACCATGGCCGGTGGTCTAGAGGCAAAACGTCCACCTCTTCCACCTCGACCTCGACGACTGGTCCGACCACCACTGCTGCCGCTACCTCTTCCTTTGCCGCCAAGCTCCGGTGGCTTCCCATAGATCAGCCAACACGCTTCCTTTTTGTGGCCTGTTTTACCACAAAAATCACAGACTGGCAGAGAGCCATATGTCTGATTTTGAGAGTCTCTTGCTACAAAGGCAACTCCGTCCACTTTGTCGGTTGGTTCAGTCTCAGTTGTGCTGGAATGATGATGCTCTTCTCTCAACGCACTTGAGAAGACTTTGTTCAAACTCGGCAATGGATCCACATTCAATATTTGACTCCTCATAGTCTTAAAATGTATATTCAAACCGAGTAAGAATTGAATAATTTTTTCTTCTTCTCGTTGACGAATTAAAGTGGCGGTTGTGTCTTCACATCCACATATCGGGAGCGGAATGTAACGATAAAGCTGTTCCCACAACATCTCAAGTTTCCCAAAATATTCAGTTACTCCTAGTGACCCTTGTTTAAGGGTTTGAATTTGATTTCGTAACTGATAAATTTTGGGTCCGTTCTCTTGAGCGTAACGAGCCTTCAATATGGCATACATATCCTTAGGAGTTTTTGCATGTGTCAGCATACTCCTAAATCTTGGTTCAACTGATGCCATTATCCATCCTTTGACAAGCGAATTGCATCGATCCCAAGCTTGAGCCATGTTGGGATCAATAGGTCGTGCTAACGATCCTTCAAAAAAGACCATCTTGGTCTTGACTTGCAAGCTATTTTCAAGAACGGATATCCATGAACTAAAATTATCTCCATCAAATAGAATGGGAGTAATTGACAAGCTTGGATTGTCATTGGTGGATATGTAATATGGGGAATTGGGATTGGTAAGAGACAATGTCTCTTGTTGATTTTTTTTTGGTTGGAGTTGTGTCGGCCATGACTAACAACACCTAAACAAAAAAACTTTGGAAACCAAAGAATTTGTTATGAATTTAGAGCGGTTACTGAACCTTGCTCTGATACCATGAAAGAATATATGGAATCAAAATATATTGAATTGATTACTTGAACAAGGGCAAAATCCCCATATAAATACAAAGAAGAATTCTAACTAAGGAAATTACTTAATAATGCAATTCTAAATAACAAGGAAACAGAATAACAATCTAGTACTAAAAATAATGTAAAGATTAGAATTAGGTAATTACTATAATTCTTAATAAGTAACAAAGGTTTAACCTTAATCAAAATATCAATATATCAAGTCTAAGTTACATGGCTGCCCAAAGCTCTATTAAATAGAGTATTTCGGCTATAAGAGAACCAAACTTACTTAAACTAGGAAAAGGGAAATAAGAGTCCTTGAAGAAGTAGGACTCTTGAATAACAACTTGCTATCAAGTAACTACCTAAACAAGATAATAGGGACATGTGCCTATTATCTTGGCGGCATAATAAAGAAATAACTACCAAATAATGAAGAGTCCTAGTTGCATTAGGACTCTTAATAACAAACTAACTACCACATGGACAACATGTCCTTTATTATAGCCTATACACGGCTAAAGTAATAAAATAACAATAACAAATAATTAAAGTCTAGAATAGTCTAGAATAGACTTTAATATGTAAAAAGACTAAAATGCCCTTTTTAGCCACTTTGCTTGTTTGGGCCGATTTGAATGCCTTCAAGAGTTATGAGTTGGAATTGAACTTCATCTTCTAGATGTAGCTTTGACTCCTCTTTGTACTTTAGCTCTCGGATCAATGTAGACAATTGTTGATTAACTTGCTTAGCTCTTGATCTAGTCATTGGTCCTATGATGTTGGATAAGGGATGCCTTTTATGAGGCAGCCCTTTAGATGGTCCCGCATCATCCCCTCCTTCTTGAAAAGGATTCGACCTCGAATCATCATCATGATCAGCATAATCTGAATCAAATTCAAAAGGAGATAAATCAGTAACATTAAAAGTGGAATGTACTCCATACTTACCTTCCAAGTTGATTTTGTATGCGTTGTCATTAATCTTGGACACAACTTGAAATGGTCCATCTCCTCGGGGATGAAGTTTACTTTTCCTTTCTTTAGGAAATCTATCTTTCCTAAAATGTATCCAAACCCAATCACCCGGTTCAAATGAAATTAGCTTGCGGCCTTTGTTTGTTTGTATGGCAATACGCTCATTCTTCCTTTTGATATTGGCGGCAACTTCAAGATGGAGTCTTTGAATAAAATCAGCCCTTGAATCACCTTATATATTATAGTACTCATCAATAGGAAGAGGGGTTAGATCTAAAGGGGTTAGGGGGTTAAAACCGTAAACAACTTCAAAAGGTGAATTATTAGTAGTTGAATGTAAAGTACGATTATATGCAAATTCAGCAATAGGTAAACATTCTTCCCACCTTTTTAAATTCTTTTGAATAAGTGCCCTAAGTAAAACCCCTAGAGTTCGATTTGTTACCTCTGTTTGTCCATCGGTTTGGGGGTGACTTGATGTAGAAAATAGCAATTTAGTCCCCAATTTACTCCACAAGGTTTTCCAAAAATAACTTAGGAACTTTATGTCCCGATCACTTACGATTGTTTTTGGAACACCATGCAACCGAATGACTTCTTTGAAGAATAGATCTGAAACATGGCTTGCATCATTTGTTTTCCTACAAGGTATAAAATGAGCCATTTTAGAAAATCTATCAACAACAACCATTATACTATCATTACCTTTTCTTGATGTTGGCAAACCAAGAATAGAATCCATGGAAAGATCTATCCATGGTGAAGATGGAATCGGTAAAGGCATAAGCAATCCGTGAGCCTTGGATGTGCTTTTTGCATTTAAAACAAATATCACAAATTCGCATAACATCCTTTTTCATTTTAGGCCAATAAAAGTGTTCTTGTAAAATATCTAAGGTTTTAACAACACCAAAATGTCCCATTAAGCCGCCACTATGTGCCTCTCTTACCATTAATTCTCTCATAGAACAAGATGGTACACATAATCTATTGCCTTTAAACAAGAAATTTTCAAATATATAAAAATCCTTTTTAGCCGAGACATGGCAAGCTGAGTATAAATCAGAAAAATCGTTATCATCTTTGTACAATGCTTTCAAATGCTCAAAACCAAGTAATTTAGTTTGCAAAATTGAAAGTAAAGTGTACCTTCTAGATAGGGCATCCGCCACAACGTTTTCCTTACCTTTTTTGTATTTGATGACATAAGGAAAGGTATCAATAAAAGAAACCCACCTTGCGTGTCTCTTGTTTAGCTTACTTTGTCCTTTGAGATACTTGATTGATTCATGATCCGTGTGGATGACAAACTCTTTTGCAATCAAGTAATGCTGCCATGTTTCCAAAGCTCTCACAATAGCGTACAACTCTTTATCATATGTAGGATAATTAAGTGAAGCGCCACTTAATTTCTCACTAAAATATGCCAAAGGTTTGCCTTGTTGTTGTAGAACAGCCCCAATACCTATACCTGAAGCATCACATTCAACTTCAAAAGTTAGATTAAATTGCGGTAAAGTTAGAATAGGGGAAGAAGTAAGTAATTGCTTAAGCTTAATGAAGCTCTCTTCTTGCGGCTTATCCCAATAAAAGGATACATTTTTCTTCACCACTTCATTCAATGGTGCGGCTATTGAGCTAAAATCATGAACAAATCGTCTGTAAAAGCTTGCTAGACCATAGAATGAACGAACTTGTGTTGCTGATGTTGGTCTCGGCCAACTTATGATTGACTCAATTTTGGCCGGATCAACATGAATACCACTTGAACTAACAATGTATCCAAGAAAGTTAATAGAATTAGTGCCAAAAATGCATTTTTCAAGCTTGGCATACAATGTTTGCTCTCTTAATATAGTAAAAACAGCCTTAAGATGTTCAACATGCTCTTCTAAGGTTTTACTATAAACAAGAATATCATCAAAATAAACTACAACAAATTTACCAAAACAATGACGGAATATGTAGTTCATTAATCTCATGAAAGTACTAGGTGCATTACTTAGACCAAAAGGCATTACAATCCATTCATATAATCCATATTTAGTCTTAAAAGCAGTTTTCCATTCATCACCTTCTTTCATTCTAATTTGGTGATAGCCTTGAGTTAAATCAATTTTGGAAAAGATTAAAGCACCACTTAACTCATCTAGCATATCATCTAAGCGAGGTATAGGATGTCTATATTTAATAGTTATCTTATTAATATCGCGACAATCCGTACATAATCTGAAAGTGCCTTCTCTTTTAGGTACCAAAATAACCGGACTAGCACAAGGACTTAAAGATTCACGTACCTGCTCTTTTTTCTAAGAGTAAATCGACTTGCCTTTGGATTTCTCGGGTCTCATCTGGATTTGCTCTATAGGCTGCCCTATTTGGAAGATTTGATCCCGGAATGAAGTCGATTTGATGTTCGATGCCTCGGATTGGAGGTAGACCTCTCGGCAACTCCTTTGGAAAAAGTTCCTTGAATTCTTTCAAAACATCAATACAAACACTAGGAAGAGAAGAAGTTAAATCATCAAAATTTAAAGTGTTAAGAAGAGATAACCTCTCGGTTTCTCTAAAAACAAGTAAAACAAGGGGTTTATTTGCACGTAAAGCCTTTTCTACCTTTGCAAAATTGATAAATAAACAATCTTGTTGCGAGTATACCTTTTTGCTTGTGAAACTCTCGGCTTTTTCAGCCCTTTTTACCTCGGTTTTGGCCGGTTGGGCAGGGGTATGTGATTTGATCAACTCCCGCTCTTGTCTTCTTTTCTCTCTACCGTCGGCCATCCTTTGTTGCATCTCACAAACTTCAATGGGTGACATAGGATGTAAATTATAGCGAATCTTATCCCTTGTCACCGCATAAATATTCCTTTTACCCTTATGATCTACATCTCGATCATATTGCCAAGGTCTTCCTAAAATGATGTGACTTGCGGTCATTGGGACCACATCACAAGTGACTGAATCTTTATAGTTGCCAATGCTGAAATTTAGTTCCACTTGTTTGTCAACTTTAAGCTCTCCGCTATCATTTAACCAAGAAAGCTTATAGGGCGTTGGATGTGCTTTCAAGGGTAAATCTAAAGCCGTAACCATCTCAAAAGAACAAACGTTAGTAGAACTACCGCTATCAATGATAAGTAAACAAATCTTTCCTTGAATTGTGCATTTAGTTTGAAATAGATTGTTCCTTTGTTGATGCAAATTATCTAAAGGTTGAGAATGTAAAAGTTGCATATTTACCAAAAGATAATTGTTACCATTATCCGGTCGAGTGTCCTCGGCTTCTTCCTCCCGAATTGTGTCCTCGGCTATTTCCTCATCTTCACTAACCCACGATCCATCGTCCATCATGATCATGGTGCTTTTATTAGGACAATCCCGAGCAAAGTGTCCTTTGCCTTGACACTTAAAACATTCCCGATCATTTGGTGTAGTTGATTTAGTTCGCAAATCGGTCGGTTTTGAGGTGTTTGATGTCCTTGCTGCCCCAAAAGAAGCCGTGGCCACTTTTGTATTTCCCAAACTGCCCTTAGCATTAATTGGGCTCGGCAAAATAGTAGAATTGTTTAGGGACTGATTTGGCCGTTTCCAAGATTGGAAATTGGCCGAATAAGTCCTTGAACTCTTCTCTTTTTGCTGCCTCTCAACTTGTTCAGCAAAATAAACCATATCAATAAGAGAAGTAAGGTTAGCACGTTCTACCTTGGGTCTAATTTTGTCATTTAGACCAGCCAAGAAACGAGCCAAAGTAGCCGCATTTGCTTCCCGAATATTAGCTCTAATCATGGACATTTCCATCTCCTTGAAGTATGCATCAACGGTCTTTGTCCCTTGCCTCAATCTTTGGAGTTGATTATACAACTCACGGTTAAAATTCTGGGGTACAAATCGTCGTGACATAACCGCTTTCATGTCCTCCCAATTATCAATTGGTCTTTGCTCCGTTCTTCTTCTTTCACTTACCTCATGATCCCACCAAATGGATGCATATTCTCCAAATTCCATGGCTGCTAACTTAACCTTTTTCTCTTCGGAGTAATTATGGACATCAAAAACATGGTTAACTTTTCGTGTCCAATCAAAAAATAAAATAGTATCATTAGTACCAAGAAAAGGAGGAATCTTGGTCTTGATTGAACCAAGATTATTATCAAACCTTTGAGCTTGATAATTTGGTCTCGGTTCATCAAGATCAAAGGGTCTAGGTGTTGGAGTACATTTAATCTAAGGTGCGCCAATTTGATTGGGCCGAGCCGGGCTTTGGGCCGGGATTGGATTGGGCCCTTAATCGGGTTGGGGCCGACCGACCCGTTTGGACCGACCTTATGGCTGGAATGTTAGACATAAATTCAGCCCTCTTGATGGTGGTTGAAGTGGTGGAGAGAGTGGAGGAGTAATTCTCTCCATGATCTCCCACTTCCCCCATTATCTCACCCCACTCTCTCTTGATAGACTAGAGGAAAAATTCAGATTTTTCCTATTATACTAATCAGTTTTCTCCAGCCTTTTGAAGCTAAGAGAATAGAGAGAAAAAGTGAGTTTTAGAGAGAAAAAGACAAGACAAATTTCTGGACTTTTTCTTGCATTTTTTGCTAATAGAAAAGAAGTTAGAAAGCTTGTTTCTTGTTCTTGAAAAGGTCGTTCATACTCCATCCATTGAAGAGTGTCTTCAAAGCTTCTACAAGGCGTTGGCTAGCACCAAGCAGTATAAGACCATCTCCGAAAGATCGAGTGGATACCGGAAGAGACGGAGCCTGCAAGCGTGGTGTTCCGTTCGTTACAACAAACCGCTGAAAGCGTTTTAGCAATTCTAGCATCCATATAAGGTAAAACACTATCCCATAGTCGTAGGTACTTACTCGTGAAAGATCCTGATAGAGGCGGGTCAAAGTTATTTCCGCTGCGCTTATGTGTATGACCCGGTTATTCTTCTAACAGTGGTATCAGAGCCACTCACGAGTACCCTATAGACTTTTTGTGTTTATAATGTTTATATATAGATTTTGAATCTATGTTATGCATGCTTTAGGATTGCTAGAAATGTTGTAAATCATGTATGACATGCTTTTCCAGCTTTTTGTATGTATATCTGTTGAGAATTTGCAGTTTTTGAAGTCATTCAAAAGCTGGAAAAACTCTCAGATTCTAGACCAAGGCAAGTTAGTAGCTTTTGGTACTTGGTTCGGATCAACCGAGAGGGTGTTCGGTCGAACCGAGTTGGTCTTCGGTCGACCGAAGTGCCTGTTTGATCGACCGAGGTACTCTCAGTACTTTTTCGGTCGACCGAAGTTCCAGTTTGATCGACCGAGGTACTCTCAGTACTTTTTCGGTCGACCGAAGTTCCTGTTTGATCGACCGAGGTACTCTTAGTACTTTTTCGGTCGACCGAGCTTGATGGCCGGTCAACCGAACCCAGGCAGAATATGAAATGTTCATTTTACTGTTTTGCTCATTATTTTTCATAAATTGTTATGTTAATTGAGCATGATGCATAGTAGTCACCATTACCCTGTTGGTATTATTTTATAATACGATCTGCGTATCGTGCCTGTTTTATCATTCAAAAGTTGTAATTTTAATCTCATTAAATCCCCTCGAATGTAACTCGAGGTTTCCTTAGAAATTTTGTAATTCTAGATTAGGAGAAGGTACAAAGTTTGAGATGATGAAGATTTAGAGGCAACCAAGCTGAAGGTCGAGACGGTGTAGAATAGATGTTTTTTCTTTTTACACCCCTTAGATTGACTTCACGGGTTTTTCCATTGGCTTGGAAAAACCGAATAGGATCTTAGCGATTACTATTGCATTTTATTTTATGTATTGGATGCATATGTATATAAGCATAAAGCTGTTTTATTTATGCTTTTACGGTGAGATTGTTAAAAACAAAATCCCTCATTTAAAATATTAATTAGTGCCTTCCTAAGTTTGGCCCTCGTCAAGGCCTAGATCGACATAAGTATGGGACATGCCAAAGCTGTGCATACATGTCTATCCGGGTGATGCGCGAAGGAAAAGTTGTGATATCCATGGCTAAAACTTAGGGTCCTAGTTAACTAGATTATCTCAATAGATGGATTGAGGATCTAGAGGCAAAAGAGTTGAGAAAAGTGTATAATGATACGCTTGAATAAATGTTATTCACTCAACTAACCAAGAATTACATATTTTGATGTAATTGGCAAACGTTGTCTACCTAAATAACTAAGTTTTGGGCGATCAGCCAAAGCTGACTCAAAACGAGGTGAAATATGGATCTTGGCCCGCTAGAAAGTTAACGAACTTTCCGAGTTGATATTGAGGGTTATTCACTCGAAGAAAATAGTGGGAGAAATCATTAAAAAGATAAAGACCTAATAATGATTTTTAATCGGTACTTACTTTTGTATATGCATATTTTGTTGTAGATAAATGGCAAATTCAAACCAAACACTATCACTGCGTTCTGTCCTTGAGAAGGACAAATTAGAGGGAGTTAACTTCCTCGACTGGTTCAGGAACTTGAGAATCGTTCTCAAGCATGAAAGAAAAGTCTGTATGTCCCTGGAGCAGCCTATTCTCGCTATACCGGAGGCTCGCGCTTGGCCGCTGATAGAACCGCTTATCGAAGCATGTAAGTGATGCTTTAGATGTGTCTAGCCTCATGCTTGTCACCATGAAATCCGAGCTTCGAAGCAACATGAGGACATGGGGGGCTTATGATATCTTGGCTCACCCGAAGCAACTATATCGAGGGGCAGCGCGCGAGAGAGATTCGATGTATCGAAATCTCTCTTTCGAGTGCAAAAATGTCCGAGGGAATGCCAGTAGGAACTCACGTTCTTAAGATGATAGGTTATGTTCGAACGCTTGAAAAAGCTGGGATTTCCTTTGGGACAAGAGTCGTCGATGATTTGATCTTGCAATCGTTGCTCGAGTCATTCGATCGAGTTCATTCGAATTATCACATGAATGAAATTGACAAGCCATTGCTGAGTTGTTGAATATGCTAAGGACTACCGAGAAGGAAATAGGCAAGTCCAAGCCCAACACCATACTTGATGGTGCAAAAGGGCAAAGGCGAGAGGTTTTGTGAAATCCAAAGGCAAACCGAATGGTAAGCCCAAGGGCAAGCAAACCACTTTCAACAATGCACTGAAACCTAAGGGTGGTGTAGCCAAAGACTCTATCTGTCATCACCTGTGGTGAGAAGGGTCATCTGGAAAAGGAATTGCAAGAGCTATCTTGCAACAAAAAAGGTCGCTAAAGGAGAAAGTAATTGTTGTTTCGGGACTCGGTATTTATGTTATTGATGTTAATATGATTGATATCAATTTAAATACAACTACTTCTTGGGTATTTGATACCGGATGTGGTTCTCACATTTGTACTAATGTGCAGGGACTTCAAAGGAGTAGAGAGTTGGCAAAGGGTGAAGTGGAACTACGAGTAGGCAACGGAGCACGTGTTGCGACCACTAGTTTGTAGGGACTTGTACTTTTACTTTGCCTTCAGGGCTTGTTTTAGGTTTAGAAAACTGTTTCTATGTACCTAGTTTAATTAAAAATATTATTTCAGTTTCTTGTTTGGACAAGAAAGGTTTTGAGATTTCGATCAAAAACCAACGATTGTCGTTATTTCTGGATAATATGTTTTATGCAAGCGCCTCTTTGATTAATGGTCTATATGTTTTAGATCTTGATATGCCAATTCTAAATATAAATACCAAAAGGATTAAAACTAATGATTCTAATCCGACATACCTCTGGCATTGTCGCTTAGGCCACATAAACGAAGATCACATATCCAAACTCCATAAAGATGGGCTATTAGAATCATTTGACTTCGAGTCTTATGATCGATGCGAATCTTGTTTATTGGGTAAGATGACAACATCACCTTTCACTAAGCTAGGTGAGAGAGCTGATGATTTATTAGGACTAATACATAGTGATGTATGTGGCCCTTTTAATATACATGCAAGGGGTGGTTACCTCTACTTCATTACCTTTACTGATGACTTCAGTAGGTATGGATATGTGTTCTTGATGAAACACAAATCCGAAGCATTTGCTAAGTTTAAAGAGTTTAAACTAGAAGTAGAAAACCAACTTGGCAAGAGTATTAAGATTCTTCGATCTGATCGAGGAGGAGAATACTTGAGTCAAGAATTGCAGTGACTATCTAAAAGCTTATGGAATCGTTTCACAACTTTCTCCTCCAACTACTCCACAATGGAATGGTGTATCTGAAAGGAGGAACAGAACCTTATTAGATATGGTTCGTTCTATGATGAGTCACACGAGCCTGCCCAATTCCTTTTGGGGACACGCACTAGAGACAGCAGCTTTAACACTTAACAGCGTTCCATCTAAATCAGTTGCAAAGACGCCATACGAGTTATGGGTGGGGAAGCGTCGGTTTGTCTTTCCCTTAAGATTTGGGGGCTGTGAAGCGTTTGTGAAAGCAGCTCGACTTACGATAAGCTGGCTCCAAAATCTGAAAAGTGCATATTTGTAGGTTATCCTAAGGAAACTAAAGGATACTACTTTTATATCCCTAACGAGAACAAAGTGTTTGTTGCTCGCACGGGAGTCTTTCTAGAAAAAGAATTTGTTTCTAGAAACACAAGTGGGAGTAGCGTAGAACTTTCTGAAGTTCCGGGACTCTCAAAGTAGCACTAATGATGAGATGGAAAATGAAGCAGACTCCACAAGTTGTTGTGCGGCGAGTGCCACAAAGCTGATTGTGCGGCCCAAGCACTGATTCAAGAAACACAAGAATTGCGTAGAGTCCGGTAGAGTTCGTCGTCCCACCTCCGGGAAAAAATTTGGATTTTTCATAACAGAACATGGTGATGTTATGTTTGTGGATCACGATGAACCTTCAACCTACAAACAGGCAATTAATAGCCCAGATTCTGAGAAATGGCTTGAAGCCATGAGATCTGAAATGGACTCCATGTACACTAACCAAGTATGGATCTTGGTTGATCCACCCTGAAGGGGTAACTCCCATAGGGTGCAAATGTGTTTTTAAGATTAAAACCGACATGGAAGGGAATGTACAAAGCGTACAAAGGGCGACCGAGTCGCGAAAGGTTTCAAACAAATTCATGGTATTGACTATGATGAGACTTTTTCCCCTGTAGTTATGTTCAAGTCCATTCGGATTTTGCTTGCTATTGCGACTTACTATGACTACGAAATCGGCAAATGGATGTCAAAACCGCTTTCCTTAATGGAAAACTTGATGAGGATGTGTATATGACATAGCCCTGAAGGTTTTGTCACTCCAGAGAATCTTTGAAAAGTATGTAAGCTTCAGAGATCCATTTATGGACTCAAGCGAGCTTCTCGAAGCTGGAACATCCGTTTAATGATGCCGTCCAGTGAGTTTGGCTTCATTAGAAATGAGGATGAGCCTTGTGTTTACAAAAAGGTTAGTGGGAGCTCAATCGTATTCCCTGGTTTTGTATGTAGATGACATACTACTCATTGGAAACGACATACCAACCTTAAAGTCTGCAAAAGGCTTGGTTGAGTACGTGTTTCTCTATGAAAGACTTAGGCGAAGCTGACTATATTCTGGGAGTCAAGATCTATAGAGATAGATCCGGGAGACTCATTGGCCTAAGTCGAGTACATATATAGACAAGGTGCTAAAGCGGTTTAGCATGCAAGAGTCTTAGAAAGGACTTTGTCCTATGGCACATGGTACTGTTTGCAGTCGAAGGAACAGTGTTCTAAAACGCCCTGCCGAATTAGAACGCATGAAAGAGATACCTTATGCTTCAGCCATAGGATCCATCATGTACGCCATGATATGTACTCGCCCAGATTTATCGTTTGCCTTAAGCATTACGAGCAGATACAAGTCTAATTACGGTGAGCGTCACTGGATCTCGAGTCAAGAATATCCTCAAGTACTTGCGAAGGACTAAGGATACATTCTTGATTTATGGAGAGGGCGGATGAGCTCGTTGTAAGTGGTTACACCGATGCTAGTTTCCAAACCGACAGAGATGATTTCCGATCGCAATCGGGATATGTGTTTAACTTGAATGGAGGTGCTTGTGAGTTGGCGCAGGTTCAAAGCAATCAACCATCGCAGATTCTACAACGAGGCCGAGTACATAGCGAGCTTGTGAAGCGGCTAAGGAGGCGGTTTGGATCGGGGAAATTTATTTCCGACCTCGATGTGGTTCCTAGTATTGCGAACTCGATAGACCTCTATTGTGATAACAATGAGGCTATTTCCCAATCTAAGGAACCTAGATCTCACCAGAGGTCCAAACATGTACTACGGCGATTTCACCTAATTCGCGAGATTATAGAGAGAGGTGATGTGCATATATGTAGAGTAGACTCGGCAGACAATGTCGCCGATCCACTGACGAAGCCACTGTCGCAGCAGCAGCATGATCATCACACTAGCTCCATGGGTATCCGATATCTGGAGGACTGATCTTTATTGACAGTCATTAGTATGCCCTAAAGACCATTTATTGTAATTTGGGTTTTTAGTGCAAGTGGGAGATTATTGTACCGTATTTAATGTAATTTTCATTTTGATGAATAAAAAGGCAATTAATTTCAGTATTATTCATTATGTTTCTGCGTTCTTAACAACATAAATAAATAATATGTCCTTAGAATAGTATTTATAATTGTTATGAGATACTATTCTGAAACGTCCCTAGTCGAACATTATTATGGAATCTTCGAGGACAATAATAATGCGCAAGACTAGTATGTGCGATGATTGATATAAGATATCGGATCGTCACATAGGTATATATGATTAGAGAATCATTATCATTTGGACTGGACTCGACATGAGAAACACACCATGGGTTGTTATATAATAGTCAACGGTGTTTCTCAAAATTTTGACTAGGGTTGTATAAAAGATCCTTCGACTTGAGGTCTCACAAGAGTTCTTGCATGGCTAGTGTTATGCTTTGATAATGTTAAACGCTATCCGTAACTGGGTGAGCAATAAAGGCATTTATTGGGTATATCACGAATCTTGTTCGGGATGAGTGGGATGCGGAAAGGATTTGTCCCTCCTATATAGCGGGAGGCGATATCTCGGGCCCCCTTGATGGAGTCGACTAATTCATGGCCATGAACAAGTGAATCAGTATATGATATTGATGTCATTTGATTAGTCTACTCGCGAATCAAGAAACTAAAAGATTGGACAATACAAGTGTGACTTTTCCATGACTTGTGTTCAATCTAGATATCAAGGACAAAAGGATTTAACTACAAATGTCAAATGTTGTGATTATGATAAATCACCAGATATTTATGAATTGGGGGTAATGATGCGTTGCTAGATACCTCTCATTACCGTGACATATGATGTCACGGCCAACATCATAGATACCTCTTGGGTCGCACTCATAGATCAACTGGATTGGGCTTGTTGGAGTACATTTAATCTAAGGTGCGCCAATTCGATTGGGCCGGGCCGGGATTGGATTGGGCCCTTAATCGGGTTGGGCCGACCAATATGATTGGGCCGACCGACCCGTTTGGACCGACCTTATGGCTGGAATGTTAGACATAAATTCAGCCCTCTTGATGGTGGTTGAAGTGGTGGAGAGAGTGGAGGAGTAATTCTCTCCATGATCTCCCACTTCCCCCATTATCTCACCCCACTCTCTCTTGATAGACTAGAGGAAAAATTCAGATTTTTCCTATTATACTAATCAGTTTTCTCCAGCCTTTTGAAGCTAAGAGAATAGAGAGAAAAAGTGAGTTTTAGAGAGAAAAAGACAAGACAAATTTCTGGACTTTTTCTTGCATTTTTTGCTAATAGAAAAGAAGTTAGAAAGATTGTTTCTTGTTCTTGAAAAGGTCGTTCATACTCCATCCATTGAAGAGTGTCTTCAAAGCTTCTACAAGGCGTTGGCTAGCACCAAGCAGTAGAAGACCATCTCCGAAAGATCGAGTGGATACCGGAAGAGACGGAGCCTGCAAGCGTGGTGTTCCGTTCGTTACAACAAACCGCTGAAAGCGTTTTAGCAATTCTAGCATCCATATAAGGTAAAACACTATCCCATAGTCGTAGGTACTTACTCGTGAAAGATCCTGATAGAGGCGGGTCAAAGTTATTTCCGCTGCGCTTATGTGTATGACCCGGTTATTCTTCTAACACTAGGATCATACCTTTGATTGTTTGGCCTCGGTTCATTATTAAAAAGAGGATTTGGATCATACCTTTGATTTTGATGATGGAATGGTCTCGGCTCAATTCTTTCTTCATGACCAAAAGGTCTTGGATCATACCTTACATCTTGATGGTGTTGCCTTTGTTCATAGGCCGGATTTGGAATCATCTTTGGCACAACTCTCGGCTTAAAATCATCATTGTGCCGAGGGTTGATTCTTGCATTGTGATCCATTGATGTTTGAGAATCTTGATCTTCTTGATCATCTTGGACAGCCCTTTTACCTTTATCCGAATGGTTCTTGATTTCAAGAACATCCATTCGATCTTTTAAGTCATCAATGGATTGCAATACCGCTTTCATTGTGGCTTGCATGGATTCTTTGAAAAGTTTATCGCTTTCCATGGCACCTTGTTCCGAAGTACCTTCATTAAAAGACATTATCTTTGAAAAGAAAAATTTCACAAAAAGAAACGTTAGTAGAAAAACAAGATATGAAATATTGAATCTTTTCACAAAATCTGGGAATAGTAATCTGTGAATAGTAATCTGTGAATAGTGATCTGAGAATAGTAATCTGTGAATAGTAATCAGTGAATAGTAATCCGTGAATAGTAATCAGTGAATAGTAATCAGATTGTGTATTCTCTCAATATTGAATCTTTTATTTCGGTTTTTTTCCACTAATACTTGTCAAGAACTTCCAACTTTGAATGGTAGAATGGTTATAAAGATGGAAGGCTGAAAAAAGATTGCAAGAAGTGTTTTCTTGATCGAATTGACAAAGGTAAGAAAGAAAAAGAGTAATCTTTAAAAAGATGTAACCTTTACGCTTCTTGATTTCTTGAAAATAGACTTTGAAATTTCGGATGAATAGTGCTGTGAACAGTAACCGAAAATTTAAAAATCTTGAAAACCTTGTTTGCTTGATTTCTTTCTTTACCTTATACCTTAAGACTTACCCTTTTCTTGGCCGCCTTTATAGAGAACTCCGTGTCAGGAAGATATTACCTTGATTTGGTGAGTTTGATGGCGACTTATTCAAGAACAAGAGGGAACAAGAGCCAATTCCTTTGTGTCCAAGCGGACAAGGAAGTTTGCTTTTGGTTTGATCCGTGTCTAGGATAACCCGGCTGCCAATTTCTTTACCTCCGGGTGGCTTTTGCGTATGGTAGTAATAAATTTTTTTGTTATCTTTCTCTGTCTATTCCAAGCAAACAAGAATTTTTTTTTTGAAAAGCGTAAGGGTACACCAAGATAGAGATCAACCTTTTGCTCTGATACCACTTGATGCGAAACCGTGATGTTTTACTTAATAATGCAATTCTAAATAACAAGGAAACAGAATAACAATCTAGTACTAAAAATAATGTAAAGATTAGAATTAGGTAATTACTATAATTCTTAATAAGTAACAAAGGTTTAACCTTAATCAAAATATCAATATATCAAGTCTAAGTTACATGGCTGCCCAAAGCTCTATTAAATAGAGTATTTCGGCTATAAGAGAACCAAACTTACTTAAACTAGGAAAAGGGAAATAAGAGTCCTTGAAGAAGTAGGACTCTTGAATAACAACTTGCTATCAAGTAACTACCTAAACAAGATAATAGGGACATGTGCCTATTATCTTGGCGGCATAATAAAGAAATAACTACCAAATAATGAAGAGTCCTAGTTGCATTAGGACTCTTAATAACAAACTAACTACCACATGGACAACATGTCCTTTATTATAGCCTATACACGGCTAAAGTAATAAAATAACAATAACAAATAATTAAAGTCTAGAATAGTCTAGAATAGACTTTAATATGTAAAAAGACTAAAATGCCCTTTTTAGCCACTTTGCTTGTTTGGGCCGATTTGAATGCCTTCAAGAGTTATGAGTTGGAATTGAACTTCATCTTCTAGATGTAGCTTTGACTCCTCTTTGTACTTTAGCTCTCGGATCAATGTAGACAATTGTTGATTAACTTGCTTAGCTCTTGATCTAGTCAATGGTCCTATGATGTTGGATAAGGGATGCCTTTTATGAGGCAGCCCTTTAGATGGTCCCGCATCAATACATATCGACTTCAAAAGGATGATTTAAAGTTTAAACTAATTCCTTTATCTTTAAATGCAGCATGTGAGGTACATAAACAAATGAACATAAATAGAGAGAAGAGGGAAAGCGAGAGAAAAGAAGCGAGTGATCCGATCCATGAGGTAAAATCTGAGGTACGAATCCAAGAAAAAGCCGAGCCAAAAGTGAGAAAAAAGGCAATCGTTCTAAGTGTGAGAAAAGAATGTTTATACATTTATCCCGGAAAGGTAGATAGGTCGATTCAAGCAAAACAACTTGTTGTTTTGTTGGATTTAAAAGGAACCGCAAGGAACCTGTTTACTAACGCTTTTTCTTTTACTCTAACATCTTTTTCTACATCTAGTCTTGCTATTTTTCAGAAATTCCATGAAGTCTTCCCTAAGGAGTTACCGAGAAGGTTGCTTATTAGCCTTCAAAATCGTGAAAGGTATAAACCATCTTCGGGTACAAATCAGCAAATTCAAAACCAGGGTGAGTTAATTTGTGCAAAGAAGGAGGTAAGTAAGTCATTAAGTCTTTATGTTAATCCGGTAAATATTGAACCTAAGTATGAAAGGACTTTTAAAATATATACGGATAGTCTACATATTAATCACATAACTTTTAAGTATAGACATCCAATTTATTGCTTTGATAATATGTTTATTTATAGTGAAAACCGAGAGCGTTTTAGTAAACATCTTAGGGCTGATTTTACTATTATAAATATGCAAACCTTGGATGCTAAGATGGAAAAGTATGTTTATTACACTCATTCTATTAACCTTCTTAGTTGCATCATGAGTTTTCAAGGAATTAAAGTTGAACCGGCAAAAGTTAGAACAATTGAGGAATGGCCGAACACAACTCGTTCAAATCGCATTCGTTCACCATTTGAGTGAAGGGATTCATGGGCGGAAACTCGTTCCAAACACCCATGGATCCTCCCCTGAAGGATCCGCTCCTACGAAACCGAACCGAAAACAGCGATAAAGAACTTACATATTTCGGATTCAAGAAGCTACTTCTTGAAATGGAGGATGACGTTTCTTGTTCAGTTTCTTGCCACCACCGGATTTCCCTTTGCGGAATATCCCTCTACCGGTATCCACGCGACGAAACAAGCAGTGATTGCTAGATCTTCGTCTTTCTGAGATTCGGGAATTAGAGAGAAAAGGGAGAGGCTGAGAAATCCGAAATCTGATTTCGGGTTACTTGTTTAATTTCGGCTGAATTACTTAGTTACCTAGGGTTTCGGCTAAGAGATGTTATATAGAGTGTGGGAGTTTGTTCCCAGAATAACTCCCACGTCTACTCAACTTCTCTCGGCTGTGGGAGACTCGACTCCCACGTTCCCTAGACTTCTGCGGTAGTGGGAGTCCTTATCGGATAATAACTCCCACGTAATCCCGACCATTGGTAAAATACCGAAATTGCCCCTATCTCTAATTCGAATAATAAACACTTTATTATTTTCGAAAAACAAATGTCGGATACAATGAACCTAGACACATTCTAGATTCATTGAATCTGGACATGAAGCTTGTTAGCTCGTCTATGCGTGTGACCACGTAGGGTTCATATCACAATGGCAATGAAAACACACTTTGTTAGTAGTGTGAGTTCATAAGTCACAAGCGGCCCCTAGCGGGGACATTGTGACTACCCAAGGTGAATGAATTTACAACGGAACCTATTGTCAATCCACTATTTAATCCCTTTGTCTCGCGATATCCTAATTAAGCATAAGGCATGGTGGTCGTCACCCTTATTAAGCTTAATTGTATTTATGCTCGATCTCCAAGTAGACTGTTTCGACAAATGGCATTTGATAACAACTTTATCAAATACATTTGAGCACGACCATGCATTTAAGCAGTCTTTCCCTATCGAGGGCCCATGGATATCTCTCTCTAATAATAGAGAGGGACAAATTCCTTACAATGTCTCTCACATTCAAGCTATGATAGGACACTACATCCGATCATCGATCGTATTGATTACTCAGTTACAAGTAACGTCCCGACCGAGTCAAAACGTGGCTCCATTCATACTAGAATCAATGAAGACATAAGGTCTAAGGATTCTAAAATAGTATTGACGAAGTAATACTTATGACTTAAGACCATGAAGTATTACTTCTCAAACGGATCACGTCCAATACAATGTATCCCTATATATTGCATCTATGATGTGATTTGTATCCATTACACATGATCAGTAAAACAAGATCATCAATCAACAATCATACTAGTTTTATTTCATAGTAAATAAGTATTACATAAAACTAGGGACTTCTAGAATAGTAATTACATAAGCTAATGAGTTTTACTATCAAATCACACATTTGATAATCAAAAGCGTAATTAACTATTCAATTACATGCTCAAAAGGTAATAAAACGCACAACATGTGCTAATGGTCCTAGGGCACTACTAACATTGAGTTGACAAGATTTTGTAAGCGTTTTGTTCGTGATCTTATCAAGCTTGCTGCCACAATGGAGAAAAGAGAGATACATTTCTTTTGGGACAGCCGCAAGAGAATTTCCTTAAAAGGTACGTACGGTGAATGTTCTACTTTCTATCATTCTAACTTGCTCCCTTTTACAAAATTTTCAGATTATGTGACTGATCGTGATGATGATTCGAGGACGAATCAGGCTTTTCAAGGGGGAGGGGATGATACGGTACCAACCTCGAGGCTTCCCAAGTCAAAGGAGCACATACATCGACTAAGCACGAGACTTAGAACAAGGGACGTGAAACAACTATCTACATCATTGACCCGAGTTCTAAAGTATAAAGAGGATGCTAAGTTACATCTAGGAATGTTATACGAGGCAGCCTCTCAAGTTCACAAGTGTACAATTAGGCCCTATCAAGCAAAGAGGCGAAGAAGGGTATTTTAGTAATCATGCAAGATGATGAGGGATTGGACAGCTTTACAACAGTTTGGAAGAATGGTCATAACTTTCTATCTGTTTATCCAATGGAGCTGATTTCAGTGGCATATTAAATATAAGCGGCATTTCTACAACTTTCATGAAGAACCCGAGATCAGATTCTGCCTTCTTGACATCCGAAATCGTCGTGCAAGTTGGCCCAACAAGCTGTCCAGAATTGGGACGAATTTAAAAGAGCATTTTAGTCTTTTGTACATTAAAGTCTATTCTAGTCTATTCTAGACTATTCTAGTACTTTAATTATTTTTCAGCTTTATTAATTACTTTAAATATGTGTTAGTCAAGTTGGTCATCAAGTTGTGTCAAGTTCTACTTCTACTAGGACTCTTCATGTCTTAGCCACCAAGAAACAAGTTGTACACCAAGTTGATAAGAGTTCCACTTGTATTAGGACTCTTCTTTTAACTTTATTAGTTATCTTAGCCACTAAGAAAACAAGAGTCCTACTTCTTCAAGGAACTCTTTCTTATTGGTTGTTGGGAACCGAAATCTCTCTATATAAAGAGAGAGTTCGGCCTACATATGGGACATGTTAGATATATTGATATTTTGGTAAGGTTATTCCTTAGCTTCTTGTGTTTGAACTTCTATGTAGAACTTCATTCATTCTTTGAGTTACTGTATCAACAAGTTTAGTTTCTCTTGTTGTGGTGTTTCAGCCTCCATTGTTAATTAACCATCCTTAGTGTTGCGTTGATTAAATTCCCATAGAAACTAGTTCGAGAATTGAAGAAAGATCGGGTTCAACTTAAGTCGAACCTTGCGGTTCTTCATCAGGTGGTATCAGAGCTAAAGGTTCTTCTCCAATTCCCGGTGTACCTTTATCGCTTTTCATAAATTTTTTTTCTTGTTTGTAGAAATTGACAAAAAGCCTATTGGTGTAAAGAAATTGGTAGCCAAGTATAGAATAGAGAACTATAAAGCCAAATAGCAAACTTCTTGGATTGATAGCGTTGGCGCCTCGTCCAAGAATTGGCAAAGCGTTCCTCCTTTATTTTTGAGCCGTGTTTAAAAATCCATATACATCAAGAATTGATAGCGTTGGCGCCTCATTCATTGATACCTCTCGGCCAAAGGTAAGGAAAAATTCAAACAATCAAGAAAATTCAAGAAGATCAAGATCATCAAGAACCGGTTTCCTTTCTCGATTAGGATTTCGTTTCTTCATCTTTTTCTTTCTAAAGCTTTTCGTTTAGGTCAAAGATAGGATTTCTTTCCTTATTTTTCAGCCTTGTGTCAATGCAAGTGGTGTTGGAATAAAGAGTGAATCTTTCTTTGCTATCTAACATTTTTTGAGTGTTTTTCTTGAGATTATAATGTCTTTTCAAGGATCTCCATCGAAGAAAGGTGAAGTCTTGGAGAATAAACTTTTGGTTACGATGAAGCAACTTCATTATCAACCTTTGGATGACCTACATCAACATCGAAGTAATCTTTTTCATATAAAGTGCGACGTTAAAGGCAAGGCAATTTTAGTTATTATTGATAACGGAAGTTGTACTAACGTTTGTTCTTATGATATGGTTTCCGCACTTGATTTACCATGTAAGGCACATCCTATACCTTATAATTTATCGTGGTTGAATAATAATGGTGAAATCAAAGTGGATAAGCAAGTTGAGATAGAGTTCGAAATCGGGAGATATAAGGATTCGGTTTTGTGTGATGTGGTCCCGATGACTGCAAGTCACATGATTTTTGGAAGGCCATGGCAATATGATCGAAGTGCAAATCACATGGGAAGAGATAATACATATCGACTTCAAAAGGATGATTTAAAGTTTAAACTAATTCCTTTATCTTTAAATGCAGCATGTGAGGTACATAAACAAATGAACATAAATAGAGAGAAGAGGGAAAGCGAGAGAAAAGAAATGAGTGATCCGATCCATGAGGTAAAATCTGAGGTACGAATCCAAGAAAAAGCCGAGCCAAAAGTGAGAAAAAAGGCAATCGCTCTAAGTGTGAGAAAAGAATGTTTATACATTTATCCCGGAAAGGTAGATAGGTCGATTCAAGCAAAACAACTTGTTGTTTTGTTGGATTTAAAAGGAACCGCAAGGAACCTATTTACTAACGCTTTTTCTTTTACTCTAACATCTTTTTCTACATCTAGTCTTGCTATTTTTCAGAAATTCCATGAAGTCTTCCCTAAGGAGTTACCGAGAAGGTTGCTTATTAGCCTTCAAAATCGTGAAAGGTATAAACCATCTTCGGGTACAAATCAGCAAATTCAAAACCAGGGTGAGTTAATTTGTGCAAAGAAGGAGGTAAGTAAGTCATTAAGTCTTTATGTTAATCCGGTAAATATTGAACCTAAGTATGAAAGGACTTTTAAAATATATACGGATAGTCTACATATTAATCACATAACTTTTAAGTATAGACATCCAATTTATTGCTTTGATAATATGTTTATTTATAGTGAAAACCGAGAGCGTTTTAGTAAACATCTTAGGGCTGATTTTACTATTATAAATATGCAAACCTTGGATGCTAAGATGGAAAAGTATGTTTATTACACTCATTCTATTAACCTTCTTAGTTGCATCATGAGTTTTCAAGGAATTAAAGTTGAACCGGCAAAAGTTAGAACAATTGAGGAATGGCCGAACACAACTCGTTCAAATCGCATTCGTTCACCATTTGAGTTGACAAGATTTTGTAAGCGTTTTGTTCGTGATCTTATCAAGCTTGCTGCCACAATGGAGAAAAGAGAGATACATTTCTTTTGGGACAGCCGCAAGAGAATTTCCTTAAAAGGTACGTACGGTGAATGTTCTACTTTCTATCATTCTAACTTGCTCCCTTTTACAAAATTTTCAGATTATGTGACTGATCGTGATGATGATTCGAGGACGAATCAGGCTTTTCAAGGGGGAGGGGATGATACGGTACCAACCTCGAGGCTTCCCAAGTCAAAGGAGCACATACATCGACTAAGCACGAGACTTAGAACAAGGGACGTGAAACAACTATCTACATCATTGACCCGAGTTCTAAAGTATAAAGAGGATGCTAAGTTACATCTAGGAATGTTATACGAGGCAGCCTCTCAAGTTCACAAGTGTACAATTAGGCCCTATCAAGCAAAGAGGCTAAGAAGGGTATTTTAGTAATCATGCAAGATGATGAGGGATTGGACAGCTTTACAACAGTTTGGAAGAATGGTCATAACTTTCTATCTGTTTATCCAATGGAGCTGATTTCAGTGGCATATTAAATATAAGCGGCATTTCTACAACTTTCATGAAGAACCCGAGATCAGATTCTGCCTTCTTGACATCCGAAATCGTCGTGCAAGTTGGCCCAACAAGCTGTCCAGAATTGGGACGAATTTAAAAGAGCATTTTAGTCTTTTTGTACATTAAAGTCTATTCTAGTCTATTCTAGACTATTCTAGTACTTTAATTATTTTTTCAGCTTTATTAATTACTTTAAATATGTGTTAGTCAAGTTGGTCATCAAGTTGTGTCAAGTTCTACTTCTACTAGGACTCTTCATGTCTTAGCCACCAAGAAACAAGTTGTACACCAAGTTGATAAGAGTTCCACTTGTATTAGGACTCTTCTTTTAACTTTATTAGTTATCTTAGCCACTAAGAAAACAAGAGTCCTACTTCTTCAAGGAACTCTTTCTTATTGGTTGTTGGGAACCGAAATCTCTATATAAAGAGAGAGTTCGGCCTACATATGGGACATGTTAGATATATTGATATTTTGGTAAGGTTATTCCTTAGCTTCTTGTGTTTGAACTTCTATGTAGAACTTCATTCATTCTTTGAGTTACTGTATCAACAAGTTTAGTTTCTCTTGTTGTGGTGTTTCAGCCTCCATTGTTAATTAACCATCCTTATTGTTGCGTTGATTAAATTCCCATAGAAACTAGTTCGAGAATTGAAGAAAGATCGGGTTCAACTTAAGTCGAACCTTGCGGTTCTTCATCAGGTGGTATCAGAGCTAAAGGTTCTTCTCCAATTCCCGGTGTACCTTTATCGCTTTTCATAAATTTTTTCTTGTTTGTAGAAATTGACAAAAAGCCTATTGGTGTAAAGAAATTGGTAGCCAAGTATAGAATAGAGAACTATAAAGCCAAATAGCAAACTTCTTGGATTGATAGCGTTGGCGCCTCGTCCAAGAATTGGCAAACGTTCCTCCTTTATTTTGAGCCGTGTTTAAAAATCCATATACATCAAGAATTGATAGCGTTGGCGCCTCATTCATTGATACCTCTCGGCCAAAGGTAAGGAAAAATTCAAACAATCAAGAAAATTCAAGAAGATCAAGATCATCAAGAACCGGTTTCCTTTCTCGATTAGGATTTCGTTTCTTCATCTTTTTCTTTCTAAAGCTTTTCGTTTAGGTCAAAGATAGGATTTCTTTCCTTATTTTTCAGCCTTGTGTCAATGCAAGTGGTGTTGGAATAAAGAGTGAATCTTTCTTTGCTATCTAACATTTTTTGAGTGTTTTTCTTGAGATTATAATGTCTTTTCAAGGATCTCCATCGAAGAAAGGTGAAGTCTTGGAGAATAAACTTTTGGTTACGATGAAGCAACTTCATTATCAACCTTTGGATGACCTACATCAACATCGAAGTAATCTTTTTCATATAAAGTGCGACGTTAAAGGCAAGGCAATTTTAGTTATTATTGATAACGGAAGTTGTACTAACGTTTGTTCTTATGATATGGTTTCCGCACTTGATTTACCATGTAAGGCACATCCTATACCTTATAATTTATCGTGGTTGAATAATAATGGTGAAATCAAAGTGGATAAGCAAGTTGAGATAGAGTTCGAAATCGGGAGATATAAGGATTCGGTTTTGTGTGATGTGGTCCCGATGACTGCAAGTCACATGATTTTTGGAAGGCCATGGCAATATGATCGAAGTGCAAATCACATGGGAAGAGATAATACATATCGACTTCAAAAGGATGATTTAAAGTTTAAACTAATTCCTTTATCTTTAAATGCAGCATGTGAGGTACATAAACAAATGAACATAAATAGAGAGAAGAGGGAAAGCGAGAGAAAAGAAATGAGTGATCCGATCCATGAGGTAAAATCTGAGGTACGAATCCAAGAAAAAGCCGAGCCAAAAGTGAGAAAAAAGGCAATCGCTCTAAGTGTGAGAAAAGAATGTTTATACATTTATCCCGGAAAGGTAGATAGGTCGATTCAAGCAAAACAACTTGTTGTTTTGTTGGATTTAAAAGGAACCGCAAGGAACCTATTTACTAACGCTTTTTCTTTTACTCTAACATCTTTTTCTACATCTAGTCTTGCTATTTTTTCAGAAATTCCATGAAGTCTTCCCTAAGGAGTTACCGAGAAGGTTGCTTATTAGCCTTCAAAATCGTGAAAGGTATAAACCATCTTCGGGTACAAATCAGCAAATTCAAAACCAGGGTGAGTTAATTTGTGCAAAGAAGGAGGTAAGTAAGTCATTAAGTCTTTATGTTAATCCGGTAAATATTGAACCTAAGTATGAAAGGACTTTTAAAATATATACGGATAGTCTACATATTAATCACATAACTTTTAAGTATAGACATCCAATTTATTGCTTTGATAATATGTTTATTTATAGTGAAAACCGAGAGCGTTTTAGTAAACATCTTAGGGCTGATTTTACTATTATAAATATGCAAACCTTGGATGCTAAGATGAAAAAGTATGTTTATTACACTCATTCTATTAACCTTCTTAGTTGCATCATGAGTTTTCAAGGAATTAAAGTTGAACCGGCAAAAGTTAGAACAATTGAGGAATGGCCGAACACAACTCGCTCAAATCGCATTCGCTCACCATTTGAGTTGACAAGATTTTGTAAGCGTTTTGTTCGTGATCTTATCAAGCTTGCTGCCACAATGGAGAAAAGAGAGATACATTTCTTTTGGGACAGCCGCAAGAGAATTTCCTTAAAAGGTACGTACGGTGAATGTTCTACTTTCTATCATTCTAACTTGCTCCCTTTTACAAAATTTTCAGATTATGTGACTGATCGTGATGATGATTCGAGGACGAATCAGGCTTTTCAAGGGGGAGGGGATGATACGGTACCAACCTCGAGGCTTCCCAAGTCAAAGGAGCACATACATCGACTAAGCACGAGACTTAGAACAAGGGACGTGATACAACTATCTACATCATTGACCCGAGTTCTAAAGTATAAAGAGGATGCTAAGTTACATCTAGGAATGTTATACGAGGCAGCCTCTCAAGTTCACAAGTGTACAATTAGGCCCTATCAAGCAAAGAGGCTAAGAAGGGTATTTTAGTAATCATGCAAGATGATGAGGGATTGGACAGCTTTACAACAGTTTGGCAGAATGGTCATAACTTTCTATCTGTTTATCCAATGGAGCTGATTTCAGTGGCATATTAAATATAAGCGGCATTTCTACAACTTTCATGAAGAACCCGAGATCAGATTCTGCCTTCTTGACATCCGAAATCGTCGTGCAAGTTGGCCCAACAAGCTGTCCAGAATTGGGACGAATTTAAAAGGGCATTTTAGTCTTTTGTACATTAAAGTCTATTCTAGTCTATTCTAGACTATTCTAGTACTTTAATTATTTTTCAGCTTTATTAATTACTTTAAATATGTGTTAGTCAAGTTGGTCATCAAGTTGTGTCAAGTTCTACTTCTACTAGGACTCTTCATGTCTTAGACACCAAGAAACAAGTTGTACACCAAGTTGATAAGAGTTCCACTTGTATTAGGACTCTTCTTTTAACTTTATTAGTTATCTTAGCCACTAAGAAAACAAGAGTCCTACTTCTTCAAGGAACTCTTTCTTATTGGTTGTTGGGAACCGAAATCTCTCTATATAAAGAGAGAGTTCGGCCTACATATGGGACATGTTAGATATATTGATATTTTGGTAAGGTTATTCCTTAGCTTCTTGTGTTTGAACTTCTATGTAGAACTTCATTCATTCTTTGAGTTACTGTATCAACAAGTTTAGTTTCTCTTGTTGTGGTGTTTCAGCCTCCATTGTTAATTAACCATCCTTAGTGTTGCGTTGATTAAATTCCCATAGAAACTAGTTCGAGAATTGAAGAAAATTCGGGCTCAACTTAAGTCGAACCTTGCGGTTCTTCATCAACCCATATCTCATCTTATGTATGTTGATGACTTAGGGATTTACTGTAGAGCTGATGATTAGGAAGCTGAGAATGTGTTTAATTGCTTATCCAAATATTGTTCTTGGTCTGGTCAGGAAGTGAACTCGGGCAAGCTTCTATTCATTTTAGTAAGAATGTTCACAATTCTGTGAAGGATAGGATCTGTGCTAAGTTGATATGTCTCCTTTCAATCATAATTCTAAACACCTGGGACTTCCTTTTTGTAAACCTTCTTCTAAAAAGCTAGCCTTTTCTGATCTCATTGATAAAACCTCCACTAAACTGAATGGTTGGAAACTGAAGTGTTTGAGCCAAGCTGGTAGGAGTGTTTTGGTAAAGTCTGTGTTACAAGCTTTGCATGTTTATTCCATGCAAACCATTTCCATTCCTGTGTCTATTTGTGAAGTTATTGATAAAAAGATTAGGAAATTTTGGTAGGGTTTTAAGGATGATGACAGTAGGCATCTCTATCTGAAAGCTTGGGATTCTTTGTGTCTTCCAAAAGAATCTGGGGGTTTGGGTTTCAAGAAATCCTCTGACATTAATCATACTTTCATTACTAAATTAGCTTGGATTATGTGTACTGATCATGATAGGGCTTGGGTTAAGCAGCTCAAAGCTAAGTACATAGCAAATGAGGAGTTTCTTAAAGCTGACTCTTACAAAGGGCAGGCCTCTTGCGTGTGGCAGGCTATCTGGAATAGTAAAGAAACTCTTAGACTAGGTGTGTGTTATAAGTTTGGGAATGATCATTTGTTTAGTATTTGGAATGAACATTGGATACCTGGGGTGGTGGGTTTTAGGACAGCTCAACAGACTAGAGGTCATGGGGATCCTCTTTGGGAAAATGACCTTATGCATACTCACACTAATAATTGGAATGAACCTTACATTAGAAACCTCTTTCCTGAAGAAGAAGTAAAGCTATTTTGCAAATCCAAATTCCATCTAGAATGGAACCTCCTACCTTTGTCTAGGATCCCTCCAAGTCAGGGAAATTCTCTGTAAGGTCTACTTATAGAGTAAGCCAACAATGGAGGTATGACAATACTTCAAATGTTTCTAGAAGTCTTTGGAAAAGACTTTGGCAAGTAAAATTGCATCCTAGGCATAAGCACTTATTGTGGGGACTTTTATCTAATATTATGCCTACCAAGGATAGACTCAAGGACTTCTTTGACATAGGTAACCATTTCTGTGTTATTTGTAATTCCCACATTGAAGATATTGACCATATTTTTCTGAATTGTCTTCTTGCTAAGATGATATGGTGGAGGTCAAAGTAGAGTATTAGATTGAAAGCTTTCCGGATTGGAACATCTTCAAATGGATTGAGCTTGTTTGGACTTTGAAGATTTGAATCTCTTCACAAACTTTACTTTGATCACTATGGAACAAATTTGGATGGAGAGAAACAAGATCCAGTTTCAATACAAGAAAGGGGACTGGGAAAAAGATCAGTGATCATATTAATTCAATATATCCTTCATATTGCAGAGCTGCTATGAAAAGGGGAAGGAAAACACATGGATTTATTATCCCAAACTACTGGTCCAGACCTCCATCAAAATGGTACAAGATCAACTTTGATACTGCTTTCTTCAATGGAGTTTTCACTGCTGTAGCAGTCATCAGAGATGACAAGGGTAATTTCAAATTGGCAGCTACTATTTCTGATTTGGTGCAAGATGCCTTCACTGCTGAGGCAAAAGCAGCTTACTTGGTTGTCACTATGGCTGTCAATTGCAACATTGATAGAATTATCCTCGAAGGAGATGCAACAAATGTGATCTCCTCTTTGAGAGGTCAAAAATATTGTGAGGAATGCAAAGGAAAATCTACAACAGATCAGTGAAAATTGAAGATGAATTCTTTCAAAAATTGTATACTCCAGAAAATTCCAAGAATGAGCAATGGAACAGCCCATAACTTGGCAAACTGGGGGAAAAACAAATCATAGAAATGGGATTGTCCCTCTTTCTTTGCTTCCTAATTCATAGTGACTCTTTTGGTATGAGAATTGAACTTCTCCATGATTAAGTTGTTTTTCATAATAATAATAAAAAGACATCCTTGACTACTATAGAAGTTTGCACGTATTCTTGTTGGAAATCTCTTCATCTGCAATGTGAAAAATTGACCTCTGATTTTTGGAAAAACTTCGAACGCGACTTCAAGAATTGAAAATAATGAATGAAACACAACTTATAATTACATTAGAAATAAAACATTTTTATAAATTAAACCTTGAAATATTGAAAGGAATGTTGGAAACATTTCCAATTGAAAGTGTGTGAAATTGGAAAGTTATGATCATATGAAAGTAACTCATGGTGAAAGAACATGATTGTACATATTAGGTACGATTGTTCATGTAAAGACACCATGAAGGGTTAAGATAAAGGGTTATATCCACAACTAGAGGTACTAGTCCATCTATAAAAGGACTAGTAAGATGAGATATGAGATATCATGAGAAAACTGTTAGTAGTGCCCTAGGACCATTAGCATATGTTGTACGTTTTATATCTATTTGAGCATTTTATATGAATAGTTAATTTTGCTTATGAACATCAAATGCGTGATTTGATAGTAAAACTCATTTGCTTATGTAATTACTATTCTAGTTGTCCCTAGTTTTATGTAATCTATTTTACAATGAAATAAAACTAGTATGATGTTTGATTGATGATTACGTTTTACTAATCATGTGTAATGAGTACAAATCATATCATAGATGCAATGTATTGAGATATATTGTATCGGACGTGATCCGTTAGAGAAGTAATACTTCATGGTCCTTAGTCATAAGTATTACTTCCTCAATACTATTTTAGAATCCTTAGACCTTATGTCTCCATTGATTCTAGAATGAATGGAGCCACGTTTTGACTTAGTTGTACGTTGCTTTTAATCGAGTAATCAATACGACTGATGATCGGATGTAGTGTCCTATCATGGCTTGAATGTGAGAGGCCTTGTAAGGAATTTGTCCCTCTCTTATAAGAGAGAGATATCCATGGCCCCTCGATAGGGAAAGACTGTCTAAATGCATGGCCGTGCTCAAATGTATTTGATAAAGTGGTTATCAGATACTATTTGTTGGAACAGTCTACCTGGAGATCGAGCATAAATACAATTAAGCTTAATAAGGGTGACGACTACCATGCCTTATGCTTAATTAGGATATCGCGAGACAAAGGGATTAAATAGTGGATTGATATTAGGTTCCACCGTAAATTCATTCACTTAGGGTAGTCACAATGTCCTGCTAGGGACCACTTGTGATTTATGAACACATACTACTACTAAGTGTGTTTTCATTACCATTGTGAGATGAACCTACATGGTCACACGCATAGACGAGCTAACGAGCTTCATGTCCAGGTTCAATGAATCTAGAATGTGTCTAGGTTCATTGTATCTGACATTTATTTTTCTGAGAATAATAAAGCGTTATTATTCGAATTATAGATAAGGGGCATTTTCGATATTTGGTTAATAGCTGGGATTACATGGGAGTTATTATCCGATAAAGACTCCCACTACCAGCAGAAGTCTAGGGGACGTGGGAGTTAAAGACTCCCACTGCCGAGAGAAGTTGAGGATGTGAGAGTTGGTTATGAGAACAAACTCTCATACCCTATATAATGATCTCCTGGCCGAAACCCTAGCTAATTAAGCTTTCAGCCGCAATTAACCAAAGAACACCCGAAATCAAAATTTGGATTATGCCTTCTCCCTAATTCCAGAAACTTAGAAAAACGAAAAGCTAGCACTCGCTACCCGTTTCGTCGCGTGGATACCGATAGGGAGTAATTCCGCAAGGGAGGACTCAAGGTGATTATTGCATCCGAGCCATAAAGACAGGATCTTCCATTCAAGAATCGGATTCTTGAGCCAAAAAATTGTAAGTCCTTTTCTCGGTTTTTCGATTCGTTTACGTATGAGCGGATCCTTCATGGGAGGACTCATGGGTGTTTGGAACGAGTTTCCGCCCATAAATCCCTTCAGTGGTATCAGAGCCTTGCTCATACGATTCAAATTCGATATTGTTAACCACATGATAACACTATCAATTCCGATTTGGTATGTGTGTGTGTGGAAACAGAAAGATTGTATCTTTTGTTCAATATATGTGATATTTGCATAAATTGATTTCGGATAATCTGTTTACATGTTTCTGTATATCCTGATACGCATAAACTGTTTTAATTCGATTATATTGCATGAACTGATGTTATTAATCCGATTATTCTGCATTCACTGTTTATGTTAATATGATTAATGCATGAACTGCTAATGTGTGATTAATACGATTATTCTGCATAAACTATTTCTGTGATTCTGTAATTAATTTGATTAATTCGGTTAATTACGCATAAACTGATTGTATATCTTCTGCCGTTAATTTGATTAACAAATGCATAATCTGATTATGTAACTAAGGCAATTGAGGGGTAAATCGGGACAGAAAAACTCATTCGATGAGCTGATGTAGAATCGTCGTTCCGCTGACTTAAGACTTAATATATGTACTCGTTGTTAATTTCATTGTGCTTTATGTGATTTTAGCATGGTGAATAGCATGACCTACTATACCCCTTGTTTTACATATTTTTGTTGTAATTTTATAATACGGCCTGCGAGCTGTTTTTCAATGTTGTAAAATTGTAATCGCTTTCTTAGATTAGCTTTATTGCTTTACATTGAAGGCTGGGTATGCCCATGCAACTATGTAACAAGGCTGGTGGATGCTGGATCGAAGACTTTATCCATGAGATGGATACTGACTTAGATTGACCCTTGGCTCCCACAAGGCTTGTGGAAGTCATCATGTGGGAGTCATCATAGGATTAGGCCATGCTATCTCACGTTTAATTTTTTTTTATGCTTTATATATTGTATGAGATGCTTGTATAATTGTATTACACGTTTTACTGTCTTATTCAAACCGAACGTTTTAACTAAGTCTTAAAATGCCTACCATACTCTAAACACTCATTGAGCTTGGATCATCATTTTATCTAATTGCCAAAGCAACAGACAAGTGGTTATTTAAGCAAAGAGAGATGGGAAAATAGTGATTTCCATATGCTTAGACATGGTTCAACTTAGCTAGGCCATCAAAATAGTTTTGGGCCTAGGGCATAAAATGGGAAAAAGCCGGGACATATAGATGTCATTCCCATTAGATGATTTTACTTTAATTATGGGTGTTAAGCCAAAGCTTTCCTATAATTATTGTAAAATATTTTTTCCCCACTATTTATCAAGTGTTGAAATTGTGGAAAATGTTTTTGCTCAAAACTAATAACTTTGCAAATAATTTAATGTAGATAATGGCAACCAATACATCACACAATTCATTGCGATCCGTCCTTGAGAAGGAAAAACTAAGCGGGACCAATTTCCTTGATTGGGCCCGCAGCTTAAGGATTGTCCTTAAGCAGGAAAGAAAGCTATATGTTCTTGATACGGACATTCCTGAACATCCTGCAAACAACGCCCCATAGAGCTGAAAGAGATGCTTGGAAGAAGCATTTCGATGACTCTAACGATGTGACTTGCACTACAAGAAAACTGTGTAACAGGGACGGACATTTCCGTCGCTAAACTACTTTTAGTGACCGATTAACGACCGAATGACGTGGTCGTGTATTTTTCGTCGCTAAGCACAATACCGACCAAATACCGACGGAAAAAATAACGACCGAATATTGGGTCGGTAAATAGCGACCGAATACCGCCCGAATGGTCAACATTGTTGACTTTTGACTTTGACTGTGTAACGACCAAATACCGACCGAATATCTAGTGACCGAATATTAGGTCACTATTTAGCGACCGAATGGTCAACATTGTTGACTATTGACTCTGACTTGGTAACGACCGAATACCGACGGATAATTAGCAACGGAAAAGAGGGTCACTATATACCGACCGAATACCGACCGAATGGTCAACATTGTTGACTTTTGACTTTGACTGATTAACGACCGAATACCGACGGATAAATAGCAACGGAAAAGCAGGTCACCATATAGCTACCGAATACCGACGGTCTGGTCAACATTGCTGACATTTGACTTGACCCAGGAACGACCGAATAGCGACGGATACTTAGCAACGGAAAGGAGGGTCACCATATAGCGACCGAATACCGACGGTATTTACCGTCGCTAAATTGTTTTTATTTAAAAAAAATAAAAATTGAATTTAATTAAATCCCTATTACAGAACACAGCAGCAATGATCAAAATGCTCACAACCAAAATGCTAATAACCAAAATGCTCACAATCAATTCTCATTACATTAAATACTCACAATCAAAGTGCAAACTTCTTATTACAACACTCACAATCAAAGTGCACATTTTGAATAACAACACTCACAATCATAGTGTGCACCTTACATTACAAAGCTCACATTCAAAGTGCACACATTACATTACAAAGCTCACATTCAAAGTGCACACTTTGAATTATCAAAACTCACAATCAAAGTGTGCACATTACATTGCAACACTCACGTTCAAAGTAATTTATTTCATTTATCAAAACTTACAATCAAAGTGTACATTTCTCATAAACTCCTTGATGTCATTCATATGCATATCCCTTGAAAATGCATGAGTTGCAATCTGCAAAATTTAAGAATCAAATTATTATGACAATAAAATTTCTACTTTGAATTATGTTAAAAAGTTATACAATATGACTATTAATTTATTATAATAAAATACAAAAAAAAACAACAAATATGACTCACTTTCAATATGTGGAATTCCAAGAGAAGCGAGAAATATTAATCATTCTAAATCATCATCGGTCATTAATTCATCCTCTTCTTCAGAATTGTCATCTCTCGACATAATTTCATCATCGTCATCGTCATCATCTTCATAACCACTGCTCGCATCGGGCACAAGTACAACTTCAATTTCCCCGACCGGTGTGCAAGTTGACCAACTTCGTAATAGTTGGATCAATGCGACTAGTATCCTCCTCGCGTACTTTCGTCCCCGATACGGTACCGAACACCGAGAACGCCAAATAGACATGGTTTGGAACGACATACACCCAACCAATCAGCTCCTAGATGATGTCTTACTACACGGATAAGGTGTGTAGTAGACTTGTTGACATTGGGAAGCAAATACAAATGGATCGTAACTCCCGGTAGGTTATTTTCCTATGTATTTCTACAAGTTTATATTGAGGATGCACTCTTAAACCTCGATTTGGAGTAGAATCAAACCAAATGCATTTGAAAAGAATAATTTTTTGGTCGGGTATTCCACAAGTTCAACCTCAATTACATGCTTCAACTCACCGTAATAATCTCCTTTAACCCATACTCACTGCTTGTCGCTCCTTTTCCATCGTCGTGGGCTTTGGTGTGAAATCTATAACCGTTAACAAAGTAACCGGTGTATGACATCACTCTCCTTGACGGGCCCCAAGACAGATTTTTTCAACAAAATTTCTGAATCTTCCCCGAAGGCTATGTATTCATTGAGCAATAAAAGTTAAATTATTTTAATTATGAATTCTTATTACAAGTACATTTCTACACAATACCAACTTACATGAGTTCCAAACCATTTGGAAAAATCATTATAAACCCGACTTTGAAGTTCTTCCTCCGTTATCTCATGGGTTTGTTCATTTATTTGACTAACAAATTTCCCGATCGACAAATTAAATGACAATATTATTATTTGGCCACTTTTAATTATATAACAAAAAATGAAGCAAATAGATAAGTTTACTTACTGAAGATATGGTTCGACCTCTTCACAATTCATTAGGATATAATTCATTGCTATTTTATAATCTTTATCAGTTAATAAAATCCTTTCTTTTTTTCCAAATGATCTTCCGTGTAAGTTGCAAATTGATAATACATCCGGTCCGCTAATCTCGCCTTCACCATCATTTCGCCCAATGGTTGTAACTCTCGCTTTTCACGTGGGGTTCGAAATAATAGCTAAAAAACGTAGCAGCTTCTTCGACCAAGTATGCATTGCAAATTGACCCCTCAACTCTAGCCTTGTTCTTTATCTTTTTTTTCAGATGGTGCAAGTATCTAATTAAAACATATGTAGTTAATCACATTGTAAATACGTACATGAAAAATATAATGCAAAGATGAGATAACTTAAGACAATGGTTGTTACCTCTCGAATGGGTACATCCACCTAAACTATACCGGGCCACCAACCTTGGCTTTGTACGGAAGGTGAATCGGCAAGTGTTCCATCACATCAAAAAATCCCGGAGGAAATATTCTCTCTAACTTGCATAATAAAATAGCGATAGTGTCCTCCAATTCTTGCATATGCGCCACACTCAACTTTGGGGGAACACAAATCTCTATAGTAAACAGTACTAAGTTCACCCAAGGGTCCCCAAACATTTGCCGGTAGTACTTCTCTAAGTGCTATAGGGGATAAGTCTCTCCATGAATACATGAGAATCGTGACTCTTCATTCCGGACATTTTCAACTCTTTTCATATCAACGCATCGTGCCAAATTCGATGCATATCCATCTCGGGAGCCTTAATTCTTTAACCCACCGCAAAACCATTTCTTTTTTGAGGCTTGGTAAGAGTGAAACATGCCTTCGGTTTTGTTGCTTTACCTCGGCCATCGTGTTTAATATTCAATTCCTGACGATTGCAATACCTTTCAACATCCGCTCTAGCTTTAACATTGTCTTTAGTTTTACCTTTCACGTCCCATCACGGTGTTAAAGACATTATCAAACACATTTTTTTTCATTATGCATGACATCAATGTTGTGTCTTATCAAAAGTGTCCGCCAATAAGGTAAGTCCCAAAATATACTACGTTTAGCCCAACTATGATCCCGTCCCTCGCCTTGCTCTTTACCGATCTCTTCATCAGTATCGGTAATTTTTTGATAATCTCTAACTCTAAGGAACATTTCATGACCACTAAGGCGAGTCGGCGGGTCTCGCTCTCTCTTGTCGCCGGTCCCTTTCTGAATCCCTTTGCATCTCTTCTAAAAGGATGATCAGGGTGACAAGAAGCATCTGTGGCAATCGAACCACGATTGTTTCCCTCCGCATCGCAAATGGAACGCTTGTGTTTCCTCCATACAATATGGACAAGCGTGAATGCCAGCTGTACTCCATCCACTCAACATTCCATATGCTCGAGAAATCACTAATTGTCCAAAGTAATGAAGCCCTCAATTTAAAAATTTTGTTTTTTTTGATATATCATAAGTTTCCGCTCCTTCACCTCACATTTGATTCAATTCATCGATTAAAGGCTGCAAGTACACATCGATCTTGTGCTTTGGATTTTGGGGTCCGTGTACAATGATAGTTAAGAAGATTACATTGTTCTTCATACACATCCAAGGGGGAGATTATAAGGTGTTAGAAGAACGGCCAAGAAGAATAGTTCTTCCCCGACATGCCAAAAGGTGCAAAACCATCTCGTGCATAACCCAAGCCTTACATTCCGAGGTTCCGCCGCAAAATCGGTGTGTGTTCTCGTCAAAATGTTGCCAAGCTTTTCCATCCCGTGGGTGATTCATTATTCCCTCTTCCCTCTCACCTGTCTGAAAGTGCCATGTCATGTGCCTTGCGGTTTTCTCGGATGCATACAATCTTTGTAATCTTGGAGTAATCGGAAAATAATACATCTTTTTGCAAGCAATCTCTTTTAATCATGTATTTTTTTGATTTCTTTTTTCTTAATGTTTCTAGCATGGCCACAAAACTTGCATTCTCTACTCTCAACATCATCTTTCCAATACAACATACAACCGTTAACACAAACATCAATCTTTTTGCACCGGTAATGCAAGGCCTTTAACCAATTTCTTCATTTTGTAAAAGTCGTCTAAAGCATTATTATTTGGAGGAAGTGCCTCTTTCATCAACTCACGCAAATTTATCTATTGTAGTTTCGGATAAGTTATCTTCGGACTTAATGCTCAACATCCTGGCAGTCATTGAAAGTTGTGGAATGGTTTGTACAACCATTGTACAGTCAGGGTCATCAATGACTTTCAACATGTCATAGAATTTTTGTGCCTCCGGATTGGGAGGTTCTTCCACGTCCCTATTTTGCTGCTCATTAAAAAAACTTGGTCCCGCAGCATCAATAATCATATCTCGATAATTTTTCGGTATCGTGTGTCTTTTATAATTATCCATTTCATGAACAAACGGGATTTGAGGCATGGGAATGAATGCCTCACCATGACATGTCCAATTATAATAGTTAGACACGAATCCGTTCATAACAAGGTGATACTTCACAGTATCAGGCATATGAAAATACTTATTCCTACAAACCCCACAAGGACACCTAATCCCATCTATTTGTACATTAGCAGACGAACTAACTGCGAAAGCCACAAATCGTTTCAATCCCGCTATAAATTCTTGACTATGATGAGGTCCACTATTCGAATCCATATACATCCAACTACGGTCTTCCATTACAAACACAATATCTGCGTATACAAAGACTTAATAATTAAATGCATATTAACTTTGAATGTTATTTTGATGATTTGTCACCCTTATTTCAAAGTAATTATTAACGTGTGATAATGGCATCTTGTCTACTATTTTAAATGAAATTTTGTCAACTATTTCGATTATTTTCAACATTAGGTTGTTTGTTTGTTGCAATATAATACACAGATATAAAATAATGAGAGATAATACAAAGACATAAAATCATGGGAGATAATACAAAGACATAAAATCATGGGAGATATAATACAAAGAAATAAAATCATTGGGATAATACAAAGAAGCATAAAATTTTGACACTTTCATATCATCATTTAATATGCAAAAAATAAATGGTATGTTGTAAACCTAATAAAAGGTAAATTGCCCTAAAATTTGATTCTTTGTGAACAATTCTCACCAAATACCCAACTGAAATTGGAGGTGTTGGGGAAGTCTTGCGGATGCCGGAGGTGGTGGTGATGGGAGGAGGGTGGAGTTTCAAGGTAGATTGGAATAAATCACTAGAGAGATGGTGGTAGAGTTAGAAATCGCGGCTGCAGAATATGTAGAGGGAGGGTTGAAAATAAAGATCCCACTCACTGGAAAGACGACTCCGTTTCGGCATTTAAAGTTAGCGACTGAATATGGCAGTACGGTCGCTATTCGGTCGCCCAAAAGAGAGTTTGAACACTTGTAAATTTTTGAAAATAAAGATCCACTCACTGGAAACACGACGCCGTTTCGGCATTTAAAGGTAACGACCGAATAGCGACCGAATATGGCAGTACGGTCGCTATTCGGTCGCCCAAAAGAGAGTTTGAACACTTGTAAATTTTTGAAAATAAAGATCCCACTCACTGGAAAGACGACGCCGTTTCGGCATTTAAAGTTAGCAACCGCATAGCGACCGAATATGGCAGTCCGGTCGCTATTCGGTCGCCCACAAGAGAGTTTGAACACTTGTAAATTTTTTAAAATAAAGATCCCGCGCACTGGACAAGACGACGCCGTTTTGGCATTTAAAGGTAGCGACCGAATAGTGACCGCCCTTTTCGGATCATCCGAGCTTTCCTCGGATCGACTGAACCGAAACAGAGAGTTGAAGATTTTGGTCGGATCAGCCGAGGTCCTAGTTCTGTCGACCTAAGCATAATCGGTCGCTATTCGGTCGCCCGAAGGAAAGTCTGAACACTTGCCAATTTTCGAAAATAAAGATCCTACGCACTGGACAGGACGACGCCGTTTCAGCATGACGTATAACGATCGAATAGCGACCGCCCTGGTATATTCGCGACCACTTTCAAATCTGAACACTTTCAAATTTTTGAAAATAAAGATCCAACGCATGTAACATTAGCGACCGAATAGCGACCCTTTAGGCATATTCGGTCGCTATTAGGTCGCTATTATTTTCCCGGATTCCATTTTTTATAATATAGCGAGGTTTTTAAAGATATATTATAGTAACCTTTTGCCTATTTTATTTCATCATTAATGAGCATTTATTAAAAATTTAGTTACACTACTTAATAATTCACGTAAATGTCAACACAAATGTTTTACTTGAATTGTTCTGCTTCAGGTCTATACATGTATTTTGTCAAAAGGTATAAGTATACTTGTTTCACTATTCAGGTTAATGTGTACATATGTATAAGTATACGTTTTACTTGTTTCACTATTCAAGTTTTTATATATCTTTAAAAACCTTGCTATTTTATAAAAAAACGGAATCCGGGAGAATTTACCGACCGAAGTACGACCGGTATATATCCGTTACTGTACATAGTGACGGAAAAGAATGTTTCGGTCGCAATTAATCCTCGATCTAAATCCGTCGCTACTACGTCGCTAAACCCTAACCCTAAACCCTAAGACGGTCACTATTCGGTCGCCCGTCGGTCGGTATGAAGCCAATTTTCCAAATGAGCGCAGCAGGGGTAACTATATAACGGACTCCCCGCACGTGAAAAACAATCAGCTATCTTCCATTCAAAACAAAACATAAACCAATCAGCTCTCTTCCATTTCAACAGAAAACATAAGCAAAAATGTAAATTCCAAAATAATCACAAAACTTAACTTAAAAAAAAGAATTAAAAGCTAACAATAGTTACAAATTTATACAAAATTAACTAAATAGTCTATTGACTCCCCAAAACATCATCGACAGTTAAAGGGTCATCGACATAGTCTGATTCTAACTCATCGTCTAAGATGCTACTCAATTTGCCCTCTATCTCAGAGGCACTTAATACAACCTGGTCCTTATTTGTTAAAATTTCAGCTAACATACTAGCTAGACCCTTGTTTCTCTTCTTTTCCCTCATCTTGAATTCTCTTTTTTGGTCGGCTAGTTGTTTCTTAAAATCTTCTTCCATTTCGCTCCGCATTTGGACCATGTCTGACTGCGACACCGCCTGACTGCCTCGCTTCATTGTCTTTACCACATCACTAAAGGAACCGAGTCCTTGGACACGGTCCTTTCTTATCCCACCCGCAGCCTCATCAGACAACTCAATCTGCGTCGGCAAATCCGGAGGAGGCAGTCCGGCTTGAGTTGCTTTGTTGGCGGCGTCGTCATAAACCTCGTGGAACACTCGTTTGTCAAAAAAAATTGTCATTAGGATATTACATTAAATAACTAATATCAAAAAAAGGGAAAACGGTAATTAAATACTTACGGGACAACTCTCTAGAATCTACATCAACCCATTCGCCTTTCTTTGGCCCGACATGGTGTTGATGAACATGATCGTAATCGCCGAGAATGGGACCGCATGTCCCAGCCTCCTTTTCTCGTTAAACAAATTCATTAAATACGAACAAAAAACACATACAATATAAGAATACGTAAATTAATAAAGATCCCTGCACTCGGGCCTCATGTGGTGCTCAATGTGGCTGAGCGAACCTCCCGTGTGCTTCATCGGGCCTTTTCCACCCTTCCCATCTTTCCGATTTTTTGCTGCTTGTGCCGACTTGGCTTTAAATTCCGGAGTCTTCTAGTACTCTTCAAGTCGTGCCCAATCCGTCTCAGAAACCCATTTTGGTTTCTTATTTTTTTTCCGAGCATCGCTCATAAGGCCGCTAAGTCTCCTCGTCAGTATGGTACGCCAACCTGTCTTGACGCCATCCTCATGCTCAGGAGCCCAGCGATACTTTTTCTGCAATTTGAAATAATGTTAGATAACTAAATTGAATACTTCTAAATTTAAAGACTTCTAAATCAAAAGACTTCTAAATTCAAACTTATTTTCTAATTTACTTACCTTGAACTTGTCCCACCACAATTTTTCTTCTTCCTGGGGAACATCCTTGATGGTGCTATATGCCCCCTTGAAACGATCTTGAAAAATTGAAGTAATTGCGGCGGAACAGCGGGATGCCAACCTGAAACTATAATAGCAAACAAAAAATTTGATTAGTTACTATAATGACGACAAGTAGTATAATTAGCTTAAAGGAAATAAATTAGTTACTTACGTGCAAGGGTAGGCTGCAGGGAGAATACGCGTATCTCACCGTAGACGCAACGCCGCTAGATCGGGACGCGCTCGTGGGGACGGTCGACCGGTGAGTAGCCGATCCTCGCTACGGCGTGAGACTCGGGCCGCGTGTCATCGCCGCAAACGCATCCCGAGATGTCTGTGCATCATCAGCCTGTGATGGAGGTGTCGTAACGGGCACGGGAGCAGATCGCGGTGTCTCCACCAAGCCTGGTGATGAACCAGGCTGGGAGGTAGAAGCCAGAGCAGACGTGGCTGGCGAACCAAATGGTAAAGCTACTCGTATACCTTTCCTTGGCGGCATCTCTGAAACACACGGAAAGAATAAAAACTTATGTGTTTTATCCTGAAATTCAATGGCGAATGAAATCACAAATCAGGCATTATTATTTCTAAATTCAAGCAGCCCCAAGCATAATCGAAATCTGCCTAAGTAATTTAGGGTAAAATTTCTACTTCAACAAGAACATGAGAAGATCATGAAATGCAACTCAGTAAAGTGGGAAGATTAAGAGCATATCAACTTAGTAGTATTGAAGCATTTTTGAAAATTAGGGCTGAAATGTATAGTGCATCAAAGATGGGGCTTCTTGATTGAATGGGGAAATGAGGTGGTGGCGGGCTAGAGGAGGGAAAAACAAAAGGAATATATATATATATATATATATATATATATATATATATATATATATGTGTGTGTGTGTGTGTGTGTGTGTGTGTGTGTGTGAGAGAGAGAAAAACATGTGAGGGAAAAACATGTTTTTTTCATCCCGCCTTTTCTTTCGCTCTTTCTGTGCATAATAAATATGTGAGAGAAAAACAAAAGGAATATATATATATATATATACACACACACACACACAAAAGAAAGAAATAGATCAAACATTTGCCTAGGCTGGTAAAATATGCATTCATACTACGAAATCAAAATAGTAATTACGCAGGCCCCTGACCTATATCAAAAAGGCATCGGTCATGCTCATTGTTTCTTCTCCGATATTGCAACGAGTAAAACTTCACGATGAAACTGCAATAGTAAACATTGCAGCCACCAAACCAACCCAAAAAAGATAATAGAAGCACAATATGCCATATATTCCTCACCATAAGAGTTCGGAGAAATCATGGTGGCGTAGTTCCGACTACGGAAAATGGGATGTTCTACGATAAAATCAGAACTAAACGTCTTTAAACAATGAACAGCAGTAAAACCTCAAAATAGAACGCTGACATGATTGAACATTTTCAGTTTATTAATTTATGGATCTCCTTCCTCGGTAACTTTATAATTGTAGAGGATGAACGCAGAGGTGTTACATTAGCTAGACTTTAGCACTTTAGAAACTCTAATGTTCCCCCAAGAAATAAAATTTCTGAATAGCAGACCAAAAGAATTACCAATGACAGTAATGAAATTCAGGAAAAAATAGAAGAAACCAATGAAACACAGAGATAAAAGAAAAAGAAAAATTACCCTCCATCACTGCCAACATTTCTCTCCTCAAATTCCTCTAAATACATGAATACTTTTGCAAGAATTCATATATTTCTTGATAAAAATTTGTTGAGAAGTAATAACTTGAACGCATAATATTAACACGATTTCAACTTTGCATTCTTCTCATCATTTGTAGACATTTGATGCATTCTTTCCAGTCTAATCAAAAAGATTAAAAAAGCACAAAGGCATCATTCTTAACAATTCCATGCACCATCCATTTGTCTTCCCTTAAAAAAAAAAACAGTGGGAAGCAGTAGACTGCTATAAAAGCAAGAACAGATGCCCATATAAAGCATGCTATGAAGGTATAATATTCTCTCCAAATAACTACCTAGCAGATGAACAAGTCTTAAAAAACATCAATGCCAACAAAACTTAAACCACAAACCACCTAAAATAGGAGAATTCATAAAGAATCTAACCTCAAATTAATAAACTGGCCAGAAATACAAATTTCAGAAAAGTGATAGCAACCTTCAAATCAATCTCCCTTGCCTTCAACCTTGAAAACAAAA
The DNA here is from genome assembly GCA_026122235.1 of Vinca minor. Classification (NCBI taxonomy): domain Eukaryota; kingdom Viridiplantae; phylum Streptophyta; class Magnoliopsida; order Gentianales; family Apocynaceae; genus Vinca; species Vinca minor. Next base: position 408,619 of record JAOCZM010000168.1, read on the forward strand.
CAGAGAAACAAAAAATTAATTATAATTATCTAAGTTAAAATTCATCCTCTTCTTCCAGTAACTTAAACCACAAAAGAAGTTAATAACATCAAATATTAATTTAAACTTCTCCGATTTCAGAAAAAAAAATTTGATTTTAGAAAAATATTAATTTCAGAAAAAAATATTGAAAGAGATGGAACAACTTACTCAGAATCGTCGAATGACGGTGGGGGACAAAGGAGATGGTGGCGTCAGAGATAGCGGTGAGGTGGAATGGCGGTGGCGGAATCGAACACTGAAATGGAATGGAACCTTCTCACTTTTTATTTTGAGATTTCAGAGTGGCGGTGGCGAGGTGGCTGAAAAGGGGATTTGAAGAAGAAGATGGTGGTAGCAAGGTTGCGGGATGGCGCTCAGTGCAGATGGGAATTTGACGGGGATTTTTTTAGGGTATCGCGATGAAGAAGAAGAAGAGTCTGTCTGATTATTTTTTGTATAATATTTTTTTTCAATCATCAAGACTTAAAACGACGTCGTTTTGCCATTTAATAATAGCGACCGAATACCCAAAGTCGGTCGCTATTCGGTCGCCTAATAGAATGCTAACACTTGTACAATTTTCAAATACATGAGGCTGCGAAGTGGCAAAACGACGTCGTTCGCTATTCGGTCGCCCAATAGAATGCCTAACACTTGTACAATTTTCAAATACATGAGGCCGCGAAGTGGCAAAACGACGTCGTTTTGGAATTTAATAAAACGACGTCATTTTGTGTCATTCATATGCACATAAACACCATTATGTTTTCCGCAGCTATTCGGTCGTTAAAGTCCGTTTGTGTTCGGTCGTTATATAATCCGTCGGTAAACGGTCGTTAATATACGTTGTAAATCCGTCGTTAAGGGTGTACAAAACGACGGCGTTTCAATTTGGTCAACGGGACCGATGTGGCCGACGGACGAGCGACAGAATAACGACCAATTTTTGTTCGGTTTCTATGCGGTCGGTATTCCGGCGTTAAATGTGTGACAAAAAACTTCGGTCGCTAAAATCGGTCGCTATTTAACTGTTTTCTTGTAGTGTTGTCTCATGTTAGTCACAATGAGCACTGACCTTCAAAAACAGTTTGAAAGAGTTGAGGCTTTCCAGATGATGGGCCAGCTCAAGGAAATGTTCCAAGAGCAAGCTCGTCATGAAAGATTCGTCACAACTAAGGCGTTAAATAGTTACAAAATGGCCCCTGGCACCTCTGTAAGTGCACAAGTTTTTAAGATGAAGGGCTATTTTGACCAACTTGAGAAACTTGGGGCTCCCGTAGGTCATGACATGGCCACATATATGATCTTGGGCTCAATCCCTCTGGAGTATGACCAATTTGTTATGAACTTCAACATGCATGCCATAGAGAAGACCATACATGAAATACACGGGATGCTCAAGCAGGCTGAACTGAACATTAAGAAGACCACTGAAGTCTTAATGGTTCAAAAAGGGAATTTCAAAAAGAAAGGAAAGGGAAAGCCCATGGCCAAGAAAGGCAAAGGCAAAGGCAATGACAAGCTCAAGCCCAAGCAAAAAGCCAAGGCACCAAAGGAGGGAGTTTGCTTCCATTGCAATGAACCAAGTCATTGGAAACGGAACTGCAAGCTCTATTTGGAAGAGAAGAAAAAGGGAAAGGCCAGTTTGATTGTCTCTCCAGGTATTTATGTTATTGAAATTAACATGTCTTCTCCTACTTCATGGGTATTAGATACCGGTTGTGGATCTCACATTTGTGAAAATGTGCGGGGGTTCAAAAGGAGTAGATCACTGGCAAAAGGAGAAGTGGACCTGAGAGTAGCGAACGGAGCAAGAGTTGTTGCTGTAGCTACCGGGACATTTAATTTAGTTTTGCGAAGTGGCCTTATTATAGAACTGAATAATTGTCTTTATGTTCCAACTTTGAGTAGGAATATTATTTCAGTTTCTTGTTTGGATATTGAAGGTTTTGAATTAAATATTATGAATAAAATTTGCACCATTCATAAAGATCGTATCTTTTATGGAGATGCCTCTTTGATGAATGGGCTTTATGCTCTTAACCTCGATGATTCCATTAAAAGGCCCATCTATAACAATAATACTAAGAGGTTTAAATCAAATGACTTAAACCAGACCTACTTTTGGCACTGTCGTTTGGGCCACATAAATGAGAAACGCATATCAAAGCTCCATTCAGATGGAATTTTGACATCATTCGACTTAGAGTCTTATGAGACTTGTGATTCTTGCTTGTTAGGCAAAATGACTAAAGCTCCCTTTACTGGACAAAGTGAGAGAGCTTCCGATTTATTGGGCCTCATACATATAGATGTTTGTGGACCAATAAACACAAGTGCTAGAGGAGGGTTCCAGTACTTCATTACATTCACAGATGATTTCAGTAGATATGGCTACGTCTATCTAATGAAACATAAATCATAATCTTTTGGAAGATTCAAAGAATTTCAAAATGAAGTACAAAATCAACTTGGTAGAAAGTATTAAGACACTTCGATCAGATCGAGGTGGCGAATACCTTAACCAAGAGTTTGACGAACATCTTAGGGGTTGTGGAATTGTTTCGCAATTAACTCCTCCTAGCACACCACAATGGAATGGTGTATCAGAACGGAGGAATCGCACCTTACTGGATATGGTTCGATCTATGATGAGTCAAACAAGTCTTCCAATTTCCTTTTGGGGCTACGCCCTAGAAACTGCTGCATTTATATTGAATAGAGTTCCTTCTAAAGTAGTTCAGAAAACTCCATATGAGATATGGACTGGGAAACGACCTAGTTTGTCATTTCTCAAAATTTGGGGATGCGAGGCGTATGTAAAACGCTTGTTATCTGATACACTCGCCCCTAAATCTGACAAGTGTTTGTTTGTGGGATATCCTAAAGAAACTAAAGGATATTACTTCTATCTTCCATCAGAGAACAAAGTGTTTGTTGCTCGTAATGGTTTATTCCTTGAAAGGGAATTTATTTCCAAAGAGGATAGTGGGAGTAAGAGCCATCTTAAGGAAATTCAAGATCCCCAAACAACATCTGAACAGACTTTGGAAGTTCAAGCAAGCTCACGTGCTGATACTGAGCTTCAATCTTTGACACAAGGCCCAAGGAGGTCGAGTTGGGTACATCAACAGCCTGAGAGATATGGATTTCTCGTGACTGATGATCATCAGGTTGAACTGATTGATCAAGATGAACCCACTACCTACAAAGAGGTAATTCGTAGTTTTGAGTCAGATAAGTGGCTAGAAGCTATGAAGTCTGAGATGCAATCCATGTACAATAACCAAGTGTGGAGTTTGGTTGACCCACCCGAAGGGTGTAAGGTCATTGATAACAAATGGTGTTTCAAAAAGAAAACTGACATGGATGGTAATGTACACACTTTTAAATCTCGACTAGTAGTTAAAGGTTATAGACAAGTTCATGGTATTGACTATGACGAAACCTTTCCTCCTGTCGTTATATAAAGTCAATTAGGATTTTACTTGCCATAGCCGCATATTATGACTATGAGATATGGCAAATGGATGTTAAGATTGCGTTTCTTAATGGAAACCTTCTCGAGGATGTGTATATGACACAACCTGAGGGGTTTGTTGATCCAACAAATCCTAGCAAAGTGTGTAAGTTTCAAAGGTCCATTTATGGATTGAACCAAGCATCTCGAAGCTGGAATCGTCGCTTTGATGAACGTATTAAAGAATTCGGTTTCATAAAAAATGAAGACGAGCCTTGTGTTTATAAGAAAGTAACTAATAATGCAGTAGTGTTCCTTGTGCTTTATGTGGATGACATCTTACTGATTGGAAATGACATCCCCACATTACAAAGCGTAAAAGCTTGGTTGGGGAAATGACATCCCCACTTTGGGTAGTCACAATGTCCTGCTAGGGATCGCTTGTGATTTATGAACACATACTACTACTAAGTGTGTTTTCATTGCCATTGTGAGATGAACCTACATGGTCACACGCATAGACGAGCTAACGAGCTTCATGTCCAGGTTAAATGAATATAGAATGTGTCTAGGTTCATTGTATCTGACATTTATTTTTCTGAGAATAATAAAGCGTTATTATTCGAATTATAGATAAAGGGCATTTTCGGTATTTGGTTAATAGCTGGGATTACGTGGGAGTTATTATCCGATAAAGACTCCCACTACCAGTAGAAGTCTAGGGGACGTGGGAGTTAAAGACTCCCACTGCCGAGAGAAGTTGAGGATGTGAGAGTTGGTAATGGGAATAAACTCTCATACCCTATATAATGATCTACTGGCCGAAACCGTAGCTAATTAAGCTTTCAGCCGCAATTAACCAAAGAACACCCGAAATCAGATTTTGGATTCTGCCTTCTTCCTTTCTCCCTAATTCCAGAAACTCAGAAAAACGGAGAGCTAGCACTCGCTGCTCGTTTCGTCGCGTGGATACCGGTAGGGAGGAATCAAGGTGATTATTGCATCCGAGCCATAAAGACAGGATCTTCCATTCAAGAATCGGATTCTTGAGCCAAAAAATTGTAAGTCCTTTTCTCAGTTTTTCGATTCGTTTACGTATGAGCGGATCCTTCAGGGGAGGACTCATGGGTGTTTGGAAGGAGTTTCCGCCCATGAATCCCTTCAAAAACACCAAGAAAAGTGTAATCCTAACACACCAACCAAACATTCTCAGATTGAATTTGAGAGTGCACTCAAATTCAAGTAAGGCTTCTTTGTATCCTTAGTGAATTTGCATTACAACCTTGCACCATATAGGGGGCAAATATCACTTAAGAAAAGTGATTACACGCCTAGAAGTATTTCAGTTTTATTCGTTCAAGTCAGAAGAATCTGAAGGATTCAAGGAGATGAAGCATGAGGAGGAAGATTTCCCAACAATCTTAAGTGATATTTGATAACCAATTAGAAAAATTATTCCCATTCTACTTGGGAATTACAATGATCTTGAATTGAAGCTGGTTGGTATGTTGGAGGTGAAATTTGTCCAAGCAATGGACTTGACAAACAAGGACCTTATTGGGAAATATCACTCATTCATTTCCAAACAGGAGACTTATATGAGACTATTGGAGTATGGCAAACGTGCAAGTGAAAAAGTGACAGACAAAGAAACATAGTGAAAGCATGACAACGCTTGATACATCAAACTACATGGCTATTTTGTTGCAATGGCTGGACAGAGGCATCTCAAATGTTCAAATTGCACTACTTGGATGCAAGGTACATATGTAAGAAGGCTTCAACAAGTAAGAAATATTTCGTAAATATTTTCTTGCTACTAGAATATATGGCAATCATATTATTGAGTTCACTTAATGGATGTCATAATTTGATTAAGGTTTGCTTATTAACACCATTTTATGGATGTGCATTTTCTGCTTATCAGATTGCTCTCTTACTAAAATAGCAGTGTTTATGAATGATATTACATAACATATATAAAGAACAAGATATCTTTCTATTTTTATAGTTGAGGTATGTTAATATTAAAAGAATGCATGTTAACCAAGTTTATTACATTATTTGGTAGTAATATATATGGTAAATTATTTTTGCATTCTATGTTATGGTTAGTGAACAAACCTTCATATGCAATGATGGTTGTTGCAAATTATGTTTTGATAATCATTTAAAAGATAATGTTTTAAGAAAACTTTTCGAAAAGTGAAAAATATCACGGTGCAATATTTTCTATTATATTTGGAGAATATACTAAATTTACACCATGTCAAGATGTTGCAATTTTAGTGGAAAATAGAAAATGGTATGTTTTTTGTCACATTAATATTTATATTTATATGTGATAAGAGGTGAAAGATATTGTTTTGTCCCGCCATTCTCTAGTTCCGTTGATGTAAATTTAAAATGACAGTTTCTTGCATACTGAATAAACCATTTTTATCAACTCTAGTCCTTGACAAAGGTTGTAGAAAGAAACTGTAGTAGCATTCTAAGTGAATGGAACATAACTACTCTCATATGGGACATGATGAAAGAAAGTCAAGCCTAAACTTTATAAAATTGAAGTTTTGGGTTATTATGAAGTTTCTACAAAGAAACTGGATGTATTTAGTACTGTTCCAAATAAATGGAACAAAATTGTTTCAATGTGAGACATGAAATATTGAAAGAAATGTCCAACACAAAAGGACTATGGTTACGTAAGGTTTTTTAGTCTTTACAAGAAAATTGGGAAAGAGTAATTGAATGTGTCATATATGATATGCAAAATATTAAAGCATATATGTTATGGTTGTAGAATGAAATATTCTATATCGGGAAAATATCATTGAATAAAGAGAGACGATATTGAATATTTAATTTCTAAGCTTAATATTGAAAGGTTGCTTTGGTTCAAGAGATGAACATATAGCAAATATAAATAAAGAAGTAATAGGTAAAAAGTCGTAAGAGACTTAAGAACTTTTGTTAAAAACTTCTTTATGTTTCTTGTAAATACAAGAAAGTTTATAGCTATAGTTTCATAGCTATGGTTAAATTGATTTGACTATATATAGGCTTCACTTGGATTGGGTTTTGGTTTTGGTTTGAGTTTGGGCTTGAGTTTTGGCGGGAGAAGGTAAAAAATTGGTGGGAGCAATTCAAATTCAAAATTTTTTTCTTCAAATAATCGTTCAATTCCAAATTTTGGCCTCTAAAATTTGCGGGAGATGTTCAAATTCCAATTTTTTTGAGGCCAAAATTTGGAATTGAACGATTATTTGCAAAAAAAAAAATGAATTTAAATTTCTCCCGCCAATTTTGTAGTTTCTCCCGCCAAAACTCAAACCCAAACGCAAACCAAAACCCAATCCAAGTTGAGCCATAATGTGATCACGGTTTATGTTGTAAGATGAAGTCAAAACTTGATGGATCCGTTGACTAAATGATCTTACAAGAGCTCTTGTATTTTTATTGATAAATGGGATGGGACTCAAGCCCATGTTCTAGTCATGTATGGTGGGTACTCAACACAACGCTGAGTACAATATGCTTAGTCTTGAGTTCAAACTCATCAATATGTGATGGAAATCACCAAATTATACAACCATCCAGGAGAGAAAAGTGCTTGAAATCCCCACATATATAAAGTAAGGTTGAGTTTGCGCTCTTAATAGATCTATAGACGATTTCGTCGGAGCACAAATTGTAGGGGTGTTCTTGATAGGTCTACCTATGTAAATGTGAAGTGGTGCCGCTTCAAGGAGCTGAAGAGCTTGGCTCTGATACATTTACGAGAGATACATGACACACGGCCATTTATGTGTCATTTAAAGAATGTTTGTACTATGAGCTTAATTGCGTTATTATTTGTACTACTTATCAAATTGGATATATGGTTCAAGGATTTATCCACCATTTCTCTTCATATTTATAGTTAATAATTTTCACTAAGTGTTGGTTCAAATCGCGAGATACCAGCATCTATGCAATTGGTTCCGACTGATTGTGTTGGGAACAACTAAAAATATCAATTGGAAATGGCGGGAGATTGTTGGAAACATTGCCAATTGAAAAGGTGTGAAATTGTAAAGTTATGACCATATGAAAGTAACTCATGGTGAAAGAACATGAATGTACATACTAGATAATATTGTTCATGTAAAGACACCATGAAGGGTTAAGATAAATGGTCATATCCACCAACTAGAGGTACCAGTCCATCTATAAAAGGACTAGAGGATCAAAGAAGATGAGATATGAGATAGCATGAGAAAACACCAAGAAAAGTGTAATCCTAACACACCAACCAAACATTTTAAGATTGAATTTGAGAGTGCACTCAAATTCAAGTAAGGCTTCTTTGTATCCTTTGTGAATTTGCATTACAACCTTGCACCATATAAGGGGCAAATATCACTTAAGGAAAGTTATTACACGCCTAGAAGTATTTCACTTTTATTCGTTCAAGTCAGAAGAAACTGATGAATTCAAGGAGATGAACAGGAGGTGGAAGATTTCCTAACAAGGAAAGAAATGGTAATTTAAACCTTCTTTTTGTGCGTTTCTCCATTCTGATACAGGGAAAAAAGTAATAGAAAAATAATGAGAGATAAATCATTGTTACTGAAACTTCAATAGGAAACTATTAACATCACATCAGGAAAGATTACTCCTATAAAATATGTGGAGAACTTGTTATAGCTTTGTTGAACCTTTGCAACTTTTTGGGTGGAACGTATTTGAGTGGGAGAGAATTTTAATTTAATGAAACAAAAGAGCAATTGAACTAAACTTATTTATCACACCCAGTCTCCGGAGAGATGACATGCCAGTGCCTCATTGGTTAATGAAGCACCAAAGCCACAGTTAGATAATCATTAAATACGATAATATTCAATTATGAAATCCATAAATATCCAAAAGTGTGCTATCGGAAGCAATATACTGGAAGGGAAATTATTCTAAGATATTACATCTGAAAAAGGAAAATACATGTTCCAAAATAAATAACTATTAAATGGAAAATGTAGTTCGTAGTCTAAGCAAATTAGGATCACTTGGTGTAGTCATCACACTACAAAAAAATAGGTTTTTAGGGACGAAAATTTTCGTCACGAAAAGTCAGAAACTTCGTCTCAAAAGACCTTTCCTGACGAAAAATGCCTGTCACCAAGTTCGTCCTGAGAGCGCTATCGCTAAAAGTCTTTCGTGACGAATCATGTGTTTCGTCACGAAAGGTATTAGTGACGAAGAAATTTCGTCAAGAAAAGTGATCATTAGTGTCAACATTGTCGTCACAAAAAGTATCTAGGTTCGTCACCAAAAGTTTTTCTAAAAATTAAAAAAATTAAAGCCATGTGGAGCCGAGCCGTAATCCTGTTCACCCACCGGAGCCGAGCTGAGACAGAGCCGCGCCGTAGTCTGAGGCAAGCCCCCAACAATAATATTGAATAAAGTCTCCACATTTTCAAGGAGTTGGGAATTGAACTCAAGACCTCCCACATGTATGTCGTGCGGTTGGCCGCTGAGTTACGTTGGCGTTTGTTACTTATTGTTCATATTATATTTATTATAATGGAGTTTTGTATTTTGAACCTTTACTTATTTTAATTTTGCTTTGTGTTTTGATTTAATTTTTTTATGAATTAAATTAAAATGAATACATTTTCATCAAAGTATTGAGTGTTGCACAAGTTTAACTCTTTCTACGTTGGCAAAATAGCAATTATAGGAAAAAATGTTCACTATCCGTTAGGAATATCTAGTTTAGAAGTTCAGAGTTAGAATACCATTGGAAGCTAGAAGAATATGTTTCATGGGAGCACCTGTAAATGTGGAGGTGAAAGGGGATTTATAAAGCTCCATAGTTGGATGGTTGCAGAGAGAATAAAAGCTTTTCATGTTATGTACATTGGTTTTAATATTTCCCTTCACCCTTCATGCTTGGTGGAAAGGAAGACGATAACATTTGACTAATTTATCTTCTGTTTTCTATGTTTTCTAAATTCTTCAATTTAAGCACCTGAATGAAATTATATAAGATCAGCGCAATGATAGAATTTTCACAATGATAGATTTTTTTTGGTGGATGGTGAGAAGTATTACATCTAAGACAAACTTAACAAAAGTTAACTAAAATATCACTATCGAGCGCACGTAGGTTATCCTTGTCTTTTATAAGAGAAAGAGGTAAGATTTTTCTAGAAAATATTACCATATATAATACACTAAAAAAATCTAACTATGTAAATCAGACTCTTAAAGTTTGTGTTAGTTGTAATAAGGTAGTAACATAATTATCAAATTCAACTTTATTAAATGATAATTTTGAAATTAATTTGTAAATTGTGCCCAAAGTATTAGAAATTGAAATGATCTTATTTTATGACTACAACATGATATTTCCACCAAAACAATGAAAAAAAGAATTACGAGAGAGGAAAGAAGAAGACATAATAGATGATTTAATATTATTTTATTGAAAAACATATTTTTTTTCTTTTCTTAACGAATTATTATGAAAAAATAATTAAGTTATTGTCTTCACTTGTCATTTGAACTACAGTTTTCTTAGCTTATGAATTCACATTCTTCAAGGGAAGTACATGGTTACACATTCTATTCAGCGCTTGTACTCAAGCTATTTATGAATAACTATGCTTCATATGTTCATTAAAAAATATAGATCATAAAAAATTTTGACTTTAAAAAGTTATTATTTCGATAGATCCCCGTGAAAGTTTTCTACCATGCTCTTTGTTATCTAAATTCTTCAATTTAAGCAAGTAAATGAAATATAAGATCACCGCAATGATGGAATTTATACGGTAGATGGTGTGAAGTTTAACGTTTAAGAAAAATTAAATATTTTTACTAAAATATGACGTACGAGTGCACGTAGATGATCCTAGTCTTTTATAAGGGAATGAAGAAAATTTTGTCCAGAAAATATTACCACATATAATGTACTAAAAAATTCTCACTATGTGTTATTTTTAATAGGGTAATAACTTAATTTTTAAATTCATCGTTATTAAATGATAATTTTGAAATTCATATGTAAATTGTGCCCTAAGTATTAGAAATTAACAATTATCTTTTTTATGACTAAAATTATGATATTTGCACAAAAATAATGCTAAAATGCAATACTCCGTAACTATTTAAAGTGAGTACGAAGATAACTATTCATTTTCAAACGAAAAAATCTGTACTCAAATCTTAATCCAAGGGTATACTAATACTAAAGAAGCAATGAGATTTTCTTTCTCGAATCATGAGATGAATCAACCTAAAATCTATAACTTTGAGCTACTAGAAAAATTATTAAAATAAAATATAACGTTGGAGAATTTTCTGACTAATGCAGGGGCAGTGCGTGAGGATTATGTTAGGGCTTCAACTCCTGCTCCTTCGCCGGTGACGGTGGGGTACGGAGTGGAGCAGATGACAAATGGAATACAGAGACTTTGGCACTCTCCCATTGATATCCTAGGGACTAAGCCGATTAGATAGAAGGGGATTGCCCCAGCTTCGACTTATAGGCTAGTCGTTTACATCAATTTTTTTTTCCATCATGCACATTGGCAACAGGAACTTATACACTGTATTTTTTCGGCATATTGCCTATAGCAATAAACTTTCGCATCTTCATTAAAAAAAATAAAAAAATTACGTGCAAGCGCACATAAGTTATCCTAGTATTTTACAAGAAAAAGAGATAAGATTTGTCTAGAAAATATTACAATGTATAATGTACTAAAAAAATCAAACTATGTAAATTGGACTCTTAAAGTTTGTGTTAGTTGTAATAAGGTAATAACATAAATATCAAATTCAACGCTATTAAATGATAATTTGTAAATTGTGGCCAAAGTATTATGAATTGAAATTAAATTTTTTTATGATTACAATATGATATTTCCACAAAAACAGTGAAAAAAATAATTACTAGAGAGGAAAGAAGAAGATATAATAGATGATTTAACAATATTTTACTCAAAAACATGTTTTTTCTTTTATGAACGGATTATTATGAAAGAAATAATTATGTCATTGTCTTCACTTGTCTTTTGAACTACAGTTTTCCTAGCTTATGAATTCACATTCTTCAAGGGAAGTACATGGTTACACTTTCTGTTCAGCGCATATACTCAAGCTATTTATGAATAACTATGCATCATATGTTTATTAAAAAATATAGATCATAAAAAACGTTCACTTTAAAACGTAATTATTTCGATAGATCCCCGTGAAAGTTTTCTACCATTTTCTTTATTATCTAAATTCTTCAATTTAAGCAAGTAAATGAAATATAAGATCACCGCAATGATGTAATTTATTCGGTAGATGGTGAGAAGTTTTCCACCTAAAAAAAACTACACAAAAGTTTACTAAAATATGACGTACGAGCGCACGTATTCACACGTAGATGATCCTAGTCTTTTATAACGGAAAGAAGGAAATTTTGTCCAGAAAAATATTACGATATATAATGTAATAAAAATTCTCACTATGTGTTATTTGTAATAGGGTAATAACTTAATTTTTATATTCATCTTTATTAAATGATAATTTTTATATGCAGCGACAAGGGCAAATTTCTGTCTTCGGGAGAGTCCCACCCCTAAAGATATGTTGTAAAGTTGGTGGTTGCCGAGATCGGGACAGAAGGTGAAATACTTGATTTTTGTTTCGACAATGGTTTTGTGGATCTTATGGAAGTCATGATGTAAAGTATTATTTGAGGGAACTTTCGTCACCAAACGGTCCTTAACCTTGGCGTTTAAGTTGCGGACCTATTAGCTAACTTAGCCTGTGATACAAAATCTTCATTTTATTATTTTCAATTTGAAGCCCTTCCATTAGAAGTTCGGGGCCTCCTTAATTTGGATAGACAAAGGATTCCTTCGCTGAGAGTCCTTTGAACCATCCTCTTCCGTGTACTTGCACCATTACCATTAATAAACAATGATTTTAAAAATAAAAAAATAAAAAAATTTGAAATTCATATGTAAATTGTGCCCTAAGAATTTGAAATTACAATTATCTTTTTTTATGACTAAAATTATGATATTTCCACAAAAATAATGCAAAAATGCAATACTCCCTAACTATCTACCTTACTATCTAAAGTGAGTACGAAGATTACTATTAATTTTTAAACGAAAAAATATGTACTCAAATATTAATCCAACTATGGAGCTTCATATATCACCTGTACATGTTCAGAGTTTATTTCCTGAGAAATGCTGCTTTTATTGATTAAAAGGAAATTGCCAACAAAGAGAATATGGAAGTACAAAAAGTGGAAAAAACAATCACAATAGCCTTAGCTGCGGAATTCCTTGCCTTTCCGAATGACATGTTCCTTGGACGTTGATGGGTAAACTTGCAAACTCTCCATATTCGCAAGATGAACAAGTATAGCAAGCTGTATTGGCAAGTTAGTATGCAATCTGATTCGCTTCGCAGAAGACATGAATGACCCTGTTATCTCGTAAAAAATTTAGAATCATCTGAAACAGCCAATTATGCATAACACCTCGATTAATCGAATCACAAAGTACTCGTGAGTCAGATTGTACTTGGATATTAAGAAAACCATGAGCTGAGGCTTACCGCAATCCAGTTAACATTGCCTTCCTTTCAGCCTCCATACTAGTCTGGTTTTCGCCCAAAAAGCTATGAAACGCGAAAAGAAAATTTACATCTTCATACCGTAGCACTACTTCTGCACCCGAGATGCCAAAATTTCCTCTGACGCCCCGTCTACATTTAGAAACACCACATATGGTGGCACCTCCATCCGTCTCCATCTAACTATGCAGACTTTGGTCATCTTCAACCATAATGGAACTGGAACTCCTCGATAAAGATCATACAACCCCTCAGTGACAAGTATAGGACAAACATAATATGCATGTTCCATGAGCAATCCCCAATTTGTAGATCGCTTCCCATCGAACACAAATTTGCACCTTGCCCGCCATAAAACCCAACACACACCAGTAAACACAATTGTATTAATCTCAAGTTTCGCGTCCATGACTCCTCCACCAAAGTATTGCGATGCTAATGAGACGCCCCACTTCTGTCGGAGTTCATCAAAAGCGAAAAAAACATTGAAAAAATTCCATAAAAACAAGCACAAATCTGGAGGTAATTTCGCTTTCAATTAAATCTTCCTTGTACCTCTAGTTATACCAGTGGGTTGCAACAGTTTGAGAGCCGAAGTAAGTGTAAAATTACCTCCTTGTTCCAATTTCCATATCCATCTGTCCGGTTCCGGTCGGAGTGTTATGTGAGGCAACTTGGACCATAATGAAAGTGGAATCCCCTTTTGCAAAATAAAAATCCTAGTCGACTGAGCATGATAGTCTCGGACTTGCATAATTGAATTAGTGTTTTGGCGAGAATCAAGGCAGCCTTCCAAATTGATATCATCATGCCAAAATGAGACTTTCCCATCTCGAACCAAAACTCCGATATGAGTCTCAGTTTGCTGCCGAACCGCTAGGAGGCTTTTCCAAACAAACGAGTCAGTATGATTGTTGCTAACTAAGATCGAGTGTGTTCCATTCGGGCAGTACCGTTGCAACAAGTGAGGACTAAAGCCAAATTTCAACAAAACCGCCAACGAAAAGGAGTGAGACACTTGACCAAATGTTTTCATCATATCCAATTTGATAATCATGTTTCCCCCTCTAACTTTTTTGTTCAGTGACTCCACCATTTCCGTTGCCAATAAAATATTATCTGTTATAACCCTTTCTTTTACAAAGCCAGATTGATTATAACTGATCAAGGAAGAAAGGATACCTGAGAGACGATTTGATAATACCTTCCAAATGAACTTACTCGAAAAAGTACATAAGGAGATAGGCCGGAATTCTGAAAAAGTTGTTACAGAATCCACCTTCCGTTTGAAAGGATGACGATAAAATTTGACTAATTTATCTTCCGTTTCCTTTGTTCTCTAAATTCTTCAATTTAATCACCTGAATGAAATTATATAAGATCACCGCAGTGATAGAATTTATTTCGTGGATGGTGAGAAGTATTACATCTAAAACAAACTTAACAAAAGTTAACTAAAATATCACGTGCGAGCGCACGTAGGTTATCCTAGTCTTTTACAAGGGAAAGAGGAAATATTTGTCTAGAAAATATTACCATATATATTGTACTAAAAAAATCTAACTATGTAAATCAGACTCTTAAAGTTTGTGATGATCCTAGTCTTTTATAAGGGAAAGAATAAATATTTGCCCAAACAATATTAACATATATAATGTACTAAAAAAATATCACTATGTAAATTTAACTATGTGTTATTTGTAATAGGGTAATAACTTAATTTTTAAATTCGTCGTTATTAAATTATGATTTTGAAATTCATATGCAAATTGTGCCCTAATTATTACAAATTACAATTATCTTTTTTATGACTAAAATTATGATATTTCCACAAAAATAATGCAAAAATGCAATACTCCCTAACTATCTACCTTACTATCTAAAGTGAGTACGAAGATAACTATTAATTTTTAAATGAAAAAATATGTACTTAAATCTTAATCCAAGGTTATATTAATACTGGAGAAGCAATAAGAATTTATTTCTCGAATCATGAGATGAATCAACTTAGAATCTTTAACTTTGAGCTACTAGAATTTTTTTTTTTTTAAATAACATATAACGTTGGAGGATTTTCTGACTAAGTCAGGGGCAGTGAGTGAGGATGATGTTAGGGCTTCAACTCCTGCTCCTCCGCCGAGGACGGTGGGGTACGGAGTGAAGCAGATGATGAATGTTTAGAGTTAGAAGGCCATTGGGAGCTAGAAGAATATCCTTCATGGGAGCACCTGTAAATGTGCATATGAAAGGGGATATATGAAGCTCCATAGTTGGGTGTTTGTAGAGAGAAGAAAAGCTTTTCTTGTTATTTACAGTGGTTGTAAGATTTCCCTTCACCTTTCATCTTTGGTGGATTGGAAGACGATAAAATTTGATTAATTTATCTTATGTTTCCTTTGTTCTCTAAATTCTTCAGTTTATGCACCTGATTGAAATTATATAAGATCACCGCAATGATGAAATTTATTTGGTGGATGGTGAGAAGTATTACATATAAGACAAACTTAACAAAAGTTGACTAAAATATCACGTGCGAGCGCACGTAGGTCATCCTAGTCTTTCATAAGAGAAAGAGGAAAGATTTGTCTAGAAAATATTACCATATATAATGTACTAAAAAAATCAGACTCTCAAAGTTTGTGTTAGTTGTAATAAGGTAATAAAATAATTATAAAATTCAACGTTATTAAATGATAATTTTGAAATTAATTTGTAAATTGTGCCCAAAGTGTTAGAATTTGAAATTATATTTTTTTATGACTACAATATGATATTTCCACAAAAACTATTAAAAAAGAATTACGAGAGAGGAAAGAAGAAGACGGAATAGATGATTTAATAATATTTTATTCTCTTCTTAACGGATTATTATGAAAGAAATAATTAATTCATTGTCTTCACTTCTCTTTTGAACTACAGTTTTCCTAGCTTATGAATTCAAATTCTTCAAGGGAAGTACATGGTTACACTTTTTGGTCAACGCTTGTACTCAAGCTATTTATGAATAATTATGCATCATATGCTCATTAAAAAATATAGATCATATAAAAACGTTCACTTTAAAAAGTTATTATTTCGATAGATCCCCGCAAAAGTTTTCTACCATTTTCTTTGTTATCTAAATTCTACAATTTAAGAATGTGAATGAAATATAAGATCACCGCAATGATGGAATTTATTCAGTGGATGGAGTGAAGTTTTCCATCTAAGAAAACCTAAACAAAAGTTTATTAAAATATCCCGTGCGAGCGCACGTATTCGCACGTATATGATCCTAGTCTTTTATAAGCGAAAGAAGAAATATTTGTCCAGAAAATATTACCATATATAATGTACTAAAAATTCTCACTATGTAAATTAGACTATTAATTTTTTTATTATTTGTAATAGGGTAATATTGAAATTGATATGTAAATTGTGCCCTAAGTATTATAAATTATAATTATCTTTTTTATGACTAACATTATGATATTTCCACAAAAATAATGCAAAAATGCAATACTCCTGAATTATCTACCTTACTGTCAAAAGTGAATACGAAGATAACTATTAACTTTTAAACGAAAGAAATATGTACTCAAATCTTAATCCGGAGGCATATTAATACTAAAGTAGCGATGATAATTTCTTTCTCAAATCTAGTGATGAATCAACTTAGAATCTATAACTTTGAGCTACAAGCAAAAATATTAAAATAACATCTAACGTTGGAAGATTTTTTTACTAAGGCAGGGGCAGTGAGTGAGGATTATGTTAGGGCTTACACTCATACTTATCCGCCGGTGCCAGTGGGTTAGGAAGTGGAGCAGACGATGAATGTTCAGTTTCTGATTGATCCAGGTCTAGAGTTCTACATGCAGCATGGTCCTACTTGTGGCTATGGCTTGGAGTCACCGTTGAGGTTTGAGAATGGCGTGGTGGCAGCGTCTGCATCTGTCTCTAAGGGGAGCTTGAGGTGTGAATGGTTCGGCGATTGTGAAAGGGAAGAGGAAGGTGGTGTCGATGGAAGAGGTGGCTCTTCATAAGGCCACTCATAAAAAGCATAGAAGGATGATAAAAACAAATAGGGAGTCAGATGCTGGGTCTAGAGAGAGAAAATAGACTTACACAGTAGAATTGGAGTTACTTGTGACTAATTAAGAAGTGGAAAAGGTAAAACGATAAGGGAAGAGGATAAGATAGTCAGGGAGAGGTATAAGCAGCTCATGGAGAACCTAATGCTTGTGGTAGAGAGGCGAATACCGTTTCCACCCAGAGTGTTGCCCAAGTTGAACTCCTTCCAGGTTGGCGAAATAGGAATTATAGGAAAAACTCTTTACTATCAGATAGGATTATCTGGTTTAGAAGTTGAGAGTTAGAAGGCCATTAGGAGCTAGAAGAATCTACTTCATGGGAGCACCTGTAAATGTGGAGATGAAAGGGGATCTATGAAGCTCTATAGTTGGGGAGTTGCAGAGCGAAGACAAGCTTTTCTTGTCGTGTATAGTGGTTGTTAGATTTCCCTTCACATTTCATGCTTGGTTGAAAGGAAATTAATTAAATTTGACTAATTTATCTTCCACTTCCTTTGTTCTCTAAATTCTTCAATTTAAGCACTCGAATGAAATTATATAAGATCACTGCAGTGATGGAATTTATTAGGTGGATAGTGTAAAGTTTTACATGTAACAAAAACATTACTAAAATACACGTGCGAGCGCACGTAGTTCATCCTAGTCTTTTATAAGAGAAATAAGAAAGATTTGTCTAGAAAGTATTACCATATATAACGTACAAAAAAAAATCTAATTATGTAAATCACACTCTTAAAGTTTGTGTTAGTTGTAGTAAGGTAATAACATAATTATCAAATTCAACGCTAGTAAGTGTTTATTTTGAAATTAATTGGTAAATTGTGCACAAAGTATTAGAAATTAAAATTATCTTTTTTTATGACGACAATATGATATTTCCACAAAAACAATGAAAAGAGAATTATGAGAGAGGAAAGAAGAAGAAATAAAAGATGTTTTAATATTTTATTCAAAAACATTTTTTTTTCTTTTCTTAACGGATTATTGTGAAAGAAATAATTAGGTCATTATCACAAGATCCATAGCCCAGTGGGGCTATGGCCTGCCCATAACCATGAGGTTGTGGGTTCGATACCCACCTCACACAAAGGGGCATGATTTAATTTCCTATTCTTTGGTTCTCTTTGTGTGAGGCACTTATATTCCCCTCTTGGGGCAACCGATCTACCGGTCTTCTAATTTACATCCTCTACGAGACAGTTATATTCCCCTCACACAAAGGGGCATGATTTAATTTCCAATTCATTGGTTCTCTTTGTGTGAGGCACCTATATTCCCCTCTTGGGGCAACCGGTCTACCAGGCTTCTACTTCACCTCCTCTGTGAGGCACTTGTATTCCCCTCTTGGGGCAACCGGCTTGCTGGTCTTCTATCCGCCCAACTTGGGCTCCCTCTTATGGTGAGGTCCAAAAAATAATAATAATTAGGTCATTGTCTTCACTTGTCTTTTGAGCTACATTTTTCCTAGCTTATGAATTCATATTCTTCAAGGGAAGTACATGGTTACACTTTATGTTCAGTGCATGTACTCAATCTATTTATGAACAAGTAGGCATGATACGTTCATTAGAAAATATAGATCATAAAAAAGCGTTCACTTTAAAAAGTTATTATTTCAATAGATTCCCGTGAAAGTTTTCTACCATTTTCTTTGCTATCTAAATTCTTAAATTTAAGCATGTAAATGAAATATAAGATCACCGCAATGATGGAATTTATTCAGTGGATGGTGTGAAGTTTTCCATCTAAGAAAACCTAAACAATAGTTTACTAAAATATCACGTGCGAGCGCACGTATTCACACGTAGATGATCCTAGTCTTTTATAAGCGAAAGAAGAAATATTTGTCCAGAAATTATTACCATATATAATATACTAAATAATTTCACTAAGTAAATTAGACTATTAAATTTTTTGTTATTTGTAAAAGGGTAATAACTTGATTTTTAAATTCATCGGTATTAAATGATAATTTTGAAATTGACATGTAAATTGTGCCCTGAGTATTAGAAATTATAATTATCTTTTTTATGACTAAAATTATGATATTTCCACAAATATAATGGAAAAATGCAATACTCCCGAACTTTCTACCTTACTATCAAAAGTGAATACGAAGATAACTATTAATTTTCAAACGAAACAAATATGTACTCAAATCTTAATCCAGGGGCACATTAATAGTAAAGAAGCAGTGATAATTGCTTTCTTGATTCTTGAGCTGAATCAACTTAGAATCTATAACTTTGAGCTACTAGAAAAAATATTAAAATAACATCAAACGTTGGAGGATTTTTTTACTAAGGCTGGGGTAGTGAGTGAGGATTATGTTAGGTTTCCCACTCCTAGTTATCCGCAGTGCCGGTGTGGTACGAAGTGGACCAGACGATGAATGTTCAGTTTCCGGTTGATCCAGGTCTAGTGTTCCACATGCAGCATGGTCATACTTGTGGTTTTGGCTTGGAGTCACCGTTGGTGTTTAAGAATGGCGTTGTGACAGCGTCTGCATCTGTCTCTAAGAGGAGCTGGCAGTGCGAATCTTTCAGCGATTGTGAGAGGGAAGTGGAGGGAGGTGTCGATAGAAGAGGTGGCTCTTCATAATGCCACTCATAAAATGCATAGAAGGATGATAAAAAACAAATAGGGAGTCAGCTGCTAGGTCTAGAGAGCGTTAATAAGCTTTCACGGTAGAATTGGAGTCACTTGTGACTAATTATGAAATGGAAAAGGGAAGAGGATGAGATAGCCAGGGAGAGGTATAAGCAGCTCATGGAGAACTTGATACTTGTGGTAGAGAGGCGAAAACCGTTTCCACCTAGAGTGTTGCCCAAGTCGAACTCCTTCTAGGTTGGCGAAATAGGAATTATAGGAAAAAATATTTACAATCAGTTAGGAATATCTGGTTTAGAAGTTGAGAGTTAGAATACCACTAGGAGCTAGAAGAATCTGCTTTTTGGGGGCACCAGTAATTGAAGAGATGAAAGGGGATATATGAAGCTCCATACTTGGGGGGTTGCAGAGAGAAGACAAGCTTTTGTTGTCGTGTACAGTGGTTGTTAGATTTCCCTTCAACTTTCATGCTTGGTGGAAAGGAAAACGATAAACTTTGACTAATTTATCTTCCACTTCCTTTGTTCTGTAAATTCTTCAATTTAAGCACCCGAATGAAATTATATATAGTGTAAAGTTTTATATGTAACAAAAACTTTACTAAAATATCACGTGCGAGCGCACATAGTTCATCCTAGTCTTCTATAAGAGAAATAAGAAAGTTTTGTCTAGAAAGTATTTCCATATATAACGTACAAAAAAAATCTAATTATGTAAATCGGGCTCTTAAAGTTTGTGTTAGTTGTAATAAGGTAGTAACATAATTATCAAATTCAACGCTATTAAATGTTTATTTTGAAATTAATTGGTAAATTGTGCACAAAGTATTAGAAATTAAAATTATCTTTTTTTACGACTACAATATGATATTTCCACAAAAACAATGAAAAAAATAGTTACGAGAGAGGAAAGAAGAAGAAATAAAAGTTGTTTTAATATTTTATTCAAAAACTTATTTTTTCTTTTCTTATCGGATTATTGTGAAAGAAATAATTAGGTCATTGTCTGCACTTGTCTTTTGAGCTACATTTTTCCATTCACATTCTTCAAGGGAAGAACATGGTTACACTTTCTGTTCAGTGCATGTACTCAATCAATTTATGAATAAGTAGGCATCATATGTTCATTAAAAAATATAGATAATAAAAAAATGTTCACTTTAAAAAGTTATTATTACAATAGATTCCCGTGAAAGTTTTCTACCATTTTCTTTGTTATCTAAATTCTTAAATTTAGGCATGTGAATGAAATATAAGATCACCGCAATGATGGAATTTATTCAGTGGATGGTGTGAAGTTTTCCATCTAAGAAAACCTAAACAAAAGTTTACTAAAATATCACGTGCGAGCGCACGTATAGGCACGTAGATGATCCTAGTCTTTTATAAGCGAAAGAATAAATATTTGTCCAGAAATTATTGCCATATATAATATTCTAAAAAATTTCACTAAGTAAATTAGACTATTAAATTTTTTATTATTTGTAATAGGGTAATAACTTGATTTTTAAATTCATCGTTATTTAATGATAATTTTGAAATTGATATGTAAATTGAGCCCTGAGTATTAGAAATTATAATTATCTTTTTTATGACTAAAATTGTGATATTTCAACAAAAATAATGGAAAAATGCAATACTCCCGAACTATCTACCTTACTATGAAAAGTGAATACGAAGATAACTATTAATTTTAAAACAAAACAACTATGTACTCAAATCTTAATCCAGGGGCACATTAATACTAAAGAAGCGGTGATAATTTCTTTCTCGAATCTTGAGATGAATCAACTTAGAATTTGTAACTTTGAGCTACTAGAAAAAATATTAAAATAACATCAAACGTTAGGAATAGGAATTATAGGAAAAAATCTATACTATCAGTTAGGAATATCTAGTTTAGAAGTTGAGAGTTAGAAGGCCATTAAGAGCTCGAAGAATCTCCTTCATGGGAGCAACTGTAAATGTGGAGATGATAGGGGATATATGAAGCTCCATAGTTAGGGGGTTTGCAGAAAGAAGACAAGCTTTTCTTGTCGTGTACAGTGGTTGTTAGATTTCCCTTCACCTTTCATGCTTGGTGGAAAGGAAATAAATTTTGACTAATTTATCTTCCAATTCCTTTGTTCTCTAAATTCTTCAATTTAAGTACCCGAATGAAATTATATAAGAACACAGCAGTGATGGAATTTATTAGGTGGATAGTTTAAAGTTTTACAATTAACAAAAACTTTACTAAAATATCACGTGCGAGGGCACGTAGTTCATCCCAGTCTTTTATAAGGGAAATAAGACATATTTGTCTAGAAAGTATTACCTTATATAACGTACAAAAAAAAAATCTAATTATGTAAATCAGACTCTTAAAGTTTGTGTTAGTGGTAATAAGGCAATACCATAATTATCAATTCAACGCTATTAAATGTTTATTTTGAAATCAATTGGTAAATTGCGCACAATGTGGATGGTGTGAAGTTTTCCATCTAAGAAAACCTAAACAAAAGTTTACTATACTATCACGTACGAGCGCACGTATTCGCACGTAGATGATCCTAGTCTTTTATAAAAGAAAGAATAAATATTTGTCCAGAAATTATTAAAATATATAATATACTAAAAAATTACACTAAGTAAATCAGACTATTAATTTTTTTATTATTTGCAATAGGGTAATAACTTGATTTTTAAATTCATCGTTATTTAATGATAATTTTGAAATTGATATGTAAATTGTGCCCTGAGTATTAGAAATTATAATTATCTTTTTTATGACTAAAATTGTGATATTTTCACAAAAATAATGGAAAAATTCAATACTCCCGAACTATCTACCTTACTATCAAAAGTGAATACGAAGATAACTATTAATTTTTAAACGAAACAAATATGTACTCAAATCTTAATCCAGGGGCACATTAATACTAAAGAAGCGGTGATAATTTCTTTATCGAATCTTGAGATGAATCAACTTAGAATTTATAACTTTGAGCTACTAGAAAAAAATATTAAAATAACATCTAACGTTGGAGGATTTTTTTTACTAAGGCAGTGGCAGTGAGTGAGGATTATGTTAGGGCTTCCACTCCTAGTTATACGCCGGTGCCGGTGTGGTACGATGTGGTGCAGACGATGAATGTTTAGTTTCCGGGTGATCCAGGTCTAGTGTTCCACATGCATCATGGTCTTACTTGTGGTTTTGGCTTGGATTCACCGTTGGTGTTTGAGAATGGCGTGGTGGCAGCGTCATAATCTGTCACTAAGAGGAGCTGGCGATGCGAATGCTTCAGCGATTTTGAGAGGGAAGAGGAGGGCGGTGTCGATGGAAGAGGTGGCTCTTCATGAGGCCCCACATAAAAAAGCATAGAAAGATGATAAACAAAAAATAGGGAGTTAGCTGCTAGGTACAGAGAGCGAAAATAGGCTTATACAGTAGAATTGGAGTCACTTGTGACTAATTATGAAGTGGAAAAAGGTAAGACGTTATGGGACAAGAATGAGATAGCCAGGGAGAGGTATAAGAAGCTCATGGAGAACCTGATACTTGTGGTAGAGAGGCTAATACCGTTTCCACCCAGAGTATTGCACAAGTCGAACTCCTTCTAGGTTGGCGAAATAGGAATTATAGGAAAAAATCTTTACTATCAGTTAGGAATATCTAGTTTAGAAGTTGAGAGTTAGAAGGCCATTAGGAGCCTGAAGAATCTCCTTCATGGGAGCAACTGTAAATGTGGAGATGAAAGGGGATATATGAAGCTCCATAGTTGGGGGGTTTGCAGAAAGAAGACGAGCTTTTCTTGTCGTGTACAGTGGTTGTTAGATTTCCCTTCACCGTTCATGCTTGGTGGAAAGGAAATAAAATTTGACTAATTTATCTTCCAATTCCTTTGTTCTCTAAATTCTTCAATTTAAGTACCCGAATGAAATTATATAAGAACACCGCAGTGATGGAATTTATTAGGTGGATAGTTTAAAGTTTTACATTTAACAAAAACTTTACTAAAATATCACGTGCGAGGGCACGTAGTTCATCCTAGTCTTTTATAAGAGAAATAAGAAAAATTTGTCTAGAAAGTATTACCTTATATAACGTACAAAAAAAATCTAATTATGTAAATCTGACTCTTAAAGTTCGTGTTAGTTGTAATAAGGCAATACCATAATTATCAATTCAACGCTGTTAAATGTTTATTTTGAAATGAATTGGTAAATTGCGCACAATGTATTAGAAATTAAAATTATCTTTTTGTATGACTACAATATGATATTTCCACAAAAACAATGAAAAAAAGAATTACGAGAGAGGAAAGAAAAAGAAATAAAAGATGTTTTAATATTTTATTCAAAAACTTGTTTTTTTCCTTTTCTTAACGGATTATTGTGAAAGAAATAATTAGGTCATTGTCTTCACTTGTCTTTTGAGCTACATTTTTCCTAGCTTATGAATTCACATTCTTCAAGGGAAGTACATTGTTACACTTTCTGTTCAGTGCATGTACTTAATCAATTTATGAACAAGTAGGCATCATATGTTCATTAAAAAATATAGATCATAAAAAACGTTCACTTTAAAAAGTTATTATTTCAATAGATTCCCGTGAAAGTTTTCTACCATTTTCTTTGTTATCTAAATTCTTAAATTCAGGAATGTGAATGATATATAAGATCACAGCAATGATGGAATTTAATCTGTGGATGGTGTGAAGTTTTCCATCTAAGAAAACCTAAACAAAAGTTTACTAAAATATTGAAAAACACAAGAGGGGGGTGAATTGGGTTTTTATACAAATTTGCTTCTTTTTCTTGAGATAAAGAGATATGGAACTAATATATGAAGCTTTGTAGAAATGAAGCAATGAGAGCAAGACAAGTGATTTAGAGTGGTTCGATTCACAAAGAATCTACGTCCACTACCTTGAGTATCTCCCAAGGATTTCCAACAATTTCACTAAGAAAAAGGCTTGTTACACTTGTGGCTAACTCACTAAGAGTTTTACACACAACCACAATTTACTCACTCACAAAGAGTACTTTCCCACACTAAGTAGGTTTAGACACAAGAATACCCTATCACTAAGAAAGGGAAGGATGAAGATATAATGATACAAATTCTTCACTCACAAGTGGAGTAAATATACCTTTGAAGATCTTTACTTTAATGCTCTTGAACTTTTGTATTCAACACTTTTTGTCTTGCTTGTATAAAGATTGATTTTTGGACTTTTTAAATCATCAAAAGGAATAAATGCTTTTTGATAGCTAGAGCTTTTAAGAATATTCAATGTAGATTTGTCAAGGTTCTTGTTGGAAGAATATTCAGCTTTAGGGTCTTTATAGATTTCAAAAACGTCCAAAAAACGACTTTAAAACGGTCAGATAACGGCTAGTTTTTGCAGAGCTCGGATGACCGAAACAAGTCTCGGATGACCGACTTGGAGCAACTCGGTTGACCGACCAGAAACTCGGTCGACCGAACCATAATCTCGGTCGACCGACCCAAGCTTAGGTCGACCGAACTTTGACAGAACAACTCTCAGTAAATCCTTCGGTTGATCCGAGAAAATCTCGGTTGACCGACTTTTCAGAGTATGAGAGATGATGTTTTGACCTTTGTTTTGAAATCTCTTGAAGACTAAAAGGTTTTCCCAAAATGTAATAAAAAGAATACTTGGAAAACTTTTCTAAAGGACTTAACTTTAAAATCAAGGGCTTTTTGAATATAAGATCAATTTTGAAACTTTATCCTTTGAAAACAAGTTTATAAAACGTGCAAGACTTTAGTGTTGTATGCTTAAGTTCATAAGAGCATTTTGGTTAGAGCTTGTAAGATAACGACAAATAAAACTAGAAGCTTTCCTAACCAAACCTAAGTCTTCAATCTTCAATCTTCAATCTTGTTGATATGTGCCTTGAAGGTCTTGATTGTAGCTTGATTGAAGTACTTAGTGCTTCCACAATGAGTTTCATTATTCTATCACAAAGATGTAAGACATTAAACATAACATCAAATGTTTGTCTATTATCAAAAATCGAGTTTGTTCGCCCTTAGGGCTTACAATCTCCCCCTTTTTGATTATGACAAACTTTTATGTAAATAGATAGAATATGAGCAATAATAAGAACAAGGAAGCATGGCAAAAAAAATTTAAAAAAAATTAAGAGTGACAACTAGTGTTTTAGAAGATAAACAGTGAGAAACCCAAACACTAGTGCTTTAACTTCTTTTGCCAACTCATTAGGGACTCTTAGAAGAGCCCTAAATACCTACCATCCTCCAGTCCTCCTTCCTTCCATCCGACAACAAAACAGTTTTGAGAAAATTACTATAATAAGACATTTAAATGCTCCCCCTCAAAACATGCCATATTAAAGATAAAAACAAAGAAGAATATATAAAGAAAACTTCCTTAGGCTCCAGCAGTTGATAGCAGTAAAAAAATCAACATTGAATTTTGAAGAATTTTGAAATCGCATGGATCTCGGTCGACCGAAGCTTCGGTACCTCAACTTCGGTCGACCAAGCAAGGGAAATTTTTCGCAAAGATTCTCGCCGCATCAAAGCCGACTCTCGAAACTTTCTTTCAATAACTATCACACAAACAAGTCGGGTCTCAATAAACAATTAAGCAAGATAAAACAATATTTCTCCCCCTTTGGCATAATCAAAAAGAATTCAATCACCAAAGTATAAATAGTTTAAAAACAAGCATAAAACATTCATAGTTCAAAAAACATAAGAATAAGCAAAAATAACAAATCAAAGGTATCAAGTCTCAACGTTGATTTTCTTTATCAGAACTTGAAAGACTCAAATCCTTGGCTAACTTGTCCACTTTGTCGGACACTTTTCGAACATCGTCTTTTATACACCCTATCTCCTTTGTTATGTTCTCCATTTGTTTTGCCATATTCTTCATGAAGGCAAATATTTGTTTGATTTTAGACTTCTTTGGAGGAGTGCCTTTTGATGATCCTTGTGATGTAGAATGGGATTGACCTTGTTGACTCTTTTCGGATGAGGAATGTTCACTTGAGCTAAGTGGATTGGGTGCTTCAAAGTCTTCTTGCTCATCATTTCTTGGTTGAGAAGATGCTCCAACCCTAGTTCCTTCAAGAGCCCTTTGCTTTTCAATCTTGATAAGTGTTTTGAGCATATATGGGGACACATTTCTTGCAAGGATTGAAGCTCCAAGTTCTTCATTGGTTGTATTCCGAATGAATTTCCATTGATTATCAATATATATCATCTTCAATCGGTGAAAACAAGCTTCATCTATTTTGATAACCCTTTGCTTCAAAGGATTATGTAAATTAAGTCCAAACTTAAGAAAGAGCCTACTAAGAACATTTCCATAGGGAATAAAATTTCTTGAGCTTTTGATTGCAGCCAGGGAAATGTTGAAGAGCAAGATGAGCAAAATTTAATGCTTTCCTTTCAATAAGATGTTGCATTATAACCATTTGCAGGAAAGTAATTGAAGACTTGTGCCCTTTCACTGGAGTAACAAGGTTGGATACAAAGAAGTGCAAAATCCGACCAAACTCATCCAACTTGTCTATCTCCCTTTCCTTAGCATCAAGAAAAACTACCATGAATACTAAATTTGGATTTAAAGTTCTTTAAGTTAAATAGCTCAATATCATCCGAATTAACGGTATTCTTGTAAAACCTCTTAGCATAATCCACATATTTTACCCCAATGGCTTCACAAAACATCCTCTCCGAGAAAACAAATTCCATTTTATTAACACAAGATCTATATTGAATTAAATCCTCATCCTCGCCACTTACTTCTCTCCTCGATTAGCACCAAATTCATATACAAAGGAGGGGTAAATAGGTTCATCAACATCAAAAAGATTGACCCAACCCATATCATCGAACAAACCCATAACAACATCTAAACCTTTTCCTTGAAAGAACATGCTTTCATCCCTAATATAGGTAGTCATAAAACCTCTTTTTGATGAATTAAGAGACTCAAACAACTTCTTAGTCAAGCATTGTGAAAGGAATTCGTTACCTTTGTAGTGTAGAAGTTTGAAGATCCTCCAACCTCAAAATTTGAAGGAGGTGACACTCTTGAAGGTGAAGACGAGTAATCGTCCTCCGAATGACTAGAATCATCCTCTTGAATCTTCTTCCCTTTTCCAACAACTTTGTGAGCAATTTGCTTGACCCTCTTCTTTGATGGAGCTTGAGATGGTTCTTTGAGTGAAATCCCTTTTTCAAGGGGTCTTTTGGAAAGATTTCTTGGTGGATTTTTCCGAGGAGGAGTAGTATCATCATCATTCCCTCCTTTGTTAGGGTTTTTGGTTCGAACCATCTCGAATTTCGTTTGATTTTGAAGTGGGAATACTTTGGTAATCCGAGATAAGAAAAATTGAGGCAAAATCGATGATAATTTACCCTCTTGAGTAATAAGAAGAGATTGGATGTTGATATAAGGGTTTAATTTGGCTTGGGTAGAGATAATTTAGGTTTTAGAGACAAAGAATTAGAGAGAAAACTGATTTTGAAGATGAAAGGGTTTATGAAATAAGAAAGAGATTCTCGGTTTATATCCCTGACCCGACAGACTCGGTCGACCGAGATGATTCCAGTAGCATCTTCGGTCGAGGGTTCTCTAAATTCGGTCGACCAAGGTCACAATTCGGTCGACCGACTCTGTGCTCGGTCGTCCGAGATATTCATCATATTCCTGCACACTTAATACACAAATCAGTCCTGGAATTTTGTGATTCCGAGGCAACGCCTTAAATATTCAAACTTTTCTACGCTAAGGGGCTTTGTGAATATGTCCGCAAGTTGTTCATCGGTGCAAATAAAGTTTATGCAAACATCACCTTTTACAACATGATCACGAATGAAATGATGTTTGATTTCTATATGCTTAGTTCGGGAATGCTGAATGGGATTCTTTGTCAAATTGATTGCACTAGTATTATCACACAAGATCGGGACATGATGAAATGCAAGTCCCAAAGTCCACAAGTGTATGCATCATCCATAAGATTTGAGCACAACAACTACCGCGGCTATATATTCCGCTTCGGTGGTGGAAAGAGATACACTTGCTTGTTTCTTGCTATACCAAGAGACTAATGCATGACCAAGAAATTGACAATGCCCACTAGTGCTTTTGCGCTCAATACGACATCCCGCATAATCGGCATCCGAATAACCTATCAAATCAAAAGATGCACTTCTAGGATACCATAACCCATAATCATATGAACCAATAAGATATCTAAATATGCGCTTAACGGCAACTAGATGAGATTCTTTAGGACAAGCTTGAAATCTAGCACATAAGCATACGGCAAACATGATATCCGGCCTACTAGCGGTTAGATAAAGAAGAGAACCAATCATACCTCTATACCTTGTTTCATCTACCGCTTTACCTTTTTCATCCTTGTCAAGCTTGATGGTAGCACTCATAGGTGTGTTGCTTTCCTTAGCACCATCCATACCAAACCTTTTGAGTAGTTCTTTAGTGTACTTGGCTTGGTTGATGAAAATTCCTTCATCGGTTTGCTTGATTTGTAATCCAAGAAAATAATTGAGTTCTCCCATCATGCTCATTTCGAATTCATTTTGCATAAGCTTAGAAAATTCTTCACAAAGCACTTCATTAGTAGAACTAAAAATAATGTCATCTACATATATTTGCACAAGTAAAATATCATGAGATGCATTTGTTTTAATGAAAAGTGTAGTGTCTACAAGTCCTCTTGAAAAACCAATAGAAATGAGAAATTTGCTCAAACGCTCATACCAAGCACGAGGAGCTTGTTTTAAACCATACATAGCTTTTGTAAGTTTATAAACATGGTTTGGAAATTTTTCATGCAAGAACCCGGGAGGTTGTTCAACATATACTTCCTCCTCAATAAAACCATTTAGAAATGCACTTTTAACATCCATTTGAAAAAGTTTGATACCTTTAAAACATGCAAAAGCAAGAAGCATTCTAATGGATCCAAGTCTAGCCACGGGAGCAAAAGATTCCTCAAAATCAATACCCTCTTCTTGATTGAATCCTTGGGCAACAAGTCTAGCTTTGTTTCTAATGATCTCACCAAGTTCATCAAGTTTATTACGAAAGATCCACTTGGTTCCAATAATAAGGTGATCAATAGGTCTAGGAACTAAAGTCCAAACTTGATTTCTTTCAAATTGATTTAGTTTCTCTTGCATAGCTAAAATCCAAAAATAATCACATAATGCTTCATGAATGTTCTTAGGTTCTATAGATGAAAGTAAAGCAAGATTGTCAATGAAGTACCACCTTGTTTTGACACCTTCGGATGGATCACCAATGATTTGCTCTTGTGGGTGATCTTGCTTGTAAATCCAATCCTTTGGTAGCTCATTTGTTGAAGGATCATTGCTTTGAGTAATATGGGGATTATCTTGAGTGATTTCAATGTCCTCCTTATCCTTAGGATTATCATCAAACATAGGAGCTTGTTGGATTTGATTTACACCTTCCAAAGGCATACCTATATCATCATCATCTTTTGTAGATGTGTAAATGTTAGATTCATCAAATGATACATGCATGGACTCTTCAATACACATGGTTCTCTTATTGTATACCCTATAAGCCTTTTTGTTAGAAGAATAGCCAAGAAATATTCCTTCATCGGATTTCTTGTCAAATTTTCTGATGTTGAGCACAAAGCATTTGCAACCAAAAACTTTGAAATATGATATTGTGGGAATTTTTCCAAAAATAATCTCAAAAGGAGTTTTTCCAACAAAAGGTCTCATAAAAACTCTATTTACAATATGACAAGCGGTGTTCACGGCTTCGGCCCAAAAATATTTTGGTAAAGAATTTTCACAAAGCATAGACCTAGCCATTTCTTGTAGAGTTCTATTTTTCCTTTCAACAACTCCATTTTGTTGAGGCGTTTGAGGAGCCGAGAAATTATGAGAAATGCCATATTCATTACAAAACTCTTCAAAGAATTTATTGTTGAATTCTCCTCCATTATCACTTCTCAAGGAAACAAGTTTTAGCTCAAGAGTATTTTGTACCTTTTTGAAAAGATTTGAAAACTCATGAAAAGTGTCATCTTTGTGTGCAAGAAAAAGTACCTAAGTAAATCTTGAAAAATCATCCACAATTACAAATACATACCTCTTACCACCTAAACTAGTGGTCCTCATTGGTCCAAAAAGATCAAGATGAACAAGTTCAAGAGGTTTAGAGGTGGAAACCATTTGTTTAGGCTTAAAAGACGTTTTTGTTTGTTTGCCAAATTGACATGCATCACAAAGACGGTTTTTCACATATTTCATTTTTGGAAGCCCACGCACTAGCTCTTTTTGAGGAAAGCTTATTTAAGAGATCCATGCTTACATGACCAAGCCGACGGTGCCACAAGAAGGCATCATCTTCATTTATGGATAGACATTTAAAATCACATGCAATAAGATCATCCAAGGCAAGCATATAAACATTTCCGGTTCTATTTGCCACTAGTACATTTTCATGAGATGAGCTATCAATTATAGAACAAGTCTTTTTTGCTAAATGTAACATCAAACCCATTATCACAAAGTTGGCTAATGCTAAGCAAATTATATTTAAGACTATCAACAAGAAGAACATTCTTAACAAGAGTTGAAGAATCTTTACCAACATTCCCAATGCCAAGAATTCTACCTTTCTTTTTGTCTCCAAAAGTGACATAACCTTCATGGATGGGCTCCATGTCTTTGACTAATGCGGCATCTCCGGTCATATGGCGACAACATCCACTATCAAGGAACCATTGAGCCGGAGTGTTTACTTTGCTAGAAAGTACCTAAGACAAAAAAAGAAGGAGTGACTTTTGGTACCCATATTTGTTTGGGTCCTTGGGGGGTTAGATACGATACGCTTGATTCTCCATATAGTCTTAACTCCCATTTCAATCTTTCTTTTCACAAAACATCTAGTGCTAGTGTGACCAAATTTTCCACAATAAGTGCAACGAATAGATGGCTTATAATATTTGTAACTATGCACATGGTATCTCTTTTGTTTATGTGATGAACTAGCAAGCACAAAGTGATTTGTAGGTGGTCTAGAAGAGCTAGCAATATCAATATGACATGAATGTGAATATCCTACTCCATGTTTATGGGAAGTACTAGCATGCACAAAATGATTTCTAGATGGTCTAGAAGAGCTAGTAATATCAATATGACTAGGATGTGAATATCCTAATCCATGTTTATCATTTGAAGTCCGTTGCATACAAAGAAGATGATCAAGATCTTTTGTTCCTTTTGAGAATTTATCAACAAGAGAAGTAAGTTCAACAACTTTGCTTTTCAAGCTATCAAACTCAACAAGCTTGGATTCTAGAGAAGATAATTTATCATATGCTTCATGATACTTTAATGATGAGGAGTTGCAAGTAGCAATAGGTTTCTCATTTTCAACTTTAAAACAATCAACATCATCACATAGTTTTTTGTTTTCATCAAACAATCTAGACTTATCTTCAAGCAAGGAATCAATTTTTAACTTCATTTCATAGTTTTGCTTTGCACATTTTCTTAATTGATCATACATGTCACATAAGAGCTCATTAGGATCATCCTCATTATCATCACAAGAATTTGAAATTGAAGGAGAAAGATGTACCTCATTACCAAAGGCCATGAAGCAAATATTTGCATTTTCTTCTTCTTCTTCATTTTCACTTCCATCTTGATCCCATGTGCCTATCAAGCCTTTGGCATTCTTGGATTTGAAGAATTTTTTTCTTTTTTATCTTCCTTTGGCTCTCTTTCTTTGATGGATGGGCACTCTCCTATGAGATGTTGGTTGCTTCCACATTCATAACATTTCATGCCATTTGGATTTTGTTTTCTTTTATTTTGGAGGAATCTCCTTCCTTTTCCGGAGAACATTTTCTTCATGCGCTTTACAACTAAAGCCATTGTCTCATCATCTAAATTTATATCTTCTTCATCACTTGATTGATTGGATTCATCTAGATCAAGAATAGTCTTTAGAGCAAGACTTTTCTTTGCTTTTTCAACATGATCATCCTTTTTTATGAGTAAGCTCATAAGTGAGAAGAGAACCAATGAGCTCTTCCGTTGGATATGTTTTCAAGTCTTTGGCTTCTTCAATGACAAGAGCTTTGCCTTCCCAACTTTTTGGAAGAGAGTTGAGAATTTTTCTATTCATTTCACCCATTGAATATTCCTTTCCATATGACCTCAACCCATTTACCACATTTGTGAACCGAGTATTCATCTCATTGATAGTTTCACTTGGCTTCATAGTGAAAAGCTCATATTCCCTTACAAGCATATTGAGCTTAGATTCTTTCACTTGATTTGTTCCTTCATGAGTGACTTCCAAGGTTTTCCACATTTTGTGGGCGGATTTGCTTCCACGAACTCTATTGTACTCATCCGGATTGAGAGCACAACTAATGATGTTCATTGCTCTATAATTGAGAGTCATTTTCTTTGACTCATCTTCATTTAATTCATTGTCCAATTTTGGCATTTGAACACCATCCACCAACTTCATAGGAACATAAGGACCTTCTTCAAAGATATGCCATAAAGTATAGTCTATAGAACACACATAAATCTTGAAGCGGTCTTTCCAAGCATTGAAATTATTTCCATCAAAAAAGAGGTGGTCGATTTGTGGAAGATCCCTCTAGATAAGCTAAAGCGGAATTCATGGCCATTATCTTTTCTTCTAGTGATTAAACTAAAGATGAAGACGAGGCTCTGATACCAATTGAAAAACACAAGAGGGGGGGTGAATTGGGTTTTTATACAAATTTGCTTCTTTTTCTTGAGATAAAGAGATATGGAACTAATATATGAAGCTTTGTAGAAATGAAGCAATGAGAGCAAGACAAGTGATTTAGAGTGGTTCGATTCACAAAGAATCTACGTCCACTACCTTGAGTATCTCCCAAGGATTTCCAACAATTTCACTAAGAAAAAGGCTTGTTACACTTGTGGCTAACTCACTAAGAGTTTTACACACAACCACAATTTACTCACTCACAAAGAGTACTTTCCCACACTAAGTAGGTTTAGACACAAGAATACCCTATCACTAAGAAAGGGAAGGATGAAGATATAATGATACAAATTCTTCACTCACAAGTGGAGTAAATATACCTTTGAAGATCTTTACTTTAATGCTCTTGAACTTTTGTATTCAACACTTTTTGTCTTGCTTGTATAAAGATTGATTTTTGGACTTTTTAAATCATCAAAAGGAATAAATGCTTTTTGATATCTAGAGCTTTTAAGAATATTCAATGTAGATTTGTCAAGGTTCTTGTTGGAAGAATATTCAGCTTTAGTGGTCTTTATAGATTTCAAAAAGCGTCCCAAAAAAAGCGACTTTAAAAGCGGTCGGATAACGGCTAGTTTTTTGCAGAGCTCGGATGACCGAAACAAGTCTCGGATGACCGACTTGGAGCAACTCGGTTGACCGACCAGAAACTCGGTCGACCGAACCATAATCTCGGTCGACCGACCCAAGCTTAGGTCGACCGAACTTTGACAGAACAACTCTCAGTAAATCCTTCGGTTGATCCGAGAAAATCTCGGTTGACCGAGTTTTCAGAGTATGAGAGATGATGTTTTGACCTTTGTTTTGAAATCTCTTGAAGACTAAAAGGTTTTCCCAAAATGTAATAAAAAGAATACTTGGAAAACTTTTCTAAAGGACTTAACTTTAAAATCAAGGGCTTTTTGAATATAAGATCAATTTTGAAACTTTATCCTTTGAAAACAAGTTTATAAAACGTGCAAGACTTTAGTGTTGTATGCTTAAGTTCATAAGAGCATTTTGGTTAGAGCTTGTAAGATAACGACAAATAAAACTAGAAGCTTTCCTAACCAAACCTAAGTCTTCAATCTTCAATCTTCAATCTTCAATCTTGTTGATATGTGCCTTGAAGGTCTTGATTGTAGCTTGATTGAAGTACTTAGTGCTTCCACAATGAGTTTCATTATTCTATCACAAAGATGTAAGACATTAAACATAACATCAAATGTTTGTCTATTATCAAAAATCGAGTTTGTTCGCCCTTAGGGCTTACAAATATAACGTGCGAGCGCACGTATTCGCACGTAGATGATCCTAGTCTTTTATAAAAGAAAGAATAAATATTTGTCCAGAAATTATTAAAATATATAATATACTAAAATATTTCACTTAGTAAATCAGACTATTAATTTTTTTATTATTTGCAATAGGGTAATATCTTGATTTTTAAATTCATCGTTATTTATTGATAATTTTGAAATTGATATGTAAATTGTGCCCTGAGTATTAGAAATTATAATTATCATTTTTATGTCTAAAATTGTGATATTTTCACAAAAATAATGGAAAAATGCAATACTCCCGAACTATCTACCTTACTATCAAAAGTGAATACGAAGATAACTATTATTTTTTAAACGAAACAAATATGTACTCAAATCTTAATCCAGGGGCACATTAATACTAAAGAAGCGGTGATAATTTCTTTATCGAATCTTGAGATGAATCAACTTAGAATTTATAACTTTGAGCTACTAGAAAAAAATATTACAATAACATGTAATGTTGGAGGATTTTTTTACTAAGGCAGGGGTAGTGAGTGAGGATTATGTTAGGGCTTCCACTCCTAGTTATACGCCGGTGCCGGTTTGGTACGATGTGGAGCAGACGATGAATGTTTAGTTTCCGGTTGATCCAGGTCTAGTGTTCCACATGCATCATGGTCTTACTTGTGGTTTTGGCTTGGATTCACCGTTGGTGTTTGAGAATGGCGCGGCGGCAGCGTCATCATATGTCTCTAAGAGGAGCTGGCGATGCAAATGCTTCAGCGATTGTGAGAGGGAAGAGGAGGGCGGTGTCGATGGAAGTGGTGGCTCTTCATGAGGCCACACATAAAAAGCATAGAAAGATGATAAACAAAAAATAGGGAGTTAGCTGCTAGGTCTAGAGAGCGAAAATAGGCTTATACGGTAGAATTGGAGTCACTTGTGACTAATTATGAAGTGGAAAAAGGTAAGACGATATGGGACGAGGACGAGATAGCCAGGGAGAGGTATAAGCAGCTCATGGAGAACCTGATACTTGTGGTAGAGAGGCGAATACCGTTTCCACCCAGAGTGTTGCACAAGTCGAACTCCTTCGAGGTTGGCGTAATAGGAATTATAGGAAAAAATCTTTACTATCAGTTAGGAATATCTAGTTTATTAGAGGATTACTACGTTAATTATTACTTTCGTTTCCACTAGATGTCATATCCTCTAATAATTCCCAAGCTTCATCTGGTGGTTTACCCATTATACTACCCCCACTTGCTGCATCAATCATATTTTTAGTGGGTTCATTCATGCCATTATAAAATATTTGGATTTGCATCCAGAATGGGACCTCATGATGTGGACACTTTCTTAAATTTTCTTTATATCGTTCCCAAGCCTCATATAAAGTTTCCCCAACTTCTTGATTAAAATTAGTTACCTTATTCCTTAACTTCATGGTTTTAGCTGGTGGAAAATTCTTATTTAGAAATTTAGAAGCTAATTGATTCCAAGTAGTTATTGAGCTAGGGAGGGAAGAGAATTTAACCAAGCCTTAGACTTATCTTTTAGGGAAAAGGGAAAAAGTCTTAATCTTATAGCATCATCACTTACCCCATTTTGCTTAAAAGTGTCGCAAATTTCTAAGAAATTAGATATATGAACATTAGGATCTTCATTAGGCAAACCATAAAATTGGACACTTTGTTGCACCATTTGAATTACAACAGGCTTAATTTCAAAATTATTAGCAGCTATGGCAGGTCTTAAAATAGCATGATGTAAGTCATCTACCTTAATAGTAGCATAATCTCTTAGAGTTTTAGGTGGTTCTTGATTATTAAGAGCAATATCATTAATACCGTCATTTGCCATTTTAATCCTAGATTGCATGCAAAAATAAGTTCAATCAAAGAATTAAAAAAAAATAAAATAAAAAAAAAACAAGAAATTGAAAAAGAATAATATTAAATAAAACAAAGAGTTAAAAAATTCTTCTTACCCCTCCTTTGTTGTAAGAAGACACGAATTCTTCTTCTTACCTCGCCTATGCTTAAGAAAATTTTTCCTCCTGTTTAAGAATATATATTTTTTTTTATGAAAAACAACAATAGAAAATATTAGTAAGACAATAAAAAAAAAAAAAATATTAATAAGTAAAGAATGGTCTAATCTCATAATTTTTAACAACTATATGATATTAATTAAATAATCCCCGGCAACGGCGCCAAAAACTTGATGCACAAAATCCTAGCAAGTGAACTAGTGTCCAGTTGAGTATATAAGTAAGACAAGTGTCGATCCCACAGAGATTATAATTAAGTACCAAAATTGTTTATTATCCTAATTTAGACTTACAAATATTTTTGAGAGTTTTACTAACTAATGCTTAAGATTAAATAACGACTAAATTAAACAAATAAGAAAGAAGATATCAGAGAATGAGAGAAGGGTTGATTAGGACATTGATCCAACTTGTTTTCCCAATGATTAGTTTAAAAGATTCCCTTTTTAATTTGTCAAATTCCCTTAAATTTATCCTAATTCAATAACGGTAAAATTCCCTAATCTAGGTTTTATTCAATTCCTTGCAATAAACCCCCTAATCTCAATTAACAAAAACCATATGTCTATGTGAAATTGATTAATGAGACAGCATTAACGATTTATGGAATTCCCCAATTTCAATCCCTGTAGTTATCTACTTTTGGAAACCGCTCAATAGAAACCGAATCTATTCCTAGTTAGTTTTACTACGAGTTATTATTACTTAGTTCCTAATTAATTACTTCACCTCCCGGTCCTTCGCAATTAAATTATGAGATCATGTGTAGAGTGATCAAATCCATACAAGCATTAAACACACCATAAAAATAATTAATAAAATAGGGATTAAGGGAATATTGAACACAATATTAAGGGAAAAATAATAAACTAAATCATTGTTCCAACGAAGTTTTCACAAGCCTAATCAACTAGAAAATTTAGCCAATCATCATGTAGCAACCAACCATAGCAATTAATTTAGACATGAGAAAATTATGAATCAAGAAAATAATAATAAGAGTAAGTTTTAGATTACAACTTGTTGTCGAAATTATATGAAAAAGTGATGAGGTGATGATTGCTCAATGGTGATTGGTGAATGATGAAGGCTTGCGGCTGGTCTTCTTTTCTTCTTTAGGCGGGGTGCGGATTGGCTGCCTTTGTGCGGCTCCTTTGGTGTTTCTCGCAGCTGCTTGGGGTCTTGCGGCTCCTTGTGATGGTTGATGCCGGGCTGATTTAGGGTGTGTCTTCTTTAGGGCTTCATGCCCTCTTTTATAGAGATGTGAATAGGTGCTAACCCTTTTCTTCTCAGCTACT
Organism: Vinca minor; assembly: GCA_026122235.1. NCBI lineage: Eukaryota > Viridiplantae > Streptophyta > Magnoliopsida > Gentianales > Apocynaceae > Vinca > Vinca minor. Next base: position 446,842 of record JAOCZM010000168.1, read on the forward strand.
TGTTCTTGTGGCCCAAGGCTCATAGTCTTTGTTTCCTATTACATCTCTGACTTTGTTTCCAATTAATAGACTTTCCTACAAAAATAAATCTAAGAAAATATAATATAATCCTAAAATAAATATTCTTAATAATATGTTTCTATTTAGCATATAAAAATACCTAAAATATATATATCAAATCAAAATAAATATATTAAGAATTTAATATCAAATTGACTCTAAAATATGGAAATATAATATTCTTTAGGTAAAAACTAAGTGGAAAGTAGTATAATTTATATAGAAAATATGAGTTTATCAAATCTCCTTCATGGGAGCAACTGTAAATGTGGAGATGAAAGGGGATATATGAAGCTCCATAGTTGGGGGGTTTGCAGAAAGAAGACAAGCTTTTCTTGTCGTGTACAGTGGTTGTTAGATTTCCCTTCCCCTTTCATGCTTGGTGGAAAGGAAATAAAATTTGACTAATTTATCTTCCAATTCCTTTGTTCTCTAAATTCTTCAATTTAAGTACCCGAATGAAATTATATAAGAACACCGCAGTGATGGAATTTATTAGGTGGATAGTTTAAAGTTTTACATTTAACAAAAACTTTACTAAAATATCACGTGCGAGGGCACGTAGTTCATCCTAGTCTTTTATAAGAGAAATAAGAAATATTTGTCTAGAAAGTATTACCTTATATAACGTACAAAAAAAATCTAATTATGTAAATCAGACTCTTAAATTTTGTGTTAGTTGTAATAAGGCAATACCATAATTATCAATTCAACGCTATTAAATGTTTATTTTGAAATGAATTGGTAAATTGTGCACAATGTATTAGAAATTAAAATTATCTTTTTTTATGACTACAATATGATATTTCCACAAAAACAATGAAAAAAAGAATTACGAGAGAGGAAAGAAGAAGAAATAAAAGATGTTTTAATATTTTATTCAAAAACTTGTCACTACAAGAAAACTGTGTAACAGGGACGGACATTTCCGTCGCTAATCCGTCACTAAACTCAGTTTAGCGACCGATTACCGACCGAATGACGTGGTCGTGTATTTTTCGTCGCTAAGCAAAATACAGACCGAATACCGACGGACAAAATAGCAACCGAATATTCGGTCGGTAAATAGCGACCGAATACCGACCGCATGGTCAACATTGTTGACTTTTGACTTTGACTGGGTAACGACCGAATACCGACGGAATATCTAGCGACCGAATATTAGGTCACTATTTATCGATCGAATGGTCAACATTGTTGACTTTTGACTTTGACTTGGTAACGACCGAATACCGACGGATAATTAGCAACGGAAAAGTGGGTCACCATATACCGACCGAATGGTCAACATTGTTGACTTTTGACTTTGACTGAGTAACGACCGAATACCGACGGATAATTAGCAACGGAAAAGCAGGTCACCATATAGAGACCGAATACCGACGGTCTGGTCAACATTGCTGACATTTGACTTGACCCAGGAACGACCGAATAGCGACGGATACTTAGCAACGGAAAAGAGGGTCACCATATAGCGACCGAATACCGACGGTATTTACCGTCGCTAAATTGTTGTTATTTAAAAAAATAAAAATTGAATTTAATTAAATCCCTATTACAGAACACAGCAGAAATAGCAGCAATAACCAAAATGCTAATAACCAAAATGCTCACAACCAAAATGCTCACAATCAATTCTCATTACATTAAATACTCACAATCAAAGTGCAAACTTCTTATTACAACACTCAAAATTAAAGTGCACATTTTGAATAACAACACTCACAATCATAGTGTGCACCTTACATTACAACTCACAATCAAAGTGTACACATTACATTACAAAGCTCACATTCAAAGTGCACACTTTGAATTATCAAAACTCACAATCAAAGTGTGCACATTACATTGCAACACTCACATTCAAAGTAATTTATTTCATTTATCAAAACTTACAATCAAAGTGTGCATTTCTCATAAACTTCTTGATGTCAGTCATATGCATATCCTTGAAAATGCATGAGTTGCAATCTGCAAAATTTAAGAATCAAATTATTATGACAATAAAATTTGTACTTTGAATTATGTTAAAAAGTTATACAATATGACAATTAATTTATTATAATAAAATACCAAAAAAAAAAACAACAAATATGACTCACTTTCAATATGTGGAATTCCAAGAGAAGCGAGAAATCTTAATCATTGTAAAACATCATCGGTCATTAATTCATCCTCTTCTTCAGAATTGTCATCTCCCGACATAATTTCATCATCGTCATCGTCATCATCTTCATAACCACGGCTCGAACCGGGCACAAGTACAACTTCAATTTCCCCTGACCGGTGTGCAAGTTGACCAACTTCAGTAATAGTTGGATCAATGCGACTGGTATCCTCCTCGCGTACTTCGTCCTGATACGGTACCGGAACACCAGGAACGTCAAATAGACGTGGTTTGGAACGTCATACAGCCAACCAATCAGCCCTAGATGATGTCTTACTACCCGGATAAGGTGTGTAGTAGACTTGTTGACATTGGGAAGCAAATACAAATGGATCGTAACCCTGGTAGGTTCTTTTCCTATGGATTTCTACAAGTTTATATTGAGGATGCACTCTTAAACCTCGATTTGGAGTAGAATCAAACTAGTCACATTTGAAAAGAATAAGTTTTTGGTCAGGTATTCCAGCAAGTTCAACCTCAATTACTTGCTTCAACTCACCGTAATAATCTCCTTTAACCCATACCCCGCTGTTTGTCGTTCCTTTTCCATCGCTGTGGGCTTTGGTGTGAATTCTATAACCGTTAACAAAGTAACCGGTGTATGACATCACTCTCCTTGACGGGCCCCAAGACAGATTTTTCAACAAAATTTCGGAATCTTCCTGAAGGCTATGTATCTGTTGAGCAATAAAAGTTAAATTATTTTAATTATGCATTCTTATTACAAGTACATTTCTACACAATACCAACTTACATGAGTTCCAAACCATTTGGAAAAATCATTATAAACCCGACTTTGAAGTTCTTCCTCCGTTATCTGCGGGGTTCGTTCATTTACTTGACTAACAAATTTCCTGAGTTACAAATTAAATGACAGTATTATTGAAGGGATTCATGGGCGGAAACTCGTTCCAAACACCCATGGATCCTCCCCTGAAGGATCCGCTCATATGAAACGAATCGAAAATAGCGGTAAAAACTTACATTTTACGGATTCAAGAAGTCGCTTCTTGAATGGAGGATGGCGTTTCTTGGATGCTAATCGCCACCAATTGATCTCTCTTGCGGAAAGTCCCTCTAACGGTATCCACGCGACTAAAGCGGGCAGCGATTGCTAGCTCTTCGTCTTTTTCTGCTTTTTCGGGAATTAGAGAGAAAAGGGAGAGGCTGAAACGAAATCGATTTCGGGTTTCTTGGTTAATTTCAGCTAAAAGAATTAAGGTCTGGGGTTTCGCCAAGAGTTTATTATATAGGGTGTGAGAGTTTGTTCCCGAACAAACTCTCACGTCCCTCAACTCCTCTCGGCAATCGGAGTCCTCAACTCCCACGTCCCCTTAGACTCTGCATGGTAGTGGGAGTCCTTATCGGATAATCACTCCCACGTAATCCCAGCTATAGGTAAAATACCGAAATTGCCCCCTATCTCTAATTCGAATAATAAAAACTTTATTATTTCCGAGAAAGACAAATGTCGGATACAATGAACCTAGACACATTCTAGATTCATTGAATCCGGACATAAAGCTCGTTAGCTCGTCTATGCGTGTGACCACGTAGGTTCATCTCTCAATGGCAATGAAAACACACTTAGTAGTAGTGTGAGTCCATAAATCACAAGCGGTCCCTAGCAGGACATTGTGACTACCCAAAGTGAATGAATATACAACGGAACCTAATATCAATCCACTATTTAATCCCTTTGTCTCGCGATATCCTTATTAAGCATAAGGCATGGTGGTCGTCACCCTTATTAAGCTTAATTATATTTATGCTCGATCTCCAGGTAGACTGTTTCGACAAATAGCATTTGATAACCACTTTATCAAACACATTTGAGCACGGCCATGCATTTAAACAGTCTTTTCCCTATCGAGGGCCCATGGATATCTCTCTCAATAATAGAGAGGGACAAATTCCTTACAATGTCTCTCACATTCAAGCTATGATAGGACACTACATCCGATCATCAGTCGTATTGATTACTCTGTTACAAGTAACGTCCGACTGAGTCAAAACGTGGCTCCATTCATACTAGAATCAATGAAGACATAAGGTCTAAGGATTCTAAAATAGTATTGAGGAAGTAATACTTATGACTTAAGACCATGAAGTATTACTTCTCTGACGGATCACGTCCAATACAATGTATCCCTATATATTGCATCTATGATGTGATTTGTATCCATTACACATGATCAGTAAAACAAGATCATCAATCAACAATCATACTAGTTTTATTTCACAGTAATTAAGCATTACATAAAACTAGGGACTTCTAGAATAGTAATTACATAAGCTAATGAGTTTTACTATCAAATCACACATTTGATAATCAAAAGCAAAATTAACTATTCAATTACTTGCTCAAAAAGATAACAAAACGCACAACATGTGCTAATGGTCCTAGGGCACTACTAACAATTATTATTTGGCCACTTTTAATTATATAACAAAAATGAAGCAAATAGATAAGTTTACTTACTGAAGATATGGTTCGACCTCTTCACAATTCATTAGGATATAATTCATTGCTATTTTATAATCTTTATCAGTTAATAAAATCCTTTCATCTTTTCCAAATTATCTTCCGGGTAAGTTGCAAATTGATAATACATCTGGTCCGCTAATCTCGTCTTCACCATTATTTCGCCCAATGGTTGTAACTCTCGTTTTCACGTGGGGTTCGAAATAATAGCTAAAAAACGTAGCAGCTTCTTCGACCAAGTATGCATTGCAAATTGACCCCTCAACTCTAGCCTTGTTCTTTATCTTCTTTTTCAGATGGTGCAAGTATCTAATTAAAACATATGTAGTTAATCACATTGTAAATACGTACATGAAAAATATAATACAAAGATGAGATAACTTAAGACAATGGTTGTTACCTCTCGAATGGGTACATCCACCTAAACTGTACCGGGCCACCAACCTTGGCTTCGTGCGGAAGGTGAATCGGCAAGTGTTCCATCACATCAAAAAATCCCGGAGGAAATATTCTCTCTAACTTGCATAATAAAATAGCGATAGTGTCCTCCAATTCTTGCATATGCGCCACACTCAACTTTGGGGAACACAAATCTCTATAGAACAGACTAAGTTCAGCCAAGGGTCCCCAAACATTTGCCGGTAGTACTTCTCTAAGTGCTATAGGGATAAGTCTCTCCAAGAATACATGAGAATCGTGACTCTTCATTCCAGACATTTTCAACTCTTTCATATCAACGCATCGCGCCAAATTCGATGCATATCCATCTGGGAGCCCTAATTCTTTAACCCACTGCAAAACCATTTCTTTTTTAGGCTTGGTAAGAGTGGAACATGCCTTCGGTTTTGTTGCTTTACCTCGGCTATCGTGTTTAATATTCAATTCCGGGCGATTGCAATACCTTTCAACATCCGCTCTAACTTTAACATTGTCTTTAGTTTTACCTTTCACGTCCATCACAGTGTTAAAGACATTATCAAACATTTTTTTCATTATGCATGACATCAATGTTGTGTCTTATCAAAAGTGTCCGCCAATAAGGTAAGTCCCAAAATATACTACGTTTAGCCCAACTATGATCCCGTCCCCTCGCCTTGCTCTTTACCGATCTCTTCAGTTTGTATCGGTAATTTTTTTGATAATCTCTAACTCTAAGGAACATTTCATGACCACTAAGGCGAGTCGGCGAGTCTCGCTCTCTCTTGTCGCGGTCCTTTCGAATCCCTTTGCATCTTTTCTAAAAGGATGATCGGGTGACAAGAATCATCTCGTGGCAATCGAACCACGATTGTTTCCCTCCAGACTGCAAATGGAACGCTTGTGTTTCCTCCATACAATATGGACAAGCGTGAATGCAGCTCTACTCCATCCACTCAACATTCTATATGCTGGGAAATCACTAATTGTCCAAAGTAATGAAGCCCTGGTATATTCGGTCGCTCAGAAGAAAATCTCAACACTTATAAATTTCTGAAAATAAAGATCCAACGCACTGGACAAGACGACGCCGTTTCGGCATGTAACATTAGCGACCGAATAGCGACCCTTTCGGCATATTCGGTTGCTATTATTTTCCCGGATTCCGTTTTTTATAATATAGCGAGGTTTTTAAAGATATATAGTAACCTTTTGCCTATTTTATTTCATCATTAATGAGCATTTATTAAAATTTTAGTTACACTACTTAATAATTCACACAAATGTCAACACAAATATTTTACTTGAATTGTTCTGCTTCAGGTCTATACAGGTATTTTGTCAAAAGGTATAAGTTTACTTGTTTCACTATTCAGGTTAATGTGTACATATGTATAAGTATACTTTTTACTTGTTTCACTATTCAGGTTTTTATACATCTTTAAAAACCTTGCTATTTTATAAAAAAAGGGAATCCGGGAGATTTTACCGACCGAAGTACGACCGGTATATCCGTTACTGTACATAGCGACGGAAAAGAACGTTTCGGTCGCCATTCGGTCGCAATTAAGCCTCGATCTAAATCCGTCTCTACTACGTCGCTAAACCCTAACCCTAAACCCTAAGACGGTCGCTATTCGGTCGGTATGAAGCCAATTTTCCAGTAACAGAACAGGGTCACTATATAACAGACCCCCTGCACAGAAAACAATCAGCTATCTTCCATTCAAAACAAAACATAAACCAATCAGCTCTCTTCCATTTCAACAGAAAACATAAGCAAAAATGCAAATTCCAAAATAATCACAAAACTTAACTTAAAAAAAAGCATTAAAAGCTAACAATAGTTACAAATTGATACAAAATTAACTAAATAGTCTATTGACTCCCCAAAACATCATCGACAGTTAAAGGGTCGTCGTCGTAGTCTGATTCTAACTCATCGTCTAAGATGCTACTCAATTTGCTCTCTATCTCTGAGGCACTTAATACAACCTGGTCCCTATTTGTTAAAATTTCAGCTAACATACTAGCTAGACCCTTGTTTCTCTTCTTTTCCCTCATCTTGAATTCTCTTTTTTGCTCGGCTAGTTTTTTCTTAAAATCTTCTTCCATTTCGCTCCGCATTTGGACCATGTCTGACTGCGACACCGCCTGACTGCCTCGCTTCATTGTCTTTACTACGTCACTAAAGGAACCGAGTCCTTGGACACGGCCCTTTCTTATCCCACCCGCAGCCTCATCAGACAACTCAATCTGCGTCGGCAAATCCGGAGGAGGCAGTTCGGCTTGAGTTGCTTTGTTGGCGGCGTCATTATAAACCTTGTGGAACACCCGCTGTCAAAAAAATTGTCATTAGGATATTACATTAAATAACTAATATCAAAAAAGGAAAAACGGTAATTATATACTTACAGACAACTCTCTACAATCTACATCAACCCATTCGCCTTTCTTTGGCCCGACATGGTGTTGATGAACATGATCGTAACTGGCCGAGAATGGGACTGCATGTCCGGCCTCCTTTTCCTGTTAAACAAATTCATTAAATACGAACAAAAAACACATACAATATAAGAATACGTAAATTAATAAAGATCCCGTACCAGTCTCATGTGGTGCTCAATGTGGCTGAGCGAACCTCCCGTGTGCTTCATCGGGCCTTTTCCACCCCTCCCTTCTTTCCGGTTTTTTGCTGCTTGTGCCGACTTGGCTTTAAATTCCGGAGTCTTCCAGTACTCTTCAAGTCGCGCCCAATCCGTCTCAGAAACCCATTTCTGTTTCTTATTTTTTTCCGTGCGTCGCTCATAAGGACGATTAGTCTCCTCGTCAGTATGGTACGCCAACCTGTCTTGACGCCATCCTCATGCTCAGGAGCCCAACGATACTTTTTCTGCAATTTGAAATAATGTTAGATAACTAAATTCGAATACTTCTAAATTTAAAGACTTCTAAATCAAAAGACTTCTAAATTCAAACTTATTTTCTAATTTACTTACCTTGAACTCGTCCCACCACAAATTTTCTTATTCTTGGGGAACATCCTTGATGGTGCTATATACCCCCTTGAAACGATCTTGAAAAATTGAAGTAATTGCGGCGGAACAGCTGGATGTCAACCTGAAACTATAATAGCAAACAAAAAAATTGATTAGTTACTATAATGACGACAAGTAGTATAATTAGCTTAAAGGAAATAAATTAGTTACTTACGTGCGAGGGTAGGGCTGCGAGGGAGAATACGCGTATCTCACGTGGGCGCAACTCCGCTTGAGATCGAGCGCTGCACTGTGGAGCAGTCGATCGGTGAGTCGCCGATCCCGCTACGGCGTAGACTCGGTCGCGTGTCTTGCCGCAAACGCATCCCGAGATGTCCGTGCATCATCGACTGTGATGGAGGTGTCGTAGCAGGGCACGGGAGCGGATCGCGGTGTCTCCACCAAATCTGGTGGTGAACCAGGCTGGGAAGTGGAGGCCGGAGTAGACGTGGCTGGCGAACCAAATGGTAAGGCTACTCGTATACCTTTCCTTGGCGGCATCTCTGAAATACACGGAAAGAATAAAAACTTATGTGTTACAATATTAATATTAATACATATTGTACAATATTATGCATTAATTTTCAAATGATAAACACAACCAAATTCCGCCAATTTACATTGAATAATATATGCAATAATATAATGTACTCCCTCAATTTCATAATATAAGAACATATAAGAATGGCGTTTTCACCCTTCCAACCATAATTTGAACATTGAAGGTCTAAGCAGCAGTTTCTAGTATTCATTTCATAAGTAGATAAAACAATGAAGCTATCCTAAGAAGTCCAAGAAATTCTATGATTCGGGTAATATATAAAAGTATCTAGCAAGAAATGCTCATTGTTTTATTGCAGTTTTACAATCATTTGCAATCAAATGTGAAGTTTAGATCCAAGATTGAGGTTTATTACTTCATCGAAACTGGCAAACGTCCTAATCAAGGCGATACAAAAGCAATGAGAAATTATATATATTCTTGATTTCCCTCCCAAAATATATATTGGAGATGATCAAATTCCTAAAGATCGTATACATAGATAGATGGGCTGCTAAATTAGGCTTGGAAGCATGGTCTTGGTTTAGGTTTTCTTTCCTGGAATAGCAATAAACGTGATCAGATTAGAGGAACAAACTTAATTATTCATCAAAAAGAAAAGGAAAAAGGATAAATAAGAGTATCAAACTTGGGAAGTTTCTAAATGGGCTGCAGCTTGAAGCTAGGTCAGATGAAGAAATTCCACGTTGTTATCCATATCAAAAAGGAAATATATTTTTTATTTTCGAATAAGACTATCATGAATTTGAATCCTGTCTAGTATATAATATATCTTTCAGTAAAAATTGAAGAATAAAGTTTTATCGTAGTAATAACTTCTAAAAGTTAGCAAAATCGTCTCTTAAGTATGCCTAAATACCAGCTTAATTAAAAGCCAATGTTATGCACATACATAAGACTTTCAAAAAAGCCAATGTTAGAACATAAACATACAAACTTGAAAAAACGAAAAGGAAATTGAAAGACACATAATATTCGAACTACAAACTACATTCATTATGAAACTTTTGATCTTGGAAAAATTTTCACTCTCTTGTCACTGAGCCGTGATTCGTAAGTAAAGTTTGGGATTATTCAGAAAATTTGGCTACTGTTCCAAGGCAGAGAAGTTGCATATTTAGGTAACGCATCAACCACTTGATTTACCTCCCAAAATATGCGTACATGAATAAAATTAATCAATTTCCACTTCATTCAAACAATCACTAACTAGAAATTGCTCAGTCTTCAATTTCTTGGAGGAAACTTTAACTAATTCATGAAAAACTTCAGTCGTGTTAACATATTGCATTTTATTTTCTAAAGAAAAAAAATATAGTATTCTCATTCTCATAGGTATTGCACATTGAAGTTTTAAAAAATCAACAAAAATTCCAGAATAGTTCAAGATAAAAAATCTGCACAAACAAAACACAAAATAATAATAATAATAATAAAACAGAAAAAAAAAATTAACATGAAGGAATAGCAGTGGCGAAGTGGAGGGATGGAGGTGGCGAGGTGGAATGACTTACTGTGGGGTGGCGTCGGAGATGGTGGCTTCGGAGATGGTGGCTTCGGAGATGCTAGGCGGTGGCTTCGGAGATGGTGGCTTCGGAGATGCTAGGCGGTGGCGAAATAGAGGGATGGCAGTCGCGAAGTGGAATGATGGAGGTGGCGAGGTGGAGGGACGGAAGTGGGAAAAGAATTCCGTCGTAGGGATTTAGGGATTTAGGGATTTCGCCTTCCTTTTAAGAAGAAGCTTCTGCCTTCCCTTTTGTTTTTTTTGAGAAACCAGTCTACAAAACGACGTCGTTTTAACACTGTTATAACTTCCGTCGGTATTCGGTCGTTAACTTCCGTCTGTATTTGGTCGCTACAACACACAAAACGATGCTGTTTTGTTTTCTTCATTTATTACTTTAAAAATATAACCGTTATACTTTCCGTCGGTATTCGGTCGGTAATTTCCGTCGGTAATAGGTCGTTAGTTATTCCGTCGGTAGTCGGTCGTTAACATACATAAAACGACGTCGTTTTATTTCATTCATTTATTACTATAAAAATAAACACCGTTATGTTTTCCGACGGTATTCGGTCGTTAACTGCCGTCGATATTCGGTCGTTATATATTCCGTCGGTAAACGGTCGTTAATATCCGTCTGTATTCGGTCGTTAATGGTTAACAAAACGACGGCGTTTCAATTTAGTCAACGGGACTGATTGGGCCTACGGAGGGGCGACGGAATAACGACCGATATGTTTTCAGTTTCTATTCGGTCGGTATTCAGTCATTAAATTTGTGACCAAAATTTTCGGTCGCTATTTAACTGTTTTCTTGTAGTGTGTTTTTTTCCTTTTCTTAACGGATCATTGTGAAAGAAATAATTAGGTCATTGTCTTCACTTGTCTTTTGAGCTACATTTTTCCTAGCTTATGAATTCACATTCTTCAAGGGAATTACATTGTTACACTTTCTGTTCAGTGCATGTACTCAATCAATTTATGAACAAGTAGGCATCATATGTTCGTTAAAAAATATAGATCATAAAAAAACGTTCACTTTAAAAAGTTATTATTTCAATAGATTGCCGTGAAAGTTTTCTACCATTTTCTTTGTTATCTAAATTCTTAAATTTAGGCATGTGAATGAAATATAAGATCACCGCAATGATGGAATTTAATCTATGGATGGTGTGAAGTTTTCCATCTAAGAAAACCTAAACAAAAGTTTACTAAAATATCACGTGCGAGCGCACGTATTCGCACGTAGATGATCCTAGTCTTTTATAAAAGAAAGAATAAATATTTGTCCAGAAATTATTAAAATATATAATATTCTAAAAAATTTCACTAAGTAAATCAGACTATTATTTTTTTTATTATTTGTAATAGGGTGGGTAATAAGTTGATTTTTAAATTCATCGTTATTTAATGATAATTTTGAAATTCATATGTAAATTGTGCCCTGAGTATTAGAAATTGTAATTATCTTTTTTATGACTAAAATTGTGATATTTCCACAAAAATAATGGAAAAATGCAATACTCCCGAACTATCTACCTTACTATCAAAAGTGAATACGAAGATAACTATTAATTTTTAAACGAAACAAATATGTACTCAAATCTTAATCCAGGGGCACATTAATACTAAAGATGCGGTGATAATTTTTTTCTGGAATCTTGAGATGAATCAACTTTGAATCTATAACTTTGAGCTACTAGAAAAAATATTAAAATAACATCTAACGTTGGAGAATTTTTTTACTAAGGCAGGGGCACTGAGTGAGGATTATGTTAGGGCTTCCACTCCTAGTTATACGCTGGTGCCGGTGTGGTACGAAGTGGAGCAGACGATGAATTTTTAGTTTCCGGTTGATCCATGTCTAGTGTTCCACATGCCTCATGGTCCTACTTGTGGTTTTGGCTTGGAGTCACCGTTGGTGTTTGAGAATGGCGTGGTGGCATCGTCTGCATATGTCTCTAAGATGAGCTGGCGGTGCGAATGCTTCAGCGATTGTGAGAGGGAAGAGGAGGGAGGTGTCGATGGAAGAGGTGGCTCTTCATAAGGCCACACATAAAAAGCATAGAAAGATTATAAACAAAAAATAGGGAGTCAGCTGCTAGGTCCAGAGAGCGAAAATAAGCTTATGCGGTAGAATTGGAGTCACTTGTGTCTAAATATGAAGTGGAAAAGGTAAGACGTTATGGGAAGAGGATGAAATAGCCATGGAGAGGTATAAGCAGCTCATGGAGAACCTGATACTTGTGGTAAAGAGGCGAAAACCGTTTCCTCCCAAAGTGTTGCACAAGTCGAACTCCTTCTAGGTTGGCTAAATAGGAATTGTAGGAAAAATTCTTTGCTATCAGTTAGGAATATCTAGTTTAGAAGTTAAGAGTTAGAAGGCCATTAGGAGCTAGAAGAATCTGCTTCATGGGAGCAACTGTACATGTGGAGATGAAAGGGGATATATGAAGCTCCATAGTTGGGGGGTTTGCAGAAAGAAGACAAGCTTTTCTTGTCATGTATAGTGGTTGTTAGATTTCCCTTCACCTTTCATGCTTGGTGGAAAGGAAAATAATAAAATTTGACTAATTTATCTTCCACTTCCTTTGTTCTCTAAATTCTTCAATTTACGCACTCAAATGAAATTATAAAAGATCACCGCAGTGATGGAATTCATTCGGTGGATAGTATAAAGTTTTACATGTAACAAAAACTTTAAAAAAACTTAACTAGAATATCACGTACGAGCGCACGTAGTTGATCCTAGTCTTTTATAAGAGAAATAAGAAAGATTTGTCCAGAAAGTATTACCATATATAATGTAGAAAAAAAACTAATTATGTAAATCTAATTCTTAAAGTTTGTGTTAGTTGTAATAAGGTAATAACATAATTTTTAAATTCAACGTTATTAAATGTTATAATAAAAACTCTAATTATGTAAATCAGATTCTTATATGGGAAAGAAGAAATATTTTTCCAGAAATTATTACCATATATAATATACTAAAAAATCTCACTATGTAAATTAGACAATTAAAATTTTTATTATTTGTAATAGGGTAATAACTTAATTTTTAAATTCATCTTTATTAAATGATAATTTTGAATTTGATATGTAAATTGTGCCCTAAGTATTAGAAATTAAAATTATCTTTTTTATGACCAAAATTATGATATTTCCACAAAAATAATGCAAAAATGCAATACTCCCTAACTATCTACCTTACTATGAAATATAAATACGAAGATAACTATTAATTTTTAAACGAAGAAAATATGTATTCAAATCTTAATCCAGGGGCATATTAATACTAAAGAAGCGATGAGAATTATTTCTCGAATCTTGAGAATCTATAACTTTGAGCTACAAGAAAAAATATTGAAATAACATCTAACGTTGGAGGATTTTTTTTTACTAAGGCAGGGGCAGTGAGTGAGGATTATGTTAGGATTTCCAATCCTGCTCCTCCGTCGGTGCCGGTGGGGTACGAAGTGGAGCAGACGATGAATGTTCAGTTTTTGGTGGATCCAGGTCCAGTGTTCCACAAGCAGCATGGTCCTACTTTAGGTTTTGGCTTGGAGTCACCGTTTGGGTTTGAGAATGGTTTGGTGGAAGCGGCTGCATTTATTGTAGCTCTAAGAGGAGCTGGCGGGGAAAATGGTTCGGCGATTGGGATAGGGAAAAGAGGGCGGTGTCGATGGGAGCACGTAGTTGATCCTAGTATTTTATCAGAAAAATATTAATTTGTCTATAAAGTTTAACCATATATAATGTACTAAAAAAAATATAATTATGTAAATCAGACTCTTAAAGTTTGTGTTATCTTATAGGTAATAACATAATTGACAAATTCAACGTTATTAAATGATAATTTTGAAATTAATTGGTAAATTGTGCACAAAGTATTAGAAATGAGAAATTAGCTATTTCTAACATATATCTATTTACGGATTTCTATTATTGTTATTATCTTTTTATTAGGCTAAAAATAGCCCTATCTTATTACGGGCCGCCAAAAGTGACCAATTAGTGAATCCGGTGACGTTTCAGGCCAAAATTTCAAACGTGCCACACATACGTGTTTTACCTGAGGGTATTTTCGACTTTTACACAGAGGACATCCGGGGCAACCCATTATTTCATCTCCAAATCAAGGCTAGCCTACCCGAATACTAAACATCACTCAAACCCTATTCACTCATTATTGAAAGTTCTTCATTTCCGGTGGAGAAATTCTCCAAAAGAACCCAAAGGCGATTACCTGAAAATCGACCAAATTAGACTGCGATTAAGAACCCTAGCTAAACTCTAAACCGATTTCTGAAGATTAACACAGAAGGGGTTAACGAAAATGCATATTCGTAGACCTGAAATGCCAGTCCCAAAATACGGTAAAGATTCTTGAGTTTTAGAGAAATAATATGATTTGTTTTTGTAGTTTAGTCTGTTAAATAAAAAAGATTCATGTTTTCGATATGTTTTGGTTCTAAATTTGTTTAGGGTTTTGTAGTATTTTAATATTCTCCTGTGAATATGATGGTTTATTACATTTTCTGTGAAGTATGTTGAAAAGTGAACTACTTTTAATCATTTATGCTTTATGTGGTCCTTGGTCCTTTTTTGTTCAGTGAAAATATATACCTTTGTAGAAATGTTTTTGTTATTTATTTGCATTGGATTCTTTTTTAATGTTGTATTGTTGGGTTTTGTTAATGTCATGTGGTCCTTCATGTCTGTGTTGTGTTTCCCAGGTTTCTCTTTGTTTAATTTGTATTTGTGTGGTCCCGGCCCCATAAAATGAGGTTTAATGTTCTGATTTTGTCTTTTTTTTTCCAGTCAATCAGTCTGACTGCTTTACACTAAAGGTTTACCATGGGGGTCAATTTATAGTAAATGCAGAAGGTGAGAAGGAATATGCAGGTGGGTCCATAGACTTCTTTGATTATTGTCATCCTTCCCAAATGAAATTCGAAACAATAAAATACGTGTGTGACAAGTTAGGTCACAGGAGGGGGGCACAGTGTTTTTATAATGTTTACTTTGAGGGTGATAAACCATTTGTCATGGCTATAATGGCTGATATAGACCTATCATTGATTGGTGATTATGGTTCAATGAAAGGGGAGACAGAGTTGTATGTTGTTAGTGGCAGTGGCAGTGTAGGTAAAAGTACTAATTCAAGGTTTAGGAAGCCAACTAAGAAGCCAGATTCTGATAAGGGGAAGCAGATTGAGGGTGGGGAAGAGGATTTTGTAAAGGAAGTTGAAAGAACTGAAAAAGGTAAAAAAAGGAAAGGTAAAGAAATTTTATCAGAATGTGGGCAGATTGAGGGTGGGGAAGAGGATTTTGTGGCAGGGGTTGGGCAGAATGAGGGTGGGGAAATAGATATTGGGGATGGTGTTGTCAGGAATCTCCAAACCCAATTTGATGAAGTATACAATTCAGCTTCTGACTGTGATTATGATCCCAGTGGGTCAGAAAGTAGTGATGTTGCATCCTTTGATGAGTCAGATTATGAAGATCTTGCTGATGACCACAGAATTGTGGCAGAAATTGAGAAGAATAGGGGTGAAGTTAGCAGAAAAAGGGGTGATATAGCTAAGAAGCAGCAAAATAAAGGCAATGGCAGTCAAGAAGTAAACAAGGGAAAGCAGCCCGTTGAAGCTGAAGATGATTATGTTAGTGACCAGTCGGTTAATTATGATTCAGAGGAATTAGTTAGCCATAGTTCATCTGAGGAAATTGATGATTCAGAGAAGACAGAAAAAATTGTTAGATTCAATCCTATTTTGGACATGAAGAATCCTGGTTTCAAACTAGGAATGATATTCAGTAGCAAACAAGAGTTGAAAGAGGCAGTAAAAAATCATAAAGTGGCAAAGGGTAAAAATGTGAGGGTGATTAGGTCAAACAGTGAACAGTTCCAAGCAACATGTGCTGGAACAAAGAGGAGTTGTAGATGGGAGTTATTTGCTACAAGGCTAGGTGGAGGAACTGATTGGCAAATCAGGAAATTGTCCAGAATTCATAGGTGTACTAGATGTATTAAGCCTAGGCTTGTTGGTCCCACTTTTTTGGCAAAAAGGTACCTTGAAGAATTTAGGAACAGCAAGGGAATGAAGGCTGCAGATTTTATTAAGAAGGTTCAAAGAGAGCTAAAATTTAATATTTCTGAACACACTGTGTATAGAACAAAGAAGATAGCAATAGGAATGATACAAGGTAACTATGCTGAACAGTATGCCAAACTTTGGGATTATGTGGAGGAGTTGAGAGCTGCAGATCCTAACAATTCTGTGGGTCTAAAAGTGGAAACAGCTGGGAGTAATGAAATATTTCTCAGGTTCTATCTCTGTCTTGGGGCTGTCAAAGAAGGATTTTTTAATGGGTGTAGAAAGGTGTTAGGAGTTGATGGTACTCATTTAAGGGGACCCCACCCTGGTATACTTCTAACAGCTGTTGGCATTGATGCCAACAACTCCTTGTACCCTCTTGCATTTGGAGTGGTAGAACAAGAGACAAAGGACACATGGCTGTGGTTCTTAGAAATGTTAAAAATGGATTTAAGGATTGAGGGAGATTGTGAAAATTGGACAATAATCACAGATAGGCAGAAGGTAATATATTATTATACATTTTAGACTTGAAAAATCTTGTTTTATTCGAACTTTTTTAGCTTTAATGGAACATTAATGATGATGTAGGGCCTTTTGCAAGCAATACATGAGCAACTACTGAGGGATTGAGGAAAGGCATCGTGTCGGACATATTCACCGAAATTTCGGACAAAGTTTTCCAGGGGAATGCATTAAAGGACCAGTCGTGGAAGTGTGCCAAAGCTACTCACCCAAACAAGTTCCTAGACAACATGGAAAAAATGAAGGTACTTGACCTTAATGCATATGAATGGCTAGTGAAGAATTGTCCCCCACCAACCTGGTCAAGGGCATATTTTAAAAACATAACCAAATGTGATTTGTTGTTGAACAACTTGTGTGAAAGTTTCAACTCTGTTATTTTGCATACTAGGACACAACCCATTTTACATTTGCTAGAAGATATTAGGTGTTATTTGATGAAAAGACATGAGAGTAAGAGAGCTTGGATTTTGAAACAAACTGGTCTTATTTCACCTAGGATTGACAAATACTTGGACAATATGACTGAATTGGCTGCTGAATTCATTGTAAATGGGGCTGGAGGGATGAAATATGAAATAGAGGGCCCCTGGGGGGATAAGTATGCTGTGAACCTTGATATAAGAACATGTGTTTGTAGGAAATGGGAACTTAGTGGGATTCCCTGTGTTCATGCTTTAAGTGCAATATTGGCAAGGAATGAAGATCCTGATTTTTATGTTAGTGAAGTGTATCATTTAACAACTCTTATGAAATGTTACTCACCGGTCATTAACCCCATTAGTGGGCCTGATCTTTGGCCTAGAACAGGGAGAAATGGCCCTTTACCCCCTAGAAAGTTGGTACTACCAGGTAGGCCAAAAAAACTTAGGAGGTCTCAAGTTGAAGTTGCGGATAAGTCTAAGAAAGGTAGACTAGATATTCCGAGAAAGTTAACTAGGGTGGGTATGTTTGGAAAGTGCAAGGGTTGTTTTCAAGTTGGGCACAACATCAGAAAATGTCCCAATAAAGCAGCTACCAATGAAGTGACTGATCACCAGCCAGCAAACCTTAATAAATGTGGACATTGCAAAGATGTAGGACATAACAAGAGAACATGTCCTGTAGCAAAAAGGCAAGTTGAAATTGAGGTATTTTATAAACTTTATTGTAAGTTTTTTGTTCTTCATTCAAATCCTTTTTGACTTTTTTAAATTGTTGCTGTAGTTTATTGAGGAGGTACAAGAAGCTGAGGGAAGTGATTTTTTGTCTGAAGAAGAAGCTGCTATAGAAGGTGAAGTTGAAGAATCTGGAGCTGAAGATGCACAAGTTGAGGATGACCCATTCTTTGAAGATGATCCAGCTTTTGTAGATCAAATGGGAACTTGTCCAGTTTCTCAAGTGGATCAGGCTGACAATGTTGCAGAACCAAGCAACATTCAAACCCAGAATAACGCCAGAACATGCAAGATTTGCAAAAAATCAGGCCATAATCAGAGAACATGCACCTCTGAAAAGGGCATTTGGATCAGGAACAATGTTTCATATTTTTAGACTTTATGTGGATGTGATCTTCTTTTGAACAAAACTTGTGTTAATTTTTTGTCTTCATGATACTATAACAATGGATCAGGTGAATGACTTTTGGTATAGCTTCCGATGTCTTTTTGTATACTTTCGGATGTCTACTGGTAACTCTATTCGAATCTGATGAATATGTTATGGTCAAGATTGTCTTTTTTCCCAGATTTGTTACAGTTCTATTTGGGAAGTGCATACAACTACTGAATTTACTTAACTTCATACCACAACTCAAACGACAACATGACAAATTGTGGAAGGTTCAAAAACTTTTACATTAACAACCAAAATGGTTCATTTCCAACAAACAAAAGAACAAAAGAAAAGGGTCTTTTAACAGATTTAAACCAACTGATTTGCACAGCATAGTACAACCGCAATACACAATAGAATTTTGCACAACAATGCCAATCTTGACAGCTTCTTTGCCATTTTGCCTAATTCTCCTTCTTTCTTCTTCAACAATGTGACTAAACCAACAATCTCTTCATCCTTTTTTTTAAGATTCGACATTAAAGCTTCCCGACCTACACTCTCCTTCTCCAAACGTTCGAGCTTGTTCAATAGTCCAGGAATTACTTGCTTCGATCGTGGACATATTGGCTCATCGACCCATTCAAAATACTTACAACCACCATTCTACAACATTTTTGAATAACAAAAAGTTATTCCAATAAAAATTGTAAACAAAAATGAAAAATATATGTTGAAATTAGACAAACAATACCAAAGAATCAATGCAATTGATGAACCTTCTACCCGGATTATCGTTTGTCCACGAAGTTCGAATTGCTACCGGCTTTCGCATTTGGCAAGAGCAAAGCTTTGTTTCAATGTTGGATATTTTAACACTTCTTGAGCCTCTTGAACTTGTAGAAGACATTTGTTTCCAAGAACTTGATTATCCAAAGTATCTCAAGGGCTAGAATTTCGGAAAGAACCGAAGAAATGAGAGCATTCTTCTCTAGGGTTTGTGAAGAAATGATAATTGGGATATTTTAAATGGGTTTTATGGTAGGGATGAAGTTCAAATGGGTATTCGGGTAGGCTAGCCTTGATTTGGAGATGAAATAATGGGTTGCCCCGGATGTCCTCTGTGTAAAAGTCGAAAATACCCTCAGGTAAAACACGTGTGTGTGGCACGTTTGAAATTTTGGCCTGAAACGTCACCGGATTCACTAATTGGTCACTTTTGGCGGCCCGTAAAAAGATAGGGCTATTTTTAGCCTAATAAAAAGATAATAACAATAATAGAAATCCGTAAATAGATATATGTTAGAAATAGCTAATTTCTCTATTAGAAATTGAAATTATCTTTTTTTATGACTACAATATGATATTTCCACAAAAATAAAATGAAAAAAAAGAAGTACGAGACAGGTAAGAAGAAGAAATAAAAAGATGTTTTAATAATATTTTATTCAAAAACTTGTTTTTTTTTTATTTTCTTAACGGATTATTATGAAAGAAATAATTAAGTCATTGTCTTCAGTTGTCTTTTGAGCTACACTTTTCCTACCTTATGAATTCACATTGTTCGAGAAAAGTACATGGTTACACTTTATTTTCAGCGCATGTACTGAAGCTATTTATGAACAAGTAGGCATCATGTGTTCATTAAAAAATATAGATAAAAAAAGGTTCACTTTAAAAAGTTATTATTTCAATACTATACCGTGAAAGTTTTCAACCATTTTCTTTGTTATCTAAATTCTTCAATTTAAGCATGTTATTGAAATATAAGATCACAGCACTGATGGAATTTATTCAGTGGATGGTGTGAAGTTTTCCATCTAAGAAAACCTAAAAAATACTTTACTAAAATATCACGTGCGATCGTACGTATTTGCACGTTGATTATCCTAGTATTTATTAAGCGAAAGATGAAATATATGTCCAGAAAATATTACCATATATAATATACTAAAAAATCTTACTATGTAAATTAGACTATTAATTTTTTTTTTATTATTTGTAATAGGGTAATAACTTAATTTTTAAATCCATCATTATTAAATGATAATTTTGAAATAGCTATGCAAATTTTGCCCCAAGTATTAGAAATTACAATTATCTTTTTTATGACTAAATTTGTGATATTTCTTAAAAATATAATGCAAATGCATTACTCCTAACTATCTACCTTACTATCACAATTGAATACGAAGATAACTTTTAAATTTTAAACGGAAAAAATATGTTCTGAAATCTTAATCCAGGGGTATATTAAAACTAAATAAGCGATGAGAATTTCATTCTCGAATTTTGACATGAATCAACTTAGAATCTATTACTTTGAGCTACTACAAAAAATATTAAAAAAATCTAACTGGATGATTTTTAGAGTAAGGCAGGGGCAGTGAGTGAGGATTATGTTAGGGCTTCTGCTCCTTCTCCTCCGGCGTTGCCGGGGGGTGGGGGGTACGGAGTGGAGCAGATGATGAATGTTCAGTTTCCATGGGATACAGGTTCAGTGTTCCACATGCAGAATGGTCCCACTCATGGTTTTGTCTTGGAGTCAGCTGCTAGGTCCGAGAGACAAAATAGGCTTAAAGAGTAAAATTGGAGTCCTTTGTGAATCAATTGGAAGAGGAAAAGGTAAGACCGATAAAGGAAGATGACGAGCTAGCCAAAGAGAGGTATATGCAGCTCATGGAGAACCAGATACTTGTTGTAGATAGGAGAACACCGCCTTCAATTAGAGTGTTACACAAGTCAAACTCCATATAGGTTGGCGAAATAGAAATTATAGGAAAAAATCTTCACTATCTGTTAGTAATATCTGGTTTAGAAGTTGAGAGTTAGACAGCCATTGGGAGCTAGAAGAATCTGCTTCATTGGAGCACCTGTAAACGTGGAGATGAAAGGGGATATATGAAGTTCCATAGTTGGGTGGTTGCAGAGAGAACAAAATATTTTCTTGTTGTGTACAGTGGTTGTAAGATTTCCCTTCACCTTTCATTCTTGCTGGAAAGGAAGACGATAAATTTGACTAATTTATCTTCCATTTTCGTTGTTCTCTAAATTTTTCAATTTAAGCACCAAAATGAAATTATATAAGATCGCCGCAGTAATTGGAATTTATTCGGTGGATGGTGTGAAGATTTACATCTAAGAAAAACTTAACAAAACCTAACTAAAATATCACGTTCGAGCGCACGTAGTTGATCCTAGTCTTTTATAAGAGATATAAGAATGATTTGTCTATTAAATTTTTTATTATTTGTAACAGGGTAATAACTTAATTTTCAAATCCATCGTTATTAGATGATAATTTTGAAAATGATATGTAAATTGTGCCCTAAGTATTAGAAATTACAATTATCTTTTTTATGACTAAAATTATGGAATTTCCACAAAAATAATGCAAGAATGCAATACTCACTAACTATCTACCTTACTATCAAAAGTGAATACGCAGATAACTTTAATTTTTAAACGAAAAAAATATGTACTCAAATCTTAATCCAGGGGTATATTAATACTAAAGAAGCGATGAGAATTTCATTCCCGAATCTTGAGATGAATCAACTTAGAATCTATAACTTTGAGCTACTATAAAAAATATTAAAATAACATCTAATTTTGGAGGATTATTTTACTAAGGCAGGGGAAGAGAGTGAGGATTATTTTAGGGTTTCCACTCCTGCTCCTCCGCCGTTGCCGGTGGGGTACGGAGTGGAGTAGATGATGAATGTTCAGTTTCCAGTGGATCTAGGTCCAATGTTCCACATGCATAATGGTCCTACTTGTGGTTTTGGCTTGGAGTCACCGTTGGGGTTTGAGAATGGTATGGTGGAAGCGACTGCATTTATTGTAGCTCTAAAAGGAGCCGGCGGTGCAAATGGTTCGGAGATTGGGAGAGGGAAAAGGAGGGCGGTGTCAATGGAGGAGGTTGCTCTTCATAAGGCCACTCAGAAAAAGAAGAGAAGGATGATTAAAAAAATAAGGAGTCAGCTGTTAGGTCCAGAGAAACAAAATAGGCTTACACAATAGAATTGGAGTCCTTTGTGACTCAATTAGAAGAGGAAAAGGCAAGACCGATAAGGGAAGAGGATGAGCTAGCAAGGGAGAGGTATAGGCAGCTCGTGGAGAAACTGATACTTGTGGTAGAGAGGAGAACAGTGCTTCCCATTAGAGTGTTCACAAGTCGAACTCCTTCGAGGTTGGCAAAATAGCAATTATAGGAAAAACTCTTCACTATCTGTTTGGAATACGTTGTTTAGAGGTTGAGAGTTAAGCGGCCATTAAGAGCTAGAAGAATCTGCTTCATGGGAGCACCTGTAATTGTGGAGATGAAATGGGATATATGAAGCTCCATATTTGGGTGGTTGCTGAGAGAAGAAAAGCTTTTCTTGTTGTGTACAGTGGTTGTAAGATTTCACTTCACCTTTCATGATTGGTGGTAAGGAAGGCGATAAAATTTGACTAATTCATCGTCCACTTCCTTTGTTCTCATTCTTTAATTTAAGCACCCGAGTAGAATTACATAAGATCACCGCACTGATGGAATTTATTCGGTGGATGGTGTGAAGTTTTACATCTAATAAAAATTTAACTAAAATATCACGTGCGAGCACACCTATCTGCCTCTTAAAGTTTGTGTTAGTTGTAAAAAGGTAACAACATAATTATCAAATTCAACGTTATTAAATGATAATTTGAAATTAATCGGTAAATTGTTCACAAAAACTATGAAAAGAAGTCTTATAAATTGAAATTATATTTTTTTATGACTACAATATGATATTTCCACAAAAACTATGAAAAGAAGAATTACGAGAGAGGAAAGAAGAAGAAATAAAAGATGTTTTATTCCAAAACTTGTTTTTTTAATTTCTTAATGGATTTTTATGAAAGAAATAATTACGGCATTGTCTTCACTTGTCTTTTGAGCAACATTTTTCCTAGCTTATGAATTCACATTCTTCAAGCGAAGTACATGGTTACACTTTTTTTTCAGCGCATGTACTTAAGTTATCTTTGAACAAGTCGGCATCATATGATCATTAAAAAATATAGATCATAAAAAAGGTTCACTTTAAAAGTTATTATTTCAATACAATCCCTTGAAAGTTTTCTACCATTTTCTTTGTTGTCTAAATTTTTCAATTTAAGCATGTATTGAAATATAAGACCACAACAATGATGGAATTTATTCTGTGGATGGTGTGAAGTTTTCCATCTAAGAAAACCTAAACAAAAGTTTTCTAAAGTATCACGTTCGAGCGCACGTATTCGCACGTAGATGATCCTAGTCTTTAATAAGCGAAAGAAGAAATATTTGTTCATAAAATATTACCATATATATTATACTAAAAAAATCTCACTATAAAAATTAGACTATTAAAAATTTTATTATTTGTAACAGGGTAATAACTTAATTTTCAAATCCATATTTATTAAATGATAATTTTGAAATTGATATGTAAATTGTGCCCTAAGAATTAGAAATTAAAATTATCCTCTTTATGGCTACAATTACGGTATTTCCACAAAAATAATACAAGAATGCAATACTCACTAACTATCTACCTTACTATCAAAAGTGAATACGAAGATAACTTTTAATTTTTAAACGAAAAAAATATGTACTCAAATCTTAATCCAATGGTATATTAATACTAAAGAAGCGATGAGAATTTCATTCCCAAATCTTGAGATGAATCAACTTAGAATCTATAACTTTGAGCTACTATAAAAAATATTAAAATAACATCTAATTTTGGAGGATTATTTTACTAAGGCAGGGGCAGAGAGTGAGGATTATGTTCGGGTTTCCACTTCTGCTCCTCCGCCGGTGCCGGTGAGGTACGGAGTGGAGCAGATGATGAATGTTCAGTTTCCGGTGGATCCAGGTCCAATGTTCCACATGCATAATGGTAATACTTGTGGTTTTGGCTTGGTGTCACCGTTGGGGTTTGAGAATGGTATGTTGGAAGCGGCTGCATTTATTGTAGCTCTAAGAGGAGATGGCGGTGCAAATGGTTCGGAGATTGGGAGAGGGAAAAGGAGGGCGGTGTCGATGGAGGAGTCAACTGCTAGGTCCAGAGAACCAAAATAGGCTTACACAGTAGAATTGGAGTCCTTTGTAACTCAATTGAAAGAGGAAAAGGCAAGACCGATAAGAGAAGAGGATGAGCTAGCTAGGGAGAGGTATAGGCAGCTCGTGGAGAAACCGATACTTGTGGTGGAGAGGAGAACACCGCCTCCCATTAGAGTGTTGCACAAGTCGAACTCCTTCTACGTTGGCAAAATAGCAATTATAAGAAAAACTCTTCACTATCTGTTAGGAATATGTTCTTTAGAGGTTAAGAGTTAGAAGGCCATTTGGAGCTAGAAGAATCTGCTTCATGGGAGCACCTGTAATTTTGGAAATGAAAGGGGATATATGAAGCTCCATATTTGGGTGGTTGCAGAGAGAAGAAATTAAAGTTTGTGTTAGTTGTAAAAAGGTAACAACATAATTATCAAATTTATTAAATGATAATTTTGAAATTAATTGGTACATTGTGCACAAAGTATTAGAAATTGAAATTATCTTTTTTTATGACTACAATATGATATTTCCACAAAAATAATGAAAAGAAGAATTACAAGAGTGGAAAGAAGAAGAAATAAAAGATGTTTCAATAATATGTTATTCAAAAACTTGTTTTTTTAAATTTCTTAACGGATTATTATGAAAGAAATAATTAAGTCAATGTCTTCACTTGTCTTTTGAACTACATTTTTCCTAGCTTATGAATTCAAATTCTTCAAGGGAAGTACATGGTTACACTTTTTTTCCAGCGCATGCTAAGCACATGGGATCAAGAAGGGAGTGGCGATGAAGAAGAAGAGGAAAATGCAAATGTTTGCTTCATGGCTTTCGGGAATGAGGTACATCTTACACCCACTACTTCTAACTCCCTTGATGATGATGAAGATGATCCAAATGAACTTTTGTGTGATATGTTTGATCAACTTAAGAAATGTGCAAAGCAAAACCAAGAAATGAAGCTTAAAATTGAATCCTTGTTTGAAGAAAGATCTAGGTTGCTTAGTGAAAACAAAAAGCTATGTGATGATGTTGATTGCTTGAAAATTGAAAATGAAAAGCTTATGACTACTTGCAAAACTTCCTCATTGAAATATCAAGAAGCATATGATAAATTGTCTTCTCTTGAATGCAAACTTGTTGAGTTTGATAGTTTAAAAACCAAAGTTGTTGATCTCACCTCACTTGTTGATAAGTTCACCAAAGGAACAAAAGATCTTGATCAAATTCTTTGTGTGCAACGTGCTTCAAATGTTAAACATGGATTAGGCTATATACATTAAACTCACTTTGATATTGCTAGCTCTTCTAAGTTACCTAGAAAACATTTTGTGCATGCTAGTACCTCACATAAGCAAAATAGATATCATGAGCATATTCACAAATTTTCTAAGCCATCTACTTGTTGCACATATTGTGGAAAATTTGGACACACTAGTGCTAGATGTTATGTGAAGAGAAAAATTGAAAAAGGAGTAAAAACTGTTTGGAGAATCAAGCGTATTTTAACTAACCCTCAAGGACCCAAACAAGTATGGGTACCAAAAGTCACTCCTCCTCCTTTGTATTAGGTACTTGCAAGCAAGGTAAATACTCCGGCTCAATGGTTTCTTGATAGTGGATGTTGTCGCCACATGACCGGAGATGCCTCATTAGTCAAAGACATGGAACCTATCTATGAAGGTTATGTCACGTTTGGGGACAAAAAGAAGGGTAGAATCCTTGGCATTGGAAATGTTGGTAAAGGTTCATCAACTCTTGTTAAGCATGTTCTTCTTGTTGATAGCCTCAAATATAATTTGCTTAGTATTAACCAACTTTGTGATAATGGTTTTGATGTTATGTTTAGCAAAAAGGCTTGCTCTATTGTTGATAGCTCTTCTCATGAAAAAGTGCTTGTTGCTAATAGAACCGGTAATGTTTATATGTTGTCATTGGATGATCTTGTTGCATGCGATTTTAAATGCTTATCTATAAATGAAGCACCGCAGACTTGGTCATGTGAGCATGGATCTCTTAAATACTCTTTCCTCTAAAGAGCTAGTACGTGGGCTTCCAAAAGTGAAATATGAGAAAAACCGTCTTTGTGATGCTTGTCAATTTGGAAAACAAACAAAAACGTCTTTCAAGCCTAAACAAATGGTTTCCACTTCTAAACCACTTGAACTTGTTCATCTTGATCTTTTTGGACCAATGAGGACCACTAGCTTAGGTGGTAAGAGGTATGCCTTTGTTATTGTGGATGATTTTTCAAGATTCACTTGGGTAATTTTTCTTGCACATAAAGATGACACCTTCCATGAGTTTTCACATCTTTTCAAAAAGGTTCAAAATTCACTTGAACTAAAACTTGTTACCTTGAGAAGTGATAATGGGAGGGAATTTAACAATCAATATTTTGAAAAGTTTTGTAATGAAAATGGCATCACACATAACTTTTCGGCTCCAAAAACGCCTCAACAAAATGGGGTTGTTGAAAGGAAAAATAGAACTTTACAAGAAATGGCTGGGTCTATGCTTAGTGAAAATTCTATACCAAAATATTTTTGGGCCGAAGCCGTGAACACTGCTTGTTATATTGTTAATAGAGTTCTTTTAAGGCCTTTTGTTGGAAAAACTCCTTTTGAGTTTATCTTTGGAAAAATACCCTCAATCTCATATTTCAAAGTTTTTGGTTGCAAATGTTTTGTGCTCAACATTAAAGATAGCCTTGGAAAATTTGACAAGAAATTCGACGAAGGAATATTTCTTGGCTATTCTTCAAACAAAAAGGCTTATAGGGTATATAATAAAAGAACCTTGTGTATTGAAGAGTCCATGCATGTGTCTTTTGATGAATCTAAGATCTACTTGCCTAGAATAGATGATGATGATATAGGTATGCCTTTGGAAAGTGTAAATGAAATCCATCAAGCTCCTATGTTGGATGATAATTCCAAGGATAAGGAGGACATTGAAACTACTCAAAATGATCCCCAAGTCACACAAAGCAATGATCCTTCAACAAATGAGCTACCAAAGGATTGGTTTTACAAGCAAGGTCACCCTCAAGAGCAAGTCATTGGTGATCCATCCGTTGGCGTCAAAACAAGGCGGTATTTCATAGATAATCTTGCTTTACTTTCCTCTATAGAACCTAAGAACATTCATGATGCTTTACATGATTACTTTTGGATTTTGGCTATGCAAGAGGAACTTAATCAATTTGAAAGAAATCAATTTGGACTTTAGTCCCTAGACCTATTGATCGCCTTATTATTGGTACAAAATGGATTTTTCGTAATAAACTTGATGAACTCGGGGAGATTATAAGAAACAAAGCTAGACTTGTTGCCCAAGGATTCAATCAAGAGGAGGGTATTGATTTTGAGGAAACTTTTGCCCCCGTAGCTAGACTTGAATCTATTAGAATGCTTCTTTCTTTTGCTTGTTTTAAAGGTATTAAACTTTTTCAAATGGATGTGAAGAGTGCCTTTCTAAATGGCTTTATTGAGGAGGAAGTTTATGTTGAACAACCTCCCGGTTTTGTGCATGAAAAATTTCCAAACCATGTTTACAAACTTACAAAAGCAATGTACGGTTTAAAACAAGCTCCTCGTGCTTGGTATGAGCGTTTAAGCAAGTTTCTCATTTCTATTGGTTTTTCAAGAGGTCTTGTTGACACCACTCTTTTCATTAAAACAAATGCATCTCATGACATCTTACTTGTGCAAATATATGTTGATGATATTATTTTTGGTTCAACTAATGAAGTGCTTTGTGAAGAATTTGCTAAACTAATGCAAGATGAATTTGAGATGAACATGATGGGAGAGCTCAACTATTTCCTTGGTTTACAAATCAAACAAACAAATGAAGGAATTTTCATCAACCAAGCCAAGTACACTAAAGAACTACTCAAACGGTTTGGAATGGATGGTGCAAAAGAAAGAAAAACACCGATGAGTGCAACTATCAAGCTTGACAAGGATGAAAAAGGTAAACCGGTAGATGAAACAAGGTATAGAGTGAAGGAACCCAAGAGGGGGGGTGAATTGGGTTTCTAATAAATCTTGCAAACTATTTCCAATTTAAACAATGATAGTGCAAGTTTAACAAAAGCTAAAGCAAAACCCAATGCAAATCACAAGACAAGAGATTTAGAGTGGTTCGATTCACTAAGAATCTACATCCACTACCTTGAGCCGCACCCAAGGATTTCACCAACTTCACTAAGAAGAATGTGCCCACACAAAGTAGGACTTTACACTAGTGGCTAACTCACCAAGATTTTTACAAACAACCACTATAAACAATTGCCCACACTAAGTAGGACTTATACAACAATAACCCTATCACTAAGAAAGGGGATAAGATGAAAGGTTTAGAGTACAAAGTTGTTCACTCTTCTAAGTGAAAGATACATACATTTGAAGCTCATCAATTGTTGGCTCTTTGAACATAATAAGCTCACTCTTTGTCTTGCTTTTGCAAATTCACCTTTGAATGCATTTAGATCATGACAATGAAGTGCATTTGCTTTCAAGGTGTTTAGACTTGATAATGAATCAATAAGAATATGTTTTTGCAAGTCTCTCAAAGTGTTAGAGTCATTCTAAAGCTTTGGAGTATTTATACAATTTGAAATCTCATTTGAAAAACGACTCTTTAACTGGTCGAAAACGGCTAGTTTAAAAAGCGAGTTCGGTTGACCGAACAGGACACTTCGGATCCACTAGCCAAGCTTCGGTTGACCGAGCATCACTTCGGTCGACCGAAGTACCCATTAGGTCGACCGACCTCATATTTCAAAACTCTCGGCTTCGGGTCGGTTGATCCGACCTTAGTTCGGTTGACCGACCTTCCCGAGCATATTTTTCACACGTTTTGAAATCTTTTTGAAGTCTAAAATGTTTTCTTAATATGTAACAAGTAAGAGCACTTTGGAAAACCATTTTACAAGACTTATACTTTGAAATCAAAGGCTTTTGAAATACGAACACTATTTGAAACTTAGCCTTTCAAAAACGTGTTTATGAAAACATGCAATGCAAGACTATAGTGAAGAGCTTATGTCCAAGAGAGCGTTGGTTAGAGCTTAAGGATAAATACCATTTTCAACAAAGCTAATCTAACCAACCTAAGTCTTCAATCTTCAAGCTTGACGAATGTGTCTTGAATGAAATCTTTGAAGCTTGATCAAGGCTTGATTGAAGTACTTAGAGCTTCCATATTGAGTTCCAATATTCTATCACATAGATAAAAAACATTAGACGCAAACATCAAGTGTTTGTCCATCATCAAAAACGAGTTCGTTTGCCCTCAAGGCTAACAATCTCCCCTTTTTGATTATGTCAAACTTTGATGTAATTAGATAGGATATGGACAATATTAAGTACAAGGAAGCATGATGAAGCATGGCAAAAAGATCTTATAACAAATAAGAGCAAAGACTAGTGCTTTCAAGATAAAACCAATGAAGACTAAAATACTAGCATGATAACTTCTTTTTGCCAAATGCATCTAGGGACTCTTAGAAGAGCCCTATTTCCCAACCAACCTCCTTGCCTCCTTCCTTCCATCAAGTAGCTTTCTTGTGTGTATTATACATACCTTAGTTTACACAAGAAGCTAACTTACCATTTTCATCAATGTCGATGTGAGTGCTAAGGATCCTATAATAAAGAACATTGCTCACACAAACATTAGAACTCTTAATGGTTTGTTATCATCAAAAACAACATAGAGTAACTTTGCCCTTAGGGCTAACAATCTCCCCCTTTTTGATGATGACAAAACATTGATGCAAATGGGAATAATATACAAAAGATAACTCTTTAAAGTATATAAACATGAATGCATGAGATAAGGATATTAAGGATCTAGACAAGTAGATAACAAATTA
Organism: Vinca minor; assembly: GCA_026122235.1. Classification (NCBI taxonomy): domain Eukaryota; kingdom Viridiplantae; phylum Streptophyta; class Magnoliopsida; order Gentianales; family Apocynaceae; genus Vinca; species Vinca minor. Next base: position 477,184 of record JAOCZM010000168.1, read on the forward strand.
TTCTACTCCCCCTATTTTAGAGAATCCCTTATCTCTCCCATTTTGCAAAGTTCTAAGCTTTCTCCTTTTTGTAAAATACTTCTCATGGCACATTTGCAACACTAAAAATTCTCCCTCTTTTTGTCAACATCAAAAAGGGCTATCAGAGCGCCAATAAGAAAAGCATTTAGCGAAAAGTAAAGATTAATATTGGAGAAGCTTGATGAAATATACGAATTCTCCCTTTAAAAAAAAATGATACCAATTAAAAAAATTTAATACCAATTGAAAACAAAACTGATATCAATTGAAGAAAAACTTTTAAAAACAAATGAGAATCCGTAATGGTTAAAAAATCAATCTTAAAGATCATAAATCATTTTGAGAAAGGATTGATCAAGAATAAGCTTGGTTGATTTCTAAACAAAGAGGAGTCCATAATAACACATAAATCAAAAGATGGTCATATATGGCTCAAAAAGAATATCAACCTAAGCTAAACCAAAGGAGATGAGGAATAAACCTTAAAGAACAATCTCCCCGTTTATCAAACAAAACATGTTAGCTCTTTAAGATGAAAAACAAATTGAAAATATAGCTAACAAGAGTGGGATGTGATACCAATTGTTAAAACATAAAAAGTTAAGCATATGTATCACAACCAAAAAAAAATTTAGAGGAAGTGTAAGATACCAATTGTAGTACATTCCTCTAATAAGTTAATGGTTAGCTAAATGAGTATAACACTCTAGAAGCAAGACTAACCAAAAAGCTTAAATGAGATCACAAAAGAATAATACCAATAACAAAGTATATGATCTCATAGTTATTTAGGGAAAACACATGTAGAATATGAACATGTATAACATGTATAACTCCCAAAATAACTAACACAAATTGGCTATAAGATAAGAAAGTTGAAAACCAAGCCAATAAGTGATGTGATGATGTAAAATATGAAAAATTGAGAATACATCACATTTAAGGGGGGTATAAGATAAAAACATATGAAGACTCCCCTATATCTCTTAATGATGCAACTTCTAACATGATACTCAAAAAGCGATAAAAATCAAGCGCATCATGTTAAGCATATGTAAATGAAGTTCAAGCACCAAAGAGATAAAATATGTGCATTCTAGAAGATCTAGTTACCAATTGTGATAGTGTTTGTACTCTAAGCATAATAAGGTCTAGAGATAGCACAAAACACATTATCAAGATAAAAGAACCCATGCACATAAACAAGAGAGTTTAAATAGACAAGTTTATGCTTTTAAGCCATCATTCTTGTCAAGTTAGGAATACACTTTTAGCATGTTGACAAGCAAAACATGATGTACATAAACCATAATCCAATAAGCACAAACTCTCTAGTCAACTACTTAACTCATCAAATAATAGCCCATAAAGATAAAAAAATATAATGACCACTACTAAGGGATGAGTTAAGCCTTGTACCTCAACGCTCTTTGAGCTTGGACTTCTTACCATTTTGGTAGATCTTATTTATCAACAAGTCCATAGAGGCCTTTTTGTGTGATCACTTTTATTGATCATCACAATTTTGTAATCCTTAGCATTTGACTCTTTTCTTGGAATCTTAGCTCACTTGTGCCATTCCTTGTAGTTCATATCTTCTTCTTGAAGGATAGAACTCTTTGTTACCTACAAGGAATTCTTGATGACAAATTTGGTACCCTTTTTAAAGGTCCTTCATGATTAGCTCAATATCATCAAGTAACACATATATGCTTAAGGATCATGGTTATCAAAAACCAAAACAACTAGATAGATTCTTAAATGAATATGACATAACAAAACAAGAATCAATCAAGTTGCATATGCTACATCTCATAGATACCTTAGCTCAATAGACATGGATAAACAAGATCATGCTAAAGGTCATCTATATAATTATTGAATTCAAGCATGTGAGATGCACCATATATAAGAGCAAGCATATAAACATATATATATATATATCAAAAACACTTAACCACATTAATTAAAGTGTTAAGAGAAGGTGATTTTGATACCTTTGCTTTCTTACCAAGTGATGAAGATATTGATTGACACTTTGGCTCTTGTCATCACTTGATGCTTTGCTCTAAGTACTTAACCAACTTGGTTCTCCAATTTGATTACCATTTGAGCTTTGAGAATCCAAGTGTTAAGGAGTGCTTTTGAATTTCTTCCATTTGCACATCTCCTTTGATTTCTTCCCAATGCCACTTCTCTTTGAATCTATAACATTCAAGCTTTGTGGCATACATCTAACTTATAAGAACCTATGAGATCAAGGGAAGAGAAGCTTTTGGTACCCACTTTTGTTTGGGTCCATGGGGGTTAGTTAAAATACGTTTAACTCTCCAAATTGTTTTAACCCCCTTTTTCAATCTTCTTCTTAACATGGCATCTAGCATTTAGTATGACCATGTTTTCCACAATATGTGCAATGAATGTGTGGCTTGGAAGATTGGTGAGCATGCAAAGGATAACTACTTGGCCTATGTGACATACTAGCATTTACAACAAACGATTCTTAGAAATATAAGAAGAGCTAGCACAATCAATATGATTTGCAATATAAACAAGGCCATTTTTATCATGTGAAGCACATTGCATGCCAAGAATTTGATCAAGATTCTTCTTACCCTTTGAAAAGTTTTCAACAAGAAGGGTAAGGTTTTTAACTTTGTTTTCCAAAAGATCAAATTCAACAAGCTTGTTTTCTAAAGATGACACTTTAACACAAGCTTCTATGTGTTGTAATGAAGATGAATTGCAAGTAGTAATAAGATCATCATTTTCACATTTCAAGCAATTAACGTCATCACACAACTTTTTATTTTCAACAACCAACTTAGCATTATCAACAAGCAAAGATTCAATTTTATGCTTCATTTCATGGTTTTGCTTTGCACATTTTTTCAATTGATCATACATATCAATTAAAAGCTCATTAGCATCATCCTCCTCATCATAAGAATTTGAAATAGAGGGAGAAGGATGTACCTCATTACCAAAAGCCATGAAGCACAAGTTGGCGTATTCATCATCACCGTTGTCACTTGAAGAGCTTGATCCTTCATGAGTATCTTCAAGCGTTTTCCACATGGAGTGGGCGGATTTGCTTCCAAGGACACGGTTGTACTCCTCCCGGACTCAAGGCACAACTAAGAAAATTCATTGCCTTGTAATTTTGAGTCATCATCTTGAACTCAACTTCATTTAGCTCATTGTCCTTCTTTGGAGTTTGAACACCTTCCACCATCTTCTTGGGTACATATGGACCTTCTTCAATTATATGCCATAAAGAGAAATCAATGGAGCACACATATAACTTGAATCGATCCTTCCAAGCATCAAAATGATTTCCATCAAAAAGTGGTGGTCTATCGGTGGAAGACCCCTCTTGGTAGGCTAATGCGGAATAACCGGCCATAATCTTTTCTTCAAGCGGTTAAGCTAAATATGAAGACCGTGCTCTGATACCAATTGAAGGAACCCAAGAGGGGGGTGAATTGGGTTTCTAATAAATCTTGCAAACTATTTCCAATTTAAACAATGATAGTGCAAGTTTAACAAAAGCTAAAGCAAAACCCAATGCAAATCACAAGACAAGAGATTTAGAGTGGTTCGATTCACTAAGAATCTACATCCACTACCTTGAGCCGCACCCAAGGATTTCACCAACTTCACTAAGAAGAATGTGCCCACACAAAGTAGGACTTTACACTAGTGGCTAACTCACCAAGAGTTTTACAAACAACCACTATAAACAATTGCCCACACTAAGTAGGACTTATACAACAATAACCCTATCACTAAGAAAGGGGATAAGATGAAAGGTTTAGAGTACAAAGTTGTTCACTCTTCTAAGTGAAAGATACATACATTTGAAGCTCATCAATTGTTGGCTCTTTGAACATAATAAGCTCACTCTTTGTCTTGCTTTGCAAATTCACCTTTGAATGCATTTAGATCATGACAATGAAGTGCATTTGCTTTCAAGGTGTTTAGACTTGATAATGAATCAATAAGAATATGTTTTGCAAGTCTCTCAAAGTGTTAGAGTCATTCTAAAGCTTTGGAGTATTTATACAATTTGAAATCTCGCTGAAAAACGACTCTTTAACGGTCAGAAAACGGCTAGTTTAAAACAGAGTTCGGTTGACCGAACTGGACACTTCGGATCCACTAGCCAAGCTTCGGTTGACCGAGCATCACTTCGGTCGACCGAAGTACCCATTAGGTCGACCGACCTCATATTTCGAAACTCTCAGTTTCTGGTCGGTTGATCCGACCTTAGTTCGGTTGACCGACCTTCCTGAGCATATTTTTCACACGTTTTGAAATCTTTTGAAGTCTAAAATGTTTTCTTAATATGTAACAAGTAAGAGCACTTTGGAAAACCATTTTACAAGACTTATACTTTGAAATCAAAGGCTTTTGAAATACGAACACTATTTGAAACTTAGCCTTTCAAAAACGTGTTTATGAAAACATGCAATGCAAGACTATAGTGAAGAGCTTATGTCCAAGAGAGCGTTGGTTAGAGCTTAAGGATAAATACCATTTTCAACAAAGCTAATCTAACCAACCTAAGTCTTCAATCTTCAAGCTTGACGAATGTGTCTTGAATGAAATCTTTGAAGCTTGATCAAGGCTTGATTGAAGTACTTAGAGCTTCCATATTGAGTTCCAATATTCTATCACATAGATAAAAACATTAGACGCAAACATCAAGTGTTTGTCCATCATCAAAAACGAGTTCGTTTGCCCTCAAGGCTAACATAGAGGTATGATTGGCTCTCTTCTTTATCTTACCGCTAGTAGGCCGGATATTATGTTTGCCGTATGCTTATGTGCTAGATTCCAAGCATGTCCTAAAGAATCACATCTTATTGCCGTAAAGCGCATTCTTAGATATCTAATAGGCTCATATGATTATGGATTATGGTATCTTAGAAGTGAATATTTTGATTTAATAGGTTATTCGGATGCCGATTATGCGGGGTGTCGTATTGAGCGTAAAAGCACTAGTGGGCATTGTCATTTTCTTGGTCATGCATTAGTCTCTTGGTATAGCAAGAAACAAGCATGTGTATCTCTTTCCACCGCCGAAGCGGAATATATAGCAGCTGGTAGTTGTTGTGCTCAAATTCTATGGATGATGCATACTCTTGTGGATTTTGGCTTTGCATTTCAACATGTTCCTATCTTATGCGATAACACTAGTGCAATCAACTTAACTAAGAATCCCATACAGCACTCTAGGACTAAACATATAGAAATCAAGCATCATTTCATTAGAGATCATGTTGCTAAAGGTGATGTTTGCATAAATTTCATAAGCACGGATGAACAACTTGCTGATATTTTCACCAAGCCACTTGGCACGGAAAGGTTTGAATATCTCAGGCATTGCCTCGGAATCACAAAATTCCAGGACTAATGTGTGTGTTAAGTGTGCAGGAAGAAACAGGGGAACCCCGGATCAACAGCCAAGGGCTCGGATGATCCGAAATTAGATTTGTATTAAAAGCACACTGGACGGTCGACCGAACTTTTTGATGATGAATCGGACCATCGACCGTCGAAGCTACTGGAATGGCTCAGATCATTCCTCAGACGACCTATTCATGGAACGGTCGACCGAGTTTTGCGGGTTAAAGTCTATATCCGAAATACTCAAACCTCATTTCATTTAATCCTCTCATCTCAAAACAATTTTCTCTCAAATTCTTCTTCCCTAAAACCGATTTCTCTTAACCCAAACCTTTTTTATCCTCAATTTCATCTTTCAATCTCTATTCCATCATCAATTTGTTTGGAATTCATCTATATTCCAAATCTTTTCATCTTCCCTCGGTTCAAATTACCCCAAATCCGAACCTATTTTGTTTTCTCACAAATGGTGAGGACTAAAAACCCTAACAAAGGAGGAAATGATGATGCCAATACACCTCCTAACAAGAATCCTCAGAGGAATCTACCTAAACGACCACTTGAAAAAGGGATTTCCATCAAGGAACCCACTCAAGCCACACCGAAGAAAGGCCGAGCAAAAATGGTGGCTCGAAAAGTCGTGGGTAAGGGCAAGGGCAAGAAATTTGTGGATACCGATTCTAGCCACTCGGAGGACGATTACTCGTCTTCACCTTCAAGGGTATCTCCACCTTCGGATTTCGAGGTAGGAGGATCATCAAATTTCTCTACAAAAAAGGGTAACTACTCCTTTTTACAATACCGCAGCTAAACAAATGTTTGAGAAGCTAAAGAAATCAAATAGATGATTCATGACTACATATTTTAGAGATGATATTATGTTTGCACATGGAAAATGGCTAGATGAAGTCATGGGGCTATTTGATGATATGGGATGGGTTAATCTGTTTAATGTTGATGAATATATTTACCCTTCAATTGTTTATGAATTTGGTGCTAATTTGAGGAAGGAAGAAGGTGATGAGACTGAAATTATATATAGCTCTTGTGTTGGAAAGTTGGAATTTGCATTCACTGAGAATATGTTTTGTGAGGCTATAGGAATAGAATATGTGATTCATGCCAAAAGATTCTACAAGAATACAATGAATTCGGATGATATTGGTCTTCTTGATATTAAACACTTTAAATCTGAATTTGGAATTAAAGGCAGTTTCACCGATTTTAAGGAAAGAGAAATTGACAAGTTGGATGAATTTGGCTGTATCCTACACTTCTTCGTATCCAACATTGTGGCCCCGGTTAAAGGGCACAAGTCATCAATTACTTTTCTTCAAATGGTAATAATGCAACATCTTTTGGAAAGGAAAGCCTTGAACTTCGCACACCTTGCGCTCCAACACTTTATGGCTTCTATCAAAAGTTCAAGGAATTATATTCCGTATGGAAACATTCTTACAAGGCTCTTCCAACGTTTTGGACTTGATTTGACAAATCCTTTAAAGAAAAAGTTTGTCAAAATTGATGAAGCATGTTTCCACCGAATGAAGATGATTTATATAGACAATCAATGGAAATTCATTTGAAATACCTCAAATGATGAGATAGGGGCTGCTATACTTGCTCGAAAGGTGTCCCCTTATATGCTTAAAACACTTCTAAAGATTGAAAAGAAAAGGGGTGGAGCACCTTCAAAGCCTAGAAGTGATCAAACAAGTAATGAGCAAGAAGATTTCGAAGAGCGTAATTCACTTAGCTCAAGCGAACATGCCTCATCTGACAATGGTCAAGAAGAAGAACCTGATTCTCCAACACAAGCAACTACCAAAAGTCCTCCTCAAAAAGTGACCCGAATAAATAAAATGTTTGCCTTGATGAAGAAGATGGCGCGAAAAATTGAGGCGCTAGCGGAAGAGATGAGTTGTATCAAAGAAAAGGTGCAAACGGTGTCCGACAAGGTGAACAAGACTGTACAAATGCAAAAGAAGTTAGCTAAGGAGTTAAGCCTTTCAAGTACAGATGAAGACGATCAAAGTTGAAACTTGAAACTTTCTTTATTTTTGGAACTTTTTGGCTGTTTTTATTATGTTTGAAGTCTTTTTGATTATGCCCAAGGGGGAGAAAAATATTGGTTATCTTGATTATCCTTGCTTATCATTATGCTATCATTGCTTATCATTATGCTTATTGAGTTTATAACTGACTGTTGGTTGTGTGAGAAAGTAAAATTTTCAGGACAACTCAGTTGCAGCAAAGTGCTGCAGAGTTTTTGACAGAGATCGGTCGACCGAAGTCCTGACCAAAATCTCGGATCATCCGAACTCCTTGCAGTTTCTAGATTGAAGTTTTGTTTGGCTTCTGTAAACTGCTGAACCATAAGGGAGTTTTCTTAACTTATTTTTATCATTGTAAAAATCTTTTCCTGGCATGTTTTGAGGGGGATCTTATTATATATCTTATCTCTCAAAACTTTTTATATGGAAGGAAGGAGGAAATGAGGTTGGTTGGGTTATAGGGCTCTTCTAAGAGTCCCTAGATGCATATGGCAAAAAGAAGTTATCATGCTAGTGCTTTTGTCTTCCTGGTTTTATCGTTTAAGCACTAGTCTTTCTTATTTGATCTTTGTCTTTTTGCCTTGCTTCCTTGTTCTTAAATTTTCCTTATTCTATCTTATTGCATCAAAGTTTGTCATAATCAAAAAGGGGGAGATTGTAAGCCCTAAGGGCGAACAAACTCAGTTTTTGATAATGTACAAACATCTGATGTTGTATGTAATACTTTCAATCTTTGTGATAGAATAATGGTTCTCTAAGATGGAAGCTTTAAGTACTTCAATCAAGCCGTGCTCAAGACTAAATGTTTACATTCTTGAAGGCACATCTCTCAAGACTTGAAGATTGAAGGCTTAGGTGTGGTTAGAATAGCTTAGCATATCGTTTTATATATCTTAAAGCTCTAACCATTGCTCGCATAAACTTAGGATCACAACACTATTGTCTTGCACTTTCAAAAGTAGTTTTCATAAGGCTATATTTCAAAAATGGTCTTTAAAACATGTTCCCTTCTCAAAAGCCCTTGGTCCTATTATCTAAGACCTTGAAAATTGTTTTCAAGTATTAGTTACTTTTGAGTAAATCATTTTGACCTTAAAAGATTTTCAAAACTTGTGAAAAATCAACATCTCTTAAGCTCAGGAAAGTCGTATCATCCGAGCCCTTGCACGGATCATCCGAACCAAAACAGAGAGTTGAGGTTTTTGGGAACTAAGTTGCTCGGTCGACCTAGGTATACTTAGGATCATCCGAACCTTTGCTCAAATCATCCGAGGTAATCTTCGGTCAACCGAACTCTGCGAAAACTAGCCGTTATATGACCGTTTTAAAAGCTGTTTTTTGGATTCATTTGAAAAGTATAAAAGCTCTAGTGCAGAGAAATCTTCTTACACCAACCAGAGAGAATATACAAAAAGCTTTAACACTTTCAAAGCATATCCAACTTTATTCATGTATTGAAAAGTTCAAAATCATCATCTCTCTTGCAAGACACAAGTTGTTGAATCATAAGTTCAAAGAGCATTAAAGTAAGATCTTTAAAGGTATCAATCCTCCACTATTTGAGTGTGTAACTTTCTCTTAATATCTTCATCTTTCCCTCTCTTAGTGATAGGGTATTTATTGTGTCAAGTCCTATTTGGTGTGGACTTTGTACTCTTTGTGAGTGGAGTTATAATAGTGGTTATTTGTGTAAAACTCTTTGTGAGTTAGCCACTTGTGTAATTACTTTTCTTAGTAAAGTGGTTGAAAATCCTTGGGTGAAGCTCAAGGTAGTGGACGTAGATTCTTAGTGAATTGAACCACTCTAAATCTCTTGTCTTACTTTCATTGGTTTATTCTTGCTTCATTTACACCTTATTTCAAATACAAGTTTCCCTTCCAACAAGTTTGAAATTTAAAAAGAAGCCACTTTTATAAAAACCCAATTCACCCCCTCCCCCACCCCCCTCCTTGTGTTTTTCATATTGAAATATAAGATCACAGCAATGTTGGAATTTAATCAATCGATGGTATGAAGTTTTCCATCTAAGAAAACGTAAACAAAAGTTTACTAAAGTATCACGTGCGAGCGCACGTATTCGCACGTAGATGACCCTAGTCCTTAATAAGCGAAAGAAGAAATATTCGTGCAAAAAATATTACCATATATAATTTACTAAAAAATCTCACTATAAAAATTAGACTATTAAAATTTTTATTTTTTGTAACAGGGTAATAACTTAATTTTTAAATCCATCGTTATTAAATGATAATTTTGAAATTGATATGTAAATTGCGCCCTAAGTATTAGAAATTACAATTATCCTTTTTACGGCTAAAATTATGGTATTTTCCACAAAAATAATGCAAAAATGAAATACTACCTAACTATCTACCTTACTATGAAAAGTGAATACAAAGATAACTTTTAATTTTTAAACGAAAAAAAATATGTTCTCAAATATTAATCCAGGGGTATATTAATACTAAATAAGCGATGAGAATTTCATTCCTGAATCTTGAGATGAATCAACTTAGAATCTATAACTTTGAGCTACTAAAAAAAATATTAAAATAACATCTAACTTTGTAGGATTTTTTTATTAAGGCAGGGGCAATGAGTGAGAATTATGTTTGGGCTACCACTCCTTCTCCTCCGCCGGTGCCGGTGGGGTACGGAGTGGAGCAGATGATGAATGTTCAGTTTACAGGGAATCCAGGTCCAGTGTTCCACATGCATAATGGTCCTACTTGTGGTTTTGGCTTGGAGCCACCGTTGGGGTTTGAGAATGGTGTGGTGGAAGCGGCTGCATTTAGTGTAGCTCGTAAGAGGAGTTGGCGGTGCAAATGGTTCTGAGTGGCATTATGAAGAGCAAGAAAAGCTTTTCTTGTTGTGTACAGTGCTTGTAAGATTTCCCTTCACCTTTCATGCTTGGTGGAAATGAAGACGATAAAATTTGACTAACTTATCTTCCACTTCCTATGCTCTCATTCTTTAATTTAAGCACCCGAATAGAATTATATAAGATCGCCGCAGTGATGGAATTTATTCGGTGGATAGTGTGAAGGTTTACATCTAATAAAAAATTAACTAAAATATTACGTGGGAGCGCACGTATTCGCACATATTTGATCCTAGTCTTTTATAAGAGAAATAAAAATGATTTGTCAAGAAATTATTACCATATAAAATGTTCTAAAAAAACCTAATTATGTATATCAGCCTCTTAAAGTTTGTGTCAGTTGTAATATGGTAATAACAAAATTATCAAATACAACGTTATTAAATGATAATTTTGAAATTAATTGGTAAATTGGGCACAAAGTATTAGAAATGAAATTATCTTTTTTTAAGACTACGATATGATATTTCCTCAAAAACAATATAAAGAAGAATTACGAGAGAGGAAAGAAGAAGAAATAAAAAATATTTTAATAATATTTTATTCAAAAACTCGTTTTTTTAATTTCTTAACGGATTATTATGAGAGAAATAATTAAGTCATTGTCGTCACTTGTCTTTTGAGCTACATTTTTTCCTAGCTTATGAATTCACATTCTTCAAGGGAAGTATATGGTTACACTTTTTTTCCGCGCATGTACTCTAGCTATCTATGAACAAGTCAGCATCATATGATCATTAAAAAATATAGATCATAAAAAAAGGTTCACTTTAAAAAGTTATTATTTCAATGCATTCCCGTGAAAGTTTTCTACCATTTTCTTTGTTATCTAAATTCTTCAATTTAAGCATGTATTGAAATATAAGATCACAGCAATGATGGAATTTATTCAATCGATGGTATCAAGTTTTCCATCTAAGAAAACCTAAACAAAAGTTTACTAAAGTATCACGTGCGAGCGCACGTAGATGATCCAAGTCCTTAATAAGCGAAAGAAGAAATATTCGTGCAAAAAATATTACCGTATATAATATACTAAAACATCTCACTATAAAAATTAGACTATTAAATTTTTTTTTTTTGTAACAGGGTAATAACTTAATTTTTAAATCAATCGTTATCAAATGATAATTTTGAAATTGGTATGTAAATTGCGCCATAAGTATTAGAAATTACAATTATCCTTTTTACGGCTAAAATTATGGTATTTTCCACAAAAATAATGCAAAAATGAAATACTCCCTAACTATCTAGCTTACTATCAAAAGTGAATACAAAGATAACTTTTAATTTTTAAACGAAAAAAATATGTACTCAAATCTTAATCCAGGGTTATATTAATACTAAATAAGCGATGAGAATTTCATTCCTGAATCTTGAGATGAATCAACTTATAATCTATAACTTTGAGCTACTAGAAAAATATTAAAATAACATCTAACTTTGCAGGATTTGTTTATTAAGGCGGGGCAGTGAGTGAGAATTATGTTTGGGCTTCCACTCCTGCTCCTCCGCTGGTGCCGGTGGGGTACGGAGTGGAGCAGATGATGAATGTTCAGCTTACGGGGAATCCAGGTCTAGTGTTCCACATGCATAATGGTCCAACTTGTGGTTTTGGCTTGGAGCCACCGTTGGGGTTTGAGAATGGTGTGGTGGAAGCGGCTACATTTAGTGTAGCTCTAAGAGGAGTTGGTGGTGCAAATGGTTCTGAGTGGCATTATGAAGAGCAAGAAAAGCTTTTCTTGTTGTGTACAGTGGTTGTAAGATTTCCCTTCACCTGTCATGCTTGGTGGAAATGAAGACGATAAAATTTGACTAATTTATCTTCCACTTCCTTTTCCCTCATTCTTTAATTTAAGCACCCGAATAGAATTATATAAGATCGCCGCAGTGATGGAATTTATTCGGTGGATAGTGTGAAGGTTTACATCTAATAAAAATTTAACTAAAATATTACGTGCGAGCGCACGTATTCGCACATATTTGATCCTAGTCTTTTATTAGAGAAATAAGAATGATTTTTCAAGAAATTATTACCATATATAATGTACTAAAAAAACCAAATTATGTATATCAGCCTCTTAAAGTTTGTGTCAGTTGTAATATGGTAATAACAAAATTATCAAATACAACGTTATTGTCCCAATGGAGATCATCTGGTTTTAGGCCCTTCTCGGCTCACGGCATCTCCTATATGGCGAAGGATGATTGCGATACGGGACTCGGCTGAGACCTGCATGCATCTTTTGGTCCGGGAAGGTAAGTCTTCTTTTTGGTATGAAATTGTTTCCTTTCAAGGCTCTTTATCTTTGAACTCAAGGGTACCTGCCGATAATTCTTCAATTAGTGATCATTTGGATGAGGAAGGATGGAAGGATACGGCTCGTCAGTGTCTTCCATTTAGTCACTTACATGTGTTGCCTAGGATTCGGCTCTCTACAGGCCGTGATATACATGTTTGGACACTTAAGCCTCGAGGTAATTTTACAATTACATCTGTTTTCAAATTACTTCGAATAAATGGCCCTTCTCAGTTATCTCGGACTCAGATATGGAGCTCGGTTTTGCCTCTGGCCCAAAATATTTTTCTTTGGAGATTGCTGAATGGATATCTGGCTCTGGATGAGGTCAGAAAGCGGTGGGGGATACCGTTGGTTTCCAAATGCCATTGTGGATACGGAGAAGACACTTTTGATCATATTTTCTCTGAATGTCGTTTGGCCCGTTTTTTATGGAAGCATGCTTGTGCCGTACTCGGCATAGTCTAGGATACCCTAAGGTTTGATTCCTATCGCTCTCTTTTAAATTTGATTTGGTGGAAAGGACATGTTAAGTGGAGAGACATTAATTCTATTATCATTGCATTCGTCTGTTGGATACTCTGGCGAAATCGATGTCGATTTGTTTTTTATGGGAAAAAAATCAGGTTTTACAAGTCTTTTATATGAATTTGATAGCTTCTCGTTGCCTATTTTGAAATGTGCGGGATTATTTGAGGTGTTCATGGGCGGCTCATGTTTGGTATGTCCCCGGGTGATGGCAGTAACTTGGCGGGGAAGTCAAGATCCGATTATTCTAAATGTTGATGGGGCTTCTCGCGGTAACCCGGGAATTGTCGGAGCTGGTGGTATATTGCGTACTGCATCAGGTGAATTTCTTGGAGCTTTTTCGATCTTTCTTGTAGACAATCTTACTAATTCGGTGGCTGAGATTGAAGCAATGCTTAAGGGTATACAACACGGTCTTTCACTGGGTTATCTTAATATAGGTATTCAGACTAATTCTAAATTTCTCAATGACTCTATTCAATCGGGTAGAGTTTCATCCTGGAGACTTGACCACATTTTTCAAGAACTTTTGGGAATTATTGGAAATTTTCGGGTTCATCATATCTATCGGGAGGCAAACAAGGTCGCGGATAGTCTTGCAAACGAAGCTTGTGACTCCAAGTCCTCTCAAAATTTCCACCAACTTAATTCGCTGCCCTATCTTTTTCGAGGTTTATGTCGACTAGATGCGGAGGGCGTTGCTTATATTAGAAAGATTAAATCATAGAGTTTATTTGGTTTTCACTGTTTTTACTTTTCATAAACTCTTTAGCATCTTAGATTTGAGAATACTAGTATTGTCACTACTAGAAATATAGCTTGTTGCGACGAGACTTTTTGCGTCGGGCGTTTACCGTTACAAGTAACTGTCGTTTGCGTCAAGAATGACACACCAACGCAAATAACGGTACAACGTCGTTTCGTGATATGCATTTACGACCGCTAATTACTATTTGTGTCAGAAAATTAATTCGTCGTGAAAAGGGGATTATATGCGATGGACTTCAGTCGACGCAAGAAGTTTCGCCACAAATAATCAAAATTTGTGACGGAATTCTCCCGTCACATATGAAGTTGATGCAAATGACCAAATTTGTGACGGGCTTCGTTCGATGCAAAATGTTTTGTCTCAAATAACCAAAAATTGCGATGAAATTCTCCCGTCACATATAAAGTTGATGCAAATGATCAAAATCGTATTATTAGTTTTGGTGGAGGATTTTCTCGCCGCATCCCATAAAATAATTACTTATAAAAAAAAATCTTTACTCTAAAGTAGTATAGTGTGAATTGACAGGAATTGATACCCCTCCGATTGGGAAAATAAAGTTCTAACCATAAATCGATTAATACTATATTAAAATTTTGACCTCATTTTTTAGAAATTGTAAAATAATTAATAATTAATTTCTATTTTCACCATTATATATTTTTAGAAAAAATATTTTGGCGCCTGTAGAGAAAAAGGAAAAATATTTTGGCGCTGTAGAGAAAAGGGAAAAAATTAAATAATATATATAATATATAGCATCGTCCACTTCCCTAACCCTAATAATTTTCTCTCTTCCGTTTAAACTTCTGTTGCTCTCACCCCACTCTTGCCGGTGTTGTTGCTCTCAACGGACCACTCCCCTACTCTCGACGGCGTCGTTTCTGTCTGGCTCTCTCACAGGTGAGTCTTCTAATTGCTATTACATTTTCCTCTCTCGGTTTTTTTTTCCTATTGCTTTTTATAATTTTGGAGTTTATCTAATTTAAGAATATGAATTCTGCTGAAGACTCTAATAATTCCAAATCTTAGATTAGGTGGCTCTTGTGGCATTAGATAATATTACAGAAGTATATATTGATTATTGAATGAATGGATGACTTATTTGGCTTAATTTGTAATTTTAGATCTGCGACCTCCTAGGCTCGAGGAATAGCTAATTACTTTGTACATTGCAATTGTTATTCTCTGTTATAGTTCTGCTTGGGAATCATTTTGTCTATTGAAAATCTGAGATAGCTTGAACGTATCTGTGTTTGAATGTTAGAAAATTGTTTTATTTATTAGAAGAATGTTTGTTGAATTTGTGTAAAACTAAAAATTCGAAGTTTCTTATGAGCCATATGGAAAACGTAATTCTAATTTATTTGCAAGCATATTAGGAAATTAACTCTTCGAAAGGACATAATTTAAAATAAGTAAAATAACTGCTTTTTTAAGACTAATATGAAGTGATCAAGTGGATAAAAAAGAAAGCAAAGTGAGGCAACTGAGATGCACGAACAAGAGGCTCGAGCCTTAGGTTGGTTTTTTGGTAAATATGACATGAAAACAAGTTGTGATGTTATGAGCATGCAGAAACTTTAAAGATCATGACATTTTGCAGTTTGATCCTCACTTTATCCATACATACTTTTTACTAAGAGAATAGCATGAACCTATGTTTCTGAAAGAATTCTTGATTTTAGTGGATGCTTGCATTAGTTTAACATTGGTGGTACTACAACTTCAAGGGTACTTGAGAAGCAACTAAAAAAAAAAATTAACATCGGAATAACGGAGTTTGTGAATCTAAAGGACCACTATAGGCTTGTTCTAGAAGTGAGCTTCTGCCTATGGCTTCTTTTGTTATGCACAACTATTATTTTCTTTTTTGTGTCAATTTTTACTTATCTCCTTCATCAGTTTGTCGATTCCTTATCAGGTCGTTGCGGATATGACAAATGGGTGTGTTGACAGGAGCGTGGAATACACTTGAAACATTAATGCCACGATTTCTTCCTTTGAATGTGTTCACGATGTATGATATTAAACTAATTACTATGACATAGGAGAGTTTTACAGTAAATTATGAGTCTTGCTCTATTTTCTTTGATTATGATTTATGATGCTTTATAATGCTCATAGTTCCCTGTTTTTTGAACTATTCAGGGATGGGTTTTGGCTGTGTACTTGTACTTGTTGGAGTGCCCAACAAGGAGGCAACATTTATGACCAATACTATCAATTTGCTAAATGAGAGGACATTCAGAGGAACTTTCTTTGGGAACTATAAACCTCGTACTTATCTTATATATATATATATATATATATATATATATATATATATATATATATATAAAAGGTTTGTATTATGGTCTTGATAAAATTTGTATATTTCCAGTCCTTTACTTCATTTTTATGAACTGATCAGGGCAAAATTTATTGTGTAATACTACAGAATCTGGACATGGATAAGTTCATCACACTCCGTATCCCATTCTCTGAGATCAACAACGCTTTTTATTAGATGGTTAGAGGAGAGGGCCCCGATGTATCATCAACACGGGTGGTGGCTGAGACAGCCCGTCAGCCCATGGACATGTAGCGGGGGTGTGTATGGACATGGGTTTTGTTGGTCAGCAGGAAAACGCACTAGATCCGGCTTGGTCTGTTTTACTATAATATTTTCTCGAGCTATTAGTGTAATATACTTTATTCATTGTTTCATAGTTTATTGTTGGATGATTGTATTAATTGCTAATTAATAAAATAGCTGCAAAACATGGTAGTCAATAAAGATTGATGGCGTCAGGCTTGCATTTCTTGCCACCAATAAAATTTAATATTGATATTATTTATTGTCAATAAATATTATTTTCAGTGAGCGTCAATGGACAAGAAAAATAAATTTTGTTACTTTTATTGGGACGGTAAAATTTTATCTTGTTAGTGGAAAAAATAATTTGATTTTTGTTATTGCGTCGAGATAAATATTATTTTCGACAGATTGTGTCAATGCAAAAACATAATAAATATAATTTTATTAAAACATTTGCGATAGTGAAAAACTATTTTGTGACGGATTATATAATTGCAAAAATAATAAATATAATTTTATTAATAATATTTGCGGTGGTGAAAACATATTTTCGATAGTAAATAAAGTGCCACATAATATGTTTTTGTGTCAGTTATTGCGTCGAAAACTATTAGCGATGCAATAACTAGTCGTTTTTTATAAGTTTTCACGTCGGAAAAAAAGCGTCGCAATTAGAAAAATTACCGTTGAAAAAACTAATTGCGTCAGGCGCTTCCCGTCGCAAAGTTTTTGCGGCGCCTTTCCATGCGACCCCTTAATTACTGTCGCATGGCCGACGCAAAAACGTTTTCTCGTCGGCAAAGTTACTTTTTGTGGCAGGTGTCGCCCTACGCAAAAGATGCTTTTTTTAGTAGTGTGTTTAGCCGGTTCGTTTGACTGCTTTGCATACTAGTCTAGTCATATTTTTGTTTCATCCTTGATCATATGTATAAATGATTTAGGTTGCACTTTTTGCATATTGTATTCGGGAGGTTAAGCCTTAAGTCCCCCTCTCATCACTTACTGCCGATTTGGCTTTCAATTAATAAAACGGGGGTCCGCCCCACCACGCTGGTGGCTTTATTAAAAAAATAAAAATAGAACGTTATTAAATGATAATTTTGGAATTAATTGGTAAATTATGCACAAAGTATTAGAAATTGAAATTATCTTTTTTTATGACTACAATATGATATTTCCTCAAAAACAATATAAAGAAGAATTACGAGAGAGGAAAGAAGAAGAAATAAAAAATGTTTTAATAATATTTTATTCAAAAACTCATTTTTTTAATTTCTTAACGGATTATTGTGAAAGAAATAATTAAGTCATTGTCTTCACTTGTCTTTTGAGCTACATTTTTCCTAGCTTATGAATTCACATTCTTCAATGGAACTACATGGTTACACTTTTTTTTCGCGCATGTATTCTAGCTATCTATGAACAAGTCAACATCATATGATCATTAAAAAATATAGATCATAAAAAAAAGGTTCACTTTAAAAAGTTATAATTTCAATACATTCCCGTGAAAGTTTTCTACCATTTTCTTTGTTATCTAAATTCTTCAATTTAAGCATGTATTGAAATATAAGATCACAGCAATGATGGAATTTATTCAGTCGATGGTTTGAAGTTTTCCATCTAAGAAAACCTAAACAAAAGTTTACTAAAGTATCACGTGCGAGCGCATGTATTCGCACGTAAATGATCCTAGTCCTTAATAAGCGAAAGAAGAAATACTTGTGCAAAACATATTACCATATATAATATACTAAAAAATCTCACTATAAAAATTGACTATTAAAATTTTTATTTTTTGTAACAAGGTAATAACTTAATTTTTAAATCAATCGTTATTAAATGATAATTTTGAAATTGATATGTAAATTGCGCCCTAAGTATTAGAAATTACAATTATCCTTTTGACGACTAAAATTATGGTATTTTCCACAAAAATAATGCAAAAATGAAATATTCCCTAACTATCTAGCTTACTATCAAAAGTGAATAAAAAGATAACTTTTAATTTTTAAACGAAAAAAATATGCACTCAAATCTTAATCCAGGGGTATATTAATACTAAATAAGCGATGAGAATTTCATTCCTGAATCTTGAGATGAATCAACTTAGAATCTATAAATTTGAGCTACTAGAAAAAATGTTGAAATAACATCTAACTTTGTAGGATTTTTTTATTAAGGCAGGGGCAGTGAGTGATAATTATGTTTGGGCTTACACTCCTACTCCTCCGCCGGTGCCAGTGGGGTACGAAGTGGAGCAGATGATGTATGTTCAGTTTAAGGGGAATCCTGGTCCAGTGTTCCACATGCATAATGGTCCTACTTGTGATTTTGGCTTGGAGCCACCGTTGGGGTTTGAGAATGGTATGGTGGAAGCGGCAGCATTTATTGTAGCTCTAAGAGGAGCTGGCTGTGCAAATGGTTCTGAGTGGCATTATGAAGAGGAAGAAAAGCTTTTCTTGTACAAAGACAACTTTTAATTTTTAAACGAAAAAAATATGTACTCAAATCTTAATCCAGGGTTATATTAATACTAAATAAGCGATGAGAATTTCATTCCTGAATCTTGAGATGAATCAACTTATAATCTATAACTTTGAGCTACTAGAAAAATATTGAAATAACATCTAACTTTGCAGGATTTTTTTATTAAAGCAGGGGCAGTGAGTGAGAATTATGTTTGGGCTTCCACTCCTGCTCCTCCGCCGGTGCCGGTAGGGTTACGGAGTGGAGCAAATGATGAATGTTCAGCTTACGGGGAATCCAGATCCAGTGTTCCACATGCATAATGGTCCTACTTTTGGTTTTGTCTTGGAGCCACCGTTGGGGTTTGAGAATGGTGTGGTGGAAGCGGCTGCATTTAGTGTAGCTCTAAGAGGAGTTGGCGGTGCAAATGGTTCTGAGTGGCATTATAAAGAGCAAGAAAAGCTTTTCTTGTTGTGTACAGATGGTTGTAAGATTTCCCTTCACCTTTCATGCTTGGTGGAAATGAAGACGATAAAATTTGACTAATTTATCTTCCACTTCCTATGCTCTCATTCTTTAATTTAAGCACCCGAAAAGAATTATATAAGATCACCGCAGTGATGGAATTTATTCGGTGGATAGTGTGAAGGTTTACATCTAATAAAAATTTAACTAAAATATTACGTGCGAGCGCACGTATTCGCACATATTTGATCCTAGTCTTTCATAAGAGAAATAAGAATGATTTGTCAAGAAATTATTACCATATATAATGTACTAAAAAAACCAAATTATGTATATCAGCCTCTTAAAGTTTGTGTCAGTTGTAATATGGTAATAACAAAATTATCAAATACAACGTTATTAAATGATAATTTTGAAATTAATTGGTAAATTGTGCACAAAGTATTAGAAATTGAAATTATCTTTTTTTATGACTACAATATAATATTTCCTCAAAAACAATATAAAGAAGAATTACGAGAGAGGAAATAAGAAGAAATAAAAAATGTTTTAATAATATTTTATTCAAAAACTCGTTTTTTTAATTTCTTAACGGATTATTATGAAAGAAATAATTAAGTCATTGTCTTCACTTGTCTTTTGAGCTTCATTTTTCCTAGCTTATGAATTCACATTCTTCAAGGGAAGTACATGGTTACACTTTTTTTCCGCGCATGTACTCTAGCTATCTATGAACAATTCAGCATCATATGATCATTAAAAAATATAGATCTTAAAAAAAGGTTCACTTTAAAAAGTTATTATTTCAATACATTCCCGTAAAAGTTTTCTCACAATAATGATGGAATTTATTCAGTCGATGGTGTGAAGTTTTCCATCTAAGAAAACCTAAACAAAAGTTTACTAAAGTATTGAAGGCATGGTAGCCCAGTGGGTAATATCCACTGCCTGTGACCGAGAGGTCCAGGTTCGATACCTCCGTGTCATTTCTTTGGGTTCCCTTGTGTGAGGTCTTATACACCCCTCACGGGGCACCCGCTCAAACGGGATTTCTACTACTCCTCACGGGGCACCCGCTCAACGGGACTTCTACTACTCCTCACGGGGCACCCGCTCAACTGGACTTCTACGACATCCGCTCAACGAGGTCATCTACTTCTCCCCTCTCGGGGTCTTCTACTTCTCCTCCTCTGGTGAGGTCTTATAATAATAATTGTAATAAACTAAACCATACTTATAAACGGTCTAGTTTTAAAAAATAATAATAATAATAATAATAAAAATTATCACGTGCGAGCGCACGTAGATGATCCTAGTCCTTAATAAGCGAAAGAAGAAATATTTGTGCAAAACATATTACCATATATAATATACTAAAAAATTAGACTATTAAAATTTTTATTTTGTAACAGGGTAATAACTTAATTTTTAAATCAATCGTTATTAAATGATAATTTTGAAATTGATATGTAAATTGCGCCCTAAGTATTAGATATTACAATTATACTTTTTACGGCTAAAATTATGGTATTTTCCACAAAAATAAGGCAAAAATGTGCCAACACTTCTTGAATTGACTCGAGTACTTCCAAATGTGTCAACACTTCTTGAATTGATTGACTACCCTCATTTGCTTCTTCACCTTGTATCAAGGTTATCTCTAAAGGGTCATCAATGTACATTTCTTTCCCATAGTTTGCAACCAAATCATCCACCACATCAATCATAAAGCAAGAATCATCATGATCAAAAGAATGCTTCAAAGACTCCGGAATCTTGAGAACTACCTCTTCATTATCTACCCTAAGGATCAATTTTCCTTCATGAACATCTATTAGTGCCTTAGAGGTAGCAAGAAAAGGACGAACCAAGATCAAAGGAACATGCATATCCTCATCTATGACCAGTACTGTCAAAGTGGGCCGAAGCCCGCGGACCGGGTATGGGCTTAAGAAATACTGATCCGCAAAAATGCGGGCTAAGTTTAGCCCGCGGGCTTTTTGTTTTTTTTAAAAAAAAAATATATATTTATAAACCCTTCACTTTCCCAATGTACTTTCCTCCATTTCCACACATTCACGCTTTCCACCTTTTGGATTTTCCGGTAACCTCATCGGAATTGTCTTCTTCTCTCCGACCAAGTATTCATCTCCTCTTCTCAACTACTACTCCAACTCATACTACTGATTTCACCTTCCTTCTTTGTCATTCCACTAACTGCTATGATTTAGCTTCAATTTGAGGTAAGGGATTCCTTGTTCAGCTTTAGTTTCTATTAATTTTTTTCGTATAATTTTATTTTTTTATTTTTATTTTTGGATTTTTGAGGTTTCTTAGATGTGATTTTCCGGGTAGAAGTTGTTAGGGTTAATTTTCGTAGAGTGGAGATGTCGCCGGAAGTGGCTACTATGGTGGAGGAGGGAGTGGAATATGCTTTTGCGATGGAGTATCATGGTGCTCCTATTACCTGCCAGCTTCCGGTTATTTGGAACGTCCTAGTGGTGACTATGAATCTGGAGACTTTTCGGGTATGATTGATAGGTCTACTGGATCAGGATCTTGCTCCATTGATCAGGATATCCCTTTTTTTTTGCCCCAGCAAACAGCAAATTTGGGCAAAATTGAGTGGGCCCGCGGGCAGCCCGCTAGCCCGCGTACTTTGTACGGTGCGGGTATGGGCATTGGTTTTACTGATCCGCAAAAAATGGGCCCGCCCCGCCCGCCCCTTTTTGAATTAAGCCCGCGTGGACCGGACCGACCCGCCCCGCCCCGTTTCACAGTACTATCTATGACAAGTATAACAAAATACACTGGAAAAATAAAATTTTTAACCTTTACCAAAACATCTTCAATAATCCCTCTAGGGTACTTAATAGATCTATCCGCATGTTGTATACTCATCCTGGTAGTCTCAGGTTCACCAAGGTCTAGTTTCTTGAACATTTTGTATGGCATCAAGTTAATGCTAGCTCCTAAGTCAGCTAAAGCATGTCCCAAGAAAAGACTACCAATATTACAAGGGATAGTAAAACTTCCTGGGTCCTTTAACTTTTGAGGTAGCTTCTCCTTGTTTTGGAGGATGGCGGATCATTCTTTATTTAATGTGACGGTAGAAATGTCCTCGAGCCTCTTCTTCATAGAAAGGATGTCCTTGAGAAATTTAGCATATTTTGTCATTTGAGAAAGAGCTTCAACGAACGGTAAGTTGATATGCAATTGTTTAAAGAGCTCAAGAAACTTTCCATATTATGCACCTTCCTTGTCCTTGAGAAGACGCCCGGGATAAGGTACGGGCGGTTTGTAAATTGGTACCTCCTTTCTTGTGACTTCTTCCTTGGCCTTTCCTTTGATTTCCACCAATTCTTCATCTTGATCCTTCTCAAGATCCTCTATCATTTATTTCTTCTTTTCTAGCACTTGAGGTCTTGGATCATCAAGTTCCTTTCCACTTCTTAGGGTAATTGCTTTATCTTGTTCCCTTGGATTTGGCTCGGTATTACTAGGAAGAGATCCTTGAGCCCTCTCCGATACAAACTTTGGTAGTTGCCCAATTTGTCTTTCCAAATTATGTATGGAGGCTTCTTGATTCTTGAACCTAGCTTCTTGAATTTTAAACTTAGTTTCTTGATCTTGAAAATGAGCTTCCGAAGTAGAAAGAAACTTAGTCATGAGATCCTCCAAAGTAGACTATGAGAAGATGATGAAGGTTGTGCTTGATAAGGTAATGGTTGTTGAGCCCGAAAGTTTGAATAAGCTTGAAAACCCGGTGGATTTTATTCCCCTTGTTGTCCTTGATCCCTCCAAGAGAAGTTGGGTGATTTCTCCACCCGGGATTACAAGTGTTGGAATAAGGGTTATTTTGTTGCCTATTTCCTCCAAGGTAATCTACATGCTCACTTGAAGATTCCATGCTTTGACACTCATGGTTTGGATGACCTCCTCTATAAAATTCACACACCATCATCACATGAGAAGATTTGTGGGAGGTAGTACTTAGCCCATCCATAATTTTTATTAAAAATTCAATCTTTGCCTCCAAAGCCTCCAAAGCATCAACATTGTGAATTCCACTTATCTTTGGCTTCATCCTATGACTACCCCACGAGCAATTGTTCTCGGCAATGTTCTCTATTAAATCTCTTAGCTCTTCCGGGGTTTTTGAACTTGTTGATCCTCCACTTGAAGCATCAATGAGTTGTTTGGAAGAGTAGTTCAAACCCGCATGAAATGTTTGCATTTGAAGCACAAGGTCTAGGCCATGATGAGGAAACTTCCTTAGAAACTCCTTGTATCTCTCCCATACTTCGTATAAACTTTCCCCATCTTGTTGTTTGAAGGAGAATATATCATTTCTAATCTTCGCGGTTCAAGCCAGTGGGAAGTGCTTGGCTAGGAATATCTCGGCCAACTCATTCCAAGTGGTAATGCAACCATTGGGTAATGACTTCAACCATGACTTAGCCTGGTTCCTTAAAGTGAAAGGAAATAATCTCAATCTTATTGCATTATTCGAAGCTCCATTAATCTTGAAAGTATCACAAATTTCAAGGAAGTTTGATATGTGAGCGTTCGGGTCTTCTAAGGGAAGCCCATCAAATTGTACCGAATTTTGAACTATTTGTATCACATTTGGCTTGATCTCAAAATTGTTAGCATCAACTCTTGGTCTAGTAATGCTTGACTCGGACCCGGTCAAGAAAGGTCTTGCATAATCACCCATGGTTTTGCTACCATTTCCATTCACATTCTCTTGTCTTTGAGCATTTCCTTGGTTATTCTCGTTCATTTGTTCATTCACATTATGAGGGGCTTCCATATTGTTATGTTTTTGAAGACCTTCCCCAAATATATACCCTCTCTAGTTGCCTTACCCTTATATTCTGGTGAAATGTCCTATCAATTTTGGGATCAATATCAAGTAATTCTTCTGGATGCTTTCGGGTCATGCAACACAAGAGTCGCCTTCAAGAAACCAAAACTAACAAAGTTTAATAACATGAAATCCAAAGAAATTCAAGATAACATAAACTAAAAGATGAATATTAACAAATATACATAAAAACCAAATCAATAAAACTAGAGCTTTTCTAATATCACCCTTCCCCGGCAACGGCGCCAAAAACTTGTTGTTTTTTTGCAAGCCCACTATATTCTACTCAAATTGGACACAAGAAACTCAAGGCAAGAGCACCTATTGTTAATGTAATTTAGAGTTAGCAACCAAGGTATCGTATTCGCGAAGAAGGGTAAGTACTAGTAGCGACTTTTTTTTTTATTGTTTAGTTGACGAAAACTTTATGAAGGGTTGTTACTAAAATAAATTAATCTACTAATAAGCTAAAACTAAGATCTAGAGTGTTTAGAGAGAAAATTCAATTCGGAGAGTGAATACTTGAACGGGTATCCCCCTAGATGTACTTATGTGTTTAGGGAGAGGTATTGTGAATTAGAAGCCTTAGGTTAACCTACAAAGGGATTTCCAAATAAACCTCACCCATCTCTCAATTTGTGAAGTTCCTACTCTAGGATTAATCAAGTTAGTATCTCTACTTACTCAATTTTACCCCAAGAGTGCATTAAACCCAAAACCCCTAATTATTCAAACTCAAATTAGGAAGAATTGCTTAAGCCCATCTCTTGGTCAAAATTAATTCTCATTAAAAGTGAGTGTTCTAGTCAAGTAAATCAATTTCTCAATTAATTAAATGACCAACAAGATAGAAAAGGATAATTCACAAATAATTTCACTAATTAACTTCAATACACAAAAATCCCCAACTATCAACACATAAATAACATGCTAGAATTCAACCCATTCAAGTATTATACAAATTTAGCTATCCATATTCTTGAAGGAAAATAATAAATTAAAAGAGCGAGAGTAAGAAATTCTCATTGCTAAGTAATCTTCTTCAAGCTTCTCTTCTTTTTCGAAATCCTCTTTCTTCCTTCAAGAAAAACCAAGTCTTGAGCCACATCTCAATTTCTTGCCAAGAATATTCAATGAAGCTTCAAGCTTTTCTTTTAAATCTACCTTCTAAATCTATCTCTAGAATTTAGGACTGGTTTTCTCTCTTGAAACTCTCTTGAAAGTGGATTTGTTGCGCGAGGAGTGCGTTATGACCCGTGGCCGCCTGCATGGCTCTTGAAAATAATATGTCTCTCCTCTTTCTAAGCTTCAAGCTAAAATGGAAGATGTAGATATTTTTAACAGTTTCTTCTATTTGCAATAAAGACCCCTGAAGTTTAGCTCTTTTACAGTCCATCCCATGTACTTTCGGTCTTCTACATTTTGGTCCACAAAGTTGGTGACTTTCATCTTCTTTCATCTAAGTATCTTCCAAGCTTTAATATCTTCCACCTAAGCCAAAAGTAAGAGAAAATGGAGTATAAGTAGCATCTTACCTATGAAAATTTGAAATTATGAAACACATTATTCAAGTTAAAATATTGCTTTAAGAGCAAATATCAATCCATCTTGTGGAAATTCAAGATCCCAAACAACATCTAAACCAGCTTTGGATCTTCAAGCAAGCTCACGTGCTGATACTGAGCTATAATCTTCGACACAAGGCCCAAGGAGGTCAAGTCGGGGTACATCAACAGCCTGAGAGATATGGATTTCTCGTGATTGATGATCATCACATTGAACTAATTGATCGAGATGAACCCACTACCTACAAAGAGGCAATTCATAGTTCTGAGTCAGATAAGTGGCTAGAAGCTATGAAGTCTGAGATGCAATCCATGTACGATAACCATGTATGGACTTTGGTTGACCCATCCGAAGGGTGTAAGGTCATTGATAACAAATGGTGTTTCAAAAAGAAAACCGACATGGATGGTAATGTACACACTTTTAAATCTCAACTAGTGGTTAAAGGTTATAGACAAATTCATGGTATTGACTATGATGAAACCTTTTCTCCTGTCGTTATGATAAAGTCTATTGGGATTTTACTTGTCATAGCCGCATATTATGACTATGAGATATGGCAAATGGAGACTGCGTTTCTTAATGGAAACCTTCTCGAGGATGTGTATATTACACAACTTGAGGGATTTGTTGATCCATCAAATCCAAGCAAAGTGTGTAAGCTTCAAAGGGCCATTTATGGTTTGAAGCAAGCATCTCGAAGCTGGAATCGTCACTTTGATTAATCAATTAAAGAATTCGGTTTCATCAAAAATGAAGACGAGCCTTGTGTTTATAAGAAAGTAACTAATAATGCAATAGTGTTCCTTGTGCTTTATGTGGATGACATCTTACTGATTGGAAATGACATTTCGATATTACAAAGCGTAAGAGCTTGGTTAGGGTAGTGTTTTTCCATGAAAGACTTAGGCGAGGCTACATACATTTTGGGTATAAGAATCTATAGAGATATGTCCCACAAAATGATTGGCTTAAGCCAGAGTGGATACATTGACAAGGTACTGAAACGGTTCAGTTTGCAAGATTCCAAAAAGGGATTCTTACCCATGTCACATGGCATTAAACTCAACAGAACTCAAGGACCTTCCACAAAGGAAGACCAAGAGCGCATGAGTAAGATCTCATATGCTTCAGCCATTGAGTCTATTATGTATGCCATGATATGCACTCGCCTGGATGTCTCATTCGCGTTAAGTATGACTAGCAGATATCAATCTGACCCTGGAGAGTCACATTGGACTGCAGGCAAGAGCATTCTTAAGTACTTGAGAAGGATTAAAGATATGTTCTTAGTTTACGGAGGCCAGGAAGGAAGTATGGTTGTAAATGGTTACGCAGATGCAAGCTTCCAGACCGACGTAAATGATTTTAGATCGCAATTTGGTTTTGTGTTTTGTTTGAATGGAGGTGCTGTGAGCTGGAAGAGCTCACAGCAATAAATCTTGGCTGAAACTACACCAGAAGCTGAGTATCTGGCTGCCTTTGAAGCAGCTAAAGAAGCTGTTTGGATCAGGAAATTTCTTGATGGAATAGGTGTCATCCATAGCATTGTGAACCCAATGGACCTTTATTTTGATAGTACTGGTGCCATCCCACAAGCTAAGGAACCTAGATCTCACAAACGATCCAAACACATTCTCAGGTGTTTCCATCTGATTAGAGAGATCATTGATAGATGAGACGTTTGAATTTGCAAAGTTCATACAGACGACAACATTGTAGATCCATTGACCAAGCCACTCCTGCAACCTAAACATGAGAGTCATACTAGGTCAATGGGATTGAGGATCATGTATGATTGGACCTAGGGCAAGTGGGAGATTGTTAGTAGTGCCCTAGAACCATTAGCATATGTTGTACATTTTATATCTTTTTTAGCATTCTTTTGAATATTTAATTTTGGTTTTGAACATCAAATGTGTTATTTGATAGTAAAACTCATTAGCTTATGCAATTACTATTCTAACAGTCCCTAGTTTTATGTACTGTTCTTTATAATGAAATAAAACTAGTATGATGTTTCATTGATGATTATGTTTTACTAATCATAAGTAATGGATACAACATATTGGGATGCATCGTATCGGATGTGATCCGTTAGAGAAGTAATACTTTACAGTCCATTAGTCATAAGTATTACTTCCTCAATACTATTTGGAATCCTTAGACCTTATGTCATCATTGTTTCCAGCATGAATGGAGCTATGTTTTGACTCAGTCAGACGTTACTTTTAATCGAGTAATTAATACGACTGATGATCGGAGGTAGTATCCTATCATGGCTTGAATGTGAGAGGCATTGTAAGGGATTTGTCCCTCTCTTATTATAGAGAGATATCCATGGGCCCCTCGATAGGGCAAACTGTTTAAATGTATGGCCGTGCTCAAATTTATTTGATAAAGTGGTTATTAAATACTTTTTGTTGGAACAGTCTACCTGGAGATCGAGCATAAATACAATTGAGCTTTATAAGGTATGAGCGGATCCTTCGGGGGAGGACTCATGGGTGTTTAGAACGAGTTTCTGCCCAAGAATCTCTTCAT
Source organism: Vinca minor (assembly GCA_026122235.1). Taxonomy (NCBI): domain Eukaryota; kingdom Viridiplantae; phylum Streptophyta; class Magnoliopsida; order Gentianales; family Apocynaceae; genus Vinca; species Vinca minor. Next base: position 505,645 of record JAOCZM010000168.1, read on the forward strand.
CTGCTTCATGGGAGCACCTGTAATTATGGAGATGAAAGGGGATATATGAAGCTCCATATTTGGCTGGTTACAGAGAGAAGAAAAGCTTTTCTTGTTGTGTACAGTGGTTGTAAGATTTCCTTTCACCTTTCATGCTTGGTGGAAAGGAAGACGATAAAATTTGACTAATTTATCTTCCACTTCCATTGTTCTCTGAATCCTTTAATTTTAGCACCCGAATAGAATTATATAAGATCACTGCAGCGATGTAATTTATTCGTTGGATGGTGTGCACTTTTACATCTAATAAAAACTTTATTAAAATATCACGTGCGAGTGCACGTATTCACACGCAGTTGATCCTAGTCTTTTATAAGAGAAATAAGAATGACTTGCCTAGAAAGTATTACCATATATAATGTACTAAAAAAAAATCTAATTATGTAAATCAGACTATTAAAGTTCGTGATAGTTGTAATAAGGTAATAACATAATTATCAAATTCAACCTTATTAAATGATAATTTTGAAATAAATTGGTAAATTGTGCACAAAGTATTAGAAATTGAAATTATATTTTTTTTATGACTACAATATGATATTTCCACAAAAACAATGAAACAAAGAATTACGAGAGAGGAAAGAAGAATAAATAAAAGATGTTCTAATAATATTTTATTAAAAAAAAAAATTTAATTTCTTAACGGATTATTATGAAAGAAATAATTAAGTCATTGTCTTCATTTGTCTTTTGAGCAACATTTTTCCTAGCTTATGAATTCACATTCTTCAAGGGAAGTACATGGTTACATTTTTTTCCAGCCTATGTACTCAAGCTATCTATGAGCAAGTCGGCATCATATGATCATTAAAAAATATAGATCATAAAAAAAGGTTCACTTTAAGAGTAATTATTTCAATACATTCCCGTGAAAGTTTTCTACCAATTTCTTTGTTATCTAAATTCTTCAATTTAATCATGTATTGAAATATAAGATCACAGCAATGATGGAATTTATTCAGTGGATGGTGTGAAGTTTTCCATCTAAGAAAACCTAAACAAAAGTTTACTAAAGTATCACGTGCGAGCGCACGTATTCGCACGTAGATGATCCTAGTCTTTAATAAGCGAAAGAAGAAATATATGTCCAGAAAATATTACCATATATAATATACTAAAAAATCTCACTATAAAAATTAGACTATTAAAATATTTATTATTTGTAACAGGGTAATAACTTAATTTTCAAATCCATCGTTATTAAATGATAATTTTGAAATTGATATGTAAACTGTGCCCTAAGTATTAGAAATTACAATTATCTTTTTTATGACTAAAATTATGGTATTTCCACAAAAATAATGCAAGAATGCAATACTCCCCAACTATCTACCTTACTATCAAAAGTGAATACGAAGATAACTTTTAATTTTTAAACAAAAAAATCATGTACTCAAATCTTAATCCAGGGGTATATTAATACTAAATAAGCGATGAGAATTTAATTCCCGAATCTTGAGATGAATCAACTTAGAATCTATAACTTTGAGCTTCTAGAAAAAATATTAAAATAACATCTAACTTTGGAGGATTTTTTTACGAAGGCAGGGGCAGTGAGTGAGGATTATGTTAGGGCTTCCACTCTTGCTCCTCCGCCGGTGGCTGTGGAGTACGGAGTGGAGCAGTTGATGAATGTTCACCCTCCCCACCCCCTTAAGTTCCAAACCCACCCTCAAAGGGGTCTTGCAATTGGTATCAGAGCCTAGTATCCTTTTTTATTGGACATTGATCCTAGGAGGATCCATGGCTCATAGATGACCAATGCCCATGCCCATATCTCGACCACCTCTACTTTGATAGTTGGCAATATGCTTTTAAATTATTTGTCTTCTAATGACATTTCCTTGTTGAGCATTATAGAAGAAGGTCCTTTTATTCCTTCAATCTACATACAAGGTGTCATGGTACAAAAGTCTAGAAGAGACTATGACGAAGATGACTTCCAACTTCAAGGAAATGAATGTACTTTGTTGTGCACTAAATCAAGAATCTCTCAACAAAGTACATGAATGTGAAGATGCTCACTACATGTGGAATATGCTTGGAGCATTATATCAAGCCGAAGTTGAAGAAGAGGCAAGGGTGGAACATTTAGAATTGGGGACTCAATCCTGTGAAGGCTTTGAAGAAATCTCAATCATATTCCAACCTAAACTTGATGATATCAAAGAATGTGATTTAGGAGAAAACAAAATTCAATCTTCAATGAGTTCAAAAGACATACAACTCGAGCCTTCACAAGATGAGAAAGAAGAGATACAAGAAGTACAAGATGATGATCTTCATAATGAACTCAATTATGATGGTGACCATGAAGATCAATCATCTTGCAAAACAAAGAGAAAAACCATGCCACAAGACTTCAAAGAAAGATGTTCCAAGTGGCTTTGGACTTAATCATTCCAAGGAAATTGATGTAAACTTTAAATGGATATGTTCTAAAAGGAAAAGATAAAAAACTCTCCATAGCTCTTGGGAAGATCAAGACACAAATGACATACAAATTTAGAAACCAAGAGCTCAAGCATTTGTTCACTTCATGACATCAACTACAATATCAAACATCAAACCTCATCACTTGGTAAGGTTACAAAGGTATCAACCTTACTCTCTCTTGGTACTTTAATTAATGATATTAATAGTATGAGAAGTAAGTTTGATGCTTATACTTGTGCTCTTGTTGATGTTACATCATTTCCCTTTGATGTTCTTTTACATTTAGATAACTTAATGCAAGATCTTCATTTGCGTTATGTTTCTCTTGCTAAGTTATCTAAATTACACAACATCACAAGTTTGGATGATTCTTGCCTTCATTTAAATTCATCTCATCAGAATCATCCATGTGGTTTTATCTTTAATAATGTTGACCAATGAACACAAATATGCCACTTGAGAAATGAAATTAACAGTGAAGGACGTTTACAAAAGGTACCTAGAAAGTCTCAATGTCCCCTTGTAGGTTCAAACGGATCTAAGCTTCACAATGAAAAGTTAAACCCCAAGGAATGGCATAAACAAGCTAAGACTCCAAGAAAAAGAGTCATGTGCCAATGTCAACAAAGATGTAGAGAACTCATCAAGAAGCATAATCTCATCCATCCAAGATGACTCTACAAAAGACTACTCAAGGTGTCTCATTGGACTACTCGATGAAGAAGATAAACTTGCAATCCATAGTCCAAAATCCTTGAGTAATGAGGTACACAGCTTAATTTCAATTCTGAATAATGATCATGTTATTGATGATGATGATTCCTATTTGCTTCTAATTGATTGATATGATGAGTTGAAATAAGTTATTGTGTGAAAAACTTGCTTGCTCATTAAAAGAAATATCTTTTATGCAAGTAGAATATAATGAACCTCTTGCCTCTTTCACTTAGCCAGAATATAAACAAGAGAATGCACTTTTATTGCTTGATGCTATTTCTCTTGTAAACAATGAATTACTTGACAAGGTGCATATGTAGTGTTGATTTTAAATTGGCAAAATAGCCTATTTGGTCCTGTATGTATTTCAAGATTGAGGATAAGATCCTGTATGTATTCCGTCCATTTTTCTGTCTTTTTTCCGTCTTCCCTTCATTTCAGTTAAAGATTCCCTTTTACCAAAGGGGTATTTCTGTCTTTTTACGTTCTAACTCTCAGTAAAAAAAAACCCTTATCCTTTTTTACCCTATCCATTCTACTCTTTCCCTCCAAAACAAACGCTCTCACCTTCTTCTTCTTCCCCAGTTAAATTTCTGCAAAATTAGGGATTATCTTGTATCAATTGCTCCAATGGATTCTTCTACTAAATCAGTGAATGGACCAATTAGGTGTGCCTGCGGTGAGCATCCCGTTCTTAAGACTTCGAAAACCATTGCAAATCCAGGTAGATTGTTTTGGGGATGTCAAAACTATGAGGTGAGTAATAATTAGAGATGGTTTTTCTAGTGATTATCAGGTTTACTAAATTGCTATCTTATTTAATTTGAGATGAGTTTACCTTTGTAGAAACATCGTTTCACTCGTGATTTTTTTCCAATGGTTTGAGAGTCCACCATGCTGCAAATGTGCTACTCTTAAGAAGAAATTGAAGACCTACAAATGTGTCATGGCTGCTTCTGAAAGAAGAGAAAGGTTTTTGTGGGCTGGCTTAATGGTTGCTTGGGTGATTACTGTAACAGTTGTTCTAACTAGAAGGTTTGAAGGCAATAGTTAGGAGTTTGAAATATGTACTTTGGTTTTGTAACAATTGTTTTGTATTTCAAGAATTGAACTTTTAAGTATGTAGTTCTTATATGTCATTCCATCAAAGATGTTAAAATAGTGTCATCGCACAATTACCATTGAATATTCACCAGTCAAAACAAAGTACAAGGTGTAATCGCACAATTACCATTGAATATTCACCAGTCAAAACAAAGTATAAGGTGTAATCGCACAATTACCATTGAATATTCACCAGTCAAAACAAAGTACAATTTTCAAAAGACCCTAATCCAGTTGCAACAAACTAAATAGGTGAGCAAAAAAGCCACTGTTTATGGGCAAGCTGATTACAAATGGACATTATACAACATATCAGCAAACAAAAATCCAGTTCTTTAGGCATGTCAAAGGCTAGTTGAAATCTCTTTTCCTAGCAGCACATGATGCCCTTGTGTGCCCAACTTTAAAGCAATATCCACACTTGAATGGTCCTCTCTTCTTCTTTGGCTCCTGTTATTTCAAAGAGAATAACTTGAATGAATAAACTTGATGTATACATATCAAATTTACATAAGATACAACAAACTTACCTTCGAAACATAAGGAGATGCATGTGTGAATTCTTGTCCTTCAGACTGGTTTTCAGTCAGAAATTCATCAAAGGAATCAGCAACATGAACATTTATTTCTTCAGCAACCTGATCATGTGCTTGAAATGTGTCTTGCTTGTCAACAGTTGCAGCCTTGTTTTCTGGGCAAGATGTCTTGTTGTGGCCAAGTTTATGACATTTACTACACTTGTTTACATTTTGTGCAAAAGAACTTGAACCTTCACCCTTCTCTAGATCTAACTTGGGACATTTCCTTATATTATGTCCCTGTTCCTTGCATTTTCCACATCTACCTACCCAAAGGCATGCCCTAGACAATCTGTCTCTCCCATCAATTTTGGTGGTTGGAAGAGTAACTTTTTTCTTTGAGCCTTTCTCTCCTTCTTCCAGCCTCCTTTTCAATTTTGGTCTGCCTGGCTGCCTCAACTTTCTTGGTGGGATAACAGGGTTTCTAGTGGAGTGGGGCCAGTTGTTTGGGCCATTTGCAGGACACACAACAGGTTTGTAGGCCCTTTTGTATGCCTCAATAGAATAGCACTCATCAATGTACTTACTAATGTCACTTCCTTCCTTAGACAATGCAGCAACTGCATGTGCACATGGAATTCCAGCCAGTTCCCATCCTCTACATGAGCATGTTCTTGCTGAGGTATCAATAACAAATTTTTCTTGTGTGCCTCCATGTTTCACGTACACATAAGTTCATAGTCAACATTAGTATGTATATAATCCATCATCTATATTGAAATTTCATAACAAGTAAGTTAAAGTATACCTCAAACAGATTCCCTCCTGAATATGTTGCAAAATAGTATCTAGAGTCTCTCTTTTTTTTTCAAGCATTGTCAGTATTCTTGGACAAACTGAACCAGTATATTTTGTACTCCAGGCCCTTCTAGATTGCATTGTGATCATTATGTAAACCCTTATACTTTCAAGCATACCTAAAATAGGCTTAGCTCTAGCAGATAAAATGTGCCTATTGAATGTTTCACAATGGTTATTCAAGATATGCTCACATTTGGTTCCTATCTTAAAATGGGATCTGCTCCAATGGACTGGGTGAGTGTGTTCAACAAACCAATTAAATGCTGCCTCATCAAGGTCCTTCAGTTTTTGATACTCAGTTTCAAACTGTCTCATGTAGGTTGACTTGGCACACCTCCACACTTGCTCCTTAAGTGCAAGTCCACCATGTAATTTCTTGAAGTTTGCATGAATGTGCCTGAAGCAATGTCTATGCTCAGCATCAGGCAATTCATCAGCAACTACAGCCCCCAATCCCTACAAGAAACAAGTTTTGTGCAATATGAGTATCTATAATGCAAACACAATATTACCTCTAAAGAAGGTGTAACTAATTAACCTTTTGTCTATCTGAAATGATGCACCAATCCTCACTTCTCCCCATTCTTAGATCATACTTTATACCAGAAATAAACCATTTCCAAGTCTCTGTAGTCTCTGAAGCCACAACTGCATATGCAATGGGATAAACACCATTATTTGCATCTATACCAACAGCAGTTAACAGCGTACCCGGATGGGGACCTTTTAAGAAGGTTCCATCTAACCCAACTACCTTTCTACATCCATTTGTAAAACCTTGTTTAACTGCCCCAAGACATACATATAACCACTTGAACATATCTTTGCCTGTTTCTTCATCTTCCACAGTATCCATGTAGCAAGATGTCCCTGGATTACTCCTTCTCAACTCTTCTAAATAGTCCCAAATAAGTCTATATTGATCTTTGTAGCTACCCTCAATCATTCCCCTTGCAATTGACTTGATCTTGTAAACTTTGTTTATTGAGACTTTGACATTCAGTTCAGTCTCTACCTTGGACTGAAACTCAGTGGCAACCACACCAGCTTGACTTCTAAATTCATTAAGATACCTCTTAGCTATGTACTTCGATGTTGCAAGTTTATGTTCCATTGTGGTTGAACAAGCATGATTGGGCCCAAGCAGTTTGATTTGGAAGCTTGGACTGCCATCAGGAATCCTGTTTAAGTGCAGCTTCCAGTTGCAATTCATTCCTTTGCATATGACATAAATCCTTGTGCTGTCATTCTTGGTCACCTTCAAATCCAAGCTATGTTTGATCCCATAGTTCACCAATGCAAGCTGAAATATTTGTTTGCTACAAAATAGCATTCCTGTTTCAAACTTAGGGTTCAGCAAATCCCTATCTGCCCTAAAAACAGGATAATCATCAGGTCCCAAATTTTTCCCCCCTTCCTCCTCCACTGCAGCATTTTCAGATGTACCAGTGGTTTTTTCATTTTCAGCAGTACTTTTTTTTTTATTGCCCATCATCCTAGGGGCAGCCAATGGTTCTTCATCACTGGATTCTTCCCCCTCCTTTAATTCTCCTTCAGGTTCATCATCAGCTGAAACATTTCCAATATGAAACTCATCTTCATTGAACAATTGTTCTTCTTCACCCATGCCATCCAAGAACAATTGCCTACTAAGCTTAGCAGATGATCCCTTACATTTTGTACCTTGTTTTCTAACTTCTTCTTGTTAGCCCTAAGGGCAAAGTTACTCTACGATGTTTTTGATGATAACAAACCATTGAGAGTTCTAATGTTTGTGTGAGCAATGTTCTTTATAATAGGATCCTTAGCACTCACATCAACATTGATGAAAATGGTAAGTTAGCTTCTTGTGTAAACTAAGGTATGTATATTACACACAAGAATGCTACTTGATGGAAGGAAGGAGGCAAGGAGGTTGGTTGGGTAAAAGGGCTCTTCAAAGAGTCCCTTATGAATATGGCAAAAGAAGTAATCCTAACTAATGCTTTTAGCTTCTATGTTTACTTGGTTTATATTCTAAGCATTAGTCGTTGCACTTACTTGTTCTTATATCCTTTTGCCATGCTTCCTTGTTCTTAATATTGTCCATATCCTATCTAATTGCATCAAAGTTTGACATAATCAAAAAGGGGAGATTGTTAGCCCTAAGGGGCGATCGACTCGGGTTTTTGATCATGGACAAACTAGTGATGTAGTGTCTAATGTTTTCATCTATGTGATAGAATATTGGAACTCAATATGGAAGCTCTAAGTACTTCAATCAAGCCTTGATCAAGCTTCAAATATATCATTCAAGACACATTTCGTCAAGCTTGAAGATTGAAGACTTAGGTTGGTTAGGTTAGCTTTATTGAAAATGGTATTTATCCTTAAGCTCTAACCAACGCTCTCTTGGACATAAGCTCTACACTTTAGTCTTGCATTGCATGTTTTTATAAACACGTTTTTGAAAGGCTAAGTTTCAAATAGTGTTCGTATTTCAAAAGCCTTCGATTTCAAAGTATAAGTCTTTTAGAAAAGTTTTCCAAGTGTTCTTACTTGTTACATATTAAAGAAAACCTTTTAGACTTTAAAAGACTTCAAAAGATTTCAAAACGTGTGAAAAATCACTTTGGAAGTTCGGTCAACCGAGCTCAAGTTCGGATCAACCGAAGAGAAACTGAGACCTGGAAAAATTCAGTTCGGTCGACCATGAAGGGGTTCGGTCTACCGACCCCTGTTGAGTGGATCCGAACTGCTCTGTTTCGGTCCACCGAACTCTGTTTCTACTAGCCGTTATTTGACCATTGGAAACTCGATTTTCAGCCAAATTTGAAATGTATTTATACTCCATAGCTAGAGAAACATAAAATGGCTTGTATATCAAATATTCATTGATCTCTCATCAAGCCAAAACACTTTCAAAGTAAAATGCACTTCATTGCAAAATCTAAATGATTCAAAAGTGCATTTCATAAAAGCAAGACAAAGAGTGTGCTTCTTATGTTCAAAGAGCCAACAATTGATGAGCTTCAAATGTATGTATCTTTCACTTAGAAGAGTGAACAACTTTGTTCTCTAAACCCTTCATCTTATCCCCTTTCTTAGTGATAGGGTTATTGTTGTATAAGTCCTACTTAGTGTGGGCAATTGTTTATAGTGGTTGTTTGTAAAACTCTTGGTGAGTTAGCCACTAGTGTAAAGTCCTACTTTGTGTGGGCACATTCTTCTTAGTGAAGTTGGTGAAATCCTTGGGTGCGGCTCAAGGTAGTGGATGTAGATTCTTAGTGAATCGAACCACTCTAAATCTCTTGTCTTGTGATTTGCATTGGGTTTTGCTTTAGCTTTTGTTAAACTTGCACTATCATTGTTTAGATTGGAAATAGTTTGCAAGATTTATTAGAAACCCAATTCACCCCCCCTCTTGGGTTCCTTCACTTCTTCTACATTTTTGTCAAAATCTTCTAAGCCTTCATCTACAAATTGCTGATATAGGTCATCATCTTTGTCTTCTTCATAGTCACTATCTACTATTGAGCTGGCTTCATATTCAGAATCTTCACTATCTTGGTCATCTTCATCAAAAGTTTGAAACACTCTCTTCTTAGCCACATTTTTCTTTTTTTTTACCACTACTCTTAGGTGTCCCAAAAGCATTGCAAAATTCAGTTGGGGTTTGGAAAGGGTCCACTCCCTTATTGAACATTGTATTGTGTGGTGGTGAATCATTGTGAAGATTTGGCACATTAGCCCCCAAATCAGCACCAGATTCAGGCCCTTTTTCAGCACCAGATTCTACCCCCTTTTCAGCACCAGATTCAGGCCCTTTTTCAGCTTTCTCTTTCCTTGCTCCCTCACCACCATTGCCACTCAAACTATCATCTTTCTCTTTTGTTGCTCCCTCATCAATTTTTTCACTCACTTTATCAGGCCCTTCACTATTATAACCATTCTGAAATTCAGGAGCAGTAAAGTTCATAATATCAGCCTCTTCATGATGTGGAACATCTACATTATTCCAATTTTCAAGTAAATGTATTGGTACACTATTTTCAGCTTCAATGTACTTGATAAAGGCAAATTCTGCTGTGCCTTCCACATGTTTGTAAAACAACTCAACATACCTAGTTGCCTCGGCATATGTTGCCATACTCTCCACATCTTCATCAGTGATCATGAATTTCCACCCCCCATTACCAAATAAATCTGAGGACCTCCAGTAAAAGCCTATATAATTCCTATACTCCAAGAGGTATGCCATTTTATCTAACACAACAATTGACATTGTCTCTTTTAGACAATTCTCAAAGTAGGTAACAGTGCCCCCCTCATACTGCATCAGACCCCCAACTTCATTTAAAATACCTCCATGATTTACCTTTATGGTGAATTTACCATCACCATCCTCTACAAAACATAAAGGACCAAAAAATTATGAGTTTACCACATTACTATGGGACCATAAACCTTTATGACAATAGCACTAAAAGCATCTCAGTACAAGTGGGACCACACAATTTAAAAGGTAAAGAAAATAATGCTAAAAGTTGGGACCATTTACAGTAAAAAAAACAAAAAAGCATAGGGGAGTCATTTATCAGACATAAACAACTCATTATTCCTTATTTTATTCCTCAAACTACTCAACATCATTTACAATAGTCCTAAACATGAATAAAACAAGAAAAGAAGAATTATTGACTTACCATATTCGGCAGGTGGGTCACCGGGCCTTCGAATCGTCATATCGAGGCTCATTCTGCTGAAATCGTCAAAATTACCTTGTGGCAAATGATTCCAAAGTGATGCTTTTACTTTTTTTTAATCACAAAACTACCAAATCACACTCAATTGTTTGTTCTGATGAAAGGGAAATCGAAGCAATAAAAACCCTAACTTTAGTAAATTGTAATCGCGATAGGGAAAGAGTAGAATGGATAGGGTAAAAAAGGATAAGGGTTTTTTTACTGAGAGTTAGAACGTAAAAAGACAGAAATACCCCTTTGGTAAAAGGGAATCTTTAACTGAAATGAAGGGAAGACGGAAAAAAGACAGAAAAATGGACGAAAGTCCTTATTTGGCAGAACGTAAATACATGTTGGACCTTAAAATTGAAAAAAAAACATACATGATCTTATCCTCAATCTTGAAATACATACAGGACCAAATAGGCTATTTTGCCATTTTAAATTTGTTGAGTATGCTATCTTGAGGCACAATTTTGATGTTTTAAATGCTTATTTGGTTAAGTGTACTTGTGCTAGAGACATCCATGGTAATGTGTTTGTTGATCACAGTGCTTATCATGTTAATATTTGTCATAAGCACAAACACACACATAAGCTTGCACTCTCTTATTCTTATGATGCTAGAACCTCACATTTCACTTTTCCTATTTCTAAATGCTCATATTGTGGAAATTGTGATCATCATATTACTTGTTGCATCATTAAGAGAAAGATTGAAAGAGGTGCAAGATCAATTTTGGTGAAAAATTATCCGAAACCTAACCCCCAAAGGACCCATAAGAAAATGGGTACCAAAATTGTACTCTATTGCAGGAAACAAGGAAAATCCGGATGACTGCAGATATGGTAAAAATGCCTCAGTCAAAAACAGGATATGCAGGTCGACCTCAACTGACTCCCGACCGACTGTTGCTATAGGCATTTCAGTAACAGGGTATCCCGGTTGATCGACATCCCTCCTCGGTCGTCCGAAATCTTGACAGAAACAAATTCAGATTTTTATTGGACGAGGGCGGTCGACGAGGAAGGACCTTCGGTCGACCTAACAGTCGTGATACATAGGAAATTATTTCTGTTCAAAATTTCAATAGTTTCATTTTCCCTCTTTCAAAAACTCTCAAAACCCTTCCTCAAAATCCTCAAAGATCAAAGCCTAAACTATCCCACAAACTAATTCCTTCCATATTTCTACATTTCATATCAAGATGAGGACTAATTTAAATTCCAATCCATCCTCAAAATCCTCAAATGACCATACTACAGAAAATCCTCCAATGAAGAAACCCAACATCAAAAGACGTCTAGAAAAAGCTTTAACCATTGCGGATTCGAATGAGCCCGCTCCAAAGAAAGTGAATACCAAGAGGATGACCGATAGGAGCAAAGGAAAGGCAAAAAGGACAAATTACTCCGATGACGATCGCCCAATCCCGCCTCCTTTTCCACGATTCCAAGGAGAATCATCATCATACACCACGAAGAGGGTAACCCATCGCTTTTACTCAGATAAAGCTAAGGATTTATATGAAAACTTAGTAAAATAAAAGAGAGGGATTATGCACGGGTATGTTATGAATATGAAGATGTATCATGGGGCATTAAGAGAATTGGTAGAATATTTCATCGATATGGGATGGTTACCTCTATTTTCTCATAAATATGAAATATTTCCTCTCACTATCTATGAATTTGGATCTAACCTTAGAGAAGATGGGTTGTATTTGTGGACTTCAAGGGTAGGTAGCCTAGAGTCATAGCTTCTTTGGAGTGAAGCTTGATAGTGAGGCCACTCGTTTCTTTGAGAATTCCGAAAATGTACCTAGTGTAGATGAGTTAGATATTAGTTAGTTCAAGACTTACTTCAACATCCAAGGTGCATTCAACAAGTCTAAAGAAAGAGAGACCAACAAATTGGATGAATATGGTCGCATACTTCATCACATGGTGTCCAATGTTGATGTCCCCGTCTTCAGCCATAACAATTCAACTACATATCTTCAAATGATGGTAATGCAATGGCTTGTAGATAGAATGAAAGTGAGCTTTTGTTATTTGGATCTAAAATAATTCTTGGAAAGTGTTAAAGGAACAAGGAAGTTCCGCCCTTATGGAAGTATGCTCACTTTGCTCTTCAAGAGATACAAGCTCAAGCTTACGACTCCAACATAAATAAGCGAAAGCCACAACATCTACAATGAAGGCCTTTTCCATCAAATGCACGTGATATTGATAAATGGAAAATTGAAATTACATTCAAGGTGCACAAATGATGAACTTTTGGCGGCCTTAATTGCACCCAACACATCTCCAACAGTATGTGTAACTTTGAAAAGGGAAATGGAGAAAAGAGGCATTCAAAGGCCTAATGTGAAAGGAGTAGAAGAAGTGCAAGGTCAAGAGGGCAAAGATCAAGGTTATGTGGACATCCACTTTGGAGTAAATTAAGAAGGGAATGCAGAAGCAATTGTTGGGGACCAATGAGACATTCCAATGGAAAATATTGATAGAAGAACCACTCCTCCTAGAATGAAGTCAAGAGATGATATGTTCATGCAAAGCTTGTCATCCATTAATTAACTCAAGGAAAGCTTTAACCTGAAAATGGAAAGTGTTGATGAAAAGCTTGGGGGATTCAAAACTTGGTTTGGTGAGTTGGAGTACGAGGTTGATAATATTGCTAGAAACACAAAACCTAAGAAATCAACTTTAGAAGAGAGTGTGGAGGAGAAGTAAGAAGAAGATGATGTTTATAATGAGGATTCCATCAATGGAAATGATGGAAGTAATGAAGAAAAGAAAGAAGAGGAGAAGAAGGATGATGAGCCCAAAGAGATTGTCAATATTGAAGAAGATGTTAATGATGAGGGCCAAGACATGAAGATGAAGGTGATCAAGATGGGAAAAATGAAGAGAAAGATCAAGAAGAAGAAGCTTCACCAAATGATAAAAAACTTGTGCAAGAAAGTCAAGAAAAGGTGGATGATGCTTCAATCAGTAATATCAAGAGGATTAAAGAAGATCAAAGAACTCATGGTGAAAGAGTTTATGTTAGGGTTTGACTTGGCGATTTTATAAATCAAAATGAAAGTTAAAATACGAGTCATAAACCTTTCAAAACGTGCATATGTATTATACGGAAAATCTTTTTTAATTCTTGCACTCCTATAGTCATGTAAATTTTAGGTGTACAAAATTTCGAAATTAGAGAGAAAAGAAAACTGGTATTTTTCAATCTGTGGCACGTCCGGACCCTAGTCGACTTTAGGATAAGGTAAGTGATGAACTTGTTTGATGAGATGAATTACAGATTGAATATAGCATTACATAGTGAAATGCTATTTTCAATATGTAACATCAAGTGGATTAAAGAAGATCAAAGAACTCACGGTGAAAGAGTTTATGTTAGGGTTTGACTTGACGATTTAATAAATCAAAATGAAAGTTAAAATATGAGTCATAAGCCTTTCGAAACGTGCTTATGTATTGTACGAAAAATATTTTTCAATTCTTGCACTACTATAGTCATATAAAATTTAGGTGTGCAAATTTTCTAAATTAGAGAAAAAAGAAAACTGGTATTTTCAATATGCGGCAGGTTCAGACCATAGTGGACTTGAGGAAGGTAAGTGATGAATTTGTTTGATGAAATGAACAACAAAGCTAATTAGAGAAAACTGCTATTTGTAACATATATCTATTTACGGGCCACCATTAATGTCCTCATCTTTTTATTAGGCTATTTATAGCACCATCTTTTTACGGGCCACTATAAGTGTCCAATTAGTGAATTCGGTGACGATTCAGACCAAATTCCCCTCACGTGAGGGGCATTTTTGTCCCAAAAAATTTGGGCGACCACAACCTATCTTGCCCAGTTCCTTTCTCCGGCCTCCACCGATCTCAACTTCTTAATCAAAACCCATATTCTCTGATCTCATCCTTAACCTCTAAATCAAAACACATCTCAATAAAAACTCATCTTCTCCAATTCAACACCAATTCATTAGATCAAATGAGAGATTTGCTGCAAATTGATAAATGAATCCCCCCAAAGATACTACCACAGTTGACTCATGGATTGGGGCATTTTTGTCACAAAAAATTTGGGCGACCACAACCCATCTTGCCCAGCTCCTTTCTCCGGCCACCGCCGATCTCGGCTTCTCAATCAAAACCCATCTTCTCCGATTTCATCCTCAACTTCTCAATCAAAACCATACCTTAAGGATTGGACTCGAATATCCATCTTCTCCGCCGACCTTTTGGACACGAATCTAACAATTTTTCAATCTTGCCCAGCTCCTTTCTCTGGCCACCGCCGATCTCGGCTTCTCAATCAAAACCCATCTTCTCCGATTTCATCCTCAACTTCTCAATCAAAACCATACCTTAAGGATTGGACTCGAATATCCATCTTCTCCGCCGACCTTTTGGACACAACCACAACCCTAAACCCTAAACCCCTAAACAACCATACCTTAAGGATTGGACTCGAATATCCATCTTCTCCGCCGACCTTTTGGACACGAATCTAACAATTTTTCAATCTTGCCCAGCTCCTTTCTCCGGCCACCGCCGATCTCTGCTTCTCAATCAAAACCCATCTTCTCCGATTTCATCCTCAACTTCTCAATCAAAACCATACCTTAAGGATTGGACTCGAATATCCATCTTCTCCGCCGACCTTTTGGACACGACCACAACCCTAAACCCTAAATCTTTTTCTGCGTAACACCATAAGAAGATCTTCCCAAGAACTTCTCCAGTCATCCCTATTCGTCATCTCATTTTCTTCTGCCAAAAAGAGACTCCTCGGATTTCGGCAAACTTGCCGGCTTTTTATGTTTTGTAGGTCCATTTCTGCCGAAAACTTAACAAGCTCGGAAGTCTCTGTTTCACAAAAGTAAAAAATACCCCTCACGTATATCACGAGTGAACCTCACGTGAGGGGAATTTGGTCTGAATCGTCACCGAATTCACTAATTGGACACTTATAGTGGCCCGTAAAAAGATGGTGCTATAAATAGCCTAATAAAAAGATGAGGACATTAATGGTGGCCCGTAAATATATATATGTTACAAATAGCAGTTTTCTCTAATTAGCTCTGTTGTTCATCTCATCAAACAAATTCATCACTTACCTTTCTCAAGTCCACTAGGGTCTGAACCTGCCGCATATTGAAAATACCAGTTTTCTTTTTTCTCTAATTTAGAAAATTTGCACACCTAAATTTTAAAAGAGGTGCAAAACTACCACAGCTCATGTCTGTAAAAGATGGATTTTATATTCCCCGACCCATTGGAGTTATTTATCAAATTTTAAGAGATGCCAAAACTCTTATTTATATTACTCTTTGGCTTCTCCACAAGACCATCTTGTTATCTCCTTGTTATCATATATATATATATATATATATATATATATATATATATATATATAGTTCGGTCCCCATCGTTATATTCCTAGTTTCATCCCTTCATAAATGTATATATCAATAATGATTATTAATTTTTTTTAGTATACTTAATGTTCTCGTTTTTGTTTTTTAATCTCTGTGTTACCCTATGGAGAATATGGGAGAGACGCTAAAACCATATATATAAAAGAGAAAGACGATGAGATCAAAATAACGACACAAATTTTTTTTTTTTATTGATATATAACATCGTAAACGTTTTTCTTGATCAGGGACCGCCTATCCATCTCTCTCCAAGAATGGCATCATTTCCTAATGAACTTTCAAATCCAAACTGCATCTTTAGTTGCATCCCTTGCAGGTATATACACGACTTCAGTTGTAGAATCAGCAACGGTTGCCTACTTTGAACTCTTCCATCTCACAACACCTATGTTTAGGCAAAATACATAACCTATTTGCGAGTAATAGTCATCTCTATCAGTTTGGAAGCTGGCACCAGTGTAACCATTTACAATGAGCTCTTCCTCACCTCCATAGATTAAGAATGTATCCTTAGTACTTCGTAAGTACTTAAGGATATTCTTGATGGCTATCTAGTAACGTTCACCATATGTTGACTGGTATCTACTCGTTATACTCAAAGCATAGGAGACATTAGGGCGAGTACACAACATGACATACATGATAGAAGCAATTGCAGAAGCATATGGAATTTCCTCCATGCGTTCTTTCTCCTCAAGTGTCTTAGCACACTGTTGGTTTGAATGAACTGTTCCATGTGCAATAGGACATAGTCCTTTCTTACACTCTTGCATGCAAAACTGATTTAGCACCTTGTCTATATATGTACTCTAACTTAGGACAAGAAGTCTTCGTGATCTATCTCTATAGATCTTGACACCTAATATATAGCTGGCTTCACCTAAGTCCTTCATAGAGAAACATTTCCCCAACCAAATCATTACAGATTAAAAAATTGGAATGTCATTCTGCATGAGTAGTATGTCATCTACATACATACCAGGAACAAAATATAATTTCCACTAACCTTCTTATAAACACAAGGCTCATCTATATTTCTAATGAAACCAAACTCTCAAACGTCATCATTAAAACGTTTATTCCAACTTCTAGAAGCTTGCTTTAGTCCATAAATTAACCATTTTAGCTTGCATACTTTACTCACATTATTAGGATAGACAAAACCTTCAGGTTGCGTCATGTACACATCCTCTTCAAGGTTTCCATTAAGGAAAGCTATTTTGACATCCATTTTCCATATCTCATAATCATAGTGTGCTTCTATTGAAAGAAAGATCCTTAGGGATTTAAAAATTACTAATGGGGAAAATATTTTATCGTAGTCAATATCATGAATCTGTTTGAAACCTTTCACGCCTAATTGCCCCTTGTAAGTTTGTATGTTTCCATCCATGTCGGTTTTTAGCTTTAAACCCACTTGCACCCTATATGAGTTACCCCTTCAGGTGGATCAACCAAGATCCATACTTGGTTAGTATAAATGGAATCTATTTCACACCTCATGACTTCAAGTCATTTCTCATAATCTGGACTAGTAATTCTTTGTTTGTAGGTTGTAGACTCATCGTGATCAATAAACATAACATCACCATGTTTTGTTACGAGAAATCCAATTTTCTCTGGTAAATCTACGAGTTCTACTAGACCTACGCAATTCTTGTGTTTCTTGAACTGGCTCATCTTGCACAACTAATTGTGGAGTTATTTCAGTTTTAATCTGAACATCAGTGCTGGTGTGAGAATTTTGAACTTCTGTAAGTTCAACTTGACTCCTAGTTGTCTTTTTAGCAATAAACTCTTTTTTCCAGAAAGACTCCCGTTCGAGCAACAAACACTTTGTTCTCGTTAGAGATATAGATGTAGTACCCTTTCGTTTCCATAGGTTTCCCAACAAATGTGCACTTGATGGATTTGGGACACAGGTTATCAGAAGCTGGTTGTTTCACAAACAGCTCACAACCTCAAATCTTCATGAAAGACATACTAAGACATTTTCCGATCCATATCTCATATGGTGTTCTTTCAACTGATTTAGACGGAACCTGGTTTAGTGTTAAAGTTGTTGTTTCTAAGGCATGACCCCATAAATTGTTAGGTAGGCTCACGTGACTCATCATAGATCGAACCATATCTAATAGAGTTTGATTTGTCCTTTAGAATACACCATTCTATTGTGGAGTAGCCGGAGGAGAGAGTTGTGAAACAATTCCACAATCTCTAAGATAGTCACGAAACATTGGCTCAAGTATTCTCCACTTCGATCATATCGAAGTATTTTAATACTCATGCCAAACTTGTTTTCTACATTTTAAAATTCTTTGAACTTTTCAAAATTTTCGGATTTGTGTTTCATAAGATACGCATATCCATATATACTGAAGTCATGAGTAAATTTAATGAAGTATAGATAACCCCCTCTAGCATTTATATTGAATGGGACAAATACATCACTATGTATTAATCCTAATATATCATTTTCTCTATCTCCAATTTTAGTAAAAAGAGAAGCATCCATCTTACACATTAAACAAGGTTCGCATGCATCAAATGATTCCAATAAACCATCTTTATGAGTTTTGAAATGCATTTCTCACTTATACGGACTAAGCGACAATGCCATAGATGTGTAGGATTTGAATCATTAATCTTAATCCTTTTAGTTTTTATGTTATAGATATGTGAATCAAGGTCCAACACGTATAGACCTTTATTCAAATTTGCACTAACATAAAAAATATTATTCAATGTAAACGACGATCGTTAGTTTTTAATACTAATATCAAAACCATTTTTTATCCAAACAAGATATTGAAATAATATTCTTTTTTAAAGTAGGTACATAGAGACAATTATGTAACTCTAGGACAATCCCGGTAAACAAAGTAATACAATATGTTCCTACAACTAGGCAACAACTCTTGCTCCATTGCCAACACGTAGGTCTACTTCACCTTTTGTCAATTCTCTACTCCTTTGAAGTCCTTACACATTCATATAAATGTGAGAACCACATCCGGTCTCCAATATCTAAGAAGAAGTAGTTATAGACAAATTGACTTCTATAACATAAGTATCTATCAAAATAAGTACATGAGCCTGAAAGTAACGTTTGTTCCTTTCGCATGTCTCTTTCATTGAATATAACTCTTACAATTTCTGCGCCAATGCCCTTTCTCACCACAATGGTGAAAACTGCAATCCTTAGCAATCCTGCATTTCGGTTTCAATGATTTACCTAATATGTTTTTCTTGCCCTTAGGTTTAACTTTAGGCTTACTGAAACCTTTGTCTTTTCCTTTATTAACCATCAATATGGTTTTGGACATGCTTATTTACTTCTCAGTAGTCCTTAGAAAATTCAACAATTCAGGTAGAGGCTTGTCTATCTCATTCACATTGTAATTTAATACAAATTGACTATAAAATCCAGGCAACAATTGCATAATCAAGTTTGTAGACAGCTCTTGGCCAAGAGGGAACCCAATCTGCTAAAGTTTTCAACAATCCCTATCATTTTCAGAACATGAGTTCCGACTGAAGTTCCCTCTACCATCTTACATTGAAACAGAGATTTTGACACATCAAATCTCTTATGGCGTTCTTGGCCCTGAAAGAGTTTCTTTAGATGTTCAATAATGTCTATTGCACCCATTTCCTCATGTTGCTTTTGAAGCTTAGAGGTCATGGTGACTAACATAAGACTTGATACATCTAATGCATCATCAACAAGCTTACGAAAAGCATTTATTTCATCTATCGAAGCCCCAGCGGCTGGTTGCTCAGGAATTGGCTCTTCGACAACAGTTTATGCATTTATCATGATCAAAGAAACGATCTTTTCTGTTTTCAAAAATACACATTCCAAATTAGAATTGATAGTGTTATTGTCTGATTAACAATATCGAATTCGAATCGTATGAGCAAGGCTCTGATACCACTGAAGGGATTCATGGGCGGAAACTCGTTCCAAACACCCATGAGTCCACCCCTGAAGGATCCGCTCATACAAATCCGATTCAGTAAAACAGTGAAAAACTTACGTTTCTTGGATGCTAATCTGCCACCAACGAAATTCCCTTTGCGGAATGTCCCTCTACCGGTATCCACGCGACGAAACGGGCAACGATTGCTAGCTCTTCATTTTTCTGAGATTCGGGAATTAGAGAGAAAAGGGAGAGGCAGAAAAATCCGAAATCTAATTCCGGGTGAATTGTTTAATTGCGGTTGAAGCAAAGCAGGACTAGGGTTTCGGCTAAGAGTTAATTATATAGGGTGTGAGAGTTTGTTCCCATAACCAACTCGCACGTCCTCCACTTCTCTCAGCAGTTGTAGTCTAAACTCCCACGTCCTATCAACCTCTTTTGGCAGTGGGAGTCTATAACTCCCACGTGCACTAGACTTCTGCTGGTAGTGGGAGTCTTTATCAGATAATGACTCCCACGTAATCCCAGCTATACCGAAAATGCCCCTTATCTCTAATTCTAATAATAACACTTTATTATTCTCAGAAAAGTGAATGTCAGATACAATGAACCTAGACACATTCTAGATTCATTGAATCTGGACATGAAGCTCGTTAGCTCGTCTATGCGTGTGACCCCGTAGGTTCATATCACAATGGCAATGAAAAAACACTTAGTAGTAGTGCGAGTTCATAAATCACAAGCGATCCCTAGCAGGACATTGTGACTACCCAAAGTGAATGAATATACAACCGAACCTAATATCAATCCACTATTTAATCCCTTTGTCTCGCGATATCCTAATTAAGCATAAGGCATGGAAGTCGTCACCCTTATTAAGCTTAATTATATTTATGCTTGATCTCTAGGTAGACTGTTCCAACAAATAGTATCTGATAACCACTTTATCAAATACATTTGAGCACGGCCATGCATTTAGACAGTCTTTCCCTATCGAGGGGCCCATGGATATCTCTCTCTAATAATAGAGAGGGACAAATTCCTTACAATGCCTCCCACATTCAAGACATGATAGGACGCTACATCCGATCACCAGTCGTATTGATTACTCGATTATATTGCATCTATGATATGATTTGTATTCATTACACATGATTAGTAAAACGTAATCATCAATCAAACATCATAATAGTTTTATTTCATTGTAAAATAGATTACATAAAACTAGGGACAACTAGAATAGTAATTACATAAGCAAATGAGTTTTACTATCAAATCATGCATTTGATGTTCATAAGCAAAATTAACTATTCATATGAAATGCTCAAAAAGATATAAAACGTACAACATATGCTAATGGTCCTAGGGCACTACTAACAGTTGGCTCCCTCTAACTTGTCCTTCTCAAGGAACGATCGCAACGATAGTATAGATGCAACAGTTGTATTTGCCATGTTTTCTACAATAAACTATTTAAAGTTTAAGTATCATGGTTTTAAAATCATTAATAGGACTTTGTAAATGACTCTCCCACTATTTTCTTCAAATGAACAACCCTAAAAGTTCATTCGGAAAGTTCGAAACTTTCTAGTAGAACCAAGATCCATATTTAGGTAGGCAACATTTCCCAATTACATCACTTATGTAATTCCTGGTTAGTTAAGTGAATAACAATTATTCAAGTACATCACAATGTACATTCTTAACTCTTTTTCCTCAAGATCTTCAATCTTATTGAGATCATCTAGTTAAGTAGTAACCAAGACTTTAGCCGGCGGATATCACTAACTTACCCTTCGCGCTTCACCTAGATTGACATATGCACAATGCTTTGGCAAATCCCACACATTTGTCGATCTAGGCCTTGATGAGGGCCAAATCAAGGAAGGCACTAACTTAATACATAAAATTAAGGGATTTTTCTGTTAAATATGATCTTACCATACTAAGTATAAATAACTTATACATATGTATCACAAGCATCTCATACATCATATGCTAAAAACAAATGTGACACAGTAATAGCCCAACCTATGTGGATTCTTCGAAGCCAATAAGATAATCCTCAGCCAATCTAAGGTGAAGACAGTAAATCCATCTAATAGACTTCTTCTTATTTCTCTTCCTCTTGATCGCCTACATTCGGATTGCCTCCATTCTGCTACATGACCTCTACACTAATCCTATTATATAAATACATAGACAAAGAGAATCCTCGAGTTACATGCGATGAGAATTACAAACATAATATTGAGAGAAGGCCCGACACGCAGGCCGTAATTTTCATAAAAATATATAACACTAGGAATTTGGGCTATTAATATGCACCATACTCACATAACATGACATTCGTACTTGGAAAAACACCAAAAACAACATAAAAAAATATCAAACCAGCATCTCCGTAGACGAACTAGAAAATGCCATACATTCTGCCTGGTTGCAGACGAAGCATTCGTCTTCGGGTTCATCCGCCCCTGGCTGTGTGTAATTTCATTTTCTGCAAATGATATGTTTGGTCGATTTTTGGAACGACAATTCATCCTAGGACTAGTATAACATGTAAACATCATCCTAAACATGTTGTTTAACATTTCAAAACGCAACATAAACATTTATACATACGTTTAATCGATCGAAATCTCAGAAAATGTTCTAAACACATAAAACCGATAGAGAACTCGAACCTGACTCTTGTACCATTGTAAGAAAGAATTTTTTGATTTCTAACAAAATGGCAGTGGAAAATAACTTGGAATCCGTTTCCTACAAGGATCATCACGAGTAAAAACTATTTAGTTTTCGTTAGAATTAATACGTTTAAAATGTTAAAGACATAAACAATTTCTTCTTTGTGTTGATGTTGACCACTGCAAAAACCTGACATTGTCAATCCCTTGCCTCTACGGTATCCACATGATCGAATTGATGGACATTCTACCCACTAGTGTTGGCCAGAAAAATGAAGAACAAAAGGCTTGAAGACAATCTTCAAATGATTTCTTTTGATAATAATAGGAGAACCAAAGGGAGAGAGATATGGTGAGAAAATTCTGAGTTTTCTTTTCTCATGTTATGTTTTTTTCTAAATTCACAAGTTAGGACAATACAGAGAATAAAAGGGGCTACCATCAAATCCAACCAATAGCTCATTCTAACTATCAACTCCCTTATCCTATTTTGACATAATTCGATTTTCCAGAAACCATTTCGACTGGTTCAGCAAATCAACTCGATTCAATTGATCGGTTCAACCAATCCATATTGGTTGGTCCAATACAATTAAAGCACTTATTGTCAAATGCAAACTCCAACACCTTCAAGATTTTGTCACTCCTCAAAGTGACATCTTTTAAGTCCTTCGGATTTCTTTCTGTATCAATTGGAAGGAAATCTCGAGGTCGGTTCAGCATAGCAATTGCTAATTGTCCAATATGAGTTTCTATGTTTTTTACCAATTCCTCAAGATTCTTTATCGAGATTTCCGTATTCATAGTACGATTCCCCAAACTTACCAACCTTTTATTAGAAAACTCAATAATTTGGGCAAACATATTCTCAAGATTTGTAACCCTTTCATCTTCATGAGGAGATTGAGGAGAAGTTTCAACAAGATTAGTATTTTGCCCCAATCCATAATTTGGATCGCTCATCCATACAGGATTGTAATTGTAGGAATATTGATTATTCTCCATATTGCTCTGTCAAAAAAAATTTAGCATCACTAGTAGCATAATAAGATTTCACCATCAAACCTTGTTCACATTGATTCGTGTGATGAATTCCTCCACGAAATCTGTAATGAGAACTCATGGCTGCAAGTTTCTAAGACTCCATCTTTTTCTCAAGTAGATTTTTAAGGGCCGTTATATCTGAACTTAAAATTGCTATAGAAAATTCAGCATTGTTCCTTGATGATTTAACCATTGTGAACTATTCAAAGCCATCATTTTTTTCCAATCTTTTACACTCGCCTGAGACAAAAAAATAAAGAAATGATTAAAAAGTCAAACAATACAATAAAATAAAGTTTAAACTTAGGTTTAATAATCTAATTCTACAGCAGATATAACAACCCCCGGCAACGGCGCCAAAAACATGATAAGAAATTTGCATTTGCACAAATATCAACAAGTAAAAAAGTAATAAGTACAAGATCGTACCAACGAAGATTGTTTATCTAACTGGAAAATTATTTTACTTATAATCTAACTTCAACCAAAATAAAGATGGATTTAATTAACTAATTAAAATTAAGAATGAATGACAATTAAAAGAAATTAAAGATGCATTTATATAAAATAAAAATATATACAATTAATAGACTAAGACACCTATAATCCAGTGTACTCCTTTTATGGACAAACGAATGATTCCTTAGTTTAGGTCTCAACTAGGTTAATGGTAGAATTCCGGAATATAAGCTAGACCCAATATCTTGGCGAAAAGCTCCTAATTTTAGAGAATAAATCAATTGCATCTCTATGTGATTTTAAGACCTAAAGCCGCATAAAACTCCTTGGACTTCCCTAGCTTTTGTTTCCTACTCGCTAGAAACCACACAAAGAAATCGAATCTATCTCTACTCAATTTTATGTTTTGTTATGATTACCCTTAGTCCAATCTAATCTAGAATTTCTTAGCCACTAGAATAAATTTAGGTTCATGCAATAATTGACCATAAAATCACAAGCACTAAGAACAAATAATAACAATTAACCAAATTTTAGAAAATATATAATATTGAACAGAAATCAAACATATACATAAAAGTTTTGGCCTTAAAAGAGGGTCTTAGTCACAAGAAATTTAGGTAAAAATAACCACAAACTAAAATAGAAATAAAGAAAGAAGTAGCATAATGAAGAAATGGCCTCCGCCTCGATCCACTATTCCTTGCGCTCTCCAAGCTAATTATTTTTTGTCTGTAATGTGTTGGTTGATGTTAGTGCTAATGTAGTCTCTATCTTGATGATATGTGTTTATGTAGTATGCATCCTAGTTTGAGAACTTATTTTAGCTTAAAACCTGCTACATGTGTTGGCTTGTTACCTTGTTGGATTGTATTTTGCAATGAAACGTTTTTCTGCAGGAAAATTCATTATCTGCCATAAGGTCGGTCGACCGAATCGAAGTGTACTATTTTCTTTATAAAGCCTTTTTTACATTTCTTCATCTTTGCAGTTGTCCCAAATTAATTATCCTTGTTTCAATTAATGTACTTCATCCATCTCAAAATAGTGTTAACATTTAAACGTTTCACGAAAATTAAGAAAAATCCTAAACATAATAAGAGTCAAAGCAAAAAGACTAATATATCTTCATTAACTAATCCTTGAAAATTGGAATAGTGGCTAGAATAAGAATAACAAGAGGTAAAAATAGTAAATGTTCATTGATATTGCAAATGTTAACAGTTTTTTGGTAAAACATTTGTAATCCAAATGTTAACACTATTTTGAGATGGGAGAGAGTAACTATTCAACTTTAGTTTCCCAATTTCACCCCAACTCCCAACAACCCATTTAATGTTATTGGTTACTAAAATTGACAAATTTCAATATAATTCGAGTTGGAGATTAGTTGGTTAACAAGAATTAATTACAAGCATTTTATACTTTCAAGCTTATTTAATTCATCAGAACTTTAATACCTGAGCATTGATCAAATGGGACAATTCAATTGAGACGGAGAGAGTAACAAAGATTAGCGTCTTCTTCAATGAAGATCCTCCCCATTTGTCAAGTACAACTTTTTAATACCTTTATTGTTTCTTAATTCTCCAGATTTGTATGCTTTCATCCTTATATCTTCATTTCATCCATATCTCTTTCCGACAATTAACTACAAATTTGTTTGTTTTTTAACAATAAAATTTCTTAGATATAATTAATTGATATTAGAAATTACATGTGGTATGAGAAAACTTTGGTGGGTCCCCAAACCATTGAGTGAAGGCTTTAGTCCTCATTGCATAATTTGTCAACTTAACAACGAGATTATTACATTATTTGTAGACGAAAGATAAGTTGTCTATACTATTCTCCAATAGGTTTTTAATTTGACTCAGATGATGAGAGATTTTCAGTTACTCTCTATCAAACACGATTGGTATCCTCAAGTCATTGCAAACCGAACACATTCAAGAACTGCATTTTCCTCAACATATTATGGGTTGGACGAACTAGAGACAAATTTAGCAACCCCTGCTAGAAGCCTACGTTTATGATTGCACAAGATTACTCCAAGGCAACTAAAGTCATTATTCCAAGCACAATCTGCACTAATATTTTAGAAATATTTTCTTAGGGGGACTTCCATTTAAAGAGAGATAGTTGTTGCAAAAGCTCAGGAAGCTCCGCTATATCCGTATGAACAAACATCCTTGCTTTCCCTTTGAGTATATATCTAATTTGGTCATAACTTAGAAAAGGTTGTCGTGCTCCGCCCGACCCTAAGGATGATGCAAAACACTACTAATGAGAGTAAAATTTGCAGCTTCCACAGCAGACTTTCGTTTTCCTTCGAAAACAGTATGATTCCTATTGCACCATATACTCCATACAATATAAGCAAATGGAGTGGAAAAATCCTCGCTATCTGCGAAGATAAACACCAAGCAAAAGGGAGACACATCTTTCTTAAGTGAAGACTGTATATATATAAGCTGGTTTGGATCCAAACTTCCATGGCCACTGGGCAAGAGAAAAGTGCATGCATTGCAGTCTCGACCTCCTCCTGACAGATAGGACATTGGGGTTTTATAGTGTGAATTAACCTTGATAGAGCTTGGCAAGTCTGAAATTCCTCTTTGGGGGAATAGAAACTAAATGAGGGTGAATTAGGTTCTTAAAACTTTTTAAACTTTTCTAAAACTTCTTTTGCCTAAGTGTTCACCTTAACAGGTATGTTGTTTTAGTACAAAAAAGTGATTCAGTTATGTTCAAAACAACATAGATGACTAAGTGAGGTAATTGTATAAAGCAAATAAGCATGTGTAATTTTCTATCCTAAGCATATATGTTCATATGGTCAAGTAGATAAGTTATATCAAGTATATGAACAATGAAGTAACGCGTTAAGGGATAGAGAAAACAAACACAATGATTTATAGTGGTTCGATTCACAAAGAACCTACATCCAACATCTTAGGACAAACCAAAGGATTTCAATATCCACTAATGGATACCCTTTTATAACAAATGCAAGGTGGGTTCTACCTTTTACATTTGCTTCACAAAGAAGACTCCACTCACAAAGAGTGTTAAGCTCACTAAGAGCCAATCTCACCAATGAGATTTCTTGCCTCACAAAGAGGACTTTTGCCTACACATTGGACTTACAAACACTCACCAAGAGTGAAGCTCACAAAGTGCTTTTTGCTAGTTCACAAAGAACTAGTTTCTCAACAAATGAGATGGTTGGGTAACTAATCTCTTTCTAGAGAGGCTTTAAAATTTAGCTCTCCTTCACACAAATTCCCTTTTGGAATGGATTTACAATATAAGTTATAATCACTCTTGAGAATAGAAAGATAGATGAAATTTATAGCTCAACACAAATGCTTTTGAATGATATGAAATTAAGCTCAAAAGTGTTTGCTTGTGTGTTTATGAAGTATATATGCATATGCCCTCTTATGGCTTGATTGGTTATGAAAAATCAGCTTTAGAAGCTATTTATAGGGAAAGAACACACAAGCTTTGTTGGTCACAATGGCTATAATTTTGACCTGGAAATGACAGTTCAGTCGACCGCTACTAGACTGTAGGTCGGCCGGAGTGCCTTAAATCAAAGGTTAAAGCTCCAATGTTCTTATCTCGATCGACTGTATTCAAGTGTTCAGGTCTACGAAGAAATGTCGGTCGACCTACCTAAATCAAGGTCGTCCGGAGAGAATATAGCCGTTGGGACATTGGTACATTCAAAACTAGAATGAGGACTATAACACACTGGTCGACCGCATCAACACTTGGCGGTCGACCGAACTGCTCTGGTCTTCCGAGGCTAAGCCTAGGTCGACCAGAGTGCAGTCCCATAGTGGGTTTTCCACTTAGTCAAGTTTCCAATGTTCTCATGAACATGCCTAAGTGTTTTGTAAAGATATAAAATACATTTTGAAAGTACTTATGCATTGGCCAACACTTTAAACAAGTTTTCAAAAACCTTTTCAAATAATTGAACAATGTAAAACATGAGGTTTTGAAAACATGCATAGTTGAGCTTTAAACATTCTATTCTAGTATTCTCAAGGGAAGATTAGTCACAAAGAATATACATATATAGACTAGACTAATATTCTTGGAGGTTTTCAAGTCTTGTAGATGAAATCTTCTAGGAGCTTTGACTTGAAGCCTTTGATCAACATCTTCTTTGAGTGATGAAGTCCAATAGAAATCTTGAGTTATAATGTATTGAACTTTATACTTCTTCTTGTCATAGATTCTACCACTTGATTGTACTCTTGTTGGATTGACTAGCTCTTGACATGTTGATCTTCCTTCTTCATTGACTTTGCAAGTACTTCCATAGCATTTGGATTGACTTCATGCTTGTGCTATGGAGCCTTACAAAGTGTAGCTTCCTTGTGTGTATGATCATTCTTTTGATGTACACAAGAAGCTAACTTATCATTTTTGTTAATGTTGGTGTGAGTGCTAAAGATCCTATCATTAAGAACATTCTCACACAAACATTTGAGCTATCAATGGTTTGTTATCATCAAAACAAGACTGATTTTTTTTTTTTAATAAAAAACTTTTTTTTTAATATAGATAGAAAGAAAACAAAAGGAGGGGGACTAGGCCAAAACCTCCCCAAAAGAATAACCAACACCCACTGAAATAAGAAAGCAATAAAAGCCACCTTAAGCATTTTAGAGATGCTCTCGGTTGTTACAGAATAATAGAGCGAGGAGGTAAAGCCAAGGGATCCGACTAAAGCCATTACAATGATTTCCAAGTTACAAGAGTCGAATATATGGAGTACCCATTTTGTCAAGATGTATTAAGCCTCTAATTTGACTTGGCAATAAAGGGTATGCTTCAAAGCTAGTAGTTGAACGCGAAGTACAAGCCAAGTTTGCTAAAGCGTCTGCAACATAGTTAATCTCGCGGTAAACATGAACAATCTTACGCTCACCAAGAATAGACAGAATTTTCCGAAAATTAAAGTCAAATTTTCAAGATGCAAGTGTACCTTTTATTAAAGCACCTGCTAGAACCGCCGAATCTGTCTGAATTTGAAATTGAGTTATATCACACATTCGAGCCATTTGTAAACCTGCTAGTAATGCTTCTATTTCCGCCTCGAAACTCGTTTTGTAGTCACCAATGAAGCTCGAAAAAGCACTTATAAAATCCCCATTAGGATGCCTAAGAATACCACCAATGCCGGAGATTCCTGGATTTCCCTTTGAAGCTCCATCAATGTTTAAGATAGCCTCTCCTACCATTGTGTTTCCGCCCTATCTCAGCACCAAAATTTGCCTCGGCTGAAACGAGGCATTCTTGGGCATTATTTTATTAGCCTTCATCAGTGTACCCGTATAATCCATGAACTGCGCCAAAATACTAGATAGAGAGGTAGTCCTGGCCTCATTCACATATCGACACCTCGCTTTCCATGGTAGCCAACAAGCCGAGCAAGCCATTACCAAAATCAATTGTACACCATTTGAAGATCGAGCAAAACACCAAATAGAAAGTAACTCCCGTAACGTATCCACCTTATCAATATCCGCAATTAAACCGACCTGGAGCGCGGCTTCATGCCATATCGTTCGAGCTAACGGACATTGAACGAACACATGATCATAAGTCCCCATTACCCCCAGACAAGCTCAACGAGAAGCCAAAGGGACCCCAAAACGTTTTCGATCCTCATCCAATGCCAAAAAATGATTAAGCAATTTCCACATAAACATAGAGATAGATAAAGGAATAACCTTATTCCATATGCATTTCCTTGAGTATTGAGCAGCTCCCAAGTCCTTTAAGCATGCTATAGTCGATGCAAGAGTGAAATAGCCATGTTGTGTTTCCCTCCAAATTACTCTATCATCTTCTTGAAATGGCCCCAAATGAATTTCAGGCAGCTTATCAACAATAAGCTGCGGAAGGCAGCCTCTAAGTTTAGCCCTGTCCCAGTTTTTGCCGTTACAAAAGTCCTTAATCCCGTGAGCTGGCCAAAGCTTCGTTCGGGTTCATCAACCATTGGTCCAAAAAGCCTTGAAATGTATAATTTTCATACACAAATCTCGAGTCTCCGCCCCTCAAAAAGACAAGCAATGTGTTGTTCAACCATATTTTTAACTTGCATCATTCTCCTCCAACTCGGCGAGCACCCCCCAACCACCAAACTCAATTTAACATGACTCAGTTCCTTACAATACCTTTGCCTTAAAAAATCAGCCCATAGAGAATTCCCTGTTCGAAATTTCCACCATAATTTCCATGAGAATGCCTCATAAAAGGTCAAAAGAGAAATAACACCCACTCCATTACTCTCCACCTCTCGAGACATGTTTTTCCATGACATCCAATGTTTTTTTCAACCCCATTTGTTTGTCCCCAGGCGAAGCGTGAGAACATTCGCTCTAAGGAAGTCATAACAAAACAGGGGAACATTACAAGAAGAGAGAATATGCATAGGAATAGAATTAAGAATAGAACGTACCAACACAATGCGTCCTCCCATACTTAAAAGATTCCTCTGCCATCCATCAATCCTTGCCGCAATTGTGTCAATCATAGGTCGAAAGTATTGAACTTTCGAACGTCCCGGATAAATCGGGCAACCATGATATTTCATAGGAAAGTCCCCTTCTATGAAACCAGTCACTGATTAGATCATAGACTTTGCTGAATTATTCATATGATTTGACGTATAGAATGAGCTCTTCCCGATGTTTATTCGCTGGCCTGAATTATCCTCATATAGGCGAAGAAACTCCATGAGACGCAGAATGCTTTTCTTTTTACCACTAGAAGAAAAAAAGACCTTTAGTAACGAATATTTTCGTCAGGAAAGGTCTAAAAATTCGTTACTAAAGACCTTTAGTAACGAAAATCGTTTGTCACCAAGTTCGTCCTGAGTGCCCCGTCGCTAAAGGTCTTTCCTAACGAATAAGTGTACTCGTTACTAAAGGTCTTTAGTAACAAAAGAGTTTCGTTAGGAAAGGTGACCTTTAGTGACGAAATATTTCGTTACTAAAAGTTTTACAAAAAATTTAAAATTTAAAGTCATGGAGCCGAGCCGAACCGGTTCCGAGCCGTGCCCCAGTTCACCCATTGGAGCCGAGCCGAGCCGAGCCCGAGCCGGAGCCCCTCTACAATAATGTTGAATAAAGTCTCCACATTTTCATAGAAGTGGGAATCGAACTCAAGACCTCCAACTTGTATGTCATTTGTTACGTTGGTCATTTGTTACGTTGGTCATTTGTTACTTATTGTTCCTATTATATTTATTATAATGAAGTTTTGTATTTTGAACCTTTAATTATTTTAAATGCTCTTTGTTTGGTATATTTTTTTTTATGAATAAAATTAAAATTAATACATTTTCGTCAATGTATTTGTGTATTAAGTTGTTATAAAAAATCAGAATAAAATTATTCTAGTTTCATATATACTATTATTTAGTAATACTTTTAATATAAAGACTAAACAAATATAAAAATTAAAATTATATTCTAAATTATATCATACTTATATATGTATATTCTTAAAAAAAATAAAAAAAAATTTAAGAAGAAACTTTTCGTGACAAAATTTTTGTTTCGTTAGGAAAGGTTGACCTTTCGTAACGAAAAAGGTATTTGTCACGAAAAGTTATACCTATCGTGACGAAAATGTGTTTTCGTTAGGAAAGGTAGACCTTTCGTAATGAAACTACTACTTTTAGTAACGAATATTTTTTTCATTACGAAAGGTCAACTTAGTTTTTTTGTAGTGTACCATTACTAAAAATGACAATATCATACGCAAAAGCAAGATGCGAAATAATAAGAGACTGCCTTGGAACATGATAGTGCTCAATTATATCTGTTGCAGTCAAACTATTTAGCCCTCGGGACAGGCACTTTGCCACCAAAATAAATAACAATGGTGAGAGAGGATCTCCTTGTTTCACTCCACGCTTTGCATTGCAGTAGCCATAAGAAGCACCATTGACCATCACCGAAAACCAATTTGATCTCATGATATTCTGTATTAGATTAATAAAATGATTTCCAAAACCGAAGCGGAGTAATATAATAATGAGGAAAGAATGTGATACTCTGTCGAAAGCCTTTTACATATCAAGCTTAATGATTAAATTGCCTCCCCTGATCTTGTGATTGATTGAATGAACCATTTCCATTGCCAATAAACTATTATCAGAAATAGATCTACCCTTAATAAAGACAGATTGATTAGAACAGATTATAGAGGGCAAGAGGGTGGAAATTCTCGAAGCCATAACTTTCAAAATAACCTTGTTAGCAAAATTACAAAGAGAAATAGGGCGAAACTCACCGAAGTTAGCGGGACTAGGTACTTTCGGCAACAAAACAATAGTAGTACTAGCAATATCTTTCGGCAGAGGGATACCAGACCAAAAGTCACAAACGGCCAATAAAACATCATTCTTGATAATATCCCAGCAGTCTTTAAAAAAGCCGCCTGAATAACCATCCGGACCAGCAGCACTATTACGGTCTAGGGAGAAGACCGCATCATATACCTCCAGTAAAGTAGGTAACCTAGATAATTCCCGATTTGATTGTGAGTTTACCAAGCATGGAATATGATTTAATAGCTCATCAGATGGTGTTACCACATCCTCAGCCGAAAAGAGAGGAGAAATAATGCTCAGCTTCCCGACCGATTTCCTTGTCTTCTGTCAACCACAATCCTGATTCAGATTGAATTTTTGAGATACACATGTGGCGCCGTCTGTGCATACAAATTGCATGGAAATATTTAGTGTTAGCATCTCCTTCTCTCAACCACTTAATTCTCGATTTTTGTCGCCAAAAGGTTTCCTCCGCCCTAAAAAAGAATAGATAAATCTCGTTTCGCCTCCTTCCATTCGCTCAACAATCCCTCATTCGGACAAACATCATGAGCTATTTCGGCTAACTTTACCTTGTCTTCGGCTTCTTTGAACTTAACCGGGACAAAACCAAATTCCTCCTTATTCCACAAAATCAACTCACTCTTCAATCGCTTTAATTTGCTAGTCAGAACCATCATACCATTACCTTCAACCCGGCCCACCCAAGAAGAGGTGATCAAAGGTCGAAATGTAGAGTGACTGGACCAAATATTTTGATATCTGAAAGGAGCCGAAGAAATAGGACCACTTCGTCTTATAAGAACATAAAGAGGGCAGTGATCAGATTCCGATCTATGAAGGTGCTCGAGTGCAGTCTTGGCAAAAAAATCGCTCCATTGAGCATTAATCATAACCTGCGCAAAAGAGGTGGTGGTGAACTTCTACACCATGTAAAAGGGCTTCCAGTGAAAGGAATATCTTGCAAACCACTATCTCCCACATCTTCAACAAATTCAGACATCGGAAGCGAGGCAGGAATAGATTACAAACTTCCTGAGACATCTTTAACCACATTAAAATCGCCCCCACCAGCCAAGGGACATCATGCGAAGAGTTAAAGAGACGCAATTCATCCAATAAGGCCCTGCGTTCGGTGTAGGCGCATTTAGCATAAACAAAAGAGCAGTACAGAGGGGAGCCCGCATAGTTATTAACCAAAATAGTCAAAACTTGATCCGTATTACCCACAACATGAATATCAAGAATATCATTCCAAAAAATCCAAATTTTGCCAGAAATATTACAAAAACCATAATCAAATCCCAAACGACGAGTATAGAAAGGCAATTGGTCATCCCCAAGCAAAGGTTCCAAAATGACAATAAAATTAAGTCTAAGATCTTTTTTAAGTTGGCGTACTGTTGCAATAGACTCGGCATTACCAATACCCCGGATGTTCCAGATAACAAAATTCATAACATTCATAAAAGATAATGAGAGAGAGCAAAAGTTCCCATTACTGGGAGATACCAACGGATTTCTCCATCAAACGCGACGATTTCCGCTAAGAGGCCCCCATGAAGCTTGCGACCACGTCCGCGGTTACCTTTCGCTAGAGTCTGAAAAGGTAAGCGGATAGAAAAGTTGGTAGAAGGAGGAGCAGTGGCCGCAGAGAAAGAAAAATCAACCATTGATCCGGGTAGAGCCGAGCTACCGTCCTCT
This sequence comes from Vinca minor, assembly GCA_026122235.1. Classification (NCBI taxonomy): domain Eukaryota; kingdom Viridiplantae; phylum Streptophyta; class Magnoliopsida; order Gentianales; family Apocynaceae; genus Vinca; species Vinca minor. Next base: position 539,694 of record JAOCZM010000168.1, read on the forward strand.
TCTCTTTCAGACGGTAGCCCGAGCTCATTCGGGTACTCCGGGTCTTCGTCATCCGTTTCGGTTCCCACTTCCACTTCAGGGGGATCCGATTAGGGTCTTCAATAACGTGGTCCCGTGCACCAGGAACTTCGTCTGAAGATCCTAAAGTAACTGGAACACTTGTAGGTACCAAAACAGCCTCGGTAGAACAGCCTGGTAGGGCAGCCGAAACAGTGGCTGGTTCGCTGACCGAAACAGGGGATTTTCCCACTGCCACACTACCCAAAATAGGGGAAAACCCCACTGCCATACTGACCGATTCAGTGGGCAAAACAGGCTGCCCAGCCGTGACTAAAACATGTCCGACAGGTTTTTTCTGATGTTCCGGCCCCAGCAACCTTGATGGAAGAGTAATTTTGAACGCGCGCAGATCATCTAAAACTGTTGAGTTCAAACGATCATTCACTGAAATGCTTCCGGCCGAGTGAAAAATTCTTGGAATAAGAGTGGGATTGTCACAACCTACCCGTATGTCATCAATTCCCTTGGAGGTTAAAATGAGAGGAGAATAAAAAATGGACTTATCAAATAAGGTTGCCGGGGAGGGTGCATGGCTAAGATCCGAAGACATCCCCCCTAACTCTGATACCAAGATCTCTGATTCTAAATCGACCACATTCGGAAGAACAGTCGGAGCCTTGGTCAACACGCCAACCGTCTTGCCCACGGTCACAGTTGAAGTCCCGGACGTACTTGGATCGTTCCTTATACCAACCTTGACCCATTTGTTGTTAATCGCCTTAGGTAACATTGTGGCCTTAGGATCCACAGTTTTGAATTTCTGAGGGACCGTAGCAGTGTTTTTTCCCTTGCGTAAATTCACCGCCATAACCTATTTTGTGACAATCTGCTTTGGGGTAACCGTGAGGGGAGCTGCTTAACCCGTTTTACCACATTGTGAAATATGATGGCCAATACGATAGCATCCCAGGCAATATACCGGAAGATCGTCATAACTGACCGATTGCCAAAATCCTTTACCTGTTTTAGCATGGGTTACCCGAATGCGCTTGGGTAAGACCGATAAAAGATCAAGTTCTACACAAACTTTTGCCACACTCGGTCGTGAGGCGGCAGCGATCGGTCCATCCAAAGCAAGAGGCTGACCCACCGCTTTAGCAAGAGGAAAAAAGCATAGATTTGTTGTGTAAATGGATTGGTAAACCTTCAAATCCAATCCAAATTGGAACAATGGAGGGTTCAATATTAACATCGAAATCATATGTCCATTTGAATACCCTCATAGAGAGACCAAAGAAGTTCCAATAACCTTGACGCCAAAGTCGGCAATAGTTTTCTTCAAGATCAAACCGTATCAAGACATGACGTGGGTCAATCCTTCCAATCCAAAAATTCCCCTTAAATCCAACCTTATGAAAAGACTTACATAAAGAGTCTAGAGCCGGAGCGTATTTATGGAAATTACTAACAAGAGCAAAACGCCAAGGTTGAATTAAGATATCATGTGCCTCCGCCGGGATGACTAAGTTTGGTTCTCCTTTAAAAATCTCTAAATAAGAAATAGGCAATATGGTAGCTTCAGATTGGGGTGCCTTAAACAATTCTGCGAAGCTTTTCTGCTTCCAAGGAGAAACAGGGGTGGGGGCCACAGCAGCCTGCTCGGCAGCCATGACAGCCACAGGGAACCAAACCATGCTACGAGGTAAAAAACAGAGGACCGAATCCCGGCAAGGAATAAATCGACCCAATCCCAAAACCCGGATCACAGCAACAGTAAATTAATCAAGGTAGATCAAAAGAGACCCAAAACCGAGAAGAAAAAGGGGTACTACTAGCTAATCAGACCACAAAGATCAAACCTTTACCATAAAAACACCAAAGAAGAAGATGATACCAGCTTGTGAAACTCGCTATGGTGACATTATAGGAGAGTATGAACAAGGCAAGCTTTAACAAAACTATTAAGGGAATGGTCACCGATTAGCATCGCTGAATGATGTAATCGTAAGTCTCCATCACCCCTAGACAAGCGCAACGAGAAGCCAAAGGGACCCCAAAACGTTTTCGATCCTCATCCAATGCCAAAAAATGATTAAGCAATTTCCACATAAACATAGAGATAGATAAAGGAAGAACCTTATTCCATATGCATTTCCTTGAGTGTTGAGCAGCTCCCAAGTCCCTCAAGCATACTATAGCCGATGCAAGAGTGAAATAGCCATGTTGTCTTTCCCTCCAAATTAGTCTATCATATTCTTGAAATGGCCCCAAATGAATTTCAGGCAGCTTATCGACAATAAGCTGCGGAAGGCAGCCTCTAAGTTTAGCCCTGTCCCAGTTTTTGCCGTTACAAAAGTCCTTAACCCGTGAGCTGGCCAAAGCTTCGTTCGGGTTCATCAACCGTTGGTCCAAAGAGCCTTCCAATGTATAATTTTCATACACAAAGCTTGAGTCTCCGCCCCTCAAAAGACAAGCAATGCTTGCATCATTCTCCTCCAACTCGGCGAGCACCCCCAACCACCAAACTCAATTTAACATGACTCAGTTCCTTACAATACCTTTGCCTTAAAAAATCAGCCCATAGAGAATTCCCTGTTCGAAATTTCCACCATAATTTCCATGAGAAGGCCTCATAAAAGGTCAAAAGAGAAATAACACCCACTCCATTACTCTCCACCTCTCGAGACATGTTTTTCCATGACATCCAATGTTTTTTTTCAAACCTATTTGTTTGTCCCCAGACGAAGCGTGAGAACATTCGCTCTAAGGAAGTCATAACAAAACGGGGAACATTACAAGAAGAGAGAATATGCATAGGAATAGAATTAAGAATAGAACGTACCAACACAATGCGTCCTCCCATACTTAAACGATTCCTCTGCCATCCATCAATCCTTGCCGCATTTGTGTCAATCGTACGTCGAAAGTATTGAACTTTCGAACGTCCCGGATAAATCGGGCAACCAAGATATTTCATAGGAAAGTCCCCTTCTAATAAACCAGTCACTGATTGGATCATAGACTTTGCTGAATTATTCATACGATTTGACGTATAGAATGAGCTCTTCCCGATGTTTATTCGCTGGCCCGAATTATCCCCATATAGGCGAAGAAACTCCATTAGACGCAGAATGCTTTTCTTTTTACCATTAGTAAAAATGACAATATCATCCGCGAAAGCAAGATGCGAAATAATAAGAGACTACCTTGGAACATGATAGTGCTCAATTATATCTGTTGCAGTCAAATTATTTAGCCCTCGGGACAGACACTCGGCCACCAAAATAAACAACAATGGTGAGAGAGGATCTCCTTGTTTCACTCCGCGCTTTGCATTGCAGTAGCCGTAAGAAGCACCATTGACCATTACCGAAAACCAATTTGATCTCATGATATTCTGTATCAGATTAATAAAATTATTTCCAAAACCGAAGCGGCGTAATATAATAATGAGGAAAGAATGTGATACTCTGTCGAAAGCCTTTTGCATATCAAGCTTAATGATTAAATTGCCTCCCCTGATCTTGTGATTGATAGAATGAACCATTTCCATTGCCAATAAAATATTATCAGAAATAGATCGACCCTTAATAAAGCCAGAGGGTGGCAATTCTCGATGCCATAACTTTCGAAATAACCTTGTTAGCAAAATTACAAAGAGAAATAGGGCGAAACTCACCGAAGTTGGCGGGGCTAGGTACTTTCGGCAACAAAACAATAGTAGTACTAGCAATATCTTTCGGCAGAGGGATACCAGACCAAAAGTCACAAACGGCCAATAAAACATCATTCTTGATAATATCCCAGCAGTCCTGAAAAAAGCCGCCTGAATAACCATCCGGACCAGCGCTGAATGATGTAATTGATCACTTTGCCTTTCGGGCTAACAATCTCCCCTTTTTTTATGATGACAAAACATTGATATGCAAATGATAAAGCTTTAAAGCACATAAATATGTATGCATGAGATATGTGTATATAGGATCTAGGCAAGTAGATGTTTTGAAAAAACAAATTCTACTCCCCCAATTTTAAAGAATCCTTTATCTCTCCCATTTTGCAAGTTCTTAAGCTTTCTCCTTTTGTAAATTAATTTTCTTGGCACATTTGCAATGCTAAGATTTCTCCCTCTTTTTGTCAAAATCAAAAAGGGCTCCCCCACTGGGGCTGCTACTCTCATGACATATTGGCCTGGGACTGTGAGGTCCCAAGTTCGACACCCCCTCCCCTCCCCTCCCCTCCCCAAATAAAAATAAAGAAAAGAAAAAAAAGGGCAATCAGAGAGCCAATATGAAAAATATTTTCTCCTCTTTTTTTTTTTTATTTATTGAAAACAGAGAACTAAATGATTTCTCCCTTTTGAAAGACCCCTTTTAAAAATAATATGAAGGAGGGGTTATGTTTAAAATTTTAGAGAAGCTTGATGGTCAAATAGATTGATAAGATAAGAACCAAAAGATCATATCTAAAGACAAAAAATCATTGAAGAAGGATAATTTTGAATATGCTTGGATGATTTCAAAATACCAAGAGTCCATAATGACAGATAAAGATAAAAATGGTCATATGGCTCAAAAATAATATCAACCTCAGCTAAAACAAAGGAGAGAAGAAATAAAACTTTAAAGCAAGATCTCCCCGCTTATCAAACATACAATGTTAGCTATTTAAGAAGAAAATAAGTTTAAAAATATAGCTAACAAAGTACTAATGGAAGTGATGCCATGAATACATTTGTTAAGTGTATGTATCACAACCATAAGAAGTAGAGGAAGTGTAAGGTAACACTTTAAAGCACATTCCTCTATCAAGTTTATAGTTAGCTATAATGAGAGTAACAACTCTTAAAGCAAGACTAACCAAAAAAACTATAAATGAGATCAAATGAATAAGAAAATGAAGAATACGATCACAAAGTTATAAGGGAGAGTATATGTAAAAGAGTGAATGGCAATTTGTAGACTTTAACAATTTTTGCATCTCTTTTTAGACATTAACTTTTTTTGTACATTTATAGACTTAAACAATTTACGGACATTCCGTTATACAAAAATTCCAACATTCAGGTAAAAAACTCATATGTGAGCAAAACGACGCAGTTTTGACAAAGGGTATTTCGGGCATACTGAAAAATATATTTTTTATTTATTATATATTTACTACAATCGTCCCTAAATAACCCACCCAGCCCGTGTTTGAATAAATAAAAATAAAAAACCACCCAGCCCACCCCTTCTCCATTAATCCCAGCTTTATCTTCTCCATTACTCCCAACAAAGAACCCTAGAAATCTCAATTTCAAAATCAACTTGCATAGAATATAATCCCAGCTCCCTCTTTTCCAAATAATGGATTATTCAACAAGCTCAAGCAACTATAGAGTAAAATCTAAGAATGATTGTAAATGTCCCAAGGTTATTGCTATGTATACTTCTCGCACCGAATACAACCCAGGAGAAATTTGCTTCACAAAAACGAAAACCTAGATAAAATTTCAACTGGGTGGTTGTTGTTGTTTGGACTACAAATGAAGCGTGGGAAGTTCGACTCACTGATGTTTAGTGAGTCGACTCAGATCGATCCAAGCTTTGATGGGTGTTTTGTTTTTGTATCCTATATTAGTGAGTTTAGAAATTCCTTTAGTTTTACGAACTGGGTTGGGGTTTGAATCTTTAGAGAATGACTTTTCTATTTCTATTAATACTTTACCAATTAGAACCCCAGATGCCGACAATGAGTTTTTTGTTGAAGAAACTATGAATTTCCGGTTATCCCAGAGGAAAATTGGTGAATTTAGGAATGTTTCTGGCCTAATTTTTTTTTGAGAATGCATTTGATAGCGTAGATTAAGATGAATTTTTTTAGCAACATAAAGCAGCTCGAGATGCATTTTCCATGGTGAAGAAAGTTTTCCAGTTCGGGATAAAATTTGGTGACCATGGATAGAAATACTGGGTCGAATTATTAGTTATTGATTGTACAATTCTACCCCTCTTTAAAATGGCACGTTTTGCCCACGTGCAATATTTTAGGGGGAATGTTGGGATTTTTCTATAACAGAATGTCCGTAAATTGTTTGAGTTTATAAATGTACAAAAAAAATGTTAATGTCTAAAAAGAGAAATTTGGCTGTCTCGGTCGAGCACATAGGAGACCCTTGGACGACCGCAAAGGTTCGGTCGACCTTAGCCCCCACAGCCGGGTCGACCGGACTTTTGGCAGAAAATAGTAAAAACCTGCAATTTCAGTTAAAGCCACTACCAAACATCCAAATAAACAAACCACAAACATATCCAATGCCACAAACAGTGTATATCCTAAATCAAACATCTAGACGATCAACCACATAAGATTCATGATATAGACTTGAATAAATATATTCTATATAGATCAAGTTAAAACAAAATATAGCATATTCAAACTCCCCCAAAGCATAAGACACTAAAGAATAGAGGGAGAGAGGGGGGGTTCAATAATGAGATTTCATCACAAAGATCAAATCATTAAGCTCTCTAAGAGTAACATGCTCAAAATATCAAAACATATGAGGAGAAAAACATGTTATAAGCATTAAGGTGCCCCTTAAAAGAAATTCATACAAGAAATATTAAAGACAAAGATCAGCAATTGCTATTCTAGAGGTACACAAAGGATAACAAGGGGAATAACATAAAAATGAAATGAAATGAAATGCAAGGAAATGAAAGATATTGAGTTTAGAAATTCTTATTGATTTTAAAGATTGCTTCGTGCACTCGAGATCCTTCAACGAGTTCCTTGTTCTTCTCAATCTTCTTCATCATTGACAACCTTTGGTGAAGCTTGAATACTTGGTGGATTTTCTACCTTATCACCAACTTCTTCCCCCCAAAGCATCATTGTCTTCAATGTCCATGTCAACCTCTTGACCCTTCATTCCCCAAATCTAATCCCAAGTCTTTAACCCTTTTCTCACCCAATTCTTCTTCATCGTCTTCAATATTATCATCCATTTTCTCTTCTTTATTTCCATCATTTCCATTGATGGAATCTTCATCAAACTGTTAGTAGTGCCCTAGGACCATTAGCATATGTTGTTTGTTTTATATCTTTTTGAGCATTTCATGTGAATAGTTAATTTTGCTTATGAACATCAAATGCGTGATTTGGTAGTAAAACTCATTTGCTTATGTAATTACTATTCTAGTTGTCCCTAGTTTTATGTAATCTATTTTACAATGAAATAAAACTAGTATGATGTTTGATTGATGATTACGTTTTACTAATCATGTGTAATGAATACAAATCATATCATAGATGCAATGTATTGAGATATATCGTATCGGACGTGATCCGTTAGAGAAGTAATACTTCATGGTCCTTAGTCATAAGTATTACTTCCTCAATACTATTTTTGAATCCTTAGACCTTATGTCTCCATTTGATTCTAGCATGAATGGAGCCACGTTTTGACTCAGTCGTACATTGCTTTTAATCGAGTAATCAATACGACTGATGAATGGAGCCACTTTGTGTATGTACTCGTTGTTAATTTCATTGTTCTTTATGTGATTTTAGCATGGTGAATAGCATGGCCTACTACACCCCTTGTTTAACATATTTCTGGTTGTAATTTTATAATACGGCCTGCGAGCTGTTTTTTCAATATTGTAAAATTGTAACCGCTTTCTAAGATTAGCTTTGTTGCTTTACATTGAAGGCTGGGTATGTCCATGTATATATGTAACAAGACTGGTGGATGCTGGATCGAAGAATTTATCCATGAGATGGATACTAACTTAGATTGACCCTTGGCTCCCACAAGGCTCGTGGGAGTCATCATAGGATTAGGCCATGCTATCTCACGTTTAATTATTATGCTTTATATACTGCATGAGATGCTTGTATGAATGTATTACGCGTTTTATTGTCTTATTCAAACCGAACGTTTTAACTAAGTCTTAAAATGCCTACCATACTCTAAGCACTCATTGAGTTTGGATCATCATTTTGTTTGCTTGCCAAAGCAACAGCCAAGTGGTTATCTAAGCAAAGAGAGATGGGAAAATAGTGATTTCCATAAGCTTAGACGTGATTTCCATAAGCTTAGACGTGGTTCAACTTAGCTAGGCCATCAAAATAGTTTTGGGCCTAGGGCATAAAATGGGAAAAAGCCGGGACATATACATGGCATTCCCATTAGATGATTTTACTTTAATTATGGGTGTTAAGCCAAAGCTTTCCTATAACTATTGTAAAATGTTTTTCCCCACTAATTATCAAGTGTTGAAATTGTGGAAAATGTTTTTTCTTAAAAACTAATGACTTTGCAAATAATTTAATGTAGATAATGGCAACCAATACATCACACAATTCATTGCAATCCGTCCTTGAGAAGGAAAAACTAAGCGAGACCAATTTCCTTGATTGGGCCCGCAACTTAAGGATTGTCCTTGAGCAGGAAAGAAAGCTGTACGTTCTTGATACGGACATTCCTGAACAGCCTGCAAATAACGCCCCTAGAGCTAAAAGAGATACTTGGAAGAAGCATTTCGATGACTCTAACGATGTGACTTGTCTCATGTTAGTCACAATGAGCACTGACCTTCAAAAACAGTTTGAAGGAGTTGAGGCTTTCCGGATGATGGGCCAGCTCAAGGAAATGTTCCAAGAGCAAGCTTGTCATGAAAGATTCCTCACAACTAAGGCGTTAAATAGTTGCAAAATGGCCCCTGACACCTCTGTAAGTGAACATGTTCTTAAAATGAAGGGCTATTTTGACCAACTTGAGAAACTTGGGGCTCCCGTAGGTCATGACATGGCCACATATATGATCTTGGGCTCACTACCACCGGAGTATGACCAATTTATTATGAACTTCAACATGCATGCCATGGAGAAGACCATACAAGAAATACACGGGATGCTCAAGCAGGCTGAATTGAACATTAAGAAGACCCCTGAAGTCTTAATGGTTCAAAAAGGGAATTTCAAGAAGAAAGGAAAGGGAAAGCCCATGGCCAAGAGAGGCAAAGGCAAAGGCAATGACAAGCCAAAGCCCCAGCCCAAAGCCAAGGCACCAAAGGAGGGAGTTTGCTTCCATTGCAATGAACCAGGTCATTGGAAACGGAACTGCAAGCTCTATTTGGAAGAGAAGAAAAAGGGAAAGGCCAGTTTGATTGTCTCTCCAGGTATTTATGTTATTGAAATTAACATGTATTCTCCTACTTCATGGGTATTAGATACCGGTTGTGGATCTCACATTTGTGCAAATGTGTAGGGGGTTCAAAAGGAGTAGATCACTGGCAAAAGGAGAAGTGGACCTGAGAGTAGCGAACGGAGCAAGAGTTGTTGCTGTAGCTACCGGGACATTTAATTTAGTTTTGCCAAGTGGCCTTATTATAGAACTGAATAATTGTCTTTATGTTCCAACTTTGAGTAGGAATATTATTTCAATTTCTTGTTTGGATATTGATGGTTTTGAAATTAATATTATGAATAAAATTTACACCGTTCATAAAGATCTTATCTTCTATGGAGATGCCTCTTTGATGAATGGGCTTTATGTTCTTAACCTCGATGATTCCATTAAAAGGCTCATCTATAACATTAATACTAAGAGGTTTAAATCAAATGAATTAAACCAGACCTACTTTTGGCACTGTCGTTTGGGCCACATAAATGAGAAATGCGTATCAAAGCTCCATTCAGATGGAATTTTGACATCATTTGACTTAGAGTCTTATGAGACTTGTGGTTCTTGCTTGTTAGGCAAAATGACTAAAGCTCCCTTTACTGGACAAAGTGAAAGAGCTTCCGATTTATTGGGCCTCATACATACAGATGTTTGTGGACCAATAAACACTAGTGCTAGAGGAGGGTTTTAGTACTTCATCACATTCACAGATGATTTCAGTAGATATAGCTACGTCTATCTAATGAAACATAAATCAGAATCTTTTGGAAGATTCAAAGAATTTCAAAATGAAGTACAAAAATCAACTTGGTAAAAGTATTAAGATACTTCGATCGGATCGAGGTGGCGAATACCTTAACCAAGAGTTTGGCGAACATCTTAGTGGTTGTGGAATTGTTTCACAATTAACTCCTCCCTCGCACACCACAATGGAATGGCGTGTCGAACGGAGGAATCGCACCTTATTAGATATGGTTCGATCGATGATGAGTCAAACAAGTCTTCCATTCCCTTTTGGGGCTACGCCTAGAAACTACTGCATTTATATTAAATAGAGTTCCTTTTAAAGCGGTTCGAAAAACTCCATATGAGATATGGGACTGGGAAACGACCTAGTTTGTCATTTCTCAAAATTTGGGGATGCGAGGCGTACGTAAAACGCTTGTTATCTGATAAACTCGCCCCTAAATCTGACAAGTGTTTGTTTGTGGGATATCCTAAAGAAACTAAAGGATATTACTTCTATCTTCCATCAGAGAATAAAGTGTTTGTTGCTCGTAATGGTTTATTCCTTGAAAGGGAATTTATTTCCAAAGAGGATAGTGGGAGTAAGATCCATCTTGAGGAAATTCAAGATCCCCAAACAACATCTGAACCAACTTTGGAAGTTCAAGCAAGCTCACGTGTTGATACTGAGCTTCAATCTTTGACACAAGGCCCAAGAAGGTCGAGTCGGGTACATCAACAGCCTGAGAGATATGGATTTCTCGTGACTGATGATAATCAGGTTGAACTGATTGATCAAGATGAACCCTCTACCTACAAAGAGGCAATTCGTAGTTCTGAGTCAGATAAGTGGCTTGAGGCTATGAAGTCTGAGATGCAATCCATGTACGACAACCAAGTATGGACTTTGGTTGACCCACCCGAAGGGTGCAAAGTCATTGATAACAAATGGTGTTACAAAAAGAAGACCGACATGGATGGTAATTTACACACTTTTAAATCTCGACTAGTAGTTAAAGGTTATAGACAAGTTCATGGTATTGACTATGACGAAACCTTTTCCCCTGTCGTGATGATAAAGTCAATTAGGATTTTACTTGCCATAGCCGCACATTATGACTATGAGATATGGCAAATGGATGTTAAGACTGCATTTCTTAATGGAAACCTTCTCGAGGACGTGTATATGACACAACCTGAGGGGTTTGTTGATCCAACAAATCCTAGCAAAGTGTGTAAGCCTCAAAGGTCCATTTATGGATTGAAGCAAGCTTCTCGAAGCTGGAATCGTCGCTTTGATGAACGTATTAAAGAATTCGGATTCATCAAAAACGAAGACGAGCCTTGTGTTTATAAGAAAGTAACTAATAATGTAGTAGTGTTCCTTGTGCTTTATGTGGACGCCATATTACTGATTGGAAATGACATCCCCACATTACAAAGCGTAAAAGCTTGGTTGGGGAAGTGCTTTTCCATGAAAGACTTAGGCGAGGCTACATACATTTTGGGTATTAGAATCTATAGAGATAGATCTAACAAAATGATTGGCCTAAGCTAGAGTGGATATATTGACAAGGTACCGAAACGGTTCAGTTTACAAGACTCCAAAAAGGGATTCTTGCCCATGTCACATGGCATTAAACTCAGCAGAACTCAAGGACCTTCCACAAGGGAGGACCAAGAGCGCATGAGTAAGATCTCATATGCTTCAGCCATCGGGTCTATTATGTACGCCATGATATGCACTCGCCCGGATGTCTCATTTGCTTTAAGTATGACTAGCAGATATCAATCGACACTCTGGAGAGTCACATTGGGACTGCAGTCAAGAGCATTCTTAAGTACTTGAGAAGGACTAAAGATATGTTCTTAGTTTACTGAGGTCGGGAAGGAAGTCCGGTTGTAAATGGTTACACAGACGCAAAGCTTCCGGGGACCGACGTAGATGATTATCGATCGCAATCTGGTTTTGTGTTTTGTTTGAATGGAGGTGTTGTGAGTCGGGAAGAGCTCAAAGCAAGAAACCGTGGCCGACTCTACAAATGTAGTCGAGTATCTAGTCGCCTCCGAAGCGACTAAAGAAGTTGTTTGGATCGGGAAGTTTGTTGATGAACTAGGTGTCGTTCCTAGCATTGTGAACCCAGTGGACCTCTAATGTGATAGTACTGGTGCCATTTCACAAGCTAAGGAACCTAGATCTCACCAACGATCGAAACACATTCTCAGGAGTTTCCATCTGATTAGAGAGATCATCGACAGAGGAGACGTTAGTATTTGCAAAGTTCATACAGACGACAACATTGCAAATCCATTGACCAAGCCACTCCCACAGCCTAAACATGAGAGTCATACTAGGTCAATGGGATTGAGGATCATGTATGATTGGAACTAGGGCAAGTGGGAGATTGTTAGTAGTGCCCTAGGACCATTAGCATATGTTGTGCGTTTTATATCTTTTTGAGCATTTCATGTGAATAGTTAATTTTGATTATGAACATCAAATGCGTGATTTGGTAGTAAAACTCACTTGCTTATGTAATTACTATTCTAGTTGTCCCTAGTTTTATGTAATCTATTTTACAATGAAATAAAACTAGTATGATGTTTGATTGATGATTACGTTTTACTAATCATGTGTAATGAATACAAATCATATCATAGATGCAATGTATTGAGATATATCGTATCGGACGTGATCCGTTAGAGAAGTAATACTTCATGGTCCTTAGTCATAAGTATTACTTCCTCAATACTATTTTTGAATCCTTAGACCTTATGTCTCCATTTGATTCTAACATGAATGGAGCCACGTTTTGACTCAGTCGTACGTTGCTTTTAATCGAGTAATCAATACGACTGATGATCGGATGTAGTGTCCTATCATTGCTTGAATGTGAGAGGCATTGTAAGGAATTTGTCCCTCTCTTATTAGAGAGAGATATCCATGGGCCCCTCGATAGGGAAAGACTGTTTAAATGCATGGCCGTGCTCAAATGTATTTAATAAAGTGGTCATTAAATCTTGTTTGTTGGAACAGTCTACCTAGAGATCGAGCATAAATACAATTAAGCTTAATAAGGGTGACGACTACCATGCATTATGCTTAATTAGGATATCGCGAGACAAAGGGATTAAATAGTGGATTGATATTAGGTTCCACCGTAAATTCATTCACTTTGGGTAGTCACAAGGTCCTGCTAGGGACCGCTTGTGATTTATGAACACATACTACTACTAAGTGTGTTTTCATTGCCATTGTGAGATGAACCTACAGGGTCACACGCATAGACGAGCTAACGAGCTTCATGTCCAGATTCAATGAATCTAGAATGTGTCTAGGTTCATTGTATCTGACATTTATTTTTCTGAGAATAATAAAGCGTTATTATTCGAATTATAGATAAGGGGCATTTTCGGTATTTGGTTAATAGCTGGGATTACGTGGGAGTTATTATCCGATAACGACACCCACTACCAGCAGAAGTCTAGGGGCGTGGGAGTTAAAGACTCCCAATGCCGAGAGAAGTTGAGGATGTGAGAGTTGGTTATGAGAACAAACTCTCATACCCTATATAATGATCTCTTGGCCGAAACCCTAGGGTTAGACAATTTTTCAGCCGAAATACTTAGAAATCCAGAAAACTGTTTTCTGCCTCCCTTTCTCCCTAATTCCCGAAACTTCAGAAAAACTCAGAGCTAGCACTCGCTGCCCGTTTCGTCGCGTGGATACCGGTAGGGAGTAATTCCGCAAAGGGAATTCCGTTGGTGGCAGCAAAGCATCCAAGAAACAAGATCTTCCATTCAAGAATCGGATTCTTGAGCCGAAAATTGCAAGTCCTTTTCGCTGTTTTTCGATTCGTTTACGTATGAGCGGATCCTTCAGAGGAGGACTCATGGGTGTTTGGAACGAGTTTCCGCCCATGAATCCCTTCACAAACTCAATTCCTAAAATATTGCATAGCATAGCTTCGGAGAAACTAAATTCTAAGCCTCCAACTCTTGAAGTCCACCAATATTGCCCATCATCTCTCTTTCTTTCTTCTCGAAGATTTGCTCCGAACTCATAAATGGTAAAGGGTTAATAATAATGATCAACCAAAATAAGATTTAGCCACCCCATTTTTCCACAAAATAACTATTTATTTCTTCTAGTCCCACATCATCCTCTACTCTATACCCTGGAAGTATTCCTCTTTTCTGACTCACTAGATTTTCATAAATTTTCTTAGCATCTTTGGAATAAAAACTAGGAGATACTTTCTTGGTAGTGTATGAAGAGGATTCACCTCAAAATTTTGGGGAAGGAGGTGGAATGGAACGATCTTCATCGGAGTTGATTTCTTCATCGAAGTGTGCAGCTTTCTTCAATTTTCCTTTGCTTTTGCCGACTAAATCCTTCTTCTTCAATCTTTTGGGAGTGGATTGAATGGATTCTCGAATTACTAAAGTCTTTTCCAAAGGTCTTTGAGTTCGGGCTTTCCTTTTGAGAAGATTTTTGTTGGGATTGGGTTTTTGGATTTTTATCCATGATTGAACGAATTTGATGTTTGTGGAAAGAATTGATATATGAATATAGGTAGGTAATGAATTTGAGGAAATTTATTGATAGTTTGTGAGAGATTTTGAAGAGGGAAAATGAGATTTTTGAATTTCTGAACTAAAACCCTTTTAAATTCTGCTAAATCGCGATTATCCGATCGACCGGTTGCCCCTATCGGTCAGTCTCCCTCCTCTAAATAAAAAATGGATTTCTTTCTGTCCAGATTTCGGACGACCGATGAGGGATGTCGGTAGACCGGGATACCCTTTCACTGATAAGCCTTTAGTTGCGGTCGACCAGGAGTCTATTGAGGTCGACAGGGATATCATGTCTTTCATTCAGATAATTTGGTACGGTCGGCCGCATATCCCCTGTTTCCAGCAAAGTAATGCAATTTTGGCACCCATTTTATTTTCAACCCAAATAGACTTTGAACCTTTTTCAATCATTTTCTTATTAATGCAACAAGTAGCATGATGACCACTTTCACCACAATAAGAGAAATTAGCATTTAGCATAGTGGTGTGTGGTGTTCTAGCATTAATAGAAATAGAGTGTGCTTACTTTTGTGTGTGCTTGTGGTTTTGGCAATTACTAGCAGTATGAGCATGAGGAGCAACAAGCACATTACCAAGGATAACTCTAGCACATGTACACTTATTCACATAAGCAGTTAATACATAAAATTTGTGCCTAAGAATATCATGCTCAACAAGTTTAGATTCTACAATAAGCATGTTGTTGAGCAATTCTTGATTTTCAAGAGATAAAATATCGAGCGATAATAGCGCATTGTCTTGTTTATTTTCTAGCTTAGTGAAAGAGGTAAGAAGTTCATTGTACTCTACTTGCTTTTTAGATTTTTCATTAAGCGAGCAAGTAAGTTCTTCACATAAAGTTGC
This sequence comes from Vinca minor, assembly GCA_026122235.1. Classification (NCBI taxonomy): domain Eukaryota; kingdom Viridiplantae; phylum Streptophyta; class Magnoliopsida; order Gentianales; family Apocynaceae; genus Vinca; species Vinca minor. The sequence goes on from JAOCZM010000168.1 coordinate 555,037, forward strand.
CATCTTTTTCAACTCATCGTATGAGTCATTTAATAGCACGAAGGGATCATCATCAAGATCACTATCTAGAGTTGAAGTTAAACTTTGTACCTCATTACTCAAGGATTTTGGACTTTGGATCGCAAGTTGATCTTCTCATCAATTAGTCAAATGAGACACCTTGAGTAATCTTTTGTAGAGTCATCTTGGATTGACGAGTTTAAGCTTCTTGATGAATTTTCTACATCTTTGTTGATAATGGCACATGACTCTTTTCTTGGAGTCTTAGATTGTTTATGCCATTCCTTGGGATTCAACTCTTCATTGTGGATCTTAGATATTTTTTAACTTACAAGGGGGAACTTGAGACTTTCTAGGTACCTCTTGTAAAGGTAATTCATTGTTAATTTCATCTCTCAAGTGGCATAAGTGTGTGCATGGGTCAACATTATCAAAATTGAAACCAAATGGATGATTCTCATAAGAAGAGAGTCAATAAAAACAAAAATCAACTAATCTTGTGATGCTGCATATTTAGATACCTTAGCAAGAGAAACATAAAGTAAATGAAGTCCTTGCATTAAGTTATCTTCATGTAAAAGATCATTAAAGTAACATGATGCAACATCAACAAGATCACAAGTAATTGCATCAAGCTTACTTCTCATACTACTAATATCATCAATTAAAGTACAATAAGATAGTGAGGTTGATACTTTTGTAACCTTACCAAGTGATGAGAGGTGAAAATTTCCATTATGGCTCTTTTCATCACTTGTGCAATTTAAGCTTCTTGGTTCCTGAAGGTTCTATCCTTTGAATAAGGAGAGTTTTTGATTTCTTTCTCTTTGAACATCTCCATTTCAAGTTTTGTATCTTCAAGCCACTTCCATTTAAATTTCTTTCTTGAAGATTAGTGGCAACCTTTTTCTCTTCCTTTTGCAAGATGCTTGATCTTCATTGTGTCCATCATAATTTAGCTCCATTTGAAGATCAAGCTCTTTAGCTTCCTCTATCTCTTCTTCTACCATATCTTGTGAAGGCTCAATTTGTATACCTTTTGAGCTCCTTGAGGATTGATCATTGTTTTCTCTTTTATCACACTTCCTGGTTGTATCATTGTCTTGAAATGTGATTGAGATGTCCTACATACCTTCACGCGATTGAGTCCCCAATCCTAGACTTGTCACCTTAGTTTTGCACTTCAACTTCTCCTTTGTATCATGGAATGAGCATCTTCACATTCATGCACTTTGTTGAGAGCTTCTTCATTTAATGCAGAACAACTAGCATTTAAGGCTTTGAAGTTGAGTGTCATCCTCTTGTTGTCTTCTTCATCGTAGTCTTTCCTAGACTTTGGCACCATGATACCTTGTATGTAGATTGAAGGAATAAAAAGACCTTCCTCAATAATGCTCAACAAGGGAATGTCATTTGAAGACAAAAACAATTTAAACGTATTTTGCCAACTATCAAAGTTGGATCCATAAAATAGAGGGGGTCTAGATGGGGATTGGTCATCTAAGTTAGAAAAGATATGAGCCATGGATCCTCCTAGGATGAAAGTCCAGCAAAAAAGGAGACTATGATCTGATACCAATTGAAATACCCCTTTTAGGGTATAGAACCCAAGAGGGGGTGAATTAGGTTCTTAAAAACTTTTTAAGCTTTTCTAAAACTTCTATGCTTAAGTGTTCACCTTAACAGCAAGTATGTTGTTTAAGCACATAAGGTGATTCAATTATGTTCAAGAAAACTTAGATGACTAAGTGAAGCAATTGTATAAAGCAAGGAAGCTTGTGATAGTTTTCTATCCTAAGCAAATAGTTCATGTAATAAAGTAAACAAGTTATAGCAATTCATGAACTATAAAGTAAAGAGTTAAGGATAGAGAAAACTAACACACGGATTTATAGTGGTTGGATTAAAAAAGAATCTACATCCACTACGTAGTACAAGAAAACAGTTAAATAGCGACCGAATTTTGCGACCGAATTTTGCTTCACAAAGAAAGCTCCACTCACAAAGAGTGCTAGCCTCGCAAAAAGGACTTTTGCCTACATATAGGAATTTTTCTTCACTAAGAAGTATCCACTCACAAAGAGTGTTTTTTAGTTCTCCAAAGAACTAAGCTCACTAAGAGCCAATCTCTTCGAAGAGATACCTCTCACAAGAGGATTTATGCCTCACCATTAAGGACTTAGAAACACTCACAAAGAGTGAAACTCACTAAGAGCTTTTGGCTAGCTCACAAAGAACTAGTTCTCACAAACATAAATTTTGTAATTAACCTCTTACAAAGGAGACTTTACAATTAAGCTCACTACAAAGAATTCCATCTTGGAATGGATTTGCAATTGAAAGCTTTAATCACTCTTTGAGAATAGAAGAGATAGATGAAGTTTATTGCTATTCTTTTGAATGATTAGGAAATGAAGCTCAAAAGTGTTTAATTGATTGTTTATGAAGTCTATAGCATATGCCCTCTAATGACTTGATTAGTTATGAAAATTCACCTTTAGAAGCTATTTATAGGGCAAGAATACACAAGCATTGTTGGTCACAATGGTTATAATTTTTTGCCTTGAAATGCCAGCTTCGGTCGGTCGCTAGTAGACAGTAGGTCGACCGGAGTGCCTTGAATCAAAGGTTAAATGTACTCTGTTCTCATCTCGGCCGACCGTATTCAAGTGGTCAGGTCTACCGAAGCAATGTCGGTCGACCTACTTATATCAAGGTCGTCCGGAGAAAATATAGCCGTTGGTGAATTGGAGCATTCAAAACTCAAATAAGGAAAAAAACACACTGGTCGACCTACTCAACACTGGTCGGTCGACCGACTGCATCTGGTCTTCTGAGGCTTAGCCTAGGTCGACCGGATTGCAGTCACAATGTGGTTTTTCCACTTATTGAAGTTTCTAATGTTCTCATGCACATGCCTAAGTGTTTTTGTAAAGATATAAAACACATTTTAAAGTACTTAGGCATTGACCAACACTTAAACAAGTTTTCAAAAACATTTTCAAAGAATTGAACATATTAAAACATGAGGTTTTAAAAACATGCATAGTTGAGCTTTAATACAATCTTATATCCTAGTATTCTCAAGGGAAGATTAGTCACAAATGATTACCTATAAGCTTAGACTAATCATTCTTCAAGTTGATTCCTCTTAGAGCTTACAGTTTGAAGTCTTTGATCAACATCTTTTTTGGGTGATGAAGTCCTATAACAATCTTGAGTTATAGTGTATTGGATTTCATACTGCTTCTTGTCATAGAGTCTACCACTTGATTGTACTATTGTTGGATTGAGTAGCTCTTGACATGTTGATCTTCCTTCGTCATTGACTTTGTAAGTACTTCCATAGAATGTAGATTGACTTCACGCTTGTGCTATGGAGCCTTGCAAAGTGTAGCTTCTTTGTGTGTATGATCATACCTTTTATGTACACAAGAAACTAACTTTCCATTTCATTTATGTTGGTGTGAGTGCTAAGGATCCTATCATTAAGAACATTCTCACACAACATTTGAGTTATCATCAAAACAAGATTGATCACTATGCCCTTCGGGCTAACAAAGTTGGTATGATATGTTGAAATATTTTCCAGATGAATACCTACAACTTTGGCGGAGCAGGTATTTTCTAGACTCCCTCTCAGTGATCAAAAGCGTTTGTTTTCGAGGATGAAGGGCTAACCCATTTACCACTATTATTGTTGACTCGGAGATGGTAGTAATTCTTAAGCAAATAAAGTCCATTTTTCTTATACACCAAAAAAAATCGGTCATGCGGCCAAGCATCACAAAGCAGTACTTTGAGTATATCCTCAATCTCATAGGAGGAAAACAAATTGCCCCAACAAGTCCACATTCCATGTACTTTTCAACGAATCTAGAAAAAGGAATCATTGTTTGCCTTAAATCCATGTCTTCTCGAGTTAAAGTATAAAAGTTTGTGGAGTAGTTAACCACTTATCTCTCCAAACATTAATATGTGAGACATCGCCAATCATTCATCATAGCCCAACTCGGAGTAACTTCCTGAAGGAAAAATTCGTAATCCCCAAAACGCAGCGGAAATAAAAGCACGGGATTACGTTCATTTAAGGATCTATTCACGAGATAGAACCAGAATCCTGTGTTTAGGAGTATACCTTTTTGTCCATCTAATCGACGATGCCCAGATTGGCTACTAGGAATCACTAACAGCAGTCAAATGACTCTTGTCTCTACTGGTATCCACACACCAACTATTGAGCTCGTCACTCCAAGTTTCAGATGCTAGTCCAAGAACTATGAAGGTGGAAAAACAAATTTTCGGGAATCCACAAAGTATAGGCTACATAGGAAAACCGGATATCTAAGAACAAGAAAAATCAAATTTTTTTCTCTCTTGAAGAGTTCTCGGGAATGTCTAAAATCAAGAAGAAAAATCAGTTTCTTTATTTTTGGTTCGGCTAGATTAGAGAGAAAAAAGAGAGAGAGATTTCAAGACTTGTGTAATGCTAGAATGAAAACTATTTTCATCTAGTGTGGGGTAAGTGGAATTACCCACTCACCCCACTCTCCCCTTATTTCTCTCCCACTCCACACACTCCCTCACACATGTAGATGTGTCGCTTTTGACCAAGTCCAAAAGGCCCGGTCAACCGCATAAAAGGTTCTCGGTCGGCCGGAGTGACCAAAAGTTTGGTCAACTTGAGACAGCTCTCAGTCGACCGGGTCTTTTGCCCAATCCAATTCAACCTGCCCAATCGAATTGAGCACCTATATCAAATGTAAACTCCAACAAGCCTAATCCAGTTGATTATAGTGTGCGACCCATTAGGTATTTTCTATGTTCGTCGTGGCATCAATTGTCAACAGTAATGACAGGTATCTAGCAACACATTATTACTCCCAATTCACAAATAGTCCCGGTGATTCTAGTAACCACGAATATGATCTTTTGCTCTAATCCCTTTGTCCTCGATATCTGTATTGAACACAAGTCACGGAGTATGTCAAACTTGTACCGTCCAATCAGTCAGTTTCTTTATTCCCGAGTAGACTAATCAAATGACATTATTATCTCATATTAATTCACTCGTTCATGGCCATGAATTAGTCTCACTCAATCAAGGGGCCCAAGATATCACTCATGTTGTATAGGAGGGACAAATCTTCTATCTATCACACATCATCCTGATATGATTCATAATATACCCAACAAATGTCTTTATAGCCCATCTAGTTACAGACGACGTTTGACACCATCAAAGTATACCATTAGCCAAGAAGAAAATCTTGTGTGATCTCAAGTCGAATGATTTAGGTGAAAACAAAGTCATTATAAAAACATTGTTGACATTTATACAACAATCCAGTAAATGTTCTTATAAGCGGGCCAATCCAGTATAAAATACCCATGTGTTTGATTTAATATCACATATTTAATCACAACACATACTAGTCTCCACACATTATTGTTGTCCTAAAATTCCACAATAATGAATGACTAGGGACATTTTAGAATAGTTCAATGTAACAATTACATAACTATCTAAGGATGTTATTATATGCTTTAATACAAAAAACACAATCGTATTCAAAACAATAATAATGGAATTCATGCCTTACTATTTCATCACATGAAAAGAAATACAATAATCTCCCACTTACACTAAAGACAACAACCTTGCCTTTTAGTAAATACTATACATAAGAACTATCTCTAAGACCAGTTTTCTAGGTATATAATACCCATGCTACAAGTATGACGATGCTGCTGATATGTCAGCGGCTTCGTCAGTGGGTTTAACCTTGCAAATCTTCACGTCCTCTTTCAATGATCTCACATATCAGGTGATACCTCCGCAGTATATGTTTGGACCTTCGGTGAGACCGTGGTTCCTTTGATTGAGATATGGCTCAATTATTGTCAAATAGAGGTCAATTGCATTCGATATGCTAGGTACCACACCAAGTTAAGTGATGAACTTTCGGATCCAAACGGCTTCCTTAGCAGCATCTGATGCAGCTATATACTCGGCTTCGGTTGTATAATACGCAACAAGCGCTTACTTTGAACTTCGTCAGCTCACAGCACTGTTGTTTAAGCCAAACACATAACCCGATTGCGATCGAAAGTCGTCTCTATTGCCGACGTATTAGTGTAACCACTTACAATGAGCTGTCTTCCCCACCATAGATTAAGAACGTGTCCTTAGTTCTTCGTAAGTACTTAAAGATGTTCTTGACGGCTATCCCATGACGTTCACCGTATGTAGACTTGTATCTGCTCGTAATACTCAAAGCATATGAGACATCTGTGCGAGTACACAACATGGAGTACATCATAGATTCAATTTTCGACGCATATGGAATCTCACTCATGTGTTCTTTCTCATCCAATGTCTTAGCACACTGTTGTTTTGAAAGAATTGTACCAAGTGATATACGACAAAGACCCTTTTTTGGACTCTTGCATGCAAAACCGATTTACTCTGACTTAGGCCAAGAAGTCTGCGGGATCTATCTCTATAGATCTTGACTCTTAAGATGAAGCTTGCTTCACCTAAGTCCTTCATAGAGAAACATTGCCCCAACCAGACCTTTATAGATTCCAAGGTTGGAATGTCATTCCTTATGAGTAGTATGTCATCTACATACAAAACCAGGAATACCACCGAGTCTCCACTAAACTTCTTATAACCACAAGGTTCATCAATGTTCTTGATAAAACCGAACCCGCGTACGGCTTCGTCAAAACGTTGATTCCAGCTTCTAGAAGCTTGCTTTAGTCCATAAATTGACTTCAATATCTTACATACTTTATTGGCATTACTTGGACCGACAAAAACTTCAGGTTTTATCATATACACGTCCTCATCTAGGTTTCCGTTAAGAAAAGATGTTTTGATATCCATTTACTACAGGGGAAAATATCTCATTATAGTCGAATCTGTTTAAAACTTTTCGCGACAAGTCGCCCCCTTGTACGTTTGAACATTCCCTTCCATGTCAGTTTTCAATTTGAAAACCCACTTACATCCTATTGCATTTACCCCCTCAGGCGCATCTACCAAGATCCATACTTGGTTAGTGTACATGGAATCCATTTCGGATCTCATGGCCTCAAGCCATTTCTCAGAATATGGACTAGTAATTGCTTCATTGTAAGTTGTAGGTTTGTCCTGATCAATAAACATAACATCTCCATCTTCTGTTACGAAAAAACCAAAATTTTCGGTTGATATATGAACTCTACTAGACCTACGCAATTCTTGTGTTTTTGGAACTGGCTCCACAACAGCTTGTATATCTTGTTCCATTTCCATTTGTGGGTCACTTGTGCCTGGAACTTCACCAAGTTCCCTTGGAATTTCACCAAGTTGTGGAACTTCATTAAGTTGCACGTGGCTCCCTACTTGTTTTTCCAGAAAGAAATTCCTCTTCTAGAAAAACTCTGTTACGAGCAACAAACACTTTGTTCTCGTTCGGGATGTAGAAATAGTACCATTTAGTTTCCTTAGGATAACCCACAAAGGTGCACTTAACCGACTTTGGACTGAGCTTGTCCAAAGATAGACGTTTCACAAACACCTCACAACCCCAAATCTTTAAGAAAGACATACTAGGACGCCTCCTAGTCCATATATGATATGGTGTCGTTTCAACCGATTTAGATGGAACTTTGTTTAGTGTTAAAGTTGCTACTTCTAAAGCAAATCCACAAAAGGAGTTTGGAAGGCTCGCGTGACTCATCATTGATCGAACTATATGCAATATAGTTCGATTTCTCCTTTCGGATACACCATTCCATTGAGGAGTATCCATTGGAGAAAGTTGTGAAACAATTCCCCAACTCTTTAGATAGTCACGAAATTCTTAACTTAAGTACTCCCCACCTCGATAGGATCGAAGTATCTTTCTTTGTCAAGCTGGTTTTCTACTTCATTCTTGTACTGTTTGAACTTTTCAAAGGCTTCAGACTTTTATTTTATAAGTGTCACACCCCGTAACCAGGGTCGATGACATGGCAGTGTCTCATTGGTTAGTGAAACACCAAAGCCGACAAACAGAGTTACTAAAAGAAATTCAATTATGAAATAATCCGAAACAAGGGTCCAACAGCGGAAACTAATTATTACAAATGAAATTGTTCAACGATACTAATAATAAAATAAACTAAATTCTTAAATTTAAACCGGTTATGAATCACTCTTCATAATCCCCATCACAGATGCCAACATCTTCATAGTGTTGCTCATCACCTAAATCATCTCTTACGAAGACAATTGATAAATAGAAAATTCGAGACAACACTGCCCAGCCTTACTCGCGGAGCTATAACTTTCTGCACGAGACTCGGAATGGCATTCCTTCTGCGCTCACTCGAAGCTTATAAAATTATCTTCGATTTGGTATATTATGGGCTGAAAACGGACAGGTAACGCTCCCTTGGCGATCTCTCAAAAACTGCCCAGAAATCAAATTCTCACAAAAATTCTCTACTGTTTCTCTTTTGATTTTTCCGTGAGTGTGAGAGCAGCTCTCTGCCTCCCTTTATATAATGATTGGTTGCTTTGTACATGATATACAAAGCCCACAATTTCGCTCCATGATCCCATGAACTCCACTGCCCAATCCCACGTTGCCATTTTAATTTTTCTTTTTATTTTTTTTTTTCCTTGCCTTGCACGACACACACACACGTTTCCTTCTATATTTTTCTTTTATTAAAATATTTCCTTTATTCCCAATTCAATTAACAAATCATCTAATTAAATTACTAATCTAGGTGAATCACAATTTAAGTACAAATCATCTAATTAAATTACTAATCTAGGTGAATCACAATTTAAGTCCCTTAATTACGATACCCGTACGAAACGCCCCACAACGAAACGTACCCAAAAAAAAGTAACACGTGACATATTATAAAAATAAATAGACACGTAAACACATAATCGCGCAAAATAAATTACGCCTACGAAATAAATCACACAAAAATAAATTAAATGTAAAATAACACGTAAGCAAAAGTTACGGGTTTTACATACTTCCTCCCTTATAAAAGTTTCGTCCCCGAAACTTGCACTCTCTACAATATGCATACTATCACTCCCCACTAAATGGTAAGGCTCTTAGGGTATACAAATAACAAATATGGTACTAAATGCATCCTTACAATATAATAAATACAACAATCACATATTCACATAAGTGTACCTCCCGGTGTGCCAGTGTCATTTCCCCCATTATACTGAGGGAGGGCGAAAACTCGTGAATTGGCTTTAGTCCCGGTGTTTCCTGCCTTTGGTATAGACCTCGATGTTTGTCCCACAACTGGTGGGGGCTCGGGACACTCACCAACTCTGTGGCCCCACTTGCCACACCTGAAACAAGCCCCAGATGTCCATCGACACTCCCCAGTGTGTGCCCTTCCGCACCTACTACATACTCCAGACGGCTGAGTAGCAGTTTGTGCCCTTGTGTTTCCCCCAATCCTGGTCAAGTTTGAACCCGTTGCTACTCCCGATCCAAGGGTGTTGATTGGTCCTGAGGCGGAAACAATCCTCTTCTGAGCTAAGGGTGCAATAGAGTTAGAACGGAAACCTTGACCCTGAGACATAGCTGAATATGGTCTCTTATTATCAACCTCAGTAATTTTGAACTCTGCTTCCACATCCAAACTTCTCCTGTATGCGTCCATATAAGTGGTAGGACGGTTTCCAAACAATCTTCCTCTAATACGAGGCAACAATCCACGTACAAACCTTTGGGTTCCTTGTCTTTTCATCCTGAATTGTAGAAATAGCATACTTCCCTAAACGGCTAAACTTGCTGTTATATGCTGAAACAGACATCTCCTCAGTCTGTTTTAATTCGAAGAACTCATTCTGTTTCGCCGTCTTAAAAGTCTCAGGAAAATACTGATCCAGAAAAGCTTCCTTGAACCTATCCCAAGTGATAACCACGGCCTGAGCATAGACGGGCTCCACTCCTTTCCACCACTCAGACGCCTCTGATGTGAGGAAAAGTGTCACCACATCAGTCTTCATGTCTTCAGGCACCCTTATGATGCGAAAGTGTTGCTCAACACTCTCTAACCAAATCTCTGCCTCATCGGGTCCTACCCCTCCATCAAAAGATGCCATACGCATCTTCTTCATGCGCTCACAATACATACCCGGATCTGACTCAACCCTCTGACCTCTCTGAATTCCAACATACCGATTATGTGGCGTTGGCTGCTGATACTGAGGCTGAGGCTGAGGCGGAGGTTGCTGATACTGAGGCTGAGGTTGCTGGAATTGTGGGAACATCTGGATGAACATAGCAAAAGCAGTTGCCATGTCAGGAACTGCCCCTGCATTGGCTGGCGGAGGTGGTTGTGGGATGTTATACTGAGGTAGTGTATTGTAGGGTGGTGGTGGCATGTTATAATGAGGTGGTGGAGGTACGGGGTTTTGTGGTGCTGGATGAGAGATATTCTGGGGTGGTGGTGGGTTATATGGTGGCGGTGGTGGAGGATTCTGTGGTGGTAGCGGTGGTGTTATAAATCCAGTATTACCATTCTGATTCTGTTGCGAAACTCCTGGCTATTGCTGAATTGTCGACCCAATAACCTGTTGCCTTCTACCCCTAGGCCCCCTTCTAACAAATGCCGCAATCGGCAAGTCATAGTCTTCATCACTTCCTTGGTTCGGATCCATCTTACCCCGACAATTATATAATATAATAAGATAAATGTTAAGCAAATAACACATTTAACATGTAGGATACTCGCAAGTAAGGCAGTGTATAACACTAAGTATAACACATAGTACATGTAACAAGACATATAAAGCGATAAAGATTTAATTCAAGTTATATATACGCAATAAAGACAAGCATGGTAGGGTATGATATAAAAATAAGAAAAACATAACATAATATGAACGATAATAATATAAAGCGATAACATATTAAATGATGAAGCAATTGAATCAAGTTGTACATTTAAAACAGAGACAAGTATGATAGGATATGATATAACACAACATGAATTTAACGATAATATATAATAGGGGTAAATAAGTAAAGACAAGTAGAACATGACATGATGTAATACAAGGAGTCACATAACACGTATTACATATAAGAAAGAGTCACAAAAATACTTATAACAGTAAAATATAAAGCTTAAAGTAAACAAAACATCCTAGTCCATGGTCTCTACCCAACTCACATCTCACATTAAATTTTCTTGTTTTCCTAAGTTCATTCTATAATTTTAATCCCTAAGGTTCGACCTGCTCTGATACCACTTCTGTCACACCCCGTAACCAGGGTCGATGACATGGCAGTGTCTCATTGGTTAGTGAAACACCAAAGCCGACAAACAGAGTTACTAAAAGAAATTCAATTATGAAATAATCCGAAACAAGGGTCCAACAGCGGAAACTAATTATTACAAATGAAATTGTTCAACGATACTAATAATAAAATAAACTAAATTCTTAAATTTAAACCGGTTATGAATCACTCTTCATAATCCCCATCACAGATGCCAACATCTTCATAGTGTTGCTCATCACCTAAATCATCTCTTACGAAGACAATTGATAAATAGAAAATTCGAGACAGCACTGCCCAGCCTTACTCGCGGAGCTATAACTTTCTGCACGAGACTCGGAATGGCATTCCTTCTGCGCTCACTCGAAGCTTATAAAATTATCTTCGATTTGGTATATTATGGGCTGAAAACGGACAGGTAACGCTCCCTCGGCGATCTCTCAAAAACTGCCCAGAAATCAAATTCTCACAAAAATTCTCTACAGTTTCTCTTTTGATTTTTCCGTGAGTGTGAGAGCAGCTCTCTGCCTCCCTTTATATAATGATTGGTTGCTTTGTACATGATATACAAAGCCCACAATTTCGCTCCATGATCCCATGAACTCCACTGCCCAATCCCACGTTGCCATTTTAATTTTTCTTTTTTTTTTTTTTTTCTTGCCTTGCACGACACACACACACGTTTCCTTCTATATTTTTCTTTTATTAAAATATTTCCTTTATTCCCAATTCAATTAACAAATCATCTAATTAAATTACTAATCTAGGTGAATCACAATTTAAGTACAAATCATCTAATTAAATTACTAATCTAGGTGAATCACAATTTAAGTCCCTTAATTACGATACCCGTACGAAACGCCCCACAACGAAACGTACCCAAAAAAAAGTAACACGTGACATATTATAAAAATAAATAGACACGTAAACACATAATCGCGCAAAATAAATTACGCCTACGAAATAAATCACACAAAAATAAATTAAATGTAAAATAACACGTAAGCAAAAGTTACGGGTTTTACAATAAGAAATAAGTATCCAAAACGACTAAAATCGTCAGTAAAAGTAATGAAATATAGATAACCACCTCTTGCATGGATATTGAATAGACCACATACATCACTATGTACTAGTTCCAACAATTCCTTTTCTCGTTTTCCAGTTCTAGTAAAAGGACAAGCAGACATCTTACCCATTAAACAATGTTCGCATGTATCATATGATTCAAAATCAAATGATTCCAACAATCCATCTTTATGGAGTTTGGAAATGCGGCTTTCGCTTTATATGGCCTAAGCGACAAGGTAAGAGATGTGTAGGATTAGACTCTTTAGTCTTTATCCTCTTTGTATTTTAATTATAAAGCGGTGGCTCTAGGTCAAACAAGTATAAACCATTCACCAATGTAGCACTACAATAAAAGACATTATTTAACGATAATGACATTCATTGTTTTTTAATATGAATATCAAAACCCATCTTGTCTAAACAAGAGATCGAAATAATATTTTTAGTTAATGCAGGTACATAAAGACAACTGTGTAAATCTATAACAATTCCAGAAGGCAAACTAAGACTATATGTTCCTATAGTTAATGCAGCAACTCTTACTCCATTGACAACGCGTAGGTCCACGTCGCCTTTTGCCAGCTCCTTACTCCTTTGTAGTCCCTGCACATTCATGCAAATGTGAGAACCACATCCGGTATCTAATACCCAAGAGGAAGTAGTAGTAGACAAGTTAATCTTAATAACATAAATACCTGAACCAGAAGCAAAGTTTGCTCTCTTTCCAAGCCTTTTACCGGCAAGATAATTGGGGCAGTTTCTCTTCCAGTGTCCTTTATGTACACAATGGAAACAATTTCCATGCTTAGCCACAACGCCCTTGGGCTTCAGTGATTTCTTAGAATAGTTAGGCTTGACTTTAGGTTTACCTGAAGGCTTGCCCTTAGGCTTACCAAAACCCTTGCCCCTGTTGTTTTTTTCCCAAGTTAAACAATTATGGGAGAGATTTGTCTATCTCATTCATGTTGTAGTTTAGTACAACTTGACTGAATGATTCAGGCAATGACTGCAGAATCAAATCAGCGGATAACTCCTAGCCTAGAGGAAATCCTAGTCTCTCGTGACTCTCAATATAGCCTATCATTTTCAGAACGTGAATTCAGACTGATGTTCCGTCCACCATTTTGCACTAAAAGAGAGACTTTGACCATCGAATCTCTCATGGCGGGCTTGACCTTGAAAGAGTTTCCTTAGATGATTAATCATATAGAAAGCTCCCATTTCCTCATGTTGCTTCTGAAGCTCAGATGTCATGGTCACTAACATAAGACTAGACACATCTAATGCGTCATCTAAGTGCTTACAATAAGCATTTCTTTCAGTAGTGGATAAGGAATTTGTTCTTCGAGAACGTATAACTATTTCTCGTGCTTAAGAACGATTCTCAAGTTCCCATACTAGTCGAGGAGGTTTCCTCCCTCAAGTTTGTCCTTCTCAAGGACGTATCACAATGAAAGTGAGTTTGATGTAACGATTGCATTTGCCATTTTATCTAAAGAGAAGAATTTGTAAAGTTTTAGTTGTCATATTTTAAAATCATTAAAAGGATTTTATTTAATATTCTCCCACTATTTTCTTCAAACGAATAACCCTCAAGTATTCATTCGGAAAGTTCAAGACTTTCTAATAGGGCCATGATCCATATTTCGTCATTCTCAAGGCAGCTTTGGCTACTATACGCATATTATCCGCAGCTTGACGACTAGGAATGAAACTACTATGATTTTCCCTGCAAGCTTACTCATAAGAGGTTTGAGACGATTCTCCAACACCTTTGAAATGACTTTCATGAGTACATTACAAAGGGAGATGATCACCCATTTAATACTATTGGTTATTTAAAATTGATAATTTCCAATACAATTCGAGTGGTGGTTGATTGGTTAACAAAAATTAATTTGGGGCATTTGAGACTTTCAATCTTATATTACCTATAATTCATTAAAATATTAATATTCGCGCATTAATCAAATAGTGCAATTAAATTTTTGACGAAGAGAGTACTCAAATATTAGCATTCTCTTCAACGAAGATTCTCCCCACTGTCCATTCCAATACCGCTTTTTATACCTTTATTATTTCTTACCCCTCCAGATTTGAATGTTGTCATTCTTATCTCTTCATTTTAACCTTTTCTCTTCCGATCAATAAACTACAAATTTGTTTGTTGATTTGTAGTAAATTGTTTATTTATTTTTTGGTGAAAATTTAGTAGGAAATTCATTGTATCTAATAATGGACTCTTATCATTTGAAGTATCGTTTGTGTTGAAGGGTCATTAGAAGTCGGCAAAGACGTCGGCAAAGAAAAAAGGCATTAGGCTCTTTTTGCTAGCTGTATCCTTTGTTTTTTTCTCCCACTCAAATCTATTCATATCAATTTGCGGGAATTTCTTCTGAATAATTTTGTTGTGCAATAATCAAATATCAATGTCCAGCTAATTTATTTTTTTATGGTTTAGATGAAATTGCTCCATCAATGAATAAAAATAATATATACCTAAAAGAAATTCATGAATTATATTCAAATATCAATGTCCAGCTAATTTATTTTTTATGGTTTAGATGAAATTGCTCCTTCAATGAATAAAAATAATATATACCTATGTGAAATTCATGAATTCTATTCAAATATCAATGTCCAGCTAATTTATTTTTTATTGTTTAGATGAAATTTCTCCATCAACGAAGAAAAATAATATATACCTAAAAGAAATTCATGAATTCAAATAGAAAAGGTAAGATATGTTACACACGTAACATGCTTTTTTTTTTTTTTTTTAAATGAATCATTTATCACAATTCTAAATGTATAATGGTCCAATAGAGACGAACTTTATTCAACAAAAAAATAGTAATCTTTCTTGAATAGTTTTGATATGTCCTAGTTTCATTGACTTTATAATCTAGATTGACTATATCAGTAGAAAATAAAGAGATATACAATTAAATTATAATATAGACAATTTTAAATAACAATGATTATATAGCCCTAAACCATATCTGAATTTTCCATGAAATATATTCCAGCCGAGAAGATATTTTGGGACCTGGAGTATGGTTTTTTGGCTACTACACGGATTTTGTTGGACTTCTTTCAAGTATATATGTTTGGATGACGTGGGTAATTTGTAGACACTTGTTGAACAGGGTTACTAGGTGACATCTTCCTTGTTTTCTCTGAATTATTACTATCCTCCAAGGACAGTCCGGCTCCAGTGCGGAACCCCCAAAGTTCCGCACCTACGGAACCATCCTAGCCGTCGGATACAATTTTGAACGGTCCAAATCTGGAGAGAGAAAAGTTGCGGCTGACAATAAAAAATAATAAAAAAAAAATTATATAATAAAAGGGTACATATGTAATTTTACAAATAAATGATTGGGTTATGAGAGGAGAGAGAAAAAGTTGCGATGAACAAAAACACATATTCTTCTTTGCAGTAACACATGTTTTTTTGTTAGAAAACACACGTTCTCTAAAGAAGAACATTTGTTTTTGTTCAGCCCGCAACTTTTCTCTCTCCTCCTGAACAAAAAGTAACACGCAACCAGTCACATCAATTGGGTTACAGGAGGAGAGAGAAAAGTTGCGGCTGACAAAACAAATGTTTCTTCTTTAGAGAACACATGTTTTTGGTTAGAGAACACATGCTCTCTAACAAAAAACATGTGTTCTCTAAAGAAGAATATTTGTTTTTGTTCAGCCGCAACTTTTCTCTCTCCTCGGGAACAAAAAGTAACACGCAAAGTTTATCCCTAAAATACCCCTATTTTGATACAGTTGTTGGATCAAAAAGTATAAAATCCAACGGCTGAGATCGTGGCCCGCACCGTACGAAATTTTGAGGGTCCGCACTGGAGCCACGACGCTCCAAGGAACCATATGTTGGACCTATCCCCAAGATACGATTTTACATTTACACGTAGGATTGAGATTATTTTTTGTGAGGGACAAATGGATTTAAGGGTCTATCAGCTGCTTATGAGACATTGATTTTCATTTTTTTGGAAGAGATAGGTTTAATTTTTCAATAAATATATGTATTTAAAAAAAATAAAATGGGCCAATCAGCTTCTATATATTTATTACGAAGAAAAACTCTTTTATAATTTATTAGTTCTCTAGTTCACAGGAAAAACATTGTCTGTCTCCTTATATGTCTCTATTTTTTTATCCAATCATTAACAATTTGTCATTTGTATATATAATTATAAGAAATATCAATATAGCAAATTTTGATTCATTGGATATAAGAATGGGAACATACACGGGGACATACGATTTTCACTCTAGTTCAAATGCATGCACGTCATCAAATAGGGAAGCTCTTTTTTAATAAATAAAAAATAAAAAATAATTTTAAAAATAATATCCAGCACCTATATAATAAGTGTTGGACCCTGACACCCTCAGGTTCATCCGAGCCCTCTTTATATTTCTCTTCTTTGTTCAAACATTGAACTAACAACACAACACACACAAAGGATGGGGTGCTCTAACGCTGCGGTGCTGTTTATTTTCATCATTTTGGTTGCCGGAACAGCCATAGGTACAATTTCCTCCCTTCCACAAATAAGTGTCAACTCTTTTTTTTTTCTTTTTTCGCTTACAATTATTTATTTTGTGAAATGGAGAAAGTATATATCAAAGTATTTAATGATCCATATATTATATATTCAGGTGTAATGGCAATAAACAATGGTTTTCTATAAATACACTTTATGTAAAATTCGAAAACAAATTATCCAATAAAACAGAGAGTACTTCAATATAAATAATATCTTATTTTTTTTGCAATTTTAATTTATGTGCAAAAGAATTTTGCAGTACTAAATCTTGCAATATTTTGATTTAATTTTCAAGATACTTAATTTTAGTTTTTGACTCATTAAATCAAACTAACTTTAAAAGAGAAAAAACTATATAATATATATATATATATATATATATATATATGTGTGTGTGTGTGTGTGTGTGTGTATGTGCGCGCGCGGGGTCCAGAATCCAATTACTCCCTCATTAATTACTTCGGGATATAGTGTAGACAATTTCTACATCTTTATGACCTAAAATTGTTTTGACGTGTAGAATTTTTTTACATATATCTTAAAATATATAAGATAATAATTAAAAATCTCAAAAAAAATACAAATAATTAACTATTTTTTTTTGGAAACTTTTACAAATAATTTAAAATGATAATATTTTGACCATGTTGCAGATTCAGGCGTAATAATGGCAGTGGCTACCAGTTGTCAATTCGGCTCGGCTGGCAAAGCCAACTCCGGTAATGCGGCTTGCTCGTTGTCCTGCCTCGTCCAACACCACAATATTCATGGTGGCCACTGTACTGCGAAAGGATATTGTGTTTGCAACCACTAGTTTCAGAAGTCTCAAAATCTGCAACTGCAACTGCCACGACCACCACCACCAAAACCACTACTACTTACCACATAATAAAAAGTTGTTTTATCTTTAATTATAAGTTCAAGGTTTATGATTTCAGTTAATGTCTTTCATGTTTACTTGTCTACTAGTTGGCAGCTCGTGCCCTTATCTAGGGAAAAAAATGGGAGGTGAAACTAGACAATGTAATGACTCACTTTTAGAATACAAAAAAAGTACCTCAGTTGTATTGGCAGATGTCAGTCTTCTTTCTGAAATTGGGACGGTTGAGAATCCCATATCAATTAGTTTGTAAGTATATTTGCAATATATAAGGTATATTTTAAGGGATTGACCTACATTCAAATCCATTTTTAACAGGGATTGAAATTATTATTTGTGCTTTAGAAATGAGACCAGAACTATTGGTTCTGTTCCGCCCTGTTACCCTGATATTATTATTTGTGTCTAGCTAGCAAATAAAACTTTCTTGAAAATTGGATACAAATTTGGCTGGAAGAAAATATAGTTTTAGGATTGTTGTTGGAATTCAAACATATATATTCTGATACCCTTTATATATTTGATTATAATTTGATTATGATTCTAATAATTTTCTTATTAGTATAAAATATTTCGTTGATAATTATTTTATTCTTAGAATAAGACTCATGTATTATATATACATTGTAATTGCATCAAAGTATTTGATAACTCATATTTTCTATATAAATTATACTACTTTTCACTTAGTTTTTTACTTAAAGAATATTATATTTCCATATTTTATAGTAGATTTGATATTAAATTCGTAATATATTTATTTTGATTTGATATATATATTTGAGGTATTTTTATATGTTAAATAGAAACATATTATTAAGAATCTTTATTTTTAAAATTATATTATAGGACCTTGCTAGGCTACTAGAATTATTGGCTAAAAGATTGACTAAAATAGTTTTTCGGACCTTTTTGCCCTTATAGTTGGGTGAATCCCTTATACCAGCAGGGGGTAAGATAGTCATTTAACACCCTCAATTTGGGGGTTTAGGGTTTCTATCCCCAAAATTCTAGGAGTAAATCATTTTCCTATATTATATTTTCTTAGATTTGTTTTTGTAGAAAAGTCTATTGGAAACAAAGTTAGAGATGTAATAGGAAACAAAAACTATGAGTCTTGGGCCACAAAAATAAGAAGTTGAGAAGGGAAAGGATTGATGCATCCTCACATCTCTATAATAAGAGGGCATAAGCCCTAAAGAAAGGAGAACCGGAAAAATCAGCCGTGTATTTTCACCAAAAATACACAAAGGAACCCTCGTCATTCACAATCAAAGGCAGCCGCAAAAGAAATCACACCAAGCCATCATCACATAACCATAGCCAATCCAATTGCAAAACCAACCATCAATCATCATCCTGACAGCCGCAAAAGTTGAGAATAAAAAAAAGGGCAAAAAATCCTCTGTCCCCGTCAGTGTATGTTCCCGTGTCCCCAACCAATCACAATTTACCATGGTGTGTATATAATTAAAAAAAATATTTATATAGTAAATTCTGATTTGTTAGGGATACGGGGACATACACAAACGGGGACAGAGGATTTTCACCCTAAAAAAGGGTCAACATTCTGATAATCAATTTTCATCCTCAAGCAGAGCCTTCATCATCACTTCGTCACTGCGTTGTTTCAATTGGAACTGTGATCAATCTAGTGCGGTGCTGAAAAGAAATTCGATTCGTAGAGACAAATTTCGACATCAAGTTATAATCTAAAACTTATTTTTTATTTTCTTGATTCTTAATTTTTTTCATGTCTAAATTAACTGTTATGGTTGGTTGTTACATGATGATTGGCTAAATTTTTTAGTTGATTAGGTTTGTGAAGACTTTGTTGGAACACTGATTTAGTTTATTATTTTTCCCTTAATATTGTGTTCAATATTCCCTTAATCCCTATGTTATTAATTATTATTATGGTGTGTTTTAATGCTTGTATTGAATTGGCCATCTCTACATGATTTCATAATTTAATTGCGAAGGACCGGAAGGTGAAGTAATTAATTGGGAACTAAGTAATAATAACTCATAGTAAAACTGACTAGGAATAGATTCGGTTTCCAAAAGTAGATAACTACGGGGATTGAAATTGGGGAATTCCATAAATCGTTAATGTTGTCTCATTAATCAATTTCACATAGACATATGGTTTTTGTTAATTGAGATTAGGGGGTTTATTGCAAGGAATTGAATAAAACCTAGATTAGGGAATTTTACCGTTAATGAATTATGATAAATTTAAGGGAATTTGACACATTAAAAAGGGAATCTTTTAAACTAATAATTGGGAAAACAAGTTGGATCAATGTTCTAATCAACCTTTCTCTCATTATTTGATATCTTCTTTCTTATTTGTTTGATTTAGTTGTTATTTAGTTTTAAAGCATTAGTTAGTAAAACTCTAAAAAATATTCGTAGGTCTAAATTAGGATAATACATAATTTTGGTACTTAATTATAATCTCTGTGGGAACGACACTTGTCTTACTTATATACTCAACTGGACACTAGTTCACTTGCTAGGATTTTGTGCATCAAGTTTTTTGGCGCCGTTGCCGGGGATTATTTAATTAATATCATATAGTTGTTAAAAATTATGAGATTAGACCATTCTTTGCTTATTAATTTTTTTTTATTGTCTTACTAATATTTTCTATTGTTGTTTTTCATAAAAAAAAAAAAAAGAAAAAAAATATATTCTTAAACAGGAGGAAAAATCTTCTTAAGCAGAGACGAGGTAAGAAGAAGAATTTGTGTCTTCTTACAACAAAGGAGGAGTAAGAAGAATTTTTGTAACTCTTTTTTTTATTTAATATTATTCTTTTTCAATTTCTTTTTTTTTTTTTTTTATTTCTTTGGTTGAACTTATTTTTGCATACAAACTAGGAGCTGTAATAAACCTTTGTTATTTTATCCTGATCCGGAAGTTATTGTTAGACAAAATAGGAGGCTAGTTGAGGAATCTAACAATAAAGAAAAAGACATTATAAAGGCGAATGATGGTATTAATGATATTGCTCTTAATAATAATCAAGAACCACCTAAAACTCTTAGGGATTATGCTACTATTAAGGTAGATGACTTTCATCATGCTATTTTAAGACCTGCCATAGCTGCTAATAATTTTGAAATTAAGCCTGCGGTAATTCAAATGGTGCAACAAAGTGTTCAATTTTATGGTTTGCTTAATGAAGATCCTAATGTTCATATATCTAATTTCTTGGAAATTTGTGACACTTTTAAGCAAAATGGGGTAAGTGACGATGCTATAAGATTAAGACTTTTCCCCTTTTCCCTAAAAGATAAGTCTAAAGCCTGGTTAAATTCTCTTCCATCTGGCTCGATAACTACTTGGAATCAATTAGCCTCTAAATTTCTAAATAAAAATTTTCCACCATTAAAACCATGAAGTTAAGGAATAAGATAACTAATTTTAATCAAAGAAGTAGGGGAAACTTTATATGAGGCTTGGGAAAGATATAAAGAAAACTTAAGAAAGTGTCCACATCACGAGGTCTCATTCTGGATGCAAATCCAAATATTTTATAATGGCATGAATGAACCCACTAAAAATATGATTGATGCAGCAAGTGGGGGTAGTATAATGGGTAAACCACCAGATGAAGCTTGGGAATTGTTAGAGGATATGACATCTAGTGGAAACGAAAGTAATAATGAACGTAATAATCCTCTAATAAAGGGGAGTGCTAATTTAATTGATGCTACTCAAACTATTTTGGCCCAATTAGCATTAATCTCTAATAATTTAGGAATTGGAAATCAAGTAAATTGTGGAACTTGTGGTGGTAATCATTATAATGTGAATTGTCCGCATAATAATTCTTCCAACCTTAATTTTCATGAAGGGGTTAATTATATAGGTCCTAACTCTAGGACAAACAATCCTTACTCAAATACTTACAATCCAGGGTGGAGGAATCATCCTAATTTTTCTTGGAGTCAAAATCTGAATCCTAATTTGAATCAAAATGTGAGACCTTCACCACCCCCTGGTTTTCCTCCCACATCCGAGAGAAAGACTAATTTAGAAGACTTGGTTTCAAAGTTCATAACTAGTGCTGAAATGAGATTTCAAAATCAAGAAGCCTCTATTAAAAACTTAGAGTCTCAATTAGGACAAATGGCTAATTTGTTAAAGTAATAGGGTTCAAGGATCATTGCCTAGTAATACGGAAGTTAACCCTAAAGATTGTAAAGCTGTAACTCTAAGAAGTGGGAAAGAACTTAAAGAAATAGAGAAAACTCTTAAAATTGTAGAAGAAGAAGAAATTAATTCTGACATTAAAAATAATGAAAAGGAGTTAAATAGTGAGGTTCCACAAAAAATATGAGGAAATAACCTCAAAAAGAGATAAAAGAAGAAAGAATGAAACGATTAATGAAAATGTTGATTATAAATCTTTGCCTTTTCCGCAAGTAGTGGAACCTCCTAATCCCCAATTTAAGAAGTTATTAGACATATTTAAAAAATTGGAGATTAATCTTCCTTTTGTTGAAGTAATTTCTCAAATGCCAAAATATGCTAAATTCTTGAAAGACATTCTATCGAGTAAAAAGAAATTACAAGAGTTTGAAAAAATTTGCTTAAATGAAAAATGTTCGGCTGTGCTCCAAAATAAATTACCTCCAAAGCTTAAAGATCCTGGAAAATTCATAATTCCTTGCTATATTGGTGATTTATTATTTAGTGATGTTTTATGTGATTTGGGAGCAAGTATAAATTTGATGCCATATTCTGTTTCTAAACGTTTGGGGTTAGGGGAAATAAAACTATCAAATATTACTCTTCAGCTGGATGATCGTTCCATTAAATATCCAAGGGGGGTGATAGAGGATGTCTTGGTAAAAAATGATAAATTTATTTTCCCTGCTGATTTTGTAGTTTTGGATATGGAAGATGATGTGAATATGCCTTTGATATTAGGGAGACCATTTTTAGCAACTGCAAAAACCTTAATTGATGTGCATAAAGGTGAACTAATATTAAGGGTGGGGGATGAATGTGTTACCTTTAATATAAATGAAACAATGAAACACCCCCAAGAGAATAAATCTTGTTTTTCTGTAGACACCATAGAGGAGCTAGTAGAAGATTATATGCAAAATACTTTTTATGATGACCCAATTGAACATTGCATAAGTTATTCTATTAAAACTGATAATGAAAAACAAGACTTAATTGAAGCTGCCCAACTTCTTGATGCTAGTTATGTAGGATTTACTAGAGGGTCTAAATTTTTAGAATTAGAATCAAAAAGGGCCTAGACCTAAGCCTAGTATCGAAGAACCTCCTCTGGATTTAGAGCTTAAATCATTACCACATAATCTGAAATATGTTTATTTAAATGAGAATAAAACCCTACCTCTGATAGTTTCATCATTACTAAGTCAATTGGAAGAAGAGAAACTAGTAAGGGTCCTTAGAGAACATAAGAAAGCATTTGGGTGGCAAATGGTAGACATTAAAGGCATTAGTCCTTCTATTTGCATGCATAAAATATTAATGGAGGAACAACATAAAACCACTGCACAACCTCAAAGAAGACTAAATCCTATTATGCAAGAAGTGGTTAAAAAAGAAGTCATTAAGTTATTAGATATGGGGATATTCTATCCAATTTCTGACAGCAAATGGGTGAGTCCTGTCCATGTAGTGCCTAAAAATGGTGGGTTTACAGTTATAGAGAACAAGAATAATGAATTAATACCCACTAGGTTAGTCATGGGGTGGCGAGTGTGTGTTGATTATAGGAAATTAAATGAGGCCACTAGGAAGGACCACTTTCCATTACCCTTTATAGATCAAATGCTTGAAAGACTTAGTGGACATGCTTATTATTGTTTTCTTGATGGATATAGTGGTTATTTTCAAATTTCTATAGCACCAGAAGATCAAGAAAAGACTACTTTTACATGCCCATATGGTACCTTTGCTTATAGAAGAATGCCTTTTGGTTTATGCAATGGTCCTGCCACCTTTCAAAGATGTATGCTTGCGATTTTTCATGATATGGTAGGAAAATTTATGGAAATATTTATGGATGATTTTTCGCTATTCGGTTCTTCTTTTGATGATTGCTTGTTTAACTTAGACAAAGTACTTGAAAGATGCGAGGAAACTAACTTGGTTCTTAATTGGGAAAAATGTCACTTTATGGTTCAAGAGGGGATAGTCTTAGGACATAAAGTATCTCAAAGTGGAATAGAAGTTGACAAAGCCAAAGTAGACATAATTGATAAGTTAATTCCACCAACCAATTTAAAAACTTTAAGGGGATTCTCGGGTCATGCGGGTTTTTATAGAAGATTTATAAAGGATTTTTCAAAAATTGCAAAACCCCTTACTAGTTTATTGGCAAAAGATGTTGCCTTTAATTTTTCTAGTGAATGTATGCATGCTTTTAATGCTTTAAAAGAGAAATTAATTTATGCACCTATCTTAATTGCTCCAGATTGGGAGTTACCTTTTGAAATAATGTGTGATGCTAGTGACCTTGCTGTGGGGGCTGTTCTAGGATAAAGAAAAGATAAAATATTTCGTCCTATTTATTATGCTAGCCATACGTTAAATGATGCACAAAGAAATTATGCTACTACTGAAAAAGAACTTTTAGCTGATGTATTTGCATTTGATAAATTTCGTTCTTACTTGATTTGTGCTAAAGTTACTGTTTATACTAATCATTCTGCTTTGCAGTATCTTTTGAGTAAACAGGAAACGAAGCCAAGGTTACTTAGGTGGATCCTTTTACTACAAGAATTTGACATGGCAATCAAAGATAAAAAGGGATCGGAGAATGTGGTAGCTGACCATTTGTCAAGGATGCAAGCTGAGAATCAACAAGATGAAATAAAGGATGAGTTTTTCCAACAGAGAAGTTAATGGCAATTGAAGGATGGTTTGGCGGGCAGCCACCTCTTCATACGCTGCCCGAGGGGGTAATCTTAAACTCTTTATCTAACTCTTCTGCTTGTGCATACTCTATCATGGGTAAGTCGCCTTGATTTGCAAATATTGCTAATTATTTGACTAGTAAGTACATTCCTCCACACTTTAATTATCAAGAGAAGAAAAAATTCTTTCATGACTTGAAAAACTATTTTTGGGAAGATCCTTACTTGTTTAAAATTTGTGGTGACAATATTATAAGGAGATGTGTACCTGAATGGGAAATTGAGGAGATCTTATTTCATTGTCATGATAGTAGAGTATGAGGGTATTTTGGTGTGCAACGAACTACGTCTAAGGTTTTAGAATGTGGATTTTATTGGCCTACTTTGTTCAAAGATGCTCATGATCATATTAAGAGGTGTAATGAATGTCAAAGAGTGGGAATATCTGTAAAAAGGAATGAAATGCCTTTAAATTCAATTCTTGAATGTGAAATCTTTGATGTTTGGGGCATTGATTTTATGGGGCCTTTTCCATCTTCCATGAATAATAAATATATTCTTGTTGCTGTGGATTATGTTTCAAAATGGGTTGAGGATTGCATGTCCTACAAATGATGCTAAAGTTGTTACTAAGTTTTTGAAGAAAAATATATTTTTTAGATTTGGGACCCCTAGAGCTTTAATTAGTGATGAAGGTACTCATTTTATAAATAAAAAGCTTGATAGTTTGTTGGAAAATATATGGAGTACATCATAAAATCGCAACACCTTATCATCCACAAACTAGTGGTCAAGTAGAAGTTTCAAATAGGGAATTAAAAAGAATTTTGGAAAAAACTGTGGGTACTTCTAGAAAAGATTGGTCTATGAAGTTAGATGATGCATTGTGGGCATATAGAACTGCATTCAAGACTCCTATAGGTATGTCTCCATACAAGTTAATTTTTGGAAATTCTAGTCATCTTCCCGTTGAACTTGAACATAGAGCTTATTGGGCTATAAAATTTCTGAATTTTGATCAAAGTGCTATAGCTGAAAAATGTAAGTTTCAATTGAATGAGTTAGATGAATTTCGGTTGCAATCTTATGAGAACGCAAAACTATATTACGAGAGGACTAAGTTATTCCCTGATAAACATATATTACCTCGGGAATTTTTCATTGGGCAGAAGGTTTTGCTATTTAATTCTCATTTAAGGTTGTTTCCAGGAAAACTGAAGTCAAGGTGGTCAGGCCCTTTCGAAGTCACACATGTCTATCCCTCCGGAGCCATTGAGATTCAAGACAACAATAAGAGGAGGTTTACTGTCAATGGACAACACCTTAAGGAATATTTGGAGGGCATTCCATCCAACAATTTGAAGGATGAGGACTGGGTTCTCAACCCCTCTCCAAAAGAATAACCATTAAAGGAGGTCAAGCTCGAGACTATAAACGAGAACTACACTTTTTATTTTTTAGTTATTTTGAAATTATAATTTCTATTTTTTTTAGTTATTTTTATATATAAAAAAAAAACTGTTTTTTTTTGAAATTTTTTTATTTCGTTTTTCCCTTAAAAAAATATACGTTTTCTATCGTCAATTTTTCTGTTTTTTTTAATTATTCTTATTATTTCGTTTTGACTTTGTAGGAAGATTTCTCCATTACGAAAAATAAAGACCTCTTCGATAAAAAAAATAAAAAAAAAGAAGAAAAAAAAGAAAAAAAAATATATTCCATATGTGTTTAATGGTATTTATGTCAAGTGATAAAAGCTAAGCTTGTCACAACTGCGACCCCCCATGGTCACCCTAGGGCAAGGTCGTGGGTTTGAGACATTTTGGATATTTGTTGGGCAATGCTTCGCTGCTCTTGGGTTTTATAAGTTGGCAAATGAAAACCAGCAAAATCAACGGATTTTACTAAGAGTATGAGAATGCGTAAGTAAGCACACCAATAAGCGTTCAATAAAAATGTTCACATTCACTGGTGCCCCAAATATCATATGTAAATTAGAAGAAAAATAAATATTGAATGATGTCACATATTCTTTCTTTAGTTTTATATATCTACGAGCCGAACCAAATGAACATTGAAAAAGGGTACCCATAGATTAAAAATACAATAAGAGGTGTGAAGAATGAATGTTTATTTGTTTAATTCTAAGTACAGAATTCTCAAATATATAGTTGTCATGGTAAATCAAAGACCCATTTTTTCAAAAACAAGTTTTTTCATGTCTAGATTTTGTTAGCCTTGTAATCCTATTTGTCATACATTGATTGAACTTTTCTAACACCGTAGCTGATGATACTTGCTTACAGACTCGCAAGATTGGTAGCAATATTAAAAAAAAATTGTTTGAGATCTATATGAATTGTCTTCTTTGATCGAGGACGATCAAAATGCTAAGTTGGGGGTAGTTGATAAACTCAAATTTCTATATAAATTATACTACTTTTCACTTAGTTTTTTACATAAAGAATATTATATTTCCATATTTTATAGTAGATTTGATATTAAATTCGTAATATATTTATTTTGATTTGATATATATATTTTAGGTATTTTTATATGTTAAATAGAAACATATTATTAAGAATCTTTATTTTTAGGATTATATTATACTTTTCTTAGATTTGTTTTTGTAGGAAAGTCTATTAGAAACAAAATCAGAGATGTAATAGGAAACAAAGACTATGAGTTTTGGGCCACAAGAATAAGAAGTTGAGAAGCAAAAGGATGGACGCGTCCTCACATCTCTAGAATAAGAGGGCATAAGCCCTAAAGAAAGGAGAACCGGATCAATCAAAAAAATCAGCCGTGTATTTTCACCAAAAATACACAAAGGAACCCTCGTCATTCACAATCAAAGGCAGCCGCAAAAAAAATCACACCAAGCCATCATCACATAACCATAGCCAATCCAATTGCGAAACCAACCATCAATCATCATCCTGACAGCCGCAAAAGTTGAGAATAAAAAAAGGGTCAACATTCTGATCATCCATTTTCATCCGCAAGCAGAGCCTTCATCATCACATCGTCACTGCGTTGTTTCAATTGGAACTGTGATCAATCTGATGCGGTGCTGAAAAGGAATTCGATTCGTAGAGACAAATTTCGACATCAAGTTGTAATCTAAAACTTATCTTTTATTTTCTTGATTCGTAATTTTTCTCATGTCTAAATTAATTGTTATGGTTGGTTGCTACATGATGATTGACTAAATTTTCTAGTTGATTAGGCTTGTGAAGACTTTGTTGGAATAATGATTTAGTTTATTATTTTTCCCTTAATGTTGTGTTCAATATTCCCTTAATCCCTATGTTATTAATTATTATTATGGTGTGCTTTAATGCTTGTATTGAATTGGCCATCTCTACATGATTTCATAATTTAATTGCGAAGGACCGGAAGGTGAAGTAATTAATTAGGAACTAAATAATAATAACTCGTAGTAAAACTGACTAGGAATAGATAACTGCGGGGATTGAAATTGGGGAATTCCATAAATCGTTAATGCTGTCTCATTAATCAATTTCGCATAGACATATGGTTTTGTTATTTGAGATTAGGGGGTTTATTGCAAGGAATTGAATAAAACCTAGATTAGGGAATTTTACCGTTAATGAATTAGGATAAATTTAAGGGAATTTGACACATTAAAAAGGGAATCTTTTAAACTAATAATTGGGAAAACAAGTTGGATCAATGTCCGAATCAACCTTTCTCTCATTATTTGATATCTTCTTTCTTATTTGTTTAATTTAGTTGTTATTTAGTTTTAAGCATTAGTTAGTAAAACTCTAAAAAATATTCGTAGGTCTAAATTAGGATAATACATAATTTTGGTACTTAATTATAATCTCTGTGGGAACGACACTTGTCTTACTTATATACTCAACTGGACACTTGTTCACTTGCTAGGATTTTGTGCATCAGTATTCAATGAATACAATATATGTTTTCTAAAATATTTTATGGCATTAGTGTCGGAAAACCTAATATTTCCGCGGTAAAAACTCTTAGAGTGTGTTTGTTTTTTAGAATTGGTTTTGGAATTATATGGAATTACAATTCTACGGGTTTTCCAATTCTATGAAACTCAAATAATTGGAATTCTAAGAAATTCCAATTCCAAAATATTGAATTCATTTGTTTGGTAAAATTATGGAATTAATGTGGAATTCAATTCAAATTCTACTTTATTTATTTGAAACATCCAAAAAATCACATAATTAAAAAAAAAATGAATAAAATGCCTCTAGAGTGAAAATTCTAATATTTCCCAAATGCAAATAGTTGAAGTATTTTTGAAGTAAAATGACAAAAATACCCTTGCTTTAATACGATGGAAATATTTTTTGGTCCAAAATTAATAAAACAATATTCACAATGATGAAGAAAATATTTCTAGTATGAATTGGTGAAAATACCGTTGAAAAACGAAAATATCTTTGAGGAAAAATGACGATAATAACCCTAGTAGAAAATTACAAAATTTTTCTAGATATTAAAAATGATGAAAATTCCCTACTAAAGTTAAAAATATACCATTTGTGTAATATGACGAATTTTTTTAAAACGAGTGATTTTTTTTTTTTCATTTTCATCATGGCTATTCTTTTTCATTGGGAATGAATGACATTTTTATATTTCTCAACAAGTGTACTTTCGTCATTTTACAACGATAATATTTTAGGCATTTCAAGTAAACGAATTTTTGTTATTTTGTACAATGGGTAATTTTGTCATTTTTTGCTAAGAGAAAAAAATTCATTTTATTCAAATTTATTTATTTTCATTTTGAGGTATTTCCCCATATTTTTATGGGAGCGTTTTTGTCTTTTGCATTAAGGGCATTTTTGTCATTTTACGCAAATTTATTATCGTCATTTTCATCAAGGGTATTTGAGTCATTTTTCATCATAGTAATTTTCAGCTATTTTAGCCAAAAGTAATTTTTTTTTCATTTTACGTGAATGTATTATTCATCATTTTGATCCGAGGCTATTAATTTTCGTTATTTTGCGGCAAGGGTATTTTCGTATTTTTTCGCCATGAGTATTTTGGTGATTTTTTTTATGTGTGTTTGTGATTTTTTTAAAACAATTGTTTATTTGTGCCAATGGTATTATTGTAATTTTGCACTAACGGTGTTTTTCGACATCGTACAAAGGGTATTTTGTCATTTAAGCGAAGAGCATTAGCTATTCTAAATTAAGGATACTTTAGTCATTTTGTACTATGAGTATTTTGTCAATTTATACTAAGGGTACTTTGGTCATTTTATATATATTTATTTATGAGAGAGAAAATAACTTGTATGTATGATATATTTATAACATACAATAAATCTGGTGTAATTGGAATTCAAATTCTTAAATTATAAACTGGAATTCATTTTGTGGAATTGAGGGGTTGGAATTGGAATTCGTAAGGGCTTTTGAAATGAGCTTATATCAAACATTGCAAAGGCTTATTGGCCGAAAATGGACTATAGAAATGGGTTTCTTGATTTTAGGAATTAGGGCTATGTGAGTTGAATTAATCGCATAAACATCAGCTTCATTGTTTAAAACTTGTAAGACAACCTTTGTGACAAAATCGCTCGGAATATGCCAAAGATTTTGCAAAAATAGCACATGCATACCATATTGGGTCGGGGGCTTTTTTTTGTGGATGCATTTGTTTTACTGCTTTAATTACTTTTGCTTGTGTGAAAGGATGATTTAGTATGTCAATATCCTGGCTATCTAGCTGATTAGTAAGAAGACTAGGGGCAAGACTTGTCCGATCTATCTTAGCTGAAAATAAGGACTGGAAATAATCCACTGCTACTTCTTCAATATCATCTTCATCAACCTTAAGACTACCATCAGGGACAATTATTTCCTCTATAGAGTTCTTTTCCTTACGTCGGGAGACTTTATTGTGGAAATAGGAAGTATTTTGATCCCCTTTAGATAGCCAAATTGCTCTACTACGCGCCTTTCAATAGCATTCTCTAAGGTCCTGTATTTTCTCTCCAAGTCTTTAGAGATTACTAATTCCTTTGACAGGGAGTAATTTGGAAGTCCCCGTCATTTTTGAATAGCGTCCAATTCCTTTTACTTATCTTTTAGTTTTCTTTCTAAGTCATCGACAACTTTAGAGCTCCATTCTAGAAAATCTGTACGAAAATTTCCTAAAGTTTTGGCTCATATGTGGAACAGAAAAGTATATACTAGGAGGTAACCATGATTGGCTAGCAAAGTCAAGGAAAGCCGGTTCTTTGAACCATAAAGGCTCAAATCGCGGGGGACGAGGTTTAAAATTACTTCTTTTTCGTCTTTTTCGACGGGGAGGAACTCCAAGAAGTATTGGGAGATGGTCGCTATCCTTATTCGAGAGATGTTGAAATTGTTAAATTAGGGAAGAGGGTCCGCAAAGATGGGGTGGCTAAGCCCCTATCAAGGCAAACAAAGACTTTGCCAGTGCCTTCCCTAAAATTGCACCAAGTAACCCTCTATAGGGACTAAATTAATTAAGTTGATAACCTTTGGGACTAGAGTGAATAAATCCTTTAACATTTGGGCTTAGGGTTGATAATATCTATTAGTTGAGGACTAATGTTGCAATTACTCTTCCTATATAATAAACTTTTAGGTTAGCTCATTAATCCTACGTTTTTTTTATACCGCTGCAGACAAATCTTCTGAGAGATACGTTGAAGAGACTTTGAAGTTAGAAACACCAATTGAAGGTAAATTTGTTTTTGGATTCATTAGATTAATTCATAGTCTAGGTAGTGTTTGATAATATGATGTTGATTGTTTTATTAGGATTTTTTTATGGAGAATCATATGATTTCGGACGATTAAGAATCGATCACATTATGGAGAATCAAAGTATTCAATCAATACAATATATATTTTCTAAAATATTTTATGGCATTAGTGCCGGAAAACTAAATTATATGGAATTAGAATTCTATGGGTTTTCCAATTCTATGAAACTCAAATAATTGGAATTCTAAGAAATTCCAATTCCAAATTATTAAATTCCTTTGTTTGGTAAAATTATGGAATTGATGTGGAATTCAATTCAAATTTCACTTTATTTATTTGAAACAACAAAAAATTCACATAATTAAAAATAAAATGAATAAAATGCCTCTAGTGTAAAAATTCTAATATTTCCCAAATACAAATAGTCGAAGTATCTTTGAAGTAAAATGACAAAAATACCCTTGCTTTAATACGATGGAAATATTTTTGGTGCAAAATTAATAAAAAAATATTCACAATGATGAAGAAAATATTTCTAGTATGAATTGGTGAAAATACCGTTGAAAAACGAAAATATCTTTGAGGAAAAATGACGATAATAACCCTAGACGAAAATTTTCTGGATAAAAAATTATGAAAATTCCTTACTAAAGTTAAAAATATACCATTTGTGTAATATGACGAATTTTTTTAAAACGAGTGATATTTTTTTCATTTTCATCATGGTTATTCTTTTTCATTGGGAATGAATGACATTTTTATATTTCTCAACAAGTATATTTTCGTCATTTTACAACGATAATATTTTAGCATTTCAGGTAAACGAATTTTTGTTATTTTGTACAATGGGTAATTTTGTCATTTTTGTGCTAAGAGAAAAAAAAATTCATTTTATTCAAAGTTATTTATTTTCATTTTCAGGTATTTCCCCATATTTTTATGGGAGCGTTTTTGTCTTTTGCATTAAGGGCATTTTTTGTCAATTTACGCAAATGTATTATCGTCATTTTCATCAAGGGTATTTGAGTCATTTTTCATCATAGTAATTTTCAGCTATTTTAGCCAAAAGTAATTTTTCCATTTTGTGCGAATGTATTATTCATCATTTTGATCCGAGGCTATTTTCGTCATTTTGCGGCAAGGGTATTTTCGTACTTTTTCTCCATGAGTATTTTGGTGATTTGTTTTATGTGTGTTTGTGATTTTTTTTAAAACAATTGTTTATTTGTGCCAATGGTATTATTGTAATTTTGCACTAACGATGTTTTTCGACATCGTACAAAGGGTATTTTCTCATTTAAGCGAAGAGCATTAGCTATTCTAAATTAAGGGTACTTTAGTCATTTTGTACTATGAGTATTTTGTCATTTTATACTAAGGGTACTTTGGTCATTTTATATATATTTATTTTTGAGAGAGAAAATTATTTGTACGTATGATATATTTATAACATACAATAAATCTTGTGTAATTTGGAATTCAAATTATAAAATTATAAAATGGAATTCATTTTGTGGAATTGAGGGGTTGGAATTGGAATTCGTAAGGGCTTTTGAAATGAGCTTATATCAAACATTGCAAAGGCTTATTGGCCAAAAATGGACTATAGAAATGGGTTTCTTGATTTTAGAAATTAGGGCTATGTGAGTAGAATTAATCGCTGAAACATCAGCTTCATTGTTTAAAACTTGTAAGACAACCTTTGTGACCGAATTGCTCAGAATATGCCAGAGTTTTTTGAAAAAATAGCACATGCATACCATCTGGGCCGGGGGCTTGTTGTGGATGCATTTGTTTTAGTGCTTTAATTACGTCTGCTTGTGTGAAAGGATGATTTAGTATCTCAATATCCTGGCTATTTAGCTGATTAGTAAGTAGAGACTTGCCCGATCTTTCTTAGCTGAAAACAAGGACTGGAAATAATCCACCACTACTTCTTCACTATCATCTTCATCAACCATAAGACTACTAGCAGGGACAATTATTTCATCTATAGAGCTATTTTCCTTACATCGGGAGACTTTATTGTGGAAATAGGAAGTATTTCGATCCCCTTTAGATAGCCAAGTTGCTCTACAATGCGCCTTTCAATAGCATTCTCTAAGGTCCTGCATTTTCTCTCCAAGTCTTTAGAGATTACTAATTCCTCTGACAGGGAGTAATTAGGAAGGCCCCTCATTTTTGAATAGCGTCCAATTCCTTTTGCTTATCTTTTAGTTTTCTTTCTAAATCACCGACAACTTTAGAGCTCCATTCTAGCAAATCTGTACGAAAATTTTCTAAAGCTTGGCTCATATGCGGAACAAAAAGTATACTAGGAGGTAACCACGGTTGGCTAGCAAAGTCAAGGAAAGTCGGTTCTTTGAACCATAAAGGCTCAAATCGCGGGGGACGAGGTTTAAAATTACTTCTTTTTCGACAGGGAGGAACTCCAAGAAGTATTGGGAGATGGTCGCTATCCTTATTGGAGAGATGTTGAATTGTTAAATTAGGGAAGAGGGTCCGCCAAGATGAGGTGGCTAATCCCCTATCAAGGCAAACAAAGACTTCACCAGTACCTCCCCTAAAATTGCACCAAGTATAGGTGTGAAACTCGAACCCTCTCTAGGGACTAAATTAATTAAGTTGATATCTTTTGGGACTAGAGTGAATAAATCCTTTAATATTTGGGCTAGGGTTGATAATATCTGTTAGTTGAGGACTAATTTTGCAATTACTCTTCCTATATAATAAACTTTTAGGTTAGCCCGCCAATCATTAATCCTACGTTCTTTTTCATACTGCTACAGACAAATCTTCTGAGACAGAAGTTGAGGAGACTTTGAAGTTAGAAACACCAATTGAAAGTAAATTTGTTTTTGGATTCGTTAGATTAATTCATAGTCTAGGTAGTGTTTGATAATATGATGTTGATTGTTTTGTTATGGATTTTTATGGAGAATCATATAATTTCGGACGATTAAGAATCGATCACATTAAGTATAGATTCTCTCTCCTTTTTTTTTCTTGGTAAAAGAATATATTTTGATACGAAACACGGGAGGATCCGAATTAATTTCTGAAAATATATTGTAGTCGGCTAATTATATTTTACCCTATGATGAATCCTTGTTCTTTGTTCTAAAGGTTGCTCGCATAGCAAAGGTATTGATCATTCACTGTCCCTTCATAGTGGTCTGCTTACTTTTGAGTTTGCTCATCCTCTATTTATCTCACGGATTTGCAGGCCACTGTTGTTACGTTAATCCTTTGTATCTTTGAAACCATTTTTACAATTGTTCTCGATGTTTCTCAGTGTTTGTTCCTTCTCTAAACAAGAAATAATATTTAAACATTGAACCCACACTTGTGCTACCTAGAACACTGATACGAATTTCTTGTTTATTTGTCTTTATCTTCTTTCCGTTCCAACTCTTGTGAAAAGTTGGGTTCTTTTATTATTTTGATATTGGTCTTGTTCAGATTTCCATTGCTCAGTACATAAACACTTCACATGCTTAATTAGTCTGAATTTCGGTATTTTTTTTAAGAAACAATATTGAATATTTATTTTATTGTTTGATACTTTGCGGGTTGACTTGGGATACTGTCTATTCTGACCCTCCTGGCGGAGTAATAGCTGGGGCACTATTCTGACCCACCTAGGAGGAAATGTTAGGACTCTGTTCTGACCCATATCTAGAGGGGAAAAGTTTAGGATTGATGTATCAACATTTGTTCTGTTTCTAATTCAGTAAACCTATGATCCCGGTCAAAATATCACTCTGTAAATTCTGTTCTGTTTTGTAACTGTTAAATTGAGAAATATGTCTGAATTTCTGAAGGATTCTGAAAATACCTTTACTGTAAAATGTTTCTATTAAAATATACTTCTTTACAATTTTGACGGTTTTTTGAAAACTATATATAATGTAACCGGATTTTTCCTGGGAGGCGTTTCTATATTTACTGAGTTGTAGATCACTCATTGCGTTGTTGTATTTTTACAGATGATGAGTCATAAGGGAACGCTAGACCATACAACGAGGAATGAGTGTAGAGCAACTTTGGATTATTTACGGAATAAAACTTTAGGATAATTCCATTAAGAGTATATTTTTCTTCTCTACTTTAATGTATTTGTTGTAATATGATGAATGACCAAGCCCATAAAGCCCATAGAGGATGAGGCCCATGAACCAAAGGGTTTTTACCTCTATAAATAGAGGCCTTTGGTTCATAACAATATATATCTAATTCTCTTCTCCTCTCCCAATTTCTCCTCTCCCTCTCTATATTATAACATGTTATCAGCACGAGACTCTGCCAATTTGTTTTGAAAGAAAATTACTAGGTTTGTTATTAAATTTTTCTATCGATCGCTTTGATATTGTGGCTTCAAATCAATTGAAGTACACAATAGATCTAGCATCTCTATTATATTATTGTTTTGAATTTTTGATATTGATATTGTAGATCTGTAGATCTGATTTTTTTAAAGTCGTTCTTATCATATCTTATTATTATATATGAATTGAAAATATATATATATATATATATATATATATATATATATATATAATTTATGTTTTATTCTGCCGCATGCTTTGAATTTGTATATAGTGAAATCAATTCATATTTAGTTGTATTTTATTTATTATTATTATCAAGAATTTACAATATCAATATTCCTGAAGAATATTGATTGATTACTCCTAGAGAGTATATTATAATTTAAATATGTTGAATAATATCGAAATATTGTTCCTGAAGTAACAATAATTTTGAATTGTATATATTATCATATAATCTGCGGCATGATTTTGAGAATTTTTGCATCCAATTCATTGTATGTGATACTATTACTGTTTTCTATATGAATTTTATTTTATCATTGCCTGCCTTGTTACGTATTATATCTTTTTGAACTATTTTGTTCTTTAAAAAAAAACGAACTGCCTTGTTGATTACACATTAATTTAGTGTAATTGTGTAACTGGTACAGGTTTTTATGCATGATTTATAATGGCTATTGTGCATGATTTATGACTTTTGTTATTGCAGCATATTCTTATCATTTATATTCTTATTAATACTATGGAAGCAATCAATATTGCATGATTCACTATTCAACATTATTATTTTTTTCTTTTTTCATTTATTATTATTATCAAGAACTTAAAATATCAATATTCCTGAAGAATATTGAACGATTACTCTTGAAGTAGTAATTGTATAAATTAATAATATTAAATGTTCTTGAAGAACATCATTTAATATTTCTGAAGAATATTATTTATTCCCGAAGAATATTATCACTATAAATTAATTAATTATTCCTGGACAATATTATTATCCATTAATTATTTACTCCGGGAGAGTATATTGTAATATAAATCTTGTTGAAAATATCTAAATATTTCTTCTGAAGTAACAATTAAAATTAATTATTTACTCCTGAAGAGTATATTATAATCTAAATATTCTTGAAGAAAATAAATACAAATTGTTTAAACTTGACCACCAGAAGATGGTTAAATCAAGTATTATAGACAAATATACGACTACCAGAAGATGTTGTATCAAATTATTATATACGAATCTACAACCACCAGAAGATGGTTGTATGATCAAACAAATTATTATTGTTTATTCTTAACCACTAGAAGATGGTTGCAGAATAAATACAAATGGTTTAAGGTTAACCACCGGGATATGGTTAAATCAAGAATATTATCGTATTTTATTTTATTATTTTTGTCAAATTTTATTATTTTATTATCTTATTATACATGTTATTGTAATGAGTCTGGCAGACGTTGTTAATAATAAAACCTTGAAGGTTGTTATTGTGCTAACTCTGAAACAAATGTAGAACACTAGAAGATGTTTTGCCGAAAGTCCATCTTGTGGCTTAAAGATCACAAAATATGAAATTCATCTGCGATGGAAATCATATGGAAAAAGTTAGTGATCTAATAAAGAAGGGTTATCCCTTTTCTTACACCTGAAATTTGCTCTTGTAGTAGCAATTGTGAAAAATAAAATAAAGGACATGTTATTGATGAAATATAAAACCCCAATCAATTATTGGTATATCATTCCCTGAAGCGAATGTGACTTAAATTTCATTGTAGAAGTACTACTCCTTATTTTGATGAATTCTTATTTTATAGTTTTGGAGGTGTATTCTGAATTTTTGGATTGTAATTTTATCTCAACTGTTTTGAATTTTTATTTGTAAGAATATTTGTAGTTCTTATAGAATTATATTCTTTTAGAAGCTCCAGAAGAGTTTGCATGTTGAAAAGTTCTAGCAGAACAAATTAATTTATAATGCATAAGAGTTTGCATATTGAAGGGTTCCAGTAGAACTATTTTATTCGATGTCAAAATTTTGAAACAACAAAATTTATAAAAAGTTCCTGAAGAACTATAATTAGTCGAACTAGTAAATGAAAAGCACCGGAAGAGCTAAACGATTAAAAGCAGTTTCAAATTATTGTCCATGATATAAATAATATTGTACAATTCAAGCAGAAATAGTCGATTAAAAGCTCCTGAAGAGCTGGTTGATTAAAGACTCTTGAAGAGATCTATGAAATTGATTATTATCTATAATTTCCTTATAAAGATTCATTTAGATAGTGGACAAATGCATTTTTAAATCATTGCTATTGTTATTAGCAAATAATGCATTGAAGAAATTGCTATTTATCTCTTATAAATTATATTGTACTGTAAATAATTGCATTGAAATGCATTATTGATTAAGCCTGAAGCTTACTTGGTTAAAGAAATATATTAGTTGGCATGACTGATTAGACCATCTCAGATCATTGAAAATACGAAATCATGAGAAATTCGTGAAAAAAATATTTTTATGGATCCAGAAGTTTCCTAAAATATTATTTGAATTTAGCTACATATTTCAAAGTAATTATATTTTGTCTTAGTACTATGAATATTGAGATTGAATATATTTTTGGGATGAATATTTTATTCGATGCATCGAAATACGTATATTGTTAATCCGCAACTTGAAGTTTGCGTTTTTCTTGATAAATTAATGAGTTCATTCTCCCATAAATATAATTTGTCTCAAAATGTACTAGTGATATTATATGTCATATAGATTAAAAGTTGCATATCCTGAAGAATATGTTCACATAATAAATGGTCTTGTAGAATCATATATTGCTTTGAATTTATTAGATGTTTTATTGTATTTTTCCAACTATTAATTTCTTATTTCTCCTCTTTTTAATTGGTTTTTATTGTTGCAAACAACAAGATTTCCACCTCAAAATAAAATGTGCGCTTATTCTCCACCACAAGGTGTTGAGTTTGGTCCTCAAAAGAGGATAAATTATATGTTGGTTATCAATCATGCAAATTGGTATATATTGTTGCAACATAAAGAAGAGGAAATATATATAGCCGAACAAACTATTTCTATTCGTGTCTCTAGTTGATCCTCAAATAAATGAGTTTTGAACCAGAAGTTCAAAAGACGAATATTTAGAAATATTTTATAACCAAAATCCCTAGCTAGAAACTCCATGATATTTAATGTCCCTGAAGGACAAGCTATCCATAATATTTGAGACATTGAAATGTGGTAGCATTATGAGTTCCAATAATAAAATTTCTCGCAAATGGAGTAAATATTTATAGATGGTCAAGTCGAGAAGATTAAAATTCTAAAAGAATTTTTCCAAACATGAATATTATATCATTTCCAGAAGAAATTCAGGTACTTGAAAATTTGTGAGAATTATGAGATCTCAAATGTTTGGAATTGATGGAACCATATACATAAAATTGTGCAAAAGTCGACATTATTTATGCACGCAATAGAATGAGGATCTTTAATATAAAGTCTGCAGACTGGAAAATTGAAAGTGTAGAGATTATTGGTCAAAATAGACCATTGAGTTCACCTCAAATGGTGAAAAGCCTGTACGAAATTTTTAATACAATTGAAGCGCAAATGTATTCGTTACATGTATTATACACCAGAAGTGTAATCTTATAAAGATATTCGTTTAGAATAACGAACAAAATAAATTACTTTGAGGGTGGAAGCAAGTGTATTTGAATAGCGCACAAACACTTGATATATAAACAATGTTGCAATTTAGTAACAACATTTGTAGGAAATCTTTGAAAAACTTAATATGCCAGAAGCATATAAGTATTTCTTCCTGAAAAATATAAACATCAAGACTAATAGAATAAGTTATCCACATCAGAGGGAGAGATCAATGAATGATGTGGATTTAACGAACTTGGAGTTCAATAGAAAAAAAAATTTGCAAATTTTGAAAGATTGATCTTGAAGATTTATATGCATTGGTCCAATGATGTTTATAAGGGAAGTAATTTGACATAAGATTAATGTACTCTTTTCCTTAACTAGGCGTATTTTTTTTCCCCCCCACAGGGTTTTTCTTTTTCCTAGTAAGGTTTTAACGAGACATATTCTTCATGTTATGTATATATAAACAAAAGTGACGACATCGATGTTCAACGGATCCACTCAAGGGATAATGTACAAGATTATTTATCGAAGCGTTGCCAACATCAACATTCAGAAAGATGATACATCAGATTGGAATGCGTCGTTTTAAAGACATTCAATGATTAGGGGGAGTAGTCGTACTCTTTTTCCTTCGTTCAGGTTTTGTCCCACTGGGTTTTCCTGACAAGGTTTTAACGAGGCGACAATTAAATACTCCAACATCAATTGTACTCATTTTCTTAGTTTGATTTAATTTTTCCACTAGGTTTTTTCCAAATAAGTTTTTGTGAGGCAATTGTTGTATAGATTAGTCATTCAAGGGGGAGTGTTGTAATATGATGAATGACCAAGCCCATAAAGCCCATAGAGGATGAGGCCCATGAACCAAAGGGTTTTTACCTCTATAATAGAGGCCTTTGGTTCATAACAATATGTATCTAATTCTCTTCTCCTCTCCCAATTTCTCCTCTCCCTCTCTATATTATAACAGTATTGAAGTTATTGAGGAATTTTGATAGTTCTATTAAATGGATAATTAATACTATATTTACTTTTTGGAAATAGAATCTCTGAATATAAGGACCTGGTATTCTTG
Source organism: Vinca minor (assembly GCA_026122235.1). Lineage (NCBI taxonomy): Eukaryota > Viridiplantae > Streptophyta > Magnoliopsida > Gentianales > Apocynaceae > Vinca > Vinca minor. Next base: position 595,632 of record JAOCZM010000168.1, read on the forward strand.
GAGTTTACTTTGAGAATACAGTCATGTCGGATTTTTCAGATCCGGACTTATAGACCCCGGGTCCGAGGCGTGAAAATAGGGGCTACCAAAAAACCCAAATCACATAGATTATAGTCACTAATGGTGTCTTTAGAAACGTTCATCTGTTTTTTACTTCTTGGATTAGAAACCAGTTTTTTACTTCTTGGATTAGAAACCAAGTTTTTTCCTCTTCACTTAGAATTTCATTAAAATCACCCATACAGAGCCAAGGGAGTGAATTAATAGAGCTTAGCCTCTTTAGCAATTGCCAGGATTGTGGCCTTAATTCAACTTCGGGTTTCCATATAACCTAGTAAAGCGCCATTTTAAGTTGTTATGGTTGGAAATTATACAAACATCAATATGGCCAATAGAGTAAGATAAAATATCTAACTTTATTGAATTATTCCAAAAAAGACAACGTCCGCCACTAAGACCTTGACGACTAACCGGAAAAAAAATAAGGAACTCCTAACTTACAACGAATAAATTCTAAGGAACGAGACAAATAGTTTGTCTCAGACAAAAAAAAATAATAGATGGATTATGCGCATTATGTAGGCACATTAGTTCACTAAATGTCCGAGAATTTTGAAGTCCCAGACAATTCCAAGATAAAATATCCATGGACCTTGGTGGGCCCTTTTGGGGGGCTCCACCTTACCCTGATTGACGGCAGGAGCCCTCGTTGTTTCAATATCAATTTCGAAATGAGAACTGCAAGTCCCGGACTTGTGCTTCCAGTTCGTGGAGTCCAGATCTTCAAAAAAGTAGTCATCATCAGTAGTCCAGAGCATATCATCATTGTCCAATTTTTAAAAAATAGGAATGGGTGTTTCTGGCCCAGCAGTCAAAATCTGGGCCGAAATATTAAGTCCCAGGTCTTGGCCATCACCAACCAATGGCCCATGTCCGTTTAGCTCGTCAAGAGGCAGCCCAGCGTAGAGGTCCTCAGCTTCAAAGTCCGCATAAGCTGTTGCCGAGTCTGTCGGGCCAGAGTTATGCGGCCCAGAAATCTTTGACCCAGATGACAACAGTCCAACAGTGGTTGGCCAAGACTCTGGCGGTCCAACAGAAGTCGTCCCAGCCAGCAACGATCCAATAGTAATAGGCTCACACTGCACCGGTCCAGATTGTGGCTGTCCAGCAATTGCCGACCCAGCAACATCCGGTTCAATATGAACCGGTCCAGCACCTACCGTCCCAATTTCTTTTGGGGCAGAAATCAGTTGATCCGAATCAGTATACCATACCCGGTTAGGCCCAGCCCGTTGGGATCGTCGGCCAGCAACGTTCATCAATTTTCATCTTCTGCTTCGACAATTTTCAGGCAGCCCTTGCCGCCGCCCTTTGTTTCTTGTTCTTGCGACTAACCCCAGATGGGCCGGCACCAGTAGCTCCTTGATTCTTAGTGTGTAAATTTTCTATAGCCCGCAAAGTTCGCGGACAGACGTCGCCCGCCGGCATTTGGCCGGCAGCTATGGCTGAAGCCATGAGTTTGCTTCCGCCGCCGTATCCCGGACTCCTTTTTTCTTGTTGTCTTTTAGGATCCATAGCGGGGGAATTGCCTTTGCCCTTGTAATCAATTTTAGGGGCAATAGCAATTTTGACCAGATTTTCGCTGGCCGGATTTTCGCCGGCGGCAGGCTCGACTGGTGCCACCTATAAATGAGCAGCCTCGACTACCACTGTGTTACCGCCATATAATACCAGTGCCTAATTGTCCATGCTAACAGGCCTTTCTCCATCACCTAGGAACATTGTTTCAACCAGTTCCGAGCGAATAGTCCTATAAGCGTTAAGCATGAACCCAAACTCGAAATTCTCTCGCTCAGCCGGCCGAACACCATTAGGAAGGTCCAGACAGCTCACCGGAACGTGATCAAGCATACCACAGTTGTGGCAGAAATTAGGTAGCCTTTCATACCTGAACCAGCCTTAAAAAACCCTAGATTAGACGCCTGTGCTCAAATAACGCGAACAAGCGATCCTGACCTCTAAATCTTCCCTGAACCGGTAGTAGCGGAGCCCATCAGTAGTTTAACGTATTTGTAGCGTAACGCAATTTTAAAAATTGCGCGTGATCTTTTTCCCCATCTCCATTGTATGGAAAATATGTGGCCCAAAGTGCAGTTGAATCCAATACGGGCACAATGCAAATATGTCATCAGAAACAGCCATATCCGGCTCTACTTTCTTAACAACCAGTAACACACCCTCAAAACACCATGGCCCGGTGTGGAGGATGCGAGTAACGTCTTCCTCCGAGGGAGAACAAAACGATATGTGTTAGGAACGATTTTTTGGAACGTAACATCCTTACACCCCCATGCACGACAAAGGAAGTATCGTGGAAAAAATTCAGTTGAGCTAATGAATCGACAGTCAAGCGTGGCCCGTGCACCAACGGTCCCACCTTGCACATCAGATATATCAAACACCATAGTAACTTTCTCAATACACGCAGCATTATAACTTTCATTATAGTGATGAGATTGTTAACCATAGCAGCTTGCGAAAAATTTACTATGAGAAAAAATAAAGCAAGAAAATAAGAAGCCGAGAAGTTTGTGGTAGGCAGTGGGGATTAAAAAATATACTATGCGGAAGATTAATATAGAAGTAAAAGAAGAAAACAAATACTAATACAAATAGGACTACTATAGGTACATAGTAAGTAGGAAGAAGCCTCTCCTTAGGCTAGATGACTTTTAATCAATCTCCTAAGAATAATTATTATCTTAGGGAGTAAAAACTCTTATTGGTGTAGGAGTACATCTCAGAGAGAGTTCTTTCCCGAGAGAATAAATAGTCATAACAGTATATTTTATATAATAAAATAAAATTCTTAATCTTGCAAAAATAAAATTTACATATTTATTCTCTCTTTAATTATTAATTCATTTCATTTTTATTTATTTTAATATTATAGTAACTTTTCTAATCTCAATAAAATTCCTAATTAATTTCAATTCCAATTCAGCTACTCATCTGGGTGATTTACAAATAAATCCCTCAATACGATACGTGTGTGAAACGCCCCTCAATAAAACATACACAACATAACACGTAACATGTTTAAAAAAATAAATGGACACGTAATCACATAATCATGCGAAATAAATTACGCCTACGCAATTAATCACGTAAAAATTAATTACAAGCCAAATATTTTATAAGCAAAATTTACCGATATTACAATTCCCAAATTCCAAATTCAAAAATCCTTAAATCTCATTCTTTGAAATCCATACAATTTCTTCACCAAACACCATCAATCTCTTCGGTGCAAATTACCCATATTCATGTGCACAACAAAAGGTACCACAATTTATCTGGTCTGAATGCAGAATCAGTAGCTTAACTCATCTATAAAGATATATCAAAGCCCTCCATACTCTTTTCACTTTTTGGTTGCAGAATTTCAATTGAATTAAAAAATCATACACAACCATTTTTTAATTTTTGTTTGTGTTCGGAAGGGGGTAGAGATGGACACAGTACGGAAAATCAGAGTGCGACAAATATATTCAGAAAATGGGTTAACTTCCATAACAACCGGAGAAATTACAAGAGAGAGCAGCACAAAAATTCTTTGTCCATTCAAGCTACATATCGAGGGAGTCCTTCTTACAATTTAATGGCATCAAAATAAATACAAAACAATGTCTCTAAAAGACCATTTGCATGCTCTAAAATAAATTCTTCTCAGAGGAGAAAATTTAGCCATGTTTCATTAACAATAAGCTATAAATCAATTTCTCTTTCAGTGTCGAAGGTGGATGGTGTTTGAGGATGAAATTGTAGGGATTTCAAAGAATAAGAATTGGGGATTTTAGAATTGGAATTTAGGAATAAAAATTAGGGAGGAAAATTTGCTGGAGAGATAAGGTGACCGGTTGTGGTGATTGTTGAGAGATGGACAAGCAATGGCAAGGTGATTTAGAGATGAAGCTGGTGAGAGGATGGGGATGAAGAGATGAGGAGAGAAAACAAGAGGAGAGGACGATGTGTAATAAAAAAAATTTGGATTCCCAACAAAATAGCAGCGGAATAAAACATGGAATCCATTTTTACTAGAATCATCACGAGTAAGAACCAATTAGTTTTGATATAATCAGTACATTTAAGATGTAAAGAACATACACGATTTATGTGTTATAATGATATCGATCACAAGCAATAATCTGATGTTTGTAAATTCTTTGCCTCTACGGTATTCCCACGATCTCTTGGATGAGTGTTCTACTCTCTAGTGCTAGCCAAAAAATGTGTAGAACAAGACTTGAAGAAAATATGGAAGAACAAAAAGAAGATAAGTTATAGAGAGACAAATGTGAATTTTCTAACTTGTAAATGTTGTTATGTCTAACATCAAATGTTAAGACAAGAAGATATATAAAGGGGCTTGTGGTTTATTCCATAATAAACCACCATATCCTAACTATTAGCTTTCTTCAACTCCCAATTTCCAGTTTTCCAGAACCCGGTTCAACAAACTGGTTCGGTTCAATTGATTAGTTCAACCAATCCGATTTTCGTCGGTCCAATCCAATTGGAGCACCTATCATCAAATGCAAATTCCAACAAGCCCAATCCAATTGATTATAAAGTGCGACCAATTATGTATTTTCAACGTTGGTTGTAAAAACAATTTGTCAACTGCAATGAGTGGTATCTAGCAACACGTCATTACTCCCAGATACTAATATTACTGTTGATTCGAAATAATCGCATTTATGACCTTTTGTAGATAATCTCTTTGTCATCGATATCGTGATTGAACTCAAGTCATGGAATATGTCATACTTGTATAGTGCAATCTTTATGTTCTTGATTCACAAGTACACTAATCAAATGACATCAATATCACATTATTAATTCTTTTGTTCATGCCATGAATTAGTCTTACTCAATCAAGGGGTCCAATATATCACTCATGTTATATAGGAGGGACAAATCATTTCTTAAGAACACCTCATCCTACACATGGTTCGTAACATACCCAACAAACGCCTTTATAGATCATCTTATTACAACAAACGTTTGACACCATCAAAGCATATCACTAGCCATTTAGAAAATCTTGTGAGATTTCAAGTCGAAGGATTATGCATACAAACACGATCATTATAAGAAACCCTATTGACATTTATATAACAATTCATGATGTGTTCTTATAGCGGGTCGGTACAGTATTATGTTATCCAATATCAATCACTACACATACTAGTCTCAACTCATTGTTATTATCCTTGTCATTCCATAATAATGTTCGACTATGGACATTTAAGAAAAGCATTGTAACAATTTATAACAACTATTCTAAATGATGTTATTATAATTAATACTAATACACAGAAGTAATAAACATAATAATGGAATCATGCCTTTGTATATATTACAATATATAATATATCTACAAATGACTTACGTTTATCGTTAATGGTTTCTGATTTCGGGTGCTTAGTTGTAACCACCAAAAGCCCTCCATTGCGAAATTACTCTCTACCAATATCCACGTGACGAAACGAGCAGCGAGTGCTAGCTCTTCGTTTTCTAAGTTTCTGGAATCTAGAGAGAAAGGAGGCATAAATCTAATTTCGGGTAATAGGGTTTTTGCGGCTCTGAAAGTGTAACCCTATGGTTTCGACCAAAAGAGATTATATAGGCGTCCGAGTTTGTTCCACAAACCAACTCTTACATAATCTCAAACTCTTCTGGTAGTGTGAGTTTTTATCGTATAATAACTCCCACGTAATCCCAGCAAAAGCCAAATACCGAAAATGCCCATCCTTAATCTCTAATTCGAATAATAACATTTTATTATTCTCAGAAAACTAAATGTCTAATGCAATGAACCTAGACACATTCTAGATTCATTGATTCTGGACATAAAGCTCGTTAACTCATCTATGTGTGTGACCCTATAGGTTCATATCACAATGGCAATGAAAACACACTTAGTAGTAGTATGTGTTCATAAATCACAAGCGGTCCCTAACAGGAAATTGTGACTACCCAGAGTGAATGAATGTACGGTGGATCCTAATATCAATCCACTATTTAATCCCTTGGTCTCGAGATATCCAAATTAAGCATAAGGCATGGTAGTTGTCACCCTTTTAAAGCTTAATTGTATCTATACTCGTTCTCCATGTAGACTATGCCAAGAAATAGTATTTAATAACCACTTTGTTAAATACATTTGAGCATAACCATGCATTTAAACAGTCTTCCCTATCGAGGGGCCCAAGCATATTCTCTCCAATAAGAGAGGGACAAATCCCTTACAATGCCTCTCACATTGAAGCCATGATAGGATACTACATACGATCATCAGTCGCATTAATTACTCGATTAAAAGTAATGTCCGACTAAGTCAAAACATAGCTCCATTCATGCTGGAAATGATGGAGACATAAGGTCTAAGGATTCCAAATAGTATTGAGGAAATAATACTTATGACTAAAGAACCATTAAGCATTACTTTTCTAATGGATCACGCCTGATACAATACATCCCAATATACAAATAATATCACGCCTGATATTATTTGTATACATTACACATGATCAGTAAAACATAATCATCAATCAAACATCATACTAGTTTTATTTCATTGTATAGAACATTACATAAAACTAGGGACAATAAGAATACTAATTGCATAAGCTAATGAGTTTTACTATCAAATCACACATTCTTGACGGACATTTAGTTCTCCGCAATAAGAATGTATATTTAGTTCTCCGCAAGTATGTAGGCATATTCTTGACGGATATCCTATGATGCTCACCATGTGTAGACTTGTATCTGCTCGTTATACTCAAAGCATAAGAGACATCCGGGTGAGTACACAACATGGCATACATGATAGATCTAATTGTAGAAGTATATGTAATCTCCTTCATACAATATTTCTCCTCAAGTGTCTTAGCACACTATTGATTCGAAGGACTAGTTCCATGTGTAATATGACATAGTCCTTTCTTAGACTCTTGCATGCTAAACTAATTTAGCACATTGTCTATATATGAACTCTGACTTAGGCCAAGGATTCTTCGCGATCTATCACTATAGATCTTGACACCTAATATATAGCAGGCTTCGGCTAAGTCCTTCATAGAGAAAACATTTCCCCAACAAAATCTTTATTGATTCTAAAGTTGGAATGTCATTCCCCACGAGTAGTATGTCATCTACATACAATACCATGAACATATTAGAATTTCCACTAACCTTCTTATAAACACAATGTTTATCTACATTTCTAATGAAACCAAACTCTCATGCGACATCATTAAAATGTTTATTCCAACTTCTAGAAGCTTGCTTTAGTCCATAAATGGACCATTTTAGCTTGCATAATTTTCTGGTTTTTTCAGGATCGACAAAACCTTCAGGTTGTGTCATGTACACATCCTCTTCATGATTTCCATTAAGGAAAATTGTTTTGACATCCATGTGTCATATCTCATCATCATAGTATGCAGCTATTGCAAGCAAGATCCTTATGGATTTAAACATCACTACTAGAAATGAAAACTTTCTTGTTTTACGACTCAGCTTATCAGAAGCTGGGCGTTTCACATATGCCTCACAGCCACAAATCTTTATGAAGGACATACTAGGACGTCAATTATATATCTCATATGGTGTTCTTTCGACAGGCTTTGATGGAACTCGGTTTAGTGTTAAAGTTGTTATTAAGGCATGACCCCAGAAAAAGTGAGGTAGGCTCTCATGACTCATCATAGATCGAACTATATCTAATAGTGTTCGATTTCTCCTTTCAGATACGCCATTCCATTGTGGAGTAGTCGGATGCGAGAGTTGTGAAACAATTTGATGCGGAATTGAGAGGTTTAATTCAAGGCTCGGCTATTTAGCAGATCTTTCTCTATCTCGAACAGTTTCCAAAAGGAATATACTCAACGCAACTCCAAAGAAGGCTAAGTATCAATGAATGCTGAAACACCACAACGAGCGAAACTATCTCGTTGATGCAGTAACTCAAAGAATATGAAGTTCTAACACAAATTCATAAACAAGTATCTAAGGAATAATCTTAACCAAAATATCAATATATCTAACGTAAATAATAAGGTGGCCGAAATCTCACTTAAATAGAGTGAGATTTCGGTTACATCAAAGAATAAAAGGAAGAGTCCTTGAAGAAGTAGGACTCTTCATAACAAACTTGCTATCAAGTATAACACTAGCCTAAGATAATGGACAACATGTCCTATTATCTTGTAAACACTATACTAAGCGGCCAAATTAGCTAAACATAACAAACATTTCTTAAAAAAGAACACCCAACAACAACAAAAAAACCCCCCATTTCTTCCGCATTCTTATCGAATTTCAGATTTGGGGTTGAGTTTGTTCTTGCTCAATTCGTCTCGATTATGTTTTTTATTTCTTAAATTTCTAGTAACTCTGTTGATTAATAATACAAATTTGAAGGAATAATTCTCATATACAACAGATTGTAAACTTATGTTAACCTTTGTCAAATTTGTTGCTCTCAATCTTCAATGGCTCCAAAAAACAATATTTTCTTTGCTTTCCGTGTTCTTGTTTGTAGTTTAATTACCAATTCTAGAGGAGAACAGTGTGGTTGGAGGAGGAGGAAGATTAATTGGGTAAAATTAATTGGGAGGAGAGAGAAAATAGGAAGAAGGTGAAGACGATGCAGAAGGGGGATTTGAGGAGTTTGGGTATGATGATTGGGTGTTACGTGTCTCCTTTTGCTTTTTGCAATCCGCGCCTTTCCTGGTCGTTTGATCTCAAAAAAATCTATCTTGTACCTATTGTTATGTTTTGCAGGTGTTGAGCCCCATAGCTGAGCCAGGTCAATAGACCTTTATATATTAGGTCATGTGTGTTTGTTGTGATAATACAAGAATATATCAGAAGCTTTCTTTGTTATTCTGCGCCGCACAGCGGCTTGTCCATTTTCATATTGATATGAAATCAATTCCTTTTGGTTCATAATTTCTTTCTGTTGTTTATCTCCTTAATTATATTATCGTGGGATGTCAATGAGGCATTGGTCTAGTGGCCAAGGCCGAGGCTTAATGACGTAGAGGTTATGAGTTCAAATCCCTCCCCGCTTCTTGAATCCCCTATTTCTTGTAATAGATAGGTCCATCCCTCAATAAATAATAAATAACATATATGTATTTATTATTGTCGGATCATTTTAAAAGTTTTCAAATTGGTATCAGAGCTAGTATTTTATTGAGGAAGGTTAGCAAGAAACTCCTCCGGATACTCCATTGACAAGTGCATAAGAGAAGAAACAACATTTAGATGTCATTTGCTTTCAAGACATCATATGTGTAATCGGGTGTCTTTGGATGTGGCAAGAAAAATTATTCATGCTAAAACGACAATGGAGATACGGACCATCTTGATAAATTCCAATAAAGCGAAAGAAGATAAGAAGCGGGCTAGATTACAGGCTTTGAGGAGTGAGTATGAATTGGCTCTAATATTATCAACATAGTCAATTAAGGATTACATTGGCAAAATTCAGATTCTTACTAATGATATGAGATCGGTTAGACATTAAAAGAGTGTCAAGTTGCTGAGAAAATTTTACGGTCCATTAGTTCAAAATTTCAGACCAAAAATACTGATTTTGAAGCTACAAAGGACTTAGAAAAACTGACAGTTCATGAATTATAAGAAGCTACAAAGTGTTCCTGAAGAGAAAGCATTGCAAGCTCAGGTTCATGTGAAAAATGAAAGACATGAATTTTCACATCCAGATGAATCATGTTAGCAAAGAAGTCAGAATTTCCGTGGTAGCTGCCGAAAAAATTCCAAAGGCAACAATAGAGGCAGATGAAAATTCTAAGGTCGTGTCAAGTAATTTTAATAATCAGCAGAATAATAATTCTTATCATATGATGGACAAATCTAAAATTTAGTATTATTCTTGCAAAAAATATGGTCTTATAAAAAATATTGTTTTCTTGAAAAAGAACAGTTGGGACAAACACAAGCAAAATTTGCTGAAACAAATATTGATGGTTTTGAGTCTGTATTATTTGCTTCTTCTGGTGGTAGTGAAACTGAAAATAATGTTTGGTTTTCGGATTCTGTTTGTAGTAATCATATGTGTGGAAATAAAGATATGTTTACAGAATTGGATACATCTGTTCAGAGACTGTAAGATTTGGAAATAAGGAACGAGTAGCAGTTGCAGAAAAGTGAAAAAATTAATATTACAATGAATTTTGATTTTTCTAGCATTTATTTCAAATGTTCTGTATGTTCATAGTCTATGTCAAATTTTGTTTGAGTGTTGGACAACTTGATGCGAAAGGGTATAATATCAATTTCTGTGATAAAATTTTTACTATTATTGATTCAGCTAAAAGGTAAATTGCAAAGGTAAACATGACTAGTAACCGTTTGTATCCTCTGAATATCAATTTGTGTGGTTTACCTTGTTTTAGTCTTGTTGTATTTTATTATCACTGGTTGTGGCATATGAGGTTTAGACATTTGAATTTTGCTTGTTTGAAATTACTTGCTAAGAATAATTTAGTTTTGGGGTTGCCTTCTCTTTATTTTGATGATAGAAAATTTGAGGCATGCATTGTTGGGAAAAAACATAGAGATTTTCCCCCAAGGATGAAGCATGGAGAGCATATTCACCATTACAGTTAATTCATTCTGATTTGTGTTCTTTGAAAATTGCATCTTTTGGTGGTAAAAAGTATTTCATTCTTTCATTGATAATTTCACTAGGAAGACTTGGGTATATTTTCTACAAAATAAATTTGAGGCTTGTGATGTATTTAAAATTTTCAACGTTTATGTTGAGAAACAAAGTGGCTATCTTATTAAAACTTTGAGAACTTACAAGAGAACTTGGATTTTTTGTTTGTGATTATTTTTTGAGTAAGCATGGAATTAGACTGTCAAATATACCCATTAATAGAATGGAGGAGCAATGATGCAAAGACTCCACAAGAGTTGTAGACTGATAAAAGGCTAAATATTGTCATTTGAAAGTTTTTTGTTGTGTTGCTTATTTTCATGTTCCAGATCCTCTCAGAAAGAAATTGGATGATAAGGCAAAAAAATGTATTTTTCTAGGTTATAGTCATGTGACTAAACAATGCAAGTTGTACAATCCAGATACTCATAAGATAATTATAAGAAGAGATGTCACTTTTGATGAGAAATCTGCTTGGGATTGGTTTGGTAAAAAGTCCGTGGAGCCAGTTTCATCTTCATATATTCAAGTGCAATCATCTTTAGAGAGGTCATCAACATTTGTGCATGATAGATATGTTCAGTATTCATATATTCAAGTGCAATCATCTTTAGAGAGGTTATCAACATTTGTGCATGATAGATATGTTCAGTATAAGAGAGAACATATTGAGCAACCAGTTCATGTGCTATACAGTTTTGCACCGTTTTCCAGTCGCCCTCGGCGGGAAACTCAAAATCCTGCTCATTTGAAGGATTGTGCTATTGGTTACGATTTATCAGATGAAGATGTTGTGGACTTTTCTTTATTTGAAGATTGTGATCCTATTACTTTTGAGTATGTTGACAAAGATGATCATTGGATTCAAGCAATGGATGATGAGATTCATGTCATTGAGAAAAATTACACTTGGGAGTTGACTTCACTTCCGCATAGTAAGAAATCTATTGATGTTAAATAGGTTTATAAGATTAAGTATAAATCCCCTTGGTTGGTTGATCGTCTTAAAGCAAGATTGGTAGCTAAATGCTACAAACAGCGTGCTGCTATTGATTATTTTGGGGTATTTGTACTTGTTGCTAGACTTGATACAGTCTGTATGGTTATTTCTCTTGCTGCTCAAAATTCTTGGTGTGTGTGTGTGTGTGTGTGTGTGTGTGTGTGTATAAAATAGATGTTAAATCTGGTTCTTGAATGGAGTGTTAGAGAAAGAATTATGTGTTGAGCAACATACAGGTTATGTCATAAAAGGCCATGATGAAAAGGTTTACAGACTGAAGAAAACATTGTATGGTTTAAAGCAAACACCACGAGCTTGATATACTCGAATTGATTCTTTCTTCTCTTAGTCATGGTTTTAATAGATTTCCTTATGAGCATACTCTATATGTGAAGTCTAATACTACTGGTGATATTTTTATAGTGTTTTTGTATGTTGATGATCTTATATTTGCTGGAAACAATCCAAATTGATTTCTTAATTCAGGGAGGCTATGATTAATCATTTTGATATGACAGATTTGTGGTTGATGTCTTATTTCCTTGGCTTGTGGGTTAAACATTTTGATGGAGGAATTATTTTTTCTTAGAAAAAATATGCAAGTGATATATTCAAGAAGTTTAATATGGATTTTGCTAATACTATTTAGGCTACTGTTGAAGCAAAATTAAAGTTGTCAAAATATAGCACTGGAGAATTAGTAGATGCTACTAATTTCAGAAGATTGGTTGGAAGTTTGAGATACTTGACTTCTACGAGGCCTGATATCACTTATGGTGTTGGTTTGATTAGCAGATTTATAGAGTCCCTCGACAATCTCATTTGTAACCTGCAAAAATGTTTATGAGATATGTTAAAGGTATGCAATCTTATGTTATTCTTTATTCGTGTATTGATGATTTTGGTTTTTTGGAATTTACTGATAGTGATTGGACTGGTGATATGGTGAAGTATAAGAGTAATTTTGGGTATGCATTTTATTTGGGTTTTAGTGCATTTTCTTGGTCTTCTAAGAAACAACATGTAGTAGCACTTTCTACAGCAGAGGTTGAGTATATGATAGTTACAAATTGTGCTACTCAAACAATTTGGTTGAGACGAATTCTTGGTTTTTTTAAAGATTCAGCAGGTTGAGCATACAACAATTTTTGTGATAACAAATCTTCCATTGACTTTGACCAAAAATCTTGTGCTACATGCTCGTAACATGCATATCAATATCAAATATCATTTTATACGTGAATTAGTTCAGGACAAAGAGATTTTTTTTTGTATTATTATCCTACTGAAGAACAAGTTGTAGACATTTTCTTAAAACCATTGAAGTCTGAGTTGTTCCTAAAGTTGAAGAAGATGTTTGGCATGATCAAGTTTGAAAACCCTGCTTTAAGTGAGGCAATGTAAAATTAAACCAAGTTATATTAATTATTTAATAATTATATTAGTTAATATTTTGTGGGCTTTTGAATTTTCAGCAAGTGTAGTCTTTGTGGGCCAAGCCCAAATTATAATGTGTCAATTCCTTTTGCTTCATGATTTCTTTTCTTTTGTTTATCTCCTTAATGATATTATTGTGGGATCATAAAATTCTTCAACTACCAAAATAAGAATTCTTAAACACAACTAAATTCAATATAAAAAATCTTCCACCAAATTGAAATGATAAGCGGCAGATCCACTGGAAATTTGAATGCGACTCGCGCTAAAATAACAAGAATTCTAGAGAGTATAAGTGTAGAGTGTATTTCCAAAATAAGTGATTAAACCCTTGCTCTTAAAGTGTATTTCCAAAATAAGTGATGAATCTCCTCATCTTTCCACGTATGGTTCCCTAGTACGGGAAGCTCGCACTTTGCCCTTTGGTCTACCTTAGCAATGGCAAGTGGGTCGGGTCGCAGGAAACTCGGCCTACTTCTGGACCCACTTAAACTCGCATAGGTCCAAAATAATTGAACAGGCCCGACCCGCTCTGTCAAAAGCTTACAACCTTCCCCAACCCTCCTAACCCACTACATGTTGCTGCCCCTGGCCCCCACCCAATCCATCCACTAGACGTTACTTCTAGTCAACCCCTTCCACGGACTTTTTGCCAAAAGCAAGGGTCATTATTCCCACCCACCCCTTTTAAAAAATCTCTCTAAAAAATATTCCCTCAACCCAAAACAAATTCAGCTAACTTTCAACCATCCACCGCAATTCACCGGATTCCGGCAAAATAATATTTCGTTTTTTATCTTTGGGATAACCGTTCTAAATCCACCAAAAAATATCAAAATAAATTTATCTGGAAGAAAAAATTCAGCGATATTCTGGCAAAATGTACTATGAAAATAGTGATTATTTGGAAGACTTGATGATACGAGATCATATATGAGGCTTAAAGAGGTCATTTGGATAAATTACCTCATCAACATTCCAAATACGAGCTTCCGAGTAAAGCCTTTGTTCCAAGTGTTGAAAGTATCTATTATAAAGGTTCAAGAGTTAAAGAAGCCTTCAAATAAAGCTAGACACAAGGATCAAAGCCATCTAATAGCATTTGAAGGAAAGGATACATAATTGGAAGGAAAACGGTTGAAAGGGTATTTTAGTCATTTGATAATTAAAGTCTATTCTAGACTTTAATTATATTTCAGATTTATTATATTGTTTAATTAGCCAAGTTGGCCGAAATAAGCTATCTAAATAATGGGACATGTTGTCCTTGATGTTAGGTAGTGTTTTAGTTATCTAGGAGTTGTAGAGTCCTAATCCTTAAAGGACTCTTATTTGTGGGTTATTTTTGGACGAAATTCCACTCTATTTAAGAGGGATTTCAGCCATGATATTAATTAGACTGATATATTGATATTTTGATTTAAGGTTATTCCTTAGTTACTTTGTGTTTGATTCTCTGGGTAGAATTCATTCATGTTTGAGTTACTGTATCAATAAGTTTGGTTTATACTTATTGTGCTGTTTCAGCCCCCATTGATATTCAACCTTGCGGGAGAAAGGTTGTTTATATTCCCCCATAAACTGTTCGAGATAGAGAAAGATCGGGCATTCAAGCCGAACCTTCGTATTCGTACAACGGTTTCGCATCACTTGATTTTGAGGTAAATACTTACTCTACATTCCGATATGTTTTACAAATATTTTCATATTTCTGGTAAAAGAAACACATGTTTAAACGAAAAACTAGGGAAAAAAACATAATGAAAACTGCATTGGGAAATTACCGCATGCTGATGTATGCATGCGGTAATTTTTTTTATTTTTTTGGGCAAAATGAATTTTTTAACCGCGTGCTATTGGACACACAACCGATTTTGTGCCCACGTACATGTTAGCCGCGTGTCTAGTTGCACGCGGTGGAAAACCAGTCCAGTTTTTTAATTTCTTCCGATTTTTTTTTTCTAGGGGCTAAAATTAATTATTTTCAACAGTTTTAATTTATTTTGTTGATAACTTGATTTATTTTTTGTGGTAGGTTCAAGGTTCGGACGGACCCGATAGTGACCTTGAAGAATTTCCCGATAATGAGGAATATTGACCTGATACTTGAGGAAATATTTTGGCCCTATGGTGGTTACAAATTTTAGTCCAAAGAACATTTATTGGATTGAGTGAAAAAATAGGGGATACCACATAAAGTGCATGTTGTGATTGTTCGGTCAAGGAAGGGACAAGATTATAGCTCACCCAAGTGCTATTTTAAGTTCGAGCATTCTGGTAAGTACGCTGGGGCACCCGTTGGCAAAAGCGATGAAGGGAAGAAAATCTAACGGGGCCAGGAGGACTAAAAAGATTGATTTCTCTTTTAAAGGAGGTTATGTTGTGGAGTGTCGCCGTTATGTTGGTAGTGGAAGTGACGGGGCGGGTGTAGATGAATCTTAGCAACACGTCGGCGACTTGGTATTTGCTCATCCGAACTCCATAACACTTGCAAAGGTTTTTCCCTATGTTATCTCGATGGACAGTACCTATAAGACCAACATATATGTATTTTCAAAATTATTTAAAAAATAATGTCATTTAAAGTTAATTATCTTGTTTAGGATTGTGTAGATTTACTGATTTAAATAATTACAGATACAAAATGCCCCTACTTACTGTGATTGGATTTACCTGCACCGGTCGAAATTTCACTATTGCATATGTATTCTTGGGTCAAGAGAAAAAAGATAATTTTCCTTGGAAACTTTTTTATGATCAGGGGATTATTTGATCCCAAACGGGTACCTAGTGTTGTTGCAACGGACAAAGATATGCAACATGTTAATGCAAGTCAGGAGGTATTTCATAAATCCAAACACATGTTGTGTAGGAGACATGTTGGAAAGCGTGTCCACAAGAATTCTTGTTCACTTCTTGGTGTAGAAGAGGGTACAAAATTCTCTCAAACCACTTGGGGTCTCTAGTTTATTCTGAAACAGAAAATGAGTATTATATGAAATGGTAAGATGTTTTAAGTTTTTATAAAACACAAAGGTTTCAATTTTATTCGATATCTTAGAAATACTTGGATTGATATCTACAAGGAAATGTCTGTTCCGGCGTGGACGAACAAGTATCTCCATTTTGGTACAAATACCACAAACTGGGTTGAGAGCTCACACTCCGCATTTAAGAGGTATTTGGGAAAATCTGTTGGGAGTTTTGTATATGTCTGGGAGATGATACACGGTATGATTGTAAATCAAATTGATCAAATTAATGCAGAAATGGAATACTCTCGTATTTGGGAAAAGCATTTAGCAGACAACATTTTTCTGCGGAGGTTGCAAGGTAAGGTTAGTTCTTGGGGAATAGACCTTATGATGAATGAGTATAAAAAGATATGGGTGAATGTGAATGCATTAGTAGACCAATTTATGGAATTTCATGTGTATGTGAACTACAAGCCATATTAGGGAAGAAGGGGTAAAGTACGAGGATTGTTTAAAGGGGTTTATTAACATGTCCAATGACATTTCTACCAAAGATCAGGAACAGATCAGACAGTACAAAGCAAATTTTGCAGAAATTATTTACCCTGGCGAGAGACTCTTAACGGAGCCATCGGTCGTGGTTACCAAAGGTAGGTCGAAGTGATCGAATGGAGCCTCTACAAGGCGGGACCCATCTTGGTGGGAAAACAGATCGAAAACAAGGAAAAAAACTTTAAAAAGAACGTCTCCGGCTCAGGGAGGAAGATCTTTGAGTGGCTCCCAAAGACGGGGTTCAGGTAGGGGACTCCATCTAGCTCATCTAGACGGGGAACTGTAACTGATGATACTAGTTGTGATTTTTCTTCATTTGGCCAACACAGTTTCCCCCCATTAACCCTGCCATTTTTTACTGGATGTTTGAACCTGCAAGATGACTGTCATTGTGGTTATCGGTCAGTAGCTCATCATGTATAGGATGATCAAGATCAATATAGTTCTGTCAGATTGTTACTTCATAATATTCTTACAGAAGGCGGTCCTGAATTGAACTATCGATACCAGTGGGCGGTCGGTGCGGAAATTGTTTTAGCTCAAATTAAGGGAAAACTGTCATGCTGGATTCCAACCCCCTGCACACCAGATTAATGGATTGACCTTTCAAACATGGGTTGGATTATTGCTACTGTTTTTAGGTTATATTTGTATGCTTTTGCCGGGAAAGATCGCACATATTCTTGCCACTGGAAAGTAACTTGCCATCAGCAGCTCGGGAAATTACACTTGCCCTCATACCATCTCAAAGACACTTTGTATCGATATATATTTTTTTTAACTTTCATCACATGATTTACTAAATATTTTGGTTATTTGTCTATGACTAATACAAATTTTTAAACATAACATATTCAAATGGAACGTAATTGTCCATTCCCCAGTGCATCCTTCTTGGAGACATTATTCAAGTACAATGGAAAGAAGTTGGTATGATCCATTGAAAGTCAGTTTGGCCCGAGTAGGAAAGATTGGCCAAAGTGTATGGACGTTGATTGTTATTTCAATTTTTTGTAAAATTTATAAGACACTTTGTAATACATACCTTAAGTATGAAAATCTAAATACAAAGAAAATACTTGGCAATTTTATTGCATTTAATTTTTGTTACAATACACCTAAAAATAGTTTAAGTTTTACTATAAAAAAAATATATAAATAAATAAAAAATCAGCCGCGTAGACGTCAGCACGCAGAAGCTGACGTCATCGCGTACACGCCAGCACGTGGTAGACCGGCTGACCGTGTGTTGAGGCCAGTGCACGGACATTAATTCAAAGATGGGTTTCATTCGGACGTCAGCACACAATCAATTTGTCAACTGCGTGCTGACGTGTACACGAGTGATTTTTTTATTATTGTTTTTCACAGAACAACTTAAAATATTTTAGGGACATTGCAACAAAAATTAAGTGCAATAAAATTGCCAAGTATTTTCTTTGTATTTAGGTTTTAACACTTAGGGTATGTTTTGACCATAGTCACAGAGTTCGCCGGAAAAAGCAATCGAACTCCGATCCAGTTCGTTCGTACCGAATCGGAGTTCGATTCGCTCTAAGTTCGCCCATTAACGGCGTTCCAAGCGAATTATCTCTTGTAGAAGTTACCTCTTACAGAACGTAAGATGAAGTTCTCCCATTAAGGGGAGAGGAGGGGGAGAGGTGCTTCGCGGTTGAGGAAGGGGAGAACGGAGAGAGAAGAAGAGAGAAGAAATGGAGAGGCATCGCCGGAGAAGAGAAGAACGGAGAGAGAAAGAGAGATAAGAAAGGAAAAGAAAAGAACGGAGAAGAAGAAGAGAAGGAGCAGCGGTGGGGGCTCCGCTGAGGAGGAAAAGGGTAGAATGTTTTTAGGGTTTTCTTCTCCTAGGGTTAATAAGAGTATATATATATATATATATATATAACTAGGACTAATATGGCAATTATAATATTATCACATAAGTCCTATAAAACAATTATGTTATAAACAAGTCTTAAATGGCATAAATTTAGATATAAATTGCATTCAAAGTCCGAAATAACTTCTAAAAATTATATTTTAGACCTCAAACTTTATATTTTATATTACAAACAAGTCCTAAATATCCTACTTTATATTTTTAATATTTAATTAAACCAAAAATATAAAAGAAAATATTTTCGAAAATGATTAAAATAAAATATATTTAATATCATCATCATTTTTTCTTAAATTGGCTTTCTGCTTGGTGACTTTCTTTTTGTTAAATGATTGATTGGTTATTGGTATATGAGTTTGGTTTGTATGGGATCATTATATAGTATAGTTCAACCGTTCAAATTCCAACACCCCATCTTCCAAAGTACATGCACATCAACTTCAAGACTCATCGAAGGCATGGTTGCCCAGTGGGTAAGATCCACTGCCTGTGACCGAGAGGTCCAGGTTCGATACCTCCCTCACACAAGGGGAATGATTTAATTGTCATTTCTTTGGGTTCCCTTGTGTGAGGTCTTATACACCCCTCACGGGGCACCCGCTCAACGGGACTTCTACGACATCCGCTCAACGAGGTCATCTACTTCTCCCCTCTCGGGGTCTTCTACTTCTCCTCCTCTGGTGAGGTCTCATAATAATAATTGTAATAAACTAGACCATACTTATAAATGGTCTAGTTTTTTTAAAAACTTCAAGACTCCAATTAAATGCCTTCAATCCAACCTTCAAAATTCTAGTATTAATATTAAGTATTAAAAGTTGGAAATTATGAAAATAAAAAATAAAAAGTAATGAATATACCCCTTCCATACCGGATTTTTCTAAACTAAGTGAATTCCGTACCGAACCGTACTCCGTATTGCGAATCGTATTCCGTACCGTGTGACAATGGTTTATTCCAATTAAAATAAAAAATTTACAAGTCTTAAAACAATAAAGGTCTCAATAAATTACAAGTCTTAAGACAATAAAGGTCTTAATAAATTACAAGTAAATGAATGTAATAATCTATTCATCATCCGGTGGTTGATCTGACTGGTTGAAGTGACAAAGATGGCACTGAAACTATATCCAATGATAATGATAATCCATGAGTGTTGCATGTGCTGGTTTCGGAACAAATATAGCTAGGGCATTCATGGCATCGACAAACCTCTCAATAAACAAAGAAAATGTTAGTTTGCAAAAACTATGACAAATATGTAAGAAAAAAAAAATACATTTAACATTGTTTATAAAAAATTGAATACCGGACAGTGCCCGACTCTCTAAGGAATCCCTTCAAACAACGTCTTAATACGAATGTGAGTACGTGCGCGATACCATTCAAGGTAACCGGAAGCCACTGCAAAAGGTGGGAAAGTTGTATGTCCCAAGAATGCTTGGGAATAACAATGTAGTTCGGTCTGTTCCCATAATGCGTCCACAAAATTATATACGGTCTCGTATTGTGTAGTCTCCTTTGGACAATAATGCTCTAGAGGCAAAATTTCGCACCATAGGCTGTTTCTAAATATACCCGAATTTTCTTAAATAACCCTCCAGGATGTAAGTTTCTACAATATGGCCAAACCGAATGTTGCCATGAAATGTATAAACCCAACAATCGGGATGTTCCATTGAGAGTCCCATAAAGGGTGTGAAATTAACGTACAAAATTCATATTTTTTTTAGTTTTATTAAAACGAGTAAATTACTTTAATTGTAGATTAAAGTTTAACTAATACCTCTTACACATCAAAGTCATTCAAGGTCAACCGGTAATTCCTGTCTGTTCATTTGTTTCAAATCAACTTTCCCAGTTTATACCTCGAGACAAATGGTTGCCCAATATTCCAATGAGGGTTTATCATATCTTGAGTCATGAAGCACAGAAAATATGAATAGATCCACCCCCGTGAAATTATCAAAGTCATTTTTAAAAAAATGACAATAAATTGAAAATTAATATAATTAGCAAAATTTAAAAAGAAGAAAGTACCTCTAGTAGTGTAATGCATCCACCAATGGATTTCCATCTAGCCCAAGATGCTTGCCCCAATTGTTGATACAGAGTTGCCAAAACCGCACTACCCCAAGAATACTTATATACATACTCAATGTTCAACAAGGCTCCCCAAATCCTCCAGACCACTCTATCCCATGACCGGTCGACAAACAGGGTCATCCTCAACATATGAAGCATACATATCATCGCCCGGTCGATAGATGTCAAATTAAGCTCATTTATGGCGTGTGTTAAATGCTTTAATTGGAATGCGTTTTTCTTTAATCAATCAATTCAATTCTTCAGGGCCAATCCAATACACGCAACTATCTTAGGTAAAATAGTAGATCTAATATGGTACGGGACATAGACTGCCTAACCGCCAATAGGAATACGAAGGAGGTGAAAGACATCGTGAAGTTTGATAGTAATTTCACCCCACGACATGTGAAGTGAGTTGATATCAAGTTGTCACCTCTCCACGAATGCACAAATAAGTGCATCATCGTGATGTCTATACATGGCAGTGCGGAGGTGTCCTATAGTGGTATTGCAAATGAACGTCGTTGCCTCCACATCGTTCGCTAGTCCGCTCTACTGTGTGCCAACTGCTTCCTTCCTTGACTGAACCATAAGAAGTTCCCGCTCAACCTCGTTCAATATATCAATAACTATATGACCTGAATAAGATGTAATCTCCTCAAGAATCTGGGTGTCCTCCGGGTCCTGGAGTCCAATTGTAATACCCCCCGCAACTTTTGCCTACGCGTTAAATTGACTATTTGCATGATTATTTGATTTATAATTGTCTATTTGCATGATTATCTGGGGTCCTCATGCTTTTAATTCTTTTTGCATGATTATTTGATTTATAATTGTTATCACATGAGTTATAAATTATGTGGCATGTTATATCATGTGTGATAAGTTGTATTTTGTGTTATATTTGATGTGTGGTGGGTGGAAGGACATGCGTGTTATACTTGGAGAGTGTGGAGACCTTTGTGCAATTAATTGATACTTGATTGTGGGGGAGTTATGGCAGAAAATTTGGGGGTTATGGGAGTTACCAAAAGAGTGGGAAAAAGAAAATGAGAGAAATGAAGAGTGGGAAAAAGAAAATAAGAGAGAGAAAAATATGAGCATAACTTTTGAGATGGAAACTGAAGGGGTAAATGACGTATATTAGGAGCGAACTTTATATTGTTTAGAAGGTATTCGAAAGACCTATGCGTGAGCACAAACGGATCGTGATTTCAGAGTTCGAAGAGAAAAGTTATAGCACCGGGAACGGGGTTGATTTCTGGATTTCGAATTTCTGGCCAGGACGGAAGTCGGGGCTGACGTTGCACTTTCCAAATGCGCCTCGCCACGTCAATCTCAAGTCCCCGAATTTTTTTGTTTTGTTTTTGCAAATCCCATAGAAAGGAAGAAGTGCAACACGTTTTCTTTTTCTTTTTTCTTTTTTCTTTTTCTTTTGGTTTCTTTTTTTTTTTTATGTTAAATTTTAAAAATATATATATAATAGAGTCATTCTTTATATATATATATATATATATATATATATATATATATATATATATATATATATATATATATTAGTTTTCTACAATTGCGAGTCGAAAAAACTCTGAATCCTTTAGACATTATTTAATGTAGTAATATGATTATTTTAAACACATTAATTGATTTTACTCCAATAGCACTACTACATATACAATAATTTTAATAATATATTAGATAATGTATTCTAGTATACACTAATATACACTAAAATGCGATTGACATTTTAAAGAAAAAAACAAAAAATTGAGTTATATCCACGGTTCCTTTCCTTTTTAATTTTCTACTTTACTTCTTATATTATTTTATTAACTAACCCTTATTTAATTCCTTATTAAATTGATGTGATTTTCTATATATATTATTTATATGATACTAACTTTCCTAATCCAAATAAAATTCCTAATTAATTCTAATACCAATCCCATATCTAATTAACTTATTCATCTACGTGATTTACAACTGCACCCCTGATTATGATACGCGAGTGAAACGCCCCTCAACAAAACGTTAATCAAATATAGCACATAATATGTGATGAAAAAATAAATTGTTCAAAATCACATATCGAGCAAAATAAATTCAAGTCAATGTAACAAGTCGTGAAAAAAAATTAATTACACATAATTAACACGTAAGGGAAAACTTACGGGTATCACAAGTGCTTTTCATACAGGCATAGGGGAAGGTCTGGCATACACCTGGTGCATGGGACATGGCCCACACCTCCTCTCACATATTTTGATGCAGGACCCACCTGCAGGGTAGGCCCCTCCTCAATTCAGGTTATACAGTCCCATTGGGACCTGTCCACCCCATATTTTTCCGAGGCACAAAGTCTAGCTTGTCACGGAACATTCTCCAAATTGTTTATTTATTTTATTATTTTTTTAGTAGAGGGTGGAGAAATTACAGGAGGTGCCTACTAGTCTTGATGTCAAATTCTCAAGAGAGAGTACACTGTCATTAAAACATGTTCCCATTGACTCCAAATTAACTACTTAGGAGAATAAATTCTAACCCTGATAACCCTAACAAACCCTAATAACACTAACAACCCCTACTAACCCTAAAACCCTTTCATACCCTAGATTTGTATTTTCCTAATACATACAAAAAATTGACTTTAGGAAAGATATATAATTGTTTATCATATCCTTTAAGGGGAACCAAATGAGAAAATGCTAAAGACAAACACAAACCACTTTTAAAATTCAATAAGTAAATACAAACTACGTTCCCTAATGAACCGTTCCTAGTGGTAATATATTCTAAAAATTGAAGGGGGCATCATCATCTATTCACCTAAAACCTAAACCCTAAATTCACCCCTCAATTGTAGTTATCCATACAAAGTGAGCCTTGTCTTCTTTTAGTCCCCATGACCTGTAATGTGTGCCCTCCATGTAATAGTTATAACATTGATGAAAATAAGGTGGTTTTATTAGTTTTAGTATAAAAAACCCTAACAAACCCTATTAACCATAAAAAACTTTTAAACCTCTATTAACCCTAACAAACAATATTAACACTAACAACCCCTACTAACCCTAACAAACCCTAATAACACTATTGTACCCTAAAACCCTTTCATACCCCTAAAATCCCATTAACCCTAACAACCCCTAATCAACCCAAAACAATTGCAAAATTGTTATAACAAAACAAGAAATTAGACTGAATATCTGTGTGATATAGACTTAGACTACATGCACGTGCAAAATCCTAAGAAAACCTAAAAAAAATAGTGGAGCCCACAGGTGTAAAAATTTACACGTGGCAAATATCTATTATGTGTCCCGAACATTTATTTTATTATGTGTTTAATCTTTTTTTTCAAAACATTGGGTGTTTCTTTTTTAATACGTCAAATGGAGAAAAGTGTTTTTTATAGCAAACAAATTTTACTTGGATTAACAAAAATAAGCTTTAATTTGCATTTTTTTGTGATCTTTATAAGTGTATTTTGCAGAGCCATCTGGAACAATTTTGAAGCCATGTACTAGTTATTAGATTTAGGCCCCTAATTATTATTATTTTTTAAATAAAATATTGTTCTAGACGACTCTGCAAATACTATTGCTGGGGATGAATTAGGGTTTAGGGTTTAGCAAAGTAGGTCCCGTCACAACTCATATGAGAGGGCTGTGATTTTGAACCATTTATTTTTTCACGACTTGTTACATTGACTTGAATTTATTTTGCTCGATATGTTATTTTGAACCATTTATTTTAATTCCAAGGATTACATCACCTAAACCATTTATTTTTTTCACGACTTGTTACATTGACTTGAATTTATTTTGCTCGATATATGATTTTGAACAATTTATTTTTTCATCACATATTACGTGCTATATTTGATTAACGTTTTGTTGAGGGGCGTTTCACTTGCGTATCGTAATCGGGGGTGTAGTTGTAAATCACGTAGATTAATAAGTTAATTAGATGTGGGATTGGTATTAGAATTAATTAGGAATTTTATTTGGATTAGGAAAGTTAGTATAATATAAATAATATATATATAGAAAATCACATCAATTTAATAAGGAATTAAACAGGGGTTAGTTAATAAAATAATATAATAAATAAAGTAGAAAATTAAAAAGGAGAGGAACCGTGGATGTGACTCAATTTTTTGTTTTTTTCTTTAAAATGTCAATCTCATTTTAGTGTATATTAGTGTATACTAGAATACATTATCTAACATATTATTAAAATTATTGTATATGAAGTAGTGCTATTGGAGTAAAATCAATTAATGTGTTTAAAATAATCATATTACTACATTAAATAATGTCTAAAGGGTTCAGAGTTTTTTCGACTCGCAATTGTAGAAAACTAATATATATATATATATATATATATATATATATATAAAGAATGACTCTATTATATAATTGTTTTAAATTTAACATAAAAAAAAAAAAAAAAAAGAAAAAGAAAACGTGTTGCACTTCTTCCTTTCTATGGGATTTGCAAAAGCAAAAAAAAATTCGGGGACTTGAGGACGGAAGGGCCGTCCTCACCTCAGGACGGAAGTGGGGACTGACGTGCCTAGGCGCGTCTGGGAAGTGCCACGTCAGCCCAAGACTTCCGTCCTTGCCAGAAATGTTACTCCCACTTTTTTGCATGCCATGTCATTACCATTATAGAAAATCTGGGTCATGCCAATGCAATCCTCAATATAAGACTCTTTAGACAATTTTAGAAAATTAAAGAACTTGTCAATTTCACCAAAAGTTTCAATATTACCACTCTCTCAATATAGCATAAGAAAAGAAAAGAAAAAATAGGGATGGCAGAGGTGGCAAATAAAAGAAATGTCGAGGGTATAATTGGAATAAATTGTTGACAACTAATAAATAACCTTAAACGACAATTCATTTGGATACATATAAATCTCCTAAACGACAATTAAATGGAAATGGCGGGAGTATTAATGTGGAAAGTGATAAAGAGACACAATGATTTACGTCGTTCGGTTATTCTTTCCTACATCCACTGGGTAAGACGAGCTCATACTCTCATTACAATGGAGAAGCAAGAATACAAGGGATATTCCTCCAACCCATTAACTATCCCTCGCCTTATTACTACAAACAATATATATATATATATATATATATATATATATATATATATATATATAAGACACATATATAGGAGTAGTAAACCTTTAGCAAAAAAGGACTAGGAGTTCACATAATTAGTAATTCAACTAATTACAAATTTTTAACCTAATTAGTATCAAATTAATAATGCACCTAATTAGTAATTTACCTAATTACTAATTCTTAACCTAATTAATATATAATTAGTAATCTAATGAATATGGGCCAAAACCCACCAATCTCCACCTTGGTACATATTCACTCAATCTCCAACTAGTACGCTCCACGTCCCATATGCTCCACGTCTCACATGCCCCTACGCACAAGTACAGTACTCTGCACTTGAACATTCAAATCAGTACGTAGAATTAAGGGGAATTGACTAAGTTATGTTTAGTCAACTTTGATCAACGGTCAAACACGACAACACAAATAAAGGAAGAAACGGTTCAACAGTCCAAGTCCCCCAAACCCACTCTGGTTTAGGACACTCGATGCACCTTTGGCTCCATACACCCGAAACATACCAGATCAATCATCCACCCTTCTAGATTTAATCATTTTGTTTTGCTTGACTTGTACACTAACAACAGAAGATTTGTATCTCTGTCAAGAACACCTCTTCTTTGTCAAACCTCTGTCGGCAAGTGCGCTCCACCCCCAATGGACATCTCTTCCATCTTCAGTTGATCTCTCTTCCATATTTGGAGGACATACATAAAAATATTTCCACCTATGTTAACGATTTTTGGTGACGATGGCTAGAACTGCACAGAACTCTGAAGTTGGCAATTGGTCGATCTTTCACTGGAGAGAAACGTCAAATTATGGTGTAGCAGCATTGCGTTTCAATCTTGGCTTAACCAATCGAAATATTTCGCTTTCAATTATATCCAACACTCTCCTCTAATCTCTGCAGAAATCGATGAACCAAAACAACTCATCTTCTGTTCTGAACCTCGCTCTGATACCAGTTGTTAGGAAATAATTCCCCTCGATTCTAGCCCACAAGAAAATATCAATGTGGAAAGGCGATAAAGGGACACAATGATTTATGTGGTTCAGTGAACTGACCTACATCCACGGGTAAGGCGAGCCCATATTCTCATTATAATGGAAAAAAAGAAGACAATGGAGATTCCTCCAATCCATTAACTCTCCACCGCCTTACTACTCCAAACAATATAGAAGACGGATATATATAGTAAACCTTTAGCTAAAATGATTAGAAGTTCACATAATTAGTAATTCACTGAATATGGGTCAAAAACCCCCAAACAATCTCCACCATGTCACGTATTCATCCAATCTCCAACTAGTACACTCTGCGCCTCGAATGGTCCACGTCTCATATGCCCCTACGCACAAATTCAGTTCTCTGCACTTGAACCTTCAAATCAGCACGTTGGATGAAGGGGAATTGACTAATCTAGGTTTAGGCAATTTTGATTAATGGTCAAACACGGCAACACCAATAACGGAACAAACTGCTCAATGTTCAAAGTCCACCCAACCCACTCTGGTTTAGGACACTCGATGCACATCTGGGTCTATGAAACCAAAACATACCAGATCAATCTTCCACCCTTCAAATTCAACCGTCTAGATTTAATAATTTTTCAATTTGCTTGACTTGTACACCAACCACATCATATTTTTATCTCTTTAGCAACACCTCTTCTCTGCCAAACCTCTTTCGGCAAGTGCGCTCCACCCCCAATGGATCTCTCTTCCATCTCTGACGTATCTTTACCATCTATGACGGATCTATACCATCTTTGGAGGACATACATAAAAATCTTTTCACACGTGTTAACAGTTTCTGGTGACGATGGCTAGAATTACATAAAAATCTGAGTTGACAATTGGTCGGTCTTTTCACTGGAGAGTAACGCCAAATTTTGGTGTAGCAACGCTGCGTTCCCATCTTGTCTTAACCAATCGAAATATTCTGCTTTCGATTATATCCAACACTCTCCTCCAATCTCTGGCGAAACCGATGAACCAAAACAACTCCTCTTCTATTCTGAACCTCACTTTGATACCAGTTGTTATGAAATTAATCATCTTCCAATTCTTAACCCGCAAGCAAATATCAATTTGGAAAGCGATGAAGGGACACAATGATTTAAGTGGTTCGGTCAATCTGACCTACATCCACTGGTAAGATGAGCGCATACTCTCATTACAATGGAGAAGCAAGAATACAAGGGAGATTCCTCCAATCCATTAACTCTCCCTTGCCTTACTACTCCAAACAATATATAAGTGCACATATATAGGAGTAGTAAACCTTTAACTAAAAGGACTAGAAGTTCACATAATTAGTAATTCCACTAATTACTAATTCTTAACATATTTAGTATCAAATTAAGAGTGCACATAATTAGTAATTTACCTAATTACTAATTCTTAACCTAATTAATATCTAAAAGTATTAATTCTTCCTTATATATTTATAAATATTTATTTATTACGTCATTCGATTCAAACCCGATCCGACCCTGGTCGAACCAGTAACCCCTGAACCGTTAGAAAATCCGAGTTGATGTTCGATCCAATTTTTAAAACATAGTATAAGAGTCTTTTACCCTAAAAGCTACATTGAAGCTCCTCGGTCGATTAGACAATGGAGTTTTTCCAGGTATTTGTATTTGTACACAATTCTCTCAATCTCTAATATATAATTTCCAGTTGGGCCTCACATAGACAATTTACTTTTTCAAACCTCAAAAGAAAAAACTAATCTAGATGCATAAGCTTGCTTGAACGCAAACCTACAGCCGCACAACGCTGTTGATTTTTACTCGCACCAGGCAGGGGTTGAATATTATGCAGAGAAACTGGTGAATTGATTTGAGGATTGTGGGCAATAGGTGCAAATGCATTTAAGGCATTTAACGGTTACATAGACTTTTTCCCTTTTGAGGGAGTTATTACTTAGAATTTTATTTATTATTTTTGTTTTAGGGGAGTTGGATTGACATTTGTGCAAAGCTGATGCTAAAATTAATCGGATTCTGCCATGAAAGTAGTGGTGGAGACTCTTCTTACTGCTGGTAAATTGATAAGAGACTAATCAAGCTGAAAAAATGTGAGGTAGCAGACATATAACTATCTGAATAAGTTTAAAAGACATATTATTTTCTTTCAATTTCTAAAAATATGATTGACTATGAAGCTAGCAGACATAACACTACCCGAATAAGCTTGATTAAACATAGCAAAATTTCATAAAAGAAATTCCTGAAAATTTAAATGAAGATTCAGAGGCAGAAAAGAAGAAAAACAAACAATACAAGCGGGTGTATAACTTTTTTCTTTGCCTATTGAGGATTTCTGCTGACTATTTGAAAATGCTACGACATCTTGACCTAAGTTTACTACAACAAATGCAAAGAATTGAGTTGATAAAAAAATGAGAATATTATGAAATTTCAGATTCTGATCAGGGCATTATTTGCAAAACATAACAATGGTTTTCATCCTCTTTTGCAAAACAAAACAAAACATAACATTATTTGCAAAAGCTACTAAAGAGGACCAAATAACCTACAACCAAGTTGAAATACCCGTAGGGCATTTGCAATACCTAAAAGGGAGAACCTTAGAGGGGGTGAATAAGGTTCTCAAATAATTTAAACTTTTCTACCACAATCTTTTCGTAAGTTATCACCATAACCAAAATTATGTTCATTAAGAATGTAATGTGAATTAAATGATTAACACTTAGATGACTTATGTGTGTAAATGCAACACATAGGAACGGCAGACAATGAATATGATCAAGTATAGTCTAGGTCAAAATTACTATATGTGATGCTTGTAAGAACAATTACACAAGTAATGAAGACTAGCATCTAACAATAGATCTATAAAACAATAAAAATCTCTCAATGCAAGTCCTATGCCCAAGCCAAGGGAAGATATAACAAGCAATTGGTCTAACTCCATATAATCAACTAAAGCTCATACAATCAACTTCATGTGAATATAAGCACAAGTATAAAGTATGAACTTGAAAGTGAAGATATATAGTTAGAAGATCAAACACAAGAATGTAGAGTGGTTCGATCACAAAGATCTATGTCCACTACCTTGGGACACACCCAAGGATTTTGGCAACTTTTCACTAGCTTGTCTTGAGAGATTGCAAGCAATGACAAGCCAACTATTGGTCTTTAACACACTCATGTAACCTTCCACTCTTGAGAACTCTTTCTCTAATCTAGTCTACTAAGTGAGGAGGTTTTACGAACACATCAACTCTACTTCTATTTCGGGTTCACCATTCACTCAAGTTCCTACGATTACAAGAAATATCCACTCCAACTCATTGGAGTTCCAAAACCATCACTCTCACAAACAAGCCTTGTCACTCAACCCTTTACAATAAAAGATAATCTCAACACATGAGATTTTACATTTAAGCTCAAGAAAGAAAAACCCCTCTAAGGATTGGATATTACAATTGAAGCTCTAATTCGTATTTGAGAATGAAAGAATAAGTAGATGAAGCTCTTTCTCAAATAGAAATGTTTTGATGAATGATTGGAAGAATTTATCTTATGAAAGTGTTTGATTTGCTTGTCTAAAACTTGTATACTAATGCATGCCCCTCTTGAACAAAAAACAAATTTCAGTCTTAAAGGTTTTATATAGGGTCCAAAAATTGTAAGGAATAGAGTTACAACGGCTATATTTTTTGCCTTTGGCGGAGAGCTTAGGTCAACCGTACTAGAGAGTAGGTCGTCCGAAGTGGTTCCGAAGTTAAGTTCAAAGGCTTCTGTCTTGATCTCGGTCGACCGTGATAAGTGGTTTGGTCGAACGAAGCAACTTCAGGTCAACCGACCTAAAGTATGGTCTTCCGAGATTTTATAGTTGTTGGAGTCTTGTAACATTCAAAAGTGACAAAGTACAAAAGACACTCCGGTTGACCAGACAACACATGTCGGTCGACCAGACTTCATCCAGTCTTCCGAGGTCTAGGACCAGGTCCGGTAGACTTCAGTCCATAAGTGGTTTTTCCACTTGGTCAACTTTCTAATGTTCTCAAACTCATGCCTAAGTATTTTTGAAAGATATTTAAAACATTTTAAAGATCTTAGGCATTAACCAATACTTATAAGATGTTTTACAAAACCTTTAAAAGATTAAATCAAAGTATGGAATACAGTTTTGAAAACATGTAAGAGTATGAGCTTAATCATACTATAAACTAACATTCATCAAATAAGATTAGTCACAAGAGATATACCTATAAGAATCTTGACTAATCTTCTTCTGGGTCTTCAAGATGAGTTCCTCTTTGAGCTTGGACTTCAGATCTTTGATCAACCTCTTCTTGTGATGAAGTCCTTTGTAGTCTTGTCAAGTTGTAGCATCTTGGACTTCAACACTTGTTGATCTTCCTTTGATTTTGCAATATCTTCCATTAGCATTGCGGATGATCTTTTGGCTTGTGCTATGGAGAATTGCAAAATGTAGATTCTTCTTGTTTTTAGAATGATCTTTGAAATCCACAAGAATATCTTCCTTTGATTTTGCAATATCTTCCAATGGAATTGTAGATGACCTTCAAGCTTGTGCCATTGGAGAATTGCAAAATGTACCTTCTTCTTGTTGTAGAATGATCTTTGATGTCCACAAAAAACTACCTTTCAATGTATGTGTGAGTCTATAATGTCCTATCAATGAAGCACAAGCTGATACAAACATTAGAATTTCTTAATGGCTAGTTATCATCAAAACAAGACGGATCACATTAGCTCTTAGGGCTTACAATCTCCCCAATTTTTATGATGACAATACATTGATGTAAATAGGAATAAATTAACAAAATGATAAGGCAATTAATAACAAAATATCAAAGCATGAGATAAGGATGCATATGATCATGGCAAGTAGATGTTTTGAAAAAACATTCTACTCCATCTATTGTAAAGAATCCCTTACCTCTCCCATTTTGCAAAGTTCTTAGCTTTCTCCTTTTGTAAAATTACTTTTCTTGGCACATTTGCAAATCTAATCTTTCTCCCCCTTTTTTGTCAAAATAAAAATGGTTCATCAGAGGGCCAATAAGAAAATCATTTTCTTCTCCTTTTTTTTTATAAAAAAAAATAGAAATACAAAGGATCAAAAAGTGAGAAACTTTAAGGAGGGAAAGAATGGAGAAGCTTGTTGGTCAATAGTAAAGAGTTAAGCAAAACTAAAGACCAAAAGAAAGAAATCTTTAAGCTATGTAAGCACATCATTTGTAAAAGGCTATTTAAATGAAAATATGAGTAGCCAATAAATGATGCTTATCTAAAGATGAATGCAAGCTTTAAAAATGACTTTTAAAAAGGTTTTAAGCTCGGTTGATTTTAAAATAAGAAGAGCACATAATGACACATAAAATCAAAGATGGTCTTATGGCTCAAAAATGAATATACAACTCAAGCTAAAACAAGAGGAGATGAGGGAATAAAACCTTGAAAGCACAATCTCACCTTTTATCAAAATCAATGTTTGCTATACCAAGATGAAAACAAGTTATAAAGCTTAGCTAACAATGATAAAATGGATGTGATACCAGGAATATATAAACGTATGAAAGGCATATGTATCACAAACCAAGAACAAAACAAAAGAGGAAGTGTAGAGTTAACACTTTGGGGATCATTCCTCTTTGAGACAATGGTTAGCCAAACAAGTATAACAACTAAGGCATTGAGCTAATCAAATGAGATCAAAAGATATAAGAGAGAAAAAGCACATGATCTCAAATGATAAGGTAGGTAGTACAAAAGAAAAACAAGAAGGAACATACTACTCCCATAAAATGTTCACAAGTTGGCTTAAAAGATATAAAAATTTGAAAACAAAGCCAACTTATGATGTGATGATGCATATGATATGACAAGTTTAGGCATACATCACATACTTAGGGGGTGTAAGAAGGACAACATATAAAAGCTCCCCCTAAAACATTGCCCAGGTATGTAAAAGCAAAAACTAAAAAGATATAAGGCATAGAATGTTCAGTATTGTAGAAACAGGGCATGTTCGGTCGACTGTAGCCTTATATCCGGTCGGCCGGAAACCTGGCAGAGAGCAACAGAGAGTCTTCCATCTTCATTGTTCATATTTGGATGCTTTCCATAGTTGTTGGTGAAATGAGATTTCTCGTTTTCTATGTGTTTGGTTAATGCATTGGCTCTGCTTCCAACATTGTTGCTACTTCTCTCGTATCCTTATTGAAGAGAGACACACATAAACTTCATATCTTCCTTCTTCATTGTCTCCTCTAGTCACCATCAATGGCGAGTGGATGAGAGTAGTTGTTGGTGAAGATAGATTTCTCGTTTTCTTTGTGTGTGCATGTCTTTGCTTTTAACATCGTTGCTTTTTATCTTGTGTCCTGAAAAGACATGAAGTACAAAGCATATGCAAGTAACAAGTACTTATGTATCACCTAAAGGGAGGATAAGAGACTAAAAATAGTATAAAAAAACAAGTCTCTTCCTCAAGTAGTTTGTTAAGAATATAGTTCAAAGTGAATTCAAATCAAACTACAAAGGTGATGTTTAAAGGAAGATAAAGCAAAGTAAACATATAAACACATAAGTTTGAAAGGGAAGTTATGAATCAATTAAAGTGAGCACAAACTTCCCAAAGATGGACAACCAAAAGAGAAGGGGGTTTTGGAAATATTAAAAACAAGCCATCAAAACTAGTGATGTTTGAAATTTTTTAATATCAAAATCATATCACTAGAGAAGGAGGATAGGTTAGAAAACATTTAAAAGCACATCCTTCATTTAAAGCATGATAGAATGTGAAAGAAATTCCAAGGAAACATGACAACCAAGATTTTAATAAGTACACTTGTCACGGGGTACTTCTCCTATGAAATTAGTCACCAAGCACAAACTATCAACAAACTAATCAAATTCTAAGAGTTATAATATCAAAGAAGTTTCAAGGAAACATGACAACCAAGATAATATAAGGCACGTTTGTCATGTATTAGATCCATGTAAACATACTTATCAAATTATACTCTATCAAAAAAAGGCTTAAAGAACATATAGCTCAAAGATTTCTCCATCATCTCTAAGTATCCATATAAAAGGCACATATAAAGATAAGTCTTTGAACAAGTGCATAAGAGGGGTTTTAAAGAAAAAAAAATAAGAAAGCTCCTCCTTACGATGTGCCGATTTTGTTTTAGATGTTTTGAAAAGTCTTGGAAGGTTTCAAGATGTGAAGAAGTAGTCCAACTTCCAAAAAATTGAAAATAAAAGCATAAAAGCGAAAAGCTTAGAAAAATACCATTTTAAAGTTGAAGCAGAGCACTTCGGTCGATCGGATGTGAATCTCGGTAGACTCCATGCCCTTCGGTCGACCGGAATCATGGGTGGTTGACCGGGGTTATGGCTGACAGGTATTTTCTGGTTTTTGAAATTTGACCAAAAAGCCTTTAAACGATTTTAAATCACTTCCAAAACATCATGAGCAACTTTTAATAGATAAAAGCGAGTTGGAACCTCATAAAAACATCAAAGTGCTCAAAATCACACCTTAGGATCTTTGAAGATGAAAACAATGAAAAACAACTAAGGTGCTCAAATATTTAGGCCCTTTTAAAACTGGCCAAATTGTTTTAAAACAATGTAAAGCATATAAAAATAAAGTTGTTGGCTCATATCATTGTCTAAGAACAACTTTAACAAAAGAGTATGATAATCATTAAGATTATGCCACAAAAGACTAAAATCAAGTCATACCTCTCAACAAAGGTGGCTCAATGAGGCACACCATCTTTAGAATGAGCAAATCAACCACATGACATAAGATATAATCCAAAGCAAGGTTGTTTGCATTCATAAGTATAAAATTTAGAACAATAGGATATAGACATCTGGTTAAGATAACTCTTAGAAAGCATAAGATTGCCATACATCCATGAAAGTAAGGTTTTCCAAAACACTTTTAGCAACTATAAAAGGATGAAAGCTTTTAAAGACAAGTTTCTATAAAGAGGAAAATTTTTTTTTAAAAAAAGATCAACCACCGCCGAGGATCCCGTTTGCTCTAGAATTCTCTCTAGGGTGAACCTTCTTTCTTTTCCATGGGAATTGTTTCTTCTGTTCATCTCCAGAACTTTTAGGGATCTGATTCCTTACTTTTTCTTACCTTTTGGTGGTAAGTTGTGTTGCTTTTCTTTGTAATTTTCTTGTGTATGCCTGACTTTTGTTTGTTTATTAGTAACTTCTTTTGCCTGTGTGTTAGTCTTTTGGTCATTCTCCATTAAGGTTAGGTGTCCTGTTCTAGTTTTCTTCTTTGTTTTTTTTTCTGTTTCATGTACCTTTGGTCTTCTGTGGACCTTTGTGTCCCTGGTTGATCTTTGTCATGTTAGACCCTGGTAAAGTCAGTACCCCTCATAAAGGTGTTCTGGATCTTAAAGCTAATGATTTGAGGGGTAAAAAGGGTAATAAATTCATCTTGGCTGCTAAGTTAATATCCAACAAACGCATTAATGCGAGAGCTGTGAAAAGTGTACTTGATATGGCATGGAACCTGGGAGAGAAGTTACATCTGACCTGCATTGAAGATAATTTATTCAAATGCCCTTTTGCTTGTTTGAAAGATAGAGATAGAGTCTTGAATAATGCTCATTGGACTGTCAGAGAAGCTCATATGATTTTAAAACTCTGGGACCCGAATCTGAGGATGGAAGACTTGGACTTCTCAAATACTCAGTTTTGGGTGCAGATCCATGGACTGCCCCTAATAGATTAAATGTTGGAAATGCTTGCACGATAGGAAACTTTATTGAAAAATTCTGTTACATGGATAACAGTGTCAATGGAAAATGGAAAAACTTCATGAGAATCAGGGTTGAGTTAAAAGTGGAAAGTCCTCTTCCAACTGGTTATTTGTTTAAAGAAACCAGGGAGAATTAATTTGTATCTCTTTTAAATATGAAAGAATTGGAGATTTTTTTTATGAATGCGGAAGACTTGGACATACTTCAAATGGGTGTGGGATAAGTAAACAGGAGATTTCTAACCCCCCTTGACCCGAGAGTAGCATTTGGCAAGTGGATGGTGGGTATCGGAAATTATCCGAGAGCCCAATATCTTTGGAGCCCACTGAATATTCTATCAAGGTGTCAAATCCTTTGGAGCCCATTGAATATGCTGGCCTTGTTCTAAATGACCCACAACCCATCATGCTGGATAAAATAACTGGGCCAATACCTATTCTATTAACTCCAGTTCTAAACCCACAAACCTCTTCCCAGGAAAATCAGCCCAGCCCATTTAAATACCATTCCCAAACTAAAATACATGCATAAAGATTCCTGGCCTAACCCATAATGCTTCTGGGAATAAAAGAGATCCCCCTACCCAAGATAAACCGAACAAAAAAAATAAATAGAGGCGGTTTTTCAAGAAAGAACCCCAACCCGATATCTCTGTCCAACCTAGACCTCAACCAGACCATCCCCTTCATGGTTTTAGGAAATAAATACCTATAAATTTCCCCAATTCGGAAGAAGATATGATGATTGAAGAAGATCTTGTCACAAGTGTACAAATAAGAAGATTCATTCGACTGAAAAGAAAAATGCTCCGAAAAAATATGAAAAGACTGAAATGGTAAGTAATCAGAATGTGTGTGAAATCTCGGAGATTTTCGAGAATGGAGATGTTCATCAAAAGGAAGGAAATGTGTGTTATGTCCAATTCCCCATAGAGGACAGCAGTGAAAGGGCCGAAAATCATACTGATCAGAAGGCAAATATGGAAGGAGAACATTTTGAGGTTTGCTCTCGAATTTATCATCCATGTATAAATTCAAGTGTTGATGTTTGTAATATTGATTCGGCTGAGGAGGATAGCCTAAGCACGCCCCCAAAGAGGTCATGAGAGTGTTTGCGTGGAACTGCCAGGGACTTGCGGGTTCTAAGGCTGTGTAAGGTTTCGTCATTTCTCATAATCCCTCGATTTTGTTTTTGTCTGATTTGAGGATTTCTTCAAAGGATAGGATCACTGATACTCTGCACTCTGTTTGTTTTGATATGCTTCATTTTGTACCTTCAGTAGGCTATTCTGGAGGTTTAGTACTTTGTTGGAAGCATAATATTACCCTCAATATTGATGGTTCGGATACTCATTTTATCAGTTGTAAAATGATATTGAGAAGCTTCGGAGTCTTCCCCATACTGTGAGGAATGTTGCAAGGGAAAAGGATACTGAGAATGAGCTGGATGAAGTTCTCAAGAGGGAACAACTTCTTTGGTGGAACAAGGCCAAAACATTGTGGCTGGAAGAAGGCGAGGTCAATACACATTTTTTTCACCTAACTACCATCATCCATAGAAGACATAATACCATTGATTTTCTCATGTCCCCTACTGATATTTGGTTGTCTGATAGAGATGATATTGGTGAGTGTTTTCTGCATTCCTTTAAAATATTGTTTGAGTCTTCTAATCCTTTTTTTCCTGATGACTTGCAGGAATTGATTAAGCCTACTATTGATGAGGATTCTAATAGTCAGTTATGCATGATTCCTACCTGTGATGATATCAAGAAGATTGTTTTTTCCATGAATCAGGTAAGAGCCTTGGCACGATGGGATGACTCCTTTATTTCTTCAAAAATTATTAGAATATTATGGGAAAGTCTGTGGTGGATGATGTTCAACACTTCTTCGATAAGGGTAATATGCTAAAATCTTTGAATCATGCTTTTATTTCTCTTATTCCCAAGAATGATAATGCTTATAAGATTGATCATTATAGGCCTATTTCTTTCTGCAACATTGTTTATAAAATTATAACTAAAATCTTGGCGGATATAATTAGTGGTGTTCGTGATAAGATTATTTCTCCTTCACAAGCTGTTTTTACACCAGGAAGATTAATGTCTGACAACATCATTGTTTCCCATGAACTGATGCATCATATGAATGGTAAGAAAGGTAATCTTGGTCTGATGGCTCTCAAATTAGATATGTCTAAAACTTATGATAAAGTGGAATGGTCTTTACTTGTTACAATTATGAGGAATCATGGTTTCTGTGTTAGGTTTGTGAACCTTATTTATCAGTGTATTTCTACTTCTACTTTTACCATTCTGATTAATGGTTCTCCTCATGGTTTTTTTAACCTACCAGGGGCTTAGACAGAGGGATCCTATATCTTCTGCCCTTTTTACTTTTGTGTTTGATTTTTTGTCTAGGATGATTTATCATACTGAAATGGAGGGCAACATTCATGGTATTAAAGTTAGTAGAATAGCTCATAGCGTTTCTCACTTAATGTTTGCAGATGATCTGACTATCTTTTGTAGGGCAAATCTGGAAGGAGCAGATGAGGTGATGGAGTGTATTAATCTATTTTGCCAATGGTCATCAATTTTGAGATGTCTGTGGTCCATTATAGCAAGAATGTTAGCTCTCGAGTGAAAGAGGAAGTTAGTAACGTGCTTGGAATGAGGGAATGTGATCATAAGAGTAATTATTTGGGTAGCCCATTCTGCAAAGGGAAATCTAAGAAGGAAGCGTTCTACCCGGTAATCGAAAAGCAAAGGAGGAAAAGTTTCAAGTTGGAAGTTAAGTGCTTTATCCCAAGCAGGTAGAACCATTCTTATCAAAAATGTTGCTCAATCTCTCCCTATTTCATGTTATGCATAACTTTTTATTTCCTATTTCTTTATGCCGGAAGTTAGTGATGGGATTCGTGGGCAGAAACTCGTTCTAAACACCCATAAGTCCTCCCCCGAAGGATCCGCTCATACCATAGGAATCGAAAAAATCTAGATTGAAACTTACTTTTCGGGTTCAAGAATCTGATTCTTGAATGAAAGATGTTGTTTCTTGGATACGTTGCTGCCACCAATGGATTTCCCTTTGCAGAATGTCACTCTATCGGTATCCACGCGACGAAACGAACAGTGATTGCTATCTTTTCGTTTTTCTGAGTTTCGGGAATTAGAGAGAAAAGAGAGAGGCGGAATAGAAAATCTGATTTTCTAGGTCTTTTGGTATTTCGGCTGAAAATCATTAACCCCTATGGTTTGTGCCAAGAGAAGTTTATATAGGGAGTGAGAGGTTGTTTCAAGCACAACTCCCACGTTCTATCCACCTCTTTTGGCAGTGGGAGTCTATAACTCCCACGTCCTCTAGACTTCTGCTGGTAGTGGGAGTCTTTATCGGATAATAACTCCCACGTAATCCCAGCTATACCGAAAATGCCCCTTATCTCTAATTCGAATAATAACGCTTTATTATTCTCAGAAAAATAAATGTCAGATACAATGAACCTAGACACATTCTAGATTCATTGAATCTAGACATGAAGCTCGTTTGCTCGTCTATGCGTGTGACCCTGTAGGTTCATATCACAATGGCAATGAAACATACTTAGTAGTAGTAAGTGTTCATAAATCACAAGTGGTCCCTAGCATGACATTTGTGACTACCCAAAGTGAATGAATTTACGGTGGAACCTAATATCAATCCACTATTTAATCCCTTTGTCTCGTGATATCCTAATTAAGCATAAGGCATGGTAGTCGTCACCCTTATTAAGCTTAATTGTATTTATGCTCGATCTCTGAGTAAACTGTTCCAACAAATAGTATTTGATAACCACTTTATCAAATACATTTGAGCACGGCCATGCATTTAAACAGTTTTTCCCTATCGAGGGACCCATGGATATCTCTATCTAATAATAGAGAGGGACAAATTCCTTACAATGCCTCTCACATTCAAGCCATGATAGGACGCTACATCCGATCATCAGTCGTATTGATTACACTCTATTAAAAGTAACGTCCGACTGAGTCAAAACGTGGCTCCATTCATGCTAGAATCAATGGAGACATAAGGTCTAAGGATTCTAAAATAGTATTGAGGAAGTAATACTTATGACTAAGGACCATGAAGTATTACTTCTCTAACGGATCACGTCCGATACAATATATCCCAATATATTGCATCCATGATAGCATTTGTAATCATTACACATGATTAGTAAAACATAATCATCAATCAAACATCATACTAGTTTTATTTCATTGTAAAGAACATTACATGAAACTAGGGACAACTAGAATAGTAATTACATAAGTTAATGAGTTTTACTATCAAATCACGCATTTGATGTTCATAAGCAAAATTATCTATTCAATTACTTGCTCAAAAGATATAAAACGTCCAACATATGCTAATGGTCCAAGGGCACTACTAACAATCTCCCACTTGCCCTAGGTCCAATCATACATGATCCTCAATCCCATTGACCTAGTATGACTCTCATGTTTAGGCTGCGGGAGTGGCTTGTGAAGGGATTCAGGGGCGAAAACTCGTTCCAAACACCCACGGATCCTCCCCTGAAGGATCCGCTCATATGAAACAATTCGAAAACAGCAATAAAGAACTTACTTTTGCGGATTCAATAAGCTACTTCTTGAATGGAAGATCACGTTTCTTGGATTCTTTAGCTGTCACCAATGGAATTCCCTTTGCGGAATGTCCCTCTACCGGTATCCACGCGACGAAACGGGCAGTGATTGCTAGCTCTTCGTCTTTCTTAAGTTCGGGGATCAGAGAGAAAAGGGAGAAGCAAGAATAGAAAATGGTTTTCTGATTTTATGTAGTATTTCGGCTAAAAAAACATTCACCTTCTAGGTTTCGGCTAAGAGATGTTATATAGAGTGTGAGAGTTTGTTACTAGAACAACTCCCACCTCTACTCAACTTCTCTCGGCAGTGGGAGTCTCAGAATCCCACATTCCCTAGACTTTCGCTGGTAGTGGGAGTCCTTATTGGATAATAACTCCCACGTAATCCCAGGTATATGTAAAATACCGAAATTGCCCCTATCTCTAGTCCGAATAATAAACACTTTATTATTTTCAGAAAGACAAATGTCAGATACAATGAACCTAGACACATTCTAGATTCATTGAATCCGGACATGAAGCTCGTTAGCTCGTCTATTCGTGTGACCCTGTAGGTTCATATCACAATGGCAATGAAAACACACTTAGTAGTAGTGTGAGTTCATAAATCACAAGCGGTCCCTAGCAGAACATTGTGACTACCCAAAGTGAATGAATTTACAACGGAACCTAATGTCAATCCACTATTTAATCCCTTTGTCTCGCGATATCCTAATTAAGCAAAAGGCATGGTGGTCGTCACCCTTATTAAGCTTAATTGTATTTATGCTCGATCTCCAGGTAGACTGTTTGGACAAATAGCATTTGATAACCACTTTATCAAATACATTTGAGCACGGCTATGCATTTAAACAGTCTTTCCCTATCGAGGGGCCCATGGATATCTCTCTCTAATAATATAGAGGACAAATTCCTTACAATGTCTCTCACATTCAAGCTATGATAGGACACTACATCCGATCATCGATCGTATTGATTACTCGTTACAAGTAACGTCCCGATCGAGTCAAAACGTGGCTCCATTCATACTAGAATCGGTGAAGACATAAGGTCTAAGGATTCTAAAATAATATTGAGAAGTAATACTTATGACTTAAGAACATGAAGTATTACTTCTCGACGGATCACGTCCCAATACAATGTATCCCTATATATATTGCATCTATGATGTGATTTGTATCCATTACACATGATCAGTAAAACAAGATCATCAATCAACAATCATACTAGTTTTATTTCATAGTAATTAAGCATTACATAAAACTAGGGACTTCTAGAATAATAATTACATAAGCTAATGAGTTTTACTATCAAATCACACATTTGATAATCAAAAGCAAAATTAACTATTCAATTACATGCTCAAAAGATAATAAAACGCACAACATGTGCTAATGGTCCTAGGGCACTACTAACAGCTTGGTCAATGGATCGGCAATGTTTTCGTCTGTATGAACTTTGCAAATTTTAACGTCTCATCTATCAATGATCTCTCTAATCAGATGGAAACGCCTGAGAATGTGCTTGGATCGTTGGTGAGATCTAGGTTCCTTAGCTTGTGAAATGGCGCCAGTACTATCACAATAGAGGTCCACTGGGTTCACAATGCTAGGGACGACACCTAATTCATCAACAAATTTCCTGATCCAAACAGACTTCTTTAGCTGCTTGAGGCGACTAGATACTCAGCTACATTGTAGAGTAGGCCACGGTTTCCTGCTTTGAGCTCTTCCAGCTCAAAGCACCTCCATTCAAACAAAACACAAAACTAGATTGCGATCTAAAGTCATCTACGTCGGTCTGGAAGCTTGCGTCTGTGTAACCATTTACAACCAGTCTTCCTTCCTGGCCTCCGTAAACCAAGAACATATATTTAGTCCTTCTCAAGTACTTAAGAATGCTCTTGACTGCAGTCCAATGTAACTCTCCAGGTTCAGATTGATATCTACTAGTCATACTTAAAGCGAACAAGACATCCGGGTGAGTGCATATCATGGCATACATAATAGACCCAATGGCTTAAGCATATGGGATCTTAGTCATGCGCCCTCGGTCCTCCTTTGTGGAAGGTCCTTGAGTTCTGCTGAGTTTAATGCCATGTGACATGGGCAAGAATCCCTTTTTGGAGCTTGCAAACTGAACCGTTTCAGTACTTTGTCAATGTATCCACTCTGGCTTAGGCCAATCATTTTGTTAGATCTATCTCTATAGATTTTTATACCCAAAAATATATGTAGCCTCGCCTAAGTCTTTCATGGAAAAGCACTTCCCCAACCAAGCTTTTACGCTTTGGAATGTGGGGATGTCATTTCCAATCAGTAAGATGTCGTCCACATAAAGCACAAGGAACACTACTGCATTATTAGTTACTTTCTTATAAACATAAGACTCGTCTTCATTTTTGATGAAACCGAATTCTTTAATACGTTAATCACAGCAACGATTCCAGCTTCGAGATGCTTACTTCAATCCATAAATGGACCTTTGAAGCTTACACATTTTGCTAGGATTCGGTGGATCAACAAACCTCTCAGGTTGTGTCATATACTCATCCTCGAGAAGGTTTCCATTAAGAAACACGGTCTTAACGTCCATTTGCCATATCTCATAGTCATGATATGCGGCTATGGCAAGTAAAATCCTAATAGACTTTATCATAACGACAGGAGAAAAGGTTTCGTCATAGTCAATACCATGAACTTGTCTATAACCTTTAATTACTAGTCGAGATTTAAAAGTGTGTACATTACCATCCATGTCGGTTTTCTTTTTGAAACACCATTTGTTATCAATGACCTTACACCCTTCGGGTGGGTCAACGAAAGTCCATACTTGGTTATCGTACATGGATTGCATCTCAGACTTCATAGCTTCTAGCCACTTATCTGACTCAGAACTATGAATTGCCTCTTTGTAGGTAGTGGATTCATCTTGATCAATCAGTTCAATATGATGATCATCAATCACGAGAAATCCATATATCTCAGGATGTTGATGTACCGGACTTGACCTCCTTGGGCCTTGTGTCAAAAATTGAAGCTCAGTATCAGCACGTGAGCTTGCTTGAAGTTCTAAAGTTGGTTCAGATGTTGTTTGGGGATCTTGAATTTCCTCAAGATGGATCTTACTCCCACTATCCTCTTTGGACATAAATTCCCTTTCAACAAACACTTTGTTCTCTGATGGAAGATAGAAGTAATATCCTTTAGTTTCTTTAGGATATCCCACAAACAAACACTTGTCAGATTTAGGGGCGAGTTTATCAGATAACAAGCGTTTTACATACGCCTAGCATCCCCAAATTTTGAGAAATGACAAACTAGGTCGTTTCCCAGTCCATATCTCATATGGAGTTTTCGAACCGCTTTTAGAAGGAACTCTATTCAATATAAATGCAGTAGCTTTCTAGGCGTAGCCCCAAAAGGAAATCGAAGACTTGTTTGACTCATCATAGATCGAACCATATCCAGTAAGGTGCGATTCCTCCGTTCCGATACACCATTCCATTGTGGTGTGCCAGGAGGAGTTAATTGTGAAACAATTCCACAACCCCTAAGATGTTCGTTAAACTCTTGGTTAAGGTATTCGCCACCTCGATCTGATCGAAGTATCTTAATACTTTTACCAAGTTGATTTTGTACTTCATTTTGAAATTCTTTGAATCTTCCAAAAGATTTCGATTTATGTTTCATTAGATAGACGTAGCCGTATCTACTGAAATCATCTGTGAATGTGATGAAGTACTGAAACCCTCCTCTAGCACTTGTGTTTATTGGTCCACATACATCTGTATGTATGAGGCCCCAACAAATCAGAAGCTCTCTCACTTTGTCCAGTAAAGGGAGCTTTAGTCATTTTGCCTAACAAGCAAGAATTACATGTCTGATAAGACTCTAAGTCAAATGATGTCAAAATTCCATCTTGATGGAGTTTTGATATGCGTTTCTCATTTATGTGGCCCAGTGCCAAAAATAGGTTTGATTTAAGTCATTGGATTTAAACCTCTTAGTATTAATGTTATAGATGGACCTTTTAATGGATTCATTGAGGTTAAGAACATAAAGCCCATTCATCAAAGAGGCATCTCCATAGGAGATACGATCTTTATGAATGGTGCAAATTTTATTCAGAATATTTAATTCAAAACCTTCAATATCCAAACAAGAAACTGAAATAATATTCCTACTCAAAGTTGGAACGTAAAGACAATTATTCAGTTCTATAATAAGGCCACTTGGAAAAACTAAATTAAATGTCCCGGTAGCTACAGCAACATCTCTTGCTCCGTTCGCTAATCTCAGGTCCACTTCTCCTTTTGCCAGTGATCTACTCCTTTTGAACCCCTGTTCATTTGCACAAATGTG
This sequence comes from Vinca minor, assembly GCA_026122235.1. NCBI lineage: Eukaryota > Viridiplantae > Streptophyta > Magnoliopsida > Gentianales > Apocynaceae > Vinca > Vinca minor. The sequence continues at coordinate 640,306 of JAOCZM010000168.1, forward strand.
AGATCCACAACCGGTATCTAATACCCACAAAGTAGGAGCCGACATGTTAATTTCAATAACATAAACACTTGGAGAGACAGTCAAATTGGCCTTCATCTTTTTCTTCTCTTCCAAATAGGGCTTGCAGTTCCGTTTCCAATGACCTGGTTCATTGCAATGGAAGCAAACTCCTTCCTTTGGTGCCTTGGCCTTGGGTTTGGGCTTGTTATTGCCTTTGCCCTTCTTGGCAATGGGCTTTCCCTTTCCTTTCTTCTTGAAATTCCCTTTTTGAACCATTAAGACTTCAGGGGTCTTCTTAATGTTCAGTTCAGCCTGCTTGACCATCCCGTGTATCTCATGTATGGACTTCTCCATGCCATGCATGTTGAAGTTCATGACAAACTGGTCATACTCCGGTGGGAGTGAGCCCAAGATCATATCTGTGGCCATGTCAGGACCTACGGGAGCCCCGAGTTTCTCAAGTTGGTCAAGATAACCCTTCATCTTAAGAACATGTGCACTTACAGAGGTGCCAGTGGCCATCTTGCAACTATTCAACGCCTTAGTGGTGAGGAATCTTTCATGACGGGCTTGCTCTTGGAACATTTCTTTGAGCTGGCCCATCATCTAGAAAGCCTCAACCCCTTCAAACTGTTTTTGAAGATCAGTGCTCATTGTGACTAACATGAGACAAGTCACATCGTTAGAGTCATCAGAGTACTTCTTCCAAGTATCTCTCTCAGCTCTGTGGGCGTTGTTTGCAGGCTGTTTAGGAATAGTCGTATCAAGAACGTATAGCTTTCTTTCCTGATTAAGGACAATCCTTAAGTTGCGGGCCCAATCAAGGAAATTGGTCCCACTTAGTTTTTCCTTCTCAAGGACGGATCGCAATGAATTGTGTGATGTATTGGTTGCCATTATCTACATTAAATTATTTGCAAAGTTATTAGATTTTTGAGCAAAAAACCTTTCCACAATTTCTACACTTGATAAATGGTGGAAAATAACATTTTACGATAGTTATAAGTTAGCTTTGGCTTATCCCCATAATTAAAGTAAAATCAACCTATGGGAATGACATCTATATGTCCCGGCTATTTCCCATTCTATGCCCTAGGCCCAAAACTATTTTGATAGTCTAGTTAAGTCGAACCATGTCTAAGCATATGGAAATCACTATTTTCCCATCTCCCCTTGCCTAGATAACCACTTATCTATTGCTTTGGCAAGCAGACAAAATGATGATCCAAGCTGAAAGAGTGTTTAGGATATGGTAGGCATTTTAAGACTTAATTAAAACGATTTAATATGACGTATAAAAAAAACAAGCCCCATAAGACATAAAATAAGCATCTCATGCAATATATAAAGCATAAAAGTAAACGTGAGATAGCATGACCTAATCCTATGATGACTTCCACGAGCCTTGTGGGAGCCAAGGGTTAATCTAAGTCAATATCCATCTCATGGATAAAGTCTTCGATCCAGCGTCCTCCAGTCTTGTTACATAATTGCATGGGCATACCCAGCCTTCAATGTAAAGCAGTAAAACTAGTCTAAGAAAGCAATTACAATTTTACATCATAGGAAAAACGACTCATAAGCCCCTTTGTCCTCATGTTGCTTCTGAAGCTCAGAGTTCATGGTGACAAGCATGAGGCTAGACACATCTAAAGAATCACTACAATGCTTCTGATAAGAACTCCTTTCAGCGGTCGAAGCGCGAGCCTCTGGTGTATCTGGAATAGGCTGTTCTAGAACATACAGCTTTCTTTCATGCTTGAGAACGATTCTCAAGTTCCTGAACCAGTTGAGGAAGTTAACTCCCTCTAATTTGTTCTTCTCAAGGACAGAACGCAGTGATAGTGTTTGGTTTGAATTTGCCATTTTTCTCACCCGGATAGACACGTATGTATAGCTTTGGCATGTCCCATACTAATGTCGATCTAGGCCTTGACGAGGGCCAAACTTAGGAAGGCACTAATTAATATTTAATTGAGGGGTTTTGTTTTTAACAATCTTACCAGAAAAGCATAAATAAAACAGTTTATGCTTATATACATATGCATCCAATACATAAAAAGTAAAAATGCAATAGTAATCGCCATATCCTATTCGGTTTTTTCAAGCCAATGGAAAAACTGTGAAGTCAATCTAAGGGTGTGAAAAGAAAAATTCTATTTTACACCGTCTTGACCTTCAGGTGGTTGTCTCCAAATCTTCATCACAGCTGTACCTTCTCCTAATATAGAATTACATAATTCTAAGGAAACCTCGAGTTACATTCGAGGGGATTTGATGAGAAGAGAATTACAACTTTTGATAAAAAGAGATAGGCACGATATGATGAGTGCGGAAATCGTCTGAAACGGTTTCAGTTGTCACGAACGGAACACCACCAACGCAGGCTCCGCCTCTCCCAATATCCACTCGATCTTCCGGGGATGGTCCTCTACCGCTTGGTACTAGCCAACGCCTCGTAGAAGTCTTGAAGACACTCTTCAAGATGGAGTATATATATATGGTGGATATAGGACCTTTCGAAGAACAAGAAACAGTTTTCTTACTTCTTTTCTATTAGCCAAAGCTAGAAAACAAGTATATAGAAAAGCTGTCTTTTCTTTCTATTCAAGCTCTCTTGAATGCTCTCTCTTTTTCTCTCTATTCTAAGCTTTCAAAAGCGGGAGAATAATGACTTAGAATGCTAGGAAAAAATTAGCATTTTTCTTATACATTCAAGGGATAGTGGGGAGAGAGAAAGGGGAAAGTGGGAGATCATGGAGGAAACCACTCCTCCATATTCTCCACCACTTCAACCTCATTCTAAGAGATAAGAGCTGAGAATATATCCAATTTTCCAGCCATATTGGTAGGTCCAAATGGGTTGTTCGGCCCAACCCGATTAAGGGCCCAATCCAATCCCGGCCCGAAGCCCGGCCCGTCCCAATCGAATTGGTGCACCTTAGATTAAATGTACTCCAACACTATCCACCTCTTTTGGCAGTGGGAGTCTATAACTCCCACGTCCTCTAGACTTCTGCTGGTAGTGGGAGTCTTTATCGGATAAAAACTCCCACGTAATCCCAGCTATACCGAAAATGCCCCTTATCTCTAATTCGAATAATAACGCTTTATTATTCTCAGAAAAATAAATGTCAGATACAATGAACCTAGACACATTCTAGATTCATTGAATCTGGACATTAAGCTCGTTCGCTCGTCTATGCGTGTGACCCGATAGGTTCATATCACAATGGCAATGAAAACATACTTAGTAGTAGTAAGTGTTCATAAATCACAAGTGGTCCCTAGCATGACATTTGTGACTACCCAAAGTGAATGAATTTACGGTGGAACCTAATATCAATCCACTATTTAATCCCTTTGTCTCGCGATATCCTAATTAAGCATAAGGCATGGTAATCGTCACCCTTATTAAGCTTAATTGTATTTATGCTCGGTCTCTGGGTAAACTGTTCCAACAAATACGTTTGATAACCACTTTATCAAATACATTTGAGCACGGCCATTCATTTAAACAGTTTTTCCCTATCAAGGGGCCCATGGATATCTCTCTCTAATAATAGAGAGGGACAAATTCCTTACAATGCCTCTCACATTCAAGCCATGATAGGACGCTACATCCGATCATCAGTCGTATTGATTACTCTATTAAAAGTAACGTCCGACTGAGTCAAAACGTGGCTCCATTCATGCTAGAATCAATGGAGACATAAGGTCTAAGGATTCTAAAATAGTATTGAGGAAGTAATACTTATGACTAAGGACCATAAAGTATTACTTCTCTAACGGATCACGTCCGATACAATATATCCCAATATATTGCATCTATGATAGCATTTGTATTCATTACACATGATTAGTAAAACATAATCATCAATCAAACATCATACTAGTTTTATTTCATTGTAAAGAACATTACATGAAACTAGGGACAACTAGAATAGTAATTACATAAGCTAATGAGTTTTACTATCAAATCACGCATTTGATGTTCATTAGCAAAATTAGCTATTCAATTACATGCTCAAAAGATATAAAACGTACAACATATGCTAATGGCCCAAGGGCACTACTAACAGTTATATGCTCTTATTAGGGGTTTTTTTTTTGGTGAGGATTTAAAGAGAATAGTGGGAGACATCTCTATCTGAAGTCATGGGATGCTATGTGAATTCCAAAACAAGGTGGGGGTTTAGGAATTAGAAGGGCTTCCGATATGAACATGGCTTGTGTGACTAAAATGGGTTGGGAAATAATGATGAATTCTGATAAAATATAGGTTAAGTTGATGAAATCTAAGTATCTTAGAGGTAGAAACCTTCTGAATGTGGGTACAACTGCTAGTAATGCTTCTTGGATTTGGACTGGGATAGTCAAATCAGTAGGTACTTTAAGTAGAGGTACTTGTATTAAGGTTGGTAAGGATTCTTTGACTAAAATTTGGGATGATGCTTGGATACGTTATGTTTATGATTTTAAAATGCCTTGTAATCTTAGACATCTTGATTTTTTGGTTTATGTGAAGGAGCTTATGAATGTGGAGCAAGATGGTTGGAACAGTGATTTGATTGTCAATTCATATGATCAAGCTACTGCTAATGCTATCTTGAAAATTATTCCCTCGAGGGAACAAGATTCTCTGGTTTGGTTGCCCTCTTCGACAGGGCATTTTACTGTTAAATCTGCTTATATAAGAGCGAACCAAGAGCGATTTGGTAGGTCTTCTCAAATTCTTAGGAATTTTTGGATGGAATTGTGGCTAACTAATCTTCACAGTAGGCATACTTTATTACTTTGGAAGATCATTAACAATGCTTTGTCTACGAGAGGAAGGATTAAGTATTGTTTCAATATTCAAGATGTTAATTGATTGATTTGTCATGGTGAAGAGGAAACTCTTGAACATCTGTTTTTAAAGTGTCCTTTATCGAAATATATTTGGTACTCTTCAAAGTGGCATCTCAGATTGGAAGGATTTCAACATTGGAACATCTCTAGATGGTTAGAGGAGGTAAGTAAATCTAATAATTCTATTATTTCAAATGATAAAAGATTTGAATTTATTAATTTTCTTGCAGTGACTATGGAGCAAATATGGATGCTTATGAATGAAATTTTGCGTGGTAAACAACGAAGGATTTGGGAGGAAGTGCTTGGACAAATTCAGCACAAGGCGATGAGGTATTGGGAAGCTGCTGAAGGAAGGGTGGTGCTAAAGAGGGGTGCTAAGCAGATTACTACAATCTGGAAATTGCCTCCCAAAAATTACTTAAATGTCAACTTTGATGCGAGATTTATTCATGAGGATAGAGCTATATGTGCTATCATTATCAGAAATTAGATAGGTGTTATACGAGGAATTTGGATTCACAGGTACCAAGCTCGTACTCCATTTGAAGCTGAAGCACACGCAGCGAACTCGGCAGTGGAGATTACACAAGCCTGGAATATTTGGTATGCCAACTTAGAAGGAAACTGTCTTAATGTCCTCAATGGACCAAAAGGACAACAGCAAGATCTTCATTGGACTGGACTTGATTTGATCAAGGCTAGTAGGACGATGCTAGCTAGATTTAGTTTATGGGACTTGCACTATGTAAATAGGTTAGCAAACTTTCATGCACATAATCTAGCTCTTTAAGCTAAATCCAATGATGTTACTGGGTATATTGAGCCTGAAGCTATTCCACCTTCGATTCTTTGTGATAGGGGATGCACTTTTTGTAACATTTATCCTGTTTTGGATTGTTCTAATGATTAAAATTTTACTTAGCAAAAAAAAATTTTCTATAAAGAGGGATACACTTTGTAAAATAATGACACATCACTTGGTAAGAAAACGAATGTATCAATACTACTTTCCCATGCCATTTTTTTTTATTGATGTAATTTATTTTATGGGTTAAGTTGTTTTTGGTATGTTAATATATATGTATGCTTGCTCTTATATATGTTGCATCTCACATTCTAGAATTTCATATTCATATAGATAACCTTTAGCATGATTACTACATATTCGTGATTATTTGGCTTACGTATCTATGAGATGTAGCATATGCAACTTGATTGATTCTTCCTTTGTCATGTCGTACATCATTTAAGAATCCATCTAGTTGTTGTGCATAATCCTTAGGCATATATGTGCACATTGAGAAATTTAACTAACCTTAAAGGACATTTCAAAAGGTACCTAGTAGCTCTCAAAATATCCTTGTAGGTACAAAAGGTTCAATGCTTCTCCATGAAGATAGAAACCACAAGGAAGGGCAAAAATGAGCTAAGACTCCAAGAAAAGAGTTACATGACAAGGGTTGCAAGATTGTAGAGGGTTCATCAAGAAAATAAATCACATCCACCAATGATGACTCTACAATTGCCATGAAGGAAGAGGAGATTGCACCCATTTCATCGATCGAGGAAGAACAAAAGAGAAAAAGGGAGAAATCAAATGTCACCTCTTCAAAGAGCTTCAAATTAAGGTGTCTATCATGACAAAGATCACACAAAAGGCCTCATTGGACATATTGATGAGAAAGATCAACCAAACGGTAAAACATCCAAGCTCCTTGAGCAATGAGGTACAAAAGCTTAACTCATCCTTAGTTAGTGGTCATTCTTTTGTTTATGATCATTCTGTGCTGTAACCTAGTTTTATGATGAGTTAAGTAGATGACTTAGAAGTGTGTACTTTATTGTTTTTATACTTGCTTTCTCTCTTAAGGTAAGATTCTTAGTGCAAGTAGTTTAGGTATACTTCCAGTCATTTAAAAGAAAGAGAGAGCATGTGATTATTTGTTGATGCTTTTATGTATATCATGTTTTGCTTGAAAATGTGCTATTCGTTTATTCCAAACTTGTCAAGCATGATGTTTTAAAAGCATAAACTTGTGTCTTTGAACTCTCTTTATGTTATGTGCATTTGCACTTTTATCTTGATAATATTTTTTGTGCTCAACTTGTATCTCATGATCTTAACTGCCTAGAGTACAAACATATACGCAAGAATGCACATACCCTATCTCTTTGATGCTTGATCTTCAATGTTATATGTTTACCATGATGTGCTTATGCTGTATCATTTTTTATCATCATGTTAAATTGATTGCATCATTTAAAGATTTATTAATAGAGGTGTACCAACCAAGTGGGTCATAAAAATCCCCAACATTAACCCTCTAGGACCCAAACAAATGGGTACCAAAAGTGCCTTCTTATGCATGAAACAAAGATGAGAGAAGAGGAATTGATTCTTGTTGATACGATCATCCATCTTCTCTACACATATCAAGAAGACACTTCCTCCTTGAAGAAGATGAATCAAAAGAGATGCAATTTCAAGGAAGAGCTCACCTTCAAGGAGATTATTTGAAGACGATACACACTTTCAAGAAAGTGCAAAGAAGAGATTAAAAGTGGCTAGGTCTTGTGCAAGAAGAAAACTGGTGAAGAAGAGCTACGATGGAAAATGGAATAAACAAGGTCAAAAGAGACAATTCAAACGAAGGAGTCTACAAGGCCAAGTGAATTTCCATACATCACTTCAAGTACCAAATGCACCTCATGGAAAAATGAGAGAAGATTATTGAAGTTACCCCCAAGACTTCCTCAAGAGCTTCAAAGATGAGAACTCAATGAGGAAAGTCAAGTAAGAGCAAAAGAAGTCAAAAGCTAGAAAATCATCAAATGAAGAAAAATTGGTAGATATAGCCATATCTCTCCTTTGGTTTTAGCTTATCATTCTTGATGATTATATATGCTTGCTCTTACTTTAATTTGCTATTTCCATATCTCATGTGCTCTTCTTTCTTTCCTTATGAGTTTGGCTATAACTTGTTTTGATGTACCTATGTGTTTCAATTCTTGATTTCTATAAAGGCATTTTCAAAATGACCACCTTAGTTAAGTTTTAAAAGGTTTTCAACAATACACTAACTTCCCTTTACAACTTAATAATGGTGGGATCAAACAAATATTAATGATGAGCACTACAAAAAAATAGGATTTTAGGGACGAAAATTTTCATCACGGTAAGTCAGAACATGGTAGTCACCAAGTTCGTCCTGGGATCGCTGTCGCTAAAAGACTTTCGTGACTAATCACGTGTTTCGTCACGAAAGGTATTAGTGACGACGAAATTTCGTCAATAAAAGTGAGTATTAGTGACAACATTGTCGTCACGAAAAGTATCTAGGTTCGTCACCAAAAGTTTTTCTAAAAATTAAAGTCATGTGCAGCCGAGCTCCTGTTCACCCACCAGAGTCAAGCCCCCTACAATAATGTTGAATAAAGTCTCCAATTTTTCAAAGAGTTGGGAATTGAACTCAAGACCTCCCACATGTATGTCGTGCGGTTGGCCGCTGAGTTACGTTGGTCGTTTGTTACTTATTGTTTATATTATATTTATTATAATGGAGTTTTGTATTTTGAACCTTTACTTATTTTAATTTCTCTTTGTGTTTTGATTTCTTTTTTTTATGAATTAAATTAAAATTAATACATTTTCATCAATGTATTTGTATATTAATTTGATATCAAAATATGAATAAAATTATTCTAGTTGGATACTATTTTTTAGTAATACTTTTAATATAAAGACTAAACAAATATAAAAATTAAAATTATATTCTAAATTATAGCATACTTATACATGTGACGAAGCAACTATTGTTCTTCCTTTCGTGACGAAGCAACTACTTTTCGTGACAAAATGTACTTTTCATCACGAAAGATCTACATTTCATGACAATTCAATATTTTGTCACAAAATGTAGACATTTCGTGACGAAAATGGCTTCGTCGCAAAAAATTTCGTCCTAATAGGCATTTTTTTTTGTAGTGGAGGGATCATCAATGAAGCTTAAAGAGGTCATTCATCCAAATGACCAAGTTATTAACTCATGCATTCCAAATACGAGTTTCCGAGTAAAACCTTTGTTCCAAGTGTTTAAATTACATAATCTAAAGGCTCAAGAGACCAAGAAGCTTTCCAAGAATGCAAGGCACAATGATCAAATCCATCTAATAGCATTTGAAGGCAAGATACACAATTGGAAGGGAAATAGTTAAAGGGCATTTAAGGAAACTTGTAAATTAAAGTCTATTCTAGACTTTAATTAGAATTTTAGCTTTATAGTATTTACTTTAATTATATTAGGCGCCATTATCTAGAATAAAGGACATGTTGTCCATGTTTAATTAGTAGTTCAATTATGGCTAGTTTGTTATTCTATGATTGAAGAATTCTAAATATATTAGGATTCTTCCTTTGTGGGATATTTTTGGACGAAATTCCACTCTATTTAAAAGAGATTTCAGCCAAGTTATTAATTAGACTTGATTTATGATATTTTAAAGTTATTCCTTAGTTTTTTAATGAATTGATTTTCTATGTAGAACTTCATTCATCCTTGAGTTACTGTATCAATAAGTTTAGTTTACACTTATTGTGGTGTTTCAACCTCAATTGATAATCAACCTTTTTGGAGTTGCGTTGAATATATTCCCTTGGAAACTAATTCGAGAAAGAGAAAGATCTGAACTTTAACCTTTTGTGTCGAATCTTTGATACTTGTTATCAAGGTTCCTCTTCAGTTGGTATCAGAGCAAAAGTTGTATCTCTTTCTTGGTGTACCTTTACAGCTTTCTTGAAATTTTTCTTGTTTGCTTTAAAAATAAAAAAAATAAAAAAAAAAAAAAAAATTCAGTTCAAAACAGAAAAATTCAGCCGAGAGTATTTTGTGAGCAAAACCAAAAGCAAACTTCTTGATTCATAGTACTTCAATACTCGTCTCAAGAATTGGTTTTTATTCACCCTTTTCTTCTTGTTTGTCATGTGATTAAATCAAGATCAAGAATTGAATAGCCTTCAAGCCTGAATTCTTGATAATTTTCGGCCAAGAAAAGGTTAAGTCAAGAAAAAGATTCAAGAAACGTAAAGATTGAAGAATCAACAATTCATGCGCAAGATGAGGCAACACAATTATGAAGTAGATGGAAACTTTAATTATGATGATAAAAGGTATGGCTTTCAACATGTAACAAAATCAAGATATGATAATTATGATTTTTATCCTTGTGACCCGAGAAGTGGTGATAAATTTCAGCTAGTTGACAACCCTATTGGTGTAATCAAGATCCCATCTTTTGAAGGTACGAATGATCCTGAAAACTCTTAAATTTTTCGTGCGTAGTGTTTCTATATATGTGGTTGTATTGTTTTCTTGCTTAAATTATGAATCATTATTATTTGTATTTTTCATATTTGCTTAAGTTTTGTTGTTTTCATGTAATTGCAGATGGATGGCCGTAGTTGGATATATAGACGACATATGTCAGGGGTGAAGGGTGTCACCCTTGAGTTTAGAGAAAGGAGTTGCTAAGTTTATAGAATTTGCATGTGGAAATAACCTGGATCCAAATTTGGGAGAGATTAGATGTCCATGTTCCAAATGTAAGAATTGTAAGTATAAACCAACACACATGGTGAGGACACATCTATACCATAAAGGATTTGTTAGTAAGTATTACAACTGGACATGTCATGGTGAATCATTTATACCATATACACCTACGACTATGCCCCAATCGAGCACCTTCTAAAGTGGGGATACGGGGAACGCGATTGAGCATGCAAATGACTTTAGGGAGATGGTATTTGATGCAGCTGGTCATACTCTTCGAGAAAATGCAGGACCTTCTAATATCGAGGAACCTCCAACTAAAGAAGCACAAAAATTTTATGATATGCTTCGGGCAGCTGACACACCGTTGTGGGACGGTTGCACGACACAGTCAGAATTGTCTACTACAGCCCGACTTTTGCATATTAAATCTGAAAATAACATGTCTGAAAAGTGTTTCAATTATATTCTAGATTTATGTAAAGATAGCATGCTTAGTGGTACCAAACTTGCTAAAGACTTTTATAGTAAAAATAAGTTAATTGCAGGCCTTGGTCATCCTGTTCACAAAATTGATGTTTGTGCAAATGGTTGCATGTTGTATTGGAAGGACGATAGTGAATTGAGACAATGTAAGTTTTGCTCTAATGATAGGTACAAACGGAAAAGAAAGATTGGTAAGAATATTATAAGGAAAGTAATTCCATACAAGAAAATGCATACTTCCCTCTCACACCTAGACTTCAAAGATTGTAAGCATCAAAGGCTACAGCGGAACACATGAGATGGCACAAGGATAGTGAACAAGAATATGGTGTGATGTGCCATCCTCGAAATGGAGAGGCATGGAAACATTTCGATGAAACATACTCGGAATTTGCAATTGAGCCCAGGAATGTACGTCTCGGTTTATGTACCGATGGATTTATCCATTTGGGAATTTGCAATTGAGCCCAGGAATGTACGTCTCGATTTATGTACCAATGGATTTTATCCATTTGGCATGTCAGGTAAACAATATTCATGTTGGCCTATTATTGTAACTTTGCATAATTTACCACCTTGGATGTGCATGAAGAATCCGGTCATGTTTTTGACAATTCTTGTTCCGGACCCAAAAAATCCAAAACACAAACTAGATGTGTAGATGCAACCGTTGATAGATGAACTAAATCAGTTAAAGAATGAGGGAGTTAACACTTATGATATATCAAGGAAACAAAATTTTCAAATGAGGGTATCGCAGTTATGTGGACTATTAGTGACTTTCTTGCATATGAAATTTTGAGTGGTTGGAGAACGATTGGTATACTAGCTTGTCCTTCTTGTATGGAGTTCACCAGGGCATTGAGACTTGAGCATGGAAAGAAACAATCGTGGTTCGATTGCCATCGCAAATTCCTAGATTTGAAGCACCCGTTTCGTTCTAACAAAAATTCATTCAGAAAGGATTTTGAAAAACATACACCACCTCCACCACAACTTACTGAGGATCAAGTTTGGGATAGAATTCGAGAGTTTCCAAGGATAATAGAATCTTGGGGGGCAAAGAACTATCTAAAGAGGATGGTAGGTGAATCCATGACAATTGGGCGAAACGAAGTATATTTTGGGATTTCCCTTATTGGCCCAAGAATCTCATTCGTCATAATATTGATGTAATGAACAATGAAAAAAAATTCTTTGATAATGTTTTTTTCTTACTACTTTCCATCACAAGTTCAAACAAATAGCAAAAAAGACGGGCTTAATGATGATGATGAAGAATCTAAGTCTCTCATCTCGTTCTGTCCATATGTATCTATCTTGGGAGGTTGCCAAGTTCAAAGGGTAGAATACGATTGCTAAGTGAGGAAGAACTAAATGTAGCAACTACTTACATTTTAATGAATTGTGATGAGTCGCAACCATTTATTGAGTAAGCATATAATGGCATAATGTTTTTTTTTTAATTTTTATTTTTATCTATTTCCTAACTAAATTCTTTCACTCTTTGGGATTTTGATTTCTTACCGAGTTCTATTGAATAGAAAATTCAAAGAGCAGCTACGCTCAAGCTCTCTGAGGTTAACTGAGGCACAATTAGTATCTAAGATATCAACAGAGTTTTCTGACTGGTTCAAAGATTATTTAAGTATTTTACACATCTTACTAGCATTGCCAAGAAAACTACTAAGCACTCCACTTTGTTCTTATCTACATTAGGCTATTAACCATGCAGATGATCTTCCTATATGCTTAAAGAATCTTGCATGGGGCCCTTCAAGATACGTAAAATCGCATTCTATGTATTTTGTCAATGGGTGCAAATTTCATACACATGCTCGGTGTGAAGGTCGAACAACCATCAACAGCGGTGTGTGCGTGAAGAGCACGGAGGAAACATAGAATGATTGGTATGGCATGCTAAAAGACATAATAGAAGTTACATTAGTTGGTGACCCTGTCCAAACCATATTGCTTTTTGAATGTGATTCGTTTGACACAACATCAAGAATCGGGGTAAGAATTCACCTGAAGTACAAGCTCGTTGATGTCAATCATAAGATGAAGTATTCAAGGTTTGATCCATTTGTGTTAGCTCAACAAGCTACTCAAGTTTATTACTTACGGTGTCCTAGCATGAAGCAGGATATGGCTGATTGGTGGGCTGTGTGCAACGTTCGGGCTCCGGCGTATTGTAGATGCGCCCCTTGCTGACTCTGCTTATCAAGCTGAAGTTAGTCTCGAAGAAGCATCGAATTTGAATATTGATGATATAGATGACCTTACTCGACTTACACATGAAAACAATGAAGTTGAGATTGCTGAATTTGCTAGTGAAGGGGATAAAGAGGAAGAGGATGAGGTGGAAGAAGATGAAGATGAAGAGGATGACAATGTAGCAGCAGCCTGAGAAAATACAAAAAAGGTAACAACCACCAAGTGCCCACCGAGGCGAGAACATCATAACAAAATAAAATCAAATTAGTGATCTAAATTTTGAACATGAATAACTGGACCATCAGCTAGCGGATCAGAATAAGGTACACCAAGCTCTATTATATTCGAACCACACCTATCAAGCAACTTCAAGGCTTCAGCAGTGGTTGAAAGGTCAGGATCCCCAGCTGTGATGTATGGAATTAATGCCACCTTTATAACACAATAATTATCAGTAAGACAAACATTTATGAGATTCACCAGCCCCTTTTATTTTATTTTTTTATTTTGTAATCAACTTCTAGTGGAAATAGCAGAGTACAAAGGATTAGTCATACCGATGATCTTGCGGCCTGTGGTAATCACATTGTTTGCCTTCAAATACCATAGCAAACACCAGGACCATATATAATGTTTAGCCAAATCCTCATAATGCTTCCCAGCAAAACCTTGGTCTACACTCATCATCGCCATCTCTTTCAAAAAAAATCCCTTCTTCTCAAACCGAGGGATGATTTCACCAACCAATCCACGTTGAACTCCATCAGGTTTGATCATGATGAAAGTTTGCTCCATTTTCTCTGCTTTTCTTTCTGCAGCTGAATGATAATTATGATAATATAGTCATAAATTTTGATAGATATGTGTATCAAATATTATAGCAAGCTCACAAGCTTAATCACTTAGCATTTAGCAAAATTTTAAGTATTCCCATTTTATCAATGCAGCAAAATATTCCCAATTTAGTGTTAAAACTGCGAAAAGTTACAACAGAGTCACCAATATCTTTGGATCAGTTTTCAAGAGGCTATTGATTAGAATCACTCTGGCTATAGATGATTTTGCCTCCATACCAGTGTTGTTAAGGCAATGAGGCACACAAAGGCACAAAGGGGTTCTGAAGCCATGAGGCGCAAGGAGCCTTTTCTTCAAGGTGCGCGCCTCCCTGATTTGAGGCGCGACTGAGATGTTGAGGCGCTATCCCTCAAGCCTCGGCCTTGAGGCGCAAACGCGTCTGAGGCGTGAGCCTTAACAACACTGCTCCATAATGCAAAATTTTCAAGTTTGTTCAATAATAAGACAGTTTTAACTCAAGCAAAAAAATGACAAGTGGGAAACACCTTCTTTCACCAGTAATGCGTCCAAGGGCTCAACTGAGCACCCTGCTTCTACGATGTGCCAGAACTAGTAATCAATATCCTATGTGTCCTCCCTCTCGACCCCACTAAATCATTTCCAAGAGAAATGAAGTGAAAATAAGAGAAAGATAAAGGAAAAAAAGACGGAAAATAAATACAATTTATAAATGATTTGGATATCTGCCAAGGAAAAGGATAATCGTGAATGCTTATGGGACTTACATCCTTCAGCATTGACATAATTTTGTGAAAATTTGTCCCACTGGCTAGTGAACGTGTAGCAGCAACCTGATAAAATACGAAAAGGGTAAGAACAACAACCAAGTGCCCACCGAGGCGAGAACATCAGAACAAAATCAAATCAAATCACTGATCTAAATTGTGAACCTGAATAACTGAACTGTCAGCTAGCGGAGCAGAAAAAGGTACACCAAGCTCTAATATATTCGAACCACACCGATCAAGCAACTTCAAGGCTTCAGCAGTGTTTTAAAGGTCAGGATCCCAACTTAAATTTATCCAACAAAACACTTGCTTGAACCATGAAGGAGCCAAGTTGGTTTCTGCTAAGACTTTGTAAAGTTCTTAAATAAACCAAAGCCGCTTCTTGTGGCACTTGGAATTGTTTCTTTCAAGGTTCATGGTTGACAAATAGGTCACTGAAAAAAGAGTCTGCAATTTCTTCTTTCGCTGAATCTGAATCATAACTATTTAAACTCTTCTTCAAACTGCGTAAACTTCTATCATCTTGGGTCATTTTTCTCTGCAATTTTTAGACGAAGACAAGCAATAGAGAGTGCAATCAAACGTCAATAAACTAAATTTGAAAACTACTGCTACTTTATTAAAAAATAGGACAGAATTAACCAGTTAAAGCAGCTTCAAGATAAGATACTTACATATGACTTATTTGTAAGAAGAATATCCACCAAGTACTGCAGCCACAATACATTTGTTTTCGGAAAACTGCGGACATAATTATAATACAGGGAAAGTCAGGATTCAGATCCTAAATTTCTAGGAAACGTTTCCTCATTTTACGCTTAAATTTGTCTGAACACCTTGAAATAATTCAATTTTATAACTTCCACCGGGCATTTATCAAGAAAACGATGTTATAGATTACCACTGCTGGGGATCCTGACCTTTCAACCACAACTCAAGCAAAAAAATGATAAGTGGGAAACACCTTCTTTCACTAGTAGGCGTCCAAGGGCTCAACTGAGCACCTTGCTTCTACACATGTGCCAAAACTAGTAATGAATATTCATTTGCTCTCACATTCTTGTTTTTTGAGAAAAATAATGTATAGATTACCTTCTATATATTTAACTCCTAAAAATGATTGGGGAGGGTATGGATTAATAGCATCACAGTGTCTAAGAGTGCTTTAATCTCCTAGGATTACAATGACTGACATAAGAGTATAAAAATAGAATAATTTTGCTAGATTTTTTATGGTAAATATGAAGAATAAATTTGGTTCATGGAATAAGAGCATAAAAATATATTATCACCTCAAATCCAGTTGCTATTACCGGAAAGAATCAAGAACGCTACTGCCCAGAAGCCAAATTCTTAATCACAACAGGGAAAAAATTGATCTCTGTCTCTTCAAATTGAAAAGATTCCTCTTTTAATCACCCCTGACTACCTGAATAGTACACCCAAAAAAATCAAACCCAAGCTCTTAAATCCTGAAATCAAAACAAAATAGTTTCATCTGTGTCTCTCCAAATTGAAAATAATGTGAAGAATAATCCCATAAGAATGTGATGAGGGTTGTTGGAAGAACGTACCGAATCGAAATTAAAATTAATGATAATAAATCATGCCTTCAGTTAAGCGAAAAATCGTTCTTGTAATTCTCTCCGGTCTTCATGTTTTCGCTCACGGGTCAGAACTAAAACAGCAAATCGGGCCAATTTTTATTTTATTTTCTGAAAAAAGGATATAAAACGAGAAAGAGGAATTATTAGCCAAATTGGTCATCTAGTAAGTTTCGTCCTGCCACTTTCATCCTTTTCAAGTTTTTTTTTTAACTTTTTTGGTCATCCAATTATTTTTTAACAGCCATTTTCATCATTTTTAACTTTTTTCAGCCACTTTCATCCCCAAAGATTTTTCGAACAGCCATTCTGGTCATCTAATTATTTTTTAACATCCACTTTCATCATTTTATACTTTTTTCAGCCACTTTCATCCCTAAAAATTTTACGAGCAGAGCAGCCATTTTTATTCTTCTGTCAAATAATTGTCTAAAAGCAGTCAAAATTAATGAAACTGTAGATCCACAATATTGCAGTTTAGAGTGAAATCACCATCTATCACCCTAAACTCAAACTTAAGATCTTGAAATTCATTTACTGTTCGTAAAAAATGTCTGCTCGTAAAATTTTTGGGGATGAAAGTGGCAGAAAAAAGTTAAAAATGATGAAAGTGGCTGCTAGAAAATAATTGGATGACCAAAAAAGTTAAAAAAACTTAAAAATGATGAAAGTGGCAGGACGAAACTTACTAGATGACCAATTTGGCTAATAATTCCGAGAAAGAGAGACGGACCCATTTCCCTAAACACTCCATTTCCCAAAAAAGGAGAGAGATTAGAGTGTTTGGGAAATGGGGCTTTCCACAGTGAAGAGTCTGGAGACTCGAGAAACGCTATTATGTTTTCCTTTTTTTCCTCTTAATGATATTTCCCTCCAATTTCAGCCTAGTTTTTTGTTTTTTTTCATTTCTGCGCCATTTTTCATGATTAAAAACATCGTCATGGGGTATGAATCGCTCACTGGTATGCATTTTCTTTTGCACGACCGTTCCACAAAAAAAAACAAATGCCACTTGAGTATATTAATAGGTATGATAAATTAGATATGCGTAGGGACAGAGTTTTAATATAGAGAAAAACTCCATATATATACCTAAACAATTTTTATTTTTCAAGCTTAGTTTGTACTTCCTTATCAAGTTAAAAAACGAAAAGTTTTCTCTCTCTTGGTAGAGCCATATATATCCCTTTTTAGGGTCTTCTCTGTATATCTCTCTTAAAGTCTTTGATAACTCAACCAAAATTACCATGGAGAAGGAATTAGTTTGTCAATTGGAAGCCTGTACTATGACAGAGGAAAATCGTGAAATTCACATATTAGATTCTGAAATAGAGAAAGGTCTGGAAACTTGTGAGCTAAGTTGTATAGGGAGTATTTTTACAGATAGGAATTTCTCAACACATCTGATGCAGGCTGTTCTTGAACGGATCTGGCCACGACTCTTAGAGTATGTCAGATGGATCATAACCTATTTCAGGTACTTTTTGCTCAAGATTCAGACGTAGAAAGATCTGTTGAACAAGACCCTTGGCGTGTGGATAACAATTTAATGACTTTCAAAAGATGGCAGAAAAATATAGATTTTAATGGAGATTTGTTCAATAAAGTTTTTTTCTGGGTAAGAATTGATTGTCTATCAACAGATTGCTTCACTCCGGAAGTGGGAAGGAAAATAACAGGAGCTTTTATAGACAAAAAATGCATCCAAATCAAAGGAGGTAAGGGAGGATTATACTTTCGAATACGCATTTGTATTGATGTCTTACCACCTCTAAGAAGATGGATCAAATTGAGACTCCCTGAACTTGGAATTCAGGATTTAATGGTAAAGTATGAACAACTTCCTTTAATTTGTTACTAATGTGGAAGAATAGATCATACAATTTCAAGCTGTTAAAACAGAGATGTATATAACAATGAAAAATTAAAGAAGACAGCAAGCAATTCAACATAAGAAAACTCTCCATATTGTCTAAACATATACGCCGATGAACAAAAACACAATCTTTTCTATGATTCTCAGAATCCAGCGATCGGAAAAGGGTTATCATCGGTGAACATAATTGGAATGGAGAGAAATCCGGCAATGAAGTAGGATAATATTCAAACACGTGGAAGACAGATGGAAGTTACTACTCCATGGCGTAGAGATGTAGACACGTGGAAGGCAAATGAATTGAGGCGGTACCAAATACCAACGCATGGACTGAGACCTACAAAAGAAAATTGGATTGGACCTACTACAAAGACTTGAGACTTCTCTGAGGAAAGTGGTCAAAGTACTTCAAATATTAGGTCAGCCCAAAACAAAAAAGACAATTCCCAAAACCCAACCCAATTAAACCATTCATCCTCTAAACTTTACAATCCAACCCAAATTAAGCATCCAGCATCCGACCCTCTGATCCAGCATCCGACCCTCTGTTAAAAGAAATATCCAAGAAACAGCAACAGGAGAACCAACTGGAACTTCAAAGAGAACAGCAAAGGAAGAAGATAATCAAATGGTTACAATAGATTAAGTATCCCTGGCGGGAACAATGAATTTCTTGGCTTGGAATTGTCGAGGAGCGGGGGGATCCCCCGACAATTGTTGAACTCAAAAGGTTAATAAAATTGGAAAATCCCCAATTTTTGTTCTTGAGTGAGACCAAAATTTCAGCTAATTGGGTGAAGAGAATAAAATATAGCCTTAATTTTCAACATGGGTGAGCGGTTAGAAGCGAAGGTCTAAGTGGAGGTCTTGCTATATTTTGGAAAGAAGATTTTGATGTACATATACAATCTACTTCTTCTGGTCATATAGATGTAAAAATTAGATATAAGGATAATGGAAATTGGTGGTTTTCGACGTGATTTTATGGTAATCCCACAACTTCATTGAGAGGATCATCTTGGGAACTACTTAGAAGATTGGGACAAGATCGAATTGCTCCATGGGTTTGTCTAGGAGATTTTAATGAAATATTAACATCAAATGAGAAACAAGGATGGTCAGATAGAAACCGAAATCAAATGGCAGCTTTTCGAAGAGCTATTGTAGATGCTCAGTTAAAAAATTTAAGGTGCAAAGGAGCTCCTTTTACATGGTGCAATGGAAGAAAAGGAACTCCACAAGTGTGGGAACGTCTTGATCGTGCTTTGGCTAATGATGCTTGGAAGATGCTTTTCCCAAATGCTATTGTTAAACATGGATGCTCAGTACATTCTGATCAAATACCAATCATACTTCAACTCAAACCTTCAAACATCATGAAATCAATGGGCCCTAAAAAAATTTAAATTTGAGCCTTTCTGAGTTAATGAAACAAATTGTAGACAAATTATAACTAATGGTTGGAAATTCAAAGATCAGAATTCAAGCAAAAGATACAATCAAAATTTGAATTTTGTGAAGTATTCACTTCAATCCTGGCATGAAAGAAAATTTCGCAACATCCCGAAACAGATCAAAGATGCATAAGCTTGTTTAAACAAAATCATCTGCACACAAGCAAATTCAAAAATCCTCCACAAAGCTAGGATGAAAGTAGCACATCTCCTACAAATACATGATGAATATTGGTGAACACGTTCAAGAGCCTCTTGGTTATCAAATGGAGACGCTAATACAAAATACTTTCATCATCATGCTTCACAACGAAAACAACGTAATTGGATCGACAAGATATATGGTGATGGAGGGGGAGGGGGGATAGAATGTACAAAACAATATCAAATCAGACATGGCATAATTCAACATTTCATAACTCTTCTTCGGACAAATGATGATGACAAAAATATGGATGGCATAATGGAACAACTCAACACTGCTTCTATTTCGGAAGAACAATAACAATTTCTTTAGCAAGCTTATTTTATCAACAATATTGGGACATCATTGGAGCTGATACAAAAACCATGGTGATAGGTATGCTTAATGGAAACCTTCACATAAGGGATATCAATCAAACCTATGTAGTTTTAATACAAAAAAAAAAAAAAAAAAATCCAGTGACTCCATCTGATTATCGGCCTATCAGTTTATGTAACGTAATATACAAGATTGTATCAAAATTGATCTCAAATAGGCTTAAAAAGTGCTGCATTATGTGATAAGTGATGAACAAAATGCTTTTCTTAGTGGAAGATTAATTTCTGATAATATCATTGTGGGGTTCGAGGCTTTTCATTGGCTTAAACAGGCTAAAGGAAAAAAAGCGGAAGCGATGGCAGTTAAACTTGATATGAGCAAAACCTATGATCGACTCGAATGGAGATTCTTACAAAGGATGATGAGCCTAATTGGGTTTCCACATCAATTGATATCACTTATTATGAAATGTATCTCCACTATATCTTTTCAAATCATGATAAATGGAACACCTTCGGAAACTTTCTGCCTAAGTCGGGGAATTCGACTAGGCAATCCTTTGTCTCCTTTTTTTGTTTCTTATATGTGCTAAAGGACTCACTAGCTTGATCAAATCAGCCCAACAATGCAATCAATGTCAAGGTATTCAAATGGGGCGAAATGCACCTCGTCTAACTCACCTTCTTTTTGCCGATAATAGCCTCATTTTCACTCAAGCAACTCCGGAAGCTGCATTGAAAATCCTAGAGACTCTGAATAATTATGCTACCATATCAGGGCAACTAATAAATTATCAAAAATCTTCAATTTTGTTCAATAAATGCCTGACTGATGAACAGAAGAAAGAAATTATAGAAATTTTGGGCATCCCTTCGGCTGATACAAAGGGAAAATACCTCGGTCTACCTTATTTTATTAGTAAATCAAAAAAGGATATCTTTCAATATATAAAGGATCGAGTGTGGAAGAAAATTTGTGGATGGAAAGAAAAACTTTTATCTCAAGCAGGAAGAGAGATTCTCTTGAAGTTAGTGATTCAGGCAATCCCGGTATATGCTATGTCATGTTTCATCTTACAAAATTATTTGGTAAAGGATATTACAGCTCTTATGCGAAAATTCTGGTGGAAACCCTGAAGGGATTCATGGGCGGAAACTCATTCCAAACACCCATGAGTCCTCCCCTGAAGGATCCGCTCATACAAAACGAATCGGAAAATTACAAGAAAAGACTTACGTTTTGAGTTCAAGAATCGGATTCTTGAATGGAAGATGCTATCTTTATGGCTCGGATGCAATGATCACCTTGAGTCCTCCCTTGCGGAATTACTCCCTACCGGTATCCACGCGACGAACCGGCAGCGAGTGCTAGCTCTCCGTTTTTCTGAGTTTCTGGAATTAGGGAGAAAATGAGGCAGCACAAGAAATCTGATTTCTTGTGGGTTTTGGTATTTCGGCTGAAAATCTCTAACCCTAGGGTTTCGGCCAAGAGTGGTTTATATAGGGTATGAGAGTTTGTTCCCATAACCAACTCTCACATCCTCAACTTCTCTCGGCAGTGGGAGTCTTAAACTCCCACGTCCCCTAGACTTCTGCTGGTAGTGAGAGTCTTTATCGGATAATAACTCCCACGTAATCCTAGCTATTAACCAAATACCGAAAATGCCCCTTATCTATAATTCGAATAATAACGCTTTATTATTCTCAGAAAAATAAATGTCAGATACAATGAACCTAGACACATTCTAGATTCATTGAATCTGGACATGAAGCTCGTTAGCTCGTCTATGCGTGTGACCCTGTAGGTTCATATCACAATGGCAATGAAAACACACTTAGTAGTAGTGTGAGTTCATAAATCACAAGCGGTCCCTAGCAGGACATTGTGACTACCCAAAGTGAATGAATTTACGGTGGAACCTAATATCAATCCACTATTTAATCCCTTTGTCTCGCGATATCCTAATTAAGCATAAGGCATGGTAGTCGTCACCCTTATTAAGCTTAATTGTATTTATGCTCGATCTCCAGGTAGACTGTTCCAACAAATAGTATCTGATAACCACTTTATCAAATACATTTGAGCACGGCCATGCATTTAGACAGTCTTTCCCTATCGAGGGGCCCATGGATATCTCTCTCTAATAAGAGAGGGACAAATTCCTTACAATGCCTCTCACATTCAAGCCATGATAGGACACTACATCCGATCATCAGTCGTATTGATTACTCGATTAAAAGCAACGTACGACTGAGTCAAAACGTGGCTCCATTCATGCTAGAATCAATGGAGACATAAGGTCTAAGGATTCTAAAATAGTATTGAGGAAGTAATACTTATGACTAAGGACCATGAAGTATTACTTCTCTAACGGATCACGTCCAATACAATGTATCCCTATATATTGCATCTATGATATGATTTGTATTCATTACACATGACCAGTAAAACATGATCATCAATCATACATCATACTAGTTTTATTTCATTGTAAATAAGCATTACATAAAACTAGGGACAACTAGAATAGTAATTACATAAGCAAATGAGTTTTACTATCAAATCACGCATTTGATGTTCATAAGCAAAATTAACTATTCATATGAAATGCTCAAAAGATATAAAACGTACAACATATGCTAATGGTCCTAGGGCACTACTAACAAACCCGGGGAACAAGGAAATGGAGAAGCTGGAACTACATGTGCAAATCAAAGATGGAGGGTGGAATGGGATTTCGTAATTTGAAAGCTTTTAACTTCGCTTTATTAGCAAAACAATGATGGAGATTGATACAAAATCCAGATTCAATGGTAGCAAGAATGTTAAAGGCCAAATATTATCCTAAAACCAATGGAGAAGTATCTGGGAAAGTAGAAGTCTCATTCAAATAGGAGCAAGATGGATAATAGGCGATGGAAACACAATTCATGCTTGGCGAGATCCTTGGCTTCCTACTCCATATAGTTTCAAACCTCTCAATCACAACATCAATAATTCCTCAAACTTAATGGTTTGTGATATCATTTTAGAACACCCTCGAAGATGGAACCATGCTGCCATCACAACTCTTTTTCAACAAAAGGATGCAGAGATTATAAAAAATATTCCACTTTGTCCCTAAACCTCTTAAAGATTGTCTGATATGGCATTACACAAAAATAAGAGACTACTCAGTCAACTCGGGTTACAGGGTTCTTATGGATTATCATAAGCGATCATCAAATCAACAACTACCTTCTTCATCATCGGGATCTTTTGGCTTAGCATGGAAAAAGCTTTGGAATCTACAAGTACCACCAAAAATAAAAATGTGTCTATGGAGATGGTGTGACCAGGCTCTAGCCATAAGGGCACATTTGATTCGGAGATTTCATATAGATGATGTGACCTGTCTAAGATGTGGGGAAGAAATAGAAACGGATCTACATCTATTGCTTTATTGTAAATTGGCAAAACAGGTGTGGAAGGAGATGAAGATACCGATGAAAGAGGCACTATCTGGAGCTAATTGCGCAAAAGAAGTATGGGAAAATATCATTTTGTCTCCACAGATTTTTCACAATTCCGATTTAGAAAAGGTGGCCATGATATGGTGGAGCTTATGGCAAGCTAGGAACTCTTTGGTTTTTGAAGGCAAGAACAGAACCCAAACTGATATCATTACAATGGCTATGAGCTTATTATCAGAATATCAAATGTGCCAAATTCAAGATCCTACAGAACAAGTTCTAAAGAAAAATCAGAAAGGGAATCCCAAACAATGGAGAGCACCAACAAAATATATGTATAAAGTCAATGTTGATGGTGCGCGGAACAAGGAAAACTCTGGAATTTGAGCTGTCATTCGGAATGCAAATGGAGATGTAATGGCTTCTATGACAATGCCAATACAAAACTTGGTAGAACCACAACTCTTGGAAGCTATGGAAATTATACAAGGATAGAAGCTAGCTTGTGATTCTGGTCTTACCCCATGTAGCTTAGAAACAGATTGCCTTTCAGTGGTTAAAAGAGTTTACTCACAACAACAAGATCTTGTTTTTGATGGAGAATTCATACATTACATCAGAAATATTACAAATGAATCCTCATGCAAGGAACTCAGGTATGAACCAAGAAATAGTAATACAGTAGCTCATCAACTTACAAAAATGGCTTGTAATGCCTTTTGTAATAGAGTGTGGCTGGAGTAAGTTCCCCAGCAAATATCCACTCTTGTAATGTCTGAAATGATATAATAAAGAATATGTATTCTCAAAAAAAAAAAAATACTTTTTATTTTTCTCTTTATATTAGTAAATTTTTATTTTATCTCTTTTTTTATATAAACTATTTTCAAACTGCTGTTTTTGTCAAATTATTATAAAATTGGTGGTTTTCTGTCACTTTTAATCACCCGTCCTGAACATATGCCCAGTGTTAATGACATAAATTGACAAAAATACCATTAAGACTAACAAACATATACAGAATACTTGTTCAAAAGTGACTGTAAATCACTAGTTTTACACTATTTTGATAAAAGCAGTAGTTCAAAATAGTTTATGTACGGAAATAACTAAAACAAAAGTTTACTGACAAAAAGATAAGAGCAAAAATTGTTTATGTATATATAAGGAGATTTCCTCTTTTAATATATGGGTTTAAAGTTTCATGGGACATTGAAACCATCTTTTTTTAGTATTGGCGAAAGGCATAGGAATTTCCCGGGTATAACTCAACTATCAATTCTACTATAAGTAGTGATGGACTAGTTTTGCATCAATTTAGTCATAGGGTGAGAGTTCGATTTCTAACGAATTATGTCATTCTAAGTTATTCGTGTAAAGCAACTCTATTAGATCTCATTTGAGACACATTCTGCAATTTAACCCTACAAATTGTCCTAGAAATAAGGCGGTATGATGCTGAACGTTGGAAATCAATCATTTTTTAATAAAAAAAGTATAGGTAAATCACAAAGTAATTTAATATGAATGTATGCAATTCCATATTCGAACTTTCGAGCCCTTGCATGATCGAGTTTGAATATGAATGTTTGAGCATTCAAATCAAACTCGAGTTGTAAAATTTTATATTGAGTTCGAGCTCGAACCTTATTTAAAGCTAGATCGACCTCGAGCCCTTCTTGAAATATATGATTCTTCTCAATTAACTCACTCCAAACGTAAATAAGGTAAGAATGTGATAGTTATGTAAAAGACCACTTATTGTGAAACAAATGAAACTTCTAAAAGGTCACTTAGTTAGAATTAGGCGGAGTAATTTTTTCTTCATAGAATTATAATTGAATTTATTCACAAGTTTTCGAGCTAAACATTTCTATACGTGTTCGAGTTCGACTTTGATTAAGAATTCGACATCAAATTATTATTGTTGAATTAACACTTCCGACTCATGACCATGGGTCCCAATTTGATTTGCCCAAATAATAACAATAAAAATTACATTTACTTAAAAAACTGAAATTCATCATCTTGATAATGTTATTAGGACTTCTTTTGTTTCCTGGGAAAAATGTTACTCCCTCCATACCTAAATAAGGTTAACATTTGGGACTTTAATTTTGTCCCAAAATAAGGTTAACATTTGGATTATCAATGAGAATTTAATGAACTTTTACCATTTTTACCCTCTTTTTACTTTTCTTTTAAACACAATTTCAGTTTTCAAGATGTAGTTAATGAGGATATATTAGTCTTTTAGCTTTAGTTTTTTTATAGCTTTTAGGAATTTCTTAATTCATGTGAAATAGTCAAATGTTAACCTTATTTAGGGATGGAGGGAGTAATAAATACTCCCTCCATTCCTAATTATAAGACTCTTTAGACAATTTTAGAAAAGTAAGGAACTTGTCATTTTCACCAAAAGTTTCAATATTAACCCTCTCTCACTTCTATAGCATAAGAAAAGAAAGGAAAAAATAGTAATGGCATAGGCGGCAAATAAAAGAAATGTCGAGGGTATAATTGGAATAAATTGTTGACAACTAAAAAAAGAACCTTAAACGACAATTAATTTGGATACCGATAAATCTCCTAAACGACAATTAAATGGGAATGGAGGGAGTAGTACATAGTAGTTTTCTTTTAAAATATTCAGATGAAAAAATAAAATCTTTCAATATTTAATGAATACACACTTTAGGTCTGCTTGGATTGAGTCTCAAATTGAGATTTTAACCTCGGTCTCAAATTAGTTTCAAATGGAATTTTGATTCTAGGTTATTTAATACTCCAGGTTTCGATTCAGACTCAATCCAAAAGCACTTTGGAATCAGTTTGAGTTTCAAACCAAATCAAACACAAACTAGACTCAATCCAAGTACACCCTAAAAATGCTTCTTCAATATTTCTCCCAAATACCCACTTCATAATTATCAAAATGTTAAAATACCCCGCTCACTAATTTAACCTAATCGTTAAAAATGAAATTTAGGCGGCTACTAATTTTCAATTTAATGAAAAATGCCCGCTTACTTTTTTACCTCCCCATATATCGCTCCCTCTCGCCAT
Organism: Vinca minor; assembly: GCA_026122235.1. Classification (NCBI taxonomy): domain Eukaryota; kingdom Viridiplantae; phylum Streptophyta; class Magnoliopsida; order Gentianales; family Apocynaceae; genus Vinca; species Vinca minor. The sequence goes on from JAOCZM010000168.1 coordinate 666,970, forward strand.
CATCTCTTTTAACCACTTACTTTTCACCCAGAGTGCTAATGTCTTTTCACAATTCTCTGCTCTGGTAATTGGTTCTGTATAAAGCTTAAGTTTTTCTCATTTCTCTGATATTACAAGAACGACTCTTGAGAGGTATCAATTGTGTTTCTAAAATCTGTTTGTATTAATGTTGTATGAAACTGCGATTTTAGGATTTTAAAATGGGAATTGAACCCGATTAATTTAGCAACGCGTAGATGGTTAATATGAGTGATGATTACGAGCTCAGACAAGAAATTGCCAACTATATATTCATTATTTTTTTCCTGTTTTGTTATATTCTTCATGTCCATTGAATTATGGTTGATTTTCTGTAAATGCGTTTCTACCAATTGAGAAGCGAAGCAGTAGTAGTAATTAATTGACATTTTGTCAAAAAAGTAAAAGGAAAAAGAAACTCCCCCCATTCTTTCAACTTTGTTCTTAATGTTTTCCGTTTAGAATAACAACATTATCCTACTTTCATTAGTCAAATATCCATTGAGTTTATATTAATTTATAGCATCACATACTCATTTGAGCAGTGGTTTCAAAGCATCCCTTATACATGAATTTATTGAAGAGTCAGATATTTTAGTTAAGAATGTTTATATGTTATTTAAGAATCTTTAAGAATGTTTATATATTTATTAAGTGGAAATAGTTTGTAAAATTGGTTTATATAACCGACCTCAATTACTTGGGATTAAAGCTTCGTTGTTGTTGTAGTTTGCAAAATTGGCTTCATCGACATCTGTTTAGTTCTTTTGATGTTTTGTTATCTTTTTAACACAAAAAATTTGTCCATCTGACTTGCATCCCTTATACACTTCTGTATGTCCTCATTTTCCAATCAATTTGTCTATAGCCTCCATTAATCTCCATTCAAGCAAATTAGTCCTCATGTTCAATGCAATAGCGCACATCAAACTGGTTAAGAAAATTAAGAAAGTTAATCATCTCTGCTATGTACATGGCTTGACTTGCACTCATAAACTGCTTTGACTACCATCTTAGTTAGCTAAAAACTTAATCATCACTGAGAATTTATTAAAATCTTTTAATTTCTTATGAAAAAAGACTAGACTTCTCTGTTCTTAATTTTATGCCCACAAAATCGGATACCGTTTCCTCATCACTAATATTTATATTGCATGTCACTGAGTCAATTACTTTAGATAATATACATTTGAGTCTGATATAGGCTTATGATTTAATATGGAGATGTCAACCCTTGTCTTTGCATCATTTATTATGTAAACTAAGATTTATGTATGACTTTTTTTTTCTTATCTAGAAAAGACACAAGTCTAATTTTTTTTTTGTCTATATATGTATAGGTATGGAAGGAAGAGGACGGGGTGGGGGTGAGGGCGAGGACGAGGTGGAGGGCGGGGAAGAGGATGTGGAAACGATCCTAACATGGTAGATACTGGGATATTGTCCCCAAACACTGATACACTATCCCCAAACACCTCATATGATCCGTCCCCACGTACTACTATAACTCTAGAGACGACACCAGAACAAAATGACAGTAGTTTTCATGATCCAACAACAAACGTACACGTCACTTCAACTTGTAATATGGAAACTAGAGGTGGTGAATCAAGTCATGTTGCATGCCCTTCTCAACCATCACAACTGAGCGAGCCGGATACTGAAGAAGAGCAAGGCATTGAAGAAGATGAGGATGTATTGGATGAAAATGGAAAAATTCACTTGGAGATGAAAGGAGACGCGTAAGTATACAAAATCAAGTTATTCTATGAAAATTGCATGGTATTCTAATTAACTACTCGCTAGTTATTATACAAACTTAGCATGTATGAGTTGTATAATAAGTAAAATGATTGAAACATTAGCAAGAACTCTTTGATTATACATGTTTAGTCTCTTTGTTTAATAACTCTTTAATATAAAGAGATATAAAGAGTTTTACTTCATTCTCACTTTAAAAAAAGTTGATATTTTTTTATAGGTTTAAGAAAAAACATCTTTTGTTTCCCTTTTACAAATTGAGTTGTTTGAATTCCATTTTAAATATTTAGTTTGCATGTTCTCCGTCATTATATTAACAATACTTAGTCTCTTTGTTCGAAAGCTCTTTCATATAAATTTGTAGTAACGAACTGTACCTAACTCTTTACAAAGTTGGAGAATTCTATTACAAGTTCAAGAATCAATCTCGAATTACCAAATCTATTAGGGTAATTTTAAAGGGCATGTATGATGGTCCTTGGACGACTTGGGGAAGCGTCCCTCAAACGAACGAAAAATATGCTTTGGGAAGAGTTTTCTGTAAGAAAATTACATATCGTTAAAATCTTTTGTCAGTATTTCTATTTATCTATAAATGAATGAAATAGACATTATTCAAATAATTTAATAATTGATTGGAGGTTCTCGTTTTGTTGAATTGTGGAGAATATTCAATTGGGACATCACGGATTCTATTGCGGTTCAGAAGGCGTGGTCGATTCGGAATGGGGCTCGTATCTGCCATGAATTTCATAATTCTAGGAAAGAAAAATATTGTCCTGGATGGGTGCACCAGGAACACTGGGATAAGATGTTACGTGATCATTGGTCAACTAAAGACTACCGTAAAAAATGTGAAGCTGCCAAAAAAAAGTAGAAACGTACCTGGCGGTGTTGGTGTGGGGTTGAGTACTACTGGCTCCATCTCCATCGTGGAACATGAAGAAATATTGGTATTTCTTATATACAATAAAGAAGATTGGTATTTTTCTATTTGTGTACCTCTTGCTTATTATTCAATTTAATTTTAAAGGAGAACTTGAAAAGTAGTCGGGTGTTTAGCGATGAAACATTTTGTCGGACTCACCAACATCAGAAGGACACCAAGGGAAAGAGAAAAGGGGACTGGGTCAACGAGAAGGCGAAGAACGTTTATGTGAGTCTTTTCTTTCTAATATTAAAAGGAAAAGTTATTCTAAAGGAATCAAGAACTAACTAGATGTTATTTCTTTCATATCATAAAATTTTACTTGAGGTTCTATTTAAAAGTATTGAAAAAGTGATATTTTCATGTGTCGGTTGTTTGTCATGGTTTGTGTGTTTCTTCTATAATTTGAGTATTCCGGTTTTATTAAAGTATTGTATGGGCCATAATGTTACTATCTTATATATGCTTTTTGTACTATGATTTCTTTGCATTTCTTTTTGTAGAATGATCTCGAATGATACATTTGTTGAGAACTTATTGTGCCCTAATTTATGCCTTTGACTATATAATTTTCAAGGAACTGAAGTGATTTATTTATATATGGAGAACTTATTTCACTTTGACTCATTTTGATGTTGTTTTTGTGGTACCGTCGTTTGTGGAATGCCTTGACATTAATTTCAGAAGGGCTTTGCTTACTTTTAGTATAGTGTTAAAAATTTCTACACTTGTGATGATTTGTATTCAATTCAAGAATAAAGTAATGACATGCTTGAAGATTCCTTTACAGAGTAATGAAATTTTGCTTGACAACTAAGTATTTTCCATCATGAGGTCCATGTTGATTGCTTGTTTTAACTTTGTAATCGTATCAAAATGTATTTGCAAGTTCTCACTCATGTTGAAGGTATAAGTGTGTATGCTTGATAGTTTCTAACTCATATTTAAGTGTGGTTATCAAAAATTATTTGTTCCATTTGATAACAATCACATGCATTTGTAGGAAAAATTCAAAAAGTTGTGCGATGAAGCATCCACGAGCGGGACTAAGGTAACTCCCGAGCAGCGGGAACAAACTTTTATGGAGGCAGCTGGGGGTAGAAATCAGAAGTAACGTATATATGGTCTTGGATCACAAGCTAGTTTTGTTGGTAGTAACATAAATTCTAGCAACCAAATGCGCTCAAAGTGTTATGAGGCATTGAAGAAACAAATTACCGCTGAAGTAAGGGTTGAGCTTCAAGAGCAAATTACGTGATGCACATATGGTTCAATTTGGTGTCAATTTCAATGTCTCAAGTACTAGTGTTGCTTCCTCCTCAAACACAGATGTGGACCGTCAAGAAGGTCGTGGCCCAGTGGGGCAAGCCTTGACCTGCGACCTGGAGGTCCCAGGTTCGACACCCGCCTCCTACGTGAGGCAAATAAAATTCCTAGGAATTAAGGTGCTGACCCAAAAAAAAAAAAAAAAAACTAATATAAAAAAAAAAACACAAATGTGGACCAGGATGGGAATGGAGTTGAGAATGCAGACGGTGATGATTTAGGTGCTCTCTAGATATTTGTTATAGATATTTAGGGATGGTTTAGAGATAACAAGTTGTGTAGATTTTGAAAATAGCCTTAGAATATCTATCCCTAAATAAGTATAGATTAGCAATTGAATTTTAGAAAATATATTTTCTCTTCGTAGTAAATCTGTCCTTAAATAAGGACATATTACCAATAGAGTTTAAGAAAACAAATTTTTCTATCCTTAGGAAATCCGTCCCTAATTAGGACAAATGAACAATGGACTTTTAGAAAATATAATTTTATATCCATAGGAAATCCGTCCCTAATAAGGACAGATTACCAATGTAATATTAGAAAATAACCTTAGGAAATCCGTCCCTAATAAGGACAGATTACCAATGAAATATTAAAAATATCCTAAGGACATCCGTCCCTAATAAGGACAAAATACCAATAGAATATTAGAAAATATCCTTAGGACAACCGTCCCTAATAAGGACAGATTACCAATGGAATATTAAAAGATATTATATCCATAGGAAATCCGTCCCTAATAAGGACAGATTACCAATGTAATATTAGAAAATAACCTTAGGACAGCCGTCCCTAATAAGGACAAAATACCAATAGAATGTTAGAAAATATCCTTAGGACATCCGTCCCTAATAAGGACAGATTACCAATGGAATTTTAGAAAATATCCTTAGGCAATCCGTCCCTAATAAAGACTGATTACAAATTGAATTTTAGAAAATATCATTAGGAATATGTCCCTAATAAGGACACACTTTTATTCTTAACAACTCCATCCCTAATCAGGACAAATTACTAATGGAAGACTAGAAAATATAATTTTCTATCCTTAGTAAATCCATCCATAAAATAGGACAGATTACCAATGAAAGTTTTTTACTATCCTTAGCAAACCTGTCCATAAAATAGGACAGGTTAGTGATGGAATTTTAGAAAATACTTTCATTTTATGAAATTGTATCCTTTTATATTTGTTGGTATTCTGTCCCAATAAATTTTGGGATGGATGAGTTATGCCGTCCCTGATAATTTGCGATGGGGGTTTTAGGGAGTACCCACAATCCATCCTAAATCCGTATGGAAAAAAAACCTGGGACAGTTTAGGGACGGAACATATGCTCCCAAATAAGATGTTTCCTTGTAGATTTTGAGTTTTCTTTTTATATCACTACTACATCCCTTTCATCAAATTATAAAGTCGTATAGGTATCTTTACCATTTCAAAAAAGAAAACTCCTTCATCATTTATTATTCTAATGCAATTAGAAAAAGAGTGTAATTTAAAAAAGACATTGTGTTTAGCCACAAAACAAATTACGAGTGTCATGTTTGTTCAAGAGTATACGTAGTTAGTTAGTTAATTTTCTTATGCCCCGAATTATTTCCGCTTCCAATGTCCGAATTCCAAAAGTGTTATCGTGTTCATACTTTTAGAGGTATAAACACCATACGCTTAGATATATACCTACATCTGACACTCATACCCTAATTCAGATAACAAAAATGAAGATGAAAAAATGCGAGCTCTCTCCGGTCTAGTCATACGTCTACGCCCCTTGTAATTCATTTTTATACTCACCTAGTTCTGCATCTACATCTTGATAATCCAATAGCTGATATCCGATCCGACTATATCTATCCCATAGACAAGAAAGGTGACTAAAGAGTTATCTACAAGAACACGATTTCTTAGCCCGAGCAACAAAAAAAAAGACTTCCGAAATTGGCAGAATTGACGCTTTTCGATATGTTCTGGCGATTTATGTAAGGTTTTCTGCAACAGATATGAATCCCGCAAGAAATGAGTTTAACTTCTTTTGATCAATGATTTATATTAAGGAAATTATAAAGTTGTAATAGAATAGAGAGATTATATTCAATCTTCGTTACATATTCATAAGTCTAGTACTAATACTATTGTTGTTTTTCATTAGATAGGTTGTATTTGTATTCTAATATAATACTACTGGTAATTACTACTTACATGTGATTCTGAATTTTCTTTTTATATCACTACTACGTCCCTTTCATCAAACTATAAAGTCATATAGGTCTCTTTACCATTTAAAAAAGTAAAAATCCTTCATAATTTATTATGCTAATTCAATTAGAAAAAGAATGTAATACGAATAAGAGATTTTTATTAGCCACAAAACTAATTGCGAGTGTCATGTTTATTCAAAAGTTCGGGTAGTTAATTAGTTGATTTTCTTGTATGTCCAGAATTATTTCCGCTTCCATGTACACTAATAGAAATATAGGTTGTTGCGACGAGATTTTTTGCGTCGGGCGTTTACCATCACAAATGACTGTCATTTGTGTCAAGAATGACACACCAACGCAAATAAGAGTACGACGTCGTTTAGTGATATGCATTTACGACCGTTAATTAGAATTTGTGTCAACAAATTAAATCGTCGTGAAAAGGGGATTATATGCTATGGAGTTCAGTCGACGCAAGAAGTTTCCCCACAAATAATCAAAATTTGCGGCGGGATTCTTCCGTCGCATATGAAGTTGATGCAAATGACCAGTTTTGCGACAGACTTCATTCGACGCAAAAGGTTTCACCCCAAATAACAAAAAATTGCGATGGAATTCTCTCGTCGCATAGAAAGTCGATACAAATGATCAAAATTTTATTATTAGTTTTTGGTGGTGGATTTTCTCACCGCATCCCCTAAAATAATTATTTTAAAAAAAAATCGCTACTCCAAAATATTATAGTATAAATTGGCGGGATTTGAAAATAACCCCTCAATGGGAAAACAAAATTTCTAACCAATAGACCACAAGAATGTTTATTATTATATATTAACTATATTTATTTATATAACATACCTATAAATTAGTAAGTATAAAAAATAGAATTTGATTAAAACTATATTCAAACTTTGGTCAAATTATTTTTAAAAAAATTGCAAAACAATTAATAAATAATTTATGTTTTCACCATTATATATTAATGTTACAATGCATTTTTTATTTTAAATAACTCTTTTATATATATGCAAAAAACAAATCTTTTCTGCCAATTTATTTTGTTTTCTAGATTTACCGCTGTGAAAAATAAAAATCCTAGCTCCCCAAATCGTCCCCATTTGAAACCCTCGAACCTCCATCTTCATCAATCCAAGTTCCAACAATGGCGATCGCAAGTGGTCTATAGAGATTAGCCTCTCAAGTCTTCAAATCCCCTTCCCTCTCCATCTCATCCCGATCCATAATCTCCCGTTCCTCTGTTGTGTCTGAGAGTCTACAAGACACAAGCAGAAATGAACATCCAACAGTGAGCTTTATTGATTGTTAATGGAGAACTTTTACAGAAGAAATCAAGAGAAATTAAAGAGAGTTGAGAAAGAGGGAGCTCAGCTCCGTTACAGAAAGAAAGAGGAGCGAGGGAGAGAAAGTAACTGCTACAAATATCTTCTAACTGAATACCAACCACATCCCTAAATTGATCTATTTATAGGCACAGGTACCGGGTCGTGTAAATGACCCGCGCATCAACCCGTAATCCTTTTAATAGCACTGCGGGTTCGAGCCTTTCAGTTGTGTTTTTTATTCTCATTTTCTCCCTACATAACATTGCTTCCCCCTTAGAAAGCTTGTCCTCAAGCTTTCCATGAGAAGGTAGGCCATTGTTTCATGAAGTCTTCAGCATCCTCCCAAGTTGCATCATCTTTGGGAAGATTGCTCCAGGCTATTAACCACTGAGCTGCAGCTCTGTTGTTCTTCTTAACCATCCTCACCTTCAACAATTCCTCAGGTTCAACAGCAACCTGACCTTCCTCATTGACCCTAGGCAAATCCCTCTAAATCACCACATCTTCTCTCACCTTCAGCTTTAACTGGCTGACATGGAACACCGGATGGATCCTAGCTTCCTCAGGTAGTTGTAACTCATAAGCAATATAGCCAAGCTTCCTCAAAACTTTGTAAGGCCCAAAGTACTTAGAAGAAAGCTTCTTGTTCTTCCTTAGGGACAAAGACTACTGCCTGTAAGGTTGGAGTTTGACAAACACCCAATCCCCCACTGAAAAGAACTCTTTCAGTTCTGCTCTTATCCTCTTGTTGCTTCATTCTATTGGCTGCTTTAGCCAACAGTTCTTTCAGAATTACATCCAGTTTCTTTCCTTTCCTCCAACATGTTTCCAACTTCCCTATTCTTCACTTCATCCACCCTTAGCAGCTCTCCAAAACCTGGAGGTCTATACCCATACAGAGCTTCAAATGGAGCCATCTTAATGGATGTGTGATAACATGAATTATACCACCACTCAGTCATTGCCAAATACTGATGCCAAGTTTGTGGCCTAAGGAAAGAAAAACACCTTAGATACATCTCCAAACATTGGTTGACTCTTTCAGTCTGACCATCTATTTGGGGATGGTATGCAGAACTCAAACTCAACTTCACCACCCTAATTTGAGAAAATAGCTCCTTCCAAAAGGCACTAGTAAAAACACTGCCTCTGTCACTAACAATCACTTCAGGAAGCCCATGCAATTTATAAATTTTATCTAAGAACTCCATGGCAACCTTTTTAGCAGAAAATGGATGAGTCCACACCACAAAGTGGCTAAATTTTGTAAATCTATCCACCACCACCAATATGGAATCTTTCCCATCAGACCCAGGCAATCATTATATAAAATCCATGGAAATGTGTGAGAATGGTTTGCTTGGTATTTCCAAAGGGTGTAATAGACCTGGATATGACAAAAGTTCATGTTTACACCTTTGGCAAACCTCACACTTCTTAACTGTCTCCTGAACTTTTTCTTGCAGCCCTGGCCAGAAGAATATCTTCTTGATTCTCTGATAAGTTGCTTGAACTCCAGAATGGCCCCCAAGGAATGAAGTATGAATAGCAACAATCACTTTCTCCCCGTGGTCTCTTTGACTTCCAACATAGATCCTCCCTTTATACCTTAAAACCTCATTTACATAAGTATAATCAGGTACTTGTTCACCAAGAAGAAGCTGAGCAATCACTTCTTGGGTGATTAAATCTCCTTCATAGCTCAGTTAAATGTCCTCCACCTAATTAGGTTTCACCACTGAAATAGCATTACATTCAGATCTCCTAGAAAGAGCATCATCAACTTTGTTTTCCACTCCCTTTTTATACTGTATTTCAAAATTGAATCCCATCAACTTAGATATCCATTTTTGTTGAGCAGCTGTGCTAATTTTCTGCTCAATGAGGTACTTCAAACTGTAGTGATCTGTCTTGATGATGGAGGAGTGGCCTTCTAAATAGTGTCTCCACTTGAGAATGGCTGTGGACAGAGCCATTAACTCTTTCTCATAGGTTGAAAATCCCAAGCTTTTGGGACCTAAAGCTTTACTATAGTATGCTATTTGTCTGCCTTCCTGCTTCAGAACTGCACCTATCCCAAACTCACAAGCATCAGCCTCGATGATGAATTTCTTGGAGAAATCTGGTAGAGCCAAAATAGGAGGCTCACTAAGTGTCCTCTTCAAATGCTGAAAAGATGATCCAGCCTCCTTGTTCCATTCAAAGCCATTTTTCTTCAGTAATACTGTCATAGGTTTGCTAATGTTTCCATAGTCTTTAATGAATCTTCTGTAGTAGCCAGAAAGACCCAAAAATCCTCTAAGTTGTTTGACATTGGAAGGCCTAGGCCAATTGACCATGTCTCTGATCTTTTGAGGATCAACTTTGACACCTTCCCCAGAAATCAAATGGCTTAAATACTCAACCTCGTTCTGAGCAAAAGAACACTTGCTCAACTTCCCAAACAATTTGTTTTCCCTTAGTAACTCCAAAACCTTCTTCAAGTGAACTATATGAGTGGCAAGATCAGGGCTATAAACTAGTATATCATCAAAGAATACTAGCACATATTTCCTCAAATAAGGACCAAATATCAAGTTCATGAGATACTGAAAAGTTACTGGAGCATTGGTTAAGCCAAATGGCATAACCTTGAACTCAAAAAGGCCAAAATGAGTGCTGAAAGCAGTCTTAGGAATGTCAGACTCATTCATCCTAATATGAAAATAACCAGACCTCAAATCTATATTTGAAAAGTACTTGCTGCCATGTAATTCATCTATCAAGTCATCCACCATAGGAATTGGAAACTTATCCTTGACAGTGATTAGATTGAGTTTTCTATAATCCACACAGAATCTCCAAGTCCCATCTTTCTTCTTAATCAAAATAATGGTAGAAGAAAATGGACGATTGCTGTATTGAATTATTCCATCCTTAAGAATATCTCTAACCTGCTTTTCTATCTCAGTCTTCTGGGAGTGAGGTACTTTGTAAGACCTGAGTTTTACAGGCTGTGCTCCCTCCTTAAGTAGATTCTGATGCTCATGATTTCTAATAGGAGGAAGCCCTTTAGGAACATCAAATACATCTTGAAACCCCACCAACAAGTCACTTATAGCATCTGGTTGTTAGCCACCTTGTCCTCATTTCCTTTCTTCCTGACTCACACAAATATGACCAAACCAAACCTCAGCAGCTCCTTTCAGGCACTTAGGCAGTGCCTTGGCTAAAATTGACTTCAACTCCACAACCTCTAATCCATACTTGACCACCACCAATTCCTCCTGATCATAGAAACTGATTTCTTGTTTCTTATAATCCAACACAATGGGGCTGTGAATATCCAGTCAATCCCCTCCTAGTATTACATCACTTCCTCCCAATGTTAATACATGGAAATCATGACAATACCTCTTGTCATTGATTCTCCAATCAACTCATTTGCATTTTTCTCCTTGCCACCTCTTCTCCCCATTACCTAGTGTAATCAGCATGAAAGCACAGTTTCTTGACCAAATAAGGGTCAATGAAACTGTGTGTACTACTTGGGCCAAACAAAATAGGTATCCTCAGATTTTTTGCCATTTTTCCAGGTATTTTAAAGATCCTTCCCCGATAATACCAGCCAATGCATTGACTGAAATGTGGGCCAACTCAGCAACTTCCTCCCCAAAACACACATCACCTTCCTCCTGACGTGACTGCAAAACTTGCAACTCATGCCTATCATCATCCACATCCTCCTCATCACATAAGTATATCATATTGACTTGTGCCATAGAACACTTGTGTTGTGGTGAGTATTTTTCACCACATTTAAAACACAAGTTCAATTCCCTTCTTTTTTGTAATTCTTTGCTGCTTAACCTCATAAACTTGATAGGTTCCTTTTAGGAGGATTTATATGAGTTATATGAAGAACTTGAGGGTTTAGTGGAACTATTGGATGACTGAGAGGTGCTCAGCAGTGACCTCTGAGTGAAATTAGAGTTTAAAGGTTTGTAGGTTGTTTTAGAAGTACACACCAAGTACATTTCTTGCTCTACAGCCTACCTGTATGCTTCTAGTAGGGAACCAGGCCTGTGCATTCCCACCACACACTTGATTTCATCTTTTAGTCCACTGATAAAGAGATCTACAAAATATTCAGGTGTGGCTCTAGTACCAGTTGTCACAAACATAGCCTTCAAGGCTTCAAATTTTTTCATATATGTTTGGACATCACTGTACTGTTTTAGTTTGGAGAAATCCCCCACAATTCCAGCCAAAGACCTTGTGTCAAACCTCTGGTACAAGGCTCCAATAAAACCAAACCAATCCTGACTTCCATGTTCCATGATATAGATATGTCCCCACAGACAAGCTTCACCCCTAAAGTATGTCATAGCAACATCCAATTTCAAGTGATCTGGTATCCTATGGACCTTAAAGTAGTAATCAGTCTGTATGACCCATTCTCTATTCCCTAGGTTCACTACCCTCAAACTTAGGGAAATCTAGCTTAGGTAGCTTAATTTCCCCTCTATTATCGTTGTTAAAGGAAAATCTAGGTTCAACATTCACACCAACCATAGGATTAGGGGTATTCACAGTTCCAGCTCCAAAATCAGTTCTCAAGTGCCTAATTTGAGGTGACTGATTGATAAGTCTACTGCTCTCAGCCACAGTAGTCTTATCTTTCTGATCTGTTGAATTTTAAACAATTGCTCCAACAACTGTTTAAACTTATCATCAGAATCTTGTTTTAGGCTGTTATACTTTTCATCCGAATCTCTTCTTAAATTCATCACGTCAGAGTTCATAGAGGTTATAGCAGTTCTAAAATCTTTCAATTGTCTATCAATTCTTATTACAGAACTCTCTACATCCACTAACCTCCGAGTTTGTTGATCCACGGGCATTCGGTACTCCGGCAGCTCCGGAGTAGGAAGCAGGCCATGCGCCGCCGGCGACTGAGTTTCACCGAGCTGATTTCGCGTTGTTACCATTTCTTTGTCCGAGGCTCAATGGCTCTGATACCAAAATGTTGTGTCTGAGAGTCTACAAGACACAAGCAGAAATGAACATCCAACAGTGAGCTTTATTGATTGTTAATGGAGAACTTTTACAGAAGAAATTAAGAGAAATGAAGGAGAGTTGAGAAAGAGGGAGCTCAGATCCGTTACAGAGAGAAAGAGGAGAGAGGGAGAGAAAGTAACTGCTACAAATATCTTCTAACTGAATACGAACCGCATCCCTAAATTGATCTATTTATAGGCACAGGTACCGGGTCGTGTAAATGACCCGCGTGTCAACCCGTAATCCTTTTAATAGCACTGCGGGTTCGAGCCTTTCAGTTGTGTATTTTATTCTCATTTTCTCTCTACATAACATCCTCCGCCACCATCTCCTCCTCCTCCGCCAAAGTCGCCGATCGTATCGTCCGCAATGGATTCCGACGGCTATAAGAAGGAATTTCTCGAACTCTCCGGACAGACTCTTCGCAAAGATTTAGCTAACCACAGATTAATCAACCCGGTTTCGCATCGATTGGAAGACATCGACGCATGCTCCTCCGAGTGTGAAGTCCACATCGCTCAGGAATGACTCGAGAAACTGCCTCCAGCGACTTATGATGAACACTTAAGAGGAATTCTAGGAATCGAGTTTTGAATAAGCATTCTCGGCTTGGTTGTCAGGTGGTTCTGACTCAAGAGCTCCAGGGGATGGTTGTTGCGGTTCCGGAGCCCAAGCCATGGGATATTCCATAACTCAGATTTTCATATTGAGCGGCTTTTCTGTAAGGGTCACTATCTATGAAATGGTGTTTCTAAGGCTAATTTTCGTTTTTCAATTTTTTTTGGGTAATAATAATATTTTTGCACATCTGTGTGTACTTTAATTTGAGATTTTTTAAATCAATGTTATGACTTGATATGGAAATTTTGTTAAATTCTCTGATATTTGATTATTGGAGTATATATATATAAATTTTGTTCTCTAGGAAATGCTTATTTTATGTTTCAAAGTCTTAATCTTTATGGTTCTTTATGAAAGTTATCTTTATTCTTGAAAGAATTGATTTTTTAAGCCCTTTTAAATGAATTTGTTGTAGTTGATTAAGTTAAGGTATCGACCTACAAAAAAAACTGATAGAATCAACAAAAAAAAATTGCTGAGATGGGAAGGAGCCCTTTCTAAAAGTTTGCCTCCTTTATTATATTTTTATTCGGTAGTTTTTGCTATGAACTCATGTTATGAAATTCTTGATTTTAGTTGCACTTTTTAATGTTATGTTTGTGAAATCTGTCAACGCTGGAATAATTGGTTATTGAAGTGAAGTGATGCCAATAAATAATTATGAGATAATCATGATCCCACTTTCTGAATTCCATTATTGCTTGTGAAAATGAGATCGAGACAAATTCAGTTATACTATAGTTATTTCGAGACTTGTTTTGTAATTGATCTTTACTGTTAAGTTATTTAGTAGTAGTTTATATTCACATGATAGTTTTGCTTGGTGTAAAATTTGTAATCTGGAACATATTTTTAGTTTGTTAATTTGGAGGAAACATTTTACATCAGTCCTAATTTGGAACATTTAACGAAAATGTTTTGGTTCGAATTTACATCAGTCATCGTCAGCAGCTTAATTTCCGTAATTAATCAGGAGCCTCTTAGATGTGTCCTGTTAAATGCAATTTTCAGTAGCTGACTGGAGTTCCAAGAGTGAGTCATAGAACATTTAGAGTACTGGGAATAACATATGTTGTCATTCATTCAAGCTTTGGGAAACTTACACTGGGTACAAACCAAAGGGTCAAGCAAATAACATATGTTATTTAGGTTGAAGTTTTTTTTTTTTTTAAATTTTAATTTTGCAGATTTGTTGTGTCACGCCCCGTAATCGGGAAATGACCTGGCAGCGTTCGTTGCCAAACGGAACAAAGAATCCATAACATAAAACTCATACATGCATCAACTGAAGCTATAAAACATACTAAGAAATAAAACCTCAAATAGTATATATATAAACTTAACTTAAAAAGGGGTACATCCTAACTTAAAAGGAAATAGAACAACTTAAACATACTTCAAAGTTCATCACACTTAGTCTATTTCAAAACAGTAAAGTGAGCTAGACGTCTATAAAGTGCCCTCTCCCTGATACTCGAATACGACGTCCCCCACGTACCCTTAGCTAACATCCTGCTCATCTGAAAAGGAAAGGTGGATAAGGGTGAGCAAAACTAACTATTGCTCAGTAAGATTCCTTCAACCTTAGGGATGAAGAAATATATAGACACTTAATTAAAACAGTTTATGCATCCCAAAAATATTTCATAACTTTAAAAACATAATCACCAATAAAGCAGTAAAATCATGGTATCCAAAATACTTCTGATTTCTTAGAATATTGGGAGTGCAGAATCGCCGCCCATACAACGACCCTACACTCTTACCCCTCCACCCGAGAAATCATAAATACATGCTACTCAACCTTCTAGCTTTCTCGACAGCTTTAGGAATGACGGTTGCGCACCCGCCATTCTTACCCCTCCACTGCGAGGCCGCTAGGAAGTGAAGGTTCTAGCCTAACGTATACGTGGGAATGCCTAGCTTCTCACTAGCTCGAGTACAAACGATGGCCGTCGTCTACACCCTTACTACGAGACAGCTAAACAACTCCAAAACCTGAAAAATCGTTAGAAAACGACTTCCATTTCCCTGTAAAACCGCTCACATCAAATATCAAATGCAGACATCATATATCGTTGTATACTGTTCGTGACATCGTACATCATGACTTGATGTTTGGGCCTCTCCCAACATCTTATCTTTGTACTTATCATATAACACAACTCTACATGAACCCACAATAGTCAAATCAACTGTACCATTATAATAAATCCAAATTTTTCCCGAAAGATTGCTAAAGGAAAAATCAAAGCCCAATTTATTAGCATAAAATAAATTTTCCTCCATTTGCACCAAAGGTTCTAAAATAACCAAAAGCGAAATCTTATGTTCTCGACAAAGAGCAGATTGTGCATGTTAAAGTGATTAATTTTTCGGGCACCCCTAGTTATTTATCTTTTGTCTATGCAAAATGCCAATATACACATCGTAGGGATCTTTGGGCTGAGATGATTAATTTTAGTACTCAACATGATAGTCCGTGGATGATTGGTGGGGATTTTAATGTTGTTTTGAAACTATCTGAATGTCTGGGTTCGATACCTGCCACTCTTCCTATGAGTGAATTTTCGGAGGCAGTTCATGACAGTGGTTTACTAGAAGTTGCCTTTACGGGTTCTCCTTTTACTTGGTGTAGAAGTGCAGCTCCACCTCTTCTTAAAAGGTTAGACATAATATTGGTTAACTCTCATTGGAATGATCTTTTTGGTGTAACTCGTATGGAGCATCTTCAAAGGTCACAATCAGATCATTGTCCTATGTTGGTTTCTTTTGATGTGAGTGATGTTCGGGGTAAGTCGGCTTTTCAATTTCAAGAGATGAGGTGCAAACATAAGGATTTTCACAGCCTTGTACAATCTTCTTGGGGGAACGAAGCTATTGGTAATGGCATGCATATTTTGATGACTAAATTAAGACGATTAAAGGGTGTTCTTACTAGGTGGAAAAATGAGACTTTTGGAAATATTCACTCTAATTTAGCTAATGCCGAGAAGGAAGTTAAAGATATGGAGAATAATTTTGATCAAGATCCTTCTCAAGCTAATGGTTTGGCCTTACAATCAGCACAAGAAACATACTCAAAATTATTAATGCTTGAAGAGATATTTTGGAGACAACAGTCAAGGGTTAAATGGCTACAAGAAGGTAACTCTAATACTAAATATTTTCATCTTCTACGTAGTAACCGTAGGAAGAGAATGGCTATTACTAAAATTCAAGATGGTCAAGGTAATTGGATCACTAAGCAATCCGAATTAGGCATAGAGGGCACTCATTTCTTTCAGGAGTTATTTACCTCAGATGGTCCTTATGTGGAAGATCCGGATTTATTGAAAGTCATTCCGGAGGTGAGTGCTGAGGAGGAAAATCGTAAACTAGCTTCCTTGTCGAGGCAAAATGAAGTTAGGGAGGCGGTGTTTTCTCTAAGTAAGTATAGTGCTTCTGGTCCTGAAGGTTTTACGGGGGCGTTTTTCTAAAGTTGTTGGGATACTATTGGCTCGGATATAACTCAGGCGGTTTGTGATTTTTGGGCAGGGATCCCTATGCCTAAATCTATGTCAAGTGCTCTCATTGTTCTCATTCCTAAGATACAAAATCCCCTCTTTTTGGTGACTTCCGCCCAATCTCTCTTTGTAACTTTGTTAATAAGGTGATTTCGAAAGTTTTTGCCTTTGAGATTGGCACCTTTATTGCCTCGTATTATTTCTCAGAATCAAACTGTGTTTGTGAAAGGTGGATTAATTTTTGATAATATTCTTTTGGCTCAAGAGATGGTGCAACATTTGAATAGGAAAGCAAGAGGGGGTTATTTAGTCATCAAATTGGATATGATGAAAGCATTTGATAGGGTTTCGCATCTATTTTTGCTTTCTGTGCTTAAAAGATTTGGTTTTAGGGCTCATTTGTTAAATCTGATTGGTAATCTGTTGAAGCATAACTGGTTTTCGGTTTTAATAAATGGTCAACCTCATGGATTTTTCATGTCGTCAAGGGGTGTTAAACAAGGTGATCCGTTATCGCCTCTTTTGTTCATAGTGGCGGCTAAGGTCTTTTCTCGGGGTATCAATTTTATGGTTATTCAAAATCAGTTAATACCCTATTCTTTGCCAAGAGGTGTTTTTCAAGTTTCACATCTTAGCTTTGCTGATGATGTTATAATTTTCACTAATGGGGAAAAGAGAAGTTTGATCAAACTTATGGCTTTCTTTACTAAATATGAGACTAGTTCGGGGAAGCGTATAAATAGGGGCAATAGTTCTTTTCTCACTTCTTCAACTAGTTGTGACACACATGCTAATATGATCCAACAGGTAACTGGTTTTATTCACAGTGAATTCCCGCTTAATTATTCGGGTTGTCTTCTTTATTCGGGAAGAGGTAAGGTGATGTATTTTCAGGGTATTATTGAAAAAATTGGGGACCGGTTAGAGGGGTGGCAAAATAAAGTGTTGGATATGGGTGGCAGACTTGTGTTAATTAAGCATGTTTTATATTCGATGTTACTTCATATATTAGCTGCCTCTTTTCCCCCAAGCTTGTATTAGACAAAGTGGAGAAAATATTCGCTAATTTTTTTGTGGGGAACGCCTAAGGGACACGGGAAAACTCATTGGATGTCTTGGGCTAGGATTTGTATGGATACTAATCATAATGGATTGGGTATTCTTTCTTTATCACAAATTTCCCGCATTTATGCTATGAAAATGTGGTGGAGATATCGCCATGGAGAATCATTATGGGCTATTTTTCTGAAATCAAGATATGGTGGTAACTCACATAAGATTATTAGTGAGGTTAGGCATGGTTGTTTGGTAGCTTGGAAAAACATGATTGTTTGCAAGAATGATGTTGAGGATAATATGGGATTGTTGATTCGGGATGGAGCATCTTATTTTTGCTATGAGAATATCACTATGAATGGTAGTCTTCATTCCACGCTTCCTGCTATTCCTCATGACCTTCAGGATCGGAAAATATGTGAGGTAAATGATCAAAATAGGTGGCGGACTGACACACTAAGCGCTTTACCGGGAGAGACTTTGGAGGAGTTGCCTAACACTTTGCTTAAACCAGGTAAAGATAAATTGGTTTGGCTTTTGGAATCTAATGGTAATTTTACTATGAAATCAGTGGCATCTTGGTTAAGGAAAGAGAATGTGGGTATTTTATCCAGAAAACTTATTTGGTCTCCGTGTTTACCTCTCTCTTTATCGATATTTTTGTGGAAATTTTTCAACAATTTCTTGGCTTTGGATGAGGTTCTTTGGAAGAAGGGTTTCACGACAGTCTCTCGTTGCTCTTGCAAGAATGGTTCCGACTCTTATCTTCATATTTTTGTACATTGTCGTTTTGCAAAGAAATTATGGTCTCATGCGACTGCTAGAATTGGAGTTCGAGTGGATAGTTCACAACACTCGGCAATTGGTTTATTAAAGTTTGCTTGGCTGAATGCTACTGGGGCAAATAAGGATATGGATATTCTTGTCCCAAGTGCGGGTCTTTAGATATTATGGAGGGTTCGATACAGATTTTTCTTTGAAGGGAGTGTAACTACTGAAAGGATCCTGATGAAGGAAATGGATAACTACATTGATGCGGTTTGTAAAGAGAAAAATATTGTTACGACTTTTCAAAGATTGAAGAAACAGCCGAGGCCTATGATTTTATATTAGCTTCCAAGAATGGCCGGTCCAGGGGCAATTCTAAATGTGGATGGAGCTTCTAGGGGTAATCCGGGGGAGGCGGGTATTGGTTGTATTATTCGCTCTCGGGATGGACAATTCATTGGCGCTTTATCTACTTACATTGGTCATTGTACGAACTCTTGGGCAGAATTGCAGGCTTTGATTCGAGGTTTGCATCTTGCGAGAACGTTGAGAGTGGGAGATTTGCTCATACAATCGAACTCAAGCTTTGGGTCAACTCAATCAAATCCAAAAGAATTAACTCTTGGTATTTAGATTCTATTTTTTATATGGCTTTGTCTTTGGTTAATGTCTTTCTATTGAGCATGTTTACAGGGAAGTGAACACAGTAGCGGATTGTTTGGCGAACATTGGCTGCGACTCAAGGATTCACACCAAATATTATACCTTTGCTGATCTTCCTAGTCAAGCTCGGGGTTTATGTAATTTAGATCGTCAAGGTTTGGCCACTGTTAGGCTTTAATTTGTTTTGATTTTTGTTCATATGCATTTCATATAAGTGCAGGGAAATGTGTATCACCTAAGTCATTCTAAAAATGACGTCCTTTCATGTTCTTACATTCCATTATTATGCTTGCATTTCATTTTCTTGCAGGGTTTATGTATGACCTAAGCTATAAGATAAATAGCTTAGTTATTATGCATTTTTTCCAAGCTTTTGTTCCATGCTAGTTTAGGAACTTTGTATCACCTAGGTCATACTATAAATGGCTTAGTTTAATGCATTTGTTCCTTACTTGTATGAAGTGGATTTGTTTCCACCTATATAGAGGTTTTTGGTCTAAGTCCCCCTTCCATTTGTCTTTTTTTGCCTATTTGGGCCTATTAATAAACGGGGGTCCGCCCCACCACGCTGGTGGATTTATTTAGAGGAAAAAAAACACAACTCTACATGCTACATCTTATCCCAAATTAGGTACATTGACTCCACATGAAATCCATAACATAACATAATCATAACATAAACATATTGGATCCTTTCTTAGTCAATGTCCCTACTGGGATGTTCCCTTATGCTTACAATCATAAAAACAGCAAGTACTCATGCTATCACAGACATGCGCAATTAAACATCATACAATTCATGCATTCACATTAAATGTTGCTTCATCCACTTTTATGCAAGAAAACATGATAAAACCATTTTTTTCATCCATACTTCATACATAATCTGTAAAAATCAGTTCATGAAAGCTTTGGAAAAATTCAAAGTTGAAGGGTCCTTACCTTATCACCGTTACGTTCTTAATTTGTAAAAATCCAGAAAATCTGGTTCGTGTTCCTAATTAAAAGATATACACAGGAAGATCTAACGGTTAAAAGCATAATCCCTCTAGTCAGATCGTAGCCCTATAAGTCTAGTTTCTAAATCAAAACGAATCAGAGAAATTGGAGTTCTACATTTACCTTTATGGCGTTTCTAGTGCAGTGCATGCAGGCTGTCCAGAATCTATTTTTCTTGCTTTTCTCCTTCTTTCTTTTTCTTTCTGTTTTTTTTTCCCTCCTTTCTGAGACTTAGAACTGAATGGATTTCGAAAATGACTGCCTAAGAAGTTTAGAAACCACCTCTAACTTCTTCTCCACTACTTTCTCCACTCCCCACTACTTTCTAGAAATTCACCAAAGGTCCCTTATCTTATCTTAATGTTATACAAGTCCTAAAACATGTTATAACACTTAGCAAATAATAAAAGAAAATAAAACACTTAAGCAAATATGACGCGTTTCGGTCGACATTGACTTAACCTCGGTTGACGTTGACTTAACCTCGGTTAACCAAAACCCGTCTAAAAAAATAGTAAAAAGTTACGGTCTTCACATGTTGCATCTAAATGTGAAAAATTTTTATCAAGTGAATTTCTCATTCAAGCAAATCCTCCCACATATATGCATGGACACCTTTTATAAGTGGATTTCTCATTCAAGCAATTCCTCCCACATGCATGGAGAATACTATGAATTCAAAAGGTACAGATCTTTTCAACTGTTACCATTTGAATCTTAAAGTTTTGTTTAGTTTAATTTTTTGATTTTGCTGCTATTATCTCAAATAGAAATGGGTATTATATTTTGGCGTGTGTGTAGAAATAATGTATTGTACAGGGACATATTTCATTGGACATGATAGTGATTCTTAAAAAGTTCGTAGACTGGTAAACACTTTTGCTGAAACACTCTTTCACTTTTAATTTATTTCAATCTCAAATTTCTCATTAATGACTAAATTTCCCATGTATATTGTAGGAATCAGTTTGCTCTTCATCTTTTAGGGCATAGCAGATTTGAGACTCTTGGAGCACTTGAGATTTTCGGTGTGCTTTTGGCTATTGGTGGTAGTATTGCGTGGAATGCTGCATATGTTCTCATGGTAAGATTTCTCATTTTGTTCCCATAGTTTCATAATTCTCGAAAGTTGATTGGAATTTTTGTCTTTGAGATAAAAAGAGTGAGGCTTTCCAATTTTACGATCAATGACAGTTTCAATATGTATTTGTTCGCACCTAGACGGGGACTATGATCTACTATTATTTTGTTATTTCCTTTTGATTGTCTCATAAATGGATTATTTTTAGGGAGTGTGGACAACGCCTCTATAGATGGTTAATCAATTGGCCCATGAACACATGAGTGGACATCATCACGAGGGACATAGCCATGGAATTGAATTGGATCATCATATCCTGGCTTTGAGTATGACTACAAGGTGTATAGGTATTAAAGAGTATGCAACTACTTGAAACTTTATCTGATCTCTAGTTGCAGATTTTCCAATGTAGTGTGGAAAGGATTCTTCGACAATTGATTCTTGAAGCTTTTTAAGATTTTGAAAAAAGATGTGTTATCCAAGTACCCTTTAGATTCTGGACCCAATTTGCTTGTGAGAAGACTCGAGTCTCAATTGTTCCCTGGATTCCTTTTTTTAATTATCTTGGAGTTCAATTTCTTTTAGTCATTTTGGCAAACATATTGAGTCGCAATTTCGAGCATGCTATGGACTACTCTAGAGCACTTTCCACAAAAAAAAAAATGTATGTACTGTAATGGCTTCAGATGATGTTGATCGTTGCATCCTATCTATTGGCACAAAAAATGGGTTATAAATTTCAATATTCTGATGAGAAGAATGTTGAGTGTGTTAAAATTTTAAGTTTCTTGTATCTGTTATTGCTGTTGAATTACATGATTTTGTGCTTTGTTTTAGGTAGGCTTGGGTCTTCAGCAGTCCTGGTAAAAGCTAAAGACGATTTGGAACGGAACATTTTTCTTGAACCTGCAGTTCTGAAATAATTCGTAATATTTAATTTTTTTTTTTTTGTAGGTTGATCATTTCTCTAGTAATGCAGTCCGGCTCCAGTGCGGAACCCCCAAAGTTCCGCACCTGCGGAACCATCCTAGCCGTCGGATGAAATTTTGAACGGTCCAGATCTGGAGAGAGAAAAGTTGCGGCTGACAATAAAAAAATAATAAAAAAAAATGTTATATAATAAAAGGGTACATATGTAATTTTACAAATAAATGATTGGGTTACCGAGGAGGAGAGAGAAAAGTTGCGGCTGAACAAAAACACATGTTCTTCTTTAGAGAACACATGTTTTTGGTTTCTCTAACCAAAAACATGTGTTGTCTAAAGAAGAACATGTGTTTTGTTCAGCCGCAACTTTTCTCTCTCCTCCTCGGGAACAAAAAGTAACACGCAACCGTCACATCGATTGGGTTACCGAGGAGGAGAGATAAAAGTTGCGGCTGAACAAAAACACATGTTCTTGGTTAGAGAACACATGTTTTTGGTTAGAGAACACATGTTTTCTAACCAAAAAACATGTGTTCTCTAAAGAAGAACATGTGTTTTTGTTCAGCCGCAACTTTTCTCTCTCCTCGGGAACAAAAAGTAACACGCAAAGTTTATCCCTAAAATACCCCTATTTTGATACAGTCGTTGGATCAAAAAGTATAAAATCCAACGGCTGGGATCGTGGCCCGCACCGTACGAAATTTTGAGGGTCCGCACTGGAGCCACGACGCTAGTAATGAGTAGTAGAAGGTGGCCTAACATCAAGTCTTGATTGAGAAGAAATTAGAAGCATCATGTTATTCTAGATACACCTATTGCTTGTTGTCTTTTGGAAAATCATATGAATAGGATTTAGCAATTGAGTTTAACAAGTTACCTACTTATTGGTTTCTTCAACCAATGACCACGACTTCTTACTCTTAGAGGTATAAACACCCTACACTTAGATATGTACCTTCTGACACTCATACCTGAATTCAGATAACAGAAATATTAAATGATTTTAAAAATTTTGAACCCCTCAAACTGTGAGGCTCGATTCTGCATGTCACTTTGAACATGATAAGAACCGGGCCTGTTAAGAGTAGTGGGTGGCAAAAACTGTTAAAAAATATAATGATCAAATTCAAATACAGAAAATTCACACGGAATCAGTTACATTATTTTTTTTTGTAGAAATTAGAAATTTTCCACCTTTCGATTCTGGTGGTTAATTAAAATTTACCCAGCCTTTTAATATTCCAGTTTCCTATTCCTAATTCTTCTATAATACCTATTCAGTTCTTAATTCCTTTTCCAAGTAGGAACAGGAAATACCCTTCCCCTCACTTATAGCTATATATACATCAAGATAAATGCAAAAAATTATAAAGCTCGATCAAACCTCTATAGTAAACCTCGCATCATTCACACAAATTCATAATGTCTTGATCTGATGTGTGGGAATTTTGCAACAACGAAGAAATCATTCCAAAAACCAGCAGCGACAACGATGACTACCCCCCGATGTGTTCTTCATCCAGATCCGTACGATGGCGTACGTCCTGACCCAAAATCCGAATAGAAAAAACCAAGGCGTTGATGACGATGATCATGATAAGTAAATCGAATTACTTGCGGTCATCCAACTAGTTAGGATCATTTATGGATTCAGAAGAATTCCCTATTGAACTTTGAATTGAATCCAGATGTGATATCCAAAGCCTTCTTAAAATCACCGTAGTTCCTTCCGATCTTAGATTACGTTTGATGGAATAAATCGAAGATTTTGGATGGAGCTTGACGGATCTGCAAGAAAATGCCGGCCGCGATGTTTTACCAATTATCCTTGATTTTACTATGATGGTTCTAAGTTAAATTAAAAATCCAAAAATTAGGGCTCATCAATTTTATAAACCTGAAGAACAGTTCTAGAAATTATCCTTCCGATGTGATTTTAATTGAAGTTCGAATTCTAGAAGTCATACTGACCCGAAATCCGGAAAGAAAGAACGTTAACGATGATTTGGTTGAATTACCAGCGGGTTAATTGATTACGTCGGATCCAATTTGGGTTAAGAAAGAATCTTTGTTGAATGAAGAAGGACAAGAAGCGAGGGAAGTTTATATTATGCTTTTGATTTGTTAGGAATGCCTTTGTTTGTTATTGAAGTTTTGATTAAAGATATCAGAGGGTTTGGTCGCATTTTAGTCGATCTGCCGAAAAACGCTTTTCGAGATATTCTGGCGATTCTTGTAGAGTTTTCTGCAACGGATATGAATGCCGCAAGTGAAGACTTTAACTTCTTTTGATCAATGATTTTATATTAAGGAAATTATAAAGTTGTAACAGAATAGAGAGATTATATTCAATCTTCGTTACATATTCTTAAGTCTACTACTAATACTATTGTTGTTTTTCATTAGATAGGTATTTGTATTATAATATAATACTGCTAGTAACTACTACTTACATGTAATTATGAATTTTCTTTTTATATCACTACTACATCCCTTTCATCAAACTATAAAGTCATAGGTCTCTTTACCATTTAAAAAAATAAAAATCCTTCATCATTTATTATGCTAATGCAATTAGAAAAAGAGTGTAATACGAATAAGAGATTTTTATTAGCCACAAAACTAATTACGAGTGTCATGTTTATTCAAGAGTTCGGGTAGTTAATTAGTTAATTTTCTTGTATGTCCAGAATTACTTCTGCTTCCATGTACTCGTGTCCAAATTCCAAGAAGTGTTATCATGTTCATACTTTTAGAGGTATAAACACCCTACACTTATATATATACCTACACCTGACACTCATACCCGAATTCAGATAACAAAAATGCAGATGAAATTTTTATACTCATCTGGTTCCGCATGTACAGCTTGATATTCCAATGGCTGATATCATAATGTACATCTGACGTTTGTGAATTTTTATACTCATCAACATCTCTACGTCTTGATAAACCATAATATTCAAATAAATTCATAATGTCTCGATTTGATGTTTGGGAATTTAGCCAAAATGAAGAAACCATTCCAAAAACCAGCAACGATGATGATGACTACCCTCTAGATGTGTTGGTCATCCAGATCCGTACGATGACGTACGTCCTGACCCAAAATCGGAAAAGAAAAAATCTAGGTGTTGAGGATGATGATCATGATGAGTGAATCGAATTACCTGTCGGTCATCAAACAAGTTCGGATCCTTTATGGATTCAGATGGCCGTATTGAACTCTGTAGTTGAATCCATATGTGATATCCAAAGTCTTCTTAAACTCACCGGAGTTCCTTCCGATCTTAGATTACGTTTGATGGAATAAATCGAAGATTTTGGATGGAGCTTGACGGATCTGCCAGAAAATGCCGGCCGCGATGTTTTACCAATTATCCTTGATTTTACTATGATGGTTCTAAGTTAAATTAAAAATCCAAAAATTAGGGCTCATCAATTTTATAAACCTGAAGAACAGTTCTAGAAATTATCCTTCCGATGTGATTTTAATTGAAGTTCGAATTCTAGAAGTCATACTGACCCGAAATCCGGAAAGAAAGAACGTTAACGATGATTTGGTTGAATTACCAGCGGGTTAATTGATTACGTCGGATCCAATTTGGGTTAAGAAAGAATCTTTGTTGAATGAAGAAGGACAAGAAGCGAGGGAAGTTTATATTATGCTTTTGATTTGTTAGGAATGCCTTTGTTTGTTATTGAAGTTTTGATTAAAGATATCAGAGGGTTTGGTCGCATTTTAGTCGATCTGCCGAAAAACGCTTTTCGAGATATTCTGGCGATTCTTGTAGAGTTTTCTGCAACGGATATGAATGCCGCAAGTGAAGACTTTAACTTCTTTTGATCAATGATTTTATATTAAGGAAATTATAAAGTTGTAACAGAATAGAGAGATTATATTCAATCTTCGTTACATATTCATAAGTCTACTACTAATACTATTGTTGTTTTTCATTAGATAGGTATTTGTATTATAATATAATACTGCTAGTAACTACTACTTACATGTAATTATGAATTTTCTTTTTATATCACTACTACATCCCTTTCATCAAACTATAAAGTCATAGGTCTCTTTACCATTTAAAAAAATAAAAATCCTTCATCATTTATTATGCTAATGCAATTAGAAAAAGAGTGTAATATGAATAAGAGATTTTTATTAGCCACAAAACTAATTACGAGTGTCATGTTTATTCAAGAGTTCGGGTAGTTAATTAGTTAATTTTCTTGTATGTCCAGAATTACTTCTGCTTCCATGTACTCGTGTCCGAATTCCAAGAAGTGTTATCATGTTCATACTTTTAGAGGTATAAACACCCTACGCTTATATATATACCTACACCTGACACTCATACCCTAATTCAGATAACAAAAATGCAGATGAAATTTTTATACTCATCTGGTTCCGCATGTACAGCTTGATATTCCAATGGCTGATATCATAATGTACATCTGACGTTTGTGAATTTTTATACTCATCAACATCTCTACGTCTTGATAAACCATAATATTCAAATAAATTCATAATGTCTCGATTTGATGTTTGGGAATTTAGCCAAAATGAAGAAACCATTCCAAAAACCAGCAACGATGATGATGACTACCCTCTAGATGTGTTGGTCATCCAGATCCGTACGATGACGTACGTCCTGACCCAAAATCGGAAAAGAAAAAATCTAGGTGTTGAGGATGATGATCATGATGAGTGAATCGAATTACCTGTCGGTCATCAAACAAGTTCGGATCCTTTATGGATTCAGATGGCCGTATTGAACTCTGTAGTTGAATCCATATGTGATATCCAAAGTCTTCTTAAACTCACCGGAGTTCCTTCCGATCTTAGATTACGTTTGATGGAATAAATCGAAGATTTTTTATGGAGCTTGCTGGATCTGCCAGAAAACGCCGGCCGCGATGTTTTAACAATTGTACTAAATTTTACTATGATGGTTCTAAGTGAAATTAAAAATCCAAAAATTAGGGCTAATCAATTTAATAAACATGAAGAACAGTTATACGAGTGGAAAATCTGGCAACATGAAGAAATGGTTTCAGAATCTAGAAATTATCCTTCCGATGTGTTTTTAATTGATGTCCGAATTCTAATATTCATACTGACCTGAAATCCGGAGTGAAAGAACGTCGACGATGGCGACGATGATTTGGTTGAATTACCAGCGAGTCAATTGATTACATCGAATTTAATTTGGGTTAAGAAGGAATCTTTGTTGAATGAAGAAGGACAGGAAGCGAGAGAAGTTTATATTATGCTTTTGATTCATTAGGAATGCCTTATTTAGTTATTGAAGATTTGATTAAAGATATCTGATGGTTTGGTCGCATTTTAGTCGATATGCCGAAAAACACTTTTCGAGATAAATTCTGGCGATTTTTTTCTGCAACGGATATGAATCCCACAAGTAATGAGTTTAACTTCTTTTAATTAATGATTTTATATTAAGGAAATTATAAAGTTTTAATAGAATAGAGAGATTTTATTCAATCTTCATTACATATTCATAAGTCTACTACTACTACTACTATTTTTGTTTTTCATCACATAAGTTGTATTTGTATTCTAATATAATATTACTAGTAACTACTACTTCTATGATATTTTGAGCTTTTCTTTTTATATCACAACTACATTCCTTTCATCAAACTATAAAGTCGTATAGGTATCTTTGCCATTTCAAAAATTAAAACTCCTTAATAATTTATTATTCAAAGCAGTTAGAACAAGAGTGTAATATAAAAAAGAGATTTTTTAGGCACAAAACTAATTACGAGTGTCGTGTTTGTTCAAGAGTGCAGGTAGTCAATTAGTTAATTTTCTTGTATGCCCAGAATTATTTCCGCTTCCACGTACTCGTGCCCGAATTCCAAGAAGTGTTATGGTGTTCATACTTTGAGAGGTATAAACACCCTACGCTTAATTATATACTTACATTTGACACTCGTACCCGAATTCAGATAACAAAAATGCAGATGAAATTTTTATACTCTTTTGGTTCCGCATCCACATCTTGATAATCCAATAGGTGATATCTGATCCAACTATATCCGTCCCATAGACAAGAAAGGGGACTACAAGAACACAATTTCTTATTAAAGTAGGAACAGGAAATGCCCTCCCTGTCTTAAAACTATATATATATATATATATATATATAAAGATCAATGCAACATATCATAAACCTCGATTAAACCTCTATAACAAACCTCACATCATTCATACAAATTCATAATGTCTCGATTTGACAAGTAGGAATTTAGCAAAAACAAATCATTCCAAAAAACAGCAACGACGATGATAACTACCCTCTTGGTGTGTTCTTCATCCATATATGTTCGATGGAGTACGTCCTGACCCAAAATCCGAATAGAAAAAACTCAGGCGTTGATGTTGAAGATCATGATGAGTAAATCGAATTACCTGCCGGTCAACCAACTAGTTCATATTCTTTGTGGATTCAGAAGGATTCCGTATTGAACTATGAAGTTGAATCCAGATGTGATCCAAAGCCTTCTTAAACTCACCAGAGTTCCTTCCGATCTTAGATTTCGTTTGATGGAATAAATCAAAGATTTTGGATGGATCTTGGTGGATCTGCATGAAAACGCCGGCCGCGATGTTTTACCAATTGTCCTAGATTTTACTACGATGGTTTTAAGAGAAATTAAAATCCTAAAATTAAGGCTCATCAATTTTATAATCCTGAAGAATAGTTCTACGAGTCGAAATCTGGCAACACGAAGAAATCTTTTCAGAATCCAGAAATTATACTTCCGATGTGTTTTTAATTGATGTCCGAATTCTAGAATTCATACTGACCCAAAATCCATAGAGAAAGATCGTCGACAATGACGATGATTTGGTTGAATTACCAACATGTCAATTGATTACGTCGGACCCAATTTGGGTTAAGAATGAATCTTTGATGAATGAAGAAGGACAAGAAGCGAGAGAAGTTTATATTATGCTTTTGATTCGTTAGGAATGCCCTATTTTGTTATTGAAGATTTGATAAAAGATATCAAAGGGTTTGGTCGCATTTTAGTTGATCTGCTGAAAAATGCTTTTCGAGATGTTCTGTCGATTCTTGTAGGGTTTTCTGCAACGGATTTCAATCCCGCAAGTGATGAGTTTAACTTTTTTTTTTATCAATGATTTTATTTAAGGAAATTACAAAGTTGTAATAGAATAGAGAGATTTTATTTTATCTTCGTTACATATTCATAAGTCTACAACTACTATTTTTGTTTTTCATCAGATAAGTTGTATTTGCATTCTAATATAATACTACTAGTAACTACTACTCACATGAGATTCTGAGTTTTCTCTTTATATCACTTCTACTTCCCTTTCATCAAACTATAAAGTCATATAGGTATCTTTGCTATTTCAAAAATAAAACTCCTTAATCATTTATTATTCTAATGCAGTTAAAACAAGAGTGTAATATAAAAAAGAAATTTTTTTTTAGCCACAAAACTAGTTACGAGTGTCGTGTTTGTTCAAGAGTGCAGGTATTTAATTTGTTAATTTTCTTGTATCCCCCGAATTATTTGCGCTTCCACGTACTCGTGCGCGAATTCCAAGAAGTGTTATGGTGTTCATACTTTGAGAGGTATAAACACCCTATGCTGAGATACATACCAACATTTGACACTCATATCTGAATTCAAATAACAAAAATGCAGATGAAATTTTTATACACATCTAGTTCCGCATCTACATCTTGACAATCCAATGGCTGATCTGAATTTAAGTGAAATTAAAAATCAAAAAAAACTAGGGCTAATCAATTTTATGGACCTGAAGAACAGTTCTACGAGTGGGAAATCTGGCAACACGAAGAAATCGTTTCGGAATCTTGACATTATCCTTCCGATGTGTTTTTAATTGATGTCCGAATTCTAGAATTCATACTGACCCGAAATCCGGGGAGAAAGAACGTCGACGATGACGACGATGATTTGGTTGAATTACTAGCGGGCAATTGATTACGTCGGATCTAATTTGTGTTAAGAAGGAATCTTTGTTGAATGAAGAAGGACAAGAAGCGATATAAGTTTATATTATGCTTTTGATTCGTTAGGAATGCCTTATTTTGTTATTGAAGATTTGATTAAAGATATCTGAGGGTTTGGTCACATTTTAGTCAATCTGCCGAAAAACGCTCTTCGAGACATATTCTGGCAATGAATATGAATCCCGCAAGTGATGAGTTTAACTTCTTTTGATCAATGATTTTGTATTAAGGAAATTTTAAAGTTGTAATTCAATAGAGATATTTTATTCAATCTTCGTTACATATTCATAAGTCTACTACTACTACTATTGTTGTTTTTCATCAGATAAGTAGTATTTGTATTCTAATATAATATTACTAGTAACTACTACTTATATGAGATTCTGAGTTTTCTTTTTATATCACAACTACATTCCTTTCATCCAGCTATAAAGTCGTATAGGTATCTTTGCCATTTCAAAAATTAAAACTCCTTAATCATTTATTATTCTAATGCAGTTAGAACAAGAGTGTAATATAAAAAAGAGATTTTTTTAGCCACAAAACAAATTACGAGTGTCGTGTTTGTTCAAGAGTGCAAGTAGTTAATTAGTTAATTTTATTGTATGCCCCGAATTATTTCCGCTTCCACGTACTCGTGTCCGAATTACAAGAAGCGTTATGGTGTTCATACTTTGAGAGGTATAAACATCCTACGCTTAGATATATACCTACTTCTGACACTCATACCCGAATTCAGATAACAAAAATTCAGATGAAATTTTTATACTCTTCTGGTTCCGCATCTACATCTTGATAATCCAGTGACTGATATCTGATCCAACTATATCCGTCCCATAGACAAGAAAGGCGACTACAAGAACACAATTTCTTATTCAAGTAGGAACAGGAAATACCCTGTCTGTCTTAAAACTATATATATATATATATATATATATATATATATATATATATATATATATATATATATCAAGATCAATGCAACATATCATAAACCTCGATCAAACCTCACATCATTCACAAAAATTCATAATGTCTCGAATTGACATGTGGGAATTTATCAAAAAAGAAATCATTCCAAAAAACTGCAACGACGATGATAACTACCCTCCCGGTATGTTTTTCATCCATATACGTTCGATGGAGTGCGTCCTGACCCAAAATCCGAATAAAAAAAACTCAGGCGTTGATGATGAAGATCATGATGAGTAAATCGAATTACCTGCCGATCATCCAACTAGTTCATATTCTTTTCTAGATTCGGAAGGATTCCGTATTGAACTCTGAAGTTGAATCCAGATGCGATATCCAAAGCCTTCTTAAACTCACCGGAGTTCCTTTCGATCTTAGATTTCGTTTGATGGAATAAATCGAAGATTATGGATGGAGCTTGGTGGATATGGCAGAAAATGCCGGCAGCGATGTTTTACCAATTATCCTAGATTTTACTTAGATATGTACCTGCATCTGACACTCATACCCGAATTCAGATAACAAAAATATTAAATGATTTTAAAAATTTTGAACCCCTCAAAATGAGAGGCACGATACTGCATGTCATTTTGAACATGATAATAACTGAGCCTGTTAAGAGTAGTGGGTGGTAAAATTGTTAAAAAATATAATGATCAAATTCACTCGGAATCTGTTACATTACTTTTCTTAGAAATTGGGATTTTCCACCTTAGATTCTCGTGGTTAATTAAAATTTACCCAGCCTTTTATTATTCCAGTGTCCTAAACCTAATTCTTCTATATTCCCTATTCGGTTCTTAACTCCTTATCCAAGTAGGAATAAAAAATACCCCTCCCCTCACTTATAACTATATATACAGAAAGATCAATGCAAAAAATCATAAACCTCAATCAAACCTCTATAATAAACCTCGCATCATTCAAATAAATTCATAATGTCTCGATTTGACGTTTGGAAAATTAGCCAAAATGAAGAAATCATTCCAAAAACCAGCAACGACAATGATGACTACCCTCTCGATGTGTTCGTCATCCAGATCCGTACGATGACGTACGTCTTGCCCCAAAATCCGAATAGAAAAAACCAAGGCGTTGATGATGATGATCATGATGAGTAAATCGAATTACCTGCCGGTCATACAACAATTTCGTATCCTTTATGGATTCAGAAGGTCGTAGTGAACTCTGAAGTTGAATCCAGATGTGATATCCAAAGCCTTCTTAAACTCACCAGAGTTCCTTCCGATCTTACATTACGTTTGATGGAATAAATCGAAGATTTTAGATGGAGCTTGCTGGATCTGCCCGAAAACGCTGGCCGCTATGTTTTACCAATTGACCTAGATTTTACTATGATGGTTCTAAGTGAAATTAAAAATCCAAAAATTAGGGCTAATCAATTTAATAAACATGAAGAACAGTTATACGAGTGGAAAATCTGGCACCACGAAGAAATGGTTTCAGAATCTTGAAATTATCCTTCCGATGTGTTTTTAATTTATGTCCGAATTCTAGAATTCACATTGACCCAAAATCCGGAGAGAAACAACATCAACGATGATTTGGTTGAATTACTAGCGGGTCAATTGATTACGTCGGATCCAATTTGGGTTAAGAAGGAATCTTTGTTGAATGAAGAAGGACAAGAAGCGATAGAAGTTTATATTTTTCTTTTGATTCGTTAGAAAAGCCTTATTTTGTTATTGAAGATTTGATTAAAGATATTTGAGGGTTTGGTCACATTTAGTAGGGTTTTCTGCAACGGATATGAATCCCGCAAGTGATGAGTTTAACTTCATTTAATCAATGATTTTATATTAAGGAAATTATAAAGTTTTAATAGAATAGAGAGATTTTATTCAATCTTCATTACATATTCATAAGTCTACTACCACTACTATTGTTGTTGTTCATCACATAAGTTGTATTTGTATTCCAATATAATATTACTAGTAACTATTACTTAAATGAGATTCATAGTTTTCTCTTTATATCACAACTACATCCCTTTCATCAAACTATAAAGTCGTATAAGTGTCTTTACCATTTCAAGAAATAAAACTCCTTAATCATTTGTTATTCAAATGCAGTTAGAACAAAGAGTGTAATATAAAAAAGAGATTTTTTTTAGCCTCAAAACTAATTACGAGTGTCGTGTTTGTTCAAGAGCGTAGGTAGTTAATTAGTTAATTTTCTTGTATGCCCCGAATTATTTTCGCTTCCACGTACTCGTGCCGAATTCCAAGAAGTGTTGTGGAGTTCATACTTTGATAGGTATAAACACCCTACGGTTAGATATATACCTACATCTGACACTCATACCTGAATTCAGATAACAAAAATGCAGATGAAATTTTTATACTCATCTGGTTCTGCATCTACATCTTGATATTCCAATGGCTGATATCTGATCCAACTATATTCGTCCCATAGACAAGAAAAGCGACTACAAGAACACGATTTCTTATTCAAGTAGGAACAGGAAATACCCTCTCTGTCTTTTTATATAT
This sequence comes from Vinca minor, assembly GCA_026122235.1. Lineage (NCBI taxonomy): Eukaryota > Viridiplantae > Streptophyta > Magnoliopsida > Gentianales > Apocynaceae > Vinca > Vinca minor. Next base: position 700,739 of record JAOCZM010000168.1, read on the forward strand.
ATATATATATATATATATATATATATATATATATATATATATATATATATATATATTTATCAAGATCAAATCAACATATCATATACCTCGATCAAACCTCAAATCATTCACACAAATTCATAATGTCTCGATTTGACATGTGGGAATGTAGCAAAAAATAAATCATTCTAAAAACCAGCAAGAAAGACGATGATAACTACCCTCCCGGTGTGTTCTTCATCCTTATACGTTCGATGGAGTGTGTCCTGACCCAAAATCCGAATAGAAAAAACCCAGTCGTTGATGATGAAGATCATGATGAGTAAATCGAATTACCTACCGGTCATCCAACTAGTTCATATTCTTTCTGGATTCCGTATTGAACTCTGAAGTTGAATCCAGATGTGATCCAAAGCCTTCTTAAACTCACCAGAGTTCCTTCCGATCTTAGATTACGTTTGATGGAATAAATCGAAGATTTTGGATGGAGCTTTTTTCTTTTCTTTTTTTAAATTTGTGTTTTTATTGATCAAGGCCGTAGCCAAAAAAATACAATGTATGAGGCATGGTCATGTAAAATCCATGCCAAGGTATCAGTATATAAACTATCCTAGCCTAAGATGTGGAGTGCCAGATTTGTCCATATTATGCAGGCCCCGGATTGAGTGAGGCAGTGTAGTCAACTCCCTATATGTTATTGATGATCGAAGCTCGCAAGCCCCATTTGCTAGGCCATCCGCTACTGCATTCACCTCTCTGTAAAATGTGTAAATGTGTGTAAGCTCAAATGTCGCAAAAGACATTGGAAAAGTGTGTCTAACTTCCATACTTTCATTGTGCCCCGATGGATTGACTCACACAAAACTTTGGAATCTGTCTGTACCATTACCTTTTCTTAGCCCATACTCGCAGCCAACTCCAATCCCGTCATCATAGCCTCAATTTTAGCCTTTGTGTTAGTCAAGGTATCTCCCAAAAAAGCGATGGAAAGCTCCCAAAAATTCCCCATTATGCATCCGCAGAATCCCACCTGCGCTTGAGAGACCCGGATTTCCCTTCGAGGCTCAGTCCACATTCAGAATTACGCCCTCCATCTGCAGTCTCCATCGCACCACTGTGACTGGCACTTGGGATCTCCAAGTCAGGATCCTAATTCCCATAAAGCTATCATATAATCCTGATGCCAAAAGTATGGGCCGTGTAAATGCTAACAGTTCACGCAATAGACTTCTCCCATTAGCTTTTGCACCATCATAAACAAATCTACACCTATCTTTCCACAAAATCCAACATACACTCGTAAAAACAATCACATGTATATCCTGCCAAGTACCACTGCCTTTGCACCATAAAAGCTTAATGAGAGCAAAAGGCGTATCATAATGAAGTGAGGTCCAATCTATCCCCACATATCCACACATCCTTCTCCACAATAATTTTGACCGCAAGACATTTCTAAAAATATATGCATAAAACTATCTACTCCCCCACCACAATAGCAATGAGATGCCAAAGCAACACCCCACCCCTGCCGTATCGTTTCTAGAGCGAAAAACTCATTGAATAAACGCCACATAAAAACTTTCAAAGCCATAGGAAGTTTTGAACACCATACCATTTTGCGAGAATTTTGTTGCACTCCCTGTGGCTGCAGAAAATGTATAGAAGATTTTAAGTTGAACATGCCCCCTGAGTCTAATTTCCACACCCATCTATCAAGACCCGAGCCAAGTACCACTCTAGGGAGAGCCCGCTGTTGTGCTGGAGTGATTACTCTGCATGCCGCTGCAGTCCATCCTGTTGGCCCCAAACATTGGCTAACATTCAGATTTGCATCCGCCAGTGGACTAACACCCATACATCCCGTCATTAAAAATCATCATACCAAAATGAAACATCTCCTCTCCTGATCAACACCCCTATATGCGGTTCTGCCAATGACCGTATTGAAACTAGTCTCCGCCAAATTATTGAGCTGCCACCACGAGCAATTGCTAAAGTTGGATGCACTATATTTGCACAATACCGATTCATGAGAATCCGTTGTGTGAAACCGCCACCAAAATTTTACGGAAAAAGCTTGTTGCAAAGCTCTCAATGTGTGGATTCCAATACCATTACTCATCACATCACTACATAACATCTTGCACGACATCCAATGCCTCTTCGCTCCATACATTATTCTTTCTATATCATCAAAAACTTTTTTCGGCGGACTTGCAGAATCAATGATGTAGAGTGTCATAGAATCAAGTACATGACGAACTATTATCAATCTTCCCCCAAAACCTAGTAATTTTTGCTGCCACCCTTCAACTCGTGCCGAGATCTTCTCCACCAAAGGGGCGAAATAAGCAACTTTAGATCGTCCAATGTAAAGTGGACAACCTAGATATACAAAAGGAAAGGAACCACACATAAAACCTCGTTACACTAGCTATCATATTTATCTGGACTTGTGTTGTCTTGCTGGAAACATAATAAAAGATTTTTCCGCATTTATTCTCTGTCCCGAGGCCACCTCATACTGTTGAATGAACCGCATTAAACTTAACAAGCCCCTCCTTTCTCCATTCATAAATATTATCATATAATCTGCATATGCTAGATGTGAAACAACCATGGTCGATCGCGGTGTCATAAGTTGCTCAATTAATCGAGCTCCCATCATATAATTCAAGCCTCGTGTGAATGCCTCCGCTGCCAATATGAATAGTAATGGTGTCATTGGGTCTCCTTGCTTAACTCCCCTACTCGAGCGGAAAAAACCATGCAGGCTGCCATTTATTAGAATAGAAAACCAGTTATTATTCAATAAATTTCGTACCAGATGTAGGAAATGAGGGCCAAAACCAAATCTCCGCAACACAGGTTCTAAAAAAAGTATGAGAAACTCTGTCAAATTCCTTCATCATGTCCAATTTAACGGTCAGATTTCCTCCCCGGACCTTGGTGTTCAACTACCCGACCATCTCCGTAGCCAACTAGATATTATCTGTTATCACCCTCCCACTTACAAAACCTGTTTGATTAGCACTTATCAAAATTGGTAGAATAGTGGATAACCGGTTGGACATCACCTTTGAAATAATTTTGCTGGAGTAATTGCACAATGAAATGGGTGGTCTAAATTCCCCGAACGAAGTCGGACTATCACGCTTGGGTATCAATACCAAAAAAGCACTTGACATCACCTTTGGAATTGGCAAACCCGCCCAAAAATCCTGCACAGACTGAATAACATCTGCAACAATAATATTCCAACATGTCTGAAAGAATCTCCCTGTAAAACCATCTGGTCCCGCATCACTTGTTGGATTTAACTCCATGACCGCCTGTTTGACCTCAGTCGGCGAGTGAAGCGTAGCAAGAAAATTATTTTGTTCATCTGAAACCAGCCAAGATATATGGGACAGCAAAGTAACATCTTCGGGCAGCTCCGCATCTTGGCTGAGAAGGCTGTCAAAATAGCCGACAGCCTCCCTACCAATTTCTTCAGTTGTAGTCAATGAATCACCACCTCAGGATGTAATTTGAGCAATATACATTCGTTTTTGTTTGTTCCTGCAAAAAGAATGATTTTTTTTGTGTGTTAGCCTCCCCTTCTTTTATCCATCGTATGCGAGACTTTTGGCGCCAAAAAATAGTTTCATGTTCAAGAGCTTTGGCATAACAGTCCTTGGCGCCATTTAAAGCCTCCATAGTCTCCGGGTTCGGATCATCATCATACAATGCCTCTAACCACACCACTTCCTCTATGGAAACCCTCAAATTGACATTTATGTTACCAAACACATCTCTATTCCAAGCCATTAGTATCGATTTCAATATTTTCAATTTTTCTTGTAATCTATACATTCCTCCACCCAACTGGTTCTCACCACTCCTAAGAACGTTGTATGTTTAATCCACATATCTTGAAAGCGAAAAGCTGTCCCCATTCTCTCCAAATCCAACCGAATGCTTACTAGCAGTGGCGAGTGATCAGACACGGTACATGCCAAATGTTGAACGTGTGTTTGTTGAAAAAGACCGTTCCATTCTATATTTACCAATACCCGATCCATTCGACGTTGTAAGGGATGAGCCCCTCCTCGACTCCATGTGTATGGACTTCCCGAACTTGGCACCTCTAAAAATCCACAATCTTGTATAGTCTCAGCAAATTCACTAATGGGTAACATCGCAGGAACCGATCTTTGACTCTCCGACAATCTCAAAACCACATTAAAATCCCCTCCCACCAACCATGGTTGACCAGGAGTACTGTGAAAGGACCGCATCTCATCCCATAACAACCTCCTCTACACATAAGAACATTTAGCATTGACAAAAGAACAAAAAATAGGAACGCCAGTAAAGAAGTCAACTCTCATATGGACTATTTGATCCAAATCCCCACCACATCAACATTTAGAACGCCATCCAACATAATCCAAATTTTGCTCAAATAATTACCAAAACAATAATCAAACCCCAATCGTCGCGTAAACAAATGCAACTCATCCATTCCTACCATTGACTCTAACAAAACCAAGAAATTCAAATGGAGACTAAGTTTCAAATGCCGTATACTTGCCAACGTTCTATCATTCACAACACCTCTAATATTCCATATAAGACAATTCATCATTTAAACAATTGGAAAATAATCAAACGTGTAGAGCCCTTTTGGGCTATTCCAGGCGATCTTCGTAAGGGCTATTTTAGGCTTTTTAGTATGTGTAGAGCCTTTTTGGGCTATTCTTGGCGATCTTCGTAAGGGCACTACTACACCAGAAGGGGGAATTTGTACCTGTGTATTAATATTTGGAAGTGCTAAAGTTAGGGAAGAGATTGGTACTACCCGATTGACCTCAGCCAAAGCTTATGCCATGTCCCATGTTTCCCCATCTCCCAATTGGCCCTCAGTTGTTTGGAAATCAACTTCTTGTGAAGCTAGGCCCACAGGCTCCTGGGCCGGATGCACCTCCTCCACCAGGTCCGAGTGCTCCGGAGCCAGACCCGTCACCTCCTCCACCTAGTCCGTCTGTTCCGGGGTTCACCTGACCCGTCTCCTTAGCAACCAAATCAGTTGTATGACCCGAATCCCCTAAACTGTGTTCAACAACAATCACCGCCAGTCCCGTTACCGTCTCCGTCGCCGAAAGTACCATCCCCTCTGCAAAGGTTTTAAGGACTGCGTCACATCAGCCCTAGGACTTTGCGGTCCCTTTCCCTTCTTCTCTGAAACAATTTTCCTTGGTTCCACAATTTGGGGATAAACCCTTTGACCAATTTCAATGTCATCATGAGCTACAACAGACTTCGCATTAGGACTCTTATCTTGTATCACCGGTAGAGGGTCCTTAACCTCCTCCTCCACCGTTGCATCTCCTAATAATGGGAACCTGTTAGAGGTTTCGGGAATTGATTTTTGATATTCAATTTCTACCGAATCCTCTACCATCTGTGGATCTTTGGACGTGCCCTCACCATTCCGGCGCCGTCCCGTAGGTCTCCATTCCTCAGTCCTCTTTTCCAAACCAGTTACCACTGCCCCCGATTTTAAAATTTTGATTCCCACGGCTGGTAACCTCTCAGACTCCTTCATCTTTCCCATGTCCTTTCGCGTGAGTCTCTTCTTGTCCACTCGCTCCTCTTCAATCCTTGGCCCATCATCCAAATTCACCTTCATCGTCTGACACTTCCCGTGCCCATGGCCAATTTTCATACAGACTGTGCAATATTCCGACAAATCATTATAAATTATAGACTGCCAAAATCCATTGCCTGATTTTTCATGTGTAATCCTCACCTGACTCGGTAATTCTGATAGTAAATCCACTTCCACACAAACCTTCGCTATGCTAGGCCTAGTCGCGTTTGTCGTCGGTGCATCAAGGGTCAATCGTTGTCCTACAGCTTTTGCCAATGAAAATAATTTCTTCTTGTTGTATAGGTGGATGGGAAGCCCCTCAAAACCAATCCACACTGGTACTACAGATGGTTATTCATATAAATTGAAATTATATGTCCACTTAAACACACGCATTGTCAAACCACAGAAAATTCAACATCCATGCCTCCATAATTTGCAAAAGTCCTCTTCAAGATTGAATCTGATCAGAACATGTTTGGGGTCCATCCAACTTATCCAAAAATTCCCCTTAAATCCGACTCTGTGAAAAGTCTTTCGTAGTGAATCCATGTTCGGGGAAAGTTTTTGGAATTTCCCCACTAGAGCGAACCTCCAAGGCGATATGAGAGCTTCATGTTCATCAATGGAGATGGTTAGATTAGGTTCGTCCTTGAATAAATCTAACGGAGTGATTGGAAGGGATGGTTGTTCCTCATTCGGTCTTGATAGTAAATTTGCAAAAGACTTCTTTGGATAAGGATTTGATTCGCCGGCGGCTCTAGTAGCCAGTTGCTGGCCGGCCCTAGAAGTCACGGATGAAAAAGTATTCTGTTTGAGAGAGTTCCTATTTTTTAGGAGTCAAAATCTTAATATATCTTGTTTAAATCTATTTTGGATGGAGCTTGGTGGATCTGCAAGAAAACACCGGCCGCGATGTTTTACCAATTGTCCTAGATTTTACTATGATGGTTCTGAGGGAAATTAAAATCCAAAAATTAGGGCTCATCAATTTTATAATCCTGAAAAACAATTTTACGGGTGGAAAATCTGGCAACACGAAGAAATCTTTTCGGAATCTAGAAATTATCCTTCCGATGTGTTTTTAATTGATGTCCGAATTCTAGAATTCATACTGACCCAAAATCCAGAGGGAAAGATCGACGACGATGACGATGATTTGGTTGAATTACCAGCATGTCAATTGATTACGTCGGACCCAATTTGGGTTAAGAAGGAATATTTGTCGAATGAAGGACAAGAAGCGAGAGAAGTTTATATTATGTTTTTGATTCGTTAGGAATGCCTTATTTTGTTATTGAAGATTTGATTAAAGATATTCGAGGGTTTGGTCGCAGTCTAGTTGATCTGCTGAAAAAAGCTTTTTGAGATGTTCTGCCGATTCTTGTAGGGTTTTCTGCAACGGATATGAATCCATCAAGTGATGAGTTTAACTTTTTTTATCAATGATTTTATATTAAGGAAATTACAAAGTTGTAATAGAATAGAGAGATTTTATTCTATCTTCGTTACATATTCATAAGTCTACAACTACTATTGTTGTTTTTCTTCAGATAAGTAGTATTTGTTTTCTAATATAATACTACTAGTAACTACTACTCACATGAGATTATGAGTTTTCCCTTTATATCAATACTACATCCCTTTCATCAAACTATAAAGTCGTATACGTCTCTTTACCATTTCAAAAAATAAAACTCCTTCATCATTTATTATGCTAATGCAATTCGAAAAAGAGTGTAATATGAAAAAGAGATTTTTATTAGCCACAAAACTAATTACGAGTGTCAAGTTTATTCAAGAGTTCAGGTAGTTAATCACTTAATTTTCTTGTATGCCCCATGTACTCGTGTTTGAATTCCAAGAAGTGTCATCGTGTACTTACTTTTAGAGGTAAAAACACCATACACTTAGATATGTACCTACATCTAACACTCATACCTAAATCCAGATAACAGAAATATTAAATGATTTTAAAAATTTTGAACCCCTCAAAATGAGATGCCCGATTCTTCATGTCACTTTGAACATGATAATAACCGGTCATGTTAAGAGTAGTGGGTGTTAAAACTTTAAAAAAATATAATGATCAAATTCAAATACAGAAAATTCACTCGGAATCCGTTACATTATATTTTTTTATAAATTAGGATTTTCCACCTTAGATTCTCGTGGTTAATTAAAATTTACCCAGCCTCTTAATATTCCAGTTTCCAAATCCTAATTCTTCTATAATACATATTCGGTTCTTAATTCCTTTTCCAAGTAGGAACATGAATACCCCTCCCCTCACTTATAACTTTATATACATCAAGATAAATGAAAAAAATCATAAACCTCGATCAAACCTCTATAGTAAACCTCGCATCATTCACACAAATTCATAATGTCTTGATTTGACGTGGGGGAATTTAGCAAAAAACGAAGAAATCATTCCAAAAACCATCAACGACGATGATGACTACCCTCCCGATGTGTTCTTCATCCAGATCCGTACGATGGCGTACGTCCTGACCCAAAATCCGAATAGAAAAAACCCAGGCGTTGATGATGATGATCATGATGAGTAAATTGAATTACCTGCCGGTCATCCAACGAGTTCAGATTCTTTTAGGATTCAGAAGGATGAAGGCTGTATTGAAGTCTGAAGTTGAATCTAGATGTGGTATTCAAGGCCTTCTTAAACTCTATAGAGTTCCTTTCGATCTTAGATTACGTTTGATGGAATTAATCTAAGATTTTGGATGGAGCCTGGTGGATCTGCCAGAAAACGCCGGCCTCGATGTTTTACAAATTGTCCTAGATTATTCTATGATGGTTGTCTCGATTTGACATGTGGGAATTTAGGCAAAATGAAGAAATACCTCCAAAAACCAGCAACGACGATGATGACTACCCTCCCGATGTGTTCTTCATCCAGATCTGTACGATGGAGTACTTCTTGACCCAAAATCCGAATAGAAAAAACCCAGGCGTTGATGATGATGTTCACGATGTGTAAATCAAATTACCTGCCGGTCATCCAAATATTTCGGATCCTTTCTGGATTCAGAAGGATACCCTATTGAACTCTGAAGTTAAATCCAGATGTGATATCCAAAGCCTTCTTAAATTCACCGGAGTTCCTTCCGATCTAAGATTACGTTTGATGGAATAAAACAAAGATTTTGGATGGAGCATGGTGGATCTGCCAGAAAACGCCGGCCGCGATGTTTTACCAATTGTCCTAGATTTTACTATGATAGTTCTAAGTGAAATTAAAAATCCAAAAATTAGGGCTCATCAATTTTATAAACCTGAAGAACTGTTCTACGAGTGGGAAATCTGGCAACAAGAAGAAATCGTTTCGGAATCTAGAAATTATCCTTCCGATGTGTTTTTAATTAATGTATGAAATCTAGAATTCACAGTGACCCGAAATTCGGAGAGAAAGAACGTCTACGATGACGACGATGATTTGGTGGAATTACCTGTGGGTCAATTGATTACGTCGGATCCAATTTGGGTTAAGAAAGAATCTTTGTTGAATCAAGAAGGACAAGTAGCGAGAGAAGTTTATATTATGCTTTTGATTCGTTAGGAATGCTTTATTTTCTTATTGAATATTGTATTAATGATATCAGAGGGTTTGGTCGCAGTTTAGTCGATCTGCTGAAAAGCGCTTTTAGATATGTTCTGGCAACGGATATGAATCCCGCAAGTGATGAGTTTAACTTCTTTTGATCAATGATTTTATATTAAGGAAATTTTAAAGTTGTAATTGAATAGAGAAATTTTATTCAATCTTCGTTACATATTCATAAGTCTACTACTACTACTATTGTTGTTTTTCATCAGATAAGTTGTATTTGTGTTCTAATATAATATTACTAGTAACTACTACTTATATTAGATTCTGAGTTTTCTTTTTATATCAGAACTACATCCCTTTCATCAAACTATAAAGTCTCGTAGGTATCTTTACCATTTCAAAAAAGAAAACTCCTTAATAATTTATTTTTCTAATGCAATTAGAAAAAGAGTGTAATAAAAAAAAAAATTTAGCCACAAAACTAATTACGAGTTTCATGTTTGTGCAAGAGTGCAGGTAGTTAATTAGTTAATTTACTTGTATGCCCCGAATTATTTCCGCTTCCACGTACTCGTGTCCGAATTCCAAGAAGTATCATCGTGTTCCAAGTGTAACTCGAATTACCTGCCGGTCATCCAACTATTTCGAATCTCTTATGAATTAAGAAGGATTCCCTAGTGAACTCTGCAAGTTGAATCTAGTTGTGATATCCAAAGCCTTGTTAAACTCACCGGAGTTCTTTCCGATCTTCGATTATGTTTGATGGAAGAAATCGAAGATTTTGGATGGAGCTTGGTGGATCTGCTGGAAAATGTCGGTCGTGATGTTTTACCAATTGTCTTAGATTTTACTATGACAGATCGAAGTGAAATTAAAAACCCAAAAATTAGGGCTCATCAATTTTATAAATCTGAAGAAAAGTTGTACGAGGGAAAATTCTGGCAAAACGAAGAAATCATTCCAAAATTTAGAAATTATCCTTCCGATGTGTTTTTAATTGTGGTCCAAATTCTACAATTCATACTGACCCGAAATTCGGATAGAAAGAATGTCGACGATGATGATGATTAGTTGGTTTAATTACCAGCGGGCCTCCAAAATTTCATATTCACGGACGAGCCAATTCAACCAACTTTAAACCAGCCTTGCTAGAGAATTACGGTCGCCGGATGTTGGTTGACCAATGTCGTTTAACCGAAGTAACACGGACCTCCAGGTCGGAGAGCCAATGCTTGAATAAACTTCGGCGATTTTAAACCTTGCATTTGATAGAAATCAATGATGTCTACGGAATCATGACCTTCAAAAGCCTCTAATATGGCTTTATTTGTCGGAAAATGAGAGAATTTTAAAAAAGGAGAGGCTTCATAGAAACTATGATACAACATTTTATTGTCATCGGAATGTGTGGCTCCTATAAGTGAAAATTTTATTGAACGGAATTTGTCGAAGAAAATTCGGAAGCTCAGTGCTTCAACGAAATATCAAGAGACCTTTCCAATGCCGGAAGGTTATTTTACTTTTGTCAGGAGATTTCGGAGTTTGTGGACCAATGTGCATACATCATCAACAGGCGGACTAAATAAATTCCAAAATCTTCCTTTTCTCGTATGAAGGAGTCAAGTGAGGTTGTGACTTTATATTAAAATTGTAAATTTCTACTACAAATATTTTTATATGTGCACCATCATGAATAGGTTCTTCGAGAACATACAGATTTTTCTCGTGTTTGAGAACGATTCTCAAATTCCTGTACCATCCAAGGAAGTTTCCTCCCCCAAGTTCTCAAGGACAGATTGCAACTACAGCGAGTTTGCAACATTTATTATCATATTTTAAAAAAATCATTATGAGGTCTTTAATTAATAATTCTCCCACTCTTTTCTTCAAATGAATAACCCTCAACTATTCATTCGGAAAGTTCAAAAACTCTCTAGTAGGCCAAGATCCATATATCACCAATCTCGAGTTAGCTTTGGCTAAACAGCTCGAGACATGGCTATCTAGGTAAGCAACATTTTCTAATTACATAATTATTTAATTTTTGGTTAGTTGAGTAAATAACAATTATTCTCAGCACATCAAGATGCACATCTCAACTTTTTTGCCCCTAGATCCTCAATCCATTTATTGAGATAATCCGGTTAAGTATGACCCAAGATTTGTGCCGGCGGATATCACTAACTTATTCTTGGCGCTTCACCCGGATAGACAAGTGCATATTGCCTCGCAATTCTACATAATTTTCGAACTAGGCCTTGACGATGGTGAAATTGAGGAAGGCATAAACTTAATATAATTAAAATTGAGGGATTTAATTTTAAATTTTCTCACCAAACGTTTGTATAAACTGTTTATACGACTGAAAATCATGCATCTCATGATATAAAACTGTAAAACATCCATCACATGCATAAAAACAGTAAATAAAACGTTTTCCGAAAACAGAATACAACAAAAAACACGAACGAAAAATTCGTTCTAGGACTAGTTTAACACTTAAAAATAATCCTAGAGGCCGTAAAAAGATAAAACATCCTACTACATGCATTAAACGTCTACTAAAAATGATTAACATATAAAAGAACAATTGGGTACTCATGATTGGCTCTAATACCACTGAAAGAAAGAAATGCGGAAAGTAAAAGCGGAATCCGTTTCTAACAGGATCATTCACGAGTAAGAACCAATAAACTTTGATTAGGAATTTTACCTTTAGTTTACGGGATAACATAAATGATTTATATTTTGATTTCTCTACGGAATCACCAACAGCAACCGATCGAATCGACTCATGTCTCTAGTGGTATCCACGCGATCAACTTGAACTTGTTCTTCGTGTCTTTAATGCTAGTAAAAGAGCTCTGAAGGTTGAAGACAATCTTCAGGAATTATATGTGTATAGGTTCAAGTTCAAAACCTGAAAAAGAAAAAAAAATAAAAAATTTCTTCTAACTTTGTAATGTTCTTGGTGTTGTGTTTATGGCTGATTTTTCTATCTAGAATTCTGCAGACTTGGAGAAATTAGAGAGAATTTTCAATAATCAACTATTGATTAAGAAAGTAAATATAATAGTGGGTTAAAATTAATTCACCCACTACTTCCACTTTCCCCTCAAAATGCTCCCATGATCCCCACTACACATAACCCCTCACATGACCATCACATGGTTGGCTTTGACTAGTTCTTGGACCATTTTAATGGTTCAACAGACCGGTTCAATAGGATTGATTTGACCAATCAAGTATTGGTCGACCAATTCCAATTAACTGCCCAATCCAATTGGAGCACCTATATCAAATGTTATGGCTGGAGAAAGGAAAATAACATTTACAAAGTAAAGAAGGAAGGAAAGAGGAGAAAATAAAAGGAAGGAAAATTTGGAAAACTAGAGCAGAATGCTTTGAGTGATAAGTTAAAGTATCAAACGGAATCCGATATGAGTGATTTTTGTTGCTAAAGTTAAAAGGCTCGTAGGAATTGATTATGAACGGTGTGTATCTTTTTCCAATAGTGGAATTGAGAGGAATTTCATTCGGAAAATAGGCTGAATTTCTGGGATTTTGGTGATTTGTGCTTTCGTGAAGTAATTCGATTAAGCTTTTGAGTTAAGGATCTTACGCTCTAGTTTTTCATTCCAGAAAGCATGGATTGAAGTTTTAAAGATATTGGTCTATGATGAAATGATTTACACATGTTTTATTGCATTAGAAAATTGGATAAAATGTTGAATATTAGCCCTAAGGGCAAAGTGATCAATCTTGTTTTGATGATAACAAACCATTGACAGGTCTAATGTTCGTGTGAGAATGTTCTTAATGATAGGATCCTTAGCACTCACACCAACATTGATGAAAATGGTAAGTTAGCTCATTGTGTACTTCAAAGGTTTCATCATACACACAAGGAAACCACACTTTGCAAGACTCCATAGCACAAGCTTGAAGTCAATCCACATGCTATGGAAGTACTTGCAAAGTCATGAAGAAGGAAGATCAACATATCAAGAGTAGAATCAAGCGGTGTGCTCCTTGACAAGAAGAAGAGTGAAGTCCAATACACTACAACTTAAGATGGCTATAGGACTTCAACACTCCAAGAATATGTTGATCAAAGGCTTCAAAGTACACGCTCCAAGAAGAATCAACTTGAAGACTTGACGACCTTAGCAAGATTAGTCTATGCTTTTTAGTTAATCCTTTGTGACTAATCTTTCATTTGAGAATACTAGGATATCGAATGTTGAAAGCTCAACTATGCATGTTTTCAAAACCTCATGTTTTACATTGTTCAATTCTTTGAAAAGGTTTTTAAAAACTTTGTTAAGTGTTGGACAATGCCTATGTTCTTTATATCTTTACAAAACACTTAGGCATGTGCTTGACAACATTGGAAACTTGACTAAGTGGAAAAACCACTTTAGGACTGCATTTCGATCGACCTAGGCTTAGCCTCGGAAGACCAGAGTTGTCCGGTTGACCGAGATGTGTTGTCAGGTCGACCAAGGTTGTTTTTGTCCTTAGTCAGATTTTGAATGTTCCAAAGCTCCAACAGGTATATTCTCTCGGACGACCATGCTATAGGTAGGTCGACCGAGCATTTCTTCGGAAGACCCGACCCCATCATCCGGTTGACCGAGATGAAGACAGAGGGCCTTTAATTTTTACTTTAAGACACCTCGGTTGACCTACTGTCTAGTAGTGGTCGACCGAAGATGTGAAATCAAGGTTAATATTATAGCCATTGTGACCAATTTTGCTCGTGTATTCTTGCTCTATATAAAGCTTAAAAAGATGAATTTTCATAACTAATCAAACCATAAGAGGGCATATGAATAAACACTTTATAAACACACAAGCAAACACTTTTGCGCTTCATTTTCAAATCATTCAAAAGCATATTTGAGTTGCGCTTAAACTTCATCTATCCTTTCTATTCTCAAGAGTAATTAGAGCTTACATTTGTAATATTCAATCCATGAGGGATTTATGTGTAAGAGAGCTAAATTGTAAAGTCTCCTTTGAAAGAGACTAGTTACCCAATTTCTCATTTGTTGAGAACTAGTTCTTTGTGAACTAGTAAAAAGCTCTTTGTGAGCTTAACTCTTTGTGAGTGTTTGCAAATCATATTTGTTAGGCAAAAGTCCTCTTTGTGAGGCAAGCATCTCATTGATGAGATTAGCTCTTAGTGAGCTTAACACTCTTTGTGTGTGGAGTCTTCTTTGTGAAGCACAAGTCCTCATTTGTTGGGACAATTGTAAATGCTATAACCCACCCTGCATTTGTTGTAAAGGGTATCCATCAATGTATGTTGAAATCCTTGGGTTAGTTCTAAGGCAGTGGATGTAGATGCATGCTTTGTGAATCGAACCATTATAAATCATTGTGTTAGTTTTCTCTATCCCTACTCCTTTACTTCATTGTTCATATATTTGCTATAACTTGTCTATTTGACTATATGAACATATGTGCTTAAGATAGAAAACTACACTTGCTTTATTACTTTATACAACTGCTTCACTTAGTCATCTAAGTTGCCTTGACATAATTGAATGACCATAAGTGCTTAAACAACATACTTGTTATTAATGTGAACACTTAGACAAAGAAACCTAAGAAATGATGAGAAGTTTTTAAGAACCTGATTCACCCCCTCTTAGGATCAATACCCTCAAAGGGGTCTTTCATTGAATTTCTGCATTCTTTTGTGGTTGATCGTCGAGTCTAATTGCGGTTGTTATATGTGTATTTGTTGTTGTTATTGTTTTTATGTCGAAATTGATGTGTGTTGGGCACGTCGTCTCCCCAATCTCGAGCTCTTGTCTAGGAACGTCTTTATAGCCGGATTCTTTCCATTATATACATGTTTACCGCTGAACCCAGGCAATCGCGATGATACGATAAGTAAAGACGGGGCTTTACCCTAATTGGGCGATAATTTGTGACTACAACGTGGAGTTAACTAAGGTGGGCGATGGCATAACTGAATGAATCCTTAAATACTAGCCCCGTTCGTTCAAGGGGATATCTAGGCCTTTCATATCTTTGGCAAGAACTTGGGGACCGCTGTACTTATTTCTATAGAGTCGGGATTGGACGATTGAGCTCGATTATGTGGAATTATGTGTCGTAACATGAACCGTACTCGTAGTATCTAATAATTGGTATGCCCGTCTGGTCCATGATGAAGAATTCGTGGTGCTCGTATCACATTTTTTATGTATAAGTGTTGGATATGATGAGTATGTTTTATTGGATTATTGTTCATGTTTTTGTATGCGCAAGTTGGTAAATATTGTATCATTTTTGAGTTGGCTAAAGGTGATTTCAGAAATGCAGTTTTCATTTGTAATTTTACATTGAAGATAGCATGTTCTGAATCTCAGACAACCAGTTCGGTTGACGGGACGACCAAATGGATCGTCCGGGGCAAACTATTGGGACCTTTGAACTTTTCCCGGACGACCACTTTGGTCATCCAGAAAGGGGTCCCAAATCCTCCGGGATTTTGTCATGTCTACTGCCTAGAGTTCGGACGACTTCTGGTCGACCGCAAGCCTCTCTGATTTGTATGGACTACCTCGACCAATGCTTCGTCCGTAGTCTTCATCTGTGGCCTGTTTGGGCCTCTTTTGATCTGGTTTTTGTTCAGTTTTCAAGCTATGTCTGTAATATGTTATGTTTGGTGTATTGCAAATTTTTAAAGGCTTTTTAGGTTAAGCAAATCTATGTTATGTTTCAAATATTTTGGAAAATCGGGAAATGCTTTGAGTCATATTTGATACTTCATCCCAAAGGTATTTGATCCTTAGTGGGCTAGTGTAGCTCATTCCTTATTCATTTTTGCAGATGATGTGGATGTTAACTATGAGGATACCTGGGACGGGGAGTATGATGAATGAACTTTTATGGAATTAATGTAATAAAAACGGCATAGTTCCTTTTATAGTTAAACTTGTGTTTCCTTTATGTAAGAACACATTTATTACATTGAAGTACATTAAGTATTATGCAACACATTAAGTTAATGTATTGTAGTTATTTCAGATTTTAGTCCTTCTGTTAAGGATTTCTTCATTGTATAAATACTCCTTTTGTTGATGAATGAAATACGGAGTTTTCTTCATTCTTTGTTAAATCCTTCCTCGTCCATTCTTCATGTTTTGATCAATAAATACAAGCTCTCTAGCACTACTTCAGCTGCTTCTGTATTACCTTGTCACGTGTGTCCTTTAGGGAAATCCACAAAATTGTCCTTTCATTCTCGTAGTTATACAACCAAAGTTCCCTTCGAAATAATACATTTAAATATTTGGGGACCATCCCCGGTTGTATCGAGTTCTTGTTTTCGTTTTTATTTATTTATCGTGGATGACCATACTCGTTATGTTTGGTTTTATCCTTTGATTCATAAATCTGATGTTTACTCTATTTTTGTTCGATTCAAAGCTATGGCTGAAAACTTGTTCTCTTACAAGATTAAGTTTGTTCAAACTGATGGGGGTGGTGAATTTATTAGTAAAAACTAATGGCATCGTCCAACGTCTTTCTTGTCCATATACGCCTCAACAAAATGTCGTGGCGGAACGTAAACATCGTCATATTGTAGAAAAGGGCCTTTGTTTATTGGCTCAATCTGGTTTACCAAAGCATTTTTGGGTTGAAGCATTTTCTACTGCTGTGTTTCTCATAAATCGCCTTCCAATGAAACTGTTGAAACATAACTCCATATGAGAAACTCACTGGTCGAAAACCATATTTTTGCCTTTCTTAAGATCTTTGGTTGTTTGTGCTTTCCTCATCTTGTTCCATATAACACTCACAAGTTGATGCCCAAATCTAGTCCGTGTGTTTTCTTGGGATATGATAAAGATCATAAGGGCTATCGTTGTATGGATTTAAATTCGAGTCGTGTATTTATATCTCGTCATGTTAAGTTTGATGAGAATTTCTTCCCTTTTAAAACTTCCATTTCTCCATAGTCTTCTCTTCCTAAAAATCAATCTGTTTCGGCTAATTTTCGCTCTCTATCGATTATTGATCCAAATCCAAACGCTGACCCAAGTCCATATAGGAATCCTCATCCTAACCATACTCCAATCCCGAGTCCTAATCTCGGGATTAATTGCTCTTCCTGAGCGTTTTTCTTTTGTTCCTCAATCTCCGTCACTATCGAATTCTTCTCCTTCTCAAACTAGTTGAGTTGACAATCTAATTCCCTTACAAACGTCTTCTCCACCTCGTGCGGATGGCACCCCTGCTCTCTCACCGGCACATGATGTTTCCCCTGTTCCTTTTACTCTTGCCTCGTCTACTGCCTCTCCTGCATTAACACTTGATTCCTCCCCTCATCCTCATAAATTTAAGAGTATTAATTAACTAGTCTATGGCTCCTCTCCTCACCTTTTGCCAGAGGCTCTTGCTGCGGAACTCACTGACCCTCTCTTTGTTGAGCCAAAAACATATGCTCAAGCTTCCAAGCATGCTCATTGGAGAGCATCTATGCTTGAGGAAATTAATGCCCTTCAACAGAATAATACATGGTCCCTTGTACCTTACTCCCCTGACATGAATGTTCTTGGCAACACTTGGGTTTTCCGAGTCAAACGTCGAGTTGATGGTACTCTTGAACGACATAAATCTTGGGTGGTTGTGCAGGGATTTGGTCAACAAGAAGGCATAGATTACACTGAAACATTTAGTCCGGTTGTGAAACCGTCTGCTATTCGGGTTCATATCTCTTGCAGTAACTATGCATTGGCCTCTTCAACAATTAGATGTTCGAAACGCCTTTTTAAATGGTATATTACAAGAGGAGGTGTATATGGCACAACCTGTTGGTTTTATAGATCCCACGAAACCTAATTATGTCCCCAAGGGCCTGGTATCTTCGCTTACAAGGGTATCTTGAGACAAAGGGGTTTTCTCCTAGCCAATGTGATGCCTCATTATTTATTTGTCGGACATCATCTCATATTATTCTTCTCTTGGTTTATGTCGACGATATCGTGATCACTGGTAATAATATAAGACATGTTAATGACTTTATTAATGATTTATGTTCAGTTTTCTTTAGCAGAAGGTTGGGCACTCTTGGTTTTTGGGATGGAAGTTCGGGGTGATCAAACGGCTCTTTTTCTTTCTCAAACTAGGTATGCTTCTGATCTTCTTACTAAATTTAATTTGGAAAATTGCAAACCTAGTATACGCCCTCCATACCTCATTCTCGTTTGTCCGCATATGATGGTGAGATACTTGCTGATGTAACTGAATATCGTAGCATAGTTGGCGGTCTACAATATTTAACTCTTACCAGGCCGGATATCGCATTTTCTGTGAACCAAGTTTGTCAGTTTCTTCAACAACCAAGAACAGTCCATCTTCAAGCAGTGAAACGCATTCTTCGGTACATCAACGGTGTAACAACCCGTCTTTCAAGTACCTCATGTGTACAAAAATCTCAAAATATGGATTAGAACTACGCAGCTGCTCAACAGCTTTTGACTTGCAGCTGCTCAGTAGCTTTTGATTTGCAGCTACTTAAACTGCTCAGCAACTTTTGACTGCAGCTGCTCAACAGCTTTTGATTTGCAGCTACTTGAACTGCACAACAGCTTTTGCTTTGCAGCTGCTTAATTAAAGTAGCTGCTCAGCAGCTTCCATTCTTCTATAAATAGTTCATATTTTCTGATTTCATTTTCATTCAAAAATCTCTCATCTTCTTCATTTCCTTCTTTATACCATATGATTTTGTAATCTTTACAATTGTGCCAAATTCTCGTGTTGTTTATTGGAAGGTATGATCTATTAATAAATTATGGCGAAGTTCTGTTCTAGGATATATTTGGAATTTGAAGAAAGTCAACTAGTCAGGTGAGTGGTCCTAATCCTTTTACAAAATTATATATATGTATTGTGTGTGATCATTTGTTCATTTCACTCATGATCTGGATCCACTCATGACATGCACTGATTTCATTTATTTGTCATCATGAAATAGTTTTCTAAAATTGGATCTTTATTGTTAATGTTTTTGGAAATGAAATGTTTTACTGAACCTTGAACGAGATCTGTCCTGAGATTATTGACATGGCATTACGAGACTGGGAATATATTGAGTCGGGCCTAAATGAAAGGAATCGAAGGACTGCATGCTACACCAAAGGGTGGGAGCCACCTCCAGAATCCTGTCGATAAATGTCTAGATCGAGGCTCGTATGAAATGTGATTTAATGTTATTGGAATGCCATTGTCAATCTGATCTCGACAGTCTTGAACAATTGTTCCAGAAATCAGGCCCCTTATTATAAGAGTATATATATGGTTTTCTCATTGTGCGAACTATTTTTGATATAAAAGTATTTTTCCAAAGAAAATGATTTTTACAGACACTGGCACCACTAGCACGACCTTCACTGAGCTTCGGCTCACGTTTTCCAAAATATTTTCCCTCTCCACAGGTATCTGAAGGTGGTGCAATATTTTGGTATCAGAATGCGCAACGAAAGCTTCGGATTAGAAATATGTATATATGGATTCTTCTTTTGTATTGTATTGAATTTCGTTGTACTCCCTTTTGTATTGTAAAAGATAGAACCGGCAGTCCCGGCCCGAGAGGGTAGGGTTGTCACAAAAGGTACTATTTTTGTTGGTCTTTCATTTCATAGCACTAGTCCTCTTCGACTCCAAGCCTTTTCCGACTCAGGTTGGGCTGGCGATCCAGATAATAGGTGGTCAACAACTGGTTCTTGTATTTTTATTGGTTCAAATTTGGTCTCTTGGACAGCTAAGAAGCAATCAACAGTCTCTCGATCCAGTACCGAAGCTGAATATCCAGCTCTTGCTTCTACAACCGCAGTGTTACGATGGTTTTGTTACCTATTTCGTGAACTTGGTCTCTCTATCAATTGTCCTCCTGCTATTTATTGTGATAATTTGTCTTCTCTTCAAATGGAAGCTAATCCAATTTTCCATGCTCGAACCCGTCACATTGAGATTGATTATCATTTTCTACGCGAATTGGTGGTGCGTGGTGTTTTACGACTTAAGTTTGTCCCATATGCTGCTCAAGTCGCAGATTTGTTCACTAAATGTTTGTCCCGTGCACAATTTTTTGAACTTCTTGACAAGCTTCAGCTCCACTCTGTACTGTTCAGCTTGAGGGCGGGTAAAAGAGATAACTAGTGATAAGTGTACAGCTAAGTATTCATGTGTATATAATATATCTGATAAGTGCAAATTAGTCTTGATAGACTTGTGATATAGGTAGGTGTCCTTGAAACAAGGATTTCTCCATTGTATAAACACTCCTTTTGTTGATGAATGGAATACAGAGTTTTCTTCATTCTTTGTTAAATCTTCTTTCAATAATCATGGACTTAGAATCAAAGAGTCATGTCTATGCCTTAATTTCTCTAAAATTTAGAATTCAAAGTAGAAACTTTTTGCTGAAAAATAAGCAAGGTGAAGTTAAAATATTTTAAGGTTAATAATTATGGTGAAATATTTGAATTTGAATATCATCTTTCTACCATAAAAAGTGATAGACCAGTACATTAACCTAAAAAACATCGTATTTCTTACTTATACAAAAGGAACCATTATTATTACAGTTTTCAACATTAAGTCGTTGTAGTATAGTGGTAAGTATTCCCGCCTGTCACGCGGGTGACCCGGGTTCGATCCCCGGCAACGGCGTTTTTTTTCTTTCTCCTGATGTAAATTAAAATAGGTTTATTTTTTCCTTTTCCTCTTTTTATAATTTGGAAGATTGATTTATTATACATAATTATGAAGCTAAACTGAATCTGGGATATTACTTTTCTTTCTCCTTTGGTTGTGTTGGCTTTTTATATCTGGAGTGCAGAAGCCACTAAAGATCCTAACAATGAGCAAAACAAAGTTTACAAATTACAACATATATTTCTAGAGTCTTTGTTTGGACTCGGTGGAAAACTGAGGAGAGTTGTTAAAAATCATTTTTCACAGGAAAAAAAATGGATTTCTAATAGGCAGCAACTTCATGATCCTCCAAAGATTATTAATCTTGGGCGGTTTAATAATGGGGATTTTTAAACGATTACTTTTTAAACGTGATATTTTTTCAACTTTTTAATTATGTTCCGGTCACACGATTTCTTGGTAGATTTAACTGGGTGTTACTTATTGCTCTTATTTGCCAGCTTGTCACACCTTGTAATCAAAGGGTGACATGGCAGCATTCCACCTACCAATGGAACACCGAACCCATAAACATATATAAATCTTACAGACCATAAACATAACTGAATAATTTATAACTTTATTATATCAATAAGTCAATATCATTCTTATGGTAAATACATAATTATACTACTTATACTAGAGTTGTTCAAGAATACCTCTTCTCTGTTTGCAGGTTGATTACGAAGCTTGGCGGTATACTGTCCCAAAATATGACCATCATTACGTTCATAATCCACTATTAGTATTTTGCTAGTCTATATAACATCAAGATGTTCGAAATTTAATATTTAACATGTGATAATGTTTCAGTTCATAAGTTTTAACTTTACAATTCACAATTTTATGTTAGTGGATTGATCGTGGTTTTCGTCTAGGTTTGAGAATGCGTGACAACACGTGCAAAAAATGTGTTTAAAATTTGCCGAAAACAACCATGAATTCGCTAATTTAAAATACAAGTAGTCTGAACAAAAGTTTATCGAACAAACTAAAATAGAAACATAAATAATTTGAAGGAAATCTGAATACATTTGCTTCGTTAAACTTTCTTGAATCTGCTTGAGGATTCGAGAATGTGATTCATTTTTACCGCATCATGTTGTTTTACTTTGGCAACATGATCTATAGAAAATATTCTAAGAAACTCCTGCTTATAAACTTTTCCAACAGAACGGATATTGGTTTTTTCCCGCAACGCTTTAAGCATATGTGCAAGCATTAGTTTATACATCCCCTTGTTTAGAATTTAAAGAGGTATCACAGTTGTAGCCTGTTGATTTATTGCGGTCATACCGAGATTCGAAACAATATATTAGCATGTCGATTAATTGAAATAGAATTCAGAGGTTGCACCATATTCACATTGGGTTAACGTAGGAAGTTGCTTCAAACTTAGCGCGCAAATTTGTTACTGGGTAAAAAATGAATTGGAGAGCCGCATCAAACCCGCAGCTACAACCCGTTCCTTTAATGTTAGGTTTAGAATCTACCTGGGGTTAGTTCAAAATTACGGGCCGTTGATTCGTTCTCTTCGTGTCAACATTTGGAAAAGACTTTGTACCATACTCTGAAATTCTTGTTGAGTCATCTCATTCACATGTGGTGTTGAACCAACGGTAACATTTTAGGGATCATTCTCAGTTTGAAATCCACTATTATTATTTTATCTAGTCTATCTAACATCAAGATGCTCGCAATTTAGTATTTAATATTTCCTCCAGGATTTTTTGATGTGATGGAACACTTGCCGGTTCACCTTCCGTACGAAGCCAAGGTTGGTGGCCCGGTACAGTTTAGATGGATGTACCCGTTCAAGAGGTAACAACCAATGTCTTTATGTTATCAACTCCATTTTTACTTTTCATGCACATATTTACAATGTGATTAACTACTTATACTTTAAATAGATACCTGCACCATCTAAAAAAGAAGATAAAAAAAAAAAATCAATTTGCAATGCATACTTGGTCGAAGAAGCTGCTACATTCTTTAGCTATTATTTCGAACCCCACGTGAAAACGAAAGTTACAACCATTGGGCGAAATGATGGTGAAGACGAGACTAGTGGACCAGATGTATTATCAATTTGCAACTTACCGGGAAGATCATTTGGAAAAAAAGAAAATATTTTATTATCTGATAAAGATTATAAAACAGCCATGAATTATATCCTTATGAATTGTGAAGAGGTCGAACCATATATTCAGTAAGTAATCCCATCTATTTGCTTCATTTTTGTTATATAATTAAAATTAGCCAATTAATAACATTGTCATTTAATTTGTAACTCAGGAAATTTGTCAGTGAAGTACATGACCAAACTCCGCAGATAACGGAGGAAGAACTTCAAAGCCGAGTTTATAATGATTTTTCCAAATGGTTTGGAACTCATGTAAGTTGGTATTGTAAAGAAATGTATTTGTCTTAACAATGCCTAAACTAAACTAATTTAACTTTTGTTGTTCTCAACAGATACATAGCCTTCCGAAACATTCCGAAAGGTTGTTGAAAAATCTTTCATGGGGCCCGTCAAGGAGAGTGATGTCATACACCGGTTACTTTGTTAACGGTTATAGATTTCACACAAAATCCCACAGCAATGGAAAAGGAACGACAAACAGTGGGGTATGGGTTAAAGGAGATTATTACGGAGAGTTAAAGCTAGTCATTGAGGTTGAGCTTGCTGGAGTACCTTACCAAAAAATAATTCTTTTCAAATGCGGCTGGTTTGATTCTACTCCAAATCGAGGTTTGAGGGTGCATCCCCAATATAAACTTGTAGAAATACATAGGAAAATAACGTACCAGGGTTACGATCCATTTGTATTTGCTTCCCAATGTCAACAAGTCTACTACACACCTTATCCGGGTAGTAAGACAACATCTAGGGCTGATTGGTTGGCTGTTTGTCGTTCCAAACCACGTCTAATTGACGTTCCTGGTGTTCCATTACCGTATCAGGAAGAAGTACGCGAGGAAGAGACCAGTCACATTGATCAAACTATTATTGAAGTTGGTCAACTTGCACACCTGTCAGGGGAAATAGAAGTTGTGCTTGTGGCCGGTACGAGCCGTGTAGATGATGATGATGAAATTATGTCGGGTGATGACAATTCTGAAGAAGAGGATGAGTTTATGTCGGAGGATGATTTAGAATGATTAATCTCTTTCTCGCTTCTTGGAATTTCATAAATTAATTGTCGTATTGTATAACTTTTTTAAAGTAATTTGATTCTTGAATTTTCATATTGATACTCATGCATTTCCAAGGATACATATAAATGACATCAAAGAGTTTATGAGAAGTGTTTTCTTTTATTGTGAGTGTTGTAATATAATGAGAAGTGCACACTTTGATTGTGAGTTTTAATAATTCAAAGTGTCCACTTAATTGTGAGTGTTGTAATGTAATGAGAAGTGCACACTTTGATTGTGAGTTTTGATAATTCAAAGTGTGCACTTTAATTGTGAGAGTTGTAATTCAAAGTGTGCACTTTGCTTGTGAGTATTGTAATGTAATGAGAAGTACGCACTTTGATTGTGAGTGTTGCAATGTAAATGAGAAGTGTAAACTTGGTTATGTAATGTTATTTTTGCTATTTGGGATCTTATTAATACTGTTTCTGGTTTGTATTCCTGTGCGTATAGCTGTTTTTTATAATAGGGATTTAATTAAATTTCAGATTTATTTTTTTAAATAAAAACAATTTAGCGACCGAATATCGAGTGTCGTCGGTATTCGGTTGTTATATAGACCAAGTCATAAGTCAACAATGTTGACCACTCGATCGGCCTTCGGTCGGTAAATAGAGACATGAAGTGTCGTGGGTATTCGGTCGGTTAATAGGGACCATAATTTCGGTCGCTATACTTGCGTCGGCAGTCAGTCGTTATATAGTCAAAGTAAAAAATCAACAATGTTGACCATTCGGTTGGTAAATAGTGACCGTAACTTTGGTCACCATATTTGTGTCGCCAGGCGGTCGTTATATTGTCAATGTCAAAAGTCAACAATGTTGACCATTCGGTAGGAATTCAGTCGTTATGTACCGACCGAATATTCAGTCGCTAGACTTTCCGTCGGTATTCGGTCGGTAATTTTCTTTGCGACGAAAAATACACGACCACGTGAATCGGTCGTTAAACTGAGTTTAGCGACGGAAATGTCCGTCTCTGTAACACTGTTTTCTTGTAGTGTCCTCTCCGAGACTTTACCATTTCCCGACAGATCAAATTTTAGGATGATACTCTTTCAATATTGCTACACCCAGAATTCAGAGAGAGCACTCAAAGGATTATATGGATATTCTACTGCATATGACGATAAAAAATGGCATAAGATTTGACAATTCCGACTACATTTGTTGGATGCGACAGAATGGTTTGTACTGTACATTAAAAGGGCCGATTACACCGGAATGGCCAGCTCACCCGTATTATGCTGAAGTTTTGATACACGCCAATGCTTCTTCTTCCGCCACAAGAATTCAATTTTCAGCTAATACTTCAGCTTCAGCAAGTATTCCTGGCGAACCTTCTACTTCAGATGATGACTATTTCCATGATAATTGGGTGCCTCATAATTCCTCTGATTATGATTCCAAAGCCGAAGATCATGGCTGTCCTTAAATTAAAATATTTAAGTTTGTTAAATATTAATTATGTATGTAAATTATTATTGTAATTTCGTTGTGTGATTTTTGAAGGAAAAAAATCGAAAAAAACCCGAAAAACCAAAAAATGTGGACAGACTTCTTGTTTCGATATTTCCCTCTTTGTGGCAGCCAAGAGGATGGCTGGAGTTATCTTAGATAGGTTACTACTTACTTAGGTAATAAGACAAATTACTATTACATAAAGGCTACTCTAGTTGACTTTTTCCTAAAGTAACTTCTTTTTAGCCTCTAGCAAGCTTTTTAGGTCCGACAGCTGGTATGTTAAATTATTAGAGTTGTCCTGTATATTAATTTTCTTTCGAGTCCGGATTTCAAGTTCGAAACGTGTCATGTAATTATTAGTAGTACTGTACATTAGTTTGCTTTCGAGTCTGGATTTCAAGTCCGAAACGTGTCATGTAATTATTAGTTGTACTGTACATTAGTTTACTTTTCGAGTCCGGATTTCAAATCCTCCTTTGTAATAATTTGCCTATAAAAGGCCGTGTAACTCTTCCTCATTCCTTGTTGATGAGAGGAAAAAAAAAGTTTGTTCCACAATTCTCTTGTTTTCTTCCCCTTGTTTTCATATGATCTTCAAACTTTCTTAGCTTTCCCGTAGAGTCTTCAAGCCTTATTTCTTCTTCTTCTTTTGTTGCTTCAAAGTAGTGTATGGTTCTAAATCATTAGGATCTTATCTTAAATATTAGTCTCTTCCTTAAGTTTTCTTCTACTACTATGTCTTTTGGTATCAGAGCCATGGTTGGCTAAATTTCCGGTGACTGGATCTGGGGAGCGGGGGAGATTATGACAAGATATAAGCTTATTTTCAAATGATTTTTTACACAGTATCAGTTTATTTTTTCAGATGGTTAGTAAAAATGCTCATGGTCTTTGATTAGTATGATTTGGATTATGCAGCTAGTTCTTTAATTTCTTATGACCTCTGACCAGTATGCTCTGAATTATGTCACAGTTGCTAGTACTTTCATCAGAAAACTGAGGTTTTTGTGAAATCAAAGGATTTTGCGGGTACTTTCATCAGAAAACTAAGAATTTAATAGAGTAATTGAACACTTCTGAAAAGTCTACTGGCATGGATCCCTGCTTAAGAGGTCATAGTTATGCTAGCCTGACGAGGAAGGCCCGGTACACTGATGAGTGAAATTCTAGTGTGGGTTGTGCGTCTGATGCATAAAAATGATTTTTGAAGCAGTAATATGTCAATTTTAAATATATTGAATCTGAAAAATTGATTTTATCAGTCATAAGTTCCCCTTACCCTCGGATTCGGTCCCCTCCCATTTATCTCAATCATGTCTTCAAGCAGTTCATCTTCTAGTTTAGTAACTCGTCCCGATTCACCTAGAACTAGTTTTTCAAAGTCTCGTTTTCCCAACGTTTATGAGTTAGATTACGTTTCTGAAGATAGTAAATACCCTTTGTCTTCCTATCCCGTAGTAAATCCTTACAGTATTTATCAAAAAGAAAAACCCAAAAATATTTTAGGTACGCGTCTTAAACAAGTCCTATGTAGAAATCCCGTGTCAACTTCTGTCAAAGATTTCTGTCAAGCATCCCACTTTTCCACCCACAAACTACCCTCCACCAAAGAAGAACAATATGTAACCCTCCAGCTTCCAGAACAGTTTCCAAAAACTTGTTTGGATCAATGTTGCACTCACATACACTTTGGTGCCATTCGGTTGGCAGTCACACTCCATGCCAAGAAAGGTCTCCGGTGGTTTTCTGTGTTGCACTTCTTGACTCCAGATTCCAAAAATACGAACACGCCGTCATCGGAATAGCGCAAACAACCCTCAATGCCGGGACAATCTTCCTGACCTTGTTCTCGAATTTTACCATGCTCTTAGACGATCTAGCTCTTTCTACTGTGTTTTGTGTTCAGATTCAAATCACTGGTCCAGAATTGGAGAATACATATACGGCAACCCTTCACCACCAGATGGAATACATAGTCCAAAACCATGCCTTCGAACTTCCACTTCCTCCCCAATTACAAAATGGTGACTCTATATTTCTTTCGGTTGACTCTCATCAGACCCCTCACTGTACTTTTGTTCCTAGACAGATCAAAAGATAGGAATTCCTTAGGAGCAGTGTTGCAAAAGTCGGCCTAGTCGGTCGACTAGTAGGTAGTCGGCCCCCAAACGACTAGAAAATTCAAAAATCGGTTCTAGAAAAATCGGCGAAAATTCGGCAAAAAATCGGCCTAGTCGGTCAACATCGGTTGACCGATTTATAAAAAAATCGATTTTTTTGTCCAAAACGACGTCGTTTTGGTCCAAGTAATTAAAAAATAATATCTGCCCAAGACGACGTCGTTTTGAAAAGAGATTTAAAAAATAATAATAAAGCATACATGTAAGTCGTCTCTGGCATTGTTCTTCTCGAAGTAGGCGTCTGCAATTTTCTCCAAATCGGCAAAGGCGATTCTTCTCCAAATCGGCAAAGGCAATCGGCAACTGCAAGGGCTCATCTTCAAAGTCCGACTGAAAAGGGTGGGTCATCTTCTCCGGTAAGTGTTTCCTATTTTATTTTTTTTTTCTTTCTTTCAACATTAATGGAAGCATCCTTTGTGTTTCACTTCTTCGAGATATTACTTATTAGTAGAAAGATGACATTGACATTTGACAGTAGGTTTTTTTTTTTGTCTTTCACTGGTTTTGTGCATAGGCACAGGCAGTAGCTATTTTTGATGGTCTTTGCTGTTATTAAATTAATGGTCTTTGCTCCATTTTTATTTTATACTGTTTTTGCTCCATTGTCACAGATATGTGCAATTTTTGATGTTATAGGCAGTAGCTATTTAGAACTTCCATTTGTAACACTGTTTTATGCATAGGTAGGCAGTAGTTATTCTAACTTTCGCCATTATTTGATCTTTTCTTGTTTGATAGTGTTGAAAATGGGATCTTCAAGTGCTGCATCCGCTAGTGTTTCTAAATCAATTGAATCTTCTGCCATTTCTGAACTTAAACGGAAATCAAAAGATGTTGGTTGGGATTATGCAATTTTGGTTGATCCAAATATATTGGATAGGGTAAAATGCATTTTGTGTGGGAAGGTAATGTGTGGAGGAATTTACAGATTGAAACAACACATTGCACATGTGCCTGGGAATGTGGCTCCATGTGCGAAGTCAACAAGAGATGATCAATTAAAGTGCAAAAATGCTATTAATGAGGCCAAGGTGAAGAAGAGAAGTAAGCAAGATGATGATAAAGCGTTGAGATTGGAAGTGCAAATTGGAAGAAATAATGATGAAATTCTTGAGGTACATGATTTGGAAGAGTCTTTTGGGAGTATGAGAGCACCACATAGTCTTGGTCCTATGGATAAGTTTGCAAACCCAATCAATCCGGAATCTTCCTTGGATTTAGGAAAGAGCAAGCGGGATCAAAACATTTCCAATGTACTTTGGAAAGAAAGACTCAATCATGTTAAAGAATATATTTGTAGATGGGCATACGAATGTGCGATTCCCTTTCATGCCCTTGAAAAAGATAGCTTTAAATTGGCAATGGAGGCATGTGGTCAATTTGGACCTGGGGCTCAACCTCCTAATAGATATGAGATGAGTGAAACGTTTTTGAAGAAAGAGGTTGATAGAACCAAGACACTAATGAAGACACATGAAGATGAATGGAAAAAGAATGGTTGCTCAATTATGACGGATGCATGGTCGAATAGAAAGAGAAGGAGCATCATGAACTTGTGTGTTAATTCAAGATTGGGTACTGTTTTTTTATCTTCTAAAGATTCATCAAATGAAGCACACACAAGCGAGCACATTTATGAGTATGTTGAACTATGCATCCAAGAAGTTGGTCCCGAAAATGTTATCCAAATTGTGACGGATAATGCTTCAAATAATATGGGAGCTGCAAAGTTATTGAATGAGAAGAGGCCAAAAATATTTTGGACATCATGTGCCACTCATACAATAAATCTAATGCTTGAAGGGATTGGAAGTCTACATAGGTTTAAGAAAGTCCTTGATCAAGCAAAGACATCGACTGTGTTTATTTATGCACATCATAAGACCTTGGCATTGATGAGGCATTTTACGAAGAAGAGGGATATCGTGAGACCGGGAGTAACTAGATTTGCTTCTGCATTTTTAACTTTGCAGAGTTTGGCTGAAAAGAAGTCTCAATTAAGGCATATGTTTTCCAGCACTGAATGGGAGGAATGCAAATTTTCCAAGACAGTTAAAGGGAAATCGGCTTATGCAACGGTGTTAAGTACTACTTTTTGGGCGGGAGTTACATTATGCTTAAAGGTATTTGCACCTTTGGTGAAAGTCCTTCGGATGGTTGATGGAGATTTGAGGCCATCAATGGGTTTTGTATATGGTGAACTAATTGAAGCAAGGAAAGATATAATGAATGCTTTGGGAAATTGCAAAAAAACATGTGGGCCTATTATGGACATTATATCTTCAAAGATGAAAGGTAGGCTAGATACTTCCCTACATTTGATGGCTTATTTGTTGAATCCTTATTATCATTATAAGGATTCGGGGATTCAAGATGATTCCAATGTCATGGCTGCGGTTCTTAATTTCGTTGAAGTATTGTTTGTTGAAGATATGGACATGCAACAGAAAATCTTATTCGATGAGTTGCCCAAGTATAAAAATAAAGAAGACATGTTTGGAAGGCCAATAGCAACGAAAGCATGCGAAGTAAATGATGACAAGTTTGATCCAGGGTAAATAAATAATATACAAGAATAGAAACCATGATGAACTTTCTATCTATTTTGAATAATTATTGCTTTTTTACACAAATGGAAATCTATTAATGTGTTTTACAATTGTAGCAAATTGGTGGGGGAACTTTTGGTGTCACAACTCCTCACTTGAAAAAGATTGCTATGAGGATCCTTTCTTTAACTACTAGTTCTTCGAGTCGCGAAAGGAATTGGAGCACATTTGAAGGGCTTAGTAATTTATTTTCTTCTTCATGCTTGATTCATGATCTTTGCAATCTGTCAAATGCTGCCTAAAATGATAGTTGCTACCTCCACTTTGTAAAAAATAAAGAATATAATGTTGTGAATTTACTTTTGCAGATACATACAAAGAAAAGGAATAGGCTAGAAACAGAAAGATTGAACAATCTCGTATATGTGCAATTCAATGCTAATTTGATGAACAAACACAAGAGGGAGAAAGAAAGAAAAATTGAAGTGCTACTAGCTTGTGATGCAAGTGAGGCTCAAGAATGGATTGTTGATGGAGATGAAGTTGAGCCTGGCTTACCTTGGCAAGCGGTTAGCGATGCATTAGGAACAGACGAAGTGTTACAGCCTCGAAGAAGTTCTAGATTGAGGGAACTTAGTGAGGAAGAATTTGAATCTGATAGTGAGGAGGAAGTGAATGAAATTGAATATGAATCAAATGAAGAACGTATTTTAGAACAATATGGACAAGATGATGAACAACCAACAAATGCAAATGATGTTCAGTATTTGATGTTGATTTTAGTTATTATGGATGGATTATGTTTTTTTTATTTGATTGTTAATTTATTCTGAAGTTTTGTTTGACTAGAAATATTATATATGATAACATAATTTTAAAAAATGCATTGTAATTTAGGGTCGCCGACTAGTCCCCGACTAGGCGCTAGTCCCCTGTCTGCCGACCGACTAGCGACTAGCGACTTTTGCAACACTGCTTAGGAGTATACAGAGAAATCTTACCTGCACGATCCGTCTTTATCTATTTAAAACCATATACTACTACTTTGAAACAACAAAAGAAGAAGAAGAAAGAAGGCTTCAAAACTCTACTGGAAACCTAAGAAAGTTTGAAGATCATATGAAAAAAAAGGGGAAGAAAACAAGAGAATTGTGGAACAAACTTCTTTATTTCACTAACTTTCCTCTCATCAACTTCTGAAGAATGAGGAGGAGTTACACGGCCTTTTATAGGAAAATTATTACAAAGGCGGATTTGACATCCTGACTCGAAAAGAAAACTAATGTACAGTACAACTAATAATTACATGACACGTTTCGGACTTGAAATCCGGACTCGAAAGCAAACTAATGTACAGTACAACTAATAATTACATGACACGTTTCAGACTTGAAATCCGGACTCGAAAGATAATTAATATACAGGACAACTCTAATAATTTAACATACCAGCTGTCGGACCTAAAAAGCTAGCTAGAGGCTAAAAAGAAGTTACTTTAGGAAAAAGACAACTAGAGTAGCCTTTATGTAATAGTATTTTGTGCTATTACCTAAGTAAGTAGTAACCTATCTAAGATAACTCCAGCCATCCTCTTGGCTGCCACAAAGAGGAAAATATCGAAACAAGAAGTCTGCCCACGTTTTTTGCTTTTTTCGATTTTTTTTTCTTTCAAAAATCACACAACGAAATTAGAAGACATAAAATAATAATTTACATACTCAAATATTAATTTAAGGACTTGTATGATCTTCCGAATAGGAATCATAACCGGAGTTGTTACTTTGTGAGGAAACTGAAGAATTTGCTGACAATTGAGTTATGGCTGAGTAAACATCAGTAAAAGAAGACTTCTCAAGTGTAGCAATGCAGGGGATTATTGTAGACACCGAGTCCGGAGGTTTTGTCTTTGGAGGTCGACTGAGAAAATCTGCAAGAACATTGGATTTGCCAGAATTATGCTTAACTTCAAATGTATATTGAGAAAACCATTGTTGCCAACGTAACAACTGTGCATCCAGAATTGTCTTTTGTTTGAAGTGTAGCATTCTCGGAAGAGCAGACATATCCATTTGAACGAAAAATCTGTGACTGACCAAAAAGAATTCAAACTTTTCAATACCACGTTTTACGGCCAAAATCTCTTTGAATGTAGAATGATAATATCTTTTCGATTCCTTGAATTGGCCGCTTTGGTAAGCACATACTCTCCTTTTACCATTCAAATCTTCCAAAAGAACCGCTCCCCAAAACTCATCAGATGCATCTATCTGAAGTATTCGGACTCCAGAGGAAGGAATTTGTAACGGTGGAACTTTGGCTGCAAAATCTTTGCTTTTTTTACTGCCTCAGTGTGTTTGGACGTCCAAGGGGGAGGATTCTTTTTAAGCCTAGGAGTGAGAACTGATCGGAATTTGGCAATCTGGTGAATGAAATTGCTGATATAATTTACAACACCAAGGAACTGTTATAATTGTTGCGTCGAAAGGATTTCATCGGGAAATTCCTGCAATTTTTCAGCAATATGTGGTTGTGCCCTAAACCATTTTCTTTTCTGAAAGCATTATACCAAAATCTTTTACCAACTGATGAAATTTATTCAGCAAAACAAAATGAGATTCGAAATCTTTTGAAAATAAACGAATATCATCTATATAAATCAGGGCATTTGGAATCAGGGATTGAAAATTTTTGGCCATAGCCTTTTGAAAATAAGAGGGAGCAACTTTTAGATGGAAAGGCATAACCGTCCATTGATAATGGTGATTTGGGATGCAAAAAGTTGTTTTGTATCTATCTTTAGGGGAAATTCTGAGTTGCCAAAATCCTGCTTTAAGATCAAATTTGGAAAATATTTAGCCTCCGATAGATACTGAAAAAGTGAATCTTTCCTGGGGAGAGGGGAACCTGTCATCTTTTAAAAATTTATTCAGTTGGTAATTGATGACTAGTCTTAATTTTCCACGAACTTGTTCAGATCTCTTGTTGACATAGAAGGCTTCTGACGCCCATGATGAAGAAGTGTGTTCAATAAGCTTTTCATCAAGGAGTTGCTGCAAATCAACTGTAGCCAATTCATAGTGTTTTGGAGACATTCCACTATGACTTGCTTTCTGGGGTGTAACATGTATGGATGTATCAAAAGGAACTGTTATGTAAAACTCAGAATTTTTCCACAATGGATTTGGACATTTGGTTAGAAATTCTGAATGCGACTGTGCACAAGACTGACTGATGAAATCAATTTGGACTGACTTCAGGAGAATGGACTGACAGAACTCGGGGAATTAGAAGAAGTTAGAATACTTAGTCCAAGGGAGAAGCTGTCCTCTATAAACAAGTCATTTTCTAGTGAACGAGAGATTATGAATCTGACTCAAGAGGTCAAATCCGATGACAATATCCTTTTGTGGGAGTTTTGATCCTACGACTTTGTGAGTGATGGTGAGGTTAGGGAAG
Organism: Vinca minor; assembly: GCA_026122235.1. Lineage (NCBI taxonomy): Eukaryota > Viridiplantae > Streptophyta > Magnoliopsida > Gentianales > Apocynaceae > Vinca > Vinca minor. Next base: position 734,494 of record JAOCZM010000168.1, read on the forward strand.
AGTTGGATTTTTATGGGTTTGATGATCTTATCAATGACAAAGTGGTTGCCATTAGCTATGGTAAAGATCTTGGAATACGGAATCCAGAATTCTGCTTGGAGGATATCAGGATTCATGACGGTAGCAGCCGCACCAGTATCCAACAAAGCTATCACATGAGTAGCTAAGACTTGTAAGAGATGATTTGTATACAGACGAGAGGATATGGATCTGTGAAGGAAATGATAGTATTGTCAGTAGGATTGCTGTCTAAGATGGAAAAGAAAAATTCAGAAGAGTCTGTGACCAGAAGTTGTTCTCCTTTGGCAATGTTGATGTCAAGGTTTTCTTTACCCAGAAAGTGTCATTTAAGTACTGTGAGTACTTCCTCAGGAGAATTGAGTCGAAGGAACTGAAGCTGTCTTTCTTCTCCCAATGAGTTCCAGAATTCTCGAAGGCTGCCTTTCAATCTAGCAACAAATCTTCCAAGGACATCAGGGAGTGGGTAGTGTTTTATGTCAGAGTCAAGCCAAACAGATAGAGACTGGAATCTTTCACGCCATTTGGAAGGAGGAATATCATCGATGGTGAAGTGTGGAAGTGGAGGGATATCATCTTCCATTTGGTGTGCAACAACAACTGGTTCTACAACAGCATTAGATTTTTCTACAACAACTGGTTCAGTATCCATCATGAAAAGGTTGTCAATGATGGGATACCACTGAAGGGATTCATGGGCAGAAACTCGTTCTAAACACACATGAGTCCTCCCCCGAAGGATCCGCTCATACCATAGGAATCAAAACAATCTAGACAGAAACTTACTTTTCGGGTTCAAGAATCTGATTCTTGAATGAAAGATGTTGTTTCTTGGATACGTTGCTGCCACCAATGGATTTCTCTTTGCGGAATGTCCCTCTACCGGTATCCACGCGACGAAACGAACAGTGATTGCTAGCTCTTCGTTTTTCTGAGTTTCGGGAATTAGAGAGAAAAGGGAGAGGCAGAATAGAAAATCTGATTTTTTAGGTCTTTTTGGTATTTCGGCTGATTTTTTTTTTCTTAGGGTTTCAGCCAAGAGAAGTTTATATAGGGAGTGAGAGGTTGTTTCAAGCACAACTCCCACGTCCTATCCACCTCATTTGGCAGTGGGAGTCTATAATTGTCATACCCCGTATCCCGAGTGATGACATGACAGTACTTCAAGTCAATGAAGGACCGAACCCACTAACATATTGACATAAAAAGAGAATACTTTATTATAAAACTTAAACGGTCTAACTGTGATACAAGGAATTAAATAAGTATTTAACGGTAAATAAACCTTATTCTAGGGAAAACCGTTTCCCAAAACCGTTTGAAAACACTTGACACAAAACCGGATTTAAAACGTTGACGCGACACTTAAATACATTGTTCAGAACTTACACAATACTAGACTTTATCAAAGAACAAAACTGAAACCGGACAGAGACAGAGCACAGCTCAAGTGACCGAACAGGAAATGTCGATCGGCCGGAGGTTACCCAAGGTAGCCTCGATCGATAGCATCAAAATAACAAAGGAAAAGCATTTATGAAATTCCTTTTTTTACCAACCCAAAATGACTCATTTTAGACTCAAACCATATAGCAAATAAGACCCAAACAAGAACAAATAAGCTAATAACCATACTCTTCATATCTTAACACTTATACATCAAAATGCACTACGAGCACCATGCTCTACTCATACAGAACATAAAGAAATACACGTTGTTAGACATTACAAGTATGGTTATCGCTATGACACACAAATCCCACGATTGAGCTCAATTATCTATTCACGACTCTGTACCAATAAGTGTAATGGCCCTAACAGCAGGCCTGATAGGAAGCCCCAGAATTATATTAACACATGGGTTCAGTATAACCCCCTGAACGAACGGGTCCAAACTTTTAAGGATCCATTCTTATTGTGTCATAGTTCATCACCATGAACTCCACAACAACCATTACAGTCCCAATGATGGCCTCGTCAGGTGAAGGCCCAAACACTTCTTAACACATCACATGAACTCACGGGTTCAACAGACAGAAATAATCGAATGAATCCTGTTACAAAGTAGATTCTAGACAAGAGCTCAAAACCGGGGCAACGACATCGGCTGACAACAACAAAATAGACAACAATGATAACGACAACAATTAGACGACAACCAAATAACAACAAATACAATATGAGATTAACAATAATTACAATTTATGGAAAGTAAGGAAATAGCAAATACAATTTCACATCGATAATCACCTAAAATGTAATTAAATCCAACGCTTCATCCATTTTATTCAAAGAAAAGATGTATGAACATTTGATAAAATTCCATATCTTTAAATACTGAAATCATGCATTATAGGGACTGAAAAACAGAGGTGTAAGATCCTTACCAGATAGAATATCAATTTAAGCAAGCAAAAGAAACGCAGAAAAATCTGTCCAGAAAAATCAGCACCCTTCCGGAGGCGATAACTTTCTACAAAAACCTTGGAATTGAAATCCGTCAGCTCTCACGCGAAGCTCTTTCGATTCTCTTCAAAATTCACTATTTGAACTACTAAATACGACACCTTTTACCCCTCCAATCGCTCTCTCAAAATTATGCCCAGAATTTCCGTCAACCCAGAAAATACTGAACTTCAAACTTACATTACTAATGGCACAGAAATCCAAACGCTGATCCGTCAACTCCCAGACGTAGCCTTTCCATCCCTCTTTCTAACCCAATAAGAATCACTCGATTCCGACATCTATTACTATGTCAAAAGTCGAATCTCCCACATACTATCTATTCTGCCATATTTTTAGTCTCACTCATTTTCCTCTCTTTTATTCACTCCAACACTTGTAACCCCCTTCCCATTATCTCCCACTAAAGAGCTGCAATAACACCCATCAAAGCCAGCCACAACCCGTCTATATTCCCCTACAATCAAGTCCCTAAACTTTCTGTCTTCAACACTTATGTCCTCACACTCCCAATCACAAAAAGTAACACATAACATGGTTTAAGAGCAACAAATAACACTTAAATCATATGGTAAAATTACTAAAACATACTAATCATGCAAATTTAAATATGAAGTATGCAAAACACATAAGTAAAATGTCCCGGGTATTACAATAACTCCCACGTCCTCTAGACTTCTGCTGGTAGTGGGAGTCTTTATCGGATAACAACTCCCACGTAATCCCAGCTATACCGAAAATGCCCCTTATCTCTAATTCGAATAATAACGCTTTATTATTCTAAGAAAAATAAATGTCAGATACAATGAACCTAGACACATTCTAGATTCATTGAATCTGGACATGAATCTCGTTAGCTCGTCTACGCATGTGACCCTGTAGGTTCATATCACAATGGCAATAAAAACATACTTAGTAGTAGTATGTGTTCATAAATAACAAGTGGTTCCTAGCAGGACATTGTGACTACCCAAAGTGAATGAAATTACGGTGGAACCTAATATCAATCCACTATTTAATCCCTTTGTCTCGCGATATCCTAATTAAGCATAAGTCATGGTGGTCGTCACCCTTATTAAGCTTAATTGTATTTATGCTCGATCTCTGTGTAAACTGTTCCAACAAATAGTATTTGATAACCACTTTATCAAATACATTTGAGCACGGTCATGCATTTAAACAGTTTTTCCCTATCGAGGGGCCCATGGATATCTCTCTCTAATAATAGAAAGGGACAAATTCCTTACAATGCCTCTCACATTCAAGCCATGATAGGAAGCTACATCCGATCATCAGTCGTATTGATTACTCGATTGAAAGTAACGTCCGACTGAGTCAAAACGTGGCTCCATTCATGCTAGAATCAATGGAGACATAAGGTCTAAGGATTCTAAAATAGTATTGAGGAAGTAATACTTATGACTAAGGACCACGAAGTATTTCTTCTCTAACGGATCACGTCCAATACAATGTATCCCTATATATTGCCTCTATGATATGATTTGTATCCATTACACATGATCAGTAAAACATTATCATCAATCATACATCATACTAGTTTTATTTCATTGTAAAGAACATTACATAAAACTAGGGACAACTAGAATAGTAATTGCATAAGCTAATGAGTTTTACTATCAAATCACATATTTGATGTTCAAAAACAAAATTAACTATTCAGAGACATGCTCAAAAGTAATAAAATGTACAACATATGCTAATGGTCCTTGGGCACTACTAACAGTCAAACGCCTCAAAGTAATCAAGGGAATAAGCATCTGGAGGAGAGACCGGAAAAGGGTTTGTTGGGGAAGCTGAAGAAGGTTTTTGGAGTTAAGAAAATATAGGGTTTGGTTTCTCAAAGTTGGGTATATCGGCTATAGTTGAAGCTCCAACTGTGGGATCGGAGGTATCCGGATCATTTGTTAGTTTTGGGGTAAATGGGGTACTTTCTGTAGGGGTTGGCAAGGGCAAAGGTGGTTGTGGTGGAGCTGGCCTCTTTTTGTGATGAGTTAAATCTTTCCATAAAGCCAAGGTTGGAGAGTAAGTTGATTTGGAAGTTGGAGATGGGAATGACATAGATTGATTTAACTGGGACTCAAGGGATTTGAGTTAGTGTTGTAGAAACTCATTTTCAGACAACAGCTTGGACATTTGAGGGGACCATTTGGTAGTGTACTGGACTAAATAAGACAGTTGATCGTGCAGGGCTCCGATTTTGTTGCGAATGTTTGAAATATTTTGAACCAAGAAGGACCGGTCTGAAAGAGAAGGAGATGGGGTCATCATATAGAAAGGGAGTGGAGTGGATAGTGACGGGGTGGGAGGAGGAGGATGAGGTGGGTTTTGTATGGTGGGTTGTATGAGGAAGAAGGTGAGTGGGAATGAGACTGAGAAGGAGGTCCATATAGAACATAGTAGTCGAAATTTTTGCCACTGGGTTCTCCTAGAAGACCAACTGAAGTGTCACCTGCTTCATATCTTGCACGAAGACTCTGTTGACTACCGCTGCATATTGATTTCTTTGGAAAAGCATCATCATCATCTGACCAGTGATCTAGGCAGTCTTTACACGAACAAACGTCATGAAGGGATTCATGGGCGGAAACTCGTTCCAAACACCCATGGATCCTCCCCTGAAGGATCCGTTCATATGAAACAATTCGAAAAAGCAGCAAGAAAAACTTACGTTTTGGATTCAAGAAGCTACTTCTTGAATGGAGGATGACGTTTCTTGGATCGGATGTTGCTACCGATTGATCTCCTTTTGCGGAAAGTCCCTCTACCGGTATCCACGCGACGAAACGGGCAGCGATTGCTAGCTCTTCGTCTTTTCTGATTTTCGGGAATTAGAGAGAAAAAGGAGAGGCTGAAACTGAAATCTAATTTCAGAGAATTGATAATATTTCGGCTGAAAAATTCATTACATAGGGTTTCGGCCAAGAGATCATTATATAGGGTGTGAGAGTTTGTTCCCATAACCAACTCTCACATCCTCAACTCCTCTCAGCAGTGGGAGTCTTTGACTCCCACGTCCCCTGGGACTTTCTGCTGGTAGTGGGAGTCCTTATCGGATAATTACTCCCACGTAATCCCAGCTATAGGTAAAATACCGAAATTGCTCCCTATCTCTAATTCGAATAATAAACATTTTATTATTTTCGGAAAGACAAATGTCGGGATACAATGAACCTAGACACATTCTAGATTCATTGAATCTGACATAAAGCTCGTTAGCTCGTCTATGCGTGTGACCACGTAGGTTCATCTCACAATGGCAATGAAAACACACTTAGTAGTAGTGTGAGTCCATAAATCACAAGCGGTCCCTAGCAGGGACATTGTGACTACCCAAAATGAATGAATATACAACGGAACCTAATATCAATCCACTATTTAATCCCTTTGTCTCGCGATATCCCTAATTAAGCATAAGGCATGGTGGTCGTCACCCCTTATTAAGCTTAATTGTATTTATGCTCGATCTCCGGGTAGATCTGTTTCGACAAATAGCATTTGATAACCACTTTATCAAATACATTTGAGCACTGGCCATGCATTTAAACAGTCTTTCCCTATCGAGGGCCCATGGATATCTCTCTCTAATAATAGAGAGGACAAATTCCTTACAATGTCTCTCACATTCAAGCTATGATAGGACACTATATCCGATCATCGATCGTATTGATTACTCTGTTACAAGTAACGTCCGACTGAGTCAAAACTTGGCTCCATTCATACTAGAATCAATGAAGACATAAGGTCTAAGGATTCTAAAATAGTATTGAGGAAGTAATACTTATGACTTAAGACCATGAAGTATTACTTCTCTAACGGATCACGTCCAATACAATGTATCCCTATATATTGCATCTATGATGTGATTTGTATCCATTACACATGATCAGTAAAACAAGATCAACAATCAACAATCATACTAGTTTTATTTCATAGTAATTAAGCATTACATAAAACTAGGGACTTCTAGAATAGTAATTACATAAGCTAATGAGTTTTACTATCAAATCACACATTTGATAATCAAAAGCAAAATTAACTATTCAATTACATGCTCAAAAGATAATAAAACGCACAACATGTGCTAATGGTCCTAGGGCACTACTAACACGTCATACCAACTGTAACATTTTTCATCATTTCCTTGATAAATTGGCTTGCCATCAGAAGCAAACATTACCACTGGAGTTTTGAGAGATGGCCATGCGTCACCTTCCCTCAATGAGAATTCAGTAGGGAAAACAGTAGAAACTTCATTCCTGTTAGGCTTGGCTGTTTCAGTTCTGTGTTTTTCATAACTAGTTATCCAAGAGGTGGGGATAAGGACTTTGAGTTTTTGTCTGGAAACAAAAGTACAGTGAGGGGTCTGAGGAGAGTCAATTGAAAGATATACGGAATCACCATTTTGTAATTGGGGAGGGAGTAGAAGTTTGAAGGCATGGTTCTGGACTCTGTATGCCATTTGGTGGTGAAGGGTTACCGTATATGTATTCTCCAATTCTGGACCAGTAATTTGAATCTGAACACGAAACACAGTAGCAAGAGGTGGATCATTTAGGAGCATGGTAAAATTCGGGAAGAGGGTCACAAAGATTGTCCCGGCATTGAGGGTTGTTTGCACTGTTCCGATGATGGCATGTTCGTATTTTTGGAATCTGGAGTCAAGAAGTGCAACTCGTGAAACCATCGGGAGGCCTTTCTTGGCATGGAGTGTGACTGCCAATCGAATGTCACCAAAGTGTATGTGAGTGTAACCTTGATCCAGACAAGTTTTTGGAAACTGTTGGGGAAGTTGGAGGGTTACGTACTGTTCTTCTTTGGTGGAGGGCAGTTTGTGGGTGAAAAAATGAGATGTTTGATAGAAATCTTTGACAGAAGTTGACGCGACATACCTACAATATTTTTGGGTTTTTTTTTTGATAAATAATGTAAGGATTTACTACGGGATAAGAAGACAAAGGATATTTACTATCTTAAAAAACGTAATCTAACTCATAAACGTTGGGAAGACGAGACTTGGAAAAACTAGTTCTAGGTGAATCGGGAAGAGTTACTAAACTAGAAGATGAACTGCTTGAAGACATGATTGAGATAAATGGGAGGGGACCGAATCCGAGGGTAAGGGGAACATATGACTGATAAAATCAATTTTTCAGATTCAATATATTTAAAATTGACAGATTGCTGCTTTAAAAATCATTTTTATGCATCAGACGCACAACCCACACTGGAATTTCACTCATTAGTGTACCGGGCCTTCCTCGTCAGGCTAGCATAACTATGACTTCTTAAGTAGGGATCCATACCAGTAGACTCTTCAGAAGTGTTCTGTTACTCTATTAAATTCTTAGTTTTGTGATGAAAGTACTCGCAAAATCCTTTAATTTCTCAAAAACCTCAGTTTTCTGATGAAAGTACTCACAGAACATCCTAATGAAGGAAAATGTGACATAATTCAGAGCATACTGGTCAAAGATCAAGAGGAATTAAAGAACTAGCGGTATAATCCAAATCATACTAATCTAAGACCAAGAGCAGTGTTACTAATCATCTGAAAAAAATAAACTGATACTGTGTAAAAAATCATTTGAAAATAATAATCATCTTGTCATAATCTCCCCCGCTCCCCAGACTTAGTCATCGGAAATTTAGCCGACCATGACTCTGATACCAAAAGGCATAGTAATAGAAGAAAACTTAAGAAAGAAACTAATATTTAGAATAAGGGACTAAGAAGAGCTAATGATTTAAAGTCATATACTAGACATGTCGACATATGTTTTGAAAGATGGTGACTCAAGTGCGGAACAAGGTAATTCCGTTCATGCGAAACTTCTCTCGTCTGTTATATTAAAATTTTTACGGTTAAGATTGATTTAAAACGAACACCTGTTCTGATCCTCAAAACATGTGTTCTGAGGCGTTCCGTACGTACTAAAAAAAAATATTCAGCATAGGATGTAGACTGGTTTTGAAACATCTCTCTCTCCCTTTACCTATCTGTCTTCAGGCTCTCACAAAACCATTCCACTTCCTCAATTTCTTTAGCCTCCCACATTCCATTCTGTTCCAAAACCATAAAATTATCTCTTTGCATTCTATCTCCGTGAAACAAAACCCTTGCTCCATATTAATTATTATAACCATGAGATAGTTTCTCAATCCTTCCAAAAACTGTCAAGAAACTCGTTTGTTTAACCATGATGAGTCCAAGGGTTCCAATTTCCTTCACAGAATGAATATGAATCTCCAAAAGATAATCCATAAAAAACCCCTAGGATCCAAGAGACCACGTGCACCAAAATTCAAGAAAACAAACTTCACAAAGAGAAGGCAAAGGAAATGAAAAGGGCAATCCTTCTCAGGACAACAATTCAGACTCTTCAACTGATGAGACATACTTTCTCTGGGTAAGTTTTAGGTGTTGAATCTTTTAAAAAAGATAAGGAAAACAGTCTAAATGGTGTTGTCTTGTTGTTAGACAATGCTTGTCTGGGAAGCAGTGGCGGAGTCAGGATTTGAACTTACCGGGGGTCAAACTAAAATTTATTTACAATGTATGACAGTATATTTGAAGTATAAAGATATATTTTACTAAGAGATTTGAAGTTAAAATGATACTTATCTTGGAAAAAATTCAGAAACTAAGGAAGAAAAATGACAAAAATAAAAAGAGAAAAAACGACTAATATGCAGAGGTTAATGTTACATTTCATAATAATTATAAATTATTATCATTATAATGAGAAAGTTATAAAAAAATATTATTTATTTAATTAAAGGTATATTTTAGAAAAACTTTTATTTATTTGAAGTTCTATTAATTTGAATATATTAAGTAATCAAATGACATATTTTTACTTTAAAACTACAAATTTCTTTCTGTTTCTACTGTCCAAATTACACTATTAAAGCACTAAAAAAACTGGTCGCAAATTACGCTATTACAACACCAAAGATCATGCCCAAATTACAATATTACAGAAAAATGAGCATTCAACGAATAAAATAGACAATTGAATGAATGGAGGACAGAGATTTTTTGAGGATGGAAGAATTACGGTACCACCGAGAAAATGAACATTAATTTCGAAATAAAGTAAAATAGAAAATAGAAATTCATTTTGAGACGGAGAGAGTACTATTATGAAATTTCAAAATTTTGAGAAAAGACTAAAATATTTTATATTATAAGGACTTATTTATACAAAAAAATATTTCTAATACTAATATGCAATTTTCAAAAATTTGGGGGTGGGGGTGGGAGGCATAAATCTCCGCCATTGCTGGGAAGTCTATTTTGTATTTAGTGGCAGGGCCAGGATTTGAACTTAGCGGGGGCCGAACTAAAATTTATTTACAATGTATGACAGTATATTTGAAGTAGAAAGATATATTTTACTAAAATATTTGAACTTAAAATGATACTTATCTAGGAAAAAAATGCAGAAACTAAGGAAGAAAAATGACAAATATAAAAAGAGAAAAAACGACTAATATGCAGAGGTTAATGTTACATTTCATAACAATTGTAAATTATTATTATTATAATAAGAATGTATAAAAAATATTATTTATTTAACTAAAGGTATATTTTAGAAATTTATTTATTTATTTGTAGTCCTATGAATTTGAATATATTAAGTAATCAAATGACATATTTTTACTTTAAAACTACAAATTTATTTCTGTTTCTACTGTCCAAATTACACTATTAAAATACTAAAAAAATTGGTCACAAATTACGCTATTACAACACCAAAGATCATGCCCAAATTACAATATTACAGAACAATGAGGATTCCCTGAATAAAATAGACAATTGAATGAATGGAGGACGGAGATTTTTTGAGGATGGAAGAATTATGGTAGCACCGAGAAAATACATTAATTCTAAGAAAATAAACATTAATTTCGAAATAAAGTAAAATAGAAAATAAAAATTCATTTTGAGACGGAGAGAGTACTATTATGAAATTTTAAAATTTTGAGAAAAGAGCGAAACATATTATATTATAAGGACTTATTTATATATAAAAAAATTCTAATACTAATATGCAATTTTTAAAATATTTGGGGGGCCGTGACCCCCTCCTGTCTCCATGAAGCTAGGCCTGTCAATTGGGCCTATTGGATCCATAATTTTGGATCCAGGCCCAGACTCACTATAAAAAAATTTGAGTCAAAGTCTTACTATATTGGGTATAGACATTTTTAATTAAGGTCTGGACCCAACTATATTGAGTCTCAATGGGTCTGGGTCTACCCATAAACAAATCCTAAAAAGTGATCATGGCAATTTTCCTCAAGCCTTATACGTTTATTATGATCTGGATATTTAAAATGAAATAAGTTTTGCATAAAAAAAAAAGAAAAGGAAATCACGTTTTCTTCTCCATTCTTTTTCGATAAAAAAAAAAATAAGGTAATTTTGTTTTGTTTTTTATATTAATTTAAAAATGTATTAGGCTTTTTTGACTTTTTTTTGTTAAACAAAAGTGGGGGATTTTGTTTTTTTTTAAGTCTCGATTTTTCATTTTTTTGTTTCGTCAATAAAAACTTGTAAAATGTTAGTTTTTTTTTAAATTAAAAATTAAAAAATAATGAATGGTGACATATATTTCGGTATTCGATATTTGATTTCCATATAATTTGAAATAATTTCGGTATTCGGTATTTAGTTTTCATATAATTTTTGATTCAATTTATTTTTTCATAAAATATTATAAAAGCGAATCGAATACCGAAATTTTGTTTCGGAAAACCAAACCATATATCGAATGCACACCTCTATATAAAATAATATAATTTTTCTCCAAATAAACGCAAAAAAAAAAATCATATTTGAACAAAAGGCATAAAACAAGCCTAATGTGAGCCTAGCTTTTTTTTTAAAAAAAAAAATTAGCCCAAATTTTTTTTTTATTAGCCCAAATAATTTTTATTTTTTTTAGATTAACCATATATCGAATATTCCCCTTTCTTCTTTCTTCTTTGCCAACTCTAACAAGAAGACGGAGCTTTAAGAATGGTGGAATGTGAGGGCATGAGAGCCAATATGGATCTCTTGTGGGTTTGTTGGATCTCTTGAGTCTATTGAGTCCAATATGGATCTTATTAGATTCATATTAGTTGTTGGACCCAAATCCATATAGAGCTGGATCCAAAAAATATTATCTTATATCTGATTTTGAGTCTAATAAATATGAGTCTAGATTTAGATCTTTGGATCCCATTGACAGCCCTACATGAAGCTCCGCCACTATATTTATTGACGATGAATAAAGCTCTTTTGATTTGTATGAATTTAGAGAAAATCTAAGACAAGTTTTTGGGAAGAATGAGAGTCTGAATTCGTACTCATCTAGAGTGACAGCCATTGGATGAAGAGCCATCAAAATTGGACCGTGGATTGAAAAAGTTCACTTTACAAGCTGACATTCTCAGAAAGCGACCTGGTAAACTGGTTAGCGCAATTAGCGATTTTTGAAATATTTTTCTACGTATGGAAAATCTTAAGCGGGGTTTAGCAACTCTTCAACACCCATCATCGTTCAAAAACTCTTCCCATTCTCTCAAAACTCTAGTTCTTGAAGCCGAATTGGGAGCTAGCTCTGACCCTTGAAAAGGCCACCAGAGATCTGAAGAACGGTGTACATTATCGGGTGAAAATCCTCTGTCCCCGTCCGTGTATGTCCTCGTGTCCCTAACCAATCAGAATTTACTATATAAATATTTGTTTTAATTATATATACACATGGTGAATTGTGATTGGTTGGGGACACGGGGACATACACGAACGGGGACAGAGGATTTTTTGCCTACATTATCGCCCTTTGACAGAAAAAAGCTCAATTCAGCCACTCGATTATGACCGAAAAAATCTCTACAAATCTTCTTTCATTCGGTTCATCCATATAAGTTAATTATTTCATTCGGTTCAAATTTGGTTTTGATTGCGTTTAATTTGCGTCAAAAGACCATCATGTGCTTAACTTATATATTCATGGTATCACATCCACTTTGTTAACTTTGATTTTCAAATTGTTTTCTTATTAAATAGCTAACATTGTGATTTGATAAAACGAGGAGATTGTGCATTAAAGGTTTGATTCCTTATCTCCTTTGATTTTAAGCTTAGGTTGTTATTTCATTTTTTAGCCATATGACCATCTTTAACTTTATATGTCATTATGGACTCTTTCTATTTTGAAATCAACCAATATTCTTCAAAAATTTTTGGTCTTTAGATATGTTCAATTGGTTTATATCTTATCAATCTATTAGACCATCAAGCTTCTCTGTGATTTAAACTTAATCACTCTTTAAAAGATTTTCATTTTTTTTATCCTTTGGATCTTTACTTTCAACAAAAAGGAGGAGAAAATGCTTTTCTTAGTGGCGTTCTGATTACCCTTTTAGATTTTGACAAAAATGAGGAGAAATTATAGCTTTGCAAATGTGCCTAAAGTAAATTTATAAAAGGAGAAAACTTAAGAACTTTGTAAAATGGGAGAGAGAAAGGATTCTTTAAAATAGGGGGAGTAGAATCCACATGCTATGTAAGTACTTGCAAAGTCAAGAAAAAAATATCAAAATGTCAAGAGCTACTCCATCAAACAAAATAATAATCAAATGGTCTGATCCTTGGCCAAGGAGAAATGTGAAGTCCAATACTATACAACCTCAAGATTACTATAGGACTTCATCACTCAAGAAGATGTTGATCAAAGGCTTCAAGCTCCAAGAAGATAACCAACTTGAAGACCTTAGGAAGATTAGTCTATGCTTAATAGGTATAATCTTGGGACTAATCTTTCCTTGAGAATACTAGGATATAGAATGTTTAAAGCTCAGTCATGCATGTTTTCAAAACCTCATGTTTTACATTGTTCAATTCTTTGAAAAGGTTTTTGACAAAATTTGTTGGTGTTGGTAAATGAATAAGTTCTTCAAAATGTGTTGTATATCTTTACAAGATAGTTAGGCGTGAGTTTAAGAACATTAGAAACTTGACTAAATGTAAAAACTACTTTAGGACTGCATTTCGGTCAACCTAGGCCTAGCCACGGAAGAACAAATGAAGTCCGGTCGACCGACATGTGTTGACAGGTTGACCAAGGTTGTTGTTGACCTTAGTTAGATTTTGAATGTTCCAAAGCTCCAACGTCTATATTTTCTCGGATGACCTTGCTATAGGTCGGTCGACCGAGCCTTTCATCGGAATACCGGACCCCATCTTCCGGTCAACCGAGATGAAGAAAGAGGGCCTTTAACCTTTACTTCGGAGGCACCTCGGTCGACCAACTTCCTAGTCCGGTCGACCGAAGCTGTCAAATCTAGGCCAAAATTATAGCCGTTGTGACCAACTTTGCTTGTTTCTTGAACTTCTTGAATAGGATAGTACACAAACTACCATAAGGAAGGGATTTCTTCTTTGGTCATGTTACTTCTTCTTGAAGATACTTGAGGGCCAAATAGGCAAAGTTAGCTTTCTTCTTCTCTACCAACTACATCATGATGGTCATTTACAAGTATGAAATTGAATTCTTATGTCCCCCTACCAGAACAATTACATTGGAGACAAAATGGTGGAGTATAAAACCATACTCATCAAGCTTGTTTGTCTCTCTCTCTCTCTCCTTGAACTTGCCAAATGCCCTATTGATGTTGAAGTAGGTCTTGAATTTCCTAATGTCAAGATCTTCTTCCTTTGGCAACTTCCCGGAGTTGTCAAAATATCTTATAGCATCATCATCGAGCTCAATTCCTAAAATATTACAAAGCATCGCTTCGGAAAAACTAAACTCCAAATTTCATACACACGATTTCGACCAATAATTCCCATCATCCTTTAACCCTTCTTCTCTAAGGTTTGCACCAAACTCATAAATGGCAAGGGGATAGTAAACATGATCATTCAATCAAAGATTAAGCCACCCCATATCTACAAAATATCCAACAATTTCATCTAAACCTTATCCATTCTCAATTCTATAACCCGATAGAATTCCTCTCTTCTCATTCACTAGATTCTCATAAAATTTATCAACTTCTTTAGAATAGAATCTAGAAGATACCTTTCTTGTGGTATAGGATGAATATTCTCCTTGATATCTTAGAGGAGGGAGTGGAATAGGATGATCATTGTCGGACTCCGTTTCTTCATTGGAGTGATACACCTTCTTTGCTTTTCCTCTTTCCGATTCATCCTAGCCTTCTTTGGAATGGGTTCAATAGGTTCTCTAATTGATAGAGACTGTTCAATTTTCTTTTGAAATGAGGTTTTCTCTTTGAAGAATCATTTTTGAGTTTTCCTTTTGTAGTATTTTTGGAAGGATTTGGCTTAGGATTTTGGACCATGATTTGTGGAAGGAATTTGTGTTTGGGATGATATAGGGATCGAATTTTAGAAGAATTTGTTAAGGGGTTTGGGTTTTCTTTTAAGGAGGGAAAGAAACTTTTCAAATTATGAGCTGAAACCCTCGTTAAAATTGTAGGAACTCGACACTTCGGTCGATCGAAGGTCCTAACCAGACGCCCGCCCTCATCCAATTAAAATTGAATTTCTTTCTGTCCAAATTTTGGATGACCGAGGAGGGATGTTGGTCGACCGAGGTACCCTGTTACTGAAAGCCTTTTTACATAGGTCGACCGGGAGTATGTTGCGGTCAACCGGGATACCTTTCTTTTGGCTGAGGCAATTTGACAATTTTTATAGTCGACCGTTGCCTTGTCCGGTGCCGATATACCTCTGTTTCCTACAAAACAATTAAACTTTTGTACCCATTTTCTTATGGGTCATTGGGGTTAATTTTGGGGTTCTTTTCAACCCAAATAGATTTAGCACCTATTTCAATCTTTTCTTAATAATGCAACAAGTAGAGTGATGACCACATTTACAACAATATGAACAAATAGCATTTAGCATAGTGGTGTGTGGTGTTCTAGCATTAAAAGAGGTAGAGTGTGCAATATGATGTGTGTGCTTGTGCTCTTGATAATTACTAGCAATATTAGCATGAGAGGCAACGAGCACATTACCAAGTATATCTTTAGCACATGTAGACTTATCAACATAAGTGGTTAACACATCAAATTTGTGCTTTAAGACATTATGCTCAACAAGTTTAGAATCTACATTATGCACCTTGTTGAGCAACTCTTGGTTTTCAAGAGACATAGCATTTAGAGATAAAAGCTCACTCTCTTTTTCATTTGATATGATTTGAAAAGAAGTAGGAAGACTATCATATTCTACTGGCATTTTAGATCTTTCATTTAGTAAGCAAGCAAGTTCATATTTAGTGATCTTGTTCTTCTTAGCTAATCTTTTCAATTTATCATATAAATCAATTAAAATCACATAAGGATCCTCCTCATTCACATAGTCAAGATCAAGGGAAGGATTAGATTGTACCTCATTGCCTATAGATTTAGGACTTTGATTTTCACTTTGATCTTCATCAAAGAGGCCAATGAGGCATAAAGTTTGGCCTTGATCTTGACATTTTCCTTCTTGGGAGGAGGTTGTCATTCGATTGCTTCTTCTTTCCATTTTACTATTTGATGCATTGGAAGCAATCTTCTTTTGGTTTGTGAAGTCATCATTGATGTTTTCCTTGTTGTTCTTTGATGATCTCTTCCCAAACTTGTTGTCCTTGGCACATGACTATTTACTTGGAGTCTTAGCTTTACTTTTCCATTCCTTGGGGTTCATATCTTTGAATTGAGACTTAGGTCTCTTGGAACATACAAGGGAAACTTGAGAAACATATGGTACCTCTTACAAAGGTCCTACATTGTTAGAGCATTTTCTCAAGTGCCAAGTGTGTGCAATATGATCAACATTGACAATATTACAAGTACAATGATGATTCTCATTAGATGAGAAGTAAGAGCAAGAATCATCTAATCTTGTGATGTTGCATATTTTAGACACCCTAGCACGAGAAACATCAAATGAATGAAGCTCTTGCAATAGGTTATCTCCATGTGAAGGATCACTAAAATAACATGATGCAACATCAACAAGCGTACAAGTAATAGCATCAATTTTACTTCTCATACAATTAATAACATCAATTACAAAGTTATGAGAAAGTGAAGTTGATACCTTTGTAACTTTACCAAGTGATGATGATTGTAGATTGTCATTGAAGCTTTGATCATCACTTGTAGTTGAGCATCTTGGTTCCTTGAATGCATATGCCATTGAAGTTTGAGGAAACCAAGTGGCATGGAGTGTTTTAGCTTTCTTCCTTTTTGAGCATCTCCATTTAAAATCTTCAAGCTTTAGGCCACTTCTCTTTGCGCATCTTTCTTTGAAGTTTTGTGGCAATCTTTCTCTCTTCCTTTGACAAGATGCTTGATCTTCATTGTCTCCATCATAATTAAGTTCCTTATGCAGATCATCATCTTGTGCTTCCATCTCTTCCTCATCTATCTCAACTTGTGAAGGCTCAATTTGTATAATTTTTTAGCTCATTGAGGATTGACCATTGTTTTGTCCTTGATCACACTTCATGGATGTAACAAGATTTTGAAGTGTGATTGAGATGTCCTCTATACCTTTACAAGATTGAGTCCCCATTTCTAGATTCTTCACTTTTGGCTCTTCTTCAACTTTTCCTTGATATGATGGTCCAAGCATATTCCACATGGATTGAGCATATTCTCATTCATGTACTTTGTTGAGAGATTCTTGATTAAGTGCACAACAAAGTACATTCATGGCCTTGAAGTTGAGAGTCATCTTCTTGGAGTATTCTTCATTGTAGTCTTTCTTAGACTTTTGTAGTTAGAAGACCTATGGGCCGTGGATTCTCCTAGGTTGTAAGTCCAATAAAAAGGAGACTAGGCACTGATACCAATTGAAATACCCTTTGAGGGTATAGAACCTAAGAGAGGGTGAATTTGGTTCTTAAACAAACTAAACTTCTTTTGCCTAAGTGTTTTCCTTAACAACAAGTATGTTGTTTAAGCACATAAGGTGATTCAATTATGATTAAGGTAACTTAGACGACTTAAGTGAAGCAATTGTATAAATCAAGGAAGCATGTGTTGATTTCTATCCTATGCAAATAGTTCATTTAATCAAGTATACAAGTAATGGTAACTCATGAACTATATAAATTAAGGAGTTAAGGGATAGAAAAACAAACACAAGGATTTATAGTGGTTCGATTCACAAAGAATCTACATCCATTACCTTAGGGAAATCCCCAAGGATTTCAACATCCACTAATGGATACCCTTTGCAACACATGCAATGTGGGTTCTACCTTTTACAATTGCCTCCAAAAATGAGGACTTTTGCTTCACAAAGAAGACTCCACTCGCTAAGAGCGTTTGGCCTCACAAAGAGGACTTGTGCCTACTCTTAGGACCTTTTGATTCACTAAGAAGTCTCCACTCACACAGAGTATTTTCCTCACAAAGAGGTCTTTTACCTATTCTTAGGACTTGTAAACTATCACCAAGAGTGAAGCTCTCTAAGAGCTTTTTGCTACCCCACAAAGAACTAGTTCTCACAAATGAGAAGCTTGGGTAACCTATATCTTTCTAAGGAGATTACAATTTAACTCACTTTAACAAATCCCTCAATGGATTAGATATACAAATGAAATTTCTAATCAATATTGAGAATAGAAAGATAGATGAAGTTTAAACTCAACAGAAATACTTCGAATGATTTGGAAATTAAGCACAAGAGTGTTTGCTTGTGTATATAGAAAGTGTATATGCCTATGCCCTCTTATAGATTGATTAGTTATGAAAAAATCATAATAGAATATAGCTGTTGGAGCATTGGACCATTGAAAACTTAGATAAGGATAAAACCACACTGGTCTACCGGATCAACACTACCGGTCGGCGGGACATCTTTGGTCTACCGAGGCAAAGCCTAAGTCGACCGGAGAACTATCCCAAAGTTGTTTTTACATTTAGTTGAGTTTCTAATATTCTTATGCACATGCCTAAGTGTTTTGTAAAGGTATAAAACACATTTTAAATGTACTTAGGCATAGACCAACTTGTTTTCAAAAACCTTTTCAAATAATGAACAATGTAAAACATGAGGTTTTGAAAACATGCATTGTTGAGCTTTAAACAATCTTATATCCTAGTATTCTCAAAGGAAGATTAGTCACAAAGAATATAGCTATGTAGACTAGACTAATCTTCTTGGAGGTCTTCAAGTCTTGTAGATGAAATCTTCTAGGAGCTTTGACTTGAAGCCTTTGATCAACATCTTCTTTGAGTGTTGAAGTCCTTTTGCATTCTTTATGTGGTGTAGTCTACCACTTGATTCTTTACTTGTTGGATTGAGTAGCTCTTGATATGTTGATCTTCTTTCTTCATTGACTTTGCTAGTACTTCCATATTATGTGGATTGACTTCATGTTTGTGCTATGGAGTCTTGCAAAGTGTAGCTTTCTTGTGTGTATGATCATACCTTTGGTTTACACAAGAAGTTAACTTACCATTTTCATCAGTGAGTGCTAAGGATCCTATCATTAAGAACAAGCTCACACAAACATTAGAACTATCAATGGTTGTTATCATCAAAACAAGAATGATCACTTTGCCTTTCGGGCTAACAATTTTGAGTTGAGCTTAAACTTCATCTATCCTTTCTATTCTCAAAGAGTGATTAGGGCTTATATTTGTAAATCCACTAAAAGAGGGAATTATTTGTAAGAGAGTTTAATTTTTAAAGTCTCCTTTGAAAGAGACTAGTTACCCAATTTCTCTTTGTGAGAAACTAGTTATTTGTGAACTAGTAAAAAGCTCTTGGTGAGCTTCACTCTTTGTGAGTGTTTCTAAGTCCTCATTGGTGAGGCAAAAAATTCGTTTGTGAGAGGTACCTCTTTGGAGAGATTAGCTCTTTGTGAGATTTGTTCTTATCAGAACTAGAAAAACACTCTTACCGAGTGGAGCCTTCTTAGTGAAGCAAAAGACCTCTTTGTGAGGAAAGTATCTCATTAGTGAGATTGGCTCTTTGTGAGCTTAACACTATTTGTGAGTGGAGTCTTCTTAGTGAAGCAAAAGTCCTCATTTGTTGAGGCAATTGTAAAAGGTAGAACCCACTTTGAATTTGTTGTGAAAGGTATCCATTAGTGGGTGTTGAAATCCTTGGGTTTGTCCTAAATTAGTGGATGTAGATTCTTTGTGAATCGAACCACTATAAATCCTTGTGTTAGTTTTCTCTATCCCTACTCCTTTACTTTATTGTTCATGAATTGCAATCATTTGCCCAATTGACTACATGAACTTATTTGCCTAAGGATTAGAAAACTTACACATGCTTCCATTCTTTATACAATTGCTTCACTTAGTCATCTAAGCTTGCCTAAACATAATTAACTCACCTTACGTGCTTATTCAATATACTTGTTGTTAAGGTGATCATTTAGGCAAAGAAGTTTTAGAAAAACTAAAAAGTTTTTAAGAACCTAACTCACCCCCTCCCCCTTAGGTCCATTACCCCAAAAGGGTATTTCACTTCTCAATGAATCATTCAATGTAATACTTCTTGAATCTTCAATGTTGTAGGATTACACCTTTGAGGTTCATGGAAGTTTTCTTACCATTTTCGTCAATGTAAGTGTGAGTTAAAGATCCTATTATCAAAACATAAGCTCTCACAAACATGAGAACTTCTCAATGGTTTGTTATCATTAAAACTAGATAGATCACATTTGCTCTTAGGCCTTACAATCTCCCCATTTTTTATGATGACAAAACATTGATGTAAATGGGAATAACATAACAAAAGGATAAAGACAATAAGCACAAGATATCGAGAGCATGAGATAAGGAGATAGGATATGCAACATATCATATGATCAAGGCAAGTAGATGGTTTGAAAAATCATACTACTCCCCCTCTTTTAAAGAATCTCGTATATCTCCCATTTTCCTAAGTTGTTTAGCATTCTCCCTTTTTAAAATACCTTTTCATGGCACATTTGCAACACTAATGTTTCACTTCCTTTTTATCAAAATCAAAAAGGTTTATCAAAGCGCCAAGATGAAAAGCATTTTCTCCTCATTTTTGTTAAAATAGAGATCCAAATGATCAAAAATGAAAAACGTTTAGGAGGGATAATTAGAAATCAAATATGGAGAAACTTTTTGGTCAAATAGTTTGACTAAATTGCAAACCAAGGGAAGTGTTTAGAAATACCAAAACAAGATCAAGAAAAATTAAAACCAAAGAAGGAAATGTCTTTAAAGATATGTAAGCACATCAATTTTAAAAGGCCATTTGAAATGAATATGAGTGGCCAAGAGATGATACTTATATTAAAATATTTATGATAAAAAGATTAATAAGCTTGTAAACTTATAAAGATATCTTTTTTTGAAAGAGGTTTTAAGCTTGGTTGAAATCAAAAGGAAGCGAGCACAAAATGACACATAAAAGCAATGATAGGTCATATGGCTTAAAAATGAATTTCCAACCAAAACTAAATCAAAGGAGATAAAAGTATAAAACCTATAAAGCATAATCTACCATTTACCATAAAACACAGTTAGTTATAAAAGATAAAATCAAGTTACAAACAAAGCAAACAAAACGAATGTGATAACATGTATATATAAGACATGATGAGCATATGTATCACAAACCAAATGAAATATGAGGTATAAGATAACACTAAAAAGCACGTTCCTCTTCAAGAGATGGTTAGCCAAAAAGAGACAGCAAAATAAGCATCAAGCTAACCACAGCCTAATGAGATCAAAAGAATAGGAGATAGGATGCACATGATCTCATATGAGCAAGGGAGGTAGATAAAAAGAGATGCACTTATAAGCATAATATACACTCTCACAAAGAGCATTTAAGATGGCTAAACCCGATAACAGATAGAAGAACATAGCAACCAAAATATGTGATCAAGAGATGAAACAGGTAATTAGTACATACACTACAAGAAAACAGTTAAATAGTGACCGACTTTAGCGACCGAAATTTTCGGTCACAAATTTAACGACGGAATACCGACCGAATAGAAACCGAAAACAAATCGGTCGTTATTCCGTCGCTCATCCGTCGGCCACATCGGTCTCGTTGACCAAATTGAAACGTCGTCGATTTGTTCACCCTTAACGACCGAATACCGACGGATATTAAAGACCGTTTACCGACGGAATACATAACGGTGTTTATTTGTATAGTAATAAATGAAGGACACAAAACGACGTCATTTTATTTTCGTTAACGACCAACTACCGACGGAAAATATACCGACGGAATAACGACCGAATAGCGACCGAGTAACGACCGAAATTAGGTCGCTATTATTTTCCAATTCCGTCGCTATTATTTTCTCGATTTCCGTTTTTTATAAAATAGCGGGGTTTTTAAGGATATATAGAAACATTTTACCTAATAGTAACTAAAATAGGAAAAATACATATACAAAGTCTTAGGTCAGCGGAACGACGAATCTGCGCTATGCCTTGCGGGGTCCGGGGGCAGCGCCCCTGGAAGAAAAATCCGATTCTTTATCTACTCATCGAATGAGTTTTCAGTCCCGATTTATAAAATACCGATATATACTCAAAGCAGAACAATTCAAGTAATACATTTGTGTGTGCATTTATGTGAATCATTAAGTGATGGAGTTAAAATTTTATTAATTGATTATTAATAAATAAATAATTACTAAAATATTCATATTAGTTCGTACTCACATTTAGAACGATGTCGGTTTTCGGATTTATAAGTTTTTACTAAATCCGTCGCTATTCGGTCGCTATTAAGCTAAGGGGCGACCGAATAGCGACGGAATTTGCGAAAGCGCCGCTATTCGGTCGCTATCATTTTCCCTGATTCCGTTTTTTTATAAAATAGCGGGGTTTTTAAGGATATATAGAAACATTTTTCCTATGTTAGTTACTATTAGGTAAAATGTTTCATATATCCTTAAAAACCCCGCTATTTTACAAAAAAAGGAATCCGGGAGAATAATAGCGACCGAATATGTATCCTTAAAAACCCCGCTATTCGGTCGCCCTACCCTAACCCTAACCCTAATTCCGTCGCTATTCGGTTGCTATTATTAAATGCCTAAACGACGTCTTTTTGCCATTTCGCGGGCTCATTTATTTGAAAACTGGACAAGTGTTTAAGCATGCTAATTGGCGACCGAATCGGGCAAATTCGGCCGCTATTCGGTCGCTATTATTAAATGCCTAAACGACATCGTTTGCTTTTTCGCGGGCTCATTTATTTGAAAAATTGGACAAGTGTTAAGCATGCTAAGTGGCGACCGAATAGCGACGGAATATGTATCCTTAAAAACCCCGCTATTCGGTCGCTATTCGGTCGCCTCTACCCTAACCCTAACCCTAATTCCGTCGCTATTCGGTTGCTATTATTAAATGCCTAAACGACGTCTTTTTGCCATTTCGCGGGCTCATTTATTTGAAAACTGGACAAGTGTTTAAGCATGCTAATTGGCGACCGACTTGGCAAATTCCGTCGCTATTCGGTCGCTATTATTAAATGCCTAAACGACATCGTTTGCTTTTTCGCGGGCTCATTTATTTGAAAAATTGGACAAGTGTTAAGCATGCTAAGTGGCGATCGAATAGCGACGGAATTGGCAAATTCGTCGCTATTCGGTCGCTATTATTAAATGCCTAAACGACATCGCTTTGCTTTTTTCGCGGGCTCATTTATTTGAAAAATTGGACAAGTGTTAAGCATGCTAAGTGGCGATCGAATAGCTGATGGAATTGGAAAATTCCGTCGCGATTCGGTCGCTATTATTAAATGCCTAAACGACATCGTTTGCTATTTCGCGGGATAATTTTTTTGAAAAATTGGACAAGTGTTAAGTATGCTAAGTGGCGACCGAATAGCGACCGAATTTGCCAATTCCGTCGCTATTCGGTCGCTATTATTAAATATCTAAACGACGTCGTTTTGTGCGTTTTATTTCTATAAATATATCTAAGGCAGGAAGCCTCTCCCTCATTCTTCATTCTGCCCAGCCGCGACCTCCACCTTCACCACCACCTCTTCCAGCGATTTCCCCCCAAATCCCCTCCCTCCTTCCAGCGCCACCACCTCCAGCAACTCCAATATATGGGTTTTCTATAATGTCTTGCAATTTTTTTTGCCAATTCTTATAATTTCTTGCAATTTTTTTGCCAATTCTCATAATTTTCTTTGTTTTTCAAATGTAGTTTTTTTAACATCCAATGTAGTTTTCTTGGTGTATTATTGGTTTTCTTGGTGTATTATTGAAATGTATGCTAATTGTATAATATGTGAGTTTTGATAATTCAAAGTGTGTGAGTGTTGATTGTGAGTTTTGATAATTCAAAGTGTGTGAGTGTTGAAATGTAATGAGAAGTGCACACTTTGATTGTGAGTGTTGTATTGTAAATGAGAAGTGTAAACTTGTGTTTTTTGGGTTTATTGATTATTTTTGCTATTTGGGATCTTATTAATATTGTTTCTGGTTTGTATTTCTGTGCGTATTGCTGTTTTTTATAATAGGGATTTAATTTAATTTCAAATTTATTTTTTTAAATAAAAAACAATTTAGCGACGGAATAGCGACCGAATATTCGGTCGCTAAATTTCCCGTCGGTATTCGGTCGTTAACCAGTCAAAGTCAAAAGTCAACAATATTGACCATTCGGTCGCTATTCCGTCGGTAAATAGAGACCGATTATTCGGTCGCTAGACTTTCCGTCGGTATTCGGTCGTTATATAGTCAAAGTCAAAAGTCAACAATGTTGACCATTCGGTCGGTATTCGGTAGTTATTTACCGACCGATTATTCGGTCGCTAGAATTTCCGTCGGTATTCAGTCGTTAACCAGTAAAAGTCAAAAGTCAATAATGATGACGATTCGGTAGGTATTCGGTCGGTAAATAGCGACCGAATATTCGGTCGCTATATATTCCGTCGGTATTCAGTCGGTAATTTGCTTAGCGACGAAAAATACACTACCACGTCATTCGGTCGTTAATCGGTCGCTAAACTCAGTTTAGCGACCGATTACTGACGGAAACGGCCGTCACTGTTTCCCTGTTTTCTTGTAGTGATATCACATAAATGAGAGGAATATGATAGAGTTCACTAGTAGAAACTCCCCATAGGTTTGTTCCCATGTTAAAAGCAAAACAAAACTTACCTGATATAGAGTTTGAAAATCACAATTTTGCTAAAAAAGCTGCTTTCGGTCGACCGCATAGGTTCCTCAGGTCGACCGAGGCACCAGGTCCAGTCGTCCAGATTTATGGCAGAATGCAATATAACCTGCAGAAATCAGTACAAAGAGAATCCAACCAACCATAACTACATACCAAGGCATATATCTGTAATACCCGTAACTTTTTTACTACGTGATTATGTGTTTTAATTACGTCATTACATGTTTTTAATACTTTATAAAATGTTGGCATGAATTAATTGTTTAATTGTTATGTGTCACTTAACATGTTTATGTGTTATATGTTCCTAATTGATGTTTGGGGTTGTGTGAGGACATGAGTGCACATTGTGTGAGATGTGAGGGACCTAAAAAGAAATTAGAATTGAATGGGGAGAGAGTTATTGCTTGTTTTATCCAGGACTTTTGGGAGTTACCAAATCAGAAAAAAATAAAAATAAAAAAGAGGATGAAGAGAAAGAAAAGAAAGAAAAGCTAAGAGCTTTGAGAGATCACCGAGGGAGCATCTCTTGTCGGATTTCGACGCTCCTTATATCAATATCGATTGCAGCGAGATAAGCTTCAAGTGAGCGAAAGAGGAATTGCATTCTCACCGGGAACGGGGGTTGTTTTCTGGGATTTCCGCACTTCTTTTCTTGGTTATTTTGCTATCTTTGCTTGTTTTGAAGGTATGGATCCAACCATTATTGTATGTTGATGTTAGATATTGTTTATTATGTCTTAGTTATGAATTATTGAAGCATAAACTGATTTATTTTATTGTGATTTATTTATTGGAACAATTATTATGATATTGGATATTGTGGATTATGGAATTGTGATTGTGGATAATATGTTAATTGGTGAAAAGAATTTGATTAATTGCTGCCCTAGTTGAATATGATATTTTCTTACATGATTTCTTACTTGTCTATTTGTTATTGCTTTACATAATCGGGTCTTTTGGAGTAGTAACTATTTGGTTGAGTCGAGTCGTCTTATTTGGTTTTGGTCGGCCGAGTCGTCAAGCCATTTTGAGCTCGTGTCTAGAATCACTAAATGACATGACTCGTTCGAAGGATATAAACGTGACTTCTATGAAGTGTGTTGTGTTGATCCCGAGGAATTGCGTGATATATGTGGTACTTCATGGACCTTCACCTGATGAGGGAAAATCATTAGGACTATAACGGTTTTGTGGAGTCCAAGGTGTTGGATGATGATACAATGTAGGATGAGTCCTTTAAGCGTGAACCCGCTCGTTCAGGGGGTGAAATTGAACCCGTGTGTTTAACTGCTTGAGCCTACCTAACTAGGATAATGGTTAGGGCTGGTTCAGTTATTGTCGTATAGTTGTGAATAGATACTTGAGCTTGAAGTGTGGGAAGTTGTGTCATAGAAATATCTATGTTCGTAGTGTCAAAGCATGTGTGTAATCGTGCGTACCATATGGGCAGAGCATGGTGCTTGTAGTACATTAGATTGTGTAAATGCTTAGATGTGAAGAAAGTAGTTATTAGCTTAATTGTTGTTTCTCACTTTCTTGACTTGTTTGAGTCTTATTTGGTACTTGATTTTGAGTCTTAAAACATGTATTTTGGGTTGGGTTTGAGTTGGTGCAAATTGGTACACTTTTGTACAAGTTTTGCACTTGTTTTTCTGAATCCTGCAGGTCGCGGACGTAGTAATCATCATAGGTATCTTCCTACGTATCGTCTGCAGAGAACCAGAACCTACCGTCTTTGTGTGGACGAAAGCGCGGACAGACCTACGGACGAAACCATTCGTCCGCTGGTGTCTTTGGTCCACCGATCTAGTTGTTGACGATCGACCGGATGCTCTGTGTTATGTCTGTTGAATCCAGATGATCATCGGTCGACCGTGTTATGGGCTAGGTCGATCGGAGGGTCATATTGAGGCTATGTTGTGAGGTTTTCAACTTCTTTTTTTCTCGTGATTCGTGCCGCGTGCATCGTACGTGTCGTGCGGTGTATCCTCAATGTATTTTCAGTATGGTTACAGTATAAGTATGTCATGTTGTGTATATTTTCCTTTGGGGCGTTCTGGGAAATGGGAAAACTATCTTGTGTCTTGTTGTATTACCTGCTATTTTTTACAGGGATTTGTGTGGATCGTACTGAGCACCGAAGCTCAGTCCATTCGCTTATTTGTGCGGGTGATGCTGATCATGAGCCCTACTATGGTGGTGATGCTTGGGAGGGCCCCTATGACTAGTGAAGATAATCGATATAGATATTTGTCGTTATGTCACTTTTGTCATTTAGTTTAGATTAGTTAAACCTATTGCATTTGTAAAACTTAGTAACTTTCTTTTCAGTATTTATTTCCGTTATACACTTTGATATTTTGGATTACATAATGGAATTTTCGTTTATAGTAACTATGTTCTGTAGGCTTTGGTATCTCATCTACCAATGAGACACTACCATGTCATCATCCCTGACACTACCAGAACCTACTGTATTTGTATTGAGATACTTGGTTTGACTCTTTTCTGAATAACATATTAGTTAACGTAACTGAAATCCCTAAAATATGTGATATATGATGTGTCACTTGATGGGTTTGCAGCATTAAATCTCATAAATTTTGGCTTAGGTTTTCCATTTTCATCCTGAGAGCTAGAATTTGAATTGTAGTAATCAGCTTCACTTGAATAATCAACTTGATCATTATCAACATATTTCTCCAATTCCCCAACAGTTGGATGATCCCCATCATAAATGTCAATGTCGAAGCCCTGGGAATATGCCCATGTTTTCCTTGGCTTCCTCCTAAAATCATTTTTACCTCTTTTAGCATATTCAGGACATTCTACGTTGTCGCGATTTTCATTATTATTTGTACATTTCTTTTGATGCTCTGTTTCAACACAATCACTTGATCATATACTTCCTCTTCTTCTGCTAGTGAGGGTATGTCTTGATTTGGTGGAATACTTGCATTAATCATGCATTTTCTGTTATTAAGCTCCTTACTCACATTTTTTTCTAGTGTTTGAGCATCAATGTCTACCAATTCTTCCCACAAAGATTCAGCATTATCACTCTTCGCATAATCTGAATCTTAAAATTCTTCACCCTCATCAGTCTCTACCACTTCATCAAACAATCTAATTTTCACCTTCCTCTTCCTTCTACCCATCTTAACAGCTACATAAAAAAATTGAATTGAAAATTTTCATACAAAATTCGTTCTCTCTGTGCAAGCTTTACGAAATTCATAAAACAATAAAAAATAAAAAAATCAATGAAGAATTTCAAAAGAAAAAGTTTCAGAAACTTACTGTCATCAGGGCTCTTGTTCGGGTCATGACATTTCATAATTCTGGTGCTCAATGAAATCGTAATAAGATCGAAATTAAGAGGGTGGAACATGACAAATTTGAAGGATTTTTTTAGAATGGAAGGAATAACTAAATTAGGGTTGTTAGCTTGATTTATGTGATTTGATTTGGGGTTTTCTTATTTATTCTCTATTTTGAGAATGGAAGTAACACTTTTATATTTTAAAAATTATATATTTGATATGACTGTTATACCTCTGCTTGTGGGTATGGCTGGCCGGATTCCGCCGCAAAAGAGGTGGTGTGACCTCTTTATGCAGCTTGTAAATAGATAAGGGATTTTACAGGCTGAAATTAAACATGAGGGACTTTATGGGCGAAATGAAATTTGTTGGGGGACTAAACAGGCTGATTTCTCTATTTTGAATGTTGAATTCATGGTTTTGAATTAGAAAATTGAATTGGTAAGCTAAAAGGAAAAGAGTTTCCCCGTGAAGAATGGTAATTAACATATGAAAACTAAGCTCCAAGAAAGGGGGGCGACAACAGGAGAATTCTTGACTAGAAATTCTGCATTTTCCGGATCATGAGAAATCCTCTATATTCTATGCTTTCTGGCTGAAGAAAATGAAATACATGAATGACGTCAAAATATACGAATAAATATATAATTAAAAGACTAGTTTTTTGTTGTGTCGTAGAAAACTCAAAGATTACAATACTTTTTTTTTAAATCATTCAGCAGAGTTACAATAATGGATACTAGAGACGCAGAAGAGAAACTAGATGAAAGGGCAGGGCTTGCCTCATTTTAAGTTTTCGTCACATAGAAATAAATATAGTGGACGAATGCGGAGTAACAATTCTATCAAAAGATCGTGTACAAAGACATCATCAGGTCAATATTCATAAGATTTAGAGTAACCAAAAAAAAACTTCGGCACAATGGAGTCAAAACTTGTTATCAAATCTTACAAAAATAGTCAATGATAAAGAATTGTTAGAATGTCTAATTGAGACATTTCCATTAATCAATTAAAAATATTTATGAGAAGAAGAGACATTTCCACTAATCCATCATCTTTCGTCATTGAAATTGCGACCACTTATATATAATTTTAATATAAAATCAAAGGTTACTGAAAGCCAAATACGACGCTATTGTGTTAATAAACTGTGTGGTCGCAAAGTGGTGGAAAATTGCGACCACATTGAAACCACTTTTGTATTTTTAATTTAAGATTTTTTTTAATATGCACAGTGCTCGCTAAGTGATCGCAATTTGCCACCACTTTTATGAGCATATATATATATATATATATATATATATATATATATATATATATATATATATATATATATATATATATATTACAAATTTGGAATTTTTAAATAAACTAATTGGTTGCAAAGTGGTGGCAAATTGTGACCACTTAGCGATCACTTTTATATTTTTAATTTGTTATTTTTTTAATACGCGTAGTGGTCGCAAATTGCCACCACTTTGCGACCATATATACATTTGAGATTTGAGATTTTTTGATATATACGGTGGTCGATAAGTGGTAGCAAATTGCCACCACTTTGCGACCACCTTGTCATTTGGATTGGTTTAGTCAATGGCGTCAAATGTAACGACCATTTAGCGACCATATTGCTACGATTTTGGAACCACTGGTATTGTGATCGTAAAATGGTCGCTAATGAGTTTATATTAGCGACCAATCTTTTGCAGTCACAAATTTCGATTTCTGTTGACAATTTTCTAGTAGTGAAAAGATGTCAATTGATGTATTAATTTTTGTGTGCATATCACAACATGAATAATCGATAAATCCGATGTTTTCTGACAGAAGTTTTTGTTCAAAGGGCAGAACGTAATTTTATTAACTCCCAAGGAGGCGTTCATAGTGTGTATAATCTCAAGGGAGTTAAAAATAATTAATTCAAAAAGGGAAATGGTACTAAATTCAAGAAAATTAGAAATGAAATATTTGATATGTACCATCTATACGTGATGTAAATTTTCTTTAATGAAAAATACTTTTATAAAATCAATAGTACAAGCTTCAATTAGAAGAACATTACATACTAATATTTCACTTTTTAGTCGAACAAAGATATGGTCGCATATGGGACTACTAAAATTCAATAAATAATCTAAATATTTCATGTAATCTAATAATATTGTTTTGTTCAAAAAATAATTATGGAATAATGGATGTGAACGTATAATTTGTGGTCTCTTTTTCGTGAATGGTGAGAGACACCGTGCTATGGAATTGTCATATGCTCTTCGCAGCCATGGTGATTTGAAGTACCATGTTCTGAGGATTTGCATGAGGAAGAGGAGGCCGACGAGCTGATACTAGATGCCCGGCGAAGTTTCTCTCGCCAATGGTGGTGGCTGCACACGGTCCACTGCCGCCATTAGGAAGCGGTCCACATGGATTCGGCGTTGGAGGCTTATCGGTACCCCTCTGAAGAGAGGGTAAAAAAAGGTGTTGCTTTTTCATCCATACTTCTTCATGTTGATTATGCAAAATTCTTGTTGCTCCAAAAGGTTTAATGAATTGGATTAGTAATATTGCTAGGCATGTTAAAATGTTGAGACTTCTCATTTCTTGTTGAAGAAGCAAAGATAAGTTGTAAGAGATAAATGTTTGAGATTTATTAAAGGATAGCGAAGATTATATATGAGCCCAAAGTCATGAAATTTGGTCTAATTCTTGAGCTTTTTGTCCTGTAAATATTTTGAATGTTGAATTCATGGTTTTGAATTAGAAAATTGAATTGGTAAGCAAAGAGGAAAAGAATTTCCCCGTGAAGAATGGTAATTAACATATGAAAAATAAGCTCAAAATAGATGTGGGGGGACAATAGGAGAATTCTTGACTAGAAGTTATACATTTTCCGGATCATGAGAAATTATCATGAAGATGTCCATATTCTATGCTTTCTGTCTAAAGAAAATGAAATACATGAACACGTCAAAATATATAATTAAAAGACTAGTTTTTTGTTGTGTTGTAGAAAGCTCCAAGATTACAATACATATTTTTAATATTGGTTTGACTAATTTAATTATTTTCTGAATAACATATTAGTAAACGTTACTGAAATCCCTAAAATATGTGATATATGATGTGTCACTTGAATAAAATTCAAATTGTCAACTTTTGTCTGAGACTTCAACCTTTTTCTCTTGAATAGAACTATATCGACAAATTATAAAAGTCTTGAGTCATTAAATTTCAATGTGAAACTTTGTTTAAGGGAAAAAAGAAGAAGAAAAGTCTACACCTTTGACCATGAGAATCAAGAGTCTGCAGGATTTGTGGTCTTCGTCTAGTCATTTTGCAGCCAAGAAGTAATTTCCGGACAAAACTATCAAATTATCATGAATTATTTCTCGAGAGATTTGTAGTAGTTTCGTTACGAAAGGTCTACCTTTCGTAACGAAAACACATTTTCATCACGATAGATATAACTTTTCGGGACAAATATCTTTTTCGTTACGAAAGGTCAACCTTTCCTAACGAAACAAAAATTTGTCACGAAAAGTTTCGTCTTAATTTTTTTTTTTAAGAATATACAAATATAAGTATGATATAATTTAGAATATAATTTTAATTTTTATATTTGTTTAGTCTTTATATTAAAAGTATTACTAAAAAATAGTATATATGCAACTAGAATAATTTTATTCTGATTTTTTATAACAACTTAATACACAAATACATTGACGAAAATGTATTAATTTTAATTTTATTCATAAAAAAAAAAAAATCACCAAACAAAGAGAAATTAGAATAATTAAAGGTTCAAAATACAAAACTTCATTATAATAAATATAATAGGAACAATAAGTAACAAATGACCAACGTAGCTCAGTGGTTAAGTGCATGACATACAAGTTGGAGGTCTTGAGTTCGATTCCCACTTCTATGAAAATGTGGAGACTTTATTCCACATTATCGTAGAGGGGCTCCGGCTCGGCTCCTTGGGTGAAACTTGCTTGTTTATAAAGACCTTTAGTAACGAATATATTCGTTAGGAAAGATCTTTAGCGACGGGGCTTTCAGGACGAACTTGGTGACAAACGTTTTTCGTTAGTAAAGGTCTTTAGTAACGAATTTTTTGACCTTTCCTAACGAAAATTTTCGTTACTAAAGGTCTTTGTTTTTGTAGTGTATTAGCATGAATTCTATCAATGGATACATGAAGATGTTCATTTGTAGGGGTTGCATATGTTCTTGTTACATGAAGAGTTACATGCGTGTCCTTTGGTCTATTAGTAAAAGGGATCAGCTATGTCTATATATCGCTTGTTACCATGTTTAACTTATATGCTAGTTATTTATGGGGTGAAAAAAATTTCCTTGATTTGAATATCTCTTTCCCAAAAAAAAATTGATTTGAATATCCATTTATCTTATTTGATTTAATTTAATTCATCTAATACACTAGAATATTATATGTCATTTAATACTCACCAATGTCGTATGAGAAGCTCTGGGATGAGCCTCTTCAACTAAACTCTTGTTCTACCATGTCCGGAGTTACCTTCTTTAAGAGTTGTGGGAGATTGCTCGATATTAATTGGTCAAAATATGTAGAAATCAAAGGTAGAGTGAAATTAGTTAGGTTTGAAACGTACATTCTATATCTTCCTCGTGCACGTACAAGTGGTTTGATGCTGCAAGGTTTCATGCCTTTGAATGTGCAGTTTTAGACTCCTTTAAACCACTAGAGAGTTGATCACTAAGGCTTCCCAAGGCATGTCTGGTTCTCTAGCTCTGTTTGTTTTTTTTTATTATTGAAATTTCAGTTTTCTTGTTTGTTTTCTTATTTGCTTGATATTTCAGGTATGTTCTTGTATAGCTCAAGATAAGATCTGCTGATGAGGGATATAATTCAAATGTTTTTTACATATTAGCTAGAGATTACTGAATAATTTTGTTTAATTAACCTTTTTGTGGTTGTATATTACTCTATACTATTTGTTTTTCTCCCGTTCGTAATGATATTCATATACTTTACGAATGTAAAAAAAAAAAAAAAAATTACTAGGAAAAGTTTTTTTTATTTATTTATTGGGGGAGGGGACATATCTATTGCAAAAAATAGAAGTATTTAAGAAGCAGGGAGGGTATTCGAACTCATGACATCTACGTCATGAGGCCCCAGCCTTGGCCACTAGATGAATGCCTCATGTGCCAATTGTGGTTTTTAACTTATTGGTTGATTGATTTATTTTTTGGTAGAAACAAAGCTAAATGAGGGAATTCACACAGTACTCCCTCCGTCTTAAATTATTTGTCCACTTTGTAAAAGATACAAAGATTAAGATTTTGAGGAATTAGATGGTAAAACATAGACAAAATACTATATTGCCCTTCATAAACTATCTTATGAACATTTAAGATTATAACCATTTTTTTCTCTCTTTCTCTCTCCTCATTCTTTTGAATTGTGACTTGTGAGAACCAATTATCATTCAACCACATATTAGTTATTTATTGGAAAATAAAAGGTTTAATTGATTGACATTATTGAATGAGAAGTTTGTCTAAGGACATTTGTAATCAATAATACAAATTTATACCTCAATTAAATTAGAAAGTGACAGTTAATTTGTGACATGTTAAAATGAAAATGTGGATAAATAATTTGGTACACACAGAGTAATTATTTTAGTGGCATTACAGACATTTCAAGGCTTCATCAATATTCCATCCAAAGTGGATGGATTCCGTCTGAATTGAGTATCCAATTGTCATGGGAGTGTAAGATTATGTACTTAATCGTCAAACCCCAGAGTTTGGGGGTACCTAAATGGACTTTTAACCCTAATAATTAAAAACAAAAAGAAAAAAGAGGGAGCGTTGATGAACTAAGTTCTGTAGAAGTTTTTAGGTTGAATTCAAGAGAGTTGCGGATCAATGGAGCCTGCATTCGTCATCATTTGGTACTCCTTTTCTCATTGCTCTCTCTCTCTCTAATCAACTCCTTAATTTTTGCTGATTTTTTGTTCATTTGTTCCTTTTGCTGAATTTTTTGAAATATATTTGGTTTTGAGTGTATTATTTCGTAGCAAACGTAATCGTAGGGAGGGACTACTATTTCTGCGATATTCTGTGAGCAGCCAACCGCCACTTAGTGCAATCAATTATTACCAGATATTAGGTTAGTCTCTCATCCTTCTGCTTCAGTGTATTTTGTGAGTAGCTACTTAGTTCAATCATTACCAAAAGTTATGTTAGTCTCCAATCCATCTATTTTAATGGTATTACGAGAGCAGTTACTTTGTGCATTTATTGCCTAGACATTTCCTATTCATCGCTCGTCCATACCTCCAATATTGGGGACTTTATGAGTTATGTTATTGTTATTGTTGTGTACTTGATTTTGTCTAGAGAATCATCTCAATATTTGATTTTTTCTTATCTTGTTCAATTTTTTATTTTTTATTTTTGCTAATTTCATCAAAGTTAGAGGTTAATGATTTCTATTACTGATGGAAAATGATAGGAAAGGCAGTACTTTTACAATGAAAATGTTCACAAAATTCTATTCTTCACATTTTTGTTTTATCAAGTTTATTCTGTAATAATTTTTAGAAAAGGAAACGATAATATTATATTGTTGTTATTTACTACTTCCATTCCATAATATAAATCGTTTAGGACATGTAACAAAAATTAATGAAGTAAAAAGTAAGATACTTTGTTTGTTAAAATATCAATATTACTCTCTTAAATAAGACTTGTATACCACTAATTCTATTTAAGAGAGTAATATTGATATTTTGATTAAATAAACATTTTAGTCTCACTTTCATAGCATTAACTCGAGCAATAAGTTAGGAGATAAGCATAGGGGAAACTCTTTGCTAATCTATTGCTTTGTTGAAAGAGCTACAAAATACTCCTAATAGGCTCTTTCATTTTGATTGGCACCTATGTCGAGTGCCACTATCAACACGTGAGCTTGTTTGAAGTTCCAAAGTTGGTTCAAAGTTAGAACATAAAGACGATTATTCAGTTTTATAATAAGGTCACTTGGCAAAATTAAATTAAATGTTCATGTAGCTACAACAACAACTTTTGCTCCATTTGCTACTCTCAGATCCACTTCTCCTCTTGCCAGTGATCTACTCCTTTTGATTCCCTGCACATTTTCACAAATGTGAGATCCACAACCGGTATCTAATACCCATGAAGTAGGAGCAGACATGTTAATTTCAATAACATAAATACCTGGAGAGACAATCAAACTGGCTTTCCCCTTTTTCTTCTCTTCCAAGTAGAGCTTGTAGTTCCTTTTCCAATGACTTGCTTCATTGCAATGGAAGCAAACCCCTTCCTTTGGTGCCTTGGGCTTGGGCTTGGGCTTGTTATTGCATTTGCCCTTCTTGGCCATGGGCTTTCCCTTTCCTTTCTTATTGAAATTCCCTTTTTGAACCATTAAGACGTCAGGGGTCTTCTTAATGTTCAGTCCAGTCTGCTTAAGTATCCCGTGTATCTCATGTATGGACTTCTCCATGGCATGCATGTTGAAGTTCATCACAAATTGGTCATACGCTGGTGGGAGTGAACCCAAGATCATATCTGTGGTCATGTCATGACCTACGGGAGCCCCAAGGTTCTCAAGTTGGTCAAGATAACCCTTAATCTTAAGAATGTGTGCACTTACAGAGGTGCTAGGGGCCATCTTGCAACTATTCAACGCCTTAGTGTTGAGAAATCTTTCTTGACGGGCTTGCTCTTGGAACATTTCCTTGAGCTGTCCCATCATCTGGAAAGCCTCAACCCCTTCAAACTGTTTTTGAAGGTGAATGCTCATTGTGACTAACATGAGACAAGTCACATCGTTAGAGTCATCACAATGCTTCTTCCAAACATATTTTTCAGCTCTAGGGGCGTTGTTTACAGGCTGTTCAGGAATATCCGTATCAAGTACGTATAACTTTCTTTCCTGCTTAAGGACAATCCTTAAGTTGTGGGCCCAATCAAGGAAATTGGTCCCGCTTAGTTTTTCTTTTTCAAGAACAGATCGCAATGGATTTTGTGAAGTATTGGTTGCCATTATCTACATTAAATTATTTGCAAAGTCATTAGTTTTGAGCAAAAATCTTTCCACAATTTCAACACTTGATAAATAGTAGGAAAAATATTTTACGATAGTTGTAAGTAAGCTTTGGCTTAACACCCATAATTAAAGTAAAATCAACTCATGGGAATGACATCTATATGTCCCGGCTATTTCCCATTTTATGCCCTAGGCTCAAAACTATTTCGGTAGCCTAGTTAAGTCGAACCATGTCTAAGCATATGGAAATCAGTATTTCCCCATCTCCTTTTGCTTAGATAACCACTTATCTGTTGCTTTGGCAAGCAGAAAAAATGATGATCCAAGCTCAAGGAGTGCTTAGGATATGGTAGGCATTTTCAGTGTTGTCAAAATCGGCCTAGTCGGTAGTCTACCGCCTAGAAATCCAAAAATTGGGTAAAAAAATCGGGTATTTGAAAAATCGGTCAAAAGTCGGCTAGTCCGTCAAAATCGGGGGGAAAAGACAAACAGAGTGAGAGAAAGACACGTACCTGCAGCGGATGCACACGGGCGGCGGTGATGGTGACGGGAAGGAGCAGCGGCGGTGAGGTGCTTCGCGGTTGAGGAAGGGGAGAACGGGGAGAGAGAAGAAGAGGGAGAGGAGAGGAAGAGGAAGAAGTGAGAGAGAGACGGTGGCGGTTGTTGACGAAGAAGAAGAGGGCGGTGGTGGCGGCGAGTGAGTCGCGGCAACAGAAGGGGAGGGGGCGCCGCTGAGGAGAGAGAAAATGGAGGAAGGAAATGTTTTTAGGGTTTTCTTCCTCTAGGGTTAGATAAAAGCATTTATATACTCAGGACTAAAAGTGAAATTAAAATATTAGCACATAAAATCCCATAAAACACTTATGTTACAAACAAGTCCTAAATGGTCTACTTTATATTTTTAATATTTAATTGGACCAAAATATAAAAGAATATTTATAATACTAATAATAATATATATGAGATGTTTATCTCTTCCCACACAAGTTAATATAACATATATGATAATAGAATTTTTATCATATATTTATCTTTTTGATATTGTTTTTTGGTTCGTAGATCTTTTTGATATTGTGAGTGTTGTAATTCAATGTATACACTTTGATTGTGAGTGTTGTAATGTAAATAAGAAGTGTAAACTTGTGGTTTTAGTGAGATCATTGGTTATGTAATGTTATTGTTGGGTTGTATTGATTATGTTTGCTGTTTGGGATCTTTTTGATATTGTTTTTGGTTCGTATTGCTGTTTGGGATTTTCTGATTTGTTTCTATTTCGTATTGCTGTTTTTTTATAATAGGGATCACTACAAGAAAACAGTTAAATAGCAACCGAATATAGCGACGAAATATTCAGCAACTGAATACACGTGATCTTCTGCTTTTCATTTCCAAGAAATGTGGATTCGGCATAAGGACTTTATTGATGTTGTTACTAATTGTTGGAGTAGAGAAGTTTATGGTTCTGGTCTTGATATTTTGATGAGCAAATTGAAGCGATTGAAACTCACATTAGCGAAATGGAATAAAGAAACTTTTGGTAATATACATGTAATTTAAAGGAAGCCGAGGAGAAGGTAGCCACGGCAGAAAGGGCATATGATCAAGACCCTATAGATTCTAATGATATACTCTTACGAGAAGCAAAGGCAACATATTCTGAGCGACTTCTTATGGAAGAGATTTTCTGGAGGCAAAAATCAAGAGTATTAACCTTCTTAGTTACATTGTGAGTTTTCAAGGTATTAAAGTTGAACCGGCAAAAGTTAATGCGATGGTGGAATGGCCGAGAACAACCAATACAATTCCAGATCGTCCAACATATGAGTTAGCAAGCTTTGATAAACATTTTGTTCGTGATTTTAACAAGTTTTCTGCTCCATTAATTTCAATTAAGAAGGACAAGAAACCATTTATTTGGGACAGCCGCAAGAGAATCTCCTTGATAGGTAAGGACAATGCAATTTTTACTTTCCATATTTCTAACACTACAAGAAAACAGTTAAATAGCGACCGAATTTTTCGATCACAAATGTAACGACGGAATACCGACCGAATAGAAACCGAAAACAAATCGGTCGTTATTCCGTCGCCCATCCGTCGGCCATATCGGTCCTCTTGACCAAATTGAAACGCCATCGTTTTGTTCACCCTTAACGACCTAATACCGACGGATATTAACGACCGTTTTCCGACGGAATATATTACGACCGAATACCGACGGAATATAACGACCGAATACCGACGGAATAAATAACGGTGTTTATTTGTATAGTAATAAATGAAGGATACAAAACGAAGTCGTTTTATTTTCGTTAACGACCGACTACCGACGGACTTTAACGACGGATTACCGACGGAATAAAGACCGAATAGCGGCGGAATTAGGGTTAGGGTAGGGCGACCGAATAGCGACCGACATGGCAAATTCCGTCGCTATTATTTTCCGAAATTCCGTTTTTTATAAAATATAGGGGTTTTTAAGGATATATAATTTTTTTTTGCCTAATTTTATTAATTGATTAGCGTGGTCCGTCGTTATTCCGTCGCTATTAGCGACCGACTAGCGACGGCCTTGGCAAATTCGGTCGCTATTTGGTCGCCCAACCATAACCCTATTTTCGTCGCCATTCGGTCGTTACATTCTGTCGTTATTCCGTCGGTATATTTTCCGTCGGTAAACCGTAGGTATTAGGTCGTTAACGTACATAAAACGACATCGTTTTGTGTCCTTCATTTATTACTATACAAAATACAAACTGTTAGGGTAGGGCGACCGAATAGCGACCGACTTGGCAAATTCCGTCGCTATTCGGTCGCTATTATTTCCCCGGAATCCGTTTTTTTTAAATAGCGGTTTTAAGGATATATAGAAATATTTTACCTAATAGTAACTAAAATAGGAAAAATGTTTCTATATATCTTTAAAAACCCCGCTATTTTATAAAAAAACGGAATCCGGGAAAATAATAGCGACCGAATAGCGGCCGCTGCCCCCTTGACCCCCCGCCCGCTAACCGGCTAGCGGGACCGCCGTCTGTGTCGCGGCGATTCGTCGTTCCGCTGACCTAAGACTTTGTATATGTACTCGTTATTAATTTCATTATGCTTTATGTGAGTTTTAGCATGGTGAATAGCATGGCCTACTATGGCCGTTCCGCTGAGAGTTGTAATTAATTTAAAAAATTCGCGGGACAAAATTGAGTGTGGTTAAGGAGGGACTTATTGTGCAGATTAATAAAATTCTACTTGATAATTATGAGTTCTTTAGGGACTAAATATGCGAATTAATGAATTTTTGTCCTAGATGTTCTAGGTCGTTCTTATCTTCATCATTTTGGAGAAAATTTTCGTACTAGTCCGCCCCCCACCCGGCCTCTCTTTTTCGGCGACACTTGCTGCCGTCTCGGCACCGGTCCGGCGCCGCTTCTCGGCATCCGTGGTTGCCGCTCTTCAGAAAATCAAATGTCGCAGGATTTAGGGATGGCCCGAGTGAAGATGCTAAATTCTCATCTGACTTTGACGTTATTTATGTTCGACCTACCTGTTCATTACTAGTTATTGACAGAGGAAATGCCGCTCTTCGCCAAATTTCTCTTAACCAAGAAGATCGTGATTACGAGAACAACTCGGGCTTTCATCCACGAGTCAATATCCTATGAACTTTGTTATGATTTGTCTGTGAATGCACTCATTCGGGCTCGATGTTGGCTCGATATACAATGCTTTTAGTTCCGTCTTCTTATAATGTTTGCATGATTCAAAACATGCTTATATTTTCCATGTATAAGTTTTAATGTGCGCTATCGATCATGCTTTCGGGCTCGATGCATTATTCTCTCATGTTTGATTATGTTCTCCAATTTTAACCATCTATAAATTGATGGATGTTTCCTCCTCGAATATTCTTATTTTGCTCTTCAAGAGTCATTGACAATGGCAATACTATAGTTCTTCTGTTGAGCCTTTTGAAATCCATAGTGAGAAGGTCCAAGACCCTGATTGGTGCTACTTAGGGAGTAATTTGCGAGATAGACCAATGCCTCATTTATAATCCAACTGGATTCAGTTTCCTTTGTCTTTAGCTATGAAAATGAATGTTCTGCTATTAAAGATTTCTTGGAGTATCTTGGCTCCTTAATAGATTGTTTGCGATATGCTAAAGGTTTAATCCTTGGCCACTGTTGTGTAATTGCAGCTTGAGGTTATTGGTGTAGATGAAGCCCAATTTTTTGAGGACCTTTATGATTTCTGCCGCAAAGCTGCTGACCACGATGGCAAGGTTGTATTTGTTGCTGGGTTGGATGGTGACTATTTAAGGTATTTCTTCTCATTGTTTTTTGTAGTTACGATTATTGTCTATTGTATGGAATTTGTATAAATGATATAAATTACAAAGGTTCTATAAGATCATGTGATGAATTAGAGCATGATTTTGACTTCTTTTTTGTTCCTGCAAATAAAAATACCATCATTTTTGGTCATTCATAATTCCCACTTCTCCCTTCTTTTTTTTGGCTGCCAGGAGGAAATTTGGTTCTGGTCTTGATATAATTCCAATAGCTGACACTGTAACGAAGTTAACTGCTCGGTGTGAGCTCTGTGGGAAACACGCTTTCTTTACCCTTAGAAAGACAGAGAAGACCGAGAAAGAGCTAATTGCGGGGGCTTGACGTATATATGCCAGTGTGTCGAAAGCACTATGTAAGCGGCCAAGCAGCAAGGATAGTCCTGGACTCTCAAAAGGTTCAGTGTAATGCAGTTTTATAACGTTGACTGTATTTTCGTAAGGAATCCGACTTCTTGTATGCCAAGCTATTTTCTTTGAGTAGGGAACCAGGCTTCTACAAGCTTTTGTGTTTTATTCATGTATATTATATGCT
Source organism: Vinca minor (assembly GCA_026122235.1). Taxonomy (NCBI): domain Eukaryota; kingdom Viridiplantae; phylum Streptophyta; class Magnoliopsida; order Gentianales; family Apocynaceae; genus Vinca; species Vinca minor. Next base: position 775,464 of record JAOCZM010000168.1, read on the forward strand.
TTCATTGAACCTAGCAACATTCTGTATCTCATTAGGGGTCTTTTGCTTCAATATAGTTGTTCTTTTTGCTATTTGGATCTTATTAATACTATTTCTGTTTTGTATTTCTGTGCATATTGCTATTTTTTATAATAGGGATTTAATTAAATTTCAGATTTTTTTTTTAAATAAAAAAAAAAATTAGCGACCGAATATTTGGTCGCTATTTTCCGTCGGTATTCGGTCGTTAAACAGTCAAAGTCAAAAGTCACCAATGTTGACCACACGGTTTCGCATCAGAGTTTAGCGACGGAAATGTCCGTCTCTGTAACACTGTTTTCTTGTAGTGAAATGAGTGAATATATATATATATATATTGTATTTCCTAGATACTGATATACATGAATGAATCTTCTAAATATAATAAATATAAAATGTAAATGCATGATATACGTACTTTATTTTTTTTTTAGACTCAAGAATCTTATATATTTTTTAAATTTATTTTTTTAAATTATGAAGGGACATGTTTCCAAGTCTCGTACAATGTTTATTAGTTATTTTTTAAAATTATAATTTTTATAGGTAATATTTAAGAATAACCTCCATATAGTAATATTTCTTTCCGGTCCCGAGAGTATTACTGCATTCATTTTGGGGTCCGGTTCTTTTAAAAGCCCGTTATCGCTGTTTCTCTATGCAAGGGAGTGTTTATGCAGTCCGTCCCAAATTATCTGTCCACATTTTCTTTTTAATCTATCACAATTTATTTGTCCACTTTCTAAATAAAGGGTTCATTAATGACGATTTTTCCAATACTACCCTTTACATTAAATGTTGGAGAAGGAAGAGTATAAAGAGAAGAGAGGGTAGAATTAAATTGTGACTAACATTAAATAGGGTCATGTTTGACATTTTACCATATTCCACTGTACAATTTGATGAAACCTTAATCTCTGTGCAAAACACAAAGTGGACAGATAATTTGGGACAGAGTGAGTGTATATATATATATATATATTAAATATTATTGAATAATATAATATAATTTTATTTATTTACCTATCAACATAAAGTTTATAGATGAAAATAGAAATAATATTATCATTGGAGTGGATGAGTATTGATTACTAAAATCTATTACTCCCTCCGTCCCATTTTGAATGTCTACATTTAACATTTAATTTTTACAAAATTTAAGATAAGTAGTTTGATTATGAAAAAATTACGACAATACACTTAATTATAGGATGAGCTATGTGTTAACGCAATTTGACTACAAATATATGATATTAGGTTTAGTATTTTAAAAGAGAAAATATATCAATTCAAATAAAATGAACTAAATAATGTAACCGACAAGTCATTAATCTACCTATCAAAATACCTTTCTCTCTCTAGATAAGAAAATTCTCCAGCTTCTCTCTAAAAAGAAGCTTCATCTCTCCGGTTCTCCTGAACCTTTTTTCCCTTTGCAGACTCCTTAGCAACCTTACCTTCCTTTGTTTTAGTAACCTTTCCTTTGTTTTAGTTCTGAATCCTAGTCCTTCATTTCCCTCCCCTGACCCATTCTTAAGTTTTTTTCTGGTTTTTCTTTCTAGGTTTTATTATGAGTTCTGACGACCCTCCTTTAATGAATTCTGACAATCCCCCTTTAATCCCCGTTACTGAAAGTGTTAATGATATTTGTCACACCCCGTAACCAGGGTGATGACATGGCAGTGCCCCATTGGTTAATGAAACACCTAAGCCACAGTCAGAGATTACTAATTACGGCAGTTCAGTTATTAAATCCATAAATAGTAATAAAAACACTAGCGGAAGCATTATTCTAAAAATGAATGTTTCTAAATTATTACATCTGAAGAAACCTACAAGTTCCAAAATAAATAACTATGAATTGAACTAACACGTGTGAACTAATCCAGTTAGGATCACTCTTCGTAGCCCCCCTTCCCAAGCATCATCATCGTGAACAAGTTCAACATATGCAGAACCTGAAACAACAAGCGGATGGACTGAGCTCCGGTGCTCAGTGGGGACCTAAAAACAGTAATAACCATAGCAATATATATAGACAGAACAGAAGAGATATAGCAGAAAACAGATATAGATAGTGCAGATGCCCGTTTCCCAAAATACCCCTTTGAAAAGTAAATATTCGGAACAAGACGTTACACAAGTCTTAAAAGACTCAGAACCTGAAACAGAACATAACAGAATCAGATCGGATCAGAACCGTACATAACAGAAAACAAGTGCAAAACTTGTACACGAGTGTACTATCTTGCACTAAAACAAACCCAACCCAAAATGCTAGTTAAAGGACTAAAAACCAAGTATCAACAAGACCCAAACAAATGCTCGCCTATACTTATCAAATCTGACACCCCATATCAGAATTCATGACATGAGCATCCCATACTACTCATGCACTACAACCCGATAGTTATGTCAGACAATCGAGTAATAAACGAACAAAGACCAAACAAGTGAAAAACAACAAATAAGCTAAACAACTATACTCTTCACGTCTAAGCATTTCACACAACCGAATCCACATCAAGCACGTCTGCCCTACAGTATTCTCAATTACACAATTTACTTAGACGTTACGAACATAGTTATCGCTATGACACTACAATCCCACGATCAAGCTCAATTGTCTAATCGGACGCATAATCACCGCTAATGACTCCCCATGTAATAACCCACCGAGGAAGGGCCACACGAATCCACACGTAAAACCCGGTCGAATCTTTCCCCCGGTTGGAGGCCAAAAATAAAGAATACGTCCCATTGTGTCATTGCCCACACATGAGCTCCACAATTTCCCATCATTAGCAGCCCTAACTTGTTTCTCCCCGCTAGGGTCCCGGGTCCACATATCCACACGTGAAATATCGCGAACACCGAGTTCTAGCGATATATAAATGGGGACGTATCCTCGCTACTGCATCTTTCATAAACAAGAGCTCGAATGGGGATGACGACTCGGTCGACCAAAACCGAGATAAACGACAACAACTAACCAAAGCATCGGAAAGACTACAATCATAGTATAGCAATTTAACACGTGAAACAATTTATAAGCAACATCATCTAAGGAACATATGCAATGCAACACATCTATAACTTCATCCAATTTTGTATAAAAACATGTAAAAACAATTTATAATTGACAACCAAAGTTAAAGGTACTGAAATATGTAATTTAGAGTTTGAAAAGCAAGGGGGTAAGATCCTTACCTTGTTCAATTCATAAATTCAAGAAAATAAAGCAGAAATTCGCAGCAGGAAGTCAGCCACGCTCAAACAGCAATATCTCTCGGCTCATAACTCGGAATGCCTCCCCGTCAGCGCTCACTCGAAGGAAATTTCGATATCTTCGAATTGATATGCTGTGGGTCGAAAACGAAGGTCGATAGCCCTCTCAAACGTCACGTCGAAGTTCTAGACAGATTATATACAATCGCAGAAAAATCTGGTTCTGCCCTCCACTTCTGAGATACATTACGGAAGATCTAACAGTTAAAATTTCAATCCCTCTGGTCAAATTGTAGCCCTATCAGTCTAGTTTATAAATCAAAAAGAAATACTCCGTTTGGAGTTCGTATGTTACCTGTACGGCGATTCTACCGTGACTGTGCAGAAAATAAAATTCAAGAAACCAGCCATGTTCCCGGCGCAATATCTTCCAACTCCGAATTCGAAAGGTGAATCCGACTTCACGCCCTCGCAGCCTGCTTCGTCGTGATCAATTTACATTAAGGTTTGTCGAAATCCGATAAGGATTGCCCACTCAAAAATCCTCTCAAAGTTGATAGAAACTCACTCCAAAAACTCAGTTACCTCTCGATGCTTCTCACGGCTTGAAGCTGTTCTTTGCTTTCTTGTTGCTACCCAATGAGAAAAGAGAGAAGCCTCTTTATGCACGGTTTCCAAGTAATGAATTGTGCCCTTCTATTTTCCTTCAGTTACACGCCTTTTCCTTTTCTTTTTCTTCTGTGTCCTGTGAGAGAGGAAGAGAGAGCCGCCACTCTCTTTATTTATTTATTTTTTTCCCCTGCTTTGCACGAACCCCAAGAGAGCCCCATGATCCCTGATTCTCCAATCCACCATGTGCTTTTCTATTTCTTTTTAATTTTAAAATATTATTTAATTCCTATTTTAATTCTCTTATCTAAATAAATCAATTATCTAGGTGAATCACAATTAAATCCCCAATTACGATATGTGTACGAAATGACCAACCCTCAAAAAAATATACACAAAATAACACGTAACATGCTATAAAAATAATTAGACACGTAGTCACATAATCGTATGAAAAATATTACCCCTACATAGTTACTCGCGAAAAAAATAATTACACGTCAAATATCGCGTAAGCAAAAGTTACGGGTTTTACAATATTTCTGATGCCCATACTATAGTAGCCAAAATCATGTCCTTTAAGAAGCAAAACTTCAGAGCATTTACTTCTACTATGTCGGCTGCTTGGAAAGTTGGCAAATCTGTTAATTTCTCTCTCCCAGATGACAATGTTATTCAATGCAATTTTAAATTTAAGAGGATATGAAGAGGATCCTTAAAATGAGGACGTGGACGTTTAGAGGCTCCCACATCATCATTCAAACTTGGGACCCAAACATCACTGTTGAAGAAATTAATTTTCATAAATCTCCGTTCTGGGTACAAATCCATAACCTACCCCCTTAATAGAATGAATCTTCAAAATGCCATTGATATTTGAAATTACATTGGCTCCTTTGTCGAAATGGAGGCATCATCGGATAGGAAAATCTTTATGAATCGGTTTATGAGAATCAGGGTTGATATGGATGTGGATAAACCTCTCATAAAAGGTTTTGATATGGAAAAAAGGATGGTGGAAAGAGATGGGTCAGTTTCAGATATGAAAGGCTAGCAGACTTTTGTTTTGGATGTGGGCGTATTGGTCATCAAGCTATAAACTGTAATTCCAAAGGAAATGGTAGTGATTTAAAGCATTTGTATTATGGAGAGATAAGAGCTTTCTCTGCAGATATACATCTCTACATGGAAATATGGTGTAAATAAGGAAGATGGACAGAAGAACACCATCGGAATAACAGATAAAAATAATCATCTAGGCGGACATGTGGAAGAGACTCCGGAACTGGTAGATGAACCGAGAGCAGTACAAATGGAGGTCTTGTCGGTGCAGGACCCATTCAAATCAGGGGGAAAGCTCACAGGGAATAATGGGTTGTGCCGTTTCGATGGTTAGTGCCGTCTCGAAGGTAAGTCAAAATCTAACCGCCTATTTAGTTATTTCGCAAAGGGATTGTGACCTTCTGGGCCAGGCTTCTAATGAAAATCATAAGACCCAAATTTCTACTCTAACCTTAAATAAAAATACCCAAAACCCAAGGACCACTGAAACCTTTCAGGCCAATCTAAATATACCGAACCAAAATAGAACCAACCCAATAAACCACATCAACCCTAGAAAAGAGGTCTACTGTGAAAATTCATATATTACAAATAGCCGAAACCCAAAAAAGAAAACCCACCTTATAAGTATCCAAAAACAAAAAGCTACTTATCTACCAAAATGCCCTTTCTCTCCTCTGACAACCCAAACAAAAAATCTACGCCCTCTGATTTACTAACCTACCAACATATACCAACATATACCTTAACCGAGATCATGGACCCACTTCATTACCCATTAACATACCCGATATCTCTATCTGCTGCGCAAATTTCCAAATTTCCCAATCCTTAATCCCTTACCCTAATTATCTGAGAAAGTAATCCACTGTGATATCTTCGATACCTGAAGCCTTTGTGGAAGAACCGATCACTGATGATGAAACTGAGGAAGAGGGTGAAAGCACCATGATGTTTAAAGATGATATGGAGATTAGAGATTTGGAAAGTGATGGCTCTGGTGTTCTGGAAGAGGAGAGTGGTCTTCATCCGGAGGAAATTTAGGCATATCAAGAGAGAAGCCTGGAAAGGACCCAACCTTAATTTCATCCCCCCACATGTGAGCATCTCAGCTGTAAATGAAGAAATTCAGCCAGATTGTAAAACTCCGAGCCACCATACAGAGGTAATTTCAAAAAATTCAGCGGGCCGATTTGAGGCCATTCACCCTCAACGATTCTTATTTCCTGGAATTGCTAAGTATTTTCTTGTCCTTTGGTTTCTAGAATCATTAGGGATATGTTACGTTCTCATAAACCTGATATTCTGTTCTTGAATGAACTTAAATGTTCTTATGTTACTAAGATTGCTTCAATTTTGACTGCTGTTGGTTTTACAAATTACTCTATTGTGTCTTCTGTAAGTCGAGTAGGTGGACTGGTTTTAGCTTGGAAAAATAATGTGAACCTGAATGTCATTGTTAAAAACAATTTTCTGATACATGTTGTGGTTACCTCCCATCCCCCCTCTAGTCGTTGGCACATCACCTGTGTATATGGTCCCCATAACTCAAAAAACAAATATCTTTTCTAGGATTGCCTGAGAGAAGTGGGGTCTGTGTCTGATGGGCCTTGGATGATCATTGGTGATTTTATCTCTATTTGTAACCAATATGGAAAAGAAGGGGGTAGGCCTTTTGCCTCTGCTAGCTCAGGAGGTTTTGAGTCTATGTGGACTAGGGACCCTATTTCTAATTTGGTCATTGAAGAAGCTTGGAATAAACCACTGTCTGGACATGTCCACCTTCACCTTAACCTCAAATTGGATTCTGCCAGAGCTGCACTAAAGAAGTGGAATAAATCTTCTTTTGGGCACATCCAAACATCCATAAAAAAAAAAGGCAAAATTGACATTGATACACTTCAAAAACCTTACCCAAACCTCTTCTACCTTAGCTTTGGAATCTACTGAACAAAAGGAACTGGTTGAACTGTTGAAGAGAGAAGAGCTTCTTTGGTGAGAGAAGGCATGGAGGATGGAGATACAAATACTAAATTCTTTCATTTAACTGCCATTATTAGGAGAAGACATAAATGGATTGATATCCTTAAAGCTGATCAATCCTGGGAAACAAATTGGTATAATATTGGTCAACTTTTTGACCAATATTATTCTAATTTATTTTCTTCTTCTTCTCATTGTTTTCTTTCTGATCTTGACAATCTCATTTCCCCTGTGGTTACTGATGATGATAATCTTGGCATGTGTAGTGTTCCTTTTGATGAAGAGATTAAAAATATTATTTTTTCCATGCGCTTCTGGTAAAAGTCCTGGCCCTGATGGGATGTATGCAGTTTTTTTAAAACATTATTGGGGTACTGTTAAAAAAAAACTTATCTCTTCCACCCAATTTTTCTTCCTTACTGGGATTTTGGAGAATAAAAACAATCATACTTTCCTTACCTTGATCCCAATAATAGATTTCCCTCTCAAAGTTGAACAGTTTAGGCCTATAGTTCTCTGTAATGTGAACTACAAAGTCAAATCTAAAATTCTTGCTGCTAGGCTTAAACACATTCTGGATAAGATCATAGCCCCTCCCAGCCTGCTTTTGTCCCTAATAGGTATATCACTAACAATTCCATCATTAGACAAGAAATTATGCACTGTAATGACAAAAAATATGAGAAACTGGGGTGCATGGCTCTTAAGATTCTGGCTAGATTCAGCTCTTGGTCTAGTGAACGTATTAACGAGGACAAGTCTTTTGTGCACTTCAGCAGAAATGTAGATGATACACATAGGGGTTACTTTGTAACTCTCTTAATATGAGGTAGTGTGATCATAGTTCCAAACATCTAGGTATCCCTTTCTGTAACACTACAAGAAAACAGTTAATAACGACCGAATTTAGCGACCAAAATTGTAGGTCACAATTGTAACGACGGAATAACGACCGAAAGGAAAGCGAAAACCTAACGGTCGTTATCCCGTCGCCATTCCGTCGGCCACATCGGTCCCGTTGACCAAATTGAAACGGCATCGCTTTGTTCACACTTAACGGTCGTTAACGACCGCCTACCGACGGAATATATAACGACCGACTACCGACGGAATATATAACGACCGACTACCGACGGAATACTTAACGTTGTTTATTTTATATACTTACAAATGAAAGACATAAAACGACGTCGTTTGGTTTGCTGTAACGACTGACTAACGACGGAACCTAACGACTGACTAACGACGGAAATTAGCGACCGAATATTGAAAACGACGTCGTTTTGTTCGTTTTTATCTACAAATAACCTAAGCATTTCACCCAATTCTTCCCGTCGTCTCTTCAGTGCGAAACCCCCACCCCCACTGCGAAATTACCACCACGCGTGCGGCCGCCCTCTTCCAGCCGACCACCACCTCCTTTCCTTGCTGCACTCGAAGCCAAATCCCTAATTTTCATTTTGCAGTCAAGCCCCACCGCCACCTCCATCTTAGGAAGACGCCACCTCGCCACCGCCATTCCGTCACCTCCATCTTAGGAAGACGCCACCTCGCCACCGCCATTCCATTAAAGGTTCATGTTTTTCATGGTTTTATTATCCAATTTTTCTTATTCTTTGGATTTAGTATTAACAATTAGGGATTGAACTCGCACACCATTACTAACAGTTTTTAGCATCTTGAATCCAATTTTTTCTAGGTGTTTGCCAATCATTTTCAGTAACTGATTTTGAATCAGACCACTAATCTGTAAGTATTACATTTGTTTTCTTTTATCTAATTTTTAGTTCTCTTTTCTAGCTTAATTTATGATTCCTTGGTGTTTATCTGGCAGCCGCACTAGCGTTCTTCATAAAAGCGGAAGTTTCAGGAACTACCGCCATCTCCTTCTTCCCCCTGAAGCCAACAACAATCCACCCAGAACGACGTCGGACTTCAGCTCCCTCCTCAATCACTGCCACCAACAATCCGAAACCTAATCTCTATCAGTAGCTTATCGAGGCACTAGAGAGACTGAGGTAAAATGATTTTTCTTGTGCAAGTTTTAAGTAAAAACTGAAAAATAAAATTTTCTGCCAAAACTGAAAAATAAAGTTTTAGCAATTGTAATTTTTGTTCTTTACTGGTAATTGATTATATTATCTTACACATTCATATTTGTCTTTTATTTTATGTGTGTACTTAAATGTTTTAATGATTTTTGTTAACAGGAAAAGGAGGCCGGACATGCAGTCCCATTCCCGGCCAGTTACGATCATCTTTATCAACACCATATCGGCTCAAAGAAAGGAGAATGGGTTGATGAAGATTTTAGAGAGTTGTCTGTAAGTATTTCATTAATTTTTGTCCATTTTTTGATATTAGTTCTTTACTGTTATAACTTGAATTTTTATTTGACAAGGGGTGTTCCATGCGGTTTATAACACCGCCGCGAGCCAAGCAACTCAAGCCGGCCAGTCTCCTCCGGATTTACCGACTCAGATTGAGCTATCTGCTGAGGCAGTGGGCGGGCTAAGAAAGGGACGTGTTCAAGGACTTGGTTCGTTCACCGAAGTGGTAAAGACAATGAAGCGAGGTGGCCAAGCAGTCTCGCATTCATCTATGGAACAAATGCGGAACGAAATGGAAGCCAAGTGGAAGAATGAAATGGAAACTAAATTGGCTGAGCAAAAAAGAGAATTCAAGAAGAGAAACAAGTCATTAGCTAGTACCTTAGCATATATTTTAACAAATAAGGACAATATTGTTTTACGTGCCTCTGAGATAGAAGCCAAATTGATTAGTACCTTAGATGATGAGTTAGAATCAAACTATGATGATGACCCCATAACTGTAGATGATGTTTAGGGGAGTCAATAGATTATTTAGTTTATTTTGTATCAATTTGTAAACGGATTATTTAACTATTGTATGCTTTATTTTTTTGTGTTATGTTTTTTTATAATTTTGGAATTTATATGGGTCTGTTTTCTAGTGAATTGTGGATATACTGAATTGTGGCAGGGGGTCTGTTTTGTGTTGAATTGTGGATATACTGAATTGTGGCAGGGAGACTGTTATGGTTTCTGTTATATGTTACTGGAATGCTTTGTGTCGACCGAATGCCGACGGAATAGCGACCGTGTTAGGGTTAAGGGTTAGGACTTAGCGACAGAATAGGTCTGTCGCCATTCCGTCACTAGGCATATAGGGGGCGACGGAATAGCGACCGAACTCGGCTGTGCGGTCGCCATTAGGTCGTTATTTTTCCGGTTTCCGTTGTTATTAATAAAGCGGGGCTTTTAAGTATATATAGTAATATTCTGCCTATTTTTGTTTCCTATTACTAATATATTTTTGTATAAACATTAACTTTAATAGTCAAACACGTAAAACTTATACTTATTCACGAAATCCATAAATAGACTTGTAGCAGAACAATTTAAGTAATACTTTGTGTTTACATTTAAAATAATACTTGAGTAATGTAATTTAAATTTTAGTAATTGATTATCAATAAACAAAGAATTACTAAAAGATTCGTATTAGTTCGTACTCGCATTCTGAACGCATTCGGTCCTCGGGTTTTTAATTTTTCCACACTGTCCATCGCCATTCCGTCGCTAGGCATAGAAGGGGCAACGGAATAGCGACCGAACTCGGCTGTGTGGTCGCCATTCGGTCGTTATACCTAAAGGGTTAAACGATGTTGTTGTTTATCAATTGTTGCATTTAAAAGGAGCGGCCGAATACCGACCGATTTTGACAACGCGGTCGCCAATAAGAAAGGAGTAAATGACGTCGTTTCTTGCATTTTATTTCTCTAAAAATCTCTAAGGCAAGAAGCCTCTCCCTGTTTTTTCATTCTGCCAGCCGCGACCTCCACCTCCACGTTCACCTATTGGTGATTTCCCCCCAAGTCCACCACGAAACCCCTCCCTTCTCCCATCCCCACCACCTCCAGCGCCTCCAAGACGTCGCCACCACCTCCGGCACCTCCAAGAGTCGCACCCATCTCCGATTTCAGTTGGGTTTTTTAGGGTTAAGGTGAGATCTTGCCTTTTCTATTTATTATAGTGTTATTAATGTTTAAATTCATGATCTTATACCATTTCTATTTATTATAGTGTTATTAATGTTTAAATTCATGATCTTATACCATTTCTTCTCTAAGGTTTTTTAGGGTTTAGGTGAGAATCTTGCCTTTGAGAGAGTTTGACAAAATTGGTCACAATTCATGTTTTTTGCCTAAAATTATAATACCCCTAGGTGTAAGAATGAAACCTTTGGGTTGGAAGGATACAAAGATTTGGTTGCGTATGGGCATTTAGTGAAATCTTAGTTGCTTTAGGACATTTTACCTTTTATTTTTTGGGTTGGATTTAAGGTGTTTGATGATATGCTTAAAAGAACCTTAAAATTCAAAGATAGCTTAAAAGAAGGAAAATGTGTCAAGAGGTTGTTTTCTTTACTTTGTAAGCAAAATTAGGAATGTCCAAAATAAGTATGGCTTCATGTACACAATGAAACATTAATTTAGATTTCAAGTCATTTTTAATATACAATGAAACATTAATTGGATTGATAATTTATCATACTAAAGGACTTTTTGTTCATGCACACACTCATGATTTTATAATGAATTTCTTGTAAAAAAATTCTGAGATTTGACCAATATTTGTATTTTTTTAGAAGATTCCGATGACCCAATTGCCAATTTGCATGTGAAAGGTGTGTTTCAGCAGCGTTGTATAGATGAGACATGTCATGAAGACCTATGAATTTTCTCTCATGTTGCATCTTTGTATTCTCTCCCATATTTTTCTATCTTTGCATTATATCCCCGGTTTTTCTATCTTTGTATTTTCTCCCTGGTTTTTTTAAGTTTTAGGGATTTCCATTTTTAATTATTGGAATGTAGGCTAATTATATCATTTTAGTTTCAATAATTAAATAATTGATAATCAAACATACCAATTGCTTCAAAATTAAGGTTGAAAATCAAGCATAAGGTTCATCGCTAATATTCATTTACATATTAAAACTTGATATATGCAGTCATTATGTTTATAATGGAGGACGTAGTTGGATGTATATGGATTCGACAACAAATGGTGGACCTCGTCATAGTCCAAAATTTATAGCGGGATTGAAAAGATTTGTGAATTTCGCTGTTAGTATGTCTATTAATGTACAAATTAATGGGATTAGGTGTCCTTGTGGGGTTTGTAAGAATAAGTATTTTCATATGCCTGATACTGTGAAGTATCATCATGTTATGAACGGATTTGTGTCTAACTATTTTAATTGGACATGTCATGGTGAGGCATTCATTCCAATGCCTCAAATACCGTTTGCTCATGATACGGATAATTCTAGAAGACATACGACACAGAACAATTATCGAGAGATGGCTCTTGATGCTGCAGGACCAAGTTTTAATGAGCCGGATAATAGAGATGTGGAAGAACCTCCCAATCCAGAGGCACAAATGTTCTATGACATGTTCAAGGTAGTTGCTAGCCCATTGTACAAACCATTCACAGCTATCAATTGAAGGGATTCATGGGCGGAAACTCATTCCAAACACTCATGAGTCCTTCCCTGAAGGACCTACTCATACAACACGAATCGAAAAATACAAGAAAAAGACTTACGTTTCTTGGCTCAAGAATCTGATTCTTGAATGAAAGATTCTGTCTTTATGCTCTCAGCAACGATCACCTTGAGTCTTCCCTTGCGAAATTACTCCCTACCGGTATCCACGCGACGAAACGGGCAGCGAGTGCTACCTCTTCGTTTTTCTGAGTTTCGGGAATTTGAGAGAAAGGGAGGCAGAAAACAGTTTTCTGGATTTCTTGGTATTTCGGCTGAAAATTGTCTAACCCTAGGGTTTCGACCAAGAGAGGTTTATATAGGGAGTGAGAGGTTGTTTCCAGAACAACTCCCACGTCCGCTCCACCTCTTCTGGCAGTGGGAGTCTTTAACTCCCACGTCCCCTAGACTTCTGCTGGTAGTGGGAGTCCTTATCGGATAATAACTCCCACATAATCCCAGCTATACCTAAAATGCATTTAAACATTAGCATATGTTGTACGTTTTATATCTTTTTGAGCATTTCATCTGAATAGTTAATTTTGCTTATGAACATCAAATGCGTGATTTGATAGTAAAACTCATTTGCTTATGTAATTACTATTCTAGTTGTCCCTAGTTTTATGTAATCTAATTTACAATGAAATAAAACTAGTATGATGTTTGATTAATGATTATGTTTTACTAATCATGTGTAATGAGTACAAATAATATCATAGATGCAATGTATTGAGATATATCGTATCGGACGTGATCCGTTAGAGAAGTAATACTTCATGGTCCTTAGTCATAAGTATTACTTCTCATTACTATTTTAGAATCCTTAGACCTTATGTCTCCATTGATTCTAGCATGAATGGAGCCACGTTTTGACTCAGTCGTACGTTGCTTTTAATCGAGTAATCAATACGACTGATGATCGGATGTAGTGTCATATCATGGCTTCAATGTGAGAGGCATTGTAAGGAATTTGTCCCTCTCTTATTAGAGAGAGATATCCATGGGCCCCTCGATAGGGAAAGACTGTCTAAATGCATGGCCGTGCTCAAACTTATTTGATAAAGTGGTTATCAGATACTATTTGTTGGAACAGTCTACCTGGAGATCGAGCATAAATATAATTAAGCTTTATAAGGGTGACGATCACCATGCCTTATGCTTAATTAGGATATCGTGAGACAAAGGGATTAAATAGTGGATTTATATTAGGTTCCACAGTAAATTCATTCACTTTGGGTAGTCACAATGTCCTGCTAGGGACTGCTTGCGATTTATGAACACACACTTCTACTAAGTGTGTTTTCATTGCCATTGTGATATGAACCTACAGGGTCACACGCATAGACGAGCTAACGAGCTTCATGTCTAGATTCAATGAATCTAGAATGTGTCTAGGTTCATTGTATCTGACATTTATTCTTCTGAGAATAATAGAGCGTTATTATTCGAATTAGAGATTAAGGAGGGCATTTAAGGTATTTGGTTCGTGCTGGGATTACGTGGGAGTTATTATCCGATAAAGACTCCCACTACCAGCAGAAGTCTAGGGGACGTGGGAGTTAAAGACTCCCACTGCTGGGAGAGTGGGTAGGGATGTGGGAGTTATTTTTGAAACAACCTCTCACACCTTATATAAACCTCTCTTGGCCGAAACCCTAAGGTTAATTCTTTTCAGCCGCGAAATACCAAATACTCTGAAATACTGATTTCAGTTTTCTTCCTCATTTTTCTCTCTTAATTCCAAAACTCAGAAGGATGAAGAGCTAGCACTCGCTGCCCGTTTCGTCGCGTGGATACCGGTAGGGAGGATTCAAGGTGGTTGCTGCTGAGAGCTGAAAGATACAACCTTTAAGCCGAAAAACGTAAGTCCTTTTCCCAGTTTTTTGATTCGTTTACGTATAAGCGGATACTTTAGGGGAGGACTCATGGGTGTTTGGAACGAGTTTCCGCCCATGAATCCCTTCAGTGGTATCAGAGCCTTGCTCATACGATTCGAATTCGATATTGTTAATCACATCATAACACTATCAATTCCGATTTGGTATGTGTGTGTGGAAACAGAAAGATTGTATCTTTTGTTTAATATATGTGATATTTGCATAAACTGATTTCGTATAATCTGTTTACATGTTTCTGTATATCCTGATATGCATAAACTATTTTAATTCGATTATATTACATGAACTGATGTTATTAATCCGATTATTCTGCATAAAATGTTAATCTGTTAATGCATGAACTGCTAATGTGTGATTAATACGATTATTTTGCATAAACTGTTTCTGTGATTCAGTAATTAATTTGATTAATTCAGTTATTACGCATAAACTGATTGTATGTCTCCTACCGTTAATCTGATTAACCAATGCATAATCCGATTACGTAAGTAAGTCAATTGAGGGGTAAATCGGGGCAGAAAAACTCATTCGATGAGCTGATGAGCAATTGAGGGGTAAGTCTTAGGTCAGCGGGACCGCCGTTTGCGTCGCGGCGATTCGTCGTTCCGCTGACCTAAGACTTTGTACATGTACTTGTTATTAATTTCATTGTGCTTTATGTGATTTTTAGCATGGTGAATAGCATGGCCTACTATACCCCTTGTTTTACATATTTTGGGTTGTAATTTTATAATACGGCCTGCGAGCTATTTTTTCAATGTTGTAAAATTGTAATCGCTTTCTTAGATTAGCTTTATTGCTTTACATTGAAGGCTGGGTATGCCCATGCAACTATGTAACAAGGCTGGAGGCTGCTGGATCGAAGACTTTATCCATGAGATGGATATTGACTTAGATTGACCCTTGACTCCCACAAAGCTCGTGGGAGTCATCATAGGATTAGGCCATGCTATCTCACGTTTAATTTTTATGCTTTATATATTGCATGAGATGCTTGTATAATTGTATCACGCGTTTTAATGTCTTATTCAAACAGAATGTTTTAACTAAGTCTTAAAATGCCTACCATACTCTAAGCACTCATTGAGCTTGGATCATCATTTTGTCTGCTTGCGAAAGCAACAGACAAGTGGCTATCTAAGCAAAAGGAGATGGGAAAATAGTGATTTCCATAAGCTTAGATATGGTTCAACTTAGCTAGGCCATCAAAATAGTTTTGGGCCTAGGGCATAAAATGGGAATTAGCCGGGACATATAGATGTCATTTCCATTAGATGATTTTACTTTAATTATGGGTGTCAAGCCAAAGCTTTCCTATAACTATTGTAAAATGTTTTTCCCCACTATTTATCAAGTGTTGAAATTGTGGAAAAGTTTTTTTGCTCAAAACTAATAACTTTGCAAATAATTTAATGTAGATAATGGCAACCAATACATCACACAATTCATTGCGATCCGTCCTTGAGAAGGAAAAACTAAGCGGGACCAATTTCCTTGATTGGGCCCGCAAATTAAGGATTTTCCTTAAGCAGGAAAGAAAGCTATACGTTCTTGATACGGACATTCCTGAACAGCCTGCAAACAACGCTCCTAGAGCTGAAAGAGATGCTTGGAAAAAGCATTTTGATGACTCTAACGATGTGACTTGTCACATGTTAGTCACAATGAGCACTGACCTTCAAAAACAGTTTGAAGGAGTTGAGGCTTTCCATGATGGGCCAGCTCAAGGAAATGTTCCAAGAGCAAGCTCATCATGAAAGATTCCTCACTACTAAGGCGTTGAATAGTTGCAAAATGGCCTCTGGCACCTCTGTAAGTGCATATGTTCTTAAGATGAAGGGCTATTTTGACCAACATGAGAAACTTGGGGCTCCCGTAGGTCATGACATGGCCACATATATGATCTTGGGCTCACCCCCACCAGAGTATGACAAATTTATTATGAACTTCAACATGCATGCCATGGAGAAGACCATACATGAAATACACGAGATGCTCAAGCAGGCTGAACTGAACATTAAGAAGACCCCTGAATTCTTAATGGTTCAAAAAGGGAATTTCAAGAAGAAAGGAAAGGGAAAGCCCATGGCCAAGAAGGGCAAAGGCAAAGGCAATGACAAGCCCAAGCCCAAAGCCAAGGCACCAAAGGAAGGGGTTTGCTTCCATTGTGGCGAACCAGGCCATTGGAAACGGAATTGGAAACTCTACTTGGAAGAAAAGAAAAAGGGGAACGCCAGTTTGACTGTCTCTCCAGGTATTTATGTTATTGAAATTAACATTTCTGCTCCTACCTCATGGGTATTAGATACCGGTTGTGGATCTCATATTTGTGCAAATGTGCAGGGGTTCAAAAGGAGTAGATAACTGGCAAAAGGAGAAGTGGACCTGAGAGTAGCGAACGGAGCAAGAGTTGTTGTTGTAGCTACCGGGACATTTAATTTAGTTTTGCCAAGTGGCCTTATTATAGAACTGAATAATTGTCTTTATGTTCCAACTTTGAGTAGGAATATTATTTCAGTTTCTTGTTTGGATATTGAAGGTTTTGAATTAAATATTCTGAATAAAATTTGCACCATTCATAAAGATCGTATCTTCTATGGAGATGCCTCTTTGATGAATGGGCTTTATGTTCTTAACCTCGATGAATCCATTAAAAGCCCATCTATAACATTAATACTAAGAGGTTTAAATCCAATGAGTTAAACCAAACCTACTTTTGGCACTGTCGTTTGGGCCACATAAATGAGAAACGCATATCAAAACTCCATCAAGATGGAATTTTGACATCATTTGACTTAGAGTCTTATGAAACATGTGATTCTTGCTTGTTAGGCAAAATGACTAAAGCTCCATTTACTGGACAAAGTGAGAGAGCTTCTGATTTATTGGGCCTCATACATACAGATGTTTGTGGACCAATGAACACAAGTGCTAGAGGAGGGTTTCAGTACTTCATCACATTCACAGATGATTTCAGTAGATATGGCTGTTGGAGTACATTTAATCTAAGGTGCGCCAATTCGACTGGGCCGGGCCGGGATTGGATTGGGCCCTTAATCGGGTTGGGCCGACCAATATGATTGGGCCGACCGACCCGTTTGGACCGACCTTATGGCTGGAATGTTAGACATAAATTCAGCCCTCTTGATGGTGGTTGAAGTGATGGAGAGAGTAGAGGAGTAATTCTCTCCATGATCTCCCACTTCCCCCATTATCTCACCCCACTCTCTCTTGATAGACTAGAGGAAAAATTCATATTTTTCCTATCATTCTAATCAGTTTTCTCTAGCCTTTTGAAGCTAAGAGAATAGAGAGAAAAAGTGAGTTTTAGAGAGAAAAAGACAAGACAAATTTCTGGACTTTTTTCTTGCATTTTTGCTAATAGAAAAGAAGTTAGAAAGCTTGTTTCTTGTTCTTGAAAAGGTCGTTCATACTCCATCCATTGAAGAGTGTCTTCAAAGCTTCTACAAGGTGTTGGCTAGCACCAAGCAGTAGAAGATCATCTCCGGAAGATCGAGTGGATACCGGAAGAGACGGAGCCTGCAAGCGTGGTGTTCCGTTCGTTACAACAAACCGCTGAAAGCGTTTCAGCCATTCTAGCATCCATATAAGGTAAAACACTATCCCATAGTTGTAGGTACTTACTCGTGAAAGATCCTGATAGAGGCGGGTCAAAGTTATTTCCGCTGCGCTTATGTGTATGACCCGGTTATTCCTCTAACAATGGCTACGTCTATCTAATGAAACATAAATCAGAATCTTTTGGAAGATTCAAAGAATTTCAAAATGAAGTACAAAATCAACTTGGTAAAAGTATTAAGATACTTCGATCAGATCGAGGTGGCGAATACCTTAACCAAGAGTTTGATGAACGTCTTAGGGGTTGTTGAATTGTTTCACAATTAACTCCTCCTGGCACACCGCAATGGAATGGTGTGTTAGAACGAAGGAATCGCGCCTTACTAGATATGGTTCGATCTATGATGAGTCAAACAAGTCTTCCAATTTCCTTTTGGGGCTACGCCCTAGAAACTGCTGCATTTATATTAAATAGAGTTCCTTCTAAAGCGGTTCAGAAAACTCCATATGAGATATGGACTGGGAAACGACCTAGTTTGTCATTTCTCAAAATTTGGGGATGCGAGGCGTATGTAAAATGCTTGTTATCTGATAAACTCGCCCCTAAATCTGACAAGTGTTTGTTTGTGGGATATCCTAAAGAAACTAAAGGATATTACTTCTATCTTCCATCAGAGAACAAAGTGTTTGTTGCTCGTAATGGTTTATTCCTTGAAAGGGAATTTATTTCCAAAGAGGATAGTGGGAGTAAGATCCATCTTGAGGAAATTCAAGATCCCCAAACAACACCTGAACCAAATTTGGAACTTCAAGCAAGCTCACGTGCTGATACTGAGCTTCAATCTTTGACACAAGGCCCAAGGAGGTCGAGTCGGGTACATCAACAGCCTGAGATATATGGATTTCTAGTGAGTGATGATCATCATGTTGAACTAATTGATCAAGATGAACCCACTACCTACAAAGAGGCAATTCGTAGTTCTAAGTCAGATAAGTGGCTATAAGCTTTGAAGTCTGAGATGCTATCCATGTACGATAACCAAGTGTGGACTTTGGTTGACCCACCCGAAGGGTGTAAGGTCATTGATAACAAATGGTGTTTCAAAAAGAAAACCGACATGGATGGTAATGTACACACTTTTAAATCTCGACTAGTAGTTAATGGTTATAGACAAGTTTATGGTATTGACTATGATGAAACCTTTTCTCCTGTCGTTATGATAAAGTCTATTAGGATTTTACTTGCCATAGCTGCATATTATGACTATGAGATATGGCAAATGGATGTTAAGACTGCGTTTCTTAATGGAAACCTTCTCGAGGATGTGTATATGACACAACCTGAGGGGTTTGTTGATCTATTGAATCCTAGCAAAGTGTGTAAGCTTCAAAGGTCCATTTATGGATTGAAGCAAGCATCTCGAAGCTGGAATTGTCGCTTTGATGAACATATTAAATAATTCGGTTTCATCAAAAAAAGAAGACGAGCCTTGTGTTAATAAGAAAGTAACTAATAATGCAGTAGTGTTCCTTGTGCTTTATGTGGATGACATCTTACTGATTGGAAATGACATCCCCACATTACAAAGCGTAAAAGCTTGGTCGGGGAAGTGCTTTTCCATGAAAGACTTAGGCGAGGCTACATACATTTTGGGTATAAGAATCTATAGAGATAGATCTAACAAAATGATTGGCCTAAGCCAAAGTGGATACATTGACAAGATGCTTTAAAGCAGTTCGGTTGCAAGACTCCAAAAAGGGATTCTTTCCCATGTCACATGGCATTAAACTCAGTGAGAACTCAAGGACCTTCCACAAAGGAGGACCAAGAGCGCATGAGTAAGATCCCATATGCTTCGACCATTGGGTCTATTATGTATGCCATGATATGCACTCGCCTGAGATGTCTCATTTGCTTTTAGTATAACTAGCGGGATATCAATCGACCTCGGGAGAGTCACATTGGACTCGCAGTCAAGAGCATTCTTAAGTACTTGAGAAGGACTAAATATATGTTCTTAGTTTACTGGAGGTCGGGGAAGGAAGTCTCAGTTGTAAATGGTTACACATACGCAAAGCTTCCAAACCGACGTAGATGATTATAGATCGCAATCTAGTTTTGTGTTTTGTTTGAATGGAGGTGCTGTGAGTTGGAAGAGCTCAAAGCAAGAAACCGTGGCCGACTCTTAAAGCAAGTTATTGAGGTTGTACTTGCTGGAGTACCTCACAAAAAAATAATTCTTTTCAAATACGACTGGTTTGATTCTACTCCAAATCGAGGTTTGAGGGTGCATCTTCAATATAAACTTGTAGAAATACATAGGAAAAGAACTTACCAGGGTTACGATCCATTTGTATTTGCTTCGCAATGTCAACAAGTCTACTACACACCTTATCCGGGAAGTAAGACAACATCTATGGCTGATTGGTTGGCTTTATGTTGTTCCAAACCACGTCTAATTGACGTTCCTGGTGTTCCCGTACCGTACCAGGATGAAGTACGAGAGGAGGAGACCAGTCGCATTGATCAAACTGTTACTGAAGTTGGTCAACTTCCACACCGGTCAGGGGAAATTGAAGTTGTGCTTGACGCCGGTACGAGCCGTGCTGCTGCTGATGATGATGATGAAATTATGTCGGGTGATTACAATTCTGAAGAAGAGGATCAATTTATGTCGGAGGATTATTTAGAATGATTTATCTCTTTCTCGCTTCTTGGAATTCCATAAATTAATTGTCGTATTGTATAACTTTTATCATAATTGAAAGTGGTAATTTTATTGCCATAAAATAATTTGATTCTTGAATTTTCAGAATTAACTCATGCATTTCCATGGATATACATATAAATGGCATCAAGGAGTTTATAAGAAGTGTGCACTTTGATTGTGAGTTTTGATAATTGAAAGTGTGCACTTTGATTGTGAGTGTTGTAATGTAATGAGAAGTGCACACTTTGATTGTGAGAGTTGTAATTCAAAGTGGCACTTTATTGTGAGTATTGTAATGTAATGAGAAGTGCACACTTTGATTATGAGTATTGTAATGTAATGAGAAGTGCATATTTTGATTGTGATAGTTGTAATTTAAAGTGCACGTTTTGATTGTGAGTATTGTAATGTAATGAGAAGTGCACATTTTGATTGTGATAGTTGTAATTCAAAGTATGCACTTTGATTGTGAGTATTGTAATGTAATGAGAAGTGCACACTTTGATTGTGAGAGTTGTAATTCAAAGTGTGCACTTTATTGTGAGTATTGTAATGTAATGAGTAGTGCACACTTTGATTATGAGTATTGTAATGTAATGAGAAGTGCACATTTTGATTGTGATAGTTGTAATTCAAAGTGCACATTTTGATTGTGAGTATTGTAATTTAATAAGAAGTGCTGCACATTTTGATTGTGAGTATTGTAATTTAATGAGAAGTGCACATTTTGATTGTGATAGTTGTAATTCATAGTGTGCACTTTGATTGTGAGTATTGTAATGTAATGAGAAGTGCGGACTTTGATTGTGAGTGTTGTATTGTAAATGAGAAGTGTAAACTTGGTTATGTAATGTTATTTTTGGGTTTATTGATTATTTTTGCTATTGGGATCTTATTAATACTGTTTTTGGTTTGTATTTCTGTGCAGCTGTTTTTTATAATTGAGATTTAATTAAATTTCAGATTTTTTTAAAAAAAAAAAATCATTTAGCGACGGAATAGCGACCGAATATCGGATGCTAAACCAGCCATCGGTCTTCAGTCGTTAATCAATCAAAGTCAAAAGTCAAACAATGTTTACCATTCAGTCGCTATATAGCGACGGAGTATTTGGTCGGTAAATAGAGACGGCATCTTCGGTCGCGACATATTACGTCGGTAGTCGGTCGTTACATAGTCAAAGTCAAAAGTCAACAATGTTGACCATGCGGTCGGTATTCGGTTGGCCCATAGCAACTGCAAATTCTGTCGGTATTCGGTCGTTATATAATCAAAGTCAAAGGTCAAGAATGTTGACCATTCGGTCGGTAAATAGAGGCGTAATATTCAGTCGCTAAATATTACGTCGGTATTCGGTCGTTACATAATCAAAGTCAAAAGTCAACAATGTTGACCTTTCAGTCGTTATTATGTCGGTAAATAGCGACCGACTATTCGGTCGCTAGAGTTTCCGTCGATATTCGGTCGGTAATTTGCTTTGCGACGAAAAATACACCACCACGTCATTCGGTCGTTAGTCGGTTGCTAAACTGAGTTTAGCGACGGAAATGCCCGTCTCTGTAACACAGTTTTCTTGTAGTGGTATAAGGTAGCAACTAAGTGGAAGATTTTTTTTGGATATTGTAGGGAAAATTAGTGTTAAACTTAGTGGGTGGAAGCTGAAGTGCCTCTCACAGGAAGGAAGATGAGTAATGATCAAGTCTTTGCTACAAGTTTTGCCTGCATACTCCATGCAAACTGTGTCCTTACCCAAAACCATCTGTGAAGATATTGATAAGAAGATCATGAGATTCTGGTGGGGCTTTAATGATAATGATAAGAGGCACCTCTATTTAAAAGCTTTGGATTCTGTGTGTTTACTTAAAGAACTTGGAGGTTTAGGTATCAGGAAAAACTTTGATGTTAATAGGGCTTTTAACACTAAGCTGGCTTGGAATATGTAGACTTAACCTAGGAAACCTTGGGTGATGCAATTACAAAAGAAATATTTGGGGCTGGATGATCTTATGAGGACGGGAAGTTTCAAAGGAAATGCCTCTTGGGTTTCAAAATGGATGATCTTATGAGGGCGGGAATGCTAGAGATACCCTCATAAAAGTTGCTTGTTTCAAAATAGGGAGTGATCTCTACTATCCAAGGTTTCAAACTGCCTCAAAATACCAGAACTGAGCATGGACCAATTTGGATATATCAATCGATGAATACTGACAGTCACACTTGGAATGAGAACCTGATCAGAAATATATTCTCAGATGGTATAGCTCTTGCTATACTGAAAATTCAAATTCCATGTCATATAGAACTTGGTGTCACTGTCTGGGCTTCCTCCAAGTCAGGGAACTTCTCGATTAGGCTTGCCTATCGAGTTGAACAAAAATGGCGATTTTCTGATACTCCGCATATTACTAGAAGTGAATGGAAAAGGCTTTGGAAAGAAAAGTTACATCCTAGACACAAGCACTTTCTTTGGAGGATTCTGTCAAATATCATCCCCACTAAAGGCAGAATTGGTAGACTTATTAAATCAAGTGACTCTCAGTGTGTTCATTGTGGTTTAGACTTGGAGAATTTGGAACATCTCTTCCTGAGATGCCCTCTGATAAAATCCTTGTGGTGGAGATCAAAATGGTGTCTTAACATTGAAAGTTTTAAGGACCTGGGAAATGGTAAATGGATCAAAGGAATTCTTCAACCAGATATTTTCTTGAAGTTGCAGCAAAAAGAAGCTTTAGAATTTACACATTATGCTGTCACTACTATGAACAAGTGTGGAAGGAGAGGAATTATGTGGTTTTTGGTGGTAAGAAGATAAGCTGGGAATTGATGAGTAATGACATTTCTACTTTGGCTGATATATATATATATATATATGCAAGCTGCTGTTAGAAGAAACACAAAGATATAATCAGTTGATGTTACTCTCCAATGGAATAGGCCACCCCCAAACTGGATCAAAATCAACTTTGATGCAACCTATGAAGATGGAAAATTTACAACATGTATTCTTAGAGATCAAAATGATAAGATCAGGCTAGCTGTGACAAGGTCGGGACCGGTTAGTGATGCTTTTGTTGCTGAGGCGAATGTTGCACTACTGGCAATCAACTTAGTTGTAGATCATAAGATGGACATAGTTCTCTTCGAAGGGGATGCAACAAATGTGATTTTTTATGTGAGGGGAAACAAAGAAAATGAGGAAGGACAAGGGAAAATAGTAACTGATCTTTGTAAGGAAAAACTTAAAAGTGTAGGAAATTGGAGAATCTTGCACACTCCTAGAAACTGTACTAGTGCTGCTCACTGTTTAGCAAAGTGGGCAAAAAACACTCTTAGATCATGTATGATCCCTTTGGAATCTCTTCCAATAGATGTATTTTGTGATACGGAAACGGATGGATGTTTGGGAATCATTGCCAATGGTGATGAATTACCTGTATTAAATAAATAGAGTAATTTTCATAAAAAAAATATAACCGACAAGTTAATTCTAATTCATGGCGTAACACCCGCTAGTTGCCAGATAAGGCAACACTATCTTTGTAACTGGATAACCATGTTAATGAGCTCTAGATGCATAGTTGTTTATTGGTTGTAGACAACTGCATTGCTTTAACCTTTAAAGTCATTGTGGTTGGTGCTAATTTGAAAACCTATATATAGCATCTGCTAATGACTATGTTGTCTAAAATCAAATGAATGTTTAATATGACTAAGAAACATGAGAGACAATTGTATAGAAGATTAGTGAGGAGCAGATTTTAGATTTGCAAATCCTCTATAAGAATGAATAATCACGATTACAACAAAATAAATTAGAATGAATCTTACCTTTTCATCCAAAATCAAATAATCAACACTCATTAAATCGTCAGGTTTCTGGGCACTGAAAGTGTTCCATAATCTGGTTACTTGAAATAATATTCTCTTTTCTTGTTTGCCTTTTCCAAGTTCATTGAAATGCACATATTGAAGCCTTGATTTCCCCATAATAATTGTTTTAATGGTATTTTTTTTCTGTTAGGGAATGCATGGCTGATTTTGGTTTATATAGTCGGTTATTTTCTTGAAATATTAAATCTAATTTATGATGTAAGACTTTTAGAATTCCTTATGATGTAAGACTCTTAAGATTCCTATATACATGAATAAGAATTCTGTTTTTCTTGGAACATTAGATCTACTTCATAATGCAAGCCTTTTAGAATTCCTATATGCATTAATAAGAATCCAAAAATTCATTATGCATATTTTTTAATGTAAGGTTTTTAGAATTTCTATATACATGTTATTTTTTAGAATATTAAATCTGCTTTATGATGGAAGACTTTTAGAATTCCTATATACTTTAATCTACTTCATTAAAAAATAAAACTATTGAACTTCTTCAATTAAAAACAAAAACCATTGAACTTCTTTATTTAAAAAAAAAAAAAAAAACTCATCCGACTTCTTCATTTAAAAAAGAACCAATGAACTTCTTCATTAAAATGGAAAATCATTCAACTTCTTCATTAAAAATAAAACATTAAACTTCATTTTAATTCAATTGATTTATGTTACATAACCTTTTAGAATTCCTATATACATGTTATTTTCTTAGAATATTAAATCTACTTTATGATGGAAGACTTTTAGAATTCCTATATGTTAGCCCTATTTCCCAACCAACCTCCTTGCCTCCTTCCTTCCATATAATAGCATTCTTGTGTGTAATATACATACCTTCATTTACACAAGAAGCTAACTTACCATTTTCATCAATGTCGATGTGAGTGCTAAGGATGCCTTTGATTTCATAGATAAGTCTTTTAGAAAAGTTTTCCAAGTGTTCTTACTTGTTACCTTTTAGGAAAACCTTTTTAGACTTTAAAAGACTTCAAAAGATTTCAAAACGTGTGAAAAATCAACATCTCTCATACTTTGGAAGTTCGGTCAACCGAGCTCAAGCTCGGATCAACCGAAGAGAAACAGAGAGATTTGTTGATGAGGTTCGGTCGACCTTTTGGAAGTTCGGTCTACCTAAGGGCCTGGTTCGGTCGACCGACCATGGCTTCGGTCAACCGACCCTTGGTTCGGTCATCCGAGGTCTCTTGAACGGTCAACCGAACTCTGCTTTTACTAGCCGTTATTTGACCGTTGGAGACTCGATTTTCAGCCTATTTTGAAATGTATATATACTCCAAATCTAGAGAATCATTCTAAGACTTGCACATACAATATAGATTGATTTCTTATCAAGTCTAAACACCTTCAAAGCAAAAACACTTGATCTCCATGATCTAAATCATTCAAAGGTGTTCTTTCAAAAAGCAAGACAAAGAGTGGACTTTCATATGTTCAAAGAGCTAAACATTCTTGTACTTCAAAGGTATATATTCTCACTTAGAAGAGTGATCAATCTTGTTCTTTAAACATTCTATTCCCTTTCTAAGTGATTGGGTAATTCTTGTAAAAGTCCTACTTTGTGTGGGCAATTTGTAAAGTCCTACTTAGTGTGGGCAAGCTCTTAGTGAGGTTTTCATTGTGTGGTTGTGTTGTAAAACTCTTAGTGAGTTAGCCACATTTGTAAACATTCTTCTTAGTGAAGTTGTTTGAAATCCTTGGGTGCGGTTCAAGGTAGTGGACGTAGATTCTAAGTGAATCGAACCACTCTAAATCCTTTGTCTTGTTGATTGGGTTTTGCATTGCTTTTATTCTTCTTGCTCAAACTTCCAATAGCTTTGCAAAGAATCGAAAAAGTCTTTATCTTATATAGCTCTAACCAAAGCTCTCATGAACATAAGATCTACACTCTAGTCTTGCATGTTTTCATAAACACGTTTTCAAAAGGCTTAAGTTTCAAAATGATCTTTACATGTGTTCTTATCCAAAAAGCCTTTGATTTCATAGATAAGTCTTTTAGAAAAGTTTTCCAAGTGTTCTTACTTGTTACCTTTTAGGAAAACCTTTTTAGACTTTAAAAGACTTCAAAAGATTTCAAAACGTGTGAAAAATCAACATCTCTCATACTTTGGAAGTTCGGTCAACCGAGCTCAAGCTCGGATCAACCGAAGAGAAACAGAGAGATTTTTTGATGAGGTTCGGTCGACCTTTTGGAAGTTCGGTCGACCTAAGGGCCTGGTTCGGTGAATTGGGTTTTAACTAATCTTGTATACTTTTTCGATTCTTTGCAAAGCTATTGGAAGTTTGAGCAAGAAGAATAAAAGCAATGCAAAACCCAATCAACAAGACAAAGGATTTAGAGTGGTTCGATTCACTTAGAATCTACGTCCACTACCTTGAGCCGCACCCAAGGATTTCAAACAACTTCACTAAGAAGAATGTTTACAAATGTGGCTAACTCACTAAGAGTTTTACAACACAACCACACAATGAAAACCTCACTAAGAGCTTGCCCACACTAAGTAGGACTTTACAAATTGCCCACACAAAGTAGGACTTTTACAAGAATTACCCAATCACTTAGAAAGGGAATAGAATGTTTAAAGAACAAGATTGATCACTCTTCTAAGTGAGAATATATACCTTTGAAGTACAAGAATGTTTAGCTCTTTGAACATATGAAAGTCCACTCTTTGTCTTGCTTTTTGAAAGAACACCTTTGAATGATTTAGATCATGGAGATCAAGTGTTTTTGCTTTGAAGGTGTTTAGACTTGATAAGAAATCAATCTATATTGTATGTGCAAGTCTTAGAATGATTCTCTAGCTTTGGAGTATATATACATTTCAAAATAGGCTGAAAATCGAGTCTCCAACGGTCAAATAACGGCTAGTAAAAGCAGAGTTCGGTTGACCGTTCAAGAGACCTCGGATGACCGAACCAAGGGTCGGTTGACCGAAGCCATGGTCGGTCGACCGAACCAGGCCCTTAGGTCGACCGAACTCCCAAAAGGTCGACCGAACCTCATCAACAAATCTCTCTGTTTCTCTTCGGTTGATCCGAGCTTGAGCTCGGTTGACCGAACTTCCAAAGTATGAGAGATGTTGATTTTTCACACGTTTTGAAATCTTTTGAAGTCTTTTAAAGTCTAAAAAGGTTTTCCTAAAAGGTAACAAGTAAGAACACTTGGAAAACTTTTCTAAAAGACTTATCTATGAAATCAAAGGCTTTTTGGATAAGAACACATGTAAAGATCATTTTGAAACTTAAGCCTTTTGAAAACGTGTTTATGAAAACATGCAAGACTAGAGTGTAGATCTTATGTTCATGAGAGCTTTGGTTAGAGCTATATAAGATAAAGACTTATAACGACAAAGCTAATCTAACCAAACCTAAGTCTTCAATCTTCAATCTTGAAAGATGAGCCTTGAATAATACGACTTTGAATCTTGATCATGGCTTGATTGAAGTACTTAGAGCTTCCAATATATGTTCCGATATTCTATCACAAAGATATAAACATTAGACACAACATCAAGTGTTTGTCCATCATCAAAAACCGAGTTCGATTGCCCTTAGGGCTAACACTATATACATTAAATCTACTTTATTTATTTATGAAAGCCACCTGTTATGGTGCGGAGTTGGGCATGAACCCCTGCCCATTTATTTATAAGGCCAAAATAGATAGTAAAGTACATAGTGAGGGACTAAAGCAAAAACGTCTAAGTAGGTGGAAAATCATCCACTCCATATATGCAGTAGACAATGAAGAAATAACTGATCCATTTATAATTATGAACCATGTGATACATAGGTCCTAACTGAGCTAGGATGCAAAGAAAATGCAAGCAAAATAAAGTTGGTCCATTTATAACAGGAGCCAGGTGATACAAAGGATGCAAGTGAAATGCAAGCAAAAGCTGGTACATTTATAACATGAAACCAGGAGTTACAATAGGTCAACTTAGATGATGCATTAAGTAAAAGAAACACCTCGCCATAAATATCAAAGTTGTTACAAAAGGAGAAAACCGAACCTATAAAATGTGAAGATAAGGGGTGCCAAATTTATCTAAAGTATTAAGACTTCTTACCTCAACAGATAACTCGTCAAAGCAAGTGTAATGCTTGGAAAGCCTCGAAGCACAAGAAATGTTAGCCAATGCATCAGCTACCTTGTTTACATCCTTGTAAATATAAGTGATGGTTCCATTACCCATAAAGAGAGTAGCTTTGCGAAGCAGATGATCCAACTTCCAAGATGATATAGTCCCACTAGTGACCGCTTGAGCCAAAATAGCCGAGTTTTTCTGTATTAAAATAGAAGAAATCCCTCTCTTGATTAATTCTAATCCCTTGTGAAGTGCTTCAAGCTCAGCTCTCATACTCGTGAAATCATCACCAAGATAAATCGAAATGGCAGCCACAAAAGTTACATCAGATTTGCGAATAATACCACCAATGCCTGCCGTCCCTGTATTACCTTTTGAAGCCCCATCAATATTATGAATGAAACCGAAATTAGCAAACCCATCATTCCACCGAAGGGAAATAGTCATCCTTTGTAGGGAAGTGGCTAGGTTACGAGGGCAGGCCTCCCTTTTGCAGCCCATACAGTGTGAGTGTAGTCTCTAAACTGCGCAATAATACTAGATTAAGAAGTTGTCTTTGCCTCATAGAAAAATCTACATCTTGCCTTTCACAAAATCCAACAAACACAACAAGACAGAAAAACCAAAGATTGATGATGAGCAGTTGAACCCATACACCACCAAAGAGTTAACATATCACTAATGCGATCCACCCTTCTTCTATTGCCAAATACAACTCGGGTTTTTCCTGCCGTCTCCCTCCAAAGAGTATGGGGCAAAGGGCAAGTACGGAAAAGGTGATCACAGGTTTCAGTACCAGTTTTGTAAGAGCATTGTGAAGCAATAGTGATGCGAAATCGAGGTACAAATACTAAGATTCGGCTAAAGGTCCGATCTTTCTCCATCTCGAACATTTTATGGGGGAATATAATCAACAATTCTCCCGTAAGGTTGATTATCAATGGGGGCTGAAACACCACAATAAGTATAAACCAAACTTATTGATACAGTAACTCAAAGGATGAATGAATTCTACTTAGAGAATCAAACACAAAGTAACTATGGAATAACCTTAAAATATCATATCAAGTCTAACAATAACATGGCTGAAATCCCTCTTAAATAGAGTGGAATTTCGTAACATGAAGAGTCCCACTTTAGGTAAGACTCTTGAATCCTAAATTAAGTAAACTACCTAAAACAAAACACTACCTAACATCAAGGACAACATGTCCTATTATTTAGCTAGCTTATTTCAGTCAACATGGCTAATTAAAATAAACAATAAAACTGAAAATATAATTAAAGTCTTTAATAGACTTTAATTTACATGTTTCCTAAAATACCCCTTCAACCGTTTTCCTTCAAATTACGTATCTTTCCTTCAAATGATATTCGATGGCTTTGATCCTTGTGTCTAGCTTTTTTTAGCTCTTGAACCTTTAGATTAGAGACTTTAAACACTTGGAACAAAGGCTTGACTTTGAAGCTCTTATTTGGGATGTATGAGTTAAGGATGAGGTCATTGATCCAAATGAACTCTCTAAGCTTCATGGACGGTACCGTATCAAATAGGAAAACCCAACCTCATCAATAGACAAATATTTATTCAACAATTTTCACGTGAAGAGAGAAACAGATAGAAGAATATAAATGACGATGATCAGAGACAGTATGGTGCAAGTGCTCTACGTTGTTCACCGCAAAAAGGTCATTCCATCGAGTATTATCAATGAGGGCTGAAACACCACAACAAGCGAAACTATCTTGTTGATACAGTAACTCAAGAATGAATGAATTCTATAAAGAAGTTCAATTCACAAGTATCTAAGTAATAACCTTACCAAATTGCATATATCTAACGTATCTTACAATGGTGGCCCAAATCCATCTTAAATAGAGTAGAATTTCGACTCAATGAACCAACAAGGAATAATCCTATTCTAGTTAAGACTCTTCAATAACAAACTTGCTAAAACCTAAACACTATCTAAGATAATGGAAAACATGGCTAAATATAGTAAATAAAAACCTGAAAATATAATTAAAGTCTATAATAGACTTTAATGTACAAAAGAGTAAAATGCCCTTCTTAGCCACTTTGCTTGTTTGGGCTGAATTGAATACTTTGTATAGTTAAGAGGTGAACTTGAATATCATCTTCTAGCTGTAACTTATCTTCCTCTTTAGTCTTGACATCTCGGATCAATGATGAAATACATTGAGTCGCTCTCCTTGCTTTTTGTCTTGTCATTGGTCCTTGGATGTTGGATAAGGGATGCTTTGTGTAGGGCAGTCCCTTGGATGGTCCCTCATCATCCCCTCCCCTTTGAAAAGGATTCTTCCTCGAATCGTCATCATCATCATCAACATAATCTAAATCATAATCAAAAGGGGATAAGTCAGCAACATTAAAAGAAGAACTCACACCATACTTACCTTGCAAGTCGATTTTGTAAGCGTTGTCATTGATCTTGGAAACAACTTGAAAAGGTCCATCTCCTCGTGGGTGTAATTTAGATTTTATTTCATTATGCAATCTATCTTTCCCAAGATGTAACCAAACCCAATATCCAACTTCAAACAAGATTTTCTTGCGGCCTTTATTTGCATACTTGGTATATTGTTCATTCCTCTTTGCAACATTCTCGGAAACTTGTTGATGAATCTGTTGTATATAATCTTCCCTAGAATCAACTTCTACATTATAATACTCATCAACAGGCAAAGGAGTTAGATCCAAAGGGGTTAAAGCCATAAACAACTTCAAAAGGTGAATTATATGTAGTAGAATGCAAAGTTCTATTGTAAGCAAATTCAGTAATGGGTAAACAATCTTCCCACCTTTTTAAGTTCTTTTGAATGAGTGTTCTAAGTAAAACGCCTAAAGTCCTATTTGTTACCTCTGTTTGGCCATCCGTTTGTAGGTGACTTGTTGTAGAAAACAGCGATTTGGTCCCCAATTTACTCCATAATGTCTTCCAAAAGTAACTTAGGAACTTTACATCTCGGTCACTCACAATAGTTTGAGGAACTCCATGAAGCCGAACTACTTCCTTTAAGAAC
Source organism: Vinca minor (assembly GCA_026122235.1). Lineage (NCBI taxonomy): Eukaryota > Viridiplantae > Streptophyta > Magnoliopsida > Gentianales > Apocynaceae > Vinca > Vinca minor. The sequence goes on from JAOCZM010000168.1 coordinate 807,168, forward strand.
AAATCAGCAACGTAACTTGCATCACTTGTTTTTCTACAAGGAATAAAGTGAGCCATCTTAGAAAAACGATCAACAACTACCATTACCTATTTGGGATCTCGGCAATCCAAGAACAAAGTCCATAGATACATCAATCCAATGTGAAGATGGAATTGGTAAAGGCATGTATAATCCGTGAGCTTTGCTTGTACTCTTAGTCTGTTTACATTTAAAACAAAGTTCACATATTTTCCTACATCTCTTTTCATCTTGGGCCAATAAAAGTGTTCTTGCAATATGTCTAAAGTTACAACACCAAAATTTCCCATTAAGCCACCACAATGTGCCTCCCTAACAATTAAATCTCTAATAGAACAAGATGGAATACACAATTTATTACCTTTAAACAAGAAGCCATCAAACCTTTAAAAATCTTTTTGAGCCGAGAGCTCACATGATTTGAACAAATATGAAAAATCATTATCTTCGTCTTACAAAGTTTTAAGATGTTCAAAACCTAACAACTTAGCATGCATAATCGAAAGTAAAGTATACCTTCTAGATAGAGCATCGGCTACAATGTTTTCCTTACCTTTCTTGTATTTGATGATGCAAGGAAAGGTATCAATGAAAGAAAACCATTTAGCATGTCTTTTATTCCCTTTTAGGTACTTGATGGATTCATGGTCCGTATGTATTACAAATTCCTTTGCAATCAAGTAGTGTTGCCATGTTTCCCAGCTCTAACAATTGTATACAATTATTTATCATAAATTGGATAGTTAAGTGTAGCACCACTTAATTTCTCACTAAAATACGCTAAAGGTTTTTGCAAAACAGCTCCAATACCTATCCTTGAAGCATCACATTCAACTTCAAAAGTTAAATCAAAGTTAGGTAAAGCAAGAATAGATGAAGACGTAAGTAATTCTTTGAGCTTCTCAAAACTATCTTCTTGTGGCTTATCCCAAAAGAATTGGATATCCCTCTTCACAACATCGTTTAATGGGGACAGTACTTTTAAAGTCACGTACAAAACGTCCGTAAATACTTGCTAACCCACAAAAAGATCGGACTTGTGTTACACTTGTTGGTCTCGACCACTCTATAATGGCTTTGATTTTGGCCGGATCAACACTAATACCTTGTGAAAGTTAATAGAATTAGTGCAAAAGACGCATTTTTCTATCTTAACATATAAAGTATAAAGTTTGATCCTTTAATATAGTAAAAACAGCCCTAAGATGTATAACATGATCTTCCAAGCTCTTACTATAAACAAGTATATCATCTAAATAAACTACAAAAAATTTTCCAAAACAATGTCGAAATATGTAGTTCATTAATCTCATGAAAGTACTAGGTGCATTAGTAAGACCAAAAGGCATAACAATCCATTCATATAATCCATATTTAGTCTTAAAAGTGGTTTTCCATTCATCACCTTCTCTTGCATCCTAATTTGTGATATCCTTGAGTTAAATCAATTTTTGAAAAGATTTGGGCTCCATTTAACTCTTGTAGCATATCATCTAAGCGAGGTATCAGATGTCTATATTTAACAGTTATCTTATTAATAGCGCAGAAATCCGTACATAATCTAAAAGTCCCTTCTTTCTTAGGTACTAAAATCACCGGACTAGCACAAGGACTTAAAGACTCTCTTACTGGCTCCTTCTCAAGGTAAATAAACTTGCCTTTGAATTTCACGGGTTTCATCTGGATTTTCCCTATAAGTCGCACGGTTTGGAAGGTTAGATCCTGGGATGAAGTCAATTTGATGTTCTATCCCTCGAATTGGAGGTATTCCTTTTGGCAACTCTTTGGGGAATACATCTTGAAATTCCTGCAAAAGATCATTAACAAGACTTGGTAGAGAAGAAGAATTTAGATTAAAAGGTTTAGCATTTAGAGGCCTTTTGGATTCTTTGAAAACTAATAAAACAATTGCTTGTTTTGATCTAATTGCCTTATCTACCTTTCCCGAATTGATAAATAGACACTCATTTTTCTCTTTTTGTGAGCTTTCCTTTTTTCTCACTAAGCTCCTGTCTTTTTGGTCATTTTCCCTCTTGGGTACGATCACTCTTCTTTTTCAACTCACTCTCATTCTTTTCTATGAATCTTTTCTCTATATTCTCGGCCATTTGTTTATGAACCTCACTTGCTTGACATGGTGTCAAATGATGTAATGTAAACCGAATATTATCTATAGTGACTTGGTAAACATTCTTTCTCTCAATATGATCCGCACACCAATCACATTGCCAAGGTCTCCCCAAAATAATGTGACTTGCGGTCATTGGAAACACATCACATAGAACCTTATCCTTGAACCTTCCAATCCCGAACTCAATCTCTACTTACTTATATCCACCTTGATCTCACCACTATTGTTCAACCAAGAAAGCTTATATGGCTTAGAATGTGCTTTCAAAGGTAAATCAAAAGCGGTGACCATATCATAAGAGAAAACGTTAGTACAACTTCCATTATCAATAATAAGTAAACAAAGCTTGCCTTTAACATTGCACTTAGTTTGGAAGATATTGCTCATTTTTTTATGTGCATCATCTAATGGTTGTGAATGAAGAAGTTTCATTGTCACCAGAAGTTGATTTTCATCCTCGAGTTGTTCCTCATATGCCACGGTTTCCTCTTCCAAAATTGGCTTCCTCATCACTAACCCACATTCCTGTTAGAGGAATAACCGGGTCACACATAAATGCGCAGCGGAATAAAACTTGACCCGCCTCTACCAGGATCTTCCACGAGTAAGAACCTACGACTATGGGATAGTGTTTTACCTTATATTGATGCTAGAATGGCTGAAACGCTTTCAGCGGTATGTTGTCACGAACGGAACACCACAATGCAGGCTCCGTCTCTCCCAGTATCCACTCGATCTTCCGGGGATGGTCTTCTACTGCTTGGTGCTAGCCAACGCCTTGTAGAAGCTTTGAAGACACTCTTCAATGGAGTATGTATTTCAGACCTTATCAGAAGAATAAGATACAGGATTTCTAACTTCTTTCCTATTAGCAAAAAGCTAGAAAACAAGTCTAGAAATCTATCTTTTCTTTTCTCTCTTCTCTCTAAGCTTCAAAAGCTGGAGAAAAACTGATTAATATCTATGGGAAAAATCAGTATTTTTCCCTTAGTCTATCAAGAGAGAGTGGGGAGAGATAAAGGGGAAAGTGGGAGATCATGGAGGAAACCACTCCACTTTCTCCACTCCTTTAACCTCTAGATAAGAGACATATGAGCTGAAAATATGTGTCCAATTTTCCAGCCATAAGGTCGGTCCAAAACGGGTCGGTCGGCCCAATCATATTGGTCGGCCCAACCCGATTAAGGGCCCAATCCAATCCCGGCCCGGCCCGGCCCAATCGAATTGGCGCACCTTAGATTAAATGTACTCCAACAAGCCCAATCCAGTTGATCTATGAGTGCGACCCAAGAGGTATCTATGACGTTGGCCGTGACATCATATGTCACAGGTAATGAGAAGTATCTAGCAACGCAGCATTACCCCCAATTCATAAATATCTGGTGATTTATCATAATCACAACATTTGACATTTGTAGTTAAATCCTTTTGTCCTTGATATCTAGATTGAACACAAGTCATGGAAAAAGTCACACTTGTATTGTCCAATCTTTTAGTTTCTTGATTCGCGAGTAGACTAATCAAATGACATCAATATCATATACTGATTCACATGTTCATGGCCATGAATTAGTCAGACTCCATCAAGGGTCGCACTCATAGATCAACTGGATTGGGCCAACGAATCTCTCCTGGCGTGCTTGCTTCTGATATAGTTGCTTCAGGTGAGCCAGCATCTCATAAGCCCCCATGTCCTCATGTTGCTTCAAGCTCGAGTTCATGGTGACAAGCATGAGGCTAGACACATCTAAAGCATCACTAACATGCTTCGATAAGCGAGTCCTTTCAGCGGCCGTAGCACGAGCCTCTCGGTATAGCGAGAATAGGTCGTTCTCGGACATACAACTTTCTTTCATGCTTGAGAATGATTCTCAAGTTCTCGAACCAGATCGAGGAAGTTAACTCCTCTAATTTGTCCTTCTCAAGGGACGTAACGCAGATGATAGTGTTTGGTTTGAATTTGCCATTTTCTACAACAAAAATATATGCAAAGTAAGTACCGATTTAAAAATCATTATTAGGTCTTTATATTTTTTAATGATTTCTCCCACTATTTTCTTCGAGTGAATAACCCTCAATATCAACTCGGAAAGTTCGTTAACTTTCTAGCGGGCCAAGATCCATATTTCACCTCGCTCGAAGTCAGCTGTGGTCGATCGCCCAAAACTTAGTTATTTAGGTAGGCAACGCTTTGCCAATTACATCAAATTATGTAATTCTTGGTTAGTTGAGTGAATAACATTTATTCAAGCGTATCATTATACACTTTTTCTCAACTCTTTTGCCTCTAGATCCTCAATCCATCTATTGAGATAATCTAGTTAACTAGGACCCTAAGTTTTAGCCAGCGGATATCACAACTTATCCTTCGCGCCTCACCCTGGGATAGACACGTATGCACAGCCTTTGGCATGTCCCATACTAATGTCGATCTAGGCCTTGACGAGGGCCAAACTTAGGAAGGCACTAATTAATATTTTAAATGAGGGATTTTGTTTTTAACAATCTCACCAGAAAAGCATAAATAAAACAGTTTATGCTTATATACTTATGCATCCAATACATAAAATAAAATGCAATAGTAATCGCCATATCCTATTTGGTTTTTCCAAGCCAATGGAAAAACCGTGAAGTCAATCTAAGGGTGTAAAATGAAAAACATCTATTCTACACCGTCTTGACCTTCAGTTGGTTGCCTCCAAATCTTCATCATCTCACCTGTACCTTCTCCTAATCTAGAATTACAAAATTTCTACGGAAACCTCGAGTTACATTCGAGGAGATATAATGAGAATAAAATTATAACTTTTTGAATGATAAAATAGGCACGATACGCAGATCGTATTATAAAATAAACCAACAGGGTAAAGGTGACTACTATGCATCATGCTCAATTAACATAACATTTTATGGAAAAACGAGCAAGCAGCAAACAAATGAACATTTCATATTGTCTCAGGTTCGGTCGACCGGTCAGGGTCTTCGGTCGACCGAAGACCAACTCGGATCGTCCGAAGACCAACTCGGTTGATCCGAACAAGTATCATTTAGCTACTGTCTTGCCTCGGTCGATCGAAGATGAGTCCCGGTCGACCGAAGTGACAAAAACTGAGAGTTTTTCCAGCTTTTGAATGACTTCAAAACTGGAAATTCTCAACAGATATACATACATAAAGCTGGAAAAGCATGTCATACATGATTTATTACATTTCTAGCAATCCTAAGGCATGCATAACATAGATTCATAATCTATATTCAAACACTATAACACTTAAAGTCTATAGGGTACTCGTGAGTGGCTCTGATACCACTGTTAGAGGAATAACCGGGTCACACATAAATGCGCAGCGGAATAAAACTTGACCCGCCTCTACCAGGATTTTCCACGAGTAAGAACCTACGACTATGGGATAGTGTTTTACCTTATATTGATGCTAGAATGGCTGAAACGCTTTCAGCGGTATGTTGTCACGAACGGAACACCACAATGCAGGCTCCGTCTCTCCCAATATCCACTCGATCTTCCGGGGATGGTCTTCTACTGCTTGGTGCTAGCCAACGCCTTGTAGAAGCTTTGAAGACACTCTTCAATGGAGTATGTATTTCAGACCTTATCAGAAGAATAAGATACAGGATTTCTAACTTCTTTCCTATTAGCAAAAAGCTAGAAAACAAGTCTAGAAATCTATCTTTTCTTTTCTCTCTAAAAACTCACTTTTCTCTCTTCTCTCTAAGCTTCAAAAGCTGGAGAAAAACTGATTAATATCTATGGGAAAAATCAGTATTTTTCCCTTAGTCTATCAAGAGAGAGTGGGGAGAGATAAAGGGGAAAGTGGGAGATCATGGAGGAAACCACTCCTCCACTTTCTCCACTCCTTTAACCTCTAGATAAGAGACATATGAGCTGAAAATATGTGTCCAATTTTCCAGCCATAAGGTCGGTCCAAAACGGGTCGGTCGGCCCAATCATATTGGTCGGCCCAACCCGATTAAGGGCCCAATCCAATCCCGGCCCGGCCCGGCCCAATCGAATTGGCGCACCTTAGATTAAATGTACTCCAACAATTCCATCATCTTGCATGATCATTACACTCTTCTTTGGACAATCTCGAGAAAAGTGACCCTTACCTCTACATTTAAAACATTCCCTAGAAAGGTTTGTAGATGCACTAGACCTCAAATCGGATGAATTTGATGTAGATGAATTCTTGGCAGCCCCAAATTGAGCCGTGGCTGTTTTGGCAACCCCATGAGTCCATTTTGCTTGAGTTTGTCTCGGCAAAGATGTGGAATTGTTTAGGGGCTGATTCGGCTTTTTCCAAGATTGGAAATTCATCGAATAAGTCCTTTTGTTGCCGTTCAATTTGCTTTGCATAATACAACATAGAAAGAAGATTACCAAGGTTAGAACGTTCTACCTTTGGTCTAATTTTATCATTTAGACCCGCCAAGAACCGCGCTAATGTAGCCTCATCATCTTCTTGAATATCCGCTCTAATTATCGCAATCTCCATCAACTTGTAGTACTCATCAACGCTCTTAGGTCCTTACCTCAATCTTTGCAATCTATTGAAGAATTTCCTTGTGTAATTTTGGGGAATAAATCCCGCTTCATAACCGCTTTCATCTCTTCCCAAGTATCAATTTGTCGTTGGCCAACCCTTCACCTTGTCTCGGTCTCTTTGTCCCACCATATTGATGCATAATCACCAAAATCCATGGCTGCCAACTTAACCTTTTTCTCCTATGAGTAATTATGCATAGCAAAAACATGGTTAACTTTATGAATCCAATCTAAAAACAATTCGGGATCGTTTGTACCTTGAAAAGAAGGAATCTTGGTCTTGATTGCACCAAGATTATTGTCAAACCTTTGGAATTGATCACCCCTTCTTGGCTCAAAATAAAAATTGTCCTCCATCCAAATTGGTGCCCTTGCTCTCGGCATTGGTGGATTTAAATCTAACCTTGGCCGAATGTGCTTCCTCATAGGCTCATTGGATTCACGTGACTCTTCATCATCATTATCGGCATCAACATCATTTTTCTTTCCTCTCCAAGAAGTCTCAACCTTTCGGACATATCCTCCATTTGTTGCAACATCTTTCTCATGAATTGTTGTGTTGATTCAACAAAAAGCTTATCTTCTCCCAAGATGTCACCTTTGGATGATCCTTCATGAAAAGAACTGTTAACCGTGAAAAGAAAACACTCAAACCGTTAGATAGAAAAAAATTCACTATTTATTCCAACAATACTCGTAAAAGAACTTCAACTCTAGATGAATTAAAGGTTTCTATCTTGTTGCGTTGAAACAAAACTGAAAAATAAGGGGAAATAAATCTTATACCTACACGAAAAGTTAAAGAAAGAATGATAGAATAATCTTGAAAATTCTAAAACTAATCAAGAGAAGAAGATACTTTTAAAGGTATCCTTTTGTGTTTAGGAAAAGGAAGATGTCAATCTTTATGCTTCTTGATTCTTGTTCTTGAATCTTTTTCTTTCTTTTTCTTTGAACTTACCCTTTTCTTGACCGAATTATGTATCAAAGAATTAAAGTTTGAAGACTCTACAATTCTTGATTTTGTAATGAATGACACGGCAAGAAGAAAGGGGTGAACAATTACCAATTCTTGAAACGAGACTCGAAGCAATAAGAATCAAGAAGTTTGCTTTTGGTTTGTTCACTAAATAATAAAAGACCTCGGCTTCTTTTCTATGTTTTGGCCGAATGGTAATTTTGTTTATCAAGCAAACAAGAAAATTTTCAAGAAAGCAGTAAAGGTAAACCAAGAAAGAGATCAATCTTGTACTCTGATACCAACTGATGAAGAACCTTGATGTTTTAAGTCAAGATTCAACAACATAAGTTTAAAACGGATATTTCTCTATCTTGAATTATTTTCCATGGGGAATATAATCAACGTAACTCTAAGAAGGTCAATTATCAATAGGGGATGAAATACCACAACAAGCGAAACTATCTTGTTGATACAGTAACTCAAGAATGAATGAATTCCATAAAGAAGTTCATTTTACAAGTATCTAAGGAATAACCTTAACAAATAGCATATATCTAATGTATCTTACAATGGTGGCCGAAATTCCTCTTAAATAGAGTAGGATTTCGGCTCAATGAACCAACAAGGAAGAATCCTATTCTAGTTAGGACTCTTCAATAACAAACTTGCTAAAAACTAAACACTATGAACAACATATCCTATTATCTAGTAAACACTACTATTATGCGGCCAATATGGCTAAATATAGTAAATAGAAAGCTGAAAATATAATTTTCTAGACTTTTATGTACAAAAGACTAAAATGCTCTTCTTAGCCACTTTTCTTGTTTGAGTCGAATTGAATACTTTGTAAAGTTAAGAGGTGAACTTGAATATCATCTTCTAGTTGTAACTTCGCTTCCTCTTTAGTCTTGACATCTCGGATCAATGATGAAATAGCTTGAGTCGCTCTCCTTCCTCTTTGTCTTGTCATTGGTCCTTGGATGTTGGATAAGGGATGCTTTGTGTAGGGTAGCTAGCCCCTTGAATGGTCCCTCATCACCAAACTTTCTAAAACATTCAATACCACATTAATTTCTCCCCCACTAACCAAGAGACATCATGGAGAGAGCTAAATGTGCGTAGTTCATCCCATAATGCCCTTCGTTGCGTGTAGGAGCATTTAGCATAAACAAAAGAACAATAAATAGAGTTACCAACAAAGTTATTAACCAAAACCATCAAGACTTGATCAATGTTTCCAACCACTGAAACATCCAAATAACCATTCCAAAACAACCATATCTTCCTCGAGATGTTCCCCAAACCACAGTCAAATCCCAATCTCTGAACATACAAAGGCAAGTCTGAAGGGATTCATGGGCGGAAACTCGTTCCAAACACCCATGGATCCTCCCCTGAAGGATCCGCTCATACGTAAACGATTCGAAAAAACGGTAAAAACTTACAATTTACGGATTCAAGAAACTACTTCTTGAATGGAGGAAGACGATTCTTGGATTCAATCTGCCACCAATTGATCTCCCTTGCGGAAAGTCCCTCTACCGGTATCCACGCGACGAAACGGGCAGCGATTGCTAGCTCTTCGTCTTTTCTGAATTTCGGGAATTAGAGAGGAAAAGGGAGGGGCTAGGAATCCAAATCTGATTTCGAGTTACTTGTTTAATTTCGCTGAATCATTAAAATCTAGTGGTTTTCGCCAAGAGTTTATTATACAGGTGTGAGAGTTTGTTCCCGTAACTAACTCTCACGTTCTCAACTCCTCTCGGCAATGGGAGTCCTCAACTCCCACGTCCCCTTAGACTTACTGCGGTAGTGGGAGTCCTTATCTGATAATAACTCCCACGTAATCCCAGCTATAGGTAAAATACCGAAATTGCCCCTATCTCTAATTCGAATAATAAACACTTTATTATTTCCAGAAAGAGAAATGTCGATACAATGAACCTAGACACATTCTAGATTCATTGAATCTGACATAAAGCTCGTTAGCTCGTCTATGCGTGTGACCCCGTAGGTTCATCTCACAATGGCAATGAAAACACACTTAGTAGTAGTGTGAGTCCATAAATCACAAGCGGTCCCTAGCAGGGACATTGTGACTACCCAAAGTGAATGAATATACAACGGAACCTAATATCAATCCACTATTTAATCCCTTTGTCTCGCGATATCCTAATTAAGCATAAGGCATGGTGGTCGTCACCCTTATTAAGCTTAATTATATTTATGCTCGATCTCCGTGTAGATCATGCTTTGACAAATAGCATTTGATAACCACTTTATCAAACACATTTGAGCACGGCCATGCATTTAAATAGTCTTTCCCTATCGAGGGGCCCATGGATATCTCTCTCAATAATAGAGAGGGACAAATTCCTTACAATGTCTCTCACATTCAAGCTATGATAGGACACTACATCCGATCATCAGTCGTATTGATTACTCGTTACAAGTAACGTCGACCGAGTCAAAACGTGGCTCCATTCATACTAGAATCAATGAAGACATAAGGTCTAAGGATTCTAAAATAGTATTGAGAAGTAATACTTATGACTTAAGACCATGAAGTATTACTTCTCGACGGATCACGTCCCAATACAATGTATCCCTATATATTGCATCTATGATGTGATTTGTATCCATTACACATGATCGATGAAAACAAGATCATCAATCAACAATCATACTAGTTTTATTTCATAGTAATTAAGCATTACATAAAACTAGGGACTTCTAGAATAGTAATTACATAAGCTAATGAGTTTTACTATCAAATCACACATTTGATAATCAAAAGCAAAATTAACTATTCAATTACTTGCTCAAAAAAGATAACAAAACGCACAACATGTGCTAATGGTCCTAGGGCACTACTAACAATCTCCCATTTGCCCTAGTTCCAATCATACATGATCCTCAATCCCATTGACCTAATATGACTCTCATGTTTAGGGCCGTGGGAGTGGCTTGGTCAATGGATCTGCAATGTTGTCGTCAGTATGAACTTTGTAAATACTAACGCCTCCTCTCGCCGATGATCTCTCCGATCGGATGGAAACGCTCGAGAATGTGTTTGGATCGCTAGTGAGATCTAGGTTCCTTAGCTTGTGAAATGGTGCCAGTACTATCACAATAGAGGTCCACCGGGTTCACAATGCTAGGGGACGACACCTAGTTCATCAACAAACTTCCCCGATCCAAATCAGCTTTCTTTAGCCGCCTGAGGCAGCCTAGATACTCGACCTACATTTGTAGAGTCGGCCACGGTTTCTTGCTTTGAGCTCTTCCACTCACAAAGACCTCCATTCAAACAAAAACACAAAACCAGATCGCGATCTAAAATCATCTACGCTCGGTCTCGAAGCTTGCGTCCGTGTAACCATTTACTACTGTACTTCCTTCCCGACTCTCCGTAAACTAAGAACATATCTTTAGTCCTTCTCAAGTACTTAAGAATGCTCTTGACTCGCAAATCCAATGTGACTCACCGTGGTCGATTGATATCTCGCTAGTCATACTTAAAGCAAATGAGACATCTCAGGGCGAGTGCATATCATGGCGTACATAATAGACCCAATGGCCGAAGCATATGGGATCTTACTCATGCGCTCTTGGTCCTCCCTTGTGGAAGGTCCTCGAGTTCTCGCTGAGTTTGACGCCATGTGACATGGGCAAGAATCCCTTTTTGAGTCTTGCAAACCGAACTGCTTCAAGCACCTTGTCAATGTATCCACTCGCTCAGAGCCAATCATTTTGTTAGATCTATCTCTATAGATTCTAATACCCAAAATGTATGTAGCGTCGCTTAAGTCTTTCATGGAAAAGCACTTCCCCAACCAAGCTTTTACGCTTTGTAATGTGGGGATGTCATTTCCAATCAGCAAGATGTCGTCCCACATAAAGCACAAGGAACACTACTCGCATTATCAGCTACTTTCTTATAAACACAAGGCTCGTCTTCGCTTTTTGATGAAACCGAATTCTTTAATACGTTCATCAAAGCGACGATTCCAGACTTTTCGAGATGCTTGCTTCAATCCATAAATGGACCTTTGAAGCTTACACACTTTGCTAGGATTTGTTGGATCAACAAACCCCTCTGGTTGTGTCATATACACATCCTCGAGAAGGTTTCCGTTAAGAAACGCAGTCTTAACATCCATTTGCCATATCTCATAGTCATAATATGCGGCTATGGCAAGTAAAATCCTAATTGACTTTATCATCACGACAGGGGAAAAGGTTTCGTCATAGTCAATACCATGAACTTGTAGTCGCGATTTAAAAGTGTGTACATTACCATCCATGTCGGTCTTCTTTTTATAACACCATTTGTTATCAATGACCTTGCACCCTTCGAGCGGGTCAACCAAAGTCCATACTTGGTTGTCGTACATGGATTGCATCTCGGACTTCATAGCTTCTAGCCACTTATCTCGACTCGTAACTACGAATTGCCTCTTTGTAGGTGGTGGGTTCATCTTGATCAATCAGCTCAACTCCGATGATCATCGACCACGAGAAATCCATATCTCTCAGTCGTTGATGTACCCGACTCGACCTCCTCGGGGCCTTGTGTCAAAGATTGAAGCTCGATGACGCACGTGAGCTTGCTTGAACTTCTAAAGTTGGTTCGGATGTTGTTTGGGGATTTTGAATTTCCTCAAGATGGATCTTACTCCCACTATCCTCTTTGGAAATAAATTCCCTTTCAAGGAATACACCATTACGAGCAACAAACACTTTGTTCTCTCGATGGAAGATAGAAGTAATATCCTTTAGTTTCTTTAGGGTATCCCACAAACAAACACTTGTCGATTTAAAGGGCGAGTTTATCGATAACAAGCGCTTTTACATACGCCTCGCATCCCCAAATTTTGAGAAATGACAAACTAGGTCGCTTTCCCTACCCACATCTCATATGGAGTTTTCTCAACCGCTTTAGAAGGAACTCTATTTAATATAAATGCAAGCAGCTTTCATGGCGTAGCCCCAAAAGGAAATTGGAAGACTTGTTTGACTCATCATAGATCGAACCATATCTAATAAGGTGCGATTACTCCGTTTCCGACACGCCATTCCATTGTGGTGTGCCAGAGGAGTTAATTGTGAAACAATTCCACAACCACTAAGATGTTCACAAACTCTTGGTTAAGGTATTCGCCACCTCGATCCGATCAAGTATTTTAATACTTTTACCAAGTTGATTTTGTACTTCATTTTGAAATTCTTTGAATCTTCCAAAAGACTTCGATTTATGTTTCATTAGATAGACGTAGCCATATCTACCGAAATCATCTCGTGAATGTGATGAAGCATCGAAACCCTCCTCTAGCACTTGTGTTCATTGGTCCACAAACATCTCGTATGTATGAGGCCCAACAAATCGAAGCTCTCTCACTTTGTCCAAGAAAGGGAGCTTTAGTCATTTTGCCCAACAAGCAAGATTCACACGTCTCATAAGACTCTAAGTCAAATGATGTTAAAATTCCATCTCGTATGGAGCTTTGATATGCATTTTTTCGCTGATGTGGCCCAAACGACAGATGCTAAAAAGTAGGTCCGGTTTAAGTCATTTGATTTAAACCTTTTAGTATTAATGTTATAGATGGGCCTTTTATTTGAATCATCGAGGTTAAGAATATAAAGCCCATTCATCAAATAGGCATCTCCATAAAAGATACGATCTTTATGAATGGTGCAAATTTTATTCATAATACTTAATTCAAAACCTTCAATATCCAAACAAGAAACTCGAAATAATATTCCTACTCAAAGTTGGAACATACAAACAATTATCTAGTTCTATGATAAGGCCACTTGGCAAAACTAAATTAAATGTCCCCGTAGCTACAAAGAACAACTCTTGCTCCGTTGGCTACTCGAGGTCCACTTCTCCTTTTGCCACCGATCTACTCCCTTTTGAACCCCCCGCACATTTGCACAAATGTGAGATCCACAACCGGTATCTAATACCCATGAAGTAGGAGCAGCATATGTTAATTTCTATAACATAAATACCTGAGAGACAAATCAAACCGGCCTTTCCCTTTTTTCTTCTCTTCCAAATAGAGTTTGCAGCTCCGCTTTCCAATGGCCTCGGTTCGCCACAATGGAAGCAAACTCCCTCCTTTGGTGCCTCGCTTTGGGTCGGGGCTTGGGCTTGTCATTGTCATTGCCTTTGCCTTTCCCTCTCTTGGCCATGGGCTTTCCCCTGCCTTTCTTCTTGAAATTCCCTTTTGAACCATTAAGACTTCGGGGGTTTTCTTAATGTTCGGGCTCACCGCTTGAGCATCCCGTGTATTTCATGTATGGTCTTCTCCATGGCATGCATGTTGAAGTTCATAATGAATTGGTCATACTCCGGTGGGAGTGAGCCCAAGATCATATCTCGTGGCCATGTCATGACTTACTGGGAGCTCCAAGCTTCTCAAGTTGGTCAAAATAGCCCTTCATCTTAAGAACATGCGCACCGACTGCAGGTTCCCGGGGCCATTTTGCAACTATTTAACGCCTTAGTTGTGAGGAATCTTTCATGACGAGCTTGCTCTTGGAACATTTCCTTGAGCTGGCCCATCATCCGGAAAGCCTCAACTCCTTCAAACTGCTTTTTGAAGGTCGTGGGCTCATTGTGACTAACATGAGACAAGTCACATCGTTAGAGTCATCGAAATGCTTCTTCCAAGTATCTCTTTCAGCTCTAGGGGCGTTATTAGCAGGCTGTTCAGGAATGTCCGTATCAAGAACATACAGCTTTCTTTCCCCGCTTAAGGACAATCTTAAGTTGCGGGCCCAATCAAGGAAATTGGTCCCGCCGCTTTTTTCCTTCTCAGGACGGATCGCAGTGAATTGTGCGATGAATTGGTTGCCATTTATCTACATTAAGTTAATTGCAAAGTTATTAGTTTTTGAGCAAAAACATTTTCCACAATTTCAACACTTGATAATAGTGGGGGAAAAACATTTTACAATAGTTATAGGAAAGCTTTGGCTTAACACCCACAATTAAAGTAAAATCATCTAACGGGATTGACATCTATATGTCCCTGCTATTTCCCATTTTATGACCCTAGGCCCAAAACTATTTTGATAGCCTAGTTAAGTCTGACCATGTCTAAGCATATGGAAATCACTATTTTCCCATCTCCTCTTGCCTAGATAACCACTTATCCGTTGCTTTGGCAACCGTGACATAATGATGATCCAAGCTCATGGAGTGCTTAGGTTATGGTAGGCACTTTAAGACTTAATTAAAACCATTTGATGTGACGTTCAAAATTAAATCCATCCAGACATAAAATAAACATCACACGCAGGTTATGAAGCGAAAAAGTAAATGTGATATAGCATGGCCTATTCCTATAATGACTCCCACGAGCCTTGTGGGAGTCAAGGGTCAATCTAGGTCAAAATCCATCTCATGGATAATGTCTTCGATCTTGCACCTCCAAACTCTTGTTACATATTTGCATGGGCATACCCAACTCTTCATTGTAAAGCAAGAAAGCTAATCTAATAAAGTGATTACAATTTTACAATATTGAAAAACGACTCGCATGTCGTATTATAAAATTACAATCAAAATATGTAAAACAAGGGGTATAGTAGGCCATGCTATTCACCATGCTAATATCACATAAAGCACAATGAAATCATACACAAAGTCTTAATTCGGGGGGAGCGACGAATCGGGGCGACGCAGACGGCGGTCCCGCTATGCAGGCGGGGGTCAAGGGCGGCGCCCCTCGCTGGGGTTTTCTGGGGCAGCGCCTGAAGGAAAAGCTCGATTCTACATCACTCATCGAATGAGGTTTTCCTCCCAGATTTACCCCTCAATCGCCTAACTTAGATAATCGGATTATTCATCGGTTAATCGAATTAACCGAGTTGATAACCGATTCATAAACAGTTTATGCATATAATCATATTCATAAACAGATTCATAATCATAAACAGCTTTATGCATATAACCGAATTAATCTAATTAATCACGTATTCACAGTATATGCAAATTAATCAAATTTAATTTCAAACCGAATCACGCTAAGGCAGCTTTATACAATGATAGCTTTATGCGATAGCTAGCTTCATCAAACAAATGAGCTCATCAAATAGCAGCTCATATATCACACATATCATGATCAAAGAGACAATCTTTAAACGCATTAAACGAGCTTTATGCGGTATTATAATCACGTAAACATGAAAGAACCAATCTTTTTCTGTTTTTTCACAAATACACATACCAAATCGAATTTGATATATGTTAAGATGTGATTAACAATATCGAATACGAATCGTATGAGCAAGGCTCGATACCACCGAGCGGATTCATGGGCGGAAACTCGCTCCAACACCCATGGATCCTCCCTCGAGGATCCGCTCATACGTAAACGATTCGAAAAAAGCGGTAAAAACTTACAATTTACTGGATTCAAGAAACTACTTCTTGAATGGAGGAAGATGATTCTTGGATTCAATCGCCACCAATTGATCTCTCATGGAAAGTCCCTCTACCGGTATCCACGCTGACGAAACGGGCAGCGATTGCTAGCTCTTCGCCTTTTTCTCAATTTCGGGAATTAGAGAGAAAAGGGAGGGGCTAGGAATCCAAATCTGATTTCGGGGTTACTTGTTTAATTTCGGCTGAATCATTAAAATCTAGTGGTTTCGCCAAGAGTTTATTAAATAGAGTGTGAGAGTTTGTTCCCGTAACTAACTCTCACGCCCTCAACTCCTTCTCGGCAATGGGAGTCCTCAACTCCCACGTCCCCTTAGACTTGCTGGTAGTGGGAGTCCTTATCGGATAATAACTCCCACGTAATCCCAGCTATAGGTAAAATACCGAAATTGCCCCTTATCTCTAATTCGAATAATAAACACTTTATTATTTCCGTAAAGAGAAATGTCGGATGAACCTAAACACATTCTAGATTCATTGAATCTGACATAAAGCTCGTTAGCTCGTCTATGCGTGTGACCCCCGTAGGTTCATCTCACAATGGCAATGAAAACACACTTAGTAGTAGTGTGAGTCCATAAATCACAAGCGGTCCCCTAGCAGGGACATTGTGACTACCCAAAGTGAATGAATATACAACTGAACATAATATCAATCCACTATTTAATCCCTTTGTCTCGCGATATCCTAATTAAGCATAAGGTATGGTGGTCGCCACCCTTATTAAGCTTAATTATATTTATGCTCGATCTCCGTGTAGATCTGCTTTCGACAAATAGCATTTGATAACCACTTTATCAAACACATTTGAGCACGGCCATGCATTTAAACAGCTCTTTTCCCTATCGAGGGGCCCATGGATATCTCTCTCTAATAATAGAGAGGACAAATTCCTTACAATGTCTCTCACATTCAAGCTATGATAGGACACTACATCCGATCATCGGTCGTATTGATTACTCGTTACAAGTAACGTCCGATCGAGTCAAAACGTGGCTCCATTCATACTAGAATCAATGAAGACATAAGGTCTAAGGATTCTAAAATAGTATTGAGGAAGTAATACTTATGACTTAAGACCATGAAGTATTACTTCTCTGACGATCACGTTCCAATACAATGTATCCCTATATATTGCATCTATGATGTGATTTGTATCCATTACACATGATCAGTAAAACAAGATCATCAATCAACAATCATACTAGTTTTATTTCATAGTAATTAAGCATTACATAAAACTAGGGACTTCTAGAATAGTAATTACATAAGCTAATGAGTTTTACTATCAAATCACACATTTGATAATCAAAAGCAAAATTAACTATTCAATTACTTGCTCAAAAAGATAACAAAACGCACAACATGTGCTAATGGTCCTAGGGCACTACTAACAAAGTCATCCATATTCAACATAGGTTCCAAAATAGCAAACAAAGAAAAATACTATGTTCAGTTTTAATATTACGAATCCTAGCCACAAATTCAGTATTACCAATACCACGAATATTCCAAATAATAATATTCATAATAAAACAAAGATAATGGAGTAAGAGTACCCGTTACTGGTCAAATTTGTTGAATGACTCGCAAGTCTGGTGGACTTTCGAGATGCTACATATTGTTGCTTGTTGCGAGTCCTTAGAAGCCGATTCTCCTGCTCCACAACTTATTCCATATGGTGTGATAGATCAATAATAATAACACCACCCCCCCTTATATCACCTTAGGGATATGTTGGATTATCCATTATCAGATCCGGCTTGTGGGCCTGCTTTGCAAAATCCGCAAATTCATTCCAAAGAGCCCTTCTATGCTCATTTGTAAGAAGTGCTTGCTTCCCACACCCGCAGATCGGGCTTGTCTAACTATAGTAATCGGGGCACTAGATCCCATATTAATTCCAAAATCATCCTTCCCTATTCCCTGTGGTTGCAATTCAATAACTTCAGGCATAGAAGAAGGTCTTACCCTTATATCATCAGCTAATTGAGGTAAATTTTCATCAAGCTGGGTTTGATCCGCGACCACATCCGCAACCACATCCTTCTCAATTTCCTGATCCGTAACTTCAATTGTGGTTGAATAATTTGCTTCTAAACCCGCTTGAACCTGATCTGACGTGTCAAATTAACCGTTTCAATATTAGCCAATGCCCCGACCTGTTCATCATTCAAGACAAATTCTGCGCCAGCACTATCCGGTAAGATTCGATCAGTGCTTTCGGTAACCACCGTTTTAGCCGCATTCATACCAGCCTCCGGCTCAGCCACAGTTCCAGAGCCCGAGGCACTCGGTGCCATAACCCGATTATCCTCCAACGGAGCCCGTAAATGCTGAAAAATAGTAACTTTCTTACCCCTATTTGTAGCTTCACAAACCTTCCACTTAGGGGCAGTCGTGCCAGTTTTTCCCTTCTCTAAATGCCGCCTCACCGGCCTCTCCAATCTAGGTTGTTGCGTCCCCTTTTTACATTGATCATGAGAGTGGCCCAAGGACATACAAGAAGTGCAATAATATGGTAAATCATCATAAGAAATTGCTTGCCAAAACCCCATACCTGATTTAGAGTGGTGAATCCATATCCGTTCGGGCAATTCCTTTAAAACATCGAGTTCAACACAAACTCGAGCGACACTAGGGACGTGTAAGATTAGTCGTAGGTTCATCCAAAGGGAGCGGCGTTCCCACCGCTGAAGCTAGTGAAATAAGTTTAGATTTATGGAAACGATATGCAAGGAGAGACCCCAAAAACTTATCCATGTTAGGGACGATCGAAGATTCTTGATGAACGCTGAAATCAAACGTCCATTTAAACACTCTCATCCATAAGTTGCAAAATCTCCATTGTCCCCTTCTCCAAAAGCGACAATAGTCCTCTTCTTGTTGAAACCGGATGATGATGTGATTGCTATTGAGCCAACCAACCCAAAAACCACATTTGAATCCAACTCTGCCTACGTCCTTCTTGAAATTCTCCAATGGAGGACATTGTCTTTGAAACTTCCCCATACATGCGAGGCGCCATGGAGCCTCAAATATTGAGTGTTCATCCTCCTCAATATTCAAACTTGGCTCACCCTTGAAAGGAACAAGGGGCTTGATCGGCAAAGAGATGCCTTATTGTGGTTGTGATAGTATGTCTGCAAAAGACTTTTTGTTCCATCCCCCCATCAGCCGAGGGAGGAGACACCATGGTGGCCTGCGCCGACAACTATGGCGCGGGCATCAAGAAAACGTGTGCCTAAATTAGAGGAGGAGATCTTGGATAGAATAATAGGAGAATATATGATTCATAGTTTCCTTGTTTGGCTAGAGAGGATATTTCTCTAGAGAGCATTTTTTTTTTTTTTTGGGTAGAAGATCCCTATAAATCCCCCTTCTTAATAAGATATGCTCAATTTCAAGACTAAATTACATTAAATCTACTTCTTTAAAAAAGAAAAATATTGATTTTCTTCATTTAAAAAATCCATTGAACTTCTTTATTTAAAAAAACTCATTCAACTTCTTCATTTAAAAAGAACCAATAAAGTTCTTCATTAAAAAAGAAAACCATTCAACTTCTTCATTAAAAAAAAAAAACCATGGAACTTCTTAATTTAAATTCAATTCATTTATATTACATAGCCTTTTAGAATTACTATAAACATGTTATTTTCTTAGAATATTAAATATGCTTTATGATGGAAGACTTTTAGAATTCCTATATACATTTAATCTACTTCATTAAAAAAGAAAACTACTATTTTCTTCATTTAAAAAAAAACCATTGAACTTATTTATTTAAAAAAACTCATTCAACTTCTTCATTAAAAAAGAACCAATAAACTACTTCATTAAAAAAGAAAACCATTCAACATCTTCATTAAAAAAAACCAGTGAACTTCTTCATTTATATTACGTAGCCTTTTAGAATTCCTATATACATGTTATTTTATTAGAATATTAAATTATTTTATGATGGAAGACTTTTAGAATCATATATACATTAAATCTACTTCATTAAAAAAACAAAACTATTGAACTTCTTCATTAAAAAAAACCATTGAACTTCTTTATTTAAAAAAAATTCATTCAACTTCTTCATTTAAAAAGAACCAATGAACTTCTTCATTAAAAAAAATAAAAAATCATTCAACTTATTCATTAAAAAAAACCCATTGAACTTCTTCATTTAAATTTAATTCATTTATGTTACATACTTTTTCTATAATCTATAAATATATAACTTTAGAATGAATATGAAGATTATAACTAAACTATTCATCTTCGTAGTAACTTTAGAATGAAGATGAAAATTATAGCTCATGAAACACTATTTTTAGAAGAAAAGTAATGACAAAGTTGCCACATAGAAACTTATGATTGGAACACATATCGTAATATCGCACACGTAACATCATGAAGTTTCTACCTCAACTTGTCCTAACTTTATATATTATAGATTTATTTCTAGGTCTATCATTCATGTTTGATTAGATTACCAAACTACATAAAACAATGTCCTTTATTTTCTTCAATAATTAATTAATCATCTCACGTCAAATTTTGTTTTGTTATTTTTTTCTAATCAAATTCCATAGATGAGAGTAAAAAGTCAAGATTTATCATTTATTGTCGATTCAATTATATTCTCCATTCCAAAATATAAGACTTTCATGTACTTACGAAAATTAAGAAAGTAAAAATTAAAATATTTTTGCAATTAAAATGACAACATTATTCTCTTAAATATGACTTGTATACCACTAATTCGATTTAAACGAGTAATATTGATATTTTAATTATAAAAATATCTTAATTTTTTATTTCTTAATTTTCGCAATATAAAATGAAAGTCTTATATTTAGGAATGGAGGTAGAATCTTATCCTGTAGATTTATAACTGTAACATGAATATAATTATAATTTGGGAGGCCAGCACCAATAATGTATATTTTTCTTTTTAAGTATAAAGTTGAGAAAATGATAAAAATGATCCTCATAACTATTTATAATTATTTTTATGCCATAAATATTTTCTGTCTGAAAATTTAGTCTTCGAAACCACAAAACGGGTGGAGTCTGACTTGTATACAAACAAGGAAGATATTTTAGTATAATTATCTCTTTTTTTATTTTATTTTATGAAATTAGTATAATTATCTCCATTCCCTTATAAAAATCCTATCTGCAGTATTAAAACCGCCACCATCCCCGATCACCCTACTCATTATTCCTCTTAGCTCCTTCCTCTCCTCCTTTTATCTTGTTTTTCACAACCGAAGCTCTCATTCACAAAAGTAAGAAAGGGAATGACAATGAAAATTTCAGACGCAACAATTATCGTCAATTAGACCCTTTTACTCCTACGTGCTATTAAGGGTTTAGCTTGAGTTATATTGAGCTTTTATGCACTTATTGTAAATACAAGGTTCGCGAAAAATTTCACTATTGTTGACCCACCTGAAGGGTGTAAGTAAGGTCATTGATAACAAATGGTGTTTCAAAAAGAAAACCGACATGGATGGTGATGTACACACTTTTAAATCTCGACTAGTAGTTAAAGGTTATAGACAAGTTCATGGTATTGACTATGACGAAACCTTTTCTCCTGTCGTTATGATAAAGTCTATTAGGATTTTACTTGCCATAGCCGCATATTATGACTATGAGATATGGCAAATGGACGTTAAGACTGCGTTTCTTAATGGAAACCTTCTCGAGGATGTGTATATGACACAACCTGAGGGGTTTGTTGATCCATCGAATCCTAGCAAAGTGGGTAAGCTTCAAAGGTCCATTTATGGATTGAAGCAAGCATCTCGAAGCTGGAATTGATGAACGTATTAAAGAATTCGGTTTCATAAAAAACGAAGACGAGCCTTGTGTTTATAAGAAAGTAACTAATAATGCAGTAGTGTTCCTTGTGCTTTATGTGGATGACATCTTACTGATTGGAAATGACATCCCCACATTACAAAGCGTAAAAGCTTGGTTGGGGAAGTGCTTTTCCATGAAAGACTTAAGCGAGGCTACATACATTTTGGGTATAAGAATCGATAGAGATAGATCTAACAAAATGATTGGACTAAGCCAGAGTGGATACATTGACAAGGCATCGAAAGCGGTTCGCTTTGCAAGACTCCAAAAAGGGATTCTTGCCCATGTCACATGGCATTAAACTCAGCAGAACTCAAGGACCTTCCACAAAGGAGGACCAAGAGCGCATGAGTAAGATCCCATATGCTTCAGTCATTGGTCTATTATGTACGCCATGATATGCACTCGCCCGGATGTCTCATTCGCTTTAAGTATGACTAGCAGATATCAATCTGACCCTGGAGAGTCATATTGGACTGCAGTCAAGAGCATTCTTAAGTACTTGAGAAGGACTAAAGATATGTTCTTAGTTTACGGAGGTCAGGAAGGAAGTCTGGCTGTACATGGTTACAAAGACGCAAGCTTCCAGACCGATGTAGATGACTTTAGATCGCAATCTGGTTTTGTGTTTTGTTTGAATGGAGGTGCTGTGAGCTGGAAGAGCTCAAAGCAGGAAATCGTGGCCGACTCTACAATGTGAGTCGAGTATCTAGTCTGTCTCGAAAGCGACTAAATAAGTCTGCTTTGGATCGGGAAATTTGTTGATGAATTAGGTGTCGTCCCTAGCATTGTCAACCCAGTGGACCTCTATTGTGATATTACTGGTGCCATTTCACAAGCTAAGGAACCTAGATCTCACCAACGATCCAAACACATTCTCAGGCGTTTCCATCTGATTAGAGAGATCATTGACAGAGGAGACGTTAGTATTTGCAAAGTTCATACAGATGACAACATTGCATATCCATTGACCAAGCCACTCCTGCAGCCTAAACATGATAGTCATACTAGGTCAATGGGATTAAGTATCATGTATGATTGGACCTAGAGCAAGTGGGAGATTGTTAGTAGTTCCCTAGGACCATTAGCATATGTTGTACGTTTTATATCTTTTTTACCATTTCATCTGAATAGTTAATTTTGCTTATGAACATCAAATGCGTGATTTGATAGTAAAACTCATTTTCTTATGTAATTACTATTCTAGTTGTCCCTAGTTTTATGTAATCTACTTTACAATGAAATAAAACTAGTATGATGTTTGATTGATGATTATGTTTTACTAATCATGTGTAATGAGTACAAATCATATCATAGATGCAATATATTGAGATATATCATATCGGACGAGGTCCGTTAGAGAAGTAATACTTCATGGTCCTTAGTCATAAGTATTACTTCCTCAATACTATTTTAGAATCCTTAGACCTTATGTCTCCATTGATTCTAGCATGAATGGAGCCACGTTTTGACTTAGTCGGACGTTACTTTTAATCGAGTAATCAATATGACTAATGATCGGATGTAGCGTCCTATCATGGCTTGAATGTGAGAGGCATTGTAAGGAATTTGTCCCTCTCTATTATTAGAGAGAGATATCCATGGTCCCCTCGATAGGGAAAGACTGTCTAAAAGCATGGCCGTGCACAAATGTATTTGATAAAGTGGTTATCAGATACTATTTCTTGGAACACTCTACCTGGAGATTGAGCATAAATACAATTAAGCTTAATAAGGGTGACGACTACCATGCCTTATGCTTAATTAGGATATCGCGAGACAAAGGGATTAAATCGTGGATTGATATTAGGTTCCACCGTAAATTCATTCACTTTGGGTAGTCACAATGTCCTGCTAGGGACCGCTTGTGATTTATGAACTCACACTACTACTAAGTGTGTTTTAATTGCCATTGTGATATGAACCTACAGGGTCACACGCATAGACGAGTTAACGAGCTTTATGTCCAGATTCAATGAATCTAGAATGTGTCTAGGTTCATTGTATCTGATATTTATTTTCTGAGAATAATAAAGTTGTTATTATTTCGAATTAGAGAGAATGAGGGGTATTTTGGTATTTGGTTTTAACTGGGATTACGTGGGAGTTATTATCAGATAAAGACTCCCACTACCAGTAGAAGTCTAGGGGACGTAGGAGTTGAAGACTCCCACTGCCAAAAGAGGTGGATAGGACGTGGGAGTTGTTCTTGAAACAAACTCTCACAACCTATATAAACTTCTCTTGGCCAAAACCCTAGAATGAATGCTTGAGCCGCAATAAACCAATCTCTCCCGAAATCAGATTTCAGGATTTCTGCCCTTCTCTTCTTTCTATATTCCCTAAACTCAGGAACGAAGAGCTAGCACTCACTGCTAGTTTCGTAGCGTGGATACCGGTAGAAAGCGATTCCGCAAGGGAAGGCTTTTGGTGGCAGCAGTACACATTCGTAAGACAACATCTTTAGCCGAAAAATGTAAGTGATTTTTCGCTGTTTTCGATTTGTTTTTGTTTAGACAACTCATGGGTGTTTGGAACGAGTTTCCGCCCATGAATCACTTCACATTGCTCATTGTGACTAACATGAGACAAGTCACATCGTTAGAGTCATCAAAATTCTTCTTCCAAGCATCTATTTCAATTCTAGTGGCGTTGTTTGCAGGCTGTTCAGGAATGTCCGTATCAAGAACGTATAGCTTTCTTTCCTGCTTAAGGACAATCCTTAAGTTGCGGGTCCAATCAAGGAAATTGTACCCACTCAGTTTTTCCTTCTCAAGGACGGATCGCAATGAATTGTGTGAAGTGTTGGTTGCCATTATCTACATTAAATTATTTGCAAAGTTATTAGTTTTTTAGCAAAAACCTTTCCACAATTTCAACACTTGATAAATGGTGGAAAATAACATTTTACGATAGTTATAAGTTAGCTTTGGCTTATCCCCATAATTAAAGTAAAATCAACCTATGAGAATGACATCTATATGTCCCGGCTATTTCTCATTTTATGCCCTAGGCTCAAAACTATTTTGGTAGCCTGGTTAAGTCGAACCATGTCTAAGCATATGGAAATCACTAGTTTCCCATATCCTCTTGCCTAGATAACCACTTATCTGTTGCTTTGGAAAGCAAACAAAATGATGATCCAAGCTGAAGGAGTGCTTAGGATATGGTAGGCATTTTTAAGACTTAATTAAAACAATTTAATATGACGTATAAAAAATCAAGCCCCATAAGACATAAAATATGCATCTCATGCAATATATAAAGCATAAAAG
Source organism: Vinca minor (assembly GCA_026122235.1). NCBI lineage: Eukaryota > Viridiplantae > Streptophyta > Magnoliopsida > Gentianales > Apocynaceae > Vinca > Vinca minor. The sequence goes on from JAOCZM010000168.1 coordinate 832,446, forward strand.
TAAACGTGAGATAGCATGCTAGAATCAATGGAGACATAAGGTCTAAGGATTCTAAAATAGTATTGAGGAAGTAATACTTATGACTAAGGACCATGAAGTATTACTTCTCTAACGGATCACGTCCGATACGATATATCTCAATATATTGCATCTATGATATGATTTGTACTCATTACGCATGATTAGTAAAACATAATAATCAATCAAACATCATACTAGTTTTATTTCATTGTAAAGTAGATTACATAAAACTAGGGACAACTAGAATAGTAATTACATAAGCAAATGAGTTTTACTATCAAATCACGCATTTGATGTTCATAAGAAAAATTAACTATTCAGATGAAATGCTAAAAAAGATATAAAACGTACAACATATGCTAATGGTCCCAGGGCACTACTAACACTATTTACATATAATTTATTAACTATTCTAACCCTTTGAAGATTCTTAATTAGGCTAACAAAAAGACATATTGGGGAAAATATTTATTTTTTTGGTGAACCCGGTTGACCAAAGTTTGGCAGTCACATTATATGAGGCATGATTGAAATCATGTGGAAACTGCAAATCTAATCCCTTATAAAAGTGATAAAGCTTTTGCGTGCTCCGGGTTGAGCGAATTGGGTAGATTGTTGGCAAAACCTTCTATGAAAGCTCCTTCGTGATTACAAATGATTTCTCTAAGGCCAGTATTGTCACCCATATAGGAACCATCAACATTTAGATTAACAAATCAAAAGTTGGGAGTTTCCAAATCCTGGCCGAGACGATGCACTATCCAAGACCCCGATCGCATGTCCAACTGATTCATGTACCTGATCTAGTCGAGCTAGACAAAACTTGTGGGGCATCACCTTGCCTTATAGAGGAAGCATACACATTGCTAAATTCTGCAATACAAACAGAGCAATGTTGCAACCTCCTCAGTCATTTTTTGCTTGCCTTCGAAAATAGTTTTATTCATATTGCACAAAATATTCCATCAATATAAATAAAAGGATTAGAATCTTTCTCCTCTCCCTATAAGATAGGACAGAGGCAGTATGGAGAGGTATCCTTGTAGATGATAGTGTCAATACTAAAAGCAGTCTGATTCCAAACATCCATAGTCGTAGGGAATGAGATTAGTGCATGTAAAACAAACTTAAGTTTTCCTTGATAGAACTGGCATTGAGACTAATTCAACGAGATAATGCAAAGATAGTGGGGAGTATGCACTGGTAAATCTTCCAAACAAAACATGTAGCTTAGATGCAACATGCACCTTCCGAATCTTGTCCCAAAATTGCAAAGGTTTGTCCCTCGAGGTTGAGGAAAAATCTTGTTTACCATCTTTGACTTTCATCCTGAGGTGGTATCCAACTTGATAGAGTATTGTCCATTTAAAGTATAACCCCAAAGAAGCCGATCCATTTGAAACCCTCCTGAAGCTACTTCGCGCTTTTAGAATTCTTTGCCAAACTAGAGAAGTCCGACCTTGCAACAGAACAATTAGAAGGGGAAAATATTTATCTTTTAGCACCTTAGTGCAGAGAGGAGAGAGAGAGAGAGAGAGGTTGGTAAATAATTCACCAACATTGCTTGGCCACCATAGCTCGATTAAAGGCTTCTGGATCCATAAGGCCAACACCCCCCTCCTAATAATTGGCTTATGACGAGTCTATATTTTTCGCATTATTTTGGACTTTTTTTCCTCTTGGATTGAGCTTAATTGATGGAAAATTGTACTGATTTTGAGGTTCTAAATTTATGTCTATATGATTAATTAGTTTAATTGTGAAGTTATTTTTACATAAAAAACTTAATACATTGGTTTGTTGATCTTGCATTGCATAGTATATTGAAGCAAAATAAATTCATAAAAAAAGAAACAAGAAAGAAGTGGGCCATATATAAGAGCAATAAAGAAATATGAATTCAAGATATGTGGGCTATGGGAATTCAAGAAAGTTAACCTATTTGTTCAATGAAAATAGAATTGTAAATACTATTTCAATTTTACATCAAACAAATAAAAAGACGGTGCAACCTCACTTTATATAGGACTTGAAAATTGCGGTCCAAGTCGTTGCCTATATAAAGAGGAGAAGGCAGACCTCGGGAAAAAAAACATTTACATAGAATTCATAATTCTCTTAGCCAAAAAGCAGAGAACCATTGAGAGTTTGGAGCAATTATTATGGGCGCACGACACAGGGGGCATAGGGTTGGACTCCGATTTCGACTTCGACGTCTACCAAGCTCTTTCTAGTTCTTGTTTAATTTTATGTTAATTTATTTTATGTTTTTGAACATGTTTATGTCTAACTACATTATTCGCGACTAAGTCCTTCTTATGAAGGTCGAAACATTTATGGTTAATGTTTGATATTTTTATTAAAGATTATATATTTACTCAAATTTGGTTAATTGTTATTATTTGTTCTTAGTGCTCGTGATTTTTGGAAAATTATTGCATGAACCTAAATTTATTCAAGAGGCTGAGAAGTTCTAGATTAGATTTGACCAAGTGTAATAACAACCCAACGTAAAATTGACTAGAGATAGATTCGATTACCTTGTGGTTTCTAAAGAGTAGAAAACAAAAGTTAGGGAAGGTCCCAAAGTTTTATGCGGCTTTAAATATTTAAATCACGTAGAGATACGATTGATTTATTCTCTAGAGTTACGATATTTTCGCTACGGGATTGGGTCTAGCCTATATTCGGGAATTATACCATTAACCTAGTTGAGACTTAAGCTAAATAGATCATTCAGTCGTGCAAAAAAGGAGTAGACTGGATTAGAGGTGTCTTAATCCATTCATTCCATATATGTTTATCTCATTTAAATCGCATCTTTAATTTATTTTAATTGTCATTCATTCTTAGTTTTTGTTAATTAATTCCATCTTTATTTTTGTTTAGGTTGAATTATAAGTAAAATACATGTCCAGTTAGATAAACAATCTTCGTTGGGACAACTTTTACTCTCAATTTATTATTTATTGATATTTGTTCACTTGCAAATTTCACATAAGCTTACAAAGATCAGACTAAGCCCGCCAACAAAGTTTCATAATATTTTCATCACCGCCCCACAAGAAATTGCGCGTCATACCCGTGATACTCTCATTAAATTATTTCAGAAGAACAAACACTCAACAAAACTTATGTGGCAATATCTTGAATGACTAATTTTACAAGCACCATTGGGGCTGCAAAATATAACGTCTTTTCCTTCCAACTGCTAAATGTTTTCAAAACTTTATCAATGACAAATTGGAACACTTCATTTTTTATCTTCCTGTCATGTAGGGAAGCCCTGGGTATTTCCCTTCACATACCCTTTGGTAATATTGAGAATGGAAACAGTAAGAGCCATTATTTTGGGGGGAGTCTCTTTACTATAGAACATATTGGATTTGTGATAATTGATTATTGGTCCAGAACAAGCCTCATATGTCGTGAGAACTTCTTTTAGTCTCCTTATACCAGTCTCATTAACATGAGGCTTGAATGACCTCGTGGGAACTCCATTAAGAAATATAGAGTTGTTTACCGTTCTATTGAATTCATCACAAGAGAAAGAAAATTTGGCGGAAAGTTCATGCATACCATGACAGTTTCTTGATAGTTACATTCAACCTTGTCAAAAGGTTTACTCATATCCAACTTCAATGCTAAATGATGTGACCTATTTTACCGGATAGTTCGTAGGCTATGAAAAATATCAAACCCAATTATTGCATGTTCAGTGATTAGCCTACTTTTAAAAAAACCACTTTGAGCTTCATCAATAAAAAAATTCATGACTAACTTGAGACGGGTTAGTGCGAACTTTCGAGATAAGCATATATATGACATTGCAAAGACTAATATGTCGCCAAAGCACCATACATACACGAAGTATTGAGACGAATTTGGGATAGATAGTTGATAATTAATTAATTTTTATTATTTTATTTCATTACAATGATAATCTGCCAAAATCTTTCTAAAGTTCAAAGAGATTTCTTATAGAACTTATATTATTTTCAAATATTTTTTGTTCACAATGGGAAAGATAATTATTATGTTTTCTGTGTGCAATACAAGTTTTTTCATATTGTCATTTTAAATAAATAAAATTATACAAACTTACACTTCCCTCACAAACCTATTCCAAATTCTTTCTAAATAAAGAAGATACAAAGGAAATATATCTAAAAGAATTATTTTCTAGTCATCATTTTCAAATATATCTAAGATACATTCTCAACAAATAATTGTTAAAAATTAAAATTGGGACGGATGTGTGACGGAGTCATTAACTTATGTTCCAAATCCATCTCTAATATTGAAAAATAATTTTAAATAGTTAATCCTCCTTTAATAAATTATAAATAATTTACAGCATTTTTTATTTTGTTATTCTTTATATCGTAAGTGGATGGACATCACTATAATAAAATATAAGTTTTCTAGTAGTCGTTTGTAGTCTGGGCTAGAGTTGTGACAGAGTCACCGACTTTAGTCTCAAATTCATTGCTAATATTGAAAACTTGTTTGAAATAATTAATCCATCTAAACCTGCAATAAAATTTGCTGCATGAACAATTTTGGTTTGTTAATTAAGAAGTTATTTGCAATAATTTATCCAAAAAATGCATTAATATGTATTAATACAAAATTATATTGCATTTCTAAAATCATTTATTTCAACATCCTTGATATGATGAAAATGTGACAAACAAAATAACATGATGTTTCGGTTTAGAATTATTAAAAATGTCTACACATAATTTGAATTTTAAAATTAGATAGATATTAGTTTCAAATATATGTTCTTTACCTCTTAATCTTAAATATTTAGAAAATTAATAAGGCATTCATATTATATGTACAATATATAAAATAAATTTATTATAACACGAAATATTACGTAAAAATTTACTTGGTTCATCGGAAGAGAACATGCTCTCCAAATGGTTAACACAGGTTCGAATATCACGTTTTGCTAAAATTTAATATGAATACTCCAATCCAGTGCAACGGTTTCTTGGTCCTGCTTGAGCACCCACATGTAAGTCACAATCCAGTGCAGCAGTTTCATGGTTCAGCTTGCGCACCCACTGCCACTCCTTCAATATGGATGGTCTATGACCCTTTTCGCGAGCTACGTTTATTTTATCCAAAAAAATGAATTTGTTTAAAATCCGTACCAAAATTTTACGACAATTTTAGTATGAATTTAACATTTTCTCGTTCTTTGTTTTTATATTTAATTGAAATTATTATAATTAATAATCTGATTGATTTTTAAGAATTTAAATTTTAAATATTTTTTCAAAATGTATCGATCCTAAATCTGTCCCAAATATTTTGGGACGAATACGATATTCCAACCCTAAAATTTTGTGATGATGGTTTTTTGGAGTACATCATTTCCGTTCCAAAACGTCTAATCTGGAATATGTTACGGACAAAATCTATTTTCCCAAAATTGATGTTTTCTAGTAGTGGTTTGTTGCAGAGATATCAACTCTATCATTTAAACTCCAAGAACAACACTAGTGATAGGGTCACCTAGAAAATGACATAGCTTTAGTAAAAATAGAACATGCATACCATCGACCCATGGGCTTTATGCTGACGCTTTTTATTAAGTGCTTTGAAAATTTCCACATATGGGAAAGGCTGTTCTAGAATCTCAAAATCTCGGCTATCAAGATGATTAGTAAACAGATTACGAGCAAGACTAGCTCCATCTATTTTATCTATAAATAGAGATCGAAAATAATCAACTTCCACTTTCTCAATGTCATTCTCATCAACCTTAAGACTAACATTAGGGGCCACAATTTCCAATATATTTATTTTCCTTTCGTTGTATAGCTTTATTCTGAAAATAAGAAGTGTTTCTATCAGCCTCTAGTAGCCAAGTTGCTATATTGTGAGGCTTCCCGTAGCACTATCTAAGGTCTTGGATTTTTTGTTGGTCTCTAGAGATGATAAGTTCCTCGTCGATTTTGTATTGCATCCAATTCCTTTTGATTATCCTTTAAAAAATTTCCAAATCACCCACAACCCTCAAGCTTCACTCTATCAAATTTCTTAGAAAGGTGATTAGCGCTCGACTCATTCATGGAACTGACTGGTCAGCAGGGGCAGTCATGATTGACTAGATAAATCAAGGAAAGCAGGTTCTTTGAACCATAAAGGCTTGAGTCGCGGTGGACGGGGCTTATAATTTCCCCTTTTCACCTTTTACGATGAGGAGGAACTCCAAGAAGTATTATGAGAAGATCACAATTTTTTGTAGATAAATGTTGGATCGTTATACAAGGAAAGAGGGACCGCCAAGATGGCACCCCTATCAAGACAAACAAAAACTCTGCATGATTCCTCTTGGAAATTACACTAGGTGTAAGGGCTACCAATAAACCCCAAGTCACATAAACCACACTCATTAATTACTTCTCTAAACCTTTGCATTTGTTGTTGGCTTCTCGTGTAAAAGCCCATTTGTTTTTCTCCTGACTTGTTATTTCATTGAAGTTGACTATACATAGCTAAGGAAGAGAATTAATGGATTGTAATCTCTTAAGTAATTGCCAAGATTGTGGCCATAAATCAGTGTTCGGGTTCCCAAAGAATCTAGTAAAGCACATTTTTAAATTATGTTCAGCAGAAAAATACGAGTATCAATATGAGCAAGCAAGCAAGACAAAATCTACAGCTATATTGTTGCAATCCAAAAAAGACAAAAACTTCAACTAAGGCATCAACGATTGACAGGAAAATAAAAGGTGAAATCCTAACTTACAACAAATAAATTTTAAAGAACTTGATAAAGTTTCTGACAAAGCAATAATAGTAAGATTGTGCACGTCACATAAGTGTACTGATTAATTCATAAAAATCCAACCAAGACAATTCACGGACCTTTGCTCCACCTTACCCTGTTTAACAGCAGGAGCACCGTTAAACTATGACATAAGAAGAAATAAAATAAATAGCACTCGAATACCTTTTGTGCTTTCTGTTAGGAGAATCCAAGTCTTCAAAAATATATTTCATCCAATTCAGTCCAAAGCACGGCTACATATCTAGGGAAAAGTAACTGGGCCAGGTGTGATACCAGTAAATTTTTCTCGCGTGTTAATTTTTGCATTACTAATTACGTAAGCGTGATTTATTTCGTGTGATTACATGATTGCGTGCCTATTTAATTTTATTACATGGTTACGTGTTACATCGTGGGGTACTTTAGTTGATGGGCGTATTTGATGAGTTGATAGGTTGAAGGACATAACATTGGGATTTATTTAATAGAGTAATTGGTGTTGGAGAGATTTATGGGAAGTTAATTTTGGAGTTAATTGTGGGAATAGTGGAGGGAGTAAGGAGACAAAGGAAATAAAAAGGAAAAGGAAAAAAAAAAGAAAAAAAGAGAGAGAGGGCAAAAGTAGGGCAGAATGAAAACAAAAAAAGGAGAAAAGATAAGAGAGAAAATTTAGGCAGAACTTTGAGTGAGCAATTGAGAGGGTACACGTTCTCCGTTTTGAATGATCTTTATATCTATTCGAAGGTATTCGAAATAACTACGCGTGAACGGATTGTGATTTAGAGTTCGGAGCGAAAAGTTATAGCACCGGGAAGGGGGCCGATTTATGGATTTCGGCATTTGTGTAATTTCTTGCGTAATTTGGTATTGTAACAGGTAAGAATCATTCTCCTCTGTCTTTTCAAACGTAATATGCTTTAAATCAGTACTTTAAAGTATGATTATGAGTACGAACTGTTTTACCCATGTTTTAATGCATAAAACGGATGAAGGGTCATATTTAATTGCATTCTATGTTGTTGATCTTCGTGTCTTTAGCGTGTCGTGGGTTGGTGTATGTATTTTTTGTTCTTTCCTACTCTATTTTCCTTGTTGTAAATTGCTCATTTTGGTCATTGTTGCTATATGGTTGTTGTCTAATTGGCGTCGTTGAGATGTCGTCTAATTTTAGTTGATGTTAGTGTCGTTTATTTGGTTTTGGTCGACCGAGTCGTCGCCCCAGTTTTGAGCTCTCGTCTAGGATCTGCTATATGACAGGATTCATTCGAAATATAAATGTGAAATGTGTTGATCCCGGATGTGATATCTATTGTAATTCTTGGACCTTCACTTGATGAGGGATACTCATTGGGACTGTAACGGTTTTGTGGAGTCCATGGTGATGGAGGATGATGCAATGTAGAATGGATCCTTAAAAGGTTTGACCCGTTCGTTCGAGGAGTGAAACTGAACCCATGTGTTGTAATTTTTGTGGCGTCCTAACTTGGTCTTCGTTAGGGCCGTTACAGTTATTGTTGTAGAGTTGTGAATAGATGATTGAGTTTTCGTGGGAAATCGTGTCACATCGATAGCTATGTTCATACTGTCTAAGCAATGTGTGTACCATGCGGGCAGAGCATGGTGATTATCGTGCATTTGGTTGTGTAAGTGCTTAGAAATGATGAATATGGTTATTTGCTTATTTGTTGTTGTTTATATTACTTGTTATTGTTTTGGTCTTACTTGTTATGTGTTTAAGTCAAAATATGTACTTTTGGGGCTGGGATTGGGAAAGTGCAGAAATGCACTTTTTCTTTGTTAATGTACATTGTTTTTGTCCCGACTGAATCTCGGTTGACCGGGCCTTCAGTCGATCGTTCAGGGAAAACTATTGGGACTGATTGCGGACGACTAGCAGTGGATTACAGTCGACCGGGATGGAAATTCCATCGACCGGATTTGCTGCGGTCGACCGAGCTCAATCTTCGGTCTTTAGACTTTTTGGAAAGTTTTTGTCCTGATCTCAGATCGCCACCGATCGACCGGACCTTCTGTTTAGGTCGAGCGTGAAGGGATTCATTGTTAGAATTCTAAACACCCATGAGTCCTCTCCCGAAGGATCAGCTCATACCATGGGAATCGAAAATTAATTACGAAAGTCTTATGTGTTTCGGCTAAATATTTTGTTTTTTCGGATGTGTGCTGCTGCCACCAATAGCCTTCCTTTGCATAATTTCTCTCTATCGGTATCCACGCAACGAAACGAGTAGCGAGTGCTAGCTCTACATATTTTAGTTTCGGGAATGTCGAGATAAGAGAAGGGCAGAAAATCCAGAAAACTGATTTCGGGAGTATTTTGGTTTATTGCGGCTCAAGCAAGCTTGAACTAGGGTTTTGGCCAAAAGAGGATTATACAGGTTTGAGAGTTTGTTCCGAAAACAACTCCCACGTCATATCAACCTCTTCTGGTAGTAGGAGTCTTTATCGTATAATAACTCCAACGTAATCCCAGCTATAACCAAAATATCGAAAATGCCCCTCATTAATCTCTAATTCGAATAATAATATATTATTTTTCTCAGAAAAAATAAATGTCAGATACAATGAACCTAGACACATTCAAGATTCATTGAATATGGACATGAAACTCGTTAACTCGTCTATGTGTGTAACCTTGTAGGTTCAATTCACAATGGCAATGAAAACACACGCTTAGTAGTAGTATGTGTTCGTAAATCACAAGCGGTCCCTAACAGGACATTGTGACTACCCAAAGTCAAATAATGTACGGTGGAACCTAATATCAATCCACTATTTAATCTCTTTGTCTCGCGATATCGAAATTAAGCATAAGGCATCGTAGTTGTCACCCTTATAAAGCTTAATTGTATTTATGCTCGATCTCCAGGTAGACTGTTCCAACAAATAGTATTTAATAACCACTTTATTAAATACATTTGAGCATGACCATGCATTTAAACAGTTTTCCCTATCGAGGGGCCCATGGACATCTCTCTCTAATAAGAAAGGGACAAACCCCTTACAATGCCTTTCACATTCAAGCCATGATAGGATACTACATCCGATCATCAGTCGTTTTAATTACTCGATTAAAAGTTACGTCTGACTGAGTCAAAATGCAACACCATTCATGCTGGAAACGATGAAGACTTAAGGTCTAAGGATTCCAAATAGTATTGAGGAAGTAATACTTATGACTAAAGAACCATGAAATATTACTTCTCTAACGGATCACATCCGATACAATATATCCCAATGTATTGCATCTTTGATATTATTTGTATTCATTACACATGACCAATAAAACATAATCATCAATAAAACATTATACTAGTTTTATTTCATTGTAAAGAACATTACATAAAACTGGGGACAATCAGAATAGTAATTGCATAAGCTAATGAGTTTTACTATCAAATCACACATTTGATGTTCAAAAGAAAAATCAACTATTCACATGACATGCTCAAAATATATATAAAACGTACAACGTATGCTAATGGTCCTAGTGCAAGATATGAAATGTAAAAGTAAACGTGAGATAGCATGGCCTAATCCTATGATGATTCCCACGAACCTTGTGGGAGCCAAGGGGTCAATCTAAGTCAATACCTATCTCATGGATAGTGTCGTCGATCATGCATCCTCCAGTCTTGTTACATAAATGCATGGGCATACCCAGCCTTCAAGATAACTAATCTAATAAAGCAATAACAAATTTACAACATTGAAAAATGACTCGCAGGCCGTATTATAAAATTACAACCCAATAAATGTAAAGCAAGAAGGGGTATAGTAGGTCATGCTATTCACCATGATACAACTCACATAAAGCATAATGAATAAGGTAACGACTACAAAAACAAAGTCTTAGGTGTTGCCACTAGGCAGAGCACCAATTTAACCCTAAATCGCCCAATTTAAAAATATGATACTTCCTCTACTCATTGAATGAGTTTTTCTGCCCCAATTTAACCCTAAATCGCCTAACATATATAATCGGACAAACATATTTATATGATATAATCTATACACATAACAGTTTATGCATAAGTTAATCAGATTAACAACAGGAGGCAAACAATCACAATTTATGCGTAATTAATCATATTAATTATAGACAGAATCACGCGATAGCAATTCATGCAATATTAATCGAATTAATAACATAACGAATCACAAAAACATATTAACATGATTAACTGATGTCAGTTTATGCATATATCACATATATTGAATCACAGAAACAATATTTCTATTTCACACATGCACATTCCAAATCGAGATTGATATGTGTTATGATGTGATTAACATAATCGAATTCGAATGGTATGAACAAAGCTCTGATACCACTGAAGGGATTCATGGGCAGAAACTCGTTCTAAACACCCATGAGTCCTCCCCCGAAGGATCTGCTCATACCATGGGAATAAAAAATTACTTACGAAAGACTTACGTTTTTCGGCTAAAGATTATGTTTTTCTGGATGTGTGATGCTGCCACCAATAGCCATGCCTTACGGAAATGCTCTATGCCAGTATCCACGCGACGAAATGAGCAGCGAGTGCTAGCTCTACATTTCTGAGTTTTGGGAATCTCGAGAGAAGAGAAGGGCGAAAATCTAGAAAACTGATTTCGGGAGATTTTTGTTTATTGCGGCTCAAGCAAGCTTGACGTAGGGTTTCGGCCAAAAGAGGATTATATAGGTGTGAGAGTTTGTTCCCAAAACAACTCCCACGTCCTATAAACATCTTCTGGTAGTGGAGTCTTTATCGCATAATAATTCTCACGTAATCCCAGCTAGAACCAAAATAACGAAAATGCCCCTCATTAATATCAAATTCGAATAATAACATATTATTATTCTCAGAAAAAATAAGTGTCAGATACAATGAACCTAGACACATTCTAGATTCATTGAATCTGGACATGAAGCTCGTTAACTCGTCTATGCGTGTGACCCTGTAGGTTCAATTCACAATGGTAATGAAAACACATGCTTAGTAGTAGTATGTGTTCATAAATCACAAGCGGTCCCTAACAGGACATTGTGACTACCCAAAGTTAATAAATGTATGGTGGAACCTAATATCAATCCACTATTTAATCTCTTTGTCTCTCGATATCCAAATTTAGCATAGGGCATGGTAGTCGTCACTCTTATAAAGCTTTAATTGTATTTATGCTCGATCTCCAGGTAAACTGTTGCAACAAATAATATTTAATAACCACTTTATTAAATATATTTGAGCACGGCCATGTATTTAAACAGTTTTCCCTATCGAGGGGCCCATGGACCTCTCTTTCTAATAAGAGAGGGACAAATTGGTGTTGGAAAGATTTATGGGAAGTTAATTGTGGGAGTAGTAGAAGGAGTAAGGAGACTAATGAAATGAAAATAAAAAGAAAAGGAAAAAAAGAGAGACAAAAAAAGGAGAGAGGCGGCAAAAATAGGGCAGAATGAAAAGAAAAAAGGAGAAAAGAGAAGAGAGAAAATCCGGGTAGAACTTTAAGTGACCAATTGAGAGGGTAAACGTGTTCCGTTTTAAATGATCTTTATTTCTAATCGAATGTTTTCGAAATATCTACGCGTGAGAGCATACCGATCATGATATGGAGTTCGGAGCTAAAAGTTATATCACCGGAAAAGGGGGCTGATTTATGGATTTCGGGATTTGTGTAATTGCTTGCGTAATTTACTATTGTAACAGGTAATGATCATTCTCCTCTGTGGTTTTAGGCAGGCCAATTTCCCAAAATTCCTGGGGGACTAAACAGGCCAATTTCCCAACATAATATGCATGAAATCAGTAGTTTAAAGTTTGATGATGAGTATGAATTGTTTTACCTATGTTTTAATGCATAAAACGGATTAAGGGTTGCATTTAATTGTATTCTATGTGGTTGATCTTCGTGTCTATATCGTGTTGGGTTGGTGTATGTAATTGTTGTACTTTGCTGCTATATTTGCCTTGTTGTTAATTGCTCTTTTTTGGTCATTGTTGTTATATGGTTGTTGTCTAATTGGTGTCGTTGGAGTGTCGTGTAATTGCAATTGCTGTTAGTTTCGTCTAATTGGTTTTGGTCGACCGAGTCATCACCCCAGTTTTGAGCTCTCATCTACGATCTGCTATATGACAGGATTCATTCGAAATATAAACGTGGAATGTGTGGATCCCGGGAGATCATGTGATATGTATTGTAATTCTTGGGCCTTCACTTGATGAGGGAAAATCATTGCGACTGTAACGGTTTTGTGGAGTCCATGGTGATGGATGATGTTGTAATGTAGAATGGATCATTAAAATTTTGGACCCGTTCTTTCCGGGGTTGAAACTGAACCCATGTGTTGTGTTATGTTGCGTCCTAAGTATCTTCGTTAGGGCCGTTACAATTATTGTTGTAGAGTTGTGAATAGATGATTGAATCCGAATTGTGGAAACTCATGTCACAATGATAGCTATGTTCGTAGTGTCTAAGCAATGATTGTACCGTGCGGGGCAGAGCAAGGTGCTTATCATGCATTCGGTTGTATAAGTGCTTAGACATGAAGAATATGATTATTTGCTTATTTGTTGTTGTTTATATTACTTGTTCTTGTTTTGGACTTTCTTGTTATGTGTTTGAGTAAAAAAATGTACTTTTGGGAATGGGATTGGGAAAGTGTAGAAATGCACGTTTTCTTTGTTAATTTACACTGTTTTTGTCCTGCCTGAATCTCGGTCGACCGGCCTTCAATCGATCTTCCGGGGAAAATTACTGGGACTGATTGCAGACGATGAGCAGTGGATTACGGTCGACAGTGATGGAAAATCCATCGACTGGAGTTGTTGCGGTCGACCGAGCTCAGTCTTCGTTATTTTTCTTTTGGAATTTTGGGAAAGTTTTTATCCTGATCTCGGATGACCACTGATCGATTGGACCATCAGTTTAGGTCGACCGAAATGTCATTGTGAGCTTTGTAGTGTTCTGTTCATCCCTTCTCCGAAAATGGGGGTTTCGTGAGTATTGTACAGTGTCCTTCTAGTGTATTTTCAGTGTTATTATCGGGTTAAGCGTGTCGTGTCTAATATCTTTTCAAAGAGGGATAGTTCGGGAAACAAAAAACTATTTTGTGTCTTATCTGATGCTTCATCCTAGGGGCGTTTGGTTCTTACTGAGTTTCGCAGCTCAGTCATTTCCTTTTCTTAGTTCGCAGGTGATGATGGCGCTTAGCCATTTTATGATGTTGATGCTTGGGAGGGATCACATAACAAACTTTGTAATAGGGAATATCTAGTAGCGAACACTTAGTTTATTTCTTGTCTTGATTAGAACTTATTTCCATTTTAGTACTTTCATTTCTGTTGTAACACTTTTCAACCCTTTTGGATTATTAAATAATGATGATGTATTCCCTTTTAGTAACTCTGTTAGTGGGCTTTGGTATCTCATCGACCAATAAGACATTGACATGTCATCACCCGGGTTACGACTCCCTCTTTCGTAACCCTCGTTCGATGAATCATTTTGGAACCAGATGGCCCCGCCCCAGAGCTCCCTATCGCTATCTTGACGCGATTTTTCCTGAGTGGAGTAGAATCTGCCCCCAATTTCTGACATTTATCAAAACCCAACCGTCGGTTGACATCCATGGACGACGACATTAGTTTCTCATATTCTCCGAAGCAAAGCCTCCACTTCACCAATTTCTGATTGTCCCCCTGTCCCGTTACCTTTCCTTTCCTTTTATCCTTAGCAGCAACACCTTCCATCATACTTGAACCGTTAAAACCCCTTGCATTTGGTAACTCTAGTGGTGGTGTGACCTTTGTCTCTGCCACTTCTCTACCATACAACACTAATGCACGGGTATAATTATCGAATACCAGATCTCCTTCCCCACCAAACATCACGGTCTCCACCGGTTCCCATAAAATATTCCTAGAAGCATTAAACATGATGTCAAACTAAATTTTTCCCGAACAGCCGATTGAACACCATTGGCAATACCAGGCAGTAATCGGAACGTGATCAATCATACCACAGTAATGGCCAAAGTTTGAGAATCTTTCATTTCGAAAACGATCGTCAAATGACCTAGATCAGGCTTCTGGCCCAAAAATCTCTCCTAAGAAAAATTGTCACATCTAGATTTGCCATGAACCTATAATAACAGGGTCCATCAGAAGTCTCTCGTATTTGTAGCGTGACACAAATTGCAAAAACTTCGCAAAATTGTTTTCCCATTTCATTTGGGAGACAAATGTGTGACTCAAAGTGTAGAGTAATCCAATGCGAGCACATTGAGAAAATCTCATCAGAGATGATCACACCATGATCCACCTTTTTAATTACTAGTAACACACCCTAAAAACACCATTGACCCTTGAGTTTATATTGATCTACTTGGCCATCGATTATACTCAGGATCATACACGTAAGACCCATTAAAACTTGTAGGATCGTACAATTCTATGAGTCAACTCGCAAGTTTGACTGCCTTGCAATTAAATCTCAAAAGTTTAAAACTACATTTTTTTCTCTCTGTCTAAAACTACTGTGACTTGAACATTTTCTCGTAATCGATCTATAGGCATGTCATAATGCCTATCTAGGGTACAAGTCAATAGCCTTCAAGCAATTTTGAGACTCCAATTATGAGAATATGAAGTTATCGAGCGAGTTGCGCAATGGTTGTCAAACGTGATTGTAGTAATAGTGATTCTTAAAAAGAATTTTTATATGTGTTTGACAATTATTAAATTAAACGTGATTTTGCACTACAAAATGTCCAATAAATCCCTATACGTTTCCACCACCCGAAATTGAACTTTTAGTTTGCAAGACAAAATAAGTAGCAAAATTGATATTTCCTTTTTTCACGAATTAAGTTATTCTTATTCTTAATTTTTTTTTAGTAAAGCCACCTGTTGTGGTGGGGGGTTAGGAGGACCCTACCCGTTTATTGATAAGCCAAATTAGGCAAAAGGGTACATGGAGGGGGCTAAGCCAAAGACCTCCAAATAAGTGGAGACATATCCACTTCTTACATATAAGATAGCAATGAGAAAATGCAAACTTGACCATTTATAGATATGATCAAGGATGATATAATGAAATCCTATGCTAGCATGAAAAGCAATAAAAGTTTGACTTGAGCCATTTATAATATGGCTCCAGTCGATACAAACACATAAAAAGCAAGTAAATAAGAGAAAACTCCTATACATATAATCGATTAAAAGGCAAAAATGAACCGGCCAGTCCCTGTCCTGAATGTTTCGCCAATACATGCTGGACCTTGGTTCCCCCTAGCCGCTCCATCAACATTAAAAATTACTTCCTCATCATTCAAGTCTTGTTTCCACTTCACACTACTAGGTTTGGGCCGCAGGGTACGGGTAACTGCCCTCGGGAAATCCAGTGATAAAATTCCCTCCTTGAGCAAAAGAGGTTGTATATAGTCATCCAAAGCCGAGAGCAAATGAGGGATGAAAGGTCTCTTCCCTTCATACAAAAAGAGACAACGATGAACCCAGAGAATCCATAGAATCGAAGTAGATAAAATCACGTACACTTTGTGTTTAACACCCCGTCCTTTAAAAATCTAATACTTCAACATTTGATGAGCCGAGTGAATATTGTTAAAAGAAAGAAGAATTCCCACCTTTTTTGGAGCATACAACTATAAATATTTAGCCCATTCACAATGCACAAAACAGTGATCCAAGTAATCTTGCCCCTTTAAACATGAGCATCGTGATGCAAATTGAAAGCCAAATCACCGTCTGATATCATCAAAGGCCAAGAACATATTCCAAAACCTACATATACACAAAGATAAAGAAGTAGGTAAGAAATCTGACCAGGTTAACCGCCGAGTGAACATCAAGGGAGAGGAATGATGCATCATATGGATAGCCGTGCGAAGAGTGAATTTTCCATCTGATGAAGGCTGCCAAATCATTTTGTTCGCGCCTTTGTCCAGGTTTAGATGAATTTTTGGCAGCGCTGATAGTAGCCTAGGAATGCGTGCCACCCGGTCTCGGATCCAGCCATCCTCATTGTAGAATTCATGAATGTTCGCCACCAGAAGAGAATCTGGGACATCAGATCAAGGGTAGCTCCTGTAGAGGCTGCTTTGACCCGAATGTGTTCAAAATATATGGATGAAGAACCATCCCGTACTAGTAGCCCCATATTAGCCTCAACGAAGTCCTTCTCATTAAGCATACTTCTCCAAATTGGGGAGATGAGATTAGCATGTTCCACCTGTAAGATATGAATCAGGTCCTTACAATAACGAGACTCAAGAAAGTCTCTCCATAAGGATCCCGTCGATCTGAATCTCCACCATAATTTATATGTAAATGCCTGCGAATATTGTTCCATTGTATACAGACCCAAACCATTCGCCTCGTAACTAGCACATATCTGCGACCATGACTTTTGGGCTTGAGGCTATACAAAACCAAAAGACTAAATAATATAAAAGGCCCAAATGACAAACAAATCAAACTTGGTTTAATTCCTTGCTTCCCTCAACTCATCACTCCATATATTTTCCATTCGGAAAGAATAAACCAAATCTAATATTAAATCATATAAAATGATTTCATTCAAGCTATACCTCTAGCAACAATAATCTATATGGTTCCCAACCCCACAAAAAAATCTCATATAGTTCTAGAAGTATGATAGACTTGTATGTCTACATGTAGTTCTCCATAGAATACACCTCCATAATATAATGTGATTCATCTTGCTGGATGGATTTGCAAACAGCAATCACATGTGAGCAAGATGTATAGTAATTAGACTATTTATCACACAAACAAGAATAGTTCGCCAACACCATTATGTATTTCGTGTCTTCTTAACTAGCTCCTTGTTATGGTGACTTAACATTATAGATGCCTTGAGCACTCTGATGTTAGTAGATAATGAAACCACGTGACTTAGCCTCATAAGGGTTTATCGCAAACCCTCTTTGGGAATGAGGCTTTATAGCTCATTGCATATTCCCTGTGAATATTTAAATAATACGCAAGTTTACAGAAAATAAATTCTACAAGTGCTTTCAATGGCAGGGATTCCGACTTCTTAAGAACGTTGTTACGGGATTTAGAAAAGTTGTTTGTCATACATCTGTAGCATTTCTCGCCGTCGTGTGCGACGTTCAACAACTCATTGTTTGTATTGGCTCATCTGGTTAGATGCATGCATTTACATCCTCGAATTAAATAATGACAAGAATAGGATCGCATTTTATTCTTTTTTCTGAGTAAATTCCCACTAGAATAGATCTCTTAGCTATTTATTCTTGAACTTATTGTGAAAAATAGAACAAAAACGTCTAAGACAATATCGGTGAACAGTTAAAGGTTACTGCCAACCATCCATTTATCAAACTGCATTCAAAATGCCGATATGTAATCAAGCATACTCCGATTCGACCAAGGAAAACAGTAGGGGTAAAATGTAATTCATAGAATCCAAGATTTTTGCAATCATAAGTACTTCTTGTAGGCCCTCTTGAGATGTGTTCCAACCATTGAGATTACAGACCGACAAAACATGATGGTGTATCTTCAGGAACCTCTTATTTGTCGTTTCTATGAAAGTATCTCTCGCGAGGCTTACCCTTACCTTTCATCTGGGCTGAGGCTTTTTGTATGGGTGGGAAGCCTCGGGCTTAGTTTTTCTTTTCCATTCATGTTTTTTGGTAATTCCGAACCCTTCTCCTCTAGAAATTGTTTCTACCATAACATACAATTGATGCACCTCGGATGGTAACTCCAATGCAATTTGTTTTGCTGCTAGATTCATATTTTGTAACCATATCGAAATGCCTTGATGAATTGTGACTGTAAAATATTTTGGACTTGTAATGCTGCCATGTTTAATCTATTAGTATAGGCTTTCATAGCTTCATCCTTCTCTTGGGCCATTTTGAGCAAATCGACCGAGGTGTAGATAAAAGTTCGTTTTCCATCAAAGTGCTCGAGGAATAGTTGTATCATCTATTCGAGTGAACTTATATTTCGATTTGACAAAGCGGTGAACCATTTGAGGTCAGGCCCATTGAGAGACCTCGGAACAGATGATGGAATCGTTTGGATGATTAACATACATGGCTGCTTGATATCAGTCCAGATTCCAAATGGTCCTAAAGGTTGGAATTTCCGTCGTATTTTTCTATCTCAAATTGTGTTATACTTTTCCGACACCGTAAAAACGTGGAGATGTTCGAACAACGAGTTTTGTTGAGTGATGTTCCATGTCTTTAACCTTGAATGAAAAACTTGTATACTAGCCGTCAAAGTTTTTAGCCCAGTTTGTGTGAGATCAGCTTGTTCAGGCATGGTTTATTTCATAGTTCAAAGATGGACTACCTCGAGATTAAACATTCCTGAAGGATATTCTTCTTTTGCTGCTTTACCGAGGAGACTACCAGAGTTGGTTTTGTAACGTTGTGCGGGCCTCCTGGGTGAACACTGTTGCTAACAAGATTAAGGTAGATTATTTTTTCTGGAAAGTTACCGAGTAGATTGTGATAACACTACCACTGAGGTATTTGTGCCCAAGGTGCCAGACATTTGAGTGAAAGAGGGACCTCATGTTACTAGTGTTTTGGCTTCTTCTGCCCACAAGGTGTTGGTGTCACCCGCCACAATAAACCGTGTTTGCGTGACCTTGTGATTAATTGTTTTAATATAGGGTCGACGCAAAATGATGTGCCCTTGAGCACCGAACTAAGTTCTCTTTCGAGTGGAGCTAACTTAAGGCGAAGGAGCAGACAGAGGAGCCCGAGAAGGTGAGCCGAGCTTAGGGAATAAAGAAGATATTCGGAGCTCAGGCCTACTAAGAAGAATGAAATCAGTAAGGGTGAGGAAAGACCTAAACCTCACTCCGATGCTTAAGTTAGATCATATTCTAGAGAGATAAAGAACTTAGACAATATTCAAGAGTTATTAAATCATGCAGAGTAAATGAGAATGAACATTATTTATAGTAGGCAATGCCCAATGAGTAAGACATTAACTTGTACGGACCGAGCTGCTGCAACCGTAACTTTTATTATGTTCTTGCCACCGTGTTTTAATTTGTGAACTGCTCTTTGAACTCGGTACGGCCGAGTAGTTGCACGCGCCCGATCTCGGCCGTCCGACAAGGCTTGGTTACCTCAGGCCATTTTGTGAATTTGATTTCCTAGATCATGTTCCTGCCGTGGGCCTAATGCCATCAACCCTTCTTTATTGCCCAAGAAAAACTACAAATTGTGCTTATGACTTTTTTATTACCGGATTTGTTTTATAATTAATGAAGCCTGATGGTTTGTTATGAAAAACAAATAAAACAAGACCTTGGTCAGTTACATAATCAAATGGTTCGGTTCAGCATAACTTACTGTATTTATTACCAAAATAGCTCAAGCTAGCTTAATGTTTCTACACATGTTAAGTAATTGTCCCTATAAATACTTACCATACCTTGTCAAAACCACAAAACAACCTCCTCCCTCCATCCCTCCCTCCAAACCAAGTTTTTCCCTCTATTTCTCGAAGAGAAAATGATGGAAATTCTTTGTAGCATTACTAGAATAATAATTATAGTTTTTATATCTTCATTTTTCTTAATAAAATCTATCGCGATGCCTACTTATGATGTTGTTGAGCTGGGTGCAAAACCTGATGGAAAAACTGATTCAACACCAGCTTTTAAAAGTGCATGCAATTCTTCTTGTGGATCTTCTAAACCAGCTTCCATTTCTGTGCCAAAAGGAAATTTCTTGCTTCATGAAATACAGTTTCAAGGGCCATGCAAAAGCAAAATTGTAATTTTCAAAATTATTGGTTCCATTATTGCCCCTGAATTATAAGGTCATGGGAAAATCCAATACCTGGATTATGTTTCAAAATGTTGATGGAGTTTCGATTGAAGGTGGCATTCTTGATGGCCAAGGTTCTAGCTTGTGGGATTGCAAGAAATCTAGCAAGAATTGTCCTGATGGAGCAACTGTAAGGCTTTTCTCAACTTCCTTTCTTACTTTTTCCTTTAGAAAATAGAGCCTATAAGACCTTTATTTTTTCTTTATGAGGAAAGTCGGGCGTGTGACAGTTTTTTAAATGTTGGCGCCAATTTATCACAAAAATCCTTTCTTGTAAGATTTGTGCAATCCTCTCTTGAAGTAACTTTTGTATGATGAAAAAGTCAAAGTTCAAATTTCTTCAATGTGGTATCAGAGTTATGTTTGACCACCCACGAATGTCAAACTTCGCTCTACAAATGTTCATTCATGGGTGTGAGGGAAGTTTATTTGAGATATCTCTCCACCCCCACACCTTTGAGCGGAAAATTCAATCCTAGTGAGACTAGTCCCACGGTTTCCTAACATGAATTTGACGGGGTTTGCCTGCAGATATGGGCTCCGCTCAATTCATATGAGGAGGTTGTGGGATCAGTCCTACAAAGTCGGTTCTAGGATTGAGTGACCCCTTTGACCTACCTTTTGGGGGAAGACTTAGGTCGGTGTCCAATTTTCGTCATTTAATTGTTAAGATGGAGATGGCTTGACTCGTCTCCAGTACTTAAAATACGACAAGTCTCTAGTTCAACCTAGAAGAAAATTCAACCCATTAAAAGTCTAAGTTTGAATTAGTGGTTATAATCACTATTATAGTGTCACTCTATTATTAATTGACAACATTTCAATCATCTAATTTGTACTTGAGATAACTTCATTGCATGGGCGATCAAAGTCCGGACCAATCCGAGAAACAGAAATTAGTTACACTAGTTTAATTTTTTTACTAACAAAAAACAAAAACTAAGTGCAACTCTATTCAAGTTGTCCTTAAATACATGGAGAGACATTTATTAGTAGTTCAATCATTTAAATTTTTATATATTTCAGTTACTTTCTTGGTCTACAATTTGCTCTTGATTCTGAATTAAAAAATAAAAATAAACATTCATATTTCTCCAAAGAATTTAATATAGAATCGTGTAAAATTGAAAGGAAACGAATCCTCGGAAGATCTGTTATCCTGATTTATGCTTATTAGGTTTTCAGAAAATATTAAATACTAATTGAGGTTTCTACTTTGTTATATATGTTCAGACATTGGCATTTTATAGTTCGAGCAACATTGATATCACTGGACTAACTTCTAAGAACAGTGAAATGTTTCACATAACCTTCGTGGATTGCCAGCATGTTAATGTCCTAAGAGCAACAGTTTTAGCACCTGGGAAAAGTCCTAACACAGACGGCATTCATGTCCAATTCTCTACAGATGTCTCAATCTTGCATTCTTTTATTAGCACCGGAGATGATTGTATTTCGATTGGTCCAGGCACACAAGATTTATGGATCGAAGACATTGATTGCGCCCCTGGGCATGGCATTAGGTGAATAAAGTTGACATATTTTTTTCTTGATACTCTAACCCCTAAACCCGCTTCAAAATAAATATCAAAATTTCGTATTTCTTTTGTTTTAAAATAATGGTTAATTTTGTAAATTATTAGAGTAGTTATTACTCTATTTCCAATTTTACTATAATTCGTCTTAAATAATGCATTCATTACTAAGTACACCACACTTATTAAATGGATTTATTTAGGTCATTATACAATGTCTTTTTATGAAATTGTGAAATCCTTAAATAAATTAGGGTTGTAAAGTGATTATAAAATTTATTTTTAAGCAAACTGAAAAATTCCTAATTAATGTCACACTTATTAAATTGGTTATTTTAGGGAAATAATTATACAATGTCATTTTTTGAAAAATCCTTAATTATACAATGTCATCAAATAGAGTTTCACACATTAAATAGGGCTCTTCAGGTCAACATCTTTTTATGAAAAATAAAATATTCTTAAATCGTAAGACAATTATTTTCAAACAAATAGAGGGAGTAATACTGTTTTTGGTTCACATTAACTTTTGTACTAATTTTCATAACCTTCTTTTGGAAGCATTGGAAGCTTAGGGAGATCTGGTACAAGTGAAGAGGGGGTCAAGAATGTAACTGTCAAAACGACAAGATTTAAAGATACCCAAAATGGAGTGAGGATAAAAACATGGGCTACGCCTTGCAAATCTTTTGTGAAAGATATTGTTTTCCAGAATGCCATTATGAGCAACGTCGAAAATCCGATTATAATCGATCAACATTATTGTACGGGAATCCCACATTGCCCCGGTGAGGTATGCTTCGTTTCATAAGTTATTTTTCTTTTCATCGCCAAAATTGATTTCGGAAAAAAATCATCTGTTCCCATTGCTATACACAACCAATCACAATTCGTCATGTGTATATATAATTGGAATAAATGTCTGCATAACGAATTCTGATCGGTTGGGTATAGGAAGAGTGACATACACGGGGACTAACGATATTCACCCTTTGAATTCTCAGTCTCCATTAAGAGTTTATGAAATTTCATATGGATTAATCTCAAATTAGACCTTGAAATAACGAGGTTGTGTTCATTTAGTTCGTAGAAAGTAAATTTATTTCAATTCAGTCTCTTAAAATGTGGACTAGTGTCAATTAAATTCTAAAAGTAGATTTTTTTTTTTAATACCTAGAAAATATAATTAGTATAAATAAGACACTTTATCTGGAAGTAACTAAAATAAAAATGGCAAGCTTAAGAAAAGTTGGGATTTTGCTTCTTTGCTTTTTTCTTTTAGATAAAAGAGGGTTTAATTTTAAAAAGATTGTCAAATAATCATCATTTAACTGAAAAGGTGATAAAAGGTTAAGGCATACATAATAAGCTGCCGTGGGTTCATTATTCTTTGGGCTTGATTGACCGAACTATTAATTTTGAGGGAACAAAGTAATAATTTCCATATCTAAAGACTAATCCAAAAAACTTCATTTTTTTCAAGGACTAATTTGTCATTAATCCATTACAATTATGCGTAACGTTTTTAGGGACACAAATTTTCCAGGTTATGATTTAATTACCAGATGTAACAAAGTTTTAATAACTAATTTTTGTTGCAGCCATCAGGTGTAGAGATTAATAACGTACGATACGAGGACATCCATGGAACATCGGCAACAGAGATAGCGATGAAATTTGACTGCAGTGATGCAAATCCATGCAGCAAAATTAAATTGGTAGACATAAATTTGACATATAAAGGCAAACCAGCAAAGGCATATTGTTCCAATGCTTCTGGAAAAGCTTCGGGCGACGTTGACCCTGATAGCTGTTTGTACGAAGAAAAACGGAAAAATAATCATAGGAAAATTACTAGAAACTATTGATGGAGATTTCTAGTTAGGGTGTTTGGCCTTAATAATTAAGTTGCAATGTTGTCTTATAAAACAAACTCATGTGTAGCCATCGATGTTTTATTGTTGACATCTAACGTGAGATATCAATACAATTTTGCTTGTCAATCCAGGCACTCTAGAAAGTAAAAACTATCAAGTTTTACAATATTGCCGAGAGATGAATGCAGCCAATTTTTTTCTTCTCGTTTGTGGGGATGGGATAAGCAAAACCAACCGTTTTAATATAATTTGATGTTCAAGTCTCATGAAAGTATAATTACATTGGCGAAATGAAGACTAAGTGACTTTAAGATGATGCACTCTGACCAATCAACCTGACAACGACCCGAAAAGCTCTAAAAAATAATTGATCACTTCAAATCGAAGGTGAAGTTTGCAATTGACCCGTCAACAATTTTATTGCATTCCCCATAGATAAGATACAATCTCAACAATGTATATAGGGGACACTAACAGGGCCGTGAAAGCCCTAGGCAATCGAGGCGGTAACTTAGGGCCCTAGCTTGCAAGAAGTCCCCTAAAATTTTAAAATATATTCATCGATTAATTTCAAGCACTCATAATTGTCACAAAATGCCAATTCAAGATCCCAAAATTAAGTTGTCTCATATTAGGTCGTCCATTCAATGGATGGCGGACAAATGATGTAAGATTAGTCAAATAGGACTAAAATGAACAACCAAATGATAGGGGAAAATTAATAAACTTAATTCTAAATAGGATATAGTTGAATAATTCATAATTAAATGAAGTTAGATAATCATTTATATAAATAGAAAGAAAAAAATAGTAAAATTCAAATGCCCCTTCCCCTTCTTCCCAACGTACATCGGTATGGATTGTCGACGACGATGATTTTTCTCTCCCGTTTCTCGATTTCTTTCTTTCGTTTTCTTTTATTCTTTTTGGTAGAATTGACCATCTAATTTCGCGCCCATTTTTTGGATTTAAAATATGACATCTTTGACATTGGTTTGGATACCCAGCTATTTGGGTATCGTTGTAATAATTGATGCAATATACTCTCCAAATTCTCAAAAAAAAAAGTTTGTTAAGTTTTAAGGATATCCGCCATAATGGATATCACATGGAGACAATCAATGAAGGTGATGATGAATACCTTCAAATCACGAGTATATCTCAAGGCACTAAATGCACTATGGAGAAATTGTTTGTATTCTCCACTGGTTTTGTGCTACACAAAAATTAATTCAATTGAGACACATACTATAGTAAACCAGAAGTTTACTGATAACTTCATAATTTGGCATGATCGGTTGGGCCATCCTGATTCTATAATGATGCGAAAAATTATTGAAAATTCATGTGGACATTCATTGAAGAGCCAATAGATTCTTTCTAAGAATCTTTCATCTGCCGCTTGCTTGCAAGTTGCTTATACGGCAATCACCAGTCTAGATAAATTTTGAATCTATCAATTTTTTAAAATGTATACAAGAAGATATATGTGGGTCAATACATCTCATGTGGACCACTCAGATATTTTATAGTTTTAATTGATGCATCGACTAGATGATCACATGTATCCTTGTTATCAACTCGCAACCTGGAGTTTGCAAGGTTACTTGCACAGTTGATAAGATTGCGAGCACATTTTCCAATTTTTTTTAAGGAGGATCAATAGTGTTTCCCCACTTTCCCTCCGGCATGACTTGAACTCCCGACCTACCAGTTGGAAGTGAAGCGTCTTACCGCATTAGTTGAGCTTCGTTGTCCATTTTCCATATTTTCATATCAAGAATATTCATCTGGATAATGCTGATGAATTCACTTCTTAGGCCTTCAATGATTATTGCATGTCCATTGGAATAAATGTTGAACATCCTGTAGCACATGTTCATACACAAAACGGTCTTGCAGAGTCATTAATTAAACGTTTTCAGTTGATTACTAGACCGTTACTTATAAATTCCAAACTCCCAATTTCTATTTAGGGACATGCTATATTACATGTAGAATCACTAATTCGCATCGGGCCAAAAGTTATCATAAGTTCTCCCCATCACAAATGATTTTTGTTCAGAAACAAAATATTTCCCATATGAATTTTGTTTAGATGTGCATTATATGTTTTGATTGCTCCACCACAACGATCTAAGATGGGTCCTCAAAGGAGGTTGTGAATATATGTTGGATATGAGTCCCCACCAATAATTAAAACCATCTACGGGGGATTGTTTTACGACTCGTTTTGCTGATTGTCATTTTAACGAGTCAATTTTTCCAACATCAGGGTGAGAAAACAAAGAGCTGGGATTTTTTTTACTTGGAATGAATTATCATTGTCTAACCTTGATCCTCATACTAAACAACGTGAACTAGAAGTTCAAAAGATAATTCAATTACAAAGTTTAGCAAATCAATTACCAGAAGCATTTACTGACCCGAAAAGAGTGACTAAGTCACATATCCCAGCTATAACTGCTCCAAGCAATTGGTAATGACCAAATTGAGGAAGTAATAATATTTTAAAGATCTCTAGAAGAGACTTTTGAAGGATCTCCAGAAGAAACCTTAAATATGAAAATAGAATAGATTCAGGTACTTGAGAATGATGAGATCTCATCAAATTATGCCATGTCTGGAATAAAATAGAACCAAAAGCAAATCGACGTCGATAATATTTTTGCATATAATGTAGCGCTTGATATTATGAATGATAATGATGATCAGAACCAAAATCTATTGAAGATTGTCGACAAAGAACTAGTTATTTGCAAAAGGGAGAAATTTTGAGATATAAAGCATGGTTATTTGCAAAAAGGTTCTCATAGAGACCTGGTATTGATTATGAATAGACATATTCTCCTGTGGTGGATGCAACAAGTTTTAGATTCTTAATCCGTCTGACGATAAAAGAAGGACTTGACTTACGTCTAATGGATGTAGTCATAGCCTATTTGTATGACCCACATGACGTAGATTCATATGAAACTCCCACAAGGATTTAAACTGCCAGAAGCAGCAAATTTATTTGAAACTCTCAGAATGATTTAAACTGCCAGAAGCAGCAAATTCATATTAAAGTCCCAAAAGGATTTAAACTACCAGAAGCAGCAAATTTTTATGAAACTCCCAGAAGGATTTAAATTACTAGGAACAACAAATTAAGGTTCTCAATAACATTACTCCTTCAAATTAAATAGATCTCTTTATGGGTTGAAGTAATCAGGGTGGATGTGGTATAATCGTCTTAGTGAGTACTTATTAAAAGAATTTTATAAGAATGATCTTATTTTCCCATTCATTTTTATAAAGAGATTTGGGTAAGGATTTGTCATCATTGCAGTATATGTTGATGATTTAAATATCATTGGGACTCCTGAAGAGATTGGAGTAATAGTGGAATACTTGAAAAAAAAATTGAGATGAAAGACCCTGGAAAGACAAAAATTTTACATGAAAGAATGAATGAGCATAGAAAAAGTTGTAAATTGAGCATAGAAAGAATGAATGAATTTTTACATGAAAGAATGAATGAATTTTTACAAAATTTTGTCTACGGTTGTAAATTGACCATAGAAAGAATGAGATATGTGTACATCAAGAAACATACAAAGAAAAAGTACTCAAAATATTTTACATGGACAAAGCACATCCATTGAGCACCCCAATGGTTGTAAGATCACTTTATGTGAACAAGGACCCTTTCTGTCCCTAGGAAAAGGGTGAAGAAATTCTTGGTCCTAAAGTGCCATACTTGAGTGCAATTGAAGCACTAATGTATCTTGCTAGTCATACACGACCCGAAATATCACTACAAGAAAACAGTAATATAGCGACCGAATTTAGCGACCGAAATATTAGGTCACAATATTACCGACGTAATACCAACCGATTAGAAACAGAAAACTTTCGGTCGTTATTACGCCGCCATTACGTCAGCCACATCGGTCTCGTTGACCAAATTAATACGACGCCGTTTTGTGCATCCTTAATGACCGAATACCGACGGTAGTTAACTACCGTTTACTGACGGAAAAATTAACGGTGTATATTTATATATTAATATATGAGGGACACAAAACGACGTCGTTTCGTGTAAGTTAACGACTGACAACCAACGTTATGTAACGACCGTTTACCGACAGACTAGATAACGACGGAATAACGACCGACAGGACAACAAAACGACGCCGTTTCAGTGTTGGATTTCTCTAACAAAAAAGGGCCAAACCCTTGTCACTTCGTTCATCCGTCGCATACTTTCCTTCTCCCTTTTCCCGACGAACCACCGACGAACCCCATCGCCTCAGCGCCATCTCCAACACCACCATCTCCTTCCTTCCCCTCCACCTCCCATTTCTTACAAACCCACCACTTCTGCCGCCGCGGCCACCTTCTTCCCACGCTGCCGCCTCCTTCTGGTATTTTTTTTAACTCGGATTACAGATGTATTATTTTTCCTTCATATCTAATTTTTTTTGGGATTTCTTTATTTTGTATGAGTGATGGCGATACAGAAGCTGGTTATTTTCTTTATTTTCTTTATTTTCATTAATCAAAAAAAAAAAAATAATCAGAATGTAGCTACTGATTATTTTTAGGAAAATGATATATTCACCAAAGGTACTAGCATTTGTTAGGCATATATTTTGAGTTGGATTAATGTGTAATTGAATTGATTTTTAGTTTATAAATCTTGGTTTTCAAATGCATAATACTTGTCTGCACCAGATTAAACTATTTTGAAATATTAAAATAGTCATTTGAGGTAAGATTGGTGCCTTGGAGTTTGCTTATGGACTAATGTTAGTTTCGTCTTGGATGTATCTGCCTGAGATAGATGTGTAGAAATGATTCTAGGGAGTTGGTTCTTTATTATTACTAGTTGTATTTTTTTGCTGTTGAACTATTCAGATAGTTGAATTGCTGTTTTATTGTATAGAATTGACAGTTTATCTTTTGGATTTTCTGTCTCGCTTGCTTGCGTATACAATTTCATAGTTCACAATTACAAAGGGCAAGCTCACAATTACGAGACTTGCCATCATTGAAAATTGAAAGTGTGCGCCGATATCAAAATGATGTGCCCTTTTTTCATACAAGTTCGATTATAACTCACTCTCACATAAAATCAGGTTGACTTTATTTTGTTTGGATTTGTCCAACTTGAGCGATTGTCAACTTGAGCGATTTTAAAGGATTTTCATTTACTTCTAGTCATTCCTCGTCCGGAAGAATTAGCCATATCATATCATAGATCTTGTGACCAATTATGTATTAATATTAATATTGTAACACATAAGTTTTTATTCTTTCCGTGTATTTCAGAGATGCCGCCAAGGAAAGGTATACGAGTAGCCTTACCATTTGGTTCGCCAGCCACGTCTACTCCGGCCTCCACCTCCCACACTGGTTCATCACTGATTTGGAGGGAGACACCGCATCTGCTCCCGTGCCCTGTTACGACACCTCCATCACAGTCGATGATGCACTGGACATCTCGGGATGCGTTTGCGGCAGTACACGGACCGAGTCTCACGCCGGTAGCGAGATCGGCGACTCACCCGCCGATCGTCCCCACGTGCAGTGCGTCGATTTCAGGGCGGAGTTGTGTCTACGATAGATACGCGTATTCTCCTTCAGCCTACCCTTGGCACGTAAGTAACTAATTTATTTCCTTTAAGCTAATTATACTACTTGTTGTCATTATAGTAACTAATCAAATTTTTTGTGTGCTATTATAGTTTCGAGTTGGTATCCAAATTGTTCACACGAATTACTTCAATTTTTTCAAGATCGTTTCAAGGGGGCATATAGCACCATCAAGGATGTTCCCCAGGAAGAAGAAAAATTGTGGTGGGACGAGTTCAAGGTAAGTAAATTAGAAAATAAGTTTGAATTTAGAAGTCTTTTGATTTAGAAGTATTCGAATTTAGTTATCTAACATTATTTCAAATTGCAGAAAAAGTATCGCTGGGCTCCTGAGCATGAGGATGGCGTCAAGACAGGTTGGCGTACCATACTGACGAGGAGACTAAGCGGCATTATGAGCGACGCTCGGAAAAAAAATAAGAAACCGAAATGGGTTTCTGAGACGGATTGGGCGCGACTTGAAGAGTACTGGAAGACTCCGGAATTTAAAGCCAAGTCGGCACAAGCAGCAAAAAAGGGGAAAGAAGGGAGGGGTGGCAAAGGCCCGATGAAGCACACGGGAGGTTCGCTCAGCCACATTGAGCACCACATGAGACTGGTACGGGATCTTTATTAATTGACGTATTCTTATATTGTATGTGTTTTTTGTTCGTATTTAATGAATTTGTTTAACAGGAAAAGGAGGCCGGACATGCAGTCCCATTCTCGGCCAGTTACAATCATGTTCATTAACACCATCTCGGGCCAAAGAAAGGCGAATGGATTGATGTAGATTCTAGAGAGTTGTCTGTAAGTATTTAATTACCGTTTTTCCTTTTTTGATATTAGTTATTAAATGTAATATCCTAATGACAATTTTTTTTTTACAGCGGGTGTTCCACGAGGTTTATGACGACGCCGCCAACAAAGCAACTCAAGTTGGACTGCCTCCTCCAGATTTGCCGACTCAGATTGAGTTGTCTGCTGAGGCTGCGGGTGGGATAAGAAAGGGCCGTGCCCAAGGACTCGGTTCCTTTAGTGATGTGGTCAAGACAATGAAGTGAGGCAGCCAGGCGGTGTCGCATTCAGACATGGTCCAAATGCGGAGCGAAATGGAAGAAGATTTTAAGAAACAACTAGCCGAGCAAAAAAGAGAATTCAAGATGAGGGAAAATAAGAGAAACAAGGGTCTAGCTAGTATGTTAGCTGAAATTTTAACATATAGGGACCAGGTTATATTAAGTGCCTCTAAGATAGAGGGCAAATTGAGTAGCATCTTAGACGATGAGTTAGAATCAGACTATGACGATGACCCTTTAACTGTCGATGATGTTTTGGGGAGTCAATAGAGTATTTAGTTAATTTTGTATCAATTTGTAACTATTGTTAGCTTTTAATGCTTTTTTTTTACGTTAAGTTTTGTGATTATTTTGGAATTTACATTTTGGTTTATGTTTTCTGTTGAAATGGAAGAGAGCTGATTGGTTTATGTTTTCTTTTGAATGGAAGATAGCTGATTGTTTTCTGCGCAGGGGGTCGTCTGTTATATAGTTACCCTGTTCTGCTACTGGAAAATTGGTTTCATACCGACCGACGGGCGACCGAATAGCGACCGTCTTAGGGTTTAGCGACGGATTTAGATCGAGACTTAATTGCGACCGAATGGCGACCGAAACATTCTTCTCCGTCGCTATTCAGTCGCTATGTACAGTAACGGATATACCGGTCGTATTTCGGTCGGTAAATTCTCCCGGATTCCTTTTTTTATAAAATAGCAAGGTTTTTAAAGATATATAAAAACCTGAATAGTGAAACAAGTAAAACGTATACTTATACATATGTACACATTAACCTGAATAGTGAAACAAGTAAACTTATACCTTTTGTCAAAATACCCTGTGATAGACTGAAGCGTAACAATTCAAGTAATACATTTGTGTTGACATTTACTGAATTATTAAGTAGTGTAACTAAAATTTTAATAAATGCTCATTAATGATGAAATAAAATAGGCAAAAGGTTTCTATATATCTTTAAAAACCTCGCTATATTATAAAAAATGAAATCCGGGAAAATAATAGCGACCTAATAGCGACTGAATATGCCGAAAGGGTCGCTCTTCGGTCGCTAATGTTACATGCCGAAACGGCGTCGTCTTGTCCAGTGCGTTGGATCTTCATTTTAAAAAATTTATAAGTGTTCAGATTTTCTTCTGGGAGACCGAATGGCGACCGAATATACCAGAGCGGTCGCTAGTCGGTCGTTATACGTCATGCCGAAACGGCGTCGTCTTATCCAGTGCGTGGGATCTTTATTTTCAAAAATTGGCAAGTGTTCAGACTTTCTTTTTGGCGACCGAATATGCTTAGGTCGACCGAACTGGGATCTCGGCTGATCCGACCAAAAGCTTCAACTCTCTATTTCGGTTCGGTCGATCCGAGGAAAGCTCAGATGATCCAACCAGGGCGGTCGCTATTCGGTCGCTAAACAAAAATGTTGAAACGACGTCGTCTTGTCCAGTGCGCGGGATCTTTATTTTCAAAAATTTACAGGTGTTCAGACATTCTTCTGGGCGACCAAATATGCCAGTACGGTCGCTATTCGGTCGCTACCATTAAATGCCGAAACGACGTCGTCTTGTCCAGTGCACGGGATCTTTATTTTCAAAAATTTACAGGTGTTCAGACATTCTTCTGGGCGACCGAATATGCCAGTACGGTCGCTATTCGGTCGCCACCTTTAATTGCCGAAACGGCATCGTCTTTCCAGTGAGTGGGATCTTTATTTTCAAAAATTTGCAAGTGTTCAAACTCTCTTTTGGGCGACCGAATAGCGACCGAATATGCCAGTACGGTCGCTATTCGGTCGCCACCTTTAATTGCCGAAACGGCGTCGTCTTTCCAGTGAGTGGGATCTTTATTTTCAAAAATTTGCAAGCGTTCAAACTCTCTTTTGGGCGACCGAATATGCCAGTACGGTCGCTATTCGGTCGCCACCTTTAAATGCTGAAACGGCGTCGTCTTTCCAGTGAGTGGGATCTTTATTTTCAAAAATTTGCAAGTGTTCAAACTCTCTTTTGGGCGACCGAATAGCAACCGAATATGCCAGTACGGTCGCTATTCGGTCGCTACCTTTAAATGCCGAAACATCGTCGTCTTTCCAGTGAGTGGGATCTTTATTTTCAACCCTCCCCTTTACATATTCTGCAGCCAGGATTTCTATCTCTACCACCATCTCCTCTAGTGATTTATTCCAAAATCTACCTTGAAACTCCACCCTCCTCCCATCACCACCACCTCCGGCAACTCTAAGACGGCGCCACCACCTCCGGCATCCGCAAGACTTCCCCAACACCTCCAATTTCAGTTGGGTATTTGGTGAGAATCTCTTCATCTCTATTTATTATAATGTTATTAATGTCAATATTTATGCTCTTTTATATCATTTATTCTTTAGCTTAATCAAAATGTGGTATTAGGGATAAAAAAAAAAATCATGAGAGCACAAATTGTTCACAAAGAATCAAATTTTAGGGCTATTTACCTTTTATTAGGTTTACAACATACCATTTATTTTTATATCTTTGTATTATATTGCAACAAACAAACAACCTAATGTTGAAAATAATCGAAATAGTTGACAAAAATTCATTTAATATAGTAGACAAGATGCCATTATCACACGTTAATAATTATATTGAAATAAGGGTGACAAATCATCAAAATAACATTCAAAGTTAATATGCATTTAATTATTAAGTCTTTGTATACGCAGATATTGTGTTTGTAATGGAAGACCGTAGTTGGATGTATATGGATTCGAATAGTGGACCTCGTCATAGTCAAGAATTTATTGCGAGATTGAAACGATTTGTGGCTTTCGCAGTTAGTTCGTCTGCTAATGTACAAATAGATGGGATTAGGTGTCCTTGTGGGGTTTGTAGGAATAAGTATTTTCATATGCCTGATACTGTGAAGTATCACCTTGTTATTAGCGGATTCGTGTCTAACTATTATAATTGGACATGTCATGGTGAGGCATTCATTCCCATGCCTCAAATCCCGTTTGTTCATGAAATGGATAATTATAAAAGACACACGATACCGAACAATTATCGAGATATGATTATTGATGTCGCGGGACCAAGTTTTAATGAGCAGCAAAATAGGGACGTGGAAGAACCTCCCAATCCAGAGGCACAAAAATTCTATGACATGTTGAAAGTTGTTGATAGCCCACTGTACAATGGTTGTACAAACCATTCACAGCTTTCAATGACTGCCAGGATGTTGAGCATTAAGTCCGAAGACAACTTATCTGAAACTACAATAGATAAATTTGCGCAGTTGATGAAAGAGGCACTTCCTCCAAATAATAATGCTTTAGACGACTTTTACAAAATGAAGAAATTGGTTAAAGGCCTTGGATTACCGGTGCAAAGGATTGATGTTTGTGTTAACGGTTGTATGTTGTATTGGAAAGATCATGTTGAGAGTAGAGAATGCAAGTTTTGTGGCCATGCTAGATACATTAAGAAAAAGAAATCAAAAAATACACGATTAAAAGAGATTGCTTGCAAAAAGATGTATTATTTTCCGATTACTCCAAGATTACAAAGATTGTATGCATCTGAGAAAACTGCAAGGCACATGACATGGCACTCAAACAGTGAGAGGGAAGAGGGAATAATGAATCACCCACGGGATGGAGAAGCTTGGCAACATTTTGACAGAACACACACCGATTTTGCAGCGGAACCTCGGAATGTAAGGCTTGGGTTATGCACAGATGGTTTTGCACCTTTCGGCATGTCGAGGGAAGAACTATTCTTCTTGGCAGTTCTTCTAACACCTTATAATCTCCCCCCCTTGGATGTGTATGAAGAACAATGTAATCTTCTTAACTATCATTGTACCCGGACCCCAAAATCCAAAACACAAGATCGATGTGTACTTGCGACCTTTTAATCGATGAATTGAATCAACTGTAGGGTCGAAGGAGCGGAAACTTATGATATCTAAAAAAAAACAAAATTTTAAATTGAGGGCTTCATTACTTTGGACAATTAGTGATTTCCCAGACATATGGAATGTTGAGTGGATGGAGTGCAGCTGGCATTCACGCTTGTCCATATTGTATGGAGGAAACACAAGCGTTCCATTTGCGATCTGGAGGGAAACAATCATGGTTCGATTGCCACAGATGCTTCTTGTCACACTGATCATCCTTTTAGAAGAGATGCAAAGGGATTCGAAAGGACCGGCGACAAGAGAGAGCGAGACCCGCCGACTCGCCTTAGTGGTCATGAAATGTTCCTTAGAGTTAGAGATTATCAAAAAAATTACCGATACAAACTGAAGAGATCGGTAAAGAGCAAGGCGAGGGGACGGGATCATAGTTGGGCTAAACGTAGTATATTTTGGGACTTACCTTATTAGCGGACACTTTTGATAAGACACAACATTGATGTCATGCATAATGAAAAAAACGTGTTTGATAATGTCTTTAACACCGTGATGGATGTGAAAGGTAAAACTAAAGACAATGTTAAAGCTAGAGCGGATGTTGAAAAGCATTGCAATCGTCCGAATTGAATATTAAACACGATAGCCGAGGTAAAGCAACAAAACCGAAGGCATGTTTCACTCTTACCAAGCCTCAAAAAGAAATGGTTTTGCAGTGGGTTAAAGAATTAAGGCTCCCAGATGGATATGCATCGAATTTGGCGTGATGCGTTGATATGAAAGAGTTGAAAATGTCTGGAATGAAGAGTCACGATTCTCATGTATTCATGGAGAGACTTATCCCCTATAGCACTTAGAGAAGTACTACAAGCAAATGTTTGGGGACCCTCGCTGAACTTAGTACTGTTCTATAGAGATTTGTGTTCCCCCAAAGTTGAGTGTGGCGCATATGCAAGAATTAGAGGACACTATCGCTATTTTATTATGTAAGTTAGAGAGAATTTTTCCTCCGGGATTTTTTTGATGTGATGGAACACTTGCCGATTCACCTTCCGTACGAAGCCGAGGTTGGTGGCCCCTGACATGGTTTAGGTGGATGTACCCATTCGAGAGGTAACAACCATTATCTTAAGTTATCTCATCTTTGTATTATATTTTTTCATGTACGTATTTACAATGTGATTAACTACATATGTTTTAATTAGATACTCGCACTATCCGAAAAAGAAGATAAAGAACAAGGCTAGAGTTGAGAGGTCAATTTGCAATGCATACTTGGTCGAAGAAGCTACTACGTTTTTTAGCTATTATTTCGAACCCCACGTGAAAACGAGAGTTACAACCATTAGGGCGAAATGATGGTGAAGACGAGATTAGCGGACCGGATGTATTATCAATTTGCAACTTACCCGGAAGATCATTTGGAAAAAAAAGAAAGGATTTTATTAACCGATAAAGATTATAAAATAGCAATGAATTATATCCTAATGAATTGTGAAGAGGTCGAACCATATCTTCGATAAGTAAACTTATCTATTTGCTTCATTTTTTGTTATATAATTAAAAGTGGCCAAATAATAATATTGGCATTTAATTTGTAACTCAGGAAATTTGTTAGTCAAGTAAATGAACAAACCCCGCAGATAACGGAGGAAGAACTTCAAAGCCGGGTTTATAATGATTTTTCCAAATGGTTTTGAACTCATGGAAGCTGGTATTGTGTAGAAATGTACTTGTAATAACTAATAAGAATGCATAATTAAAATAATTTAACTTTTATTGTTCAACAGATACATAGCCTTCAGGAAGATTCCGAAATTTTGTTGAAAAATCTGTCTTGGGGCCCGTCAAGTAGAGTGATGTCATACACCAGTTACTTTGTTAACGGTTATAGATTTCACACCAAAGCCCACAGCGATGGAAAAGGAACGACAAACAGCGGGGTATGGGTTAAAGGAGATTATTACGGTGAGTTGAAGCAAGTAATTGAGGTTGAACTTGCTGGAATACCTAACCAAAAAAATATTCTTTTCAAATGCGACTGGTTTGATTCTACTCAAATCGAGGTTTAAGAGTGCATCCTCAATATAAACTTGTAGAAATCCATAGGAAAATAACCTACCAGGGTTACGATCCATTTGTATTTGCTTCCCAATGTCAACAAGTCTACTACACACCTTATCCGGGTAGTAAGACATCATCTAGGGCTGATTGGTTGGCTGTATGTCGTTCCAAACCACGTCTATTTGACGTTCCTGGTGTTCCGGTACCGTATCAGGACGAAGTACGCGAGGAGGAGACCAGTCGCATTGATCCAACTATTACTGAAGTTGGTCAACTTGCACACCGGTCAGGGGAAATTGAAGTTGTTCTTGTGGCCGGTACGAGCCGTGGTTATGAAGATGATGACGATGACGATGATGAAATTATGTCGGGAGATGACAATTCTGAAGAAGAGGATGAATTAATGACCGATGATGATTTAGAATCATTAAGATTTCTCGCTTCTCTTGGAATTCCACATATTCAAAGTGAGTCATATTTGTTGTTTTTTTTTTGTACTTTATTACAATAAATTAATTGTTATATTGTATAACTTTTTTAACATAATTCAAAGTAGAAATTTTACTGTCATAATAATTTGATTCTTAAATTTTGCAGATTGCAACTCATGCATTTTCAAGGATATGCATATGAATGACATCAAGGAGTTTATGAGAAATGCACACTTTGATTGTAAGTTTTGATAAATGAAATAAATTACTTTGAACGTGAGTGTTGCAATGTAATGTGCACACTTTGATTGTGAGTTTTGATAATTCAAAGTGTGCACTTTGAATGTGAGCTTTGTAATGTAATGTGTACACTTTGATTGTGAGTTGTAATGTAAGTTGCACACTATTATTGTGAGTGTTGTTATTCAAAATGTGCACTTTGATTGTGAGTATTTAATGTAATGAGAATTGATTGTGAGCATTTTGGTTGTGAGCATTTTGGTTATTAATGCTATTGCTGCTGTGTTCTGTAATAGGGATTTAATTAAATTAAATTTTTATTTTTTTAAATAACAACAATTTAGCGACGGTAAATACCGTCGGTATTCGATCAGCTATATGGTGACCCTCTTGTCCGTTGCTAAGTATCCAGTCAGCTATTCGGTCGTTTATGGGTCAAGTCAAATGTCAACAATGTTGACCAGACCCGTCAGTATTCTCGCCATATGGTGACCCGCTTTTCAGTTGCTAATTATCCGTCGGTATTTGGTCGTTCCTGGGTCAAGTCAAATGTCAACAATGTTGACCAGACCGTCGGTATTCGGTCGCCATATGGTGACCCGCTTTTCCGTTGCTAATTATCCGTCGGTATTCGGTCATTACCCAGTCAAAGTCAAAAGTCAACAATGTTGACCATTCGGTCGGTATTCGGACGGTAAATAGCGATCGAATATTCGGTCGCTAACTTTTCCGTCGGTATTCGGTCGTTACCCAATCAAAGTCAAAAGTCAGCAATGTTGACCATTCGGTCGGTATTCGGTCGGTAAATAGCGACCTAATATTCGGTCGCAAACTTTTTCGTCGGTATTTTGCTTAGCGACGAAAAATACACGACCACGTCATTCGGTCGTTAATCGGTCGCTAAACTGAGTTTAGTGACGGAAATGTCCGTCCCTGTTTCACAGTTTTCTTGTAGTGTATCATTTTCTGTCAACATATTCGCAAGGTTTAGCTCATGTCCTACCCGAAGGCATTGGAACAGTATTAAGCTTGTACTACGTTACCTACAAGGTACAAAAGATAAAGGTTTGTTCTTTACTAACCTACCCAAAGAAAGTTTAATTGGTTTTTCAGATGCAGGTTACTTATCTGATCCTCATAATGCTCGATCACAAACTAGATATGTATTCACATATGGTGGAACTGCTATTTCTTGGCGTTCTATGAAACAAACTATTGTAGCGACTTCTTCTAACAATGCTCAAATTTTGGCAATCCATGCGGCTAGTCGTGAATGTGTTTGGTTAAAATATGTAATTCACCACTTACGAGAAGATTGTGGTCTATCCTCTGGAAAAGAAGCTCCAATAGTTTTTTATGATGATAATGCAGAATGCATTGCATAATTCAAAGAGGGATACATCAAAGGTGATAGAACAAAACATATGTCACCAAAGTTTTTCTTCTCTCATGAACTTCAGAAAAATGGCGATATAAGTGTTCTACAAATTCGTTAAGTGAAAATTTGGCAAATTTATTTACTAAGGTGCTACCAACTGCTACATTTGAAAAATTAGTTCACAACATTGGAATGAATCGACTCAAAGGTCTTAATTGATGTAATCTTGAGGGGGAGTAAATGCGCGTTGCACTCTTTTTCCCTTAACCATGGCTTTTCCCACTGGGTTTTCCTGGTAAGGTTTTTAATGAGGTAGCATCTCATGTGCATTATGGAAATCGTTCCAAACAATAGATGTCTAAGGGAGAGTGTTATGAATATTATGGATGTCCCTTTGCATTTCAAAATGGTTCATATAATCTAAATTTAATGTATTGAATATCTAAAATTCTTGGCTTTTCAAGTACCATAACATTAATTGTATGTTATGTATCTTCTAGCCTATAAATAAACATGTATAGTTGTTGAGAACAATTACAAGAAATACAATTCTCCTCCTTCTCCTGATCTCTTGAATTTTAGTTCTATCATATTATATATAAGTAATTTATACTTGAAGTTTCAAAATAAATTCCAATTTATTTGTACTTCATATTTATTTGAATCGACTAGGTACCATTTGGATTTACATCAAAACATTAAATATATATCCTCCCCACATCAAAATGAAACAAAGAGGATGGACGAAATTTTAGACTTATAGGTATAATGAATTGAAATGTTATTATTCATCATCCTCAAGAATATTTTTGAACTAAAAAGTAGAATAACAAGATAAAACATTATATCATATTAGTCTCCTGAAAATTTTTCGTATAAGGTCCCCAATTCTCTGTACACGACCCTGGAAATTGTGATGTTCAAGCTTTTAAGCCACATATAAGGTTCCTTAGTCCAGTTGGGCAAGGGTCTGCCCACAATCTTGAGGTTGTGGGTTCGATACCCACCTCACACAAAGGGAATGACTTAATTGTCATTTCTTTGTGTTCCCTTGTGTGGGTCTTATACTCCCCCTCACGGGGCACCCGCTCAACGGGACTTCTACTACTCCCCTCACGGGGCACCCGCTCAGTCGGGCTTCTACTACTCCTCATCTGGTGAGGTCCAATAAATAATTGTAATAGAAAAAAAATAAAAAATAAAATAAAGCTTTTAAGCCACGATTAGTGACATAAAAAGTTGCCTAACCTTTCCTTCAAGTAACTGCGTTCTGCCATGGTATTTGTGGGGTGTAAATCGTTTGTCCCCATGTATGTTTTCATTCCTGTACATAACCAATTAAAATTCTCTATGCAAACTTTTTTTCCAATTATATATATACATAGCGAATTGTGATTGGTTGGGTACAAGAATGGGGACATGCACGGGGACAGATGACTTTTTACCGTATTTGTGATAGGTGCCCCAATGTAGAAACTAAATGTGGATATGAAATTCCCACCAAACAAGAAAACTGGCCTACTGGGTCTAATATTTACGATCTATTTCAGTTGGTCACGAATTTTGCGACCGAATGCAAATTTGGTCGTAACATAAAGAGTTTGTGTGTGATCCAGATCATACAGACTTCATAGAGAGAGCCTACCGGAGGATGATAAGAAGGTGGTTCAATGACATGACCGTATCATACAAAAAGTGGAAATTCAGAATTCATGTAGCAGGATGTCTTATACGAGGGCCTGAAAAGGTATGGTGCGAGACTATATGTAAAAAATAAAACAAAGGCTAGCAAAAAGAATTGCAATAATGGTTGTAGTGGCTTAGGACACGGGAAGCACTTGTTAAGAAAATAGATTACAGCAACTTGAAATTGTTGCAGAACTATTACAAAATGTTATGAGTTATCGTAAATGACAAAAAAAACAGAGAATTGATAAAGATAAAATCGAGGCTTGTGTTGGACGCAATTTCCTTAAAACAGATTCGCCTCCTTCCGGATTAGTGATGGGGTTTTGAAAGCGTATGTCTCCCAGCACTGGCGGAGCTGGGGGGGGCCTGAGGGGGGCAACTTTTTTTCCAATTTTTATAATTTTAGTTTTGTTTTTATAACACCTCATCTCGTGAACATTTTGAATCACTTTACGATTTAAAATTAGATTTTTTAGTTCGTGAATTATAGGAATTACACCACTTATATCTTAACAATTTTGGTTAAAATTGTAACAAACTTAATTGTGTAAGAGATTATAATATTTATAAAATTTCATCAAAAAATTCATAACTACTAATAGATTATAATAAAAGATTTTATCAAAAATAAAAAAATATTTGTTCACATTAATAATAAGCTCTTCATGTTTCCTCCAACTTCATCTCTAATACCCATAATATTTCTAAATGGCCTTTTATTTTGGTCTAATCATACAAAAAAGGTCTTTGGGGCCTTTTTATTCAAGCTTGTTCTATTTGGATTCAACAATCAAACATGATATATATTTTAATTTCCATTGTAAATATTTATTTTTTCTTCTCGAGAGTCCTTCTCATCAAAAATTTTTTTTGCCTCCGCCAATGTTTATATGCTTTTATGAATTTATTTTGTCAATGTTAATTGTGCCACCCAAAGAAAATTTTCTGGCTCCGCCACTGTCTCCCAGAATGCAACGGGAACGCAGAGAATGATTTGTACTAAACAGCTCCACCGACAAACTAGAACATAAATTGTTGATGAACACCGGAAGATACATAAGAGGAGATATTCTGGAGTATTAGAGAGTTTTTGGAGTGTGCATAAAAGTAGAAAATGAACCTCTATTTATAGGCTGGAGATAGCATTTGAATTAGCGGTTACATATTGCAGAATGAATTGTAGAATGAATTCGACCGTTACAATTACAGAATTCAGAGCCTTTATCTATAACTCTCCATTAAAAAAATAAAATCAAACTAGTAACAAACGTGGGTCAATCAGGCCGATGAGTTTTTGTCGACATTCGTGTGTCCCGCCTGCACACAAGTTCTAGTTATTTTGGTTTCGACGAGCCTTCGATTTGCACCCCCTGCACAAGCGCGTACGAGGCTCTAACATGGGCATAATCTTGGCAAGATATTTTAAACACATGTAAAACACTTTTACATATAAAGTGGTTCCCACTTCCATATGCAACCCATTTGAAATTTTATCCCACTAGGTTAACTTTAATTTTCCAACCATTTTCTCTTTAAATTAAGCTTCATTTCCAACAATCCCCCACTTTAATGAAATATTTTTTTACTCGATGTTGGTATTCACCAACCTACTCCTGCATAAGAAAAGTAGTTACCCTTTGAACTTCCCCCTTGTAAAATATATTTGCTTAACTAGTTGTCCAGTAGACTTGATGTCCTTGAACTTTCACTACCAAAAAAATCTTGCTAGGACGAAACATTTCGTGACGAAGCCATTTTCGTCACGAAATGTCCAAATTTTTCTAACGAAAACGACTTCGTCACGAAAAATATGACATTTTGTGACAAAAAGTGCATTTCGTCACGATAGGTATGACTTTTGTGACAAAAAGTAGTTTCTTCGTCACAAAAGGTTGACCAATCGTGACGAAATGCGCATTTCGTCACGATAGGTATGACTTTTGGTGAGGAAATGTTCTTCGTCACCAAAAGTCGACATTTCGTGACGAAACATGTATTTTTGTCACAAAACGTTTCGTCCTTAAAATAATTTTTTATTTTATAAATATACATGTTATAATTTAGAATATAGTTTTAGTTTTTACATTAGTTTAGTCTTATATTACAGGTATTACTAAAAAATAGTATCCAACTAGAATAATTTTATTCATATTTTGATAACAATTTAATATACAAGTACATTGATGAAAATGTATTAATTTTAATTTGATTCATACAAAAAGAAATTAAAATAAGTAAATGTTCAAAATCCAAAAGTCTATTATAATAAATATAATAGGAAAAAAAAAAACAAAAGATCAGCACAGGACAACGGTCAACCACACGATATACATGTGGAAGGTCTTGGGTTCAATTCTCATCTCTTTGAGAAGGAAGAGACATTATTCTACATTATTCAAGGGAGCCTCGGCTCGGCTAAAATGGCCTTATTTATTTATTTATTTAGAAAACCTTTTCATGACGAAGAAGTTATCACTAATGCTTACTTTCTTGACGAAATCTAGTCGTCACTAATACTTTTCGGGACGAAATACGTGATGTGTCACGAAATACCGACAAATGGTACGTGACGAAGAAAAATTCCATCATTCGTGACGAATAAATTACCTTTCGAGACGATACTTATGCGTCACTAAAATCTTTTTAGTAGTGTATCATGCTTTCTTGTGTAAAGAGTTCATACAAATTACATATAAATCATTTTCATATGTTATGTTCTCACGATTTTTTTCATTATGGCCATTAACACTCCCTGGTTCTGCAAGAGTTTCTAAAGAATTAGCTTTTTCAATTCTCCTTTGAAGCGGCCCCACTTCTCTCTCACATAGGTGGTACCTTAAGTTGAAAGCGTTTCAACTTATTTCCTTCAGTATCATTAATGCAACAAAATTGCTAACATTGTCATTTCTATCACTGTTTCAAGATAGAAATGAGCTGAGGTTACCCCCACAGCGATCGTAGTAATTCTTACAAGTAGGTTGTCCCTTTGACCTAGATCTTAGGATCTCTGGTCAACTACGTTGGGTTTTCCTTCACAAGACTTCTATCCTCTACATGTTTTCTACCATTTTCCTTTCGTCAATCTCTCAATTGTGTCTTTATTTAACCCTTTGTTTAGTGGACCTGCAATGTTATCTTTTAACTTTACATAGCCAATCGAGATAACTCTTGTCGAGATTGAGCAGTTGTCTAATGGCATTATGTCTACGACGAATATGTCTAGACTTACCATTATACA
Organism: Vinca minor; assembly: GCA_026122235.1. Taxonomy (NCBI): domain Eukaryota; kingdom Viridiplantae; phylum Streptophyta; class Magnoliopsida; order Gentianales; family Apocynaceae; genus Vinca; species Vinca minor. The sequence goes on from JAOCZM010000168.1 coordinate 876,165, forward strand.
TAGCATTTTGTGCCTTTCCAATAGCAGATTGGCTATCACAATGTATACATATAGACGACACATGTTTTTCCCATTTAGGAATATCCTCCAGAAAATGGAGTAACTATTCAGCCTCTTCTCCACATTTATACAAAGGTATAAACTCGGATTCGGTTGTGGATCTGACGATGACAGGTTGTTTTGTGGATTCCCAACACGCAACAACTCTAGCTAGTGTAAACACATATCCACTAGTAAATTTTGTTTCCTTTATCCTTTTATAGCTACTAGGTATTTAGTATAATGCAATCCACTGTTATGAGTATAGAGTAAGTACCTTAGTACCATAACTATTGCAGTCCAACGCCCAACACTTGGATTACTCATATATACCACATAATTTGTTTTTAATCTTGTTGTAACACCTATTAAATCTGAAACTAACAGTTGTTAAGTTTTTAAATAACAGATGTTAAGTCCTTTTCTAACATTGGTTATATCATTTTCTAACAGTTGTTAAATCTGTCACTAACAGTTGTTATTTCTTTTTGTAACAGATGTTAAATCTTTCGCTAAGAGCTGTTAAGTCTGTAGCTTAAAGCTGTTAGGTATTGTATTAACAGTTGTTTTGTAGTTCACTAAAAATTGTTGAGTTTGTATGTTACAATTGTTAGATAGTATATTAACAGCTATTGTGAAGGCTCCAAAAATTTTTGTAGCCCATTTTGGTCAACAGGTGGAACACTGATTATAGTTTGCTTAAGAAAAATACAGAATTAACAGTCAATATCCAATCTAGTAAAACTCATTAAATACATTAGACTCCCAATTATCCTTGAATATTTCACTTGGGAAATACCATTTCCACGATTGCTATATAGATGGAGACTATTATCTAATGGCGTTCAAGCAACCTCAGAATCACCCTTGTTAAATTTGTCAAGAATTTTGTCTACATAGTGAGCCTTGCTCAGTGTTAGAGCATCTGATTTTCTTATGAATTTAATTTCTAAAATCACATCAACAAGACCCAAAACCCTCGGGTTGCTCCAAATAGATTTCTTCAGCTAGGTTCCAGTTTTAAAAAAAATGTTTTTACATCCATTTGATGTCTTAAGGCACGTGTGCCCGGTGGAGACACATACACGGATACAAACCCTTGCAAAATGTCTGCCCAAAGCATGGTTTCTCCGAGGGCCTTAATGATTCTAGTTGAAGACCTCAGCTTCAGGTACCTTTACTTGGGGTCTTGGGATCTTATTGTGGGTTACAACCCAAGATCTACAATTGGGGCCTCGAGTTGCCTCTAACCCAGTTTGACTCGCTCCGACATCTATTGACATTATCAAATTAGACATGCCCGATTTATTCAACTACTATAAAGTTTGACTTCTCATGGGACTACATTTCCTTAAGTCTTATTCGACTTTAACAATTATGGTAAGTATACTCTTATTAGGTGACTAATATACTCTTGGAATTTATCTAATATAAATGTTAGGTATCTGTTTTTGCATTGACTCATTCTGATTACTTGCCTTCTAGACATTGAGTGTTTCCTCCGTGTCTCTTTCTCTCCCAAAAACTAACTTAAACATCGAAGAGTGGTTGGGAACATCACCACCACCTTTGATCATGTTCTCTCTCGCAATTCGATTCCCGTTTTCGTAGACCCTATTAGCTCGGGTTAGATTGTAGGGCAGATGAAGCGACCCCTTTGTATGGTCTGCATCAGTTAAATTCCAGTCAATCGGGTCCATCAATTAGAGGAATATTTTTCCCCGATATGGCACATATAGTTAGTCAAATTAAAAACTTGATGGGGAATAGTATAACAAATTTAGCGTTTGACCACGGATCATGTAATACTCCTGCTGATAGTTTAACAAAATATGATATAAGGAATAGATCCTCCACTCAATTTTTTAGAGATCCTCCACTCACCTGACTAGATCCTAACACATGTAATGTTTTATATCACTTAATGAAATAATAATTTTTCTGTTAAAAAAGAAAAAAGAGAACTATATTTCTACTCATTTCAAAGAATCTTTATTACATATTTGGTAACTGGACTCGTTTCTTCCATTTTGGCCTTCTCTCTCGCGTAATGTAAAAAGAAGTTTTTTATTTCAAAAGTTTCCTTAATTTCAAGACCGTTAATTCATACAAGTATATCACTCCTATCATTACCAAAATTATGTTTCAAAAATATTGTTCTTGAATATATGTTATTGCACTTCCAGCTTTTACTACTGTAGATTTTATTTTCTTCGACTTTCACTATCTATCAAGCTTCAAAAGTTTTTTTTTTAGAACCATTAAAATCAGAAGTGCAACGGAGTAATTATCAGTAACCCATTTTTTCCGTCATCAACTTAAATGTTAGATAACTCATATTACTTAATCAATTATTTAAATCAATTATCAATCAATTACTCCACACTTTGAAGAATAGATTAAAACATTAAATCAATTACTTAATCAAATATTTAAATCAATTATCGTAATTATTCAGCCTCATTAGTATATAAGGTGTACATTTTGAAATATTTCTCACAAACTTTTCCTTAAAAAAACCAAATGGAACTCATCACTAAAACTATTATTCTTTCATTATCAATTCTTTTAATTCTCTTTCATTCTCAATTCTTTTAATTCTCTTCAATGTTTCGGAGTCGTTCGTTTCGTACAACGTTGTTAACCTAGGAGCAGATCATATGGGCATCAAAGACTCGACTTCTGCGTTTGACACGGCATGGTCACATGCTTGTGGATCTCCAGTACCAGTATCCATAGTTGTACCTCCAGGAACCTTTCTACTTAATTTAGTTCAATTTAATGGACCATGTAAAAATGAAGCTATTTCGAATAAATCCGTGGAACCCTAGTAGCTCCGTCGAATTACGATGTTTAGGGAAAAGTCACTAGTTGTATTCAAATTATTGCAGTTAAAGGACTCTCTATTGAAGGTGGATTTCTTGATGGTCAAGGTAAAGGTTTGTGGGATTGCAAGGTCTCAATGAAAATTTGCCTCATGGTACCACTGTAAATAATTGACCTATGAACCCTCTTTTCAAAGGCAAAAAAATCACATGTCGTCACTTTGTGTTCCATTCTCTATTCTCACGAATAAATGATTGTTATGTGTTCACTTTTCGCTTACGGATTCTAGTATTTATTTTAAGTTATGATTTTTTAATTAAAAATTAACACATTTTAATTTCTTATTAGTGGGATAGGGAATGAGATACTGGACGGGGAAAGAAGATTCCTACCTCTTTTTAAAGAACATTTATACAATTGTAAGATAATTTATGAAAATATTTTCGGTCAGATTTCTTACAATTCATTTCTTGATCTCATTTGAAATTTTCTTTCAACGTGGCAACAATGCCCGCAGCTGCAGTGTTGATGTAGGGATGTTTTCAGCACAGTCAGCACGCCGGCCAGGCTCTTGGATCCTCGCCTTCTTCATCTAGAGTCCTATGTTTTTTATGATGTCCAAGTTGCACGTCACAGTGGATAATATTTTGAGTTCCCAGCTGTTGCGCGCATATTTCGCGCCTGTTCGGTGAGATCGCGTTTTGTGCGCGTTCTTATCATTATTTCTTCACGCATTCATGTCCTACAATCACGGGAGATTGGATTAATTTGGGAAACTCTCTATGTGTTCCTCACAATCATGATAATCGTGTGTTAATAAAGCGGAAAAAACCTAATTCATTTTTCTCATCGTTTTCTTTCTCTGATTCCTTCAATGGATAATTCTAGTATGGGTAGTTTTAAACTACCAATTTCCTTCACCAAATTTCTTGCTAGCCAATCAATTCATGTTTCTGATCCCATTGATTTTTCGTTTGCAAATCAAAGTGGTTGTGATTCAATTCCAAGCTCTAATGATGATGTTAATGTTAGCGCGGTATGTCACAAGGTCCTTAGCCCAGTGCGGGCAACGGCCTGCCCACGACCTCCGTGGGGGTTCGATACCCTCCCCGCGCATGGGGCATTCTTTAAATTGTCTCCCTTTCTAGGGTTATCTCCTCATCCTCTTGTGAGCCTTTGGGGTGTACGCCCGTCTAGGCTTAAAAAAATGTTAGCGCGGTATAATAACTATTGTGATTGTAATTATAATACATTGTTTTTACATTTTATTTGTTTTTTGATTTTGTGCTTGTTCTTTGAATTGTAGGTAGAACATAGTGATGATGGACAACATATTGTTTCAGATGGAATTGATTTACCAGATCATACTATTGGTGGTAAAAAAAAAATTGTTTACAATTGTTATCCTTGTTGTGTTTTATCTTAATAGTATATAGTTATTAGTTTTGAACTGTACATTATGTTGTTTATGGACTCCGATTGGTCATTTACTGCTATTATGTACGTATAACATAGTTATTATGTGCTTATCCAATAGCTATGTTTAAAATTTATTAGAGACTACATCTGATATTTCATTTTTTGTTCAGATTTTGAAGGTATGTTTGGCGAGACATCAGAAAATACCTTTTATGATGATTCTCAATGTGATAAACATCCAAAGTTTGCTACTCTAGAAGCGATACATTATTTTTATTCCGATTACAGTCATGGTTTGGGATTTTCATTAGAAAAAATTATATGAAGCCTTTGCATAAAGATAGTACGGTTATTGGATGTGTTAGTTATGTTTGCAATAAAGAGGGATATAGAAAATGTTGTATTCTTGATCCAAAAAACCAGAAAACCGAACTTACTGATTCATTTGTAGGTCAATTGCATCAACGTATTCATGCTGAGGTTAGGGTTGGTTGTAAGGCTGAATTTCTCGTTAAGTTCAACCAAATTAGGCGTGTTTATGAAGTTACAAAATATATCAAAGAGCATAATCACCCTTTGCATCCCCCCGAGTATAGTCAGTTATTGAAATCCAATAGGAACATTAGTAATATTCAAGGAATGGTAGTTGATATTAATAACAATGCTGGAATTCCTTTACGGGCATGTTATAATGTGATGTCAATGTTTGCCCGGTAAGGATAATTTAGAATTTTCCAAAGTTGATTTGAAGAATCACTTGACTAAGAGAAGACGAAATGTAATGGCTTTTGGGGATGGTGCTGCATTGTTGCAACACATTCGTAGCGAAGCATATCAAAACCCTTCATTCTATTATGATATTGAGCTCGATGACGAGGATAAAATTGTTAATATTTTTTGGGCTGATGGTAGAATGAAGATGGATTACAGTTTGTTTGGTGATTCTATTACTTTTGACAGAACATTCAGGACCAACAAAAATTATCGTCCAATAGGTAATTATTTTTAACTCTGAGTATGTTGTTTAACAATCATTTATCATTGTTGTAATAACTATTAGTTTCTTGTCTAATAGCTATAATATATGGTTAATATTGTTTATGAAAATGATGTTGATACTCATTCAATCCTGTTTTCAGCCTTGTATGTTGGGTTCAACCATCACTGACAATATTGTATTTTTGTAGCTGCACTTCTTTATGGTGAGACAATCCCGTCTTTTGAGTGGCTGTTCAGAACTTTTGTGAAATATATATCCGGTAAGGAGCCTATAACTATATTCAATGACCAAGACGCTGCAATTGCTGCTACCATAAAGAATGTCTTACCGAACACATTTCGTCTCGAGGTTGGGTCATGTGGATTCATCGCTTTAGGAAAAAATGGTCATCTGCCTAGGTTAGACAGCATTTTACCGTTGGTATTGTTTCAGCCCGGCTAAGTAAGTCTTTTAACAGTATTTTAAGAGGTTAATTAAAACCTGACCACAATCTTGTTGAGTTTTTAACCATTTTAATAGAATGCTCGACGATAGACATCGAGCTGAGTTTGAAAGAAAATACGATGCAAGAGACAAAGTGTTGAATAACAATTTCTCTCACAGTCATCTTGCCACGAGTGCTATAGCAAAGTACACTCCTACTATTTTTTCAAAGTGGCAAGAAGAGGTAAAAACTATATTTACTGATTCTCAGTTACAACTATGTATCTTTAGAATAATATCTATTAGTTTAATGTATTACATCTATTAGGACTGCATATGTATGATGATCACACTGTTTTCTCTTCTCCAGTTGCAGTATCACCAGTCCATGATGAATGTCCATCCAATGACTTGAGTGGAAAGAAGGTTGTTATTGTTTACAAGTACGTATTTTTCAACGGTTTATGTTCCGTCTGCAATTATTGAATGCTCGTGTCGTTTGTTTCAAACATTTGGTTGGCTATGTCGACACGCCCTAATGGTCATGATAGTGCTTGGTTCTTTTGGTAGTCACACATAATTTAGGGAACTTTCCTCAAGATATGTATTGAGTAGGTGGACCAAACATGCCAAGAGTGAGGAGGTTTCTTGTATTTCGATGGCTGATGAAACACCTAGTGATTATGGGGAAAGATAGCGAAAATTTTGTGGTTGAATGGTGATGTTATCTACTAGTGTTAGTTCAAATGATTCGGCATACAAACACGTTAATAGTCAAATTGATGTCATTTACAAGCAGGTTGAAGAACTCACTTTTAATAAAAGACATGTCCAAGAGTTTACAACTTCCAACAGCAGTACATTGGTTGATCAAACAGTGACACAGTTGAAAGAAAGACCCAACCCGAATAGGTCAAAGAAGAGGCTCAAAAGTCAAATGACGTTGCACAAGCAGAGAAGAAAACCATTATTAAACGAAGACACTCTAGAGCGGACACAGTGGTCTGAGGAAATTAACATTTCCCGATGTAACAGATATTAAGTATACTGCTTACAGTTATTATATACATGAAATATCATTATTGATATCAGTCAGTTGTGGTTGTTCAAAAAATAGTTTATACTTATGAATAAATTTGATTATTGTTGATAGCAGTCATGTTATTTGCCCCAATATTATTATGATGATGTCATAGAAGTATATGTTGTTTTTCTGTTGTTACACTGTGATTAGATTTGTATGGTTGTTTAATAGATATTGGTAATAGATGTTATACCTATAATGTACATTAACAATAGCTATATAGGCCATACAATAACTTTTTCCAGCATTTTTGTATTCCAATATAATAATTATTAGGCACTAACCGTGTTCAAGTGAAAATCAAATAACAATAGAGCAAAATAAAAATATACCATCAACAATAAAATGATTCGGAAAATAGTTTTACATTTATCCATTTTCTACTTCCTATGACGATATTTCGCTGCTTGTGTTTTCCGGTATTGTAGGAGGATGTTATCTTCCTGATTCATTAGGCTTGAAACAATGTGTTTCCTTTTTACTGCATCATACTCCACAGTAGGCCAAGTGGTAAAACAATTAAGCGCTATGTGGTTGTCCCAATGCTTCATAATATTAATCAAGAATACCCCACAACTGTCAGGACAGTTGTTCTGCTGTGATGAAACTACACCCCATTTGAAGCTCCGCAATGATAAAGCACACTCTTTGACCCAAAGCGTCTCTCAACCATGTATCTAGAAACTGAAAAATAGCATCTGCTAGTGGTTCATAGACTTCTTTGATAACATTCATTTTAACATCAAGGCTGCTCAAACACCACCTCCTCCCCCGTTTGATGTCAAGAGTGATCATTGCTGGAGACTGGGATGTAAAACTGCATCCATGACACATTGTGTTCATTTTAATGTAATAGATGTAAGCATAATGTTTAATAACAATAACAGTAATGTGTAATAGCTGTAGCAGGAATACAATATCATATTAGTCAAGGAAACTTACGCATTCAATTTCATTCGGTATCCAACGCTCTCCAATTTTCTCTCTTGGAAGATAGGGAAGGTTATTAAAGAATGTATCATCCATAAATTGGATTATATCCTCCCTTTCCGTGGATGCACCGGCCGCAACACTTGCAAGTATTGTTGTGAAGAAGAAACGTGATGCGAAACCGTTGTACGAATGCCAAGGTTCGGCTTAAAGGTCCGATCTTTCTCTATCTCGAACAGTTTATGGGGGAATATAAACAACCTTTCTCCCGCAAGGTTGAATATCAATGGGGGCTGAAACACCACAATAAGTATAAACCAAACTTATTGATACAGTAACTCAAAGATGAATGAACTCTAACATAGAGAATCAAACACAAAGTAACTAAGGAATAACCTTAAAATATCATATCAAGTCTAACAATAACATGGCTGAAATCCCTCTTAAATAGAGTGGAATTTCGTCCAAAAATAACCCACAAATAAGAGTCCTTTAAGGATTAGGACTCTACAACTCCTAGATAACTAAAAACACTACCTAACATCATGGACAACATGTCCTATTATTTAGCTAGCTTATTTTGGCCAACATGGCTAATTAAACGATATAATAAATCTGAAATATAATTAAAGTCTAGAATAGACTTTAATTATCAAATGACTAAAATACCCTTTCAACCGTTTTCCTTCCAATTATGTATCTTTCCTTCAAATGATATTCGATGGATTTGATCCTTGTGTCTAGCTTTCTTTGAAGGTTTCTTTACCTCTTGAACCTTTAGATTAGAGACTTTGAACACTTGGATCAAAGGCTTGACTTTGAAGCTCGTATTTGGGATGTATGAGTTAAGGATGAGGTCATTTATCCAAATGACCTCTCTAAGCTTCATGCCTGGTACCGTATCAAAACGTTTGAATTACTTTTCTTTACTCTTTCTTTTTCCAGCATGTGCGCATAAGAATCTATTACTGAACTATCCATTTTCTCTCCTATTCGTATGGACCTCATTTCTCTTCTTCTAAGGTCGACGAGACCATCGCGCAGGAATACCATTGTTTATTCTCCATTTCCCCAAAACTTAATCAACCACTGCCGCCTCAACGTTGGATAACTCTAGCAGTCTTGTTTTTGCCAACAACCCTTCTCACGTGTACTATCGTATCCATCTGACTCGTTCTCTGTAAAAAAAAAATAAAAAAATAAAAAAATAAAAAATAAAAAAAAAAAAACCAACAGACAAGGAGTGAGCTACTATGTTACTCGGACTCTCCGTTTAGTCATGTCGTACCGGTGTCGACCGGGTACAACGTTGGTATGGGTATGGAATACTTATCTGACATGGTCAACTGCGAATGGGTATTTTGACCAACTCTTGAAAGCTCATCGCCGCCATCGCTGGGACACCCATTGTTGCCGTCGCTGGAAATCGAAGGTACATCGATTGGAGATTGGAGTTTGGGCGGATGAAGGGGCTTGAACAAAATTCAAGCAATAAGTGAAGGGAAGATGGAATAGAGAGGGGTATAGGAGTCAAACAAGGCATTAAATTGGCTGGTGATTTGAATCTGTACTAGCTGCAAATTTGTTAGAAGGAAGAGAAGAAATTAGTGTTAGGGAGAGGGAAAGACGACGGGGGAGAGAATAATGGGAGACGGTTGAAATTTATTGTTGTATCCCTGTACCCGTATCCGAATTTGGGGAAGTGTCCCCGTATCCTTTATTTTAGATGTTTAAATACCTGACACCTAAATACATACCCGTACCAGACACCCGTACCCGAGTCCGAGTAACATAGGTGAGCTATAACTCAGTAAGTATAGATACGCCTCTCCGGGAAAATCCGGTTACATATATTCTGTTTTTCATAAAACAACATAATTTATAGAAGTATATTTTAAGTAGAACTTTTTTTTATAGGAAAAGTATTTTCAGAAATTTTCAGAAGTTCAAACAGTTTTCAGATAATTTAACAGTTGCATAACTTTAAACAGAAACACAATATACAGAGTGATACATTGACCGGGGATCATAAGTTTACAGAAACAAAAACTGATATATCAGCCCTAAACTTATACCCGCTAGGGAATGGGTCAGTACAGAGTCCTAGCTTCTACCCCTAACTGGGTCAGAACAGACAATATTCCAAATCAACCCACAAAGTATCAGACCGTAATAGAGTATTTGGAAATCTTAAAAATAGAGTAGCACGAGACATAATTTATTTTCTTTTCCAAACAAATAAAATGGAACAGAAAGTGCAATGTCTTTACACTCGCACATTTACAAATTCAGCAAAAGGGAATATATTTTGCTTTGGTTATTGCTTTCAATAAAACTTCAGTAATGCGTAGATAATGATAACATGAAACAAGGTTGAAGGGTGGTTCACTGTAGTGCCATTTAGAGTGTATATAATATTGTTTCTTTGCTCTCAGACTTTCTACTATAGCTGGGTGAGCGACTGAGTCCCCCACCAAGGACAAAACAATTAACTAGTGCAGTAGGGTAATGGAAGAATAGAAGAATAAAATGTTAGATCAAAACTCATTTTCCCTACAAGGACAAAGGGATTAATTATTCAGTGTCCACAAAAACAATTGAGTAACAATTTTTGCTATATATATATATATATATATATATATATATATATATATATATATATATATATATATATATATATATATATATATAGGAATGCACTAGTTTCAAGTATTGTGCCTACAAGAAATAAAATAAGGATAATTGCAGTGACCTGAATGCCCATAGTACACCACAACAGAGAATGACTACTATAGCAGCAGTTCGTCAAAGATAATTTTGGTGAAACAGCGGTAGATCAAGAAGAGTTTATACATAAATTTTACCAGAATCAGATGAATGCGAATTTCAGAATGAGACGGAAATCAAATCGTTTTTCTGTTTGGTGAAATTAAGATAACCAATTACAATCTGGCATAAAAATGCAATCGAATAAAAGTTTTATTTTTATTCTATTTTAAAAAAAATAAAACTAAACAGTACGTTTTGTTTGTCACCACAGACGTCATGTATATCATGACTTAATAACAAGCACCTTATCATAGATTTGAAACAAAGTCTTGCGACTGATCGTAAACGAAAATCATATATACCAAGATAATTTAGCTTAAAAATACATACCAGATCATTCCCGTAATTTATATAGAAAATACGATAATTGTTTGGTTTAAAAGAAAGGAGAATCTATACTTACTGTGATCGATTCTTAATCATCTGAAATCACATAATTCTCCACCAAAAATCCTAACAAAACAAGCAGCAACATTTGATTAAACATTACCTAGACTATGAATTAATCTAACGAATCTAAGAATAACTTTACCTATTGATGTTTCTAACTTCAAAGTCTCCTCAACTTCTGTCTCCGAAAATTTGTCTGCAAGTATGAAAAAGAAAACGTAGGATTTATGTTTGACCGCTAACCTAAAAGTTATTATATAGGAAGAGTAATTGTAACATTAGTCCTCAACTAATAGATATTATCAACCCTAAGACCAAATGTTAAAGGATTTAATCACTCTAGTCTCTAGGAAAGGGACGGGTTTCCACTACAACAAAAATAGCTTTTGCGACTTTTTTTTACCAACGTTTTTGTCAAACGTTGCTTAAAACTGAATAGAGTAAATTAAAGTAACAATTTTTGCAAATGTCGCTATTTTTGGATTTTATACGACGTTTCATAGCGACAATTATAGTAAATGTTGTTCTTACCGACATTTTGATGTTATTTAACGACATTTATATTAAATGTTGTTATAATTTGTTAATGTTGCGACTCATATAGCGACATTTATATACTATGTCGTTAGAGCTTGCTACATTTTCAAACAAAAGTCGCTATAATTCAATTTTTTATGACGTTTAATAGCGACTATTTTAATAACTGTTGTTCAAATCGACATTTACATTAAATGTTGTTATAAATTGTTAAATGTTGCGACTCATATAGCGTCATTTATATACTATGTCGTTAGATCTTGCGACTTTTCATACAAACGTCATTATATTTCAATTTTTTACGACGTTTCATAACGACAGTTATAATAGTTGTTGTTCGAATCGTTATTTTTATGTTAATTAGAGACATTTACATTATATCTTGTTATAAATTGTTAAATGTTGCGACTCATATAGCGACATTTATATACTATGTCGTTAGATCTTGCGACTTTTCATACAAACGTCATTATATTTCAATTATTTACGACGTTTCTGTAAGCCCTAAGGGCGAACAAACTCAGTTTTTGATATTGGACAAACTTTTAATGTTGTGTCTAATGATCTTAATATTTGTGATAGAATATCGGAACTCTTTATGGAAGCTCTAAGTACTTCAATCAAGCCATTGAAAGCCATGATCAAGATTCAAAGTCGTATTATTCAAGGCTCATCTTTCAAGATTGAAGATTGAAGACTTAGGTTTGGTTAGATTAGCTTTGTCATTATAATTCTTTATCTTATATAGCTCTAACCAAAGCTCTCATGAACATAAGCTCTACACTCTAGTCTTGCTTGCACACAAACACGTTTTCAAAAGGCTTAGTTTTCGAAATGATTCTTAAATGTGTTCTTATCCAAAAAGCCTTTGTTTTCAAAGTATAAGTCTTCTAAAATGGTTTTCCAAGTGTTCTTACTTGTTACCTTTTAGGAAAACTTTTTAGACTTCAAAAGATTTCAAAACGTGTGAAAAATATGCTCAGGAAGGTCGGTCAACCGAACCAAGGTCGGATCAACCGACGCGCAACCCGAGAGGTTTGAAGTTTAGCTCTCGGTCGACCTTAGCACCATCTCGGTCGACCTATGGGACAGTCGGTCGACCGACCCCAGCCAAAGTGGATCCGAAGTGAGCTTCGGTAAACCGAAGTTGCTCAGCGGTCAACCGAACTCTGTTTTAAACTAGCGGTTTTCTGACCGTTAAAAAGTTGTTTTTCAGCCAAATTTGAAATGTATATATACTCCAAAGCTAGAGAAACATTCTATGACTTGAAAATACATTTGACATTGATTTCTTATCAAGTCTAAACACCTTCAAAGCAAAAACACTTGATCTCCATGATCTAAATCATTCAAAGGTGTTCTTTCAAAAAGCAAGACAAAGAGTGGACTTTCATATGTTCAAAGAGCTATAATTGTTTGTGCTTCAAAGGTATACATTCTCACTTATAAGAGTGATCAATCTTTGTTCTTTAAACATTCAATTCCCTTTCTAAGTGATTGGGTAATTCTTGTAAAAGTCCTACTTTGTGTGGGCAATTTGTAAAGTCCTACTTTGTGTGGGCAAGCTCTTAGTGAGTTTCTTTGTAGTGTGGTTGTGTTGTAAAACTCTTAGTCAGTTAGCCACATTTGTAAACATTCTTCTTAGTGAAGTTGTTTGAAATCCTTGGGTGCGGCTCAAGGTAGTGAATGTAGATTCTAAGTGAATCGAACCACTCTAAATCCTTTGTCTTGTTATTGGGTTTTACTTTGCTTTCAATCATTTTGCTCAAACTTACAATAGCATTGCAAAGAATCCAAAAAGTTGCCAAGATTAGTTAAAACCCAATTCACCCCCCTCCCTCTTGTGTTTTACAGTTTCATAACGACAGTTATAATAGTTGTTGTTCGAATCGTTATTTTTATGTTGATTAGCGACATGTACATTATATGTTGTTATAAATTGTTAAATGTTGCGCCTCATATAGCGACATTTATATACTATGTCGTTAGATCTTGCGACATTTTCGTACAAATGCCGTTATATTTCAATTTTTTACGACGTTCCATAGCGACAGTTATAATAATTGTTGTTCGAAACGGCATTTTGATGTTAGTTAGCGACATTTACATTAAATGTTGTTATAAATTGTTAAGTATTGCGACTCATATAGAGTCATTTATATATTATGTCGTTATATCATGTTACATTTTAAGACAAATTTCAGTATATTTAAATTTCTACGAAGCTTCATGGAGACAATTGTAATAAATGTTAATCACATGGGCATTTTAATGCAGTATAATTTTACATAAGATTTTAAATCCACAAGTCATATATACAAGAATATCACTCATATGAACCAATGACTTTTCTAGTCTAAAGTGGATATTATTTCAACGGCATGACAAAGTTGAATTTTACTAGAAGAAAAAATACACACAAAATAAAAAGAAAAAAGAAACGAAAAAGCGAGACAAATAATAATACAAGAATGTAAGCTAACTAAAACAAATTGTAAAATTTCTATAAAGATTGAAACCCTACATTTCCTGACCAAGAAGGGAAATAAAAAACATGTCCTGATAACTAATTATGAAAGTAAAAATCAAAGACAATTGATGAATCTTGTTAACGGTACAACCAATAACAAGCTACTAAACCAAAATTCTAAATTTACAAAAATAACATGATCATTCCTTAACAATTCATTTAGAGTATATCTAGATCTCTACCAATTATATTTAATATATCACTCGCCATCCATCCATCATCTAAACAAAAGAAAAATAAATAAATAAGAAACCAAATAAATAAAACATTACTTTTCGAACTTATAGAGTTGAGAATGCCAAATTTTATTCTCAAGATGGGTCATTAGATTAGCCTTTATTGTTCTCAACTCGAATTATAGGAAATTTTACGATTCAAACTCTAACAAAACTGCATACTGTACAAAAAAACAAGAACAAGAAACTAATTCAGATTAGGAGAATAAATAAGAAGAAACAAAGTTTAAGTTCGCATAATCAAACATCTTAGTTAAGCACAATACAAGTTACGCAGATATAGCAATTCTAAATAGGTCTACACTCAATGGCATAAAAAAAATAATTTTTTTAAAATATATAAAAATTTGAGAAACCAAGCGACTTACCATCATCACAAATAGCTATGTTACTCTTCTTCTGTTGATGATAATGAATGTGCTTCATTTTCTTTTGCACCAACATGTCTACCATCTATGTCGTTTCTAACCCAAATAACATCGTCAATTCCTGTATTAGGCTCTCCTATGATCTCATCATTATCAAATTGGTGATAACTACTTGTTTCAAATGTCAATTGATCCCCCATCTCATAAACATCTCGAGGCTTAGTTCTAACAACAACATGCCAATCAGGCTTCAGTGCATCTCTAACATAGAAAACTTGTTCAACTTGTGATGCAAAAACAAAAGGCTCATCAATTAATTTTTCTCCAGTGTGAACCAACTTCGACAAATTAACAAGTGTATATCCAAAATTGTCTTTCTTAACCCCTTTACCTCGCTCCACATCTACCCAATCACATTTGAACATCACAACTTTAAACCTGTCATAATAACTCAACTCAATTATATCATTCAAAACGCCATAATAAACAACATCATCTAAACTGGTTGTTTGTGTCTTGATGACAACACCGCTATTTTGAGTTTTTCTCATCTCTTCAGTTTCTTTGGTATGAAACCTAGCACCTTTGATGATATATCCTTTAAATCTCCTTACTACTTTATTCGGACCTCGAGCCAACCACTGAATCCAATCAGTGACTTTTGGACTCTTCATTTCTGTTAACTTTGCAATCTGTAAAATAGATAATTATAATCTCTTAATTACATATAAAATATAAAAAAAAAATTATAAAAGAGAAAATTTTCGAGAATAAACAAAATTTCACTTACATGAGATTGAAACCAATCATTAAAATTTGAGTTATGAATCCTTTCTATCTCCACTTGATTCAAAGGACGTTTGCGATTTTTACTTCTTAGTTGTCTTCTAATCTCATTTCGGTGCTCCCTAAATAATATGTAATTAGGTAATATTAAGTTAATATATTCTAACTAAAAAACTTACATAGAATATAAAATAATTATAGATGAAAACTTACTCTATGAATGGAGTGACCGAATCACAGTTGTACAAGACATATCTATGTGCTTGAATGAGTGTTTTATCGTCAAGGATAACATGCTCAAATTTACCTAGATGACGTCCGATAACTATAGACAATGAAGCATTTTGCACGGGAGAAGGTTCTATAGTATCATCGTTCCTTGTTGATCGATTGAACTTTGTTTCAACACCTTCAAAATACCTTGAACAATAAGTTATACACTCATCTGCTATGTATCCTTCTGCAATTGATCCTTCTGGATAATTTCTATTTTTCACATATGACTTGAGTGTCAACAGATATCTGCAACATAATATTTAAAGAATTGTATCAGTTGACTTAATAAATTATTATATATAATCAAATATGTTTAGAAATAAAAACTATAAATAAATATAATATGTGTACCTTTCAATTGGATACATCCATCGATAATGTACAGGTCCGACTAATTTTTCTTCTGTTGCCAAATGGACTACTAGATGCACCATTACAGTAAAGAAAGATGGCGGAAAAATCATTTTTAAGCGACAAAGAGTTTCTACAATTTTCACCTCAAGCTCTTCAAGACGGCTTACTTTTAAAACTTTCGAACAAATCTCTTTAAAAAAAGCACATAAATCAGTTATTGCTCGCGCCACATTTTCTTGCAAAACTCCCCTAATAGCTATTGGAAGTAAATCTTGCATCAAAACATGGCAATCATGACTCTTTAGTCCAATTAATTTCCATTGCTTTATATTGACACATCTAGAGATATTTGATGAATAGCTATCTCACACTTTTATCCCTTTCAACACACGTAACATCTGTTCTTTTTCTCTATTTGTCGTTGTATAACATGCTGGAGGGAGTACAAATTTTCCACTAGAAAGCTCTTCAGGGTGTAGCGCATCTCTTATGCCAAGTCGTTTAAGGTCAAGACAGGATTTCAAGTTGTCTTTTGTTTTCCCATCAATGTTCAATATTGTCCCCAAAATATTATCACACACGTTTTTCTCAATATGCATGACGTCAAGATTATGACGAATCAAATTTGTCTTCCAATAAGGTAGAGAGAAAAATATACTTTTCTTGTTCATTCATCGGTATGACCTTACCATCTTTATCACCCACAGTTATTTCCCCATTTAATTGGTCAAAAGAAACAATACCAGTTTGTAAAGTTGGTACTTCTCCCCATTCTTGTCTACCATTAAAATTACATATATCACGCCTGTAAGGATGTTCTGGTGGTAAAAATCAACGATGTCCAAGAAAATAGTATTTTCCACCATGAATTAACCATTCTGAACAAGTATGAAAACCACAACAAGGACATGCAAACTTTTTCTTTGTATTCCACCCAGACAACATGCTATAAGCCGGGAAATCATTAATAGTCCACATTAAAGCAGCCCGCATTTGAAAATTACGCTTAGAATGAGTATCATATGTGTTCAAACCATTTACCCACAAGTCATTGAGCTTATCAATTAAAGGTTGCAAAAATACATCAATTTTATCTGATGGTGACGTCGGACCAGGTATAAGTAAAGATAATATGAAAGAAGGGTGTTTCATACACAGCCATGGGGGGAAGTTGTAAGCAGTTAAAATCACAGGCCAAGTACTATAGTTGTCATTCATACTTCGAAATGGATTAAATCCATCACTAGCTAATCCAAGTCGAACATTACGAGGATCATTTGAGAATTCCTTGTGTAAAGAATCAAACTCTTTCCATGCACGAGCATCAGCTGGATGTCTCAAAAAACCATCTTCTACCCTAACATCAAAATGCCAACGCATTAAAGAAGCTGTTTTAGAACACATAAAAAGTCTTTGAAGTCTTGGTTTTAAGGGAAACCAACGCAGAACCTTCTTTAGCCTTTTTTTCTTTTTGTTAGTCCTTTTCCTTTTAGGTGGACCAACATCATAAGGACTTTCATCTTCCATCCATCTAGAAGCACCACAAATTGAGCACACAGAATCATCTTTTCTATCTTTCCAAAATAACATACAATTATTCGGACAAACATGAATTTTCTTATACCCAAACCCTAGTTGATTGATCAATTTTTTTTACCTCATAAGATGATTTTGGCAATTTTTCTCCGTCGGGGAATGTCTCTCTTAGTGAGTCAAGCAAATCGTTGAATGATTTATTACTCCATCCATTCATACACTTTTTATGAAATATGTCTAGAATGAACGAAAGCTTGCTATGTTTCTTACACCCATCAAAAAGTTCTTCATCAGTATCTATCAAAATTTTATAAAACTTTTTAGCTTCTTCATTTAAATCTTCACAGTGTGGGTGGATGTAAGATGTTTCTCCAAAATTAGAAAAGTGATCGTTATCATCAACAACACTTGATCTTCCCCCAATATGAGTCTGACCAACAACTATATCTTCTAAAAGTTGTCTAACATTATGTTGTGTGTGAACCTCGTGTTGTTTATGATTAAGTTGAGTAGGTTCAGACCGGTTAGACCTCATTATGGTTGAAGATGATTCACCATGGAAATACCAATGCGTATAGCTTGGAGAAAAACCATTATCTAAGAGATGCTCTATGACAACGTCTTTGTCATACCGTCTACCATTAACAAATTTGACACAAGGACATGCAAGTTTTCCACCTTCTGAAGATTTAAGTGCAAACTCAATAAACTTTACAATTCCCTGCAAATATTTAGCACCAACCCTGTTTTCTTCATGTATCCAACTTTTATCCATCTAGCAAAAAAACAATTTAACGCTCAATATTTTATGGCATTTTACCTCTTAGAAAAAATGTTAATTACGGTGCAAATTGATAGTAAAAGATGATTCTTCTAACTATAAATGAGAAGTAACTATAACTGACTTTAGAAAGAAAAAAACAATAAGAAGTAACTATATTGTTCAAAATTATGTCCTGAATAAGGGTAGCTCGGTCCATTAAGCAATCACATCTCTAAGGGCTTTCTTTCTTTAACTATTCATCCTATCTCTAAGGACATAATAGAAGAATTCAATTATGAATAATCCTTAAATTCTTTAAAATGCATTTATTTTCAAGATAAACCATGCATCAATCCTATTCTAGTACTCTATTTTACGCTAAACGTCTTTTAAAAGCTTTCTATCAAATGAATTTGATGCATAATATAGTTAAAATGCATTTATTTTCAAGATAAACCATGCATCAATCCTAGTCTAGTACTCTATTTTACGCTAAACGTCTTTTAAAAGCTTTCTATCAAATGAATTTGATGCACTGCAAACTGAACTTTTGCTGCAATTTCCATATGATCATTTGATACCTAAATGACATGTCACCTAGAAAACAATATTCATATGATTCTATCAAATATAATCAGGACACTCAATTATCACAAAATCTTTTTACAAATTACTAATTCCACACAATCCTATTAACATTTAATGAATAAATCACCCCTCATCTTCTTTAGACATAGAGCACTACCAGGTCCAGTGACAGACTGTTGATAAAGAACACCACCAGCAATTGTACACAGCAAGCAAACAAGTCCAAAAGGACTAGCATGCTTATCCCATTCAACACATTAATCGCGACAGTCGGAAACTTATTTACCACACTTGTCACTGTAAATGCAGTGGCTGAAATGGCATTCCTTGCCGCGAAACCAAATAAACTAATAAGCAAGCCAAAAACACAAGATAAAGACACCGCCACAAACGCTACAGGCTCGAAAAGGCTCCCATTATTTGATCCTAAAGCAGTGAATACATCAAGATACTCCCCCGTAATAATCCAAAACAGAGGAGCTATCATCAATGACAACAAGTTGTTGTAAAATACAAAACTCCAAGTACTCAATCCAAGATTAGTCACCATATGCTTAATATAAACCATCTCAGTCGTAATGGTTACCAAATACGCAAAATCCCACGAATAAGCCGTCAATGTAAAACCAGAATCCGTAGCAACATAACCAACAACACCACCCAAAATGACAACCAGAGCTAAATACGTTAAATTCGAAGGACACGGTTGCTTCCTAAATGCAGTATCAGCTAAAGTAACGAATAACGGCGTGCAAGATCTAAAGACTATGAAAGTATCCACATTGGCATGGCTTAACAAATTAGTGTTTGTGAAAATTGCCAAGTAGAAAACTAAAGCAGCAGGCAAGAAATTTTTAACGAAGCCATTGTTTAAATCTTAAAAGATTTCTGGGTTTTTCTTTATGGACAAAATGATAGAACTTTGATGAGAAGATATCTAAAATAAACCCAGTAATCTTTGTCAATTAATTCAAAAACCCATATGCAAGGAAGTTAAATTCTTTATACAATCTCCAAAAAAAAACCATCAAACTTATCCAAAAAAAAAAAAAAATCAAAAATCAAAAATCAAAAATTAAAAACCAGTTATACCTTAGGGACAAACTGAGTTGGAACTCTCAGGGTGGTATGTTCTATAAACCGATCCAAATTGGTCAAATTCTCAACTTTACTAACTCGTTGGGGTCGCTGATGATGATGTTGATGAACCTGACTATTAAACTGCCACTAAATGGCCTTTTTTGTTGGTTTCAAACTGACTTCCTGCAGAGAGATGAACATTCTTGATCAGCTCTAATCCGAGATGAACATTCCGAGAATGAATTTTGAAGATATAATAATAAACACAATTTCAAGAAAACTTCAATTTGCTTCAGCTCTATTTAATTTCAAACGCTCTGTAGAACACAAAAGATTTTTTTATTAACAAATTATTGAAACCAGAATGAATAGAATTTAAGATGCAACTTTTTACCCTTCCTCCGCGTTGCCTCTCTCCTTCGGTGCGAAATCCGTTTTTTTTGTTTGGTAAATAAACGTTATATATATATAGAAGCCATTGATGGTGGTGGAGCTGAGTTCTGAGTATTGAGTTTGTTTCTCTGCCGAGTCAAACTATTGTATAAATTTGGTATTTCTAGGGCTCATAGAAGATTTGGGATGAGAAATCCGTTGGTGTTGCAACGGTGAGATTGCACTACAAGAAAACAGTTAAATAGCGACCGACTTTAGCGACCAAAATTTTTGTTCACAAATTTAACGACGGAATACCGACCGAATAGAAACCAAACAAATCGGTCGTTATTCCGTCGCTCATCCGTCGGCCACATCGGTCTCGTGGACCAAATTGAAACGTCGTCGGTTTGTTCACCCTTAACGACCGTTTACCGACGGATATTAACGACCGTTTACCGACGGAATATATAACAACTGAATACCGGTGTTTATTTGTATAGTAATAAATGAAGGACACAAAACGACGTCATTTTATTTTCGTTAACGACCGGCTACCGACGGACTTTAACGACGGATTACCGACGGAATAACAACCAAAATTAGGTCGCTATTATTTTCCAATTCCGTCGCTATTCGGTCGCTATTATTTTCCCGATTTTCGTTTTTTATAAAATAGTGGGGTTTTTAAGGATATATAGAAACATTTTACCTAATAGTAACTAAAATAGGAAAAATACATATACAAAGTCTTAGGTCAGCGGAACGACGAATCTGCGCTACTTTGATTGTGATAATTCAAAGTGTGTGAGTGTTGATTGTGAGTTTTGATAATTCAAAATGTGTGAGTGTTGAAATGTAATGAGAACTGCACACTTTGATTGTGAGTGTTGAAATGTAAATGAGAAGTGTAAACTTGTGTTTTTTGGGTTTATTGATTATTTTTGCTATTTGGGATCTTATTAATACTGTTTCTGGTTTGTATTTCTGTGCGTATTGCTGTTTTTTATAATAGGGATTTAATTTAATTTCAAATTTATTTTTTTAAATAAAAAACAATTTAGCGACGGAATAGCGACCGAATATTCGGTCGCTAAATTTCCCGTCGGTATTCGGTCGTTAACCAGTCAAAAGTCAACAATATTGACCATTCGGTCGCTATTCCGTCGGTAAATAGAGACCAATTATTCGGTCGCTAGACTTTCCGTCGGTATTCGGTCGTTATATAGTCAAACTCAAAAGTGAACAATGTTGACCATTCGGTCGATATTCGGTCGTTATTTACCTACCGATTATTCGGTCGCTAGAATTTCCGTCGGTATTCAATCGTTAACCAGTCAAAGTCAAAAGTCAACAATGATGACGATTCAGTAGGTATTCGGTCGGTAAATAGCGACCGAATATTCGGTCGCTATATATTCCGTCAGTATTCGGTCGGTAATTTGCTTAGCGATGAAAAATACACGACCACGTCATTCGGTCGCTAAGCGACCGATTACCGACGGAAACGGCCGTCACTGTTTCCCTGTTTTCTTGTAGTGTTGGTGTTGACTGTTCTTTGCTTGAAGGGAAAAGGATTAGGGTTGATTTGCTTTTCAAAATTGGTAACAACCCTTCCTCACAAAGTGGACTAGAATTGTGCTTTCCACTATTACTCCTAATTACCTTTTTATGTTTACAGTAACTAAAAATGTATTTGTGCGCCAATTGTTTCCATTTTGTGCGCTTTTATTTGGGTTAAAATGTCGTCACATAGAGTGGATGCAAATTTGTCTTTAGAAAGAAATATAACTTAGATGGTACCATTGATAAGAATAAGGGCAGATTAGTTTTCAAAGGGATTAGACAAAAAGAGGGGATTTATTACATTGATACTTATTCCCCTGTTGCTCGGTTGACTAAAATCCGTGTGCTTATAGCATTGGCTTCCATACGTGGTTTCATCGTCCATCAAATGCATGTAAAAACTGCTTTTCTTCATGGAGATCTTGAAGAACAAATTTATATGGGTCAGCTTGAAGGGTTTGTAGCCAAAGGAAATGAACAAAAGGTCTGTAAACTTGTTAAGTACTTATATGGACTAAAACAAGCACCCTTAAAATGACATGAAAATTTTGATAAAACTATTTTATCGTTTGGCTTCACTACAAATGTGAATGACAAGTGCGTTTACTACAAGGTTAAAGGTGATTCTATTATTGTTCTATGTCTGTATGTTGATGATATCTTGTTGTTTGGGTCAAATATTGAGATAATTAATGAGACTAAGTCATTCTTGAATAGTAAGTTTGAAATGAAGGATATGGGATAAGCAAATGTGATTATTGTCCTAAGTCGTTCATTCAACTAAAGGGATAACCATTTCTCAGTCTCACTATGTTGAGAAGAACATTCTTGAGAGAAATGGTTATCAGAATTGCAAAAATGCTAAAACTCCAAGTGACCCTTCTGTAGCTTTATTCAAGAATGAAAGTGGTGTTCCTGTGTCTCAATTAAGGTATTCTTTGATAAAATAGGCATCTTACAATATCTTGCAAATGGCTAGATATATATGTTTTCCTAATCGGACTCATTGGGATGCCTTGGATAGGGTACTTTGGTACCTTAAGGGAACTATTTCCCTTGGGCTGTATTATGAAAAATTTCCTGAAGTACTCGAGGGGTACAGTGATGCAAGCTAGATAGCCAAGAACTCTGGAAGGAATGGTTGCACTGGATATGTTTTTACCTTAGGCGGCGGTGCTGTTGCTTGGAAGTCTTGTAAACAGACTTTGATAACTCGGTCCACTTTTGAGGCTGAGTTATGTGCCTTGGATACTACTGGAACGGAAGCTGAGTGGATGTATGGACTTTTGTCTTCTTTGCCAATGGTCAGCAAGCCCATTTCTGCTATATATATGCATTGTGATAGTCAAAATACAATTGCTAAGATAAAGAGTACCAAGTATAACCAAAATACAAAGAGACACATCCAAGTTAGACTTAAGTCTATAAGGGAAATTGTGCCTGATAGGGTGATGTCTGTTGATTTTGTTAGATCCAAAGATAATATAGCAGACTCTCTAACAAAAAGATTAGAAACTACTCTATTCCTTAAATCCAAGTTGGGGATGGGACTGAAAACCCATCAATGATTAACCTTCAGTGGCAACCCAACCGACCAAATGGGGATCCACAAGGCGATTTAATATGGTATACACAAGATGGTTGAGTGAATCGAGCAACTTATATACTAATTGATACTTATGTATCGTGAGTCTGTTCCCCTGTAAGCCTGAAAGGTGTGTAGCTGCAATTCTAGTAAGAGTTTTCGTAATCTGAATGGAATCAAGTCTTTTTAGACAAGATGTTAGTAGTGCATCCATGGAGATTGCTAACTATGTGAGTGTTGTTGTGAGGCCGCAACTAAGAGAACGAGTTTTTCTCTTAATACACTTATGAGACGGGATCGGGCACATGGTCATAACGTGTCAACCTAAAGATTGTCTCCATAGCCTTTTTAATTTGTTGTTACTAATGGACGCCGTCACATCCAAGGTTCGATTCAAGGCTCTAGTCCATCTGTTCCTGTGGGGGAATAAGTTGGATACTTAGGTAGTGGTTCAAACCGGAAGGTACCGTCATTGAAAGCAAATTAATGTGAATCCCGGATACTAATATACTATGAATTTATGGGGGATTGTTGCAAGTGGTTTACTTTGAGACTCAATAACTTTGTGTCTACAAAGAATTAGCTTGAAACAACAATTACGTTTTGTTCTTGGCATGGCGGAGAGTGAATTATTACTTTGGTAGAACCCACTTATGTAGTGGGAATCCATAGTTAATTATCTTGAAAGTTGGAGTTTCACGATGTGAGAATTTATGTTTAAATATGAATCCCACATCAGAATATTTATAAATAACAAGGCTCATTTTCCTATATAAATACACTACTCTTAATGCTTTTCCATTATGAGAAAATAAAGAAATAAAAAGAAAAAGGATTTTTACTGCTGCTTTTCTTTTCTTTTCTTTTGAGAAAAAAACGAAAAAGTTAAGACATTTTAGTCTGTCTTTTTCTTTTAAATCCCTTTTCTCATAGTAATAATAATTCTATTCGGTGATTTCTCGGGCGAACTGAAGAGCTTTCGAGGTGATCGAATTCGGTGTGCGTCGTTGCATATCTGGACCGTCTTATCCTGCAAGGAGTTTCGCTCTTCCATTTTGCACCGGTAAGTGGGGCGAATATTCTCTTGAAGGAAAAATCAGTTTCAACTGGTGATTCAGTTGGTTACCATATACGATTTGGTTTTCACGTATCTGGAATTTCTATCATTGTGGTATGGCTATGGGGATGGGGTCCGATCATTCACCTTGTATAGCTTCATGGGGGAAGAGGATATGGCTTAAACATGAGGAATATGACACTCTTGTATCCTCGGTTTGGAATCTTGATCATTGTGGTATGGCACAATTTATTCTTGCCAAAAAACTACCTGCTTTGAATGTACCGCTTAAGATGCTCAACAAACATCACTTCTCTCATATCTCTAGTAGAGCATCTAAGGTTAAGGAAGATATTGAATCATTGCAAATATCTTGGGATTGTAATACGGGGGATGAATCCATGCCCGAAAGGTTGAAGGAAGCATGAAGGGTAGCATGGAAGCTTGGTGAAGCGGAGAGAACTTTCTTTGTACAATTGGCCAAAGGGATGTATATTCTTGAAAGTGATTGAAACTCTAAAATTTTCCATTCTCTTATCAAAAGGAACAAGAAAAAGAATTTTATAGCATATGTCAATGATCATAATGGAGTGTTAACCTCTTCTACTAATGAGGTGGTCGAAGTTTTTATTTCCTTTATAAAGGCTTGTTTGGTACCGTTGGTAAGAGGAGGAAAATTGATGAGGGAGTTATTGCTAGTGGCTTGATGGTTTCTAGGGAACAAGGATAAGCTTTGTGTGTAGATGTTTCCCCGGAGGAGATAAAAAAGCTCTATTTGATATTGGTGATAATAAAGCCTCGGGGACGGATAGGTTTAATGCGGCTTTCTTTAAAAAATCTTGGCATATTGTGGGCGAGGACCTAACTAAAGCTCGCCTTGAGTTTTTTAGGTCCGGAAGACTCTTGAAACAATGGAATCATACAAGCATCACTTTAATTCCGAAGGGGAATCATGCCACCGATGAGGGGGATTATCGCCCTATCTCTCTTTGTAATGTTACTTACAAAGTGATCTCTAAGATACTTTCTTCTCGCTTGGCCCCTATTCTTGAAGACATTATCGCTAAGGAGCAAGCGGCTATTGTGGGTGGTAGACTCCTTAGTGATAATATATTCCTTGTACAAGAAATCTTGAAATCTTATGAGAGGAAGAGGATCTCACCGAGATGCCTCATTCAAGTAGATCTAAGGAAAGCATATGATTGTGTGGATTGGTCGTTCCTTTTGGATATGATGGAAGAGCTTAAATTCCACATGCCCTTTATCAAGTGGATTTCTCAATGTGTTACTACTACCTCCTATTCGATCTCTATCAACGGGTCTCTTCATGGATACTTCAAAGGAGAAAGGGGTTTACGACAAGGTGATCCCTTTTCCCCCTTTTATACGTCATTTGCTTGGAGTACTTTTCGCGTAAGCTAAAGATGAGTACTATTGATTCGGAATTTAATTTTCACCCTAAGTGTGGCTTCCTTGGTCTTTCGCACTTGGCATTTTTTGATGACTTGGTGTTATTTAGTAGAGGGGATATTGGCTCCGTTGATATTATGGAAGCCTTGAAATACTTTGCCAAGGTATCGGGACTCAAAGTCAATGCCTCAAAGTCACAAGTGTTCACCGCCGGAATATATGGGGAAGATTATGAAGACATCATACGGCGCACCAAGTTCACCGTTGGGAAGTTTACTTTTCGATATCTTGGGGTGCCCATGGCCACAGGTAAACTCAAGGCAACTTTTTATGAACCTCTCATCATAAAGCTTAAGGAATATATTGGCAAATGGTCGGGTGCTACTCTCTCTTATGCGGGGCGATTGGAGTTGATTAGGTCAGTGCTACAAGGGGTGGATTATTTTTGGCTTTCTATTTTTCCGACGCCGGTTGCTATCCTTGATTCGGTGAATAGATTGGCAAGAGAGTTTTTGTGGGGTTCAAAGGTGGGGAAAGTGGCGTGGAAGGATGTTTGCATGCCCAAAAATGAAGGTGGTCTTGGAGTAAGAAATTTGGCTACATGGAATTCGGCTCTTCTTGCAAAAAAATCATGGGATATACATTCTTCCAAGGATTCGTTGTGGATTAAATGGGTGCATGATTATTATCTTCAAGATGCTTCTAATTGGGATGTTAAACCAAAGAAAGATGACTCGAGCCTCTTTAAAAGACTCATTTTTACCCGGCATGAAATTGGAAACTTTTGGCAAAAATCTGAACACCCACTTTAACCTCTATGCCCAGATTTTTGCTTCTGCCCAGGCTGTCCCGAATACCAATGGACAGCCCAGAAATTTCAGCTCCAATGCACAGTTTTTTGGGGTCAACAAACTGCCCAAAATGCCCCTGAACGCCCCCTCGCTGCCCAGAATTCCAGAAGTAACGACCCCGTTGCTGCTCAATTTTTTCCGGCACTACTAGGAAGTTGGAACGTTGGAGGTAAATTTTTTTTCCGATGGCATATGATTTTTTTAGGGATAAAACACCCAAAATGCCATGTGCGAGTGTTATTTGGAAGGCCCCCAATTTGCCAAAACATTCTTTTATCTCTTGGTTGGCCTTACGTGGAAGATTGAATACTCGAGATAGCTAAAATTTATGGAAACCGAGACTTGTTTGCATTGTGTGATGAGGGTTGTGATGAAAATCATGAGCATCTTTTCTTTGCTTGTAAATTTTCAACTTGGTTTGTGAAATGAGATTAAAAGATGGGTTGGAATTAGAAGAGAAATGAAGACTTTGAAGAGTGCATTCAAATGGTTGAAGAAAGAAGCTTGGGGCACCAGTTGGCATATCAAGAAAAAGAAATTGGTGATTACCTCCATGATTCACAACTATGGAGCGAAAGGAATAGACGAATTTTTGAACAAGAATCTCTACAACCGAAGGAAGTAGTATGTAGGATTAAAATACAAGTATACATGGTAGGCTTCGCTTTGTATCCTAATGATTTGAACTTCTTGTTATTTTTTTGTTGTAGAAGGTTTATTTGCCAAGACCATGTGATTCTTGTACATGGCAGTGGTATCTTTTTGTATATAGGTAGAAGCATGTGCTATGAGGCGAATGGTTCGTAATGGATCATTCGCGAACATCTTGTTACCTACTGTAAACTACTTTTATAGTTCTCCATTTTGATCATTTATATATTTACCTTTTGATAAAAACGATTAAGGACACTCGGGGTAATGGGTCGTGGGCTGATCTTTGGGGATTTGACTTAGAAAATACTCTCCCCCTTTCTAATATAATTTTGTTTAGTTTCTCTCACTTGTTCTAAATTATAAGTATTTTCCAATATTTAAGGTTAAATTTTTAAAATTACTCATATTATAAAGAGAAATGGAAGAGTTGATATCGTAAAATAAATTAAATTGTCTGAAAGTAAAATAGTAAAAATGTTCATTGTCCCTCCCTACTTTAAAAAATGGAGGGGGTAACAATTAAATAAGAGACATTGAATAAATAATACACAAGATTTATGTTTTGGTCTGGACCCCACATTTTGAACATAAAGATCATTCTGCCAGTTCCTGGTGTTTTCTTATTTATTTTTCAATCAAGGATGGAAAAGGTTGGTAAACTATTATTCCACTGGACCCAAGGGGCGTGGTGCAGAATGCATGTGATCTATATTCGTCAACTAAAGAAGAAGAGAAGGGGACAAGTAGAAGTAGATGCAACGTTTATGATATTGATCAGAAATAAACGTTGCATCTACTTCTGCTGTCCCTCTCTTCTTCTTTAGTTGACGAATATAGATCACATGCGTTCTGTACCACGCCCCTCCCTCCCTCCCCCCTTGGGTCCAGTGGAAGTGGAATTATAGTTTACCAACCTTTTCCATCTTTGATTGAAAAATAAATAAGAAAACACCAGGAACTGGCAGAATGATCTTTATGTTCAAAATGTGGGGTCCAGACCAAAACATAAAGACTTCTAGTTGACGAATATAGATCCTGCACCACGCCCCTTGGGTCAAGTGGAATAATAGTTTACCAACCTTTTCCATCCTTGATTGAAAAATAAATAAGAAAACACCAGGAACTGGCAGAATGATCTTTATGTTCAAAATGTGGGGTCCAGACCAAAACATAAATCTTGTGTATTAACTAGGTGACCTTTTCAGGACCACCGTCAATTGAACCTGCCATATTCAAGCAAAATACTAGCCTTTATTTAATCTATTTTCATATGCTTTTGAGTCCTATGAAAACTCTGATTTTTGAAGTAGTTTCTGAGCTTGAAAAGTGCCATAAGGGTCAAGGGGTCCATGGCAAGTGAAAGCTATGTACTCGTCTCGGCAAGTGAAGTCGAGGTTCGGCAATCTCTCCTCTACATGGGGTAAATAAAGTACTTTCCCTTTCTAAGGCGGTCCTCCTCCTCTGGTGAGACTATATATAAAAAAAAGTGCCATAAAGTCAACAACTACTTTCAAAGCATTCCTAACCTTTTTATGTTGTAAAATTGTGATTCTTTCATCTTGAGTTTAGCAAAGGTACTTTAGAAGGGTTTAATATTTATCAAATTTAATATGATCATATTTTTCCCACTTTCAATTACTCTTTGTGGGGATGTATGCTAGGAGCCTACTTGATGTGGGTGGTTAATAATGGTAAATATGGTGACAAATAAAACATACTACTTAAAAAAAAATTTATCACATGAAATTCTAATTTTATCATTTTTATCTCAAGTTTTTATCAATTGATAAAATAGTAAGTTTAGTGACAAATTTGGTAATTTTATTTAAATTGTTTGTAAATTTTGTTAAAAAAATTGAAACTTTTGTAAAGAATAAAAATCACTATATAAATATCCAAATTCAAACAAATCTTACAATTTTAGGTTAATTTTAATATTTTATAAATTGGTAAATTTTATGAATAATTTAGTAGTTTTTAAATGAAGTTAATTGATTTTATGAACTAATTGTTGTATTATAATAACTTGTTTTTAAAGTTGTATTCTAACTCATAGACATTTTTAAATTCTAAGCTTATATTAACAAGTAATCATTATTATAATATTTATATTTGTTCTTCATTTAACATGTGTTATATTTTAACAAATAATTTAAGTTAAATTGTGTTTAAATAACTATACAATACTTAATATGTTGAGAATTATTTTTATAGTAATTCATTTTCATTTTAACCGGTTTTTTGTAAGACTCTGCGTAAAAATAATATGTGTTGTAACAAAAACTAATTCTAATTTTATACTAATAAGTAATCTAATCATTGTTATAGTATTTAGATTCGTTCTTCCTTTAACATTTGTTATATGTTAACAAGTAATTTAATGTACATAATGTTTAAGTAACTCTACAATACTTAGAATATTGAGGATCATTGTTTCTATTGTATATATTCGTTTTTTTGGAACTAGTGTTTTATAAGCCTCTGTGTTATAGTACGTTGTGTTATACCAAAGAGAGGTTCTAATTTTATACTAACAGGTAATCTAACCATTGTTATAGTATTTAGTGTTAATTATTTTATACCACGTCATGTTTAGACTACGTGTTATAATACTTAGCGGTCTAACAAACACTAATTTTAATTTGGCTACAAAATAAAATTTATGGGGAAAAATTATAATTTAAAAAATATACATCAGGGAAAATAGTTCAGTTTAAAAATTATAAACATTATCCGGGTCAATTTGTTAAAAATAAATAACTTTGGGATCGACATAATATTTTATAGAGACTTTAGGATAATCAATTCACATCCCTAGAGGCACTTAGGGCAAGGTACGGACTTTACGTGCAATTGATGAATAAATAGGTACCCTAGAGAAACGATTTTTTTTTTTTGGGTTTATGAATTGTGAAACAGTCGGGTATTTTTAATATATATACGTGTTGAAATTATGTCGGGTTTGGGTCGGGTATTTAAAGCAATCTTTTCTTATTATCGTTAAAAACATAAATAAATTCGGTTTTTTTTAAAAAAAAATGACTATGAGTAAGAATACAACTTTAAAAACTATTTATTACAATACAACAATTAGTTCATAAAATCTATTAATTTCATTTAAAAAATACCAAATTAGTTGTAAAAATTACCAATTTACAAAATAATAAAATTCAACCTAAACTGGTAAGATTTGTTTGAATTTGGATATTTATATTTGATTTTTATTCTTTACAAAAGGTTCTTGTTTTTAACAAAATTTACAAATAAAATTACCAATTTTGTCACTAAACTTACCATTATATCAATTGGTTAAAACTGAGATAAAAATGGTAAAATTAGAATTTAATGTGATAACTTTCGTTTTTAAATAGTAAATTTTATTTTTCACCACATTTACCATTATTATAAAATAAATTACCTTTTTTGGCATGAAATTCACCAATGTTGTATCTAAATTTACTATTTTATATAATATAAATATTCATGATAAAAATAGTAAGTTTCAAATTAAAAATGGTAACATTATAAAATAAAGTAGTAATATTCAACATTTACTAGTTATTTATTAATTTACCAAATTTTGTTCTAATTGTACCATTAAAAATACCAAAGTTACTAATCATAGAAAAATATGGTCAACAAAAGTGTGTTGACTGGTTTGACATGCAACCTGGTCACTTGACTGGGGTAACGTGGCAAGCTCTCATTCGTCCATGTATTTATCTTATTTTTTTTAAAAAATAAAACCTGAAAATAACAGGTATTTTTTTTCACGTGTCAATTATTCATTGATTTATCTTTAAATTTTAGGTGCCAAAAATTGAGCTTTCGACACCACAACACAATTAGGATAAGATTAATAAACATATACTTGTTGACCTTTTTAATCTGACAAATATTCTCAAAACAGTTACATGCAAAATACGTGCATCTATAAAAGAATCTAAAAGAAAAATGCTGCCTTTTTCCTTTTCTTTATATTTTTTCATTGGTGTATTAATCAAGAAAATCAAGATATCTTGCCAAGTATATTCGATCAATGAATATGATTAAATCTAACTATTGATATCATCAAATATTTCACTTTTCTATTACTCTTTCCGTTTGTCAAGAACTAAATACTCACTTTATATATTATTTACCAGTATAATGATCAGTATTATGCGCGATACATTTTATTTGGGAATTAAGAAATAATCTTAAGAATATTAAGTAGAAAACTATAACCTTATTTTTTTTTTTTATTGATAGATTTGGTGTTTATTAATTTAGGTATCTAATAATAATTTAAACAATGATGAAAAATCTAATGAGTAACAAGAATGAAATTTTCATAATAAAAATGTTACGCAAAATTATATCAATGATAGAAACTAATTGATGTTGGTCCTCCTTATTAGCACCTTAGATTATCACCTGGACCAACACCAAGCTGATTACAATAGTCAGTATAGTATGCAACGCGAGAATTAACGGTATCAGAATTAGCACCATCACATTCAAGCTGACCATTGATGGCTCTAATGGTAGGCCCAAATCCTTGGCCAGAAGTAATTAGAGAATGACAATTGTTCATCCAATACCATAATGCTGTCCTGAAAGATATAACGTTGTCTGTAGCTACTATTTCTGGATTGTTCAAACCATCGAATCCAATGGCTTGTCCTGCTGGTCCGTAGTTGAAGTTCCATGATAGTTGAATTGGGCCTCTGCCGTAGTATTGTTTGTTGGGTGCACATGGATATTGCGTGTTGTTTTCATCACAGTAGTCTCCTGAAGGGCCATTTATCTCTTCTATATAGCAGAAATCTGCACACAAGAAAGTAACAAATATTTAAATAGATGCAACTAAAATTTTGAGTTAAAATGTGAAATTTTTTTAAAAGACTTCGCAAAATATATTTTAGTATTGAATTAAAAAAACTAATAAGAATAAGAAGCTTACGTCCAGTTTCAAGAGTAACATGGGCAAAGAAAGCAGCAATTTCCCTTCGAGAATCATCACTCGAACCAACTGTTCCAAACTCAGAATAAGAGTTAAGAGCATTAAGAAAAGCTTCCCTTGTATAGAACCCTCTCCCAGCACAATCAGAACCATCCTGATTAGCAATCCCATTAAAGAAATCATCAGTCACAATATCAGCTACCGAAACACCATTCTGGCCTAAAATTAGTCCTGAAAATGTAGACAGAAATTAGAAACTTTATGATGTAGGTCAAACTCTACAAAAATATATAATAGCGAAAAATATAATTCTTACATAATTTTGAAGGAAAAAAATAAAGATTTAAAAAAAATGAGGGGGGGTGGGGGGAGCCTTAGCTCTAGATACGTCTTTACCTGGAAGTGCTCCAGCTGAAAGGAGTACCATGGCTATGAAAACTGATGGAAAGTTCATTTTGAGGATTATGAAGATTTGGTGGAGAAAAGTGGGTATATATAAACTTCAGAATGGGGAATTTAGAGTAACGTTTTGTTCAGTTAGGAACCGTGTATGGATTATGTTGTGGGTTTTTGACTGGTTCTAACGTCTAGAATGTTTCCTAATGTTGAAGTCAAAAAGTAAGGATGATCATTCACGCATAGACCATTTGTGTAACTGTAAGTCTGATGTAGATATTGAATTTAGAAGGAAAAGGCTATATATATCAAAGAAAAAATTAAACGAATAATATTTAATTTTTTATTTTCACGAAATTTAAATTATTTATTGAAAGAAATATAAATTTAAAATTTAAAATCTTACATTTGATTTTGAAATAGAATACTATAAAACTATTCATTTCATTTCATAATATAATTCATTTAGGACATTTGCGAAAATTAAGGAGGAACAAAATAAGTGACATTGTTAATCAAAATGTATAACTAAATTCATATACATGACCAATGAGTCATTGATCTAGTGGTTAAGACTGAGACCTTAGAGGTGATCAGTTTAAATCCACTTCCCCCTTATTTAATTAAAAGAATTCACATACAGTAACCCCGAAGTCAACATCATAAAACCAAAAGTAAATTCTAAGCAAGTAGTTTTGAATTTATTTGTCTTTTTGTTCTCAAAAAGTTGTGGAAATGGTCAAGCTAAACTTAAATATAAAATTTTAAAAAATAATAATAATGTGGCTAAAATATGTCGTGCGGATTGGGGTGTCCAGGGACGAAGACAAGGGGCGGGAGAGGTAGTCGCCCCGATATTTTTAAATTTTTTATTAAATATAGTAAATTTTATGTGTAGTTCAGAATATTTGATTAAATTCGCCCCTAATATTTTTTTATAATTTGTATATGTAATTCGACATATTGTTTCAATTTTTCGCCTTTAACCTAAAAATTATGGCTTCGTCTATAGGTGTCTGGGAGTCGTGGAGGATATATTATTGTGGAATGGTTTTAGTAATAGTCAAGACAGCCGCAAGAGTCCAAATGAAAATGCCCAAATCTTAGAGAAGTGGTTGGTTACAAATGCAATAAAATTCCCCCAATAATAATTCTCTTTATTTGTCTAACTTACATTTAAAGGGCAAAAAATCGGCGGTGTCTGTATACATTTTCATTCTTATACTCAATTATTCACAATTCGCATATATATGTTGAAAAAAAATGTATATGTAGTTAATTTTAAGTTGTGAGTACATATACCGGGACTAGGTCTGTCAATGGGATCCAAAGATCCAAATCTAGACTCACATTTACTAGACTCAAATCAGATATAAGACAATATTTGTTTGGATCTAGCCTTATATGGATTTGGGTCTAACACAAAAACTAATATGAATCTAATAAGATTCATATTTGACCCAATAGACTCAAGAGATCCATATTGGCCCCTCATGCCCTCACATTCCACCATTCTTAAAGCTCTGTCTTCTTGTTAGAGTTGGCAAAGAAGAAGGGGAATATTTGATATATGGTAATCTAAAAAAAAAAAAATATATTTGGGCTAATAAAAAAAAAAATCTGGGCTAATTTTTGTTTTTTTAAAAAAAGAGCTAGGCTCACATTAGGCTTGTTTTATGCCTTTTGTTCAAATATGATTTGCGTTTATTTGGAGACAAATTATATTATTTTATATAGAGGTGTGCATTCGATATATGGTTCGGTTTTCCGAAACAAAATTTCGGTATTCGATTCGCTTTTATAATATTTTATGAAAAATAAATTGAATCAAAATTATATGAAAACTAAATATCGAATACCGAAATTATTTCGAAATTATATGGAAATCAAATATCGAATACCGAAATTTATGTCACCATTCATTATTTTTAATTTTTAATTTAAAAAAAACAAACATTTTACAAGTTTTTATTGACGAAACAGAAAATGAAAATCAAGACTAAAAAAAAAATCTTTTTTAAAAATCAAAATCCCCCACTTTTTTTTAACAAAAAAAAAGTCAAAAAGCCTAATACATTTTTAAATTAATATAAAAAAACAAATCAAAATTACCTTCTTGTTTTTTTTCGGAAAAGAATGGAGAAGAAAAGGTGATTTCCTTTTCTTTCTTTTTTTTTATGCAAAACTTGATTTCATTTTAAATCTCCAGATCATAATGAACGTATAGAGCGCAGGAAATTGCTAGCGATCACTTTTTTAGGATTTGTTTATGGGTAGACCCAGACCCATTGAGACTCAATATAGTTGGGTCGAGACCTTAATTAAAAATGTCTATACCAAATATAGTAAGACTTTGACTCAAATTTTTTTATAGTGAGTCTGGGCCTGGATCATAAATTATGGATCCAATAGGCCCATTTGACAGCCCTAACCGGGACATGTATGAGACCACATTTCTGTCAGCAAAGTCATGTCATAAATAGTCCAAATCTTAAAGAAGGGGTTGGTTATCAAAGGTTCCTTAGCCCAGTGGGGCAAGGGCCTCCCCATGCAATGAGACAAATTTTAATTGTCTCCCTTTCTAGGACTATCTTCTCCTTTTGTAAAGCGCTTCTCTCTTTTTTTATGGGGCCACCGCTCATTCGGACTTCAAAAAAAACAGGGGTTGGTTAAAAACGGAATAAAATTTCCCTCCGCCACCCCTTGTTCTTCTTTTAAAGCTGTTATTATTATTTTTAAATGCGAGAGGATTGGGTCTGAGAGTCGTGGAGGATAAATTATTATGGAATGATTTTAGTAATAGTCAAGACAGCCGTAAGAGTCCAAATGAAAATGCCCAAATCTTAAAGAAGATGCTGGTTAAAAACGGAATAAAATTCACCTAATAATAATTATCTTTATTTGCCAGACACATATTTAAATTTTTTTTTTTTTTGGTGGAAGAGGCCAGTAATATATTAAGAAACTAGTAGGAATAAGAGTACTACAAGTAAAGGAAAGTACATAAAATACACAGCCGAATTTAAATCCGAAATTATAAAATAGAAATTCTAGGAAAATTTTCGCCAGACTTGTCTTATTGTCATACGGTATAAGCAAATAGAGGTGGAGTGGAGAAAATCTGGCTAGCAATCCAAGGTGTTGTAACAACATGTTTAGCAAGCTCATCAGCTACTCGATTCATTTGCTGGTAAGCGTGGTGAAGGTGGTAACTCTAAAGACAAGAGAGGAGGGATCTGCAATAATCAACAATGTTAGCATAAAGATCATTTGAATTAAATTTGATCATGATAATAACAATTTCAGAGTCAATATTTATTTTCAATTGAAGAAAGTTGTGTTCAATAACCAAAGAGAGCCATTTTCTTAAAGCAAGTAGTTCTACCTCATTGTTAGTGGTATGAGGAAGGTGGAGGGAAACCCCTATTTCCCAGACACCTAGATGGTTTCTAATGATGCCTCCTGCTACTCCTGTTCGAGATTTAATAAGACAAGAGTCGTTATAGTATTTAATTTGTAAAAATTGTGTTTCGGATGTTCCCATTTAAAATAGGAAGTAGTGGTGTTAACTTTAGAAGCAAATAAGTTGTGAGCACAAGAGTATTCGATGCTTCTGGAAAAGACTTCATGATGAGTGTGAAGGTGTGGAGGGCTCAAAAAAAATGTGATTGTTACGATTTAACCAAAGGATCCAGCATGCAAAGGAGAAGGTGACATGCCAACGGATAGCGTTATGATGAACTAGGGTACTAGTACAATTACTTTTAAGCCAAATGTCCAAAGAACAGCTACTGAAAAGAAGGCTTCTAATATCTGAAGGTAGTAATCCTGAAAGGTAAAACCAGAATGTTTGGTTGAGTTCTTCCGGTAAATATCCCGAATCAAATAAACTGTGGATAATTTTGGAGGATACACTGGCAGTTTGGTTGTAGTTACATTGGAAAAAGATGGGGTGAAACCCATCTAGACCTGGAGATTTGTAGGTTTGGAAGGAATTCATCGTAGAACGGATAACCGAGGATGATAAATGTCTGAAGGAAAGTTATATGCGTGAGGAATAAGGAACCCAAAACTTTATGGTACTCTAGATGAGTGGTTGAGTTCTGTAGTGTAAATAGAATGGAAATGTGTAGTTAGAGTGCCAATTGCCACTAGGGTCTTTTAACATAATAATTTTATTCTTGCGTCTACGGTTCAGAGTAGAAATATGAAAAAATATAGAATTAGAATCCCCTTCTTGAAGCCATTGAATTTGCGATTTTAATTTTCATAACTCATTTTCATCCTTAAGGATTTGCATGTACTCAGCTTGTAGGGTTTTCCCTAAGTAATCAAGAAAAGAGCTATAACGAATACTCATATATTTCTGAATGCCCGAAAGTCTAGATTAAATAGATTTCTTTTAAGGAAAATATTTCCAAAGAGCTTTTTATTCCAGTTAGATGCATTAGTCTTAAAATTATGAATAACGGAGACATAATCGGTCGAAGGTAGCCAAGACTCTTTTACTACCTTATGGAAATCTGGTCTAGTGAACCACATAGTTTCAGCCCTAAAAGGGGCTTTGGTTTGAGCTGTTACCCCTAATTGTTAAAATCTAAATTGATTTTAACCTGTTGTCAATAAATTTATTAATGATTATTTCTATAATGTTCTAAATATTCTTTATTAATTTTTTGATAGCTATCAATTTCATATTTTTCCCTTTTTATATGAGGGTTAACATATTTTACTGACAAATTTTGGCTGGCTAAATATTTTTTTCTATTTGTAAAGTTATTATAGAGTTCTATGTAATGATCATATTCTTGTCCTAATAATTTAATTTTTTGTAACATATTATCACATATATTACATTCATATGTGCTTATATTTGTATCCTGACTCATCAATTATTATGAAATTGTTTATAATGTTTCATAAATTGTTTATTAGCTTTAGGATAACTATTAATTTTATTTTTCGCCCGTTCTATATGTGAATTGACATATTCTATAATAAACATTTGGCAAACTAGTTCATTTCTTTTATCTTCAAAGAATTTACATAGATGACTTGATAATTATTGGTAACAAGGAAATCATTAAAGTTACCAAGAAATCGTTGTCATAAAACTTCGATATGAAGGATCTGAGACTTGATGATGTAATACTTGGAATGATGATTACCAAAACATCAGATGGATATTCACTTTCTAAAAGTCATTATGTTGAAAAAATATTAGACAAATTTGATAAAGGAAGTGATATAATTGCGAGAACACCTATGGAAGTAGGTACTAATCTCTGCAAGAATCGCGAAGAAGGTGTGCGACAACTTCAATATTCTAGGATCATATGCAATTTAATGTATCTCATGGACTGCACTAGACCATACATTGCAAACTCACTCAATAGACTGACAAGGTATACAAGTAATCCCAGTTATGAGCACTAGAAATCGTTAATTAGAGTGCTTAGATATCTAAGGTACACTGCTAACTATGGATTATTTTATACTAGATATCCAGCTGTACTTGAAGGGTACATTGATGCAAATTGGATGACTGACTCCAAAAATATAAAATCCATAAGTAGATAAATTTTTGTAATAGAAGTTGCAGTGGTTTCATGGAAATCATGAAAACAAACTTGATCATGTTGTGAATCTAGCAGGCGAAGATGGCGAATGGTTACGTGGATTTTTTTTTAAGGATGTTCCAATGTTCTCAAAACCAATGCCACCAATTAGCTTACATTGTGACAGCATGTCATCTATTGGTAGAGCAAGGATTAATTTGTATAATGGGAAATCTAGACATATACGTCGTAGACATAAATCCGTGAAGAAACTTTTGAAAACCGGTGTTATAGCTTTGGACTTGTTGAGATCCAAAGAAAATATAGCAAAACCATTAACAAAAGGTCTTTTGAGAGACTTTGTAGAGATTTCATTGAGGAGAATGAGGTTGAAGCTCATAAAATTTATTACCGCTCATGATGGCAACCCTACCTGAATTGAAAAGCCCAATTTGCAGGTTCAAAGGGACAACCGAATTGTGGGGGGGGAGAGGGGGAGTCGAACAAAGCACTCGGGAAGAGAGTCTCCAACTCATTATTAATGTGAAAGAGTGATAGACTTGTCCATTGGAGGATAAACGAAATTTTTCAATGATCATTATACGTATTAAATGAAGTATGACATGATACTTCGAAATAACAGATCACCTATATCGAATGTGAAGGGGCCACTTCTATGAGATGATTTAACGGTTAAATCTCTAGAGAATTTGATGAATATTTCCAAGGCAGTTCAGGGAAAAAATGGACAGCAACGAAAGAATTGATTAACAGTATAGAGAAATCGTTGTGTGAGTATCGTTGTCTTTGTACACACAAAACCTTGAACAACTCAAGGAATCACGTCCACTCGTTAGCACGTGTATCCGATGGTACTTCACTAGGGAAGGTTCAAGGCTAACAACTACCTATCCCGCTGCAACGAATTCTCGTTAAACTCTTCCATTGCATTTAATGTGCATTTTTAATTGCTTTTTCATTCATGTGGGGGATTGTGGAGAATTTCGTTTTATTAAAAGAATTCAATTGTAATTAAAGTGTCTTGAGGAAATTTTTAGCCAAGATAATTATATGTTACACCGCTCGGTTTTGAATGTTATTGAGATTATCACGAAGTTCGTAGCGCAAGCTTCGCGATGATATATAACATATGAGAAAACAAATTCTTGGTGTGAATGATAAATTGATATAAAGTGGGGTGGTTGAAATATGGTAAATGAATTTTAAACCCACATCCCACATGGGATGCCTACGGAAGTGAGAATCACTTTATAAGGAAAAGTGGTTTACATGGGTTTAAAATTTCTTTCCAATATTATGCCTCATGTTAGAACCTGGTGCGCGCTCGCGCATAGGGGTGCGAATCCAAGGTTCGTCGATACCAAAATAGCTTGAAATTTTATGCGGGCGCGACCTGCGCACACGAATGCTAGACAAAAACACGTGAGACCTGATCAACCCACGTTTTACTACAGGTTTGCGTTTTTTTTCGACGGTTGTTGTGTAACTGCCGAATTCATAACACACTGAATTCTACATTATGTAACAGTCAAGCTTAATGGTAGTATTTAGGGGGTTGATTGTAATAGTCAAATTTTGGAGGTTATAAGGCAGACTTGAGCTGCTAGAATACACACTAAAAATTCTCTCCTCTTTCTTTGCATTTTTCTGCATTCTATTCCTCAGCATATTAGCATATTGTCAATAGAGTTCTTCTGTTAAAATTCGATTCGCAAGTTTTATTTCTTCTTCTTCAAAGAAATAGTGAATTTGGGCATTGTACCTTGGTTGTTCAATGTTCAAGAGGCCTAAAGTTGATAAAGGCAGAGAATATTGAACTTAATTGGAAGTGGTATACTGATGTCTCATCCAGGATTATATTCGAGAGTGGTTTGGAATTCTAAACCCCACAGTTGTTATTTTTTTATTTAACAGTTATAATTTTCTTATCTAACAACTGTTATTTTGATATTTGATAGCTGTTATTTTGTTATCTTACCGTGGTTATTTAGTTTTTTAACAGTTGTTCTATATATCTCTAACACCTGTTAATTCTGAATCGAACAGTTGTTTTTTCCATCTCTAACACCTATTATTCTGGGACTTACAATTGTTTGTTAATTTAATTAACGGTCGTTAAAGTTGTAGCTAAGAAAGAATTTTCTCGACTAAGAATTATTCTCTCTCGAGTTCCTTTTGGGCTATTACCTAAAAGTGAATCTTGAGTTTTTATTTTCTCGGATATGAAAATATCCTCAGGATAATCACATAGGAAGGCAGTTTACAGAGAATTACAACAGAATCTCACGAATATCTCCTAAAGATGATGGGAATAACAAGTGTTTCTCTCCAAATACATTGGAGTATTGTTCTAGGATCCCTAAAATTGCTAGGTTACTCAGAGCGTCGACCGTCTTATAAACGAAGTTTTATTCTTTTTTCTGTTCATAACATTATTTAAGAAAACATCCTACCCCTAGTTTTTCTATTTTTCCAGCAACAAAGCGCCCCAATGGCTAATGTTACTGAAATCGTTTCAAGAATGAAAAATACCACTCTTCGAAGGGCCGAAAAATATACTACCATTTTTCATAAATCTGATATCCAAGGCGGATTGAATGGTGCAAGGGCATCGCTGGTGGGACGGTTCATTCAAACCAGGGATCGCCTGCCACTATATTTCACTATAATGTTAGCCCGCTCCTGGAAAAGAAAAGTTACATACCAGAAAATAGGAGCGAATACTTACCTCTTTTTCTTTCCTAGCGAGAAGGATGTCGATCGTGTGTTGGAGAACGGACCTTGGTGTTTTGACAATGTTCTGCTTGTAACGAAATGGATCAATACAAACGTTTCTATCATTGGCGACGCTTTCATAAATTGTCTGTTCTGGTCCAATTATTCTTACAAACTGGCGTCCTATTTACACTAGAGATGGGGATTAAAATTGCAAATACCCTAGAAAATTGCTCAATCATGGAACTCAAAGTAGCTGAGGAAAGAGTATGGCTTTACCGTTTCCGGGTTGATGTAATGTAACAGAACCGCTTCGACGCTTGTTTCTGGGAGAGACGCTGAATGTTGGTGTGCTTCGAGGCGTACTACCGATATGAATGATTGTCGGGGTTCTGCAACCAGTGCGGAAAAAATGAACATGTCCCCATAACCTAACCAGAATTACCCGGAGTAATTAGACCCGGGAAAACTTTGAATTTGATTTTTTGCTGAAGGTTTCAAGGTTGCCTAACTCTAAAGCACTACATACTGTTAAATTCAATGGGATTTTTCCGGGAGAAAATCGCTATATATGTATATCAACTATTTCTACTTTTGTCTAAATAGCAAAAACTTAAAATTAAGCCCTAAATAGCACAACCTTTTTACACAGCTTCTCTGTATGTCAAATTAGCGTTTCAGGTAAACCCACAAAGGAAGAGTCCTATTCTAATTAGGGCTCTTCATTTCCTAGAAATAGCAAACTTGCTATAAAAGAAACACTATCTAAACACATGTGGCAAAAATACTTAAATAATAATAAACATAAATCTGAAAATCTAATTAAAATCTAGAATATACTTTAATTTACAAAGTTCCTAAAATTCCCTTTTAGCAACTTTGCTTGTTTGGGTCGATTGTTACATTTTGAAAAGTTAACAGGTTGACTTGAACATCATCTTCTAAGTGTAGCTTGGCTTCCTCTTTAGCTTTGACTTCTCGGATGAATGTAGATATTCCTTCATGAGTCTACTTTGTCCTTACTCTTGTCATAGGACCTTGAATGTTGACTAAAGGATCCTTTGAGTAGGGCATCCCCATGGATGGTTCCTCATCATTCCCTCCCCCTTGAAAAGGATTCGTCCTCGAATCATCATCATCAACATAATCTGAATCAAAATCAAAAGGGGACATGTCAGCAAAATTGATAGTAGAACTTACACCATACTCACCTTTCAAGTCTATCTTGTATGCATTGTCGTTGATCTTAGAAACAACTTGAAAAGGTCCATCTCCTCTTGGGTGTAATTTAGACTTTCTTTCACTAGGAAATGTTTCTTTCCTAAGATGCAACCAAACCCAATCTCCAACTTCAAAAGAAATATGCTTGATACTTTGCATATCTTTCATTCCGCTTTGCAATTGTCTTTTGAACTTCTTGATGAATTATTTGTATATAATCTGCCCTAGAATCACCTTCTACATTATAATACTCATCAACAGCTAAAAGAGTTAGATCTAAAGGGGTTAAATCCATAAACAACTTCAAAAGGTGAATTATTAGTAGTAGAATGCAAAGTCCTATTATAAGTAAATTCAGCAATAGGTAAACAATCTTCCCACTTTTTTAAGTCCTTTTGATTTAGTGCTCTAAGTAGAACCCCTAGAGTTCTACTGGTTACCTCGGTTTGGTCATCCGTTTGGGTTGACTTGATGTAGAGAATAACAATTTGGTTCCCAACTTACTCCATAATGTCTTCCAAAAGTAACTTAGGAACTTAACATCTCGATCACTCACAATGGTCTTTGGAACTCCATGTAGCCGAATGATTTCCTTCAACAACAAATCTGCTACATGACTTGCATCACTTATTTTTCTGCAAGGAATAAAGTGATCCATTTTAGAAAATCGATCTACAACAACCATTATCTTGTTTAGCTCACGGTAATCTATGCACATCTTCATAGTACCATGATTTTTCTTCACAAATAAAACTGGAGCGCCCAAGGTGAGACACTCGGTCTTATGAACTTCTTGTCAAAAACTTCTTGGAGTTGATCCTTCAACTCCCTCAAATATGTAGGTGTCATATGATACGGGGCCTTAGAGATAGGCTCTGCACCAAGTTGTAACAGAATTTCAAAATCAATTTCTCGGGCAGGTGGAACACTCGATAAATAGTCGGGAAAAACATCCCCAAACTCCCTCACAATATGAAAGTCCTCAAGTCGGACTTCTTTTTATCATCATTCCGCACTAAATAGGCCTAAAAAACCTCACATCCCTTTTTGATATACTTTCTCGCTCTCATCGCTAAGTTTATAAGCATACTACGACCACTCTTCTTCTTATCTGAACCCAGGAATTTCACAACTCCCTGATCCCAGTCATAAATTGTATATTCCTTTCTCGGCAATCCACTAAGGCATGATGAGCATACAACCAATCTATACCCAGAATCGCATCAATCTATAGTCTGTAACCGTACAAGGTCGGCTTCTAGTACCTTAGAGTCTATTTCTACCCGGCACCCCTTATGTATTAAATTAGACTCTAAAATCTTTCCATTAGGTACCATTACTTTATAAGTGTACAAACAACAAGTATGGGAGTTCTTAAATACTTTATAAAATCTACAGGAAAAAAATGAGTGGGTAGCTCCACAATCAAAGAGTACAAATGCAGGTACTGAGTTGATTAGAAGCCTAACTATTACCACATCAGAAGTGTCCCCCGCATCTTGTTGAGTTAGAGCGAAAACCCGAGCATTTGACGTCTGTTTCGTTTCTCCAACCTTTGGCGCTGCTGTGAAAATTTTACCCGTATTCTGAATCGGCATAGTACACTGACTCACTTGATGACCCACTTTCCTGCATCTGCAGCAAGCCCCACTGATCCAACGACATTCTCTCGAGTTCCTTCTGCCACACTTACTACACTCCATTTTATAGAAAGAACCTCTTGGTGCCCCTGCGTGTCCCCCAAGTCTAACCAAATTGGCCCTCGTCTTTACTCTTAGCCTAAAAGTGTTGGTAGGCCCCGATGTGGGAGCAAACCTCTTTCGAGCCAAGGGAGCATTAACATTGGGACGTGAATATTGTCCTTGTGTCATCGTTGCAAAATTCCTCTTACATGTCCTCTCCAAATCCGATCTCTTGAATTCAGTCTCAAAACTCAGACTCATTTGATAAGCCTCTC
This sequence comes from Vinca minor, assembly GCA_026122235.1. NCBI lineage: Eukaryota > Viridiplantae > Streptophyta > Magnoliopsida > Gentianales > Apocynaceae > Vinca > Vinca minor. Next base: position 920,467 of record JAOCZM010000168.1, read on the forward strand.
TAAATGTGGTGGGAGGATTTCCTGAAAGTTTCTCTCTAATCCTTGATAACAGCCTCATCAAAAGACGTTGTGTTCTCATCTTATGGTCTGTAATAATTGTGGCAGCATACTTTTCCAGGGCATTGAATTGACCTGCATACTCTAACACATTCATTCCCTTTGCTTGTTTCACCAGGAAGAACTAATTCTTCATCTCCATCTTGAAGGTTTGAGGAAAGCATTGGTCCAAGAATACACTCATGAATTGTACCCAGGTTATGGGTTGTCCCCCATGTTGATATATAACGGCAACACCTCTCCACGATTCAGCCGCCCTACCAATACGAGATGCAACCACTAAATCAGCCTTTGCACCTTCAGGGACTCTTATAATTCTCGGATTCCATTCTATCTCTTCCAACCACTCTCTTACCTGATCAACGCTCATGGTACCATCAAATGGTACCATCATATTCTTTAGTCTTTTAGAGTAGGTCCCCGAATCTACTTCAACCCTAGGTGCTCTCACATGACCCAAATTCTGGTTGATCTGATTCTGTTAGTTTGCAGCACCTGAGTCAAAGTTTGCTGAGTCTGTTGTTGAGTTTGCACTATCTTTGTCAGAAGGTTGAATGCAGCCTCAAAATTTATTGGTGTCGTAGGATTGACTGTTGGTGGCGGTGGTGGTACAAATTCTGGCCCAGTTTCATTACCCCCAGCATGTTGCTGACAGGATGAACACACATACTGGCGACAGATACCCCTAGGACCCTGGAGGCCTGAGGCAGCGATCGGTATGTTCAAGTCATCGATGTTGTCTTCTTTTCGGTCCATCATTTCCCAAAGAATATCCAACAGTATATGGTAAGCGATAACTCACATATCAAGTTTAACAATTAAGTACATAACATGGCATATATAACACGATACACATAACACATCAATGATAACATAACAAAACAGTTCATCTTAACAACAAGTATGTTGTTTAAGCACATAAGGTTATTCAATTATGATCAATGCAACTTAGATGACTTAAGTAAAGCAATTGTATAAAGCAAGGAAGCATGTGATAGTTTCTATCCTAGACAAATAGTTCATGTAAGAAAGTAATCAAGTGATAGCAATTCATGAACTATAATGTAAAGAGTTAAGAGATAGAGAAAACTAACACAAGGATTTATACTGGTTTGATTCACAAATAATCTACATCCAATACCTTAGGGCAATTCCCAAGGATTTCAAAATCCACTAATGGATAACCTTTATAACACATGCAAGGTGGGTTCTACCTTTTACAATTGCCTCAACAAATGAGGAATTTTTCTTCACAAAGAGGACTCCACTCACTTAGAGTGTTTGGCTTCACTAACTTAGGACTTTTTTGCTTCGCAAAGAAGACTCCACTCACAAAGAGTGTTTGCCTCACAAAGAGGTCTTCTGCCTACTCTTAGGACTTTCAATCACTCACAAAGAGTGAAGCTCTCTAAGAGATTTTTGCTAGCTCACAAAGAATTAGTTCTCACAAATAAGAAGCTTGGGTAGCCTATCTCTTTCTAATGAGATTTACAATTTAACTCACTTCTACAAATCCCTCAATGGACTGAATATACAGTTAAAATCTCGAATCAAAATTGAGAGTAGAAAGATAGATGAAGTTTAAGCTCATCACAAATGCTTTGAATGATTCGGAAATTAAGCACAAAAGTGTTTGCTTGTGTATGTAGAAAGTGTATATGCCTATGCCCTCTTATGGCTTGATTAGTTATGAAAAAATCAGATTTGAAAGCTTTTTATGAGGAAAGAATACAATAGCTTTGCTGGTCACAATGACTATAATTTTGGCTCTGAATTGACAGCTCCGGTCGACCGCTACTAGACAGTAGGTCGATCAAAGTTCATTAAACCAAAGGTAAATGCATAATGTCTCTATCTCGGCCGACCGCATAAGAAAATGTCGGTCGACCTACCTGAAACTCAATCGTTTGGATAGACTATAGTCGTTGGAGCAATGGACCATTCAAAACTCAGATAAGGACAAAAACCAACAAGTCAACCGGATTAACACTGTCGGTCAGCCAGACATCTCAAGTCTTCCGAGGCAAAGCCTAGGTCGACGGAGAAGTGTCCCAAAGTTGTTTTTACACTTGGTTGAGTTTCTAATGTTCTCATGCACATGCCTAAGTGTTTTGGAAAGATAGAAAACACATTTTAAAGTACTTAGGCATTGACCAACTTGTTTTCAAAAACCTTTTCAAAATAATGAACAGAGTAAAACATGACATTTTGAAAACATGTTTTTTTTAGCTTTAAACAATCTTATATCCTAGTATTTTAAAAGGAAAGATTAGTCACAAAGGATTACCTATATGCTTAGACTAATCTTCCTAAGGTCTTTAAGTCTTTAAGTTGATTCTTCTTGGAGCTTGGACTTGAATCCTTTGATCTACATCTTCTTGGAGTGATGGAGTCCTCTGGCATTCTTGATGTAGTGTATTGGACTTCACACTTGGTCTTGTCAATGAGTCCACCACTTGATTCTTTACTTATTGGATTGAGTATCTCTTGACATGTTTATATTCCTTCTTCATTGACTTTGCAAGTACTTCCATAGCATGTGGATTAACTTCATGCTTGTGCTATGGAGTCTTGCAAAGTGTAGCTTTCTTGTGTGTATGATCATACCTTTGTTTACACACGAAGCTATCTTACCATTTTCATCAATGTTGGTGTGAGTGCTAAGGATCCTATCATTAAGAACATGCTCACACAAACATTAGAACTATAAATGGTTTGTTATCATCAAAACAAGATTGATCACTTTGCCCTTCGGGCTAACAATCTCCCTCTTTTTGATGATGACAAAACATTGATGCAAATGGGAATAATACGCAAAAGATAAAGCTTTAAAGCATATAAATATGAATGCATGAGATAAGGGTATTAAGGATCTAAGCAAGTAGATGTTATGAAAAAAATTATCATACTCCCCCTATTTTAAAGAATCCCTTATCTCTCCCATTTTGCAAGTTTTAAGAGTTCTCCTTTTGTAAATTACTTCTCTTGGCACATTTGCAATATTAAAACTTCTCCCTCTTTTTGTCAAAATCAAAAAGGGAAATCAAAGCGCCAATAAGAAAAGCATATACTCCTCCTTTTTACTAAAATATCAATTGAAAAATATTTGAAAATACCCTTAAAAGGAAAATGAAGGAGGAATAAGGTTTAAATTGTTGAGAAGCTAGATGAAATTTAAGATTTCTCCCTTATAGAAATATCTTTAAAGCTATGGAGAATCATAATGGTCTAGTAGATTGATAATATAGGAACCAAATGATCAAATCTAGAGACCAAAAATCATTTGAAGAAGGATAATTTTCAATAAACTTGGTTGATTTCTAAATACCAAGAGTCCATAATGACACATAAATCAAGGAATCGTCATATATGGCTAAAAAAGAATATCAACCTAAGCTAAAACAAAGGAGATAAGGAATATAACACTTAAGCACAATCTCCCCGTTTTATCAAACATACCATCTTAGCTATTTAAGATGAAAACAAGTTTAAAATATAGCTAGCAAAGTGTAAGCCCTAAGGGCGAACAAACTCAGTTTTTGATAATGTACAAACGTCTGATGATGTATCTAATGGTTTCAATATTTGTGATAGAATAATGGTTCACTAAAGTGGAAGCTCTAAGTACTTCGATCAAGCCGTGCTCAAGACTAAATGATCACATTCCTTTGAGCACATCTCTCAAGACTTGAAGATTGAAGGCTTAGGTGTGGTTAGAATAGCTTAGCATATCATTATATATATCTTAAAGCTCTAACCATTGCTCACATGAACTTAGGATCACAACACCAACACTATTGTCTTGCACTTTCAAAAGTAGTTTTCATAAAGCTAAATTTCAAAAATGGTCTTTAAAACATGTTCCCTTCTCAAAAGCCCTTGGTCTTATTATCTAAGACCTTGAAAATTGTTTTCAAGTATTAGTTACTTTTGGAGTAAACCATTTTGACCTTAAAATATTTCAAAACTTGTGAAAAAACAACATCTCTTAAGCTCAGGAAAGTCGGATCATCCGAGCCCTTGGACGGATCATCCAAACCGAAATAGAGAGTTGAGTTTTTGGGAACTAGTTGGCTCGGTCGACCTAAGTATACTTAGGATCATCCGAACCTTTGATCGGATCATCCGAGGCCCCTTTCGGTCAACCGAGCTCTGCGAAAACTAGCCGTTATATGACCGTTTTAAAAGTTGTTTTTTGGATTCTTTTGAAAAGTATAAAAGCTCTAGTGCAGAGGAATCTTCTTACACCAACCAGAGAGAATATACATTGATTATACAAAAATATTTAGCACTTTCAAAGGTTATTCAACTTTATTCATGTGTTGAAAAGTTCAAATCATCATCTCTCTTGCAAGACACAAGTTGTTGAGTCGTAAGTTCTAAGAGCATTAAAGTAAGATCTTTAAAGGTATCTATCCTCCACTTTATGAGTGTGTAACTTTCTCTTTATATCTCCATCTTTCCCTCTCTTAGTGATAGGGTATTTATTGTGTCCATTCCTACTTGGTGTGGGCTTTGTACTCTTAGTAAGTGGAGTTTATAATTGTGGTTATTTGTGTAAAACTCTTTGTGAGTTAGCCACTTGTGTAATTCCCTTTCTTAGTGAAGTTATTAAAAATCCTTGTGTGAAGCTCAAGGTAGTGGACGTATATTCTTTGTGAATCGAACCACTCTAAATCACGTGTATTGCTTTCCTTGTTTTTATTTGTGCTTCATTTTCTCCAAACTACAAATACAAGTTTCACATTCAAGCATTTTGAAAATAAAAAGAAGCCACTTTTATAAAAACCCAATTCACCCCCCTCTTGTGTTTTTCAATTGGTATCAGAGCCTCGTCTTCAACTTTAGCTTAACCGCTTGAAGTAAAGATTATGGCCGAAAATTCCGCTTTAGCCTACCTAAAGGGATCTTCCACTAATAGACCACCTCTCTTTGATGGAAACAATTTCAATGCTTGGAAAGACCATTTCAAAATCTATGTGTGCTCTATAGACTACTCCTTATGGCAGATTTTTGAAGAAGGTCCATATGTACCTATGAAAGAGGTGGATGGTGTTCAAGTTCCAAAATTGGACAATGAGTTTAATGAAGATGAGTCCAAGAAAATGACCCTCAATTTTCGAGCTATGAACATCATTAGTTGTGCTCTTAATCCGGATGAGTACAATCGGATACGTGGAAGAAAATCCGCTCACAAGATGTGGAAAACCTTAGAAGTCACCCATGAGGGGACTAATCAAGTCAAAGAATCAAAGCTCAACATGCTTGTGAGGGAATATTAGCTTTTCTCTATGAAGTCAAATGAAACTATCAATGAGATGAACACTAGGTTCACCAATGTTGTCAATGGGTTGAGATCTTATGGAAAGGAATACTCTATGGGTGAAAAGAATAGAAAGATCCTCAACTCACTTCCTAAAAGTTGGGAAGGCAAAGCTCTAGTTTTTGAAGAAACAAAGAATTTGAAAACTTATCCCACGGAGGAGCTCATTGGTTCTCCTCTCACTTTTGAGCTTACACACAAAAAGGATGAGCATATTGAAAAGGCAAAGAAGAGTATTGCTTTAAAGGCCATTCTTGATCTTGATGAATCTAACCATTCAAGTGATGAAGAAGACATCAACTTAGATGATGAGACCATGGCTTTGGTGGTAAAGCGCATGAAAAAAATGTTTTCCGGGAAAGGAAGAAAATTCTTCCAAAATAGAAGAAAACAAAATCCTAATGGGATTAGATGCTATGAATGTGGAAGCAACCAACATCTCATAGGAGAGTGCCCCTCCGCCAAAGAAAAAGAGCCCAAGGAAGACAAAAAGAAAAAATTCTTCAAACCAAAGAATGCCAAGGGCATGCTAAGCACATGGGATCAAGAAGGGAGTGGCGACGAAGAAGAAGAGGAAAATGCAAATGTTTGCTTCATGGCTTTCGGGAATGAGGTACATCTTACACCCACTACTTCTAACTCCCTTGATGATGATGAAGATGATCCTAATGAACTTTTGTGTGATATGTTTGATCAACTTAAGAAATGTGCTAAGCAAAACCAAGAAATGAAGCTTAAAATTGAATCCTTGTTTGAAGAAAGATCTAGGTTGCTTAGTGAAAACAAAAAGCTATGTGATGATGTTGATTGCTTGAAAATCGAAAATGAAAAACTTATGACTACTTGCAAAACTTCCTCATTGAAATATGAAGAAGCATATGATAAATTGTCTTCTCTTGAATGCAAACTTGTTGAGTTTGATTGTTTAAAAACCAAAGTTGTTGATCTTACCTCACTTGTTGATAAGTTTACCAAAGGAACAAAAGATCTTGATCAAATTCTTTGTATGCAACGTACGTCAAATGTTAAACATGGATTAGGCTATATACATTCGACTCACTTTGATATTGCTGGCTCTTCTAAGTTACCTAGAAAACACTTTGTGCATGCTAGTACCTCACATAAGAAAAATAGATTTCGTGAGCATGTTCACAAGTTTTCTAAGCCATCTACTTGTTGCACATATTGTGGAAAATTTGGACACACTAGTGCTAGATGTTATGTGAAGAGAAAAATTGAAAAGGGAGTAAAAACTGTTTGGAGAATCAAGCGTATTTTAACTAACCCTCAAGGACCCAAACAAGTGTGGGTACCAAAAGTCACTCCTACTCCTTTGTCTTAGGTACTTGCAAGCAAGGTAAATACTCCGGCTCAATGGTTTCTTGATAGTGGATGTTGTCGCCACATGACCGGAGATGCCTCATTAGTCAAAGACATGGAACCTATCTATGAAGGTTATGTCACGTTTGGGGACAAAAAGAAGGGTAGAATCCTTGGCATTGGAAATGTTGGTAAAGGTTCATCAACTCTTGTTAAGCATGTTCTTCTTGTTGATAGCCTCAAAATTAATTTGCTTAGTATTAGTCAACTTTGTGATAATGGTTTTGATGTTATGTTTAGCAAAAAGGCTTTCTCTATTGTTGATAGCTCTTCTCATGAAAAAGTGCTTGTTGCTAATAGAACCGGTAATGTTTATATGTTGTCATTGGATGATCTTGTTGCATGTGATTTTAAATGCTTATCCATAAATGAAGATGATGCATTCTTATGGCACCGTAGGCTTGGTCATGTGAGCATGGATCTCTTAAATACTCTTTCCTCTAAAGAGCTAGTACGTGGGCTTCCAAAAGTGAAATATGAGAAAAAACATCTTTTTGATGCTTGTCAATTTGGAAAACAAACAAAAACGTCTTTCAAGCCTAAACAAATGGTTTCCACTTCTAAACCACTTGAACTTGTTCATCTTGATCTTTTTGGACCAATGAGGACCACTAGCTTAGGTGGTAAGAAGTATGCCTTTGTTATTGTGGATGATTTTTCAAGATTCACTTGGGTACTTTTTCTTGCACAAAAAGATGACACCTTCCATGAGTTTTCAAATCTTTTCAAAAAGGTTCAAAACTCGCTTGAACTAAAACTTGTTACCTTGAGAAGTGATAATGGAAGGGAATTTAACAATCAATTTTTTGAAAAGTTTTGTAATGAAAATGGCATCACTCATAACTTTTCGGCTCCAAAAACGCCTCAACAAAATGGGGTTGTTGAAAGGAAAAATAGAACTTTACAAGAAATGGCAAGGTCTGTGCTTAGTGAAAATTCTTTACCAAAATATTTTTGGGCCGAAGCCATAAACACTGCTTGTTATATTGTTAATAAAGTTCTTTTAAGACCTTTTGTTGGAAAAACTCCGTTTGAGCTTATCTTTGGAAAAATACCCTCAATCTCATATTTCAAAGTTTTTGGTTGCAAATGTTTTGTGCTCAACATTAAAGATAGCCTTGGAAAATTTGACAAGAAATCCGACGAAGGAATATTTCTTGGCTATTCTTCAAATAAAAAGGCTTATAGGGTATATAATAAAAGAACCTTGTGTATTGAAGAATCCATGCATGTGTCTTTTGATGAATCTAACATCTACTTGCCTAGAAAAGATGATGATGATATAGGTATGCCCTTGGAAAGTATAAATGAAATCCATCAAGCTCCTATGTTGGATGATAATTCCAAGGATAAGGAGGACATTGAAACTACTCAAGATGATCCCCAAATCACTCAAAGCAATGATCCTTCAACAAATGAGCTACCAAAGGATTGGATATACAAGCAAGGTCACCCTCAAGGGCAAATCATTGGTGATCCATCCGTTGGCGTCAAAACAAGGTGGTATTTCATAGATAATCTTGCTTTACTTTCCTCTATAGAACCTAAGAACATTCATGATGCTTTACGTGATTACTTTTGGATTTTGGCTATGCAAGAGGAACTAAATCAATTTGAAAGAAATCAAGTTTGGACATTAGTCCCTAGACCTATTGATCGCCTTATTATTGGTACAAAATGGATTTTTCGTAATAAACTTGATGAGCTCGGGGAGATTATAAGAAACAAAGCTAGACTTGTTGCCCAAGGATTCAATCAAGAGGAGGGCATTGATTTTGAGGAAACTTTTGCCCCCGTAGCTAGACTTGAATCTATTAGAATGCTTCTTTCTTTTGCTTGTTTTAAAAGTATTAAACTATTTCAAATGGATGTGAAAAGTGCATTTCTAAATGGCTTTATTGGGGAGGAAGTATATGTTGAACAACCTCCCGGTTTTGTCCATGAAAAATTTTCAAACCATGTTTTCAAACTCACAAAAGCAATGTATGGTTTAAAACAAGCTCCTCGTGCTTGGTATGAGCGTTTGAGCAAGTTTCTCATTTCTATTGGTTTTTCAAGAGGTCTTGTTGACACCACCATTTTCATTAAAACAAATGCATCTCATGACATCTTACTTGTGCAAATATATATATATATATATATTTTTTAATAAATGCCACCAGTGTGGTGGGGCGGGCCCCCGTATTATTAATTTTAAGCCAAAAATGGCAGAAGCATTGGATGGGAGGGGGACTTAAACCGTACCTCCCAAGTACATCAAAGGATGCAAATATGAAACCTTGAACATTTATAATTATGTGCAAGGGTGATACAATAAAAGGCTATGCTAAATGCAAAGCAGAAAAGAAACAACCTTTATCCACAGACGGATCAAACAAAAATGAAAGACAATAAAAGGCACTAAGCACCTAAGAATTAACCTTTCTAATATAAGCAGTACCCTCAGCATCTAAATGACATAGACCTCGGGTGAGGTATGGCAGGAGATGATAGTGTGAGAAAACAGTTGAAGATCTTGAGTCACAAGCCGCATTAGCAAGACTGTCTGCAACCGTATTTGCCTCTCTAAAAATATGCTGAACTATAGAATTTCCAATGATGTGCAAAAGTCTTTGAAAAATATGGTCTAATCTCCATGACGACACTTTACCCGCATGAATGGAATCACTGAGAAACTTGGAGTCAGTCTGAATACTCACATCGTGATAACCCAAGATGGAAGCATGATTTATGCCCATAATCATTGCTTCAATTTCAGCCACCGAGTTGGTAATATTCTCACCAAGAAAAGACGAGAAAGCCCAGATGAACCTACCAGATGGTGACCTCAAAATTCCACCAACTCCCGAGATGCCCGGATTTCCTCTTGCTGCTCCATCAATATTGAGAATAATCCTATTTACGCTGCCCTTCCAAATAACCGACATTGCACGGGGGAGGACCAGACGTGACCCACCTGTTAATATGTCAGAGAGTCCCTCTTTTTGCAAAATCGGGAAGAGGAAGCCATCAAATTCATAAATCAGACTGGAAATACCCGACCTCTTTCCATCATAAACAAAGCGACAGCGGTGTCTCCAAAGTATCCAACAAACACTTGCAATAGCAATAGAATTAATGTTGCGACCCCTATCTCTCCCTTTCCACCATATAAAATTTAAAAGAGAGCGAAGAGATTCATACCTGAGTGTGGTACATACTATTCCAAACAAGGCACAACTATGCAACCATAAACGTCTCGCCGTGTTGCAGTTGGGCGAAAAAATGATCAAAAGTGTCTTCTCCATATCCACAATGATAGCGAGAGGCCAACGGGACTCCCCATCTTTTCCTAACCTCATCCAGCGCCAGAAATCCATTGAAGAATCGCCAAAGAAAGACCTGCTGAGCTAAAGGCAAAGCCGTGACCCATTTCCGGGAGCGGGAAACCTGTGTTGAGTCCGTCAGCTGAAGTGTCTGCAATACTGATGTAACAGAAAAATTCCCTCGAGGTTCCAATGACCAAACATGGAAATCTCGACCCGGAGAAGTCCGAATCGAAGGCAAAATCTGGGAGTGAGTAACCCGTAGTAGCTGCTGAACCGTGTCCCTCCATCCGGAGTCATCCAGATATTCATGTATTGTGGAGTCATCGGCTACCACCCCTGGGATCAATGATAGGGAGCCTTGAAATGTAAAATTTTCATACCAGAAAGAAGACCGACCATCCCGAACCAGAAGGTGTATGTGGGATTCAGTAGGTTCCCTAATTTGGATCATTCGACGCCAGACTGGTGATGCATTCGGTCGAGAGGACACCAAAACGTGATGGGCCGATAAGGTGCAATATTTCTCCATCATAAAATCTCGCCACAAGGAAGAGGAGGTCCGGAACCGCCGCCATAATTTGTATGAGTAAGCAATTTAATAAGAGTCCAGAGTTGAAAGTCCCAATCCATTGTGTGAGGTATCCCGACATAACCGTTTCCACGACATCCAATGTCTCCGGCCCCCAAATTCCGTCGTCCCCCACAAGAAGTTGGCGAATAAACGCTCCATATGGTTCAGAACTTGTCTCGGAGGGCAGGAGACGGCAATAATATGCATAGGCATTGAGAGTAAAACATAACGAATCAGAATAAGACGTCCACTCAACCCTAAGAACTTCCGTTGCCAACCTGCCAGGCGAGATTCTATTTTCAAAATAACTGAATAGTAATGCACTACCTTTTTTCATCCCGTAAAAATAGGACAGCCAAGATATGTCATGGGCATTAACCCTCGGCTAAACCCTGTGACTCGGACCACCATTTCCGATTGCCGCTCCTGGGTCCTCTCAGCCATATAAAAAGAACACTTACTATCATTAACTCGCTGACCCGAACATCTTTCATATTGCCGAAGGAAGGCCATGAAAGCTTGCAATCCCCGTTTAGCACCATTCAGGAACACGATGACATCATCAGCATAAGCTAAATGTGAGAGAATAATAGTAGAATGAGGAACAACATACCTTCCGATGCAACCCGAGGAAACCAGTTTATCTAAACCCCGAGAGAAAACCTCAGCAGCAAGAATGAAGAGCAGTGGAGACAGAGGATCCCCTTGTTTTACACCGCGCCCCGATCGGAAAAATCCATAAGGAGTGCCATTGATTAAAACCGAAAACCAATTATTGTCCAATAGATTCCGAATTAGATGCATGAAATGGGGGCTAAATCCAAATTTCCGTAATACCGAAAGTAAATAATTATGCGAAACCCGGTCAAATGCTTTCATCATATCCAATTTAATTATCATATTACCCCCACGAACTTTTTTACTCAACGAATGCATCATTTCCATAGCAAGTAGAATGTTATCTGAAATAACTCGACCCTGAATAAAACCCGACTGATTTCTACACAAAATGGAATCTAGCAATGGTGCTAGTCGGCTAGCCACAACTTTAGAAATGATTTTACTAGTAAAATTGCATAAAGAAATTGGGCGGAACTCACCAAAAGTGTCCGGGTTGTCCTTCTTTGGTATGAGAACAAGGAAAGAACTAGATGTAGATCGCGGAAGGGGCAAACCAGCCCAGAAGTCTTGTACTGCCCGTACTACGTTGTCTGCTACTATCTCCAAACATGACTGAAAAAACCTGCCTGTGAATCCATCCGGACCGGCTGCACTAGAAGGGCTTAGAGCAAAGACTGCCTCCTTAATTTCCTGAGCATTTGGGAGAGAGTCTAAAGAGTGGTTTTCCAAATCGGAAATACATTGTGGTATCAAATCCAGAAGCTGATCATCCGTCTGCGAACTAGGATCTGAAGCAAATAAATGATCATAATACTTTACCCCCTCTGCCCCAATGGCCTCGGGAGTGGTATGAAAAGTCCCATCTGAAGAGATAATTTTGTTTATGAATAACATGCGTTGCCTGTTCTTGCAATATAAGTGAAAAAATCGAGTATTAGCATCTCCTTCTTCAAGCCACTTTTGACGTGATTTTTGTCGCCAAAAAATTCCTTCCAACTCCAGAAAACGGGCATGTTTCGCCCGGGCTACCGACAACTCTTCTTGTAAAGAAGCCGAAGGACCCAAATCATGAAGACTTTCGAGCCTCGAAACCTCAGTCTCTGACTCCTTGACATTAGTATGAATATTTCCAAAGGTAGATCTATTCCAGCTTCCCAACTCGTGTTTTAGACGCTTGAGTTTTATTTGCAAAGTTATCATACCCGATCCATGCGCGAAGGCAATCCAGGAGGTACGAACAATATCCAAATTTTTTTGATGTTTGAGCAACATATCCTGGAATCTGAAAGCGGAACCACTTCTTTCTATAGATAATCTGACATTTATAAGAAGAGCACAATGGTCAGATATAGTACGTGTTAAATGGGTTACCATAGTGGAAGCAAAAGTGTCATTCCAGGAGGAAGAGACCATGAACCGGTCCAATTTTCTGAGTAAAGGCCGTACACCACTCCGACACCAAGTGTATGGGCTGCCCAAACCAGGAATTTCCATCAAACCACAATCTTGAATTGTCTCCCCAAACTCCTGCATAGGAAGCATAGCCTGTATCGAACCTTGACTTTCATCAACCCGCAATACAACATTAAAATCCCCTCCAATAGACCAAGGTAAATCATAGTGAGAGTAAAATAACCGAAGTTCATCCCATAACTCCCTCCTCTGAACATAGGAGCACTTAGCATAAACAAAGGAGCAGTAGACAGATGAAGAAGAAAATATGTTAACTTGACAATGAATAACTTGCTCCAAATCCTTAATAATCACAATATCGACTGACGTTTCCCACATTAACCAGATTTTGCTATTTCAGTTTCCAAAATAAGAATCAAACCCCAAACGCCGAGCATACATAGGCAATTCAGATAAGTCAACCAAAGGTTCCAAAAGAGCAATGAATTGTAATCGATGTTCCCTTTTAAACTGACGAATATTAGCCAAAGTACTTTCAGGTGCCTCTTATCTTTCGTACTTGTGCAAATATATGTTGATGACATTATTTTTGGCTCAACTAATGAAGTACTTTGTGAAGAATTTGCTAAACTAATGCAAGATGAATTTGAGATGAGCATGATGGGAGAGCTCAACTATTTCCTTGGATTACAAATCAAACAAACAAATGAAGGAATTTTCATCAACCAAGCCAAGTACACTAAAGAACTACTTAAACGGTTTGGAATGGATGGTGCAAAAGAAAGCAAAACTCCGATGAGTGCAACCATCAGGCTTGACAAGGATGAAAAAGGTAAACCGGTAGATGAAACAAGGTATAGAGGTATGATTGGTTCTCTTCTTTATCTTACCGCTAGTAGGCCGGATATTATGTTTGCCGTATGCTTATGTGCTAGATTCCAAGCATGTCCTAAAGAATCACATCTCATTGCCGTTAAACGCATTCTTAGATATCTCATAGGCTCTTATGATTATGGGTTATGGTATCCTAGAAGTGAATCTTTTGATTTAATATGTTATTCGGATGCCGATTATGCGGGGTGTCGTATTGAGCGTAAAAGCACTAGTGGGCATTGTCATTTTCTTGGTCATACATTAGTCTCATGGTATAGCAAGAAACAAGCTTGTGTATCTCTTTCCACCGCTGAGCGGGAATATATAGCAGCCAGTAGTCATGTGTACAAATTCTATGGATGATGCATACTCTTGTGGATTTTGGCTTTGCATTTCAGCATGTTCCCATCTTATGCGATAACACTAGTGCAATCAACTTAACTAAGAATCCCATTTAGCATTCTAGGACTAAACATATAGAAATTAAGCATCATTTCATTAGAGATCATGTTGCTAAAGGTGATGTTTGCATAAATTTCATAAGAACGGATGAACAACTTGCAGATATTTTCACAAAGCCACTTGGCACAGAAAGATTTGAATATCTCAGGCGTTGCCTCGGAATCACAAAATTCCAGGACTGATGTGTGTGTTAAGTGTGCAGGAAGAAGCAGGGGAACCTCGGATCAACTGTCCAGGGAACGGATGATCCGAAACTAATGATGTAGTGAAAGTAGATCGGACAGTCGACCGAACTTTTTGATGATGAACCGGACCATCGACCGTCGAAGCTACTGGATTGGCTTGGTTGATTCCTCGGACGACCTTATCAGTGAACGGTCGACCGAGATGTGCGGGTTTACAGCTTATATCTGAATAACTCAAACGTTTTTTTTTTAATCCTCTCATCTCAAAAACAGTTTTCTCTCTAATCCCTCTTCCCATCAAACCGATTTCCCTCAACCCAAGCCTTATTTATCCTCAATTTCATCTTTCAATCTCTATTCCATCATCAATTTGTTTGGAATTCATCTATATTCAATATCTTTTCATCTTCCCTTGGTTCAAATTACCCCTAATCCGAACCTATTTTGTTTTCTCACAAATGGTGAGGACGAAAAACCCTAACAAAGGAGGAAATGATGATGCCAATACACCTCCTCACAAGAATCCTTAGAGGAATCTACCTAAACGACCACTTGAAAAAGGGATTTCCATCAAGGAACCCACTCAAGCCACACTGAAGAAAGGCTGAGCAAAAATGGTGGCTCGAAAAGTCGTGGGAAATGGGTAAACAAATTGTAGATACAGATTCTAGTCACTCGGAGGATGATTACTCGTCTTCACCTTCAAGGGTATCTCCACCTTCGGATTTCGAGGTAGGAGGATCATCAAATTTCTCTACAAAAAAGGTAACTACTCCTTTTTACACTACCGCAACTAAACAAATGTTTGACAAGCTAAAGAAATCAAATAGAGGATTCATGACTACATATTTTAGAGATGATATTATGTTTGCTCAAGGAAAAGGGTTAGATGAAGTCATGGGGCTGTTTGATGATATGGGATGGGTTAATCTGTTTGATGTTGATGAATGTATTTACCCTTCAATTGTTTATGAATTTGGTGCTAATTTGAGGAAAGAAGAGGATGATGAGACTGAAATTCGATATAGGTCTTGTGTTGGAAAGATGGAATTTGTCTTCTCTGAAAAGATGTTTTGTGAGGCGATAGGAATCGAATATGTGGATCATGCCAAAAGGTTCTATAAGAATACCATGAATTCGGATGATATCGGTCTTCTTGATATAAAACATTTTAAATCTCAATTTGGAATTAAAGGCAGTTTCACCGATTCTAAGGAAAGAGAGATTGACAAGTTGGATGAATTTGGCCGTATCCTACACTTCTTCGTATCCAACATTGTGGCCCCGGTTAAAGGGCACAAGTCATCAATTACTTTGCTTCAAATGGTAATAATGCAACATCTTTTGGAAAGCAAAGCCTTGAACTTTGCACACCTTGCGCTCCAACATTTTATGGCTGCTATCAAAGGTTCAAGAAATTACATTCCATATGGAAATATTCTTACAAGGCTCTTCCAACATTTTGGACTTGATTTGAAAAATCCTTTAAAGAAAAGTTTGTCAAAATCGATGAAGCATGTTTCCACTGAATGAAGATGATTTATATAGACAATCAATGGAAATTCATTCGAAATACCTCAAATGATGAGATAGGGGCTGCTATACTTGCTCGAAAGGTGTCACCTTATATGCTTAAAACACTTCTAAAGATTGAAAAGAAAAAGGGTGGAGCACCTTCAAAGCCTAGAAGTGATCCGACAAGTGATGAGTAAGAAGATTTCGAAGCACGTAATTCACTTAGTTCAAGCGAAAAAGCCTCATTTGACAATGGTCAAGAAGAAGAACCTGATTCTCCAACACAAGCAACTACCAAGAGTCCGCCTAAAAAAGTAACACGGATAAATAAAATGTTTTCCTTGATGAAGAAGATGGCAAGAAAAATTGAGGCGATAGCGGAAGAGATGAGCTGTATCAAAGAAAAGGTGCAAACGGTGTCCCACAAGGTGGACAAGACTGTACAAATGCAGAAGAAGTTAGCCAAGGAGTTAAGCCTTTCAAGTACAGATGAAGACGATCAAAGTTGAAACTTGAAACTTTCTTTATTTTTGGAACTTTTATGATGTTTGAAGTCTTTTTGATTATGCCAAAGGGGGAGAAAAATATTGGTTATCTTGATTATCCTTGCTTATCATTATGCTTATTGTGTTTATAACTGACTGTTGGTTGTGTGAGAAAGCAAATTTTCAGGACAGCTTAGTTGCAGCAAAGTGCTGCAGAGTTTTTGACAGAGATCGGTCGATCGAAGTCCTTGACCAAAATCTCGGATGATCCGAACTCTGTGCAGTTTCTAGATTGAAATTTTTGTATGGCTTCTGTAAACTGCTGAAACATAAGGGAGTTTTCTTAACTTATTTTTATCCTTGTAAAAATCTTTTCCTGGCATGTTTTGAGGGGGAGCTTTTTATATATCCTATTTCTCAAAACTTATTATATGGAAGGAAGGAGGAAAGGAGGTTGGTTGGGAAATATGGCTCTTCTAAGAGTCCCTAGATGCTATGGCAAAAAGAAGTTATCATGCTAGTGCTTTTGTCTCCTAGGTTTTATCTTCTAAGCACTAGTTTTTGCTCTTATTTGTTTCTTCGTCTTTTTGCCTTGCTACCTTGTTCTTAAATTGTCCTTATTCTATCTTATTGCATCAAAGTTTGTCATAATAAAAAAGGGGGAGATTGTAAGCCCTAAGGGCGAACAAACTCAGTTTTTGATAATGTACAAACGTCTGATGATGTATCTAATGGTTTCAATCTTTGTGATAGAATAATGGTTCACTAAAGTGGAAGCTCTAAGTACTTCGATCAAGCCGTGCTCAAGACTAAATGATCACATTCCTTCGAGCACATCTCTCAAAACTTGAAGATTGAATGCTTAGGTGTGGTTAGAATAGCTTAGCATATCATTATATATATCTTAAAGCTCTAACCATTGCTCACATGAACTTAGGATCACAACACTATTGTCTTGCACTTTCAAAAGTAGTTTTCATAAAGCTAAATTTCAAAAATGGTCTTTAAAACATGTTCCCTTCTCAAAAGCCCTTGGTCTTATTATCTAAGACCTTGAAAATTGTTTTCAAGTATTAGTTACTTTTGGAGTAAACCATTTTGACCTTAAAAGATTTCAAAACTTGTGAAAAATCAACATCTCTTAAGCTCAGGAAAGTCGTATCATCCGAGCCCTTGGACGGATCATCCGAACCGAAACAGAGAGTTGAGTTTTTGGGAACTAGTTGGCTCGGTTGACCTAGGTATACTTAGGATCATCCGAACCTTTGATCGGATCATCCGAGGCCCCTTTCGGTCAACCGAGCTCTGCGAAAACTAGTCGTTATATGACCGTTTTAAAAGTTGTTTTTTGGATTCTTTTGAAAAGTATAAAAGCTCCAGTGCAGAGGAATCTTCTTACACCAACCAGAGAGAATATACATTGATTATACAAAAAGCTTTAGCACTTTCAAAGGTTATTCAACTTTATTCATGTGTTGAAAAGTTCAAATCATCATCTCTCTTGTAAGACACAAGTTGTTGAGTCATAAGTTCTAAGAGCATTAAAGTAAGATCTTTAAAGGTATCTATCCTCCACTTTATGAGTGTGTAACTTTCTCTTTATATCTCCATCTTTCCCTCTCTTAGTGATAGGGTATTTATTGTGTCAATTCCTACTTGGTGTGGGCTTTGTACTCTTAGTAAGTGGAGTTTATAATTGTGGTTATTTGTGTAAAACTCTTTGTGAGTTAGCCACTTGTGTAATTCCCTTTCTTAGTGAAGTTATTAAAAATCCTTGTGTGAAGCTCAAGGTAGTGGACGTAGATTCTTTGTGAATCGAACCACTCTAAATCACGTGTCTTGCTTTCCTTGTTTTTATTTGTGCTTCATTTTCTCCAAACTACAAATACAAGTTTCACATTCAAGCATTTTGAAAATAAAAAGAAGTCACTTTTATAAAAACCCAATTCACCCTCACCCCCCCCCCCCCCCTTGTGTTTTTCACAAAGTACTATTGGAAGTGATACCGTAAATTCATAAGTTAAGCACATGTATCATTATGAAAATATGTAGAGGAAGTGTAAGATAACACTTAAAAGAACATTCCTCTAACAAGTCAATGGTTAGGTAAATAAGTATAACACCTTTTAAAGAAAATCTAACCAATAACTATAATGAGATCACAAAGGATAAGAGATTGAAGCATATGATCTCAAAATTATTTAGGGAGAATATATGTAGAATATAAACATGTATAACACATATAACTCCCAAAATAACTAACGCAAGTTGGCCATAGGAGATAACATGAAAACAAGACAACAAGTGATGTGATGATGCTTGACTAATATAAGGAAAATTGAGCATACATCACATATTTTATGGGGGGTATGGGATGAAACATTGAAAAGATCCCCCCTAAATTTGTGCATATAAGAATAAAACAGCAAAAACTTACAAAATACTGAAGTTGAAGTTCAAATTTTGCTGAATTTTGGCTTTGCCGGTCAACCTGTCATTCTTCCACTGGTTGACCGGATATGTTCGGTCCTGATACCCATTGTCCGGTCGATCGAACTTTTGACAGAAAATAGGAAAACCTGCAATATTCAGTTTAAACCAAGCCATACATTCAATAAACACATAACAGGCGTATGCAATGCCACAATCACAGTTTATATCCTAAGTCAAGCATCTAGACGATCAACCACAAAAGTCTTCTGCTATAGACTTGAATATAAATACCAAAACAACCCATAAGCTATAAAGATCAAATTAAAAACAAAATATAGCATATACAAACTCCCCCAAAGTATAAGAACACTAAGAATAGAGGGGAGGGGGTTCAAATGAGCTTTCATCACAAGGATCAAATCAATTAAGCTCGTAAACTATAACATGCTCGATAAGATCAAAACAATATAAATAGCAAGCATATTGTAAAAGTATCAAGGTGCCCCTTTAAGCAATTCATACAAAAAAATGAAATTGAAAGAACAACAATTGCTAGTCTAAAGGTACACAATGATAACCAAAAGGGAATACCTGGAAATTTATAAAGATTGAGTTTAGAAATTTCTCATTGATTTGAAGAGTTGCTACTTGCACTTTGAGTTTCATCAATGAGATCCTTTGAACTTCTCAATCTTCTTCATCATTTATGTTCTTTGGTGAACCTTCAACATTTTCTTCTTTGTCTTCACTTTCTTCAACCTCTTGACCTTTATTTCTTTCCCCTTCAATCCTTGCTTCTCCCATAGTTTCTTCATCATCTTAAATATTAATCATATCTTTTGGCTCTTCATCTTTTTTCTCCTCTTCATCTTTATTTCCATAATTCACAATGATGGAATCTTCATTTGTGGCTTCTTCTTCTTTTTTCTCTTCTTATTTCTCCTCATTAACTTCCAAGGTTGATGTCTTTGACTTGGTGTTTCTATCTATATCATCAACCTTATAGTTTAATTCATTGAACCTTGTCTTCAAGTAACTAACTTTTTCCTTTAACTCCTTCACATCACCCTCCAAACTAGACATTGTTGTTTTCTTGCAAGACCACAATATTCTACTCAAATTGGAAACAAGAAACTCAAGGCAAGAGCACCTATCGTTAATGTAAATTAGAGTGAGCAACCAAGGTATCGTATTCGCGAAGAAGGGTAAGTACTACTAGTGACTTTTATTTTATTGTTTAGTTGACTAAAAAATTAAGAAGGTTTGTTACTTAACAAATTAATCTACTAATAAGCTAAAACTAAGATTTAGAGTGTTTAGAGAGAAAATTCAATTATGAGAGTGAATACTTGAACGGGTATCCCCCTAGATGTACTTAGGTGTTTAGGGAGGGGTATTGTGAAATAGAAGCCTTAGGTGAACCTATAAAGGGATTTCCAAATAAACTTCACTCATCTCTCAATTTGTGAAGTTCCAACTCTAGGATTAATCAAGTTAGTATCTCTACTTAGTCAATTTTACCACAAGAGTGCATTAAACCTAAAACCCGTAATTTTCCAAACTCAAATTGGGAGGAATTGCTTAAGCCCATCTCTAGGTCAAAATTAATCCCATTAAATGTGAGTGTTCTAGTCAAGTAAATCAATTTCTCAATTAATTAAATTACCAACAAGATAGAAAATGATAATTCACAAATAATTTCACTAATTAACTTCAATTCACAATAACTCCCAATTGTCAACACATAAATAACATACAAATTTAGCTATCCATATTCATGAAGGAAAATAATAAATTAAAAGAGAGAGAGGAAGAAATTCCCATTGC
This sequence comes from Vinca minor, assembly GCA_026122235.1. Classification (NCBI taxonomy): domain Eukaryota; kingdom Viridiplantae; phylum Streptophyta; class Magnoliopsida; order Gentianales; family Apocynaceae; genus Vinca; species Vinca minor. The sequence continues at coordinate 940,920 of JAOCZM010000168.1, forward strand.
TAAGTAATCTTCTTCAAGCTTCTCTTCTTCTTCGAAATCCTCTTTCTTCCTTCAAGAAAAACCAAGTCTTGAGCCATACCTCAATTTCTTGCCAAAAATCTTCAATGATGCTTCAATCTTTTCTTTTAAATCTACCTCTAAATCTTCAATGTGTCTTAGTGATCATATGGGCACAAGACAAAATGGAAGGTGTAGATATTTTTAGTTCTTTCTGCTTATTTACGGAAAAGACCCCTGAAGTTTTAGCTCTTATACAGTCCAGTCCATGTACTTTCGGTCTTCCACAGTTTGGTCCACAAAGTTCGTGACTTTCATTTTCTTTCATCCAAGCTTTAATATCTTCCACCTAAACCAAAAGTAAGAGAAAATGGAGTATAAGTAGCAACTTACCCATGCAAATATGAAATTATGAAACACATTATACAAGTTAAAATATTGCTTTAAGAGCAAATATCAACTACCCCACACTTAGATCTTTGCTTGTCCTCAAGCAAAGTGCATATACGCCCAAAAACACAACTCATCAATGAAGCTCCAAGTCTAAAGGGAATAACCAAGCATTTACAACACTCTTAACGAAAAATATTTTACAAGACTTTTACATTTTTTTTTTCATTTTAAATTTTTAAATTTTTTTTAACATAAATCATAAATAAACAAATAAACAAATAAAAATTCATGTCTTTCATTTTCCCTCAACTATCTTCATGCTTCAAGACGCTTCAATAACCCCAAAATCCACATAGATTGACAAATAAGATCAACTCTCCACTAATTACGGGTTTTATAAAGTGACTATCAACAAGAAGTTCATTCATATCAATAAAGGCTTCAATGGGGTACTAGGGATATATTTAAGTGAAGGAGGGGTAAATTTGGCTCTAACGGTTCAAAGAGATGCCACGACCCTCATTTCTAAGCACAATAAAGCTTTGCCGAGGACTACAAGGAATAACAGGTCTAGGATGGCCCAATAATTCTTAAACTAAAAACATAGGAAAAATTAAGCATACTCCTCAAATACAAGTAAGCTAGGCGTGGAAAAGAGGTGAAATAACATAAGCATGAAAAATGATAGCAACTAATTTGTTTTATACACCGGATTCTCAACAAAACTTGAGCTTCTTATGCAAAATAAACAAAGAGAACTCTACCACTTCTTGAGGTTTTTTTTTAATTTTTTTACATAAAACTAAAAATGAAACATTTAAAATAACTACTAACACATACTAACAAATATTTACAAATAAGGAAATAGAACTAAAGGAGAAACATTTATATAAACAAACTCCAACATTGTCCTCAATGTTGAGGCGACACTAACAAACACACGAGAAACAAACAAATTTAAAGGATAACATGAGTGAAAAGAAACTCCCCTAGTTTGGATCTTCATTGTCGCCATCTCCCTCATCATCAAGTGAGTTGACTCCTCCACCACTTCCATGAGAAAGAAACTCGAGATAGTTTTGTTGTGTTCTCTAGAGAGGAAGATGCCGAGGTCCGGGGTTCGACAATAATTAGATAATTGAAATGAGGAAAACTAAACTAAATAAATAATAGATTTTTTTTGACATAATTATATAATTACTCTAGAAAACAAATAAATATAATATAATTAATAAATGTAAATCGGACCTAAATACTAAAACACAACTAAGTTCAAGATCACAACAAAATTAAAGGAAACTCACATAATCCTAAACACATATGAACAAAAGAGGACTAGAGAAGTAAATTACTTAACCTCCATACCATGGGGGATCCAATGAACTCTTAAAAATTCCTTAGGATCACCTCCATGATACATTTTGAGTCGGTGGCCATTAACTTTGAATGCCCCCTTCTCCGGATGTGAGATCTCGAATGCGCCATAGGGGAACGCCTTTGTAACGATGAAAGGTCCGGACCACCTCGACTTGAGCTTTCCGAGAAAAAGCTTCAACCTTGACTTGTATAGAAGCATTTGGTCACCTTCTTTGAAGTCCCGATTTTGTATGATGTGCTTATCATGCCACTTCTTGACCTTTTCCTTGTAAATCTTAGAATTCTCATAAGCTTGTAGTCTCCATTCATCAAGCTCATTGATTTGAAGCATCCTCTTTTGTCCTACAAGTTCAAGATCAAAGTTAACAAGCTTCAATGCCCAAAAAGCCTTATGCTCTACTTCTACCGGCTAATGACAAGACTTTCCATAAACCAATCTATATGGTGTAAAACCAATGGGGGTCTTGTAAGCTGTCATATAGGCCCATAGAGCATCATCTAACTTAGAACTCCAATTCTTCCTAGTGGTCTCCACTATGTTCTCCAAAATTCTTTTCAACTCTCTATTTACCACTTCGACTAGGCCACTAGTTTAAGGATGGTAAGGGGTGGCCATCTTATGAGTAACACCTAGTTTTTAAGCACTTTTTCAAGTTGGTGGTTACAAAAATGGGTTCCCCTATCACTAATAATAGCCCTAGGGATGCCAAAACGGGAAAACAATTTTTTCAAGAATTTCACAACCACCCTAGCATCATTGGTAGCCAAAGCTTGGGCTTCTACCCACCTAGAGACATAATCCACCTCTACCAAGATATACTTATGGACGAATGAAGTAGGAAAGGGTCCCGTAAAGTCAATTCCCCAAACATCAAATATCTCACATACTTTAAAAGTAGAAAGAGGCATTTCATGGCGTTTAAAGATATTACCGGCGGATCTTTGGCATTTATAACAATTCTCCACATACCTTTTGGGCGCCTTTAAATAAGGTCGGCCAATAAAAGCCCGACTCTAATACCTTTCTTGCCGTCCCATTGGCTTGATAGTGTCCTCCGTCTGGTCCTTCATGGCAATGCTTAAAAATGGACTCAAACTCCGAGTCATCAACACACCTCTTAATCACTTGGTCGGTGCAAATGCGGAAAAGATATGGATCATCCCAAAAGTAATATTTAAGCTCCGAGAAGAATTTCTTCTTTTGTTGTGAACTCAAGCAACTAGGAATTTCCCCACTCACAAAATAATTCGCATAATCGGTAAACCATGGTTCATTAGAAAGTTTACTTAGTGTCATTGATCTCTTCCTCATTTAATTTCTCCAAGAAAGGATTCTCAAGGCGAGAAAGATGGTCGGCGGCAAGGTTCTCCGCTCCTTTCTTGTCGCGAATTTCGAGGTCGAATTCTTGTAAAAGTAATGCCTATCGAATTAGTCTCGGTTTCGCCTCTTGCTTGCTCAAAATATACTTGAGCGCCGAATGGTCGGTGTAGACCACTATCTTGGACATAATCAAATAAGATCGAAATTTGTCAAACGCAAATACTATGGCAAGCAACTCCTTCTCGGTAGTTGTGTAGTTTCTTTGAGCATCGGTCAAAGTTTTGCTTGCATAGTATATCGGTTGAAAGTGCTTAACAATTCTTTGCCTAAGAACTGTCCCTACAGCAAAATCACTAGCATCGCACATTAGTTCAAAGGATAGGGACCAATTGGGAGCAACCAAAATGGGAGAATTCACAAGTTTAGCCTTCAAGATATTAAAAGCATTCAAGCATGCATCATCAAACACAAAAGTTGTGTCCTTTTCCAAGAAAGTAGTAAGAGGTTTAGAAATCTTTGAGAAATCCTTAATGAATCTTCAATAAAAGCCCGCATGACCTAGAAAACTCCTAATTTCTTTTATCGATGTGGGAGGTGGCAATTTTTCAATGGTTTCAATTTTTGCCCTATCTACTTCTAGACCTCTACTTGATATTAAATGACCAAGCACTATTCCCTCTTGAACCATGAAATGACATTTTTCCCAATTAAGCACTAAGTTAGTTTCCTCACATCTTTGTAAAACTTTTTCCAAGTTATTCAAGCAAATATCAAATGAATCACCAAAAATGGAAAAATCATCCATAAAAACTTCCATGATTTCTTCCACCAACCCCTCAAATCTAGCAAGCATGCAACATTGAAAAGTACTGGTCCCATTACAAAGGCTAAAAGGCATGCGACGGTAAGCAAATGTACCGAATGGGCAAGTGAAAGTTGTATTTTCTTGGTCCTCGGGTGTTATGGGAATTTGAAAGTATCCGGAGAATCCATCTAGGAAGCAATAATACATGTGACCGGCGAGGCGCTCCAACATTTGATCAATGAATGGGAGTGGGAAGTGATCCTTCCTTGTGGCATCGTTGAGCTTCCTATAGTCATTGCACACCCTCCAACCGGTGACGGTCCTCGTTGGGATGAGCTCATTCTTCTCATTAGCTACAACGGTCATTCCATCTTTCTTGGGTACTACTTGAACCGAACTCACCCATATGCTATCCGAGATGGAATAAATGATCCCCGCATTAGGAAGCTTGATGACTTCTTCCTTGTCCTTTCCTTTGATTTCCACCAATTCTTCATCTTGATCCTTCTCAAGATCCTCTATCATTTCTTTCTTCTTTTCTAGCACTTGAGGTCGTGGATCATCAAGTTCCTTCCCACCTCTTAGGGTAATTGCCTTAGCTTGTTCCCTTGGATTTGGCTCGGTATTACAAGGAAGAGATCCCTGAGCCCTCTCCGATACAAACTTAGCTAGTTGCCCAATTTGACTTTCCAAATTATGTATGGAGGCTTCTTGATTCTTGAACCTAGCTTCTTGAATTTTAAACTTAGTTTCTTCATCTTGAAAACGAGCTTCCGAAGTAGAAAAAAACTTAGTCATGAGATCCTCCAAAGTAGGCTTGATGGGTACATGAAAAGATGACGAAGGTTGTGCTTGATAAGGTAATAGTTGTTGAGGCCGAAAGTTTTAATAAGCTTGAAAACCCAATGGATTTTGTGCCCCTTGTTGTCCTTGATCCCTCCAAGAGAAGTTGGGTGATTTCTCCACCCGGGTTTATAAGTGTTGGAACAAGGGTTATTTTGTTGCCTATTTCCTCCAAGGTAATCCACTTGCTCACTTGAAGGTTCCATACTTTGACACTCATGCACTACAAGAAAACAGTTAAATAGCGACTGAAATTAGCGACCAAAAAATTAGGTCACAAATATAACGAGATAATAGCGACTGAATATTGGGTCTGTAAATAGCGACCAAACCTTGGGTCGCTAGAGTTTCTGTCGGTATTCGATCGTGACATAGTCAAAGTCAAAAGTCAACAATGTTGACCATTCGGTCGGTATTCAGTCGTTAAATAGAGACCTAATATTCGATCGCTATACTTTCAGTCCGTATTCGGTCGGTAATTTTCTTTGCTACGAAAAATACACGACCACGTCATTGGGTCGTTAATGGGTCGCTAAACTCGAAATGTCCGTGTCTGTAACATATTTTTCTTGTAGTGATGGTTTGGATGTCCTCTTCCACAAAAGTCACACGCCATGATCGCATGAGAAGGTTTGGGGGAAGTAGTACTTAGCCCATCCATCATTTTTGTTAAAAATTCCGTCTTTGCCTCCCAAGCCGACAAAGCATCAACATTGTGAATTCCATTTATCTTTGGCTTCATCCTGACTACCCCACGAGCAATTGTTCTCGGCGATGTTCTCTATTAAATCTCTTAGCTCTTCCGGGGGTTTTGAGCTTGTTGATCCTCCACTCGAAGCATCAATGAGTTGTTTGGAAGAGTAGTTCAAACCCGCATGAAATGTTTGAATTTGGAGCCCAAGGTCTAGGCCATGATGAGGACAGTTCCTTAGGAAATCCTTGTATCTCTCCCATACTTCATATAAACTTTCCCCTTCATGTTGTTGGAAGGAGAATATATCATTTCTAATCTTCGCGGTTCTAGCCGGTGGAAAGTGCTTGGCTAGGAATCTCTCGGCCAACTCATTCCAAGTGGTAATACAACCATTGGGTAATGACTTCAATCATGACTTAGCCCGGTCCTTTAAAGTGAAAAGAAATAATATCAATCTTATTGCATCATCCGAAGCTCCATTAATCTTGAAAGTATCACAAATTTCAAGGAAGTTTGATATGTGAGCATTCGGGTCTTCTTCGTGGAGCCCATCAAATTGTACCAAATTTTGAACCATTTGTATCACATTTTTCTTTATCTCAAAATTGTTAGCATCAACTCTTGGTCTAGTAATGCTTGACCTCGGACCTGGTCAAGAAAGGTCTTGCATAATCACCCATGGTTATTCAACCATTTCTATTCACATTCTCTTGTCTTTGAACATTTCCTTGGTTATTCTCGTTCATTTGTTCATTCACATTATGAGGGGGCTTCCATATTGTTATGTTGTTGAAGACCTTCCCCAACAATATATACCCTCTCTTGTTGCCTTACTCTTATATTCCGGTGAAATGTCCTATCAATTTCGGGATCAATATCAAGTAATTCTTCCGGATGCTTTCGGGTCATGCAACACAAGAGTCACCTTCAAGAAACCAAAACTAACAATGTTTAATAACAAGAAATCCAAAGAAATTCAAGATAGCATAAACTAAAAGATAAATTTTAACAAATATGCATAAAAACCAAATAGATAAAACTAGAGCTTTCCTAATATCACCCCTCCCCGGCAACGGCGCCAAAAACTTGTGGTTCTCTTTCAAGCCCACAATATTCTACTCAAATTGGAAACAAGAAACTCAAGGCAAGAGAATCTATCGTTAATGTAAATTAGAGTGAGCAACCAAGGTATCATATTCCCGAAGAAGGGTAAGTACTAGTAGTGACTTTTATTTTATGTTTAGTTGACTAAAAATTTAAGAAGGTTTGTTACTTAACTAAATTAATCTACTAATAAGCTAAAACTAAGATTTAGAGTGTTTAGAGAGAAAATTCAATTAGGAGAGTGAATACTTGAACGGGTATCCACCTAGATGTACTTATGTGTTTAGGGAGGGGTATTGTGAATTAGAAGCCTTAGGTGAACCTATAAAGGGATTTCCCAATAAACTTCACTCATCTCTCAATTTGTGAAGTTCCTACTCTAGGATTAATCAAGTTAGTATCTCTACTTACTCAATTTTACCCCAAGGGTGCATTAAACCCAAAACCAATACTTTTCTAAACTCAAATTAGGAGGAATTGCTTAAGCCATCTCTAGGTCAAAATTAATTCCCATTAAATGTGAGTGTTCTAGTCAAGTAAATCAATTTCTCAATTAATTAAATGACCAACAAGATAGAAAAAGATAGTTCACAAATAATTTCACTAATTAACTTCAATTCACAAAAACCCCCAATTGTCAACACACAAATAACATACAAATTTAGCTATCCATATTCATGAATGAAAATAATAAATTAAAAGAGAGAGAGGAAGAAATTCTCATTGCTACGTAATCTACTTCAAGCTTCTCTTCTTATTCGAAATCCTCTTTCTTCCTTCAAGAAAAACAATGTCTTGAGCCACACCTCAATTTCTTGCCAAAAATCTTCAATGAAGCTTCAAGCTTTTCTTTTAAATCTACCTCTAAATCTATCTCTAGAATTTTTGGACTTGTTTTCTCTATCAAAACACTCTTGAAACCCTAGGATAATAATCTGTGTCTTAGTGATCATATGGGCACAAGACAAAATGGAAGGTGTAGATATTTTTTGTTCTTTCTTCTTATTTGCAGAAATGACCCCGAAGTTTTAGCTCTTTTACAGTCCAGTCCATGTACTTTCTGTCTTCTATAGTTTGGTCCACAAAATTGGTGACTTTCATCCAAATATCTTCCAAGCTTTAATATCTTCCACCTAAAGCAAGTATAAGTAGCATCTTACCCATGCAAATATGAAATTATGAAACACATTATACAAGTTAAAATATTGCTTTAAGAGAAAATATTAGACATCTTCTCAAGTAGCTTTTTCAAGTTCTCATTCATTTGATTGAGAATGTCAAGTTGAGGTTCATTTCTTGATAAAGGAGGTCTTCTTCCAACTTCTTCTCTTGGAATCTCACTTTGGTCACCATAATTAACTCGGATATCCCCTTGTTCATTAACTTCTTAGTGAATATCTTCATTTTCATCTCCTTGTACTTGTTCCATAGGCACATTTACTTGCAAATTTGTCTCTTGGAGTCCTCTCCTGAGTATCTCTTTCTCAAAGTATCACAGACTTTTGATGATTTGTTTTGGGCTATCATTGCGGCTAAGAGTTCATCATTGGTGTATCTAGATTGAAATTTCCTTTTCTTTTTCACCAATATCATGTGCATTTGATGGAATAAGCCTTCTTTGTACATATTGTACTTGTCACTTCTCGGAGTGGGAGTTGAAAGTTTGAGTTTGAATCTTTTGAAGAGCAAAGTCCATAGGCTCCCATAAGGCAAGAACTTGGAGGCTTTGTTCAAGCTAGAAATGAAATTCTTCATAGCTAAATATGCAAAGCTTGCCTTACTCTCTTCAACCAACCATTGCATGATAGTAATTTGGATATAGGTTATTGAATTCTGGTGACCGGAGATGGGAACAACCACATTGGATACCATGTGATGAAGAATGCGACCATATTCATCAAATCTATTGGTTTCCCTTTCTGAAGACTTATTGAAAGGCCCTTCAATATTTAAGTAAAGCTTGAACCTTTCAATGTCAAAAATTTCATCCCTTGGGACATTTCCAGAATTATCAAAATGCCTAATTGAGTCCAACTCAAATCTAATCCCAAGTACCTCACACAACGTGGCTTCTGAAAAACTAAATTCCATGTTTTTCACTCTAGATGTCCACCAATACATCCAATCCTCTTCTTTTAATCCATCTTCTTTCAAATTGGCTCCAAATTCATAAATGGTTAGGGGTAAATTTCACAATTATCAGAGAAGAGGTTTAACCATCCCATATTAATGAAGTATTCCACTACTTCTTGTAAGAGTCCATCGTACATATGACTAGCCATTGTATACCCATGGATGATACATCTTCTACTTTGGACCAAATTCTCATAAACATGTATTGCTTCCTTCTTATAAAACCTAGGATTAACTTTCTTAATAGAATAAGAGGAAGATTCACCTTGGTATTGTGAACGATGAGGTGGCATTTGGAAATCATCATCGGATTCCGTTTCTTCATCGGAGTTGATCACCTTCTTTGATTTTCCTCTATCCTTGTTAGCCATTCTCTTTCTATTCATTTTATTTGGAGCAGGTTGAGTAGGCTCTCTAATGGCTAAGGGTTGTTCACGGGGTCTTTTGGTTGGGGTTTCCTTCTTTGAAAGAGTTTTCTTGGATTGATCTTTAGAGGATTTTGTAAGTGGATTGGATGTTTGATTTGTCTTCATATTGATATGAGTGGATGGAATATGAAAGGAATTTAAGTTTGGGATGATATAGAGATCGAATTTTGATGAATAGAGAAAAAGGGTTTGGGGCTTGTTAGAGGAGGAAAAATGGAGCTTTTGAATTTCTGAAGAGCAAACCCCTTGATTTCTGCTAAATCGCGATGCTTCAGTCGACCGAAGGTCCTATCCGATCGCCCGCCCTCATCCAATAAAAATTGAATTTCTTTATGTCTAAATTTCGGACGACCGAGGAGGGATGTCGGTCAACCGAGGTACCCTGTTACTGAAAGCTCTACTGCTCAGGTCGATCGGCAGTTTCATGCGGTCTACCGGGATACCTTTCTTTTGGCTGAGGAAATTTTACCATTTATGCGGTCGACCGTTGCCTTGTCCGGTAGGCCGGAGATTCCCTGTTTCCTACCAAACAATTGCAATTTTTGTACCCATTTTCTTATGGGCCCTTGAGTTTTGGGGTTCTTTTAAGCTCAAATGCATTTTGCACCTCTATTAATCTGTTTATTATTAACGTAACAAGTAGCATGATAGGACCTTCGGTCGACTGAAGCATCGCGATAAGCATAGTGGTGTGTGGTGTTCTAGCATTAAAAGAAGTAGAGTGTGCAAAATTATGTGTGTTTTTAAGGATCCTCCTCATTATCATAGTCAAGATCAAGAGAAGGATAGGATTATACCTCATTGCCTATAGATTTAGGGCTTTGAACTTCACTTTGATCTTCATCAAAGAGACCAATGAGGCATAGAGTTTGACCTTGATCTTGACCTTTTCCTTCTTGGAAGGAGGTTATCCTTTGATTGCTTCTCCTTTCCAGTTTAGCATTTGATGTATTGGAAGCAATCTCCTTTTGGTTTGTGAAGTCATCATTGATATTTTCCTTGTTGGTCTTTGATGATCTCTTCACAAACTTGTTGTCCTTGGCACATGACTCTTTGCTTGGAGTCTTAGCTTTGATTTTCCATTCATTGAGGTTTATTTCTTTGAGTAGAGAATTGTCTCTCTTGGAACCTACAATCGAAACTTGAGAAACATATGGTACTTCTTGCAAAGGTCCTACATGGTTAGAGCATTTTCTCAAGGGGAAATTGTGAGCATTTGGATCATCAACAATAATAATATTACAAGTACAAGGATGATTCTCATTAGATGAGAAGTAAGAGCAAGAATCATCCAATCTTGTAATGTTGCATATTTTAGATACCCTAGCAAGAGAAACATCAAACAAATGGAGCTCTTGCAATAGGTTATCTCCATGTGAAGGATCACTAAACTAACATGATGCAACATCAACAAGCGTACAAGTAATGGCATCAATTTTACGTCTCAAACTATTAATAACATCCATTATAAAGTTATGAGAAAGTGAAGTTTATACCTTTGTAACCTTACCAAGTGATGATGATTGTATATTACCATTGTAGCTTTGATCATCACTTGTAGTTGATCATCTTGGTTCCTTTAATGTATTGGCCAGTGAGGTTTGAGGAATCCAAGTGCCATGAATTGTTTGAGATTTATTCTTTTGTGTACATCTCCATTTAAGGTCTTCTTGCTTCAAGCCAGTTCGCTTTGAATTTCTCTCTTTGAAGCTTAGTGGAAATATTTTTCTCTTTCTTTTGCAAGAAGAATGATCTTCATTATCTCCATCATAATTTAGTTCCATTTGAAGATCACAAACTTGTGCTACCTCTCTCTCTCTTCTTGCTCATCTTGTGAAGTCTCAACTTGAATAACTTTTGAGCTTCTTGAGGTTTGAACATTGTTTTCTCCTTGATCACACTTTATGGTTGTATCAAGCTTTTGAAGTGTGATTGAGATGTCCTCTATACCTTTACAAGATTGAGTCCCCAATCCTAGACATGCCATCTTTGGCTTTTGCACTTCCACTTATCCTTTCTATGATGCTTCAAGCATTTTCATCTTGGAATAAGAATCTTAACATTCATGCACTTTGTTGAGAGATTCTTCATTTAATGCACAACAAAGAGCATTTAAGGCCTCGAAATAGAGTGTCATCCTCTTGTAGTCTTCTTCATCACAGTCTTTCCTAGACTTTGGCACCATGACACCTTGTGTGTAGATTGAAGGAATAAAATGACCTTCTTCTATAATGCTCAACAAGGAAATGTCATTAGAAGACAAAAACAATTTAAAACCACATTGCCAACTATCAAAGTTGGAGCCATCAAATAAAGGAGGTCTAGAAGGGGATTGGTCATCTAAGTTAGAAAAGCTATGAGCCATGGATTCTCCTAGGATGTAAGTTCAATAAAAAGGAGACTAGGCCCTGATACCAATTGAAATACCCTTTGAGGCTATAGAACCTAAGAGGGGGTGGGGGTGGGGGTGAATTAGGTTCTTAAAAACTTTGTAAGCTTTTCTAAAACTTCCTTTGCCTAAGTGTTCACCTTAACAACAAGTATGTTGTTTAAGCACGTAAAGTGATTCAATTATTATCAATGAAACTTAGATGACTTAAGTGAAGCAATTGTATAAAGCAAGGAAGCATGTGATAGTTTCTATCTTAGACAAATAGTTCATGTAAGCAAGTAATCAAGTGATAGAAATTCATGAACTATAATGTAAAGAGTTAATAGATAGAGAAAACTAACGCAAGGATTTATAGCGGTTCGATTCACAAAGAATCTACATCCACTGCCTTAGGGCAATTCCCAAGGATTTCAAAATTCACTTATGGATACCCTTTCAACACATGCAAGGCGGGTTATACCTTTTACAATTGACTCAACAAATGAGGATTTTTTCTTCACAAAGAAGACTCCACTCACTTAGAGTGTTTGGCCTCACTAAGAGGACTTGTGCCTACTCTTCGAACTTTTTGCTTTACTAAGAGTATACAATTGAAATCTCTAATCAAAATAGAGAGTAGAAAGATAGATGAAGTTTAAGCTCAACACAAATGCTTTGAATGATTTAAAAATTAAGCACAAATGTGTTTGCTTGTGTATATAGGAAGTGTATATGCCTATGCCCTCCTATGTCTTGATTAGTTATGAAAAATTCAGCTTTAAAAGCTTTTTATAGAGCAAGAATACACTAGCTTTGTTGGTCACCACGGCTATAATTTTGGCCTTGAATTGGCCTTGAATTGACAGCTCTAGTCTACCGCTACTTGATAGTAGGTCGACCGAAGTGCCTTAAATCAAAGGTTAAAGGCCTACTAGCTCTATCTCGGTCGACCGCATAAAAGTGGCCAGGACTACCGAAGTAAAGGTCGGTCGACCTACCTGAAACTCGATCGTTTGGATAGACTATAGTCGTTGGAGCATTGGACCATTCAAAACCCATATAAGGACAAAAATCAACTGGTTGATCGGATCAACACTGCCGCTCGGTCGGACATCTCAGGTCTTCTGAGGCAAAGCCTAGCTCGATCGGAGAAGTGTCCCAAAGTGGTTTTTACACTTAGTTGAGTTTCTAATGTTCTCGTACCCATGCCTAAGTATTTTGGAAAGATAGAAAAAACATTTTAAAGTACTTAGGCATTGACCAACTTGTTTTCAAAATAATGAACAAAGTAAAACATGAGGTTTTGAAAACATGCATTGTTGAGCTATAAACAATCTTATATTCTAGTATTTTCAAAGGAAAGATTAGTCACAAAGGATTACCTATATTCTTAGACTAATCTTCCTAAGGTCTTCAAGTCTTCAAGTTGATTCTTCTTGGAGCTTGGACTTGAAGCCTTTGATCAACATCTTCTTGGAGTGATGAAGTCCTCTTGCATTCTTGATGTAGTGTATTGGACTTCACACTTGGTCTTGTCAATGAGTCTACCACTTGATTCTTTACTTGTTGGATTGAGTATCTTTTGACATGTTTATATTCCTTCTTCATTGACTTTGCAAGTACTTCCATAGCATGTGGATTAACTTCATGGTTGTGCTATGGAGTCTTGCAAAGTGTAGCTTTATTGTGTGTATGATCATACCTTTGTTTACACAAGAAGCTATCTTACCATTTTCATCAATATTGGTGTGAGTGCTAAGGATCCTTTCATTAAGAACATGCTCACACAAACATTAGAACTATCAATGGTTTGTTGTCAACAAAACATGATTGATCACTTTGCCCTTCGGGCTAACATACATCACACAGTTATCTACTAATATATATCCTATGTTCAATCTAGATTTTAGCCCTAAGGTTCGACCTGCTCTAATATCACTTATGTCATACCCCAAAACCGGATGATGACCTAGCAGCACCTCATATGCCAATGAGGTATAGAACCAAAGCAGAAATGATAAATTTTAGAGTAATTATATTAGTCTAAAATAAAGTAAAGTGTGAGGTGTACTAGTTGTTATTACGTACTTAAAGGTTGAAAAGAGAATGAACTAGTTCAACAATTACATCATTATCATATTAGGTCACTCGTCAAAGTCCCCGTCCCAGGCTCAATCATATTCCTCATCATTTGCAAATTTTAAAAGTAAAGCCATAAGTTAGAAGGTCAATAAGCATCAACACCATTGGGATGAAAGATCAAATATGGCACAAATCCGTTTTCCCGACTTCCCAAAGAAAAGTGTGAAAACATGCAAATTTAGATTCATTCGTACATCAAATTATACACATTAAAACCTCACAAATTAACTTTTAGAAAACACTAGAAGTAACCAAAGCAAACAATATTTTAAAACTGGACAACAGGGGGGGCAGACGAAGCATCATCTTCAACCAAATGACAAAAATCCCTGACGCTATGCATCCTCCGCACTGGTCGACCTCACAGCCTGCTGACGAAGAACATCGTCCACAGGTGGACAGTAGCTCCCAGTAGTATTGTGGACGAAATGGCAAGCGAATGAGAGGACAATCCCTTCGTCCTCTACCTGTAGAAATATGTTTTTATGTACATAATCACTTGTAAAAAGTTCATTTCTGCGTTCTAACTTTCCCAAAAGACTCATTTTAGACACAAATGCACATATAATAACAAATACCAAAACCATAACAAGTAAGCTATGTACCATACTCGTCGAAATCCAACATCTATACATCAGAATGCGACACAAACACATGTGTTGTTCATATCAACAAACAGACATACACAACGTTAGACTCTTCGAATATGATTAATGTTATGACACAACATTCACATGACCGAGCTCAATTGTCTATTCAAAACTCTAAAGTAATTACTACAACGGTCCCCAACTTATAACCAAGTAGGGAAAAACAATAAAATATGTAAACATGAGTCCAGTATGTCCTCAGGGCGAATAACTCAATGTTTAAGGATCCATTTGTATTATGTCATTGCCCAACACTGTGGATTCCATAAAGACCGTTTGTAGTCCCTAATTTGTATCCCAGTTAGGAGAGGGCTCAATTACACTGATGGAAATCGTGAACTCCTGGGGTTCAACAACAACACACATAATGCAAAAGAATGAATCCTTGCAATGGAATCGATTCTAGACTAGAGCTCAAAACCGGTGACGACCCCAAATATCACATAGCATATATGACACCAAACTAGTAAAATCCCAACAACAATAATAACAAGACAAAGTATGCAAATAACATACGCAATTAGATTCAATGATTCAACATACAAGAATGAACGATTCAACATTTCATCCAATGCAATAAATCATGCTTTTAAAATCCTTCCAACATAAATTCAGAACTTATACAAAAGCATTTCATGAGTTTTAAGTACTGAAAATACAAGGGTGAAGATCCTTACTTGTAATTATAGCAAGCAAAACAAAATACAGAAATCCCATAAAAGTTCAGCAACTTCAAAAGAAAATTATCGTCTACTGGAAACTCATAATGCAACCCTGCCACTTCTCGCGCGTAGCCCTTTCAGTAAGATTTGAAACACGCTAAAGAACGTCCTAAACGGAGTACGTTTACTACTTCAATTATGAAATTTACTCGCAACACTTTTGGTTTTCCATATTTTCTCCTTCTCTCTTTTTCTTTCTTTTTCTTTAACTCTTTTTTTCCCTTCTCACTTATTTTTTCATGCACTAACTACCAAGAGACATGACTATTCAAAAGGTGTCAAACCACTCCTACAAGTTTTCTAACTCACATACTTAAGAAATATACACTTTAATTAACTTGAAATAAACATATACCACATATCATATTAGCGTGCTATCATTTAACACAAAAAGTTTAGGTTGTCACATAAAGGTTTAGTTTTATATAAAAGACGAGTGAGTCGTAATGTATTAGAACTGTTCTCGAAGAATGTTTTTCATGTATCTTACTGCAATGTGGCAGTTGTTTTTATACCTAGATTTTTTATTTCGTCCAACTAATGATGAGAATACGAACTATCCTCTCAAACTCATAAGCAAGTAATCCGAGTATAATCCAAGTCTAATAATACAATACCTGTCACATACGAAAATTACATCACTTGTCTAGTCAGACTGCTCCCCAAAGTTTCGAACCCTTGTCAACGTTACTAGTCTTATCTAGTGGGCAATCCGATTGGGGGCGGGTGGTAGTTTTCTTTTATTGAATTGACGCATCACAAGGCTCTATAAATTGATCCAAAATTTAGGCATCAAACACACAACTCTTAATTAACAACTTAATTTGAAGAAGAAGATCACTTGCATCTTATTTCTCTTTTTGCATTTTAGTACTATTTACTCTATATATTTTGTCAATTGAGGAACGATTCTTTTGAAATTTTCATTTTTAGAGACAAATATGAATGTCCGCCTAAATTTAAAAAGAGAAAGATACAAAAGTCAAATAATACCCTCAACCCTTCTTTACTTTCCTTTTAAAAAACCTTTAAAATTGCTCCCCCAAATAGACCCAACCTCACCGATCACCTCCTAGAAAATCTTCTATGCAACAGCTGAACTAAGTTAGCGGACCCCGTGTAGTGCAGCAAAAAGTTCATATAAATCCATGTAATCCCAAAATTTCCATGTCATATACCCAACTTACATGTCATACTATTACATGGAATGGCAGAATTTTTATTTTTATTTCCCTTCTCTCTTCTTCCGTTAGCCGCCAACAGTAGCCAACTGAGTTAGCCATTGCTACCGCCTCTTTTTCTTTCCTCTTCTTAGTCGGCAGTGGCGCATTCAGTATATGAGAGTAGTAGGGCACTGTCGATTCATCATATTTGTGTAAGGTCACTTATTAATATTTTATCTAAATGGAATAAAAATACCCCTTTTTTTTAAAGAACACGATCCCAATGTCAGAATACTGCATTCGCTACTTTTAATCGTTAATAACGACCTCAACATTGGACACCGATATCGACCTCCTGCGTTCTAGCACTGCTTGCTATTTTTTCCTCTGCTGTTCTTTCCATCCTTTAATCTCTTCCACCGTCTCCCTCTTCTTTTCGAATTATCACTTCTCTCACTTCTACTTCTCACCGTAACTCCTCTACTCTCACTCCTCTTCTCTTCGACATAGTGTTAGGCTATTCCAAGATACATGAGTTTCGTAGCTGTCACACCCCATAATTGTAATGATGACATGGAAGTCTCATTGGTCGTTGAGACACCAAAGTTCTCTAACCGAGTTACAAAAAAAGGAATTCACTATGATATAATATCCAAAATAAGAGTTAAGCAGCGTATTTAAGGTACTGAAATGAAAACGTTCTAAGTATTACATGACTGAAATAAGTCTAAGAGTTCAATTGAAATTACACGAAATAAAAGTAATGTTCAACAACTAAATAAATTATGAAGTCACTCCTCGTTTTCCCCTTCCCAAGCATCATCACCAAAGTAAGGTTCAGCATCTACGTCATCTGCAAAATAAGAAAAGAGAAATGACTGAGATGCGACGCTCAGTAAAGACTATACGACCCCTATGATGAAGTATCAGACAAGATACAAAATAGTTTCCGGTTTTCCAAAATACCTCATTTAACACGGTAATAACACTGAAAATACACTGAGGGTACACTCACAACACGCAAAATGCACTAGACACGAACACAGAAAGAAAAGAAGTTTAAAACTCATCAGCACACGCTACGGGAGAAGGCCCAAGACGAACCAATCATCCCTGGTATCATCCGCAGAAGAAGTGCTAAAGGCTCAGATGATGGAATCGTCCGCAGGTAATCACGGACAAATGGATTGTCTGTAGCTTCGTCCGTGGTAATACAGTATCCTTTATTCTCGTGCGGACGATAGGTAGGACGAATGCAATTGTCTACGACCTGCATAATACAGTTTTTCAAGTGCAATTTTGTACACAAGTGTACCATTTCTGCACAAAATCATTCATAACCCAAAATACATGTTATAGACTACAAAATCAAGTAACAAGTATGACCCAAAACAAGAACGAAAAATTAAAAAACAACTTAGACCAATAACCGTCCTCTTCACATCACACACTACACTTCAGAATGTGCTACGAGCACCATGATCCACTCATAAGGTACAACGGAAATACACTAAATATAACACTATGAGAAGTGGTTATTGTTAAGATACACACACACACACACACACTTCCCAAAATTCAAGCTCAATACCTATTCACGACTTTACAACAATAATTGTAATGGCCCTACGAGGCAGCCTAATTAGGAAGGCCCAAGAATATCATTCACACGGGTTGAGTATGATTCCCTGAACGTATCATCATACAACCCCTCTGACTCCACAAAACCGTTACTGTCCCAATGCTAGTCCACATCGTGTTAATGTCCAAGAATTTCCACGAATCACAAGATCTCCCGGGATCTACACATTTCACGATTAAATAATTCGAATGAATCATGTCATCTAGTAGTTCCTAGATACAAGCTCAAATGGGGCGACGACTCAGTCGACCAAAACCAATTAATGACGACGACGACAGCCAATTAAACAACGACTCCAAATTATTCAATTTGACATCAACCAATTAACCTAAATATCAAATAAGTCTAGCAATTAACAAAGAAACAATTAGGGAAGCAAGTAATATTCTTTACATATCCAATTACTTCCATAACACATAATACGATGGTCAATCACATAATGCAAAATCATCACAAATACTTCATCCAATTTATGCACGAAAACATGATAAACAGGTCATACTCAATATCGACTTATAAAATACTGATTTCATGATTTTTAATAATGAAAACACAGAGGTGTAGGGTGCTTATATCTTACGAAAGAAAAAACTAGCAAAAACACAGGGTATCCTGAAATCTGCAATAATAGCCCCGCTCCCGGTGCTATAACTTTCCACTCCGATCTCCGAATTGAATTCTGTTTGCGCTCAGATGTAGGTCTTTCGAATACGGTCATTTTGATATATGAATCGTTCAAAACAGACTCCGTTTACTCACTCAATTGGTCTCTCAAAGTTCTGCCAGAATTTTTCTCTCCCTTTCTTTTCCTCATGCTGCCGTTTATTTTCCTAACTTTAATCCCACGTCTTTTTCTCCCTCTCTCTTTTATTTTATTTCTTTCCCATTTTATTTTATTTTCTTTCATTTCATTTTCTTTTTATTATAGTAACTCCCCTAATCCCCTTAAAACTCCTAATTAACTCCAACTCCCAATCACACATCTAAATAAACTACTTTTCTAAATAAATCACAACTTGATCCCCCAACTTCCAACCTCGTCAAATATGCCCCTCGACAAACGTACCTAAGATGCAATATGTAACGTGTTATACAATTAAATAGACATGTAAGCACATAATTACAAAAAATAAAATTTTGCCCCTAAAATTAGTCATGCAAAAATTAATTACACGTCAATTAACATATAAGCAAAAGTCCCGGGTATTACATACTTCCCCTCTTACAAAAGTTTCGTCATCGAAACTTGCACTCCCTACAGTATAGATACTACGACTCTCCCACTAAATGAAAAATTCTTTCTAGGCATCCATATAAGAAGTATGGTACTATATGCAACCTAACAAATACAAGAAATATAATAACCACATAATCACTTAAATGTAACTGTCGGTGTACCCATGTCATCTCATTCCCTTTGCTCGGGAAGGGCAAAGACCCGAGCATTAGGCTTAGCCCCGGTTTCTCAAACCTTTGGTGCTGACCCTGAAGTCTGACCCGTAACTGGTAAAGGTTCAGTACACTAACTAACTCTATGCCTCATCTTCCTAACCCTAAAACAAGGTCCCGACATCCATCTACAATTCACTGAATTTCTCCTTCCACATCTCCATGGACTGAGAAGCCATTGGTGCCCCTACGGGTCCCCCAATACAAGTCAAGCTTGTTCCCATCCTATCCTCTGGCCTAAAGGTGTTGGTTGGTCTCGAGGTGGGAGCAAACCTCGTCTGAGCCAAGGGATTAACTGAGTTAGGATGAGAACCTTGTGACATGGTTGAAAAAGGCCTCTTCCTATCGGCATTGGTAGTTCAGAACTCCTCCTCAACATCCAAACACCTTTGATATGCATCCATATAGTTAGTAGGACGGTACCCTGGCAATCTACCTTTAATACGAGGCAGAATCCTCGCACATACCTCTAGGTTCTCATCTCCCCATCATGTATGATAGCAGCAACATACTTCCCCAACCTTTTGAACTTACTAGCATAGGTTGAAACAGACATCCCCTCAGTCGGCCTCAAATAGAAAAACTCATTATGCCTAGCCATCTTAAAGGTCTTACGGAAGTACTGGTCTAGGAAGACTTTCTTAATCAATCCCAAGTGATAGGGCCAGCTTGATCATAAACAGGCCCCACGCCTTTCCACCATTTGGATGCTTCCGCAGTTAAGAAAGGCACCACCACATCAACTTTCATGTTCTAATGCACCCTCATAATGTGGAAGTTTTTCTCTAGCTCCTCCAACCAAATCTCTGCCTGATCCGGCCCCATACTCCCATCAAAGGAAACCATCCTCATCTTACTCATACACTCACATTACATACTCGGATCCGCCTCAACCCTCTGACCTCTCGGAGCCCCAACATATTGATTATGTGGCTATTGTTGTTGTAGTTGCTTGGCTTGAAACATTTGGGCTAACATAACAAAGTTAGCTGCTAAGTCGGGAGCCTACCCTGCATTGGCTGGTGGTTGTGGGTGTGGTACATTATACTGTGGTGGTGGTGGAGCATTGTATGGTGGGGGTTGTACATTGTATTGTGGTGGCAGGTTGTTTTGTGGTGGTGGTGGTAGTGTTACAAACCAAGCTCTTTCATTCTGATTCTGCTGTTGTTGGCTCGAAGATCCAATAAACTGACGTCTTCCACCCCTGTGCCCACGACGAGCAAATGTCGCAATTAGAAAGTCATAATCTTCACAGCTTCCTTGGTTTGGGTCCATCTTTCCCCCAACATAATTTACAAATAAGGTAAACAATAAAACAACTAACAAGTTGAAAATGTGAAGCAAATACAAGTAGATCATGGTATAACACATAAGAATAGCATAACATGTATGATATACAAGAATAACATATGATACATGTAATCACACATAGGAATAAATAAATGAACAAGTACATCATAATACATGGTCTCTACCCATCACACACCTCACATTACGTTTCGTGTTTCTCCTAAGTTCATAACATGTTTTAACCTGAAGGTTCGACCTGCTAGGATACCACTTCTGTCACACCCCGTACCCAGAATGATGACTTGACAATATCATTAGTCGATGAGACACCAAATCCCACTAACAGATTTACTAAAAAGGGAATTCACTATTATATAATATCCAAAATAAGAGTTGCGCAGCGTAATTAAAGTACCTTAAATGAAAACGTTCTAAGTATTACATGACTGAAGTAAGTCTAATAACAGTTCAATTGAAATTACACGAAATAAAACTAATGTTCAACGACTAAATAAATTATGAAGGCACTCCTCGTGTTCCCTTCCCAAGCATCATCACAATAGTAAGGATCAACATCTACGTCATCTGCAAAATAAGAAAAGAGAAAGTACTAAGTTGCGAGGCTCAGTAAGGACCATACGACCCCTGGGATGAAGTATCAAACAAGACACAAATAGTTTCCCGTTTCTCACAATACCCTTTTTGAAATTACACTAGACTCGACACACTTAACACGGTAATAACACTGAAATTACACTGAGGGTACACTGCACAACACGCACAATGCACTAGACACGAACACAGAAAGAAAATAAGTATAAAACTCATCAGCACAGGCTGCGGACGAAGGCCCCGGACGAACCAATCGTCCGTGGTAGCGTCCCAAGAATAAGGGGAAAAGGCTCGAACGATGGAATCGTCCGCAGCAGTAGATGGCAGGTAGTCGCAGATGAAGGGATTGTCCACAGCTTCGTCTGTGGTAAGATATTAGCTTCTGTTCTCGTGCGGATGGAATGACAGGAAATAGGTAGGACGAATGCAATAGTCCGCGGCCTGCAGAATCCAGTTTTTCAAGTGCAATTTTGTACACAGGTTTTGTTAGAGGAATAACCGGGTCGAATCACATTGTGCAGCGGAAATAAAGTGACCCGCCTCTACCAGGATCTATCACGAGTAAGAACCTAAGACTATGGGATAGTATTATACCTTTTCAAAGTGCTAGGATAGCTGAAACGGTTTCAGCTGTTGTTGTCACGAACGGAACGCCACCAACGCAGGCTCCGTCTCTCCCAGTATCCACTCGATCTTCCGGGGATGGTCTCCTACCGCTTGGTGCTAGCCAATGCCTCGTAGAAGTCTTGAAGACTCTCTTCAAGATGGAGTATGAAGTATGACCTTCTTGGAAGAACAAGAAAACAGTTTTTCTTTTCTTACTCAATGTTCTCTTTTTTCTCTCTTCTAAGCTCTCAAAAAGTCGGGGAAAACTACTTAGAATGCATAGAGAAAATCAGTATTTTTCCCTAGTCATTCATAGGATAGAGGGGAGAGTGAAAGGGGAAGTGGGGAGATCATGGAGGAAACCACTCCTCCACTTTCTCTACCATTTCAACCACCTTTCTAAGAGATAAAAAAGGGCTGGAAAAAATCTCTAATTGTCCAGCCATAAGGTCGGTCCAAATGGGTTGGTCGGCCTAACCCGATTAAGGGCCCAATCCAATCCCGGCCCGAAGCCCGGTCCGGCCCAATCGAATTGATTGATCCAAATGGGTTGGTCGGCCCAACCGGATTAAGGGCCCAATCCAATCCCGGCCCAATCGAATTGGCGCACCTTAGATTAAATGTACTCCAACAAGCCCAATCCAGTTGATCTATGAGTGCGACCCAAGAGGTATCTATGATGTTGACCGTGACATCATATGTCACAGGTAATGAGAGGTATCTAGCAACACATCATTACCGCCAATTCATAAATATCTAGTGATTTATCATAATCACAACATTTGACACTTGTAGTTAAATCCTTTTGTCCTTGATATCTAGATTGAACACAAGTCATGGAAAAGTCACACTTGTATTGTCCTATCTTTTAGTTTCTTGATTCGCGAGTAGACTAATCAAATGACAACAATACCATATACTGATTCATTTGTTCATGGCCATGAATTAGTCAGACTCCATCAAGGGGCCCAAGATATCGCTCCTTCTATATAGTAGGGACAAATCCTTTCTGCATCCTACTCATCCTGAACAAGATTCGTGATATACCCAATAAATGCCTTTATTGCTCACCCTGTTAGGGATAGCGTTTAACATTATCAAAGCATAACACTAGCCATGCAAGAACTCTTGTGAGACCTCAAGTCGAAGGATCTCATATACAACCCAGTCAAAAATTTGAGAAACACCGTTGACTATTATATAACAACCCATGGTGTGTTTCTCATGTCGGGTCTGTCCAATATAATGATTCTCTAATCATATATACCCATGTGACGTTCCGATATCTTATATCAATCACTGCACATACTACTCTTACGCATTATTATTGTCCTCGAAGATTCCATAATAATTGTAAAACACAAGAGGGGGGTGAATTGGGTTTTAGTCACTCTTGCAAACTTTTTTCGAAATCTATTCAAGGCAAGTGTAAGTTTGAGCAAGATGAACAAATGCAAATAAAAACCAATCACAAGACAAAGGATTTATAGTGGTTCGACTCACTCAGAATCTACATCCACTACCTTGAGCCGCACCCAAGGATTTTCAACAACTTCACTAAGAAGACTTTTTACACTTGTGGCTAACTCACAAAGAGTTTTACAACACAACCACAATACACAAACTCACTAAGAGTTACTTGCCCACACTAAGTAGGACTTTTACAAGATTGACCCTATCACTAAGAAAGGGAATAAGATGGATAAAAAAACAAGGTTGTTCACTCTTCTAAGTGAAAGATAGATACCTTTTAAGTACATCAATTTCAGCTCTTTAGAACATATGAAGCACACTCTTTGTCTTGCTTTTGAAATTCACCTTTGAATGATTTAGATCATGGCAATGAAGTGCATTTTATTTTGAAAGTGTTTAGACTTGATAAGAAATCAATGTATCTTTTAAGTGCAAGTCTTAGAGTCATTCTCTAGCTTTGGAGTATTTATACATTTCAAAATATGCTGAAAAAACGACTCTGCAACGGTCAAATAACGGCAAGTTTTTACAGAGTTCGGTTGACCGAACAAGGAGCTCGGTGGACCGAACATATACTTCGGTCGACCGAAAAAGGCTTAGGTCGACCGAGCCTAGAAATTTCAACTCTCTGTTTCTCTTCGGTTGATCCGAGCTAATCTCGGTTGACCGACCTTCCTGAGTATGAGAGATGTTGATTTTTCACTTGTTTTGAAATCTTTTGAAGTCTAAAAGGTTTTCCCAAAAGGTAACAACTAAGAACATTTGGAAAACCATTTAAAAGGACTTAGACCTTGAAAACAAAGGCTTTTGGAAATAAGAATCCTTTTGAAACTTAGCCTTTTGAAAACGTGTTTATGATGTATGCAAGACTTGAGTGTAGAGAGCTTATGTTCATGAGAGCATTGGTTAGAGCTTATAAGATAAAGACTTATAAAGACATAAGCTATCCTAACCAAACCTAAGTCTTCAATCTTCAATCTCAACGAGATGTGCCTTTAAGTATAACTTTGAATCTTGAACATGGCTTGATTGAAGTACTTAGAGCTTCCATTATGAGTTCCGATATTCTAACACAAAGATTAAGATCATTAGACACAACATCAAATGTTTGTCCATTATCAAAAACTGAGTTCGTTCGCCCATAGGGCTTACAATAATGTTCGACTAGGGACGTTTCAGAATAGTATCTCATAACAATTATGAATACTATTCTAAGGACATATTATTTATTTATGTTGTTAAGAACGCAGAAACATAATGAATAATACTGGAATTAATGCCTTTTTATTCATCAAAATGAAAATTACATAAATACGGTACAATTACAATAATCTCCCACTTGAACTAAAGACCTAAATTACAATAAATGGTCTTTAGGGCATACTAATGACTGTCTCTAAAGATCAGCCCTCCAGATATCGGATACCCATGGAGCTAGTGTGATGATCATGCTACTGCTGCGACAGTGGCTTCGTCAGTGGATCGGCGACATTGTCTGCCGAATCTACTCTACATATATGCACATCACCTCTCTCTATAATCTCGCGGATTAGGTGAAATCACCGTAGTACATGTTTGGACCTCTGGTGAGATCTAGGTTCCCTAGATTGTGAAATAGCCCTATTGTTGTCACAATAGAGGTCTATCGGGTTCGCAATACTTGGAACCACATCAAGGTCGGAAATAAATTTTCTGATCCAAACTGCCTCCTTAGCTGCTTCACAAGCTGCTATGTACTCGGCCTCTGTCGTAGAATCTGCGATGGTCAATTGCTTTGAACTGCGCCAGCTCACAGCACCTCCATTCAAGTTAAACACATATCCCAATTGCGATCGTAAATCATCTCTGTCGGTTTGGAAACTAGCATCGGTGTAACCACTTACAACGAGCTCATCCGCCCCTCCATAAATCAAGAATAAATCCTTAGTCCTTCGCAAGTACTTGAGGATATTCTTGATTGAGATCCATTGACGTTCACCGTAATTAGACTGGTATCTGCTCGTAACGCTTAAGGCAAACAAGACATCTGGGCGAGTACATAACATGGCGTACATGATGGATCCTATGGCAAAAGCATAAGGGATCTCTTTCATGCGTTCTAATTCGGCAGCCGTTTTAGAACACTGTTTGATCGACGTAAACGATTACCATGTGCCATAGGACAAAGGCCCCTTCTTAGACTCTTGCATGCTAAACCGCTTTAGCACCTTGTCTATATATGTACTCGACTTAGGCCAATGAGTCTCCCGGATCTATCTCTATAGATCTTGACTCCCGAATATAGCTGGCATCGCCTAAGTCTTTCATAGAGAAACACGTACTCAACCAAGCCCTTGACGAGACTTTAAGGTTGGTATGTCGTTTCCAATGAGTAGTATGTCATCTACATACAAAAACCGGGGAATACAATTGAGCTCCCACTAACCTTCTTGTAAACACAAGGCTCATCCTCATTTCTAATGAAGCCAAACTCACGGGACGGCAACATTAAAACGGATGTTCCAGACTTTCGAGAAGCTCTGCTTGAGTCCATAAATGGATCTCTCGAAGCTTACATACTTTTTCGAGCATTCTCTGGAGTGACAAAACCTTCGAGTCGTGTCATATACACAT
Organism: Vinca minor; assembly: GCA_026122235.1. Taxonomy (NCBI): domain Eukaryota; kingdom Viridiplantae; phylum Streptophyta; class Magnoliopsida; order Gentianales; family Apocynaceae; genus Vinca; species Vinca minor. The sequence goes on from JAOCZM010000168.1 coordinate 966,748, forward strand.
CCTCTTCAAGTTTTCCATTAAGGAAAACGGTTTTGACATCCATTTGCCAGATATCATAGTCATAGTAAGCTGCAATAGCAAGCAAAATCGGAATGGACTTGAACATAACTACAGGGGAAAAGGTCTCGTCATAGTCAATACCATGAACTTGTTTGAAACCTTTCGCAACCAGTCGCCCCTTGTACGTTTGTACATTCCCTTCCATGTCGGTTTTAATCTTAAAAACCCATTTGCACCCTATGGGAGTTACCCCTTCAGGTGGATCAACCAAGATCCAGACTTAGTTTGTGTACTTGGAGTCCATTTCAGATCTCGTGGCCTCAAGCCATTTCTCAGAATCTGGGCTATTAATTGCTTGTTTGTAGGTTGAAGGTTCATCGTGATCCACAAACATAACATCACCATGTTCTGTTATGAAAAATCCAAATTTTTTCGGAGGTGGAAGACGAACTCTACCGGACTCTACGCAATTCTTGTGTTTCTTGAATCAAGTCTGTGCTGCATAAACTTGCTTTGTGGCACTCTGTTGCACAACAACTTGTGGAGTATGTTCAATTTCCATCTTATCATTAGTGCTAGTTTGAGAGTTTGGAACTTCAGTAAGTTCTACGCTACTCCCACTCATGTTTCTATAAACAAATTCTTTTTCTAGAAAGACTCCCGTGCGAGCAACAAACACTTTGTTCTCGTTAGGGATATAAAAGTAGTATCCTTTAGTTTCCATAGCATAACCTACAAATATGCACTTTTCAGATTTTGGAGCCAGCTTATCAGAAGCTGAGCGTTTTACAAAAGCTTCACAGCCCCAAATCTTGAGGAAAGACAAGTTGGGACGCTTCCCAGTCCATAACTCGTATGGCGTCTTTTGCAACTGATTTAGATAGAACGCAGTTAAGTGTTAAAGCTGTTGTCTCTAGTGCGTGTCCCCAAAAGGAATTGGGCAGGCTCGTGTGACTCATCATAGAACGAACCATATCTAATAAGGTTCTGTTCCTCCTTTCAGATACACCATTCCATTGTGGAGTAGCTGGAGGAGAAAGTTGTGAAACGATTCCACAAGCTTTTAGATAGTCACAAAATTCTTGACTCAAGTATTCTCCTCCTCGATCAGATCGAAGAACCTTAATACTCTTGCCAAGTTGGTTTTCTACTTCTAGTTTAAACTCTTTAAACTTAGCAAATGCTTCGGATTTGTGTTTCATCAAGAACACATATCCATACCTACTTAAGTCATCAGTAAAGGTAATGAAGTAGAGGTAACCACCCCTTGCATGTATATTAAAAGGGCCACATACATCACTATGTATTAGTCCTAATAAAGCATCGGCTCTCTCACCTAGCTTAGTGAAAGGTGATGCTGTCATCTTATCCAACAAACAAGATTCGCATCGATCATAAGACTCGAAGTCAAATGATTCCAATAGCCCATCTTTATGGAGTTTGGATATGCGATCTTCGTTTATGTGGCCTAAGCGACAATGCCAGAGGTATGTCGGATTAGAATCATTAGTCTTAATCCTTTTGGTATTTATATTTAAAATTGGCATATCAAGATCTAAAACATATAGACCATTAATCAAAGAGGCGCTTGCATAAAACATATTATCCAGAAATAACGACAATCGTTGGTTTTTTATCGAAATCTCAAAACCTTTCTTGTCCAAACAAGAAACTGAAATAATATTCTTAATTAAACTAGGTACATTGAAACAGTTTTCTAAACCCAAAACAAGCCCCGAAGGCAAAGTAAAAAGTACAAGTCCCTACAGCTAGGGCTGCAACACGTGCTCCGTTGCCAACTCGTAGTTCCACTTCACCCTTTGCCAACTCTCTATTCCTTTGCAGTCCCTGCACATTAGTACAAATGTGAGAACCACTACTTCGTATTTAAATTGATATCAATCATATTAATATCTACAACATAAATACCTGAGCCCGAAACAACATTTGCTTTCTCCTTTTCAACACTTTTTCCCCTGCAAGATAGCTTTTGCAGTTCCTTTTCCAGTGACCCTTCTCACCACAATGATGACGAGATAGAGTCCTTGGCTACACCACCCTTAGGTTTCGAGTGCATTGTTGAAATTGGTTTGCTTGCCCTTGGGCTTACCTTTCGGTTTGCCTTTTGGTTTCACAAAACCTTTGCCTTTGCCCTTTTGCACCATCCGTATGGTGTTGGGCTTGGACTTGCCTATTTCCTTCTCGGAAGTCCTCAGAAAATTCAACAACTCGAGCGATGGCTTGTCAATTTCATTCATGTGATAATTAGAATGAGCTGATCTGTATGATTCGAGCAACGATTGCAAGATCAAATCGGTCGACGACTCTTGTCCCAAAGGAAATCCCGGTTTTTCAAGGTTACGAACATAACCTATCATCTTAAGAACGTGAGTTCCCTACTGGCATTCCTTCGGACATTTTGCATCGAAAAAGAGATTTCGATACATCGAATCTCTCCCCGGCGTGCTTGCCCTCTAATATAGTTGCTTCGGGTGAGCCGAGCATCTCATAAGCCCCCATGTCCTCATGTTGCTTTCAAGCTCGAGTTCATGGTGACAAGCATGAGGCTAGACACATCTAAAGCATCACTTACATGCTTCGATAAGCACTTCTATCAGCGGCCGAAGCGCGAGCCTCTAGTGTAGCGAGGAATAGGGTCGTTCCATGACATACTGATTTTTTTTCATGCTTGAGAACGATTCTCAAGTTCTTGAACCCGATCGAGGAAGTTAACTCCCTCTAATTTGTCCTTCTCAAGGGACGAAACGCGATGATAGTGTTTGGTTTGAATTTGCCATTCTTCTACAACAAAATACATATGCAAAGTAAGTACCGTAAAAAAAAATCATTATTAGGTCTTTATCTTTTTAATGATTTCTCCCACTATTTTTTCGAGTGAATAACCCTCATTATCAACTCGGAAAGTTCGTTAACTTTCTAGCGGGCCAAGATCCATATTTCACCTGCGTTACGAGTCGGCTTTGGTCGATCACCCAAAACTTTGTTATTTAGGTAGGCAACGTTTGCCAATTACATCAAATTATGTAATTCTTGGTTAGTTGAGTGAATAACATTTATTCAAGCGTATCATTATACACTTTTCTCAACTCTTTTGCCTCTAGATCCTCAATCCATTTATTGAGATAATCCAGTTAACTAGGACCCTTAGTTTTAGCCGGCGGATATCACAACTTATCCTTCGCGCCTCACCCGGATAGACACGTATGCACAGGTTTGACATGTCCCATACTAATGTCGATCTAGGCCTTGACGAGGGCCAAACTAAGGAAGGCACTAATTAATATTTAATTGAGGGGTTTTTGTTTTTAACAATCTCACCAGAAAAGCATAAATAAAACAGTTTATGCTTATATACATATGCATCCAATACATAAAAGTAAAATGCAATAGTAATCGCCAAGATCCTATTCGATTTTTCCAAGCCAATGGAAAAACCGTGAAGTCAGTCTAAGGGTGTGAAAAGAAAAACTCTATTCTACACCGTCTTGACCTTCAGGTGGTTGCCTTCAAATCTTCATCACAGTTGTTCCTTCTCCTAATCTAGAATATTACATAATTCTAAGGTGTAAAACACAAGAGGGGGGGGGGGGGTGGATTGGGTTTTAATTGATCTTGCAAACTTTTTCGTATCTATTCAATGCTAGTGTAAGTTTGTGCAAGATGAAGAAAGCAAAACTAAACCCAACAACAAGACAAAGGATTTATAGCGGTTCGATTCACTTAGAATCTACGTCCACTACCTTGAGCCGCACCCAAGGATTTTAACAACTTCACTAAGAAAACTTTTTACACTTGTGGCTAACTCACTAAGAGTTTTACAACACAACCACAATACAAAACTCACTAAGAGTCAATTGCCCACGCAAAGTAGGACTTATCAATTTGCCCACACAAAGTAGGACTTATACAAGAATTGTTAGAGGAATAACCGGGTCATACACATAAGCGCAGCGGAAATAACTTTGACCCGCCTCTATCAGGATCTTTCACGAGTAAGTACCTACGACTATGGGATAGTGTTTTACCTTATATGGATGCTAGAATGGCTGAAACGCTTTCAGCGATTTGTTGTAACGAACGGAACACCACGCTTGCAGGCTCCGTCTCTTCCGGTATCCACTCGATCTTCCGGAGATGGTCTTCTACTGCTTGGTGCTAGCCAACGCCTTGTAGAAGCTTTGAAGACACTCTTCAATGGATGGAGTATGAACGACCTTTTCAAGAACAAGAAACAAGCTTTCTAACTTCTTTTCTATTAGCAAAAAAATGCAAGAAAAAAGTCCAGAAATTTGTCTTGTCTTTTTCTCTCTAAAACTCACTTTTTTTCTCTCTATTCTCTTAGCTTCAAAAGGATGGAGAAAACTGATTAGAATGATAGGAAAAATCTGAATTTTTCCTCTAGTCTATCAAGAGAGAGTGGGGTGAGATAATGGGGGAAGTGGGAGATCATGGAGAGAATTACTCCTCCACTCTCTCCACCACTTCAATCACCATCAAGAGGGCTGAATTTATGTCTAACATTCCAGCCATAAGGTCGGTCCAAACGGGTCGGTCTGCCCAATCATATTGGTCGGCCCAATCCGATTAAGGGCCCAATCCAATCCCGGCCCAATCGAATTGGCGCACCTTAGATTAAATGTACTCCAACAAGCCCAATCCAGTTGATCTATGAGTGCGACCCAAGAGGTATCCATGATGTTGGCCGTGACATCATATGTCACAGGTAATGAGAGGTATCTAGCAACGCATCATTACCCCCAATTCATAAATACCTGGTGATTTATCATAATCACAACATTTGACATTTGTAGTTAAATCCTTTTGTCCTTGATATCTAGATTGAACACAAGTCCTGGAAAAGTCACACTTGTATTGTCCAATCTTTTAGTTTCTGGTGAGATCTAGGTTCCCTAGATTGTGAAATAGCCCCATTGTTGTCACAATAGAGGTCTATCGGGTTCGCAATACTAGGAACCACATCGAGGTCGGAAATAAATTTCTCGATCCAAATCGCCTCCTTAGCTGCTTCACAAGCTGCTATGTACTCGACCTCTGTCGTAGAATCGCTAAGGTTGATTGCTTTGAAGCTGCGCCACTCACAAGACCTCCATTCAAGTTAAACACATATCCCGATTGCGATCGGAAATCATCTCTGTCGGTTTGGAAACTAGCATCGGTGTAACCCGATTACAACGAGCTCATCCGCCTCTCCATAAATCAAGAATGTATCCTTAGTCCTTCGTAAGTACTTGAGGATATTCTTGATCGAGATCCAGTGGCGTTCACCGTAATTAGATCGGGTATCCGCTCGTAATGCTTAAGGCAAACGAGACATCTAAGCGAGTACATATCATGGCGTACATGATTGATCCTATGGCGTAAGCATAAGGAATCTCTTTCATGCGTTCTAATTCGGCAGGGCGTTTTAGAACACTGTTCCTTTCGACGTAACAGTACCATGTGCCATAGGACAAAGTCCTTTCTTAGACTCTTGCATGCTAAACCGCTTTAGCACCTTGTCTATATATGTACTCGACTTAGGGCCAATGAGTCTCCCTGGATCTATCTCTATAGATCTTGACTCCCAAAATATAGTCGGCTTCGCCTAAGTCTTTCAAAGAGAAACACGTACTCAACCAAGCCTTTACAGGACTTTAAGGTTGGTATGTCGTTTCCAATGAGTAGTATGTCATCTACATACAAAACCAGGGAATACAATTGAGCTCCCACTAACCTTTTTTATAAACACAAGGCTCATCCTCATTTCTAATGAAGCCAAACTCACGGGACGGCATCATTAAAAGCGGATGTTCTAGCTTCGAGAAGCTTTCGCTTGAGTCCATAAATGGATCTCTGAAGCTTACATACTTTTCAGCGATTCTCTGGGAGTGACAAAACCTTCAGCTGTGTCATATACACATCCTCATCAAGTTTTCCATTAAGGAAAGCGGTTTTGACATCCATTTGCCGATTTCGTAGTCATAGTAAGCTGCTGATAGCAAGCAAAATCCGAATGGATTTGAACATAACTACTGGGGGAAAAGTCTCATCATAGTCAATACCATGAATTTGTTTGAAACCTTTCGCGACCGAGTCGCCCCTTGTACGTTTGTACATTCCCTTCCATGTCGGTTTTAATCTTAAAAACCACCCATTTGCACCCTATGGGAGTTACCCCTTCAGTGGATCAACCAAGATCCAGACTTGGTTTGTGTACATGGAGTCCATTTCGAATCTCATGGCCTCAAGCCATTTCTCGAAATCCGGGCTATTAATTGACTGTTTGTAGGTTGAAGGTTCATCGTGATCCACAAACATAACATCACCATGTTCGTTATGAAAAATCCAAATTTTTCCGGGAGGTGGACGACGAACTCTACCGGACCCTACGCAATTCTTGTGTTTCTTGAAGCTGGTACTTGACTGCACAACTGTTTGTGGCACTCTGTCGCACAACAACTTGTGGAGTCTCGTTCAATTTCCATCTCATCATTAGTGCTAGTTTGAGAGTCCGGAACTTCGATGAAGTTCTACGCTACTCCCACTTGTGTTTCTAGAAACAAATTCTTTTTCTAGAAAGACTCCCAGTGCGAGCAACAAACACTTTGTTCTCGTTAGGGATATAAAAGTAGTATCCTTTAGTTTCCTTAGGATAACCTACAAATATGTACTTTTCAGATTTCGGAGCCGACTTATCGTAAGTCGAGCGTTTCACAAATGCTTCACGACCCCAAATCTTGAGGAAAGACAAACTGGGACGCTTCCCGATCCCATAACTCGTATGGTGTCTTTGCAACCGATTTAGATGGAACGCGGTTAATCTGTTAAAGCTGCTTTGTCTCTAGTGCGTGTCCCCAAAAGGAAATGGGCGAGGCTCGTGTGACTCATCATAGAACGAACCATATCTAATAAGGTTCTGTTTCCTCCTTTCGAATACACCATTCCATTGTGGAGTAGGCTGGAGGAGAAAGTTGTGAAAGCGATTCCACAAGCTTTTAGATAGTCACGGAATTCTTGACTCAAGTATTCTCCTCCTCGATCGGATCGAAGAATCTTAATACTCTTGCCAAGTTGGTTTTCTACTTCAAGTTTAAACTCTTTAAACTTAGCAAATGCTTCGGATTTGTGTTTCATCAAGAACACATATCCATACCTACTGAAGTCATCTGTAAAGGTAATGAAGTAGAGGTAACCACCCCTTGCATGTATATTAAAAGGGCCACATACATCACTATGTATTAGTCCTAATAAATCATCGACTCTCTCACCTAGCTTAGTGAAAGGTGATCTTTGTCATCTTACCCAATAAACAAGATTCGCATCGATCATAAGACTCGAAGTCAAATGATTCTAATAGCCCATCTTTATGGAGTTTGGATATGCGATCTTCGTTTATGTGGCCTAAGCGACAATGCGGAGGTATGTCGGATTAGAATCGATAGTCTTAATCCTTTTGGTATTTATGTTTAAAATTGGCATATCAAGGTCTAAAATATATAGACCATTAATTAAAGAGGCGCTTGCATAAAACATATTATCCAGAAATAACGACAATCGTTGGTTTTTGATCGAAATCTCAAAACCGTTCTTGTCCAAACAAGAAACTGAAATAATTTTTTTAATTAAACTAGGTACAACTGAGATGATGAAGATATGGAGGCAACCAACTGAAGGTCAAGACGGTGTAGAATAGATGTTTTTCTTTTCACACCTTAGATTGACTTCACGGTTTTTCCATTGGCTTGGAAAAACCGAATAGGATCTTGGCGATTACTATTGCATTTTACTTTTATGTATTGGATGCATATGTATATAAGCATAAACTGATTTATTTATGCTTTCTGGTGAGATTGTTAAAAACAAAATCCCTCATTTAAAATATTAATTACTGCCTTCCTAAGTTTGGCCCTCGTCAAGGCCTAGATCGACATAAGTATGGGACATGCCAAAGCTGTGCATACATGTCTATCCGGGTGAGGCCCGAAGGATAAGTTGTGATATCCGCCGGCTAAAACTTAGGGTCCTAATTAACTGGATTATCTCAATAAATGGATTGAGGATCTAGAGGCAAAAGAGTTGAGAAAAGTGTATAATGATACGCTTGAATAAATGTTATTCACTCAACTAACCAAGAATTACATAATTTGATGTAATTGGCAAGGGATGCTCAAGAAGTAGATAATTTCATCTTCGACATCACGCAATACTTCAAGACGGTAGGTATCACCGAGGAGAGCATGAAGGTGGATACGGCTGCTACGTACTTGGAGGACGATGCGAAATTATGGTGGAGAGTCCAATCGGCTGAGATGGAAGCCGGGCGGGTAACCATAAACACTTGGGAACTAATGAAAGAAGCTCTGAAGAAGCAGTTCTTTCCCCAGAACGTGGTCTATGAAGCTAGACGAAAGCTTAGAGAACTGAAGCAGGGTGGGACTATTCGAGAGTACGTCAAGTGCTTCTCAGCATGGTTACTACAGATTACTGACATGTCCGAGTCGGACAAGCTTTTTGTTTTCATGGAAGGTCTGAAACGGTGGGCTAAGAATGAGCTTACTCGCCAGCGCGTGCAGAACCTGGCCGATGATAAAACTATTTGTGAGGGCCTAGTAGACTTTCAGTTAGACGTGAGGAAGGACAAGGAGAAGTCGACTACCTTCCAGACTAAGACGGGGAACTACAAGCCGTTCCGGCCGAACTTCACAAGAGGTGGAGGAGATAGGCCCTCCCCCTCTTTCGTGGGACAAAACCGCGGTGATGCCCCACAGAGAAATTACACACTGAGACCATTTGCTGGGTCGTGCTACAACTGTTCAGGGCCTCACCCATTGAGAAATTGCCCACCTACAAGGGTGGACCTCTGGCGGCGAATCGTTTTCAAAGGGGACAAGATACACCCCAAATGCAACGTGAGGAAGCATATCAGGAAGAATGAGGTGCTGTTGGAGCACAAGCTAATATGCGAACGACTCAAGGCGGTCATGAAGCTTTAGGCACTCGATCCAAAAGCGATCAAGGATTGATGTACATGGATGTGCACATCAACGGGATACCCATTCGAGCTATGGTGGATTCCGGCGCTACCTGCAACTATATAGATATCTCGGAAGTGGAGAGATTGGGTCTATCTTTAGAAAAATGTAACCGAACGGTGAAGGCCATAAACTCATCGCCTCAAACGGTTGCTGGAGTTGCGAAGGCAGTGAAGATAAGTGTGGGTCCTTTTGAGGGGAGCACGGACCTCACCGCGGCCCAGATGGATGACTTCAAACTCATATTGGGTCTCCAATTTATGAGCGATAATAAGACGCAAGTGCTCCCCTATGCTGATTCGATTATTGTTGACGGGAATGTTGTGCCCGTTATTGTTGGGAAATCGGCTAACCCCAAGCTGTCTGCATTCCAACTGGGGAAGGGCCTTAAGAAGGGAGAGGCAACTTTCCTTGCTCACCTAAATTGGGAAGAGGTGGAGGAGAAGTCGGGATCTATACCACCGGTGGTGAAGCAGTTGTTACACAAGTACGAAAATGTCATGCCGGAAGAACTCTCTCGGCAACTGCCGCCAAAGAGAGACATCGATCATGAAATTGAGCTGGTCCCAGGAACGAAACCTCCTGCTCGGGCCCCTTATCATATGTCTCAACCCGAACTTGCTGAGCTTCGAAAACAACTAACGAAAATGCTAGAGGCCGGTATCATCGTTCCTGCAAGGTCTCCGTATGGTGCCCCAGTAATATTCTAAAAGGAGCCTGATGGTTCTCTTCGCATGTGCGTGGACTATCGGGCACTCAACAAGATCACGATCAAGAAAAAGTATCCTATACCTCTGCCGGCTGATTGCTTTGATCAACTGAGTCGGGCAAAGTATTACTCCAAAATTGATCTTCGTTCGGGCTACTGGCAAGTACGCGTGAAGGAGGGAGATGAAATGAAGACCACTTGTGTGACGAGATATGGGGCATTTGAATTCCTAGTAATGCCCTTTGGGCTAACCAATACTCCTGCAAATTTTTGCACCTTGATGAATCTAGTTTTGAGAGACTTTTTGGACCAATTTGTGGTCGTATACTTGGATGACATTGTAATCTATAGCAACAGCTTGGAGGAGCATGTAGCACACCTGGAGATGGTGCTCGCTCGCCTCAGAGAAAACCAGTTGTATGCTAAGTTGTCCAAGTGCGCTTTTGCCCAAAAGAGAATTTGCATTCCTTGGTCATATCATTGAACCAGGATGCATTCGTATGGTTGAGAAGAAGATACAGGCAATTGAGGAGTGGCAGCCCCCGAAGAATCTGCACGAATTGAGATCATTCCTTGGGCTGGCCAACTACTATCGGCGATTTGTGAAGGACTATTCCAAGATAGCCTTGCACTTGACCGAGCTTCTCAAGAAGAAGATGGAGTGGAATTGGGACTCGAATTGTCAATTGGCCTTTGAGAACCTGAAGAGAAAAATGTCCACTGACCCGGTGCTAGGCCTACCAGACATGACTAAGCCATTTGAGGTACATACTGATGCTTCAGACTTTTCCCTCGGAGGGGTTCTTATACAAGAAGGCCACCCGGTAGCTTTTGAGAGTAGAAAGCTGAGCGAAGCAGAAAGAAAGTACACGGCACACGAGAAAGAGCTCCTTGCCGTAGTCCACTGCTTGAGGGTATGGAGACATTACCTATTGGGAGCTGCTTTCCTTGTGAAGACGGACAACACTGCGGTGAGCCACTTCATGACTCAGCCGAGACTAACGGGCGACAAGCCCGTTGGCAAGAACTTCTAGCGGAATTCGACTTCACGCTAGAATACAGAACCGGTGCAACAAATGTGGTCGCTAATGCTCTAAGCCGAAGGGGTGAACTAGCTCCATCAAGTCAACTCTCAGCTTTGGCTAGTAGCGAATTCTCCATGGGCATAAAAGAGGTAATACGTGGGTTTTTTCCAGATGACCCCACTGGACAACAGCTTATGTCGATGATTAAAGAAAGAAAGACTCGACGATTTTGGGTAGACGATGGACTTGTGATGACCCGGGGTCATCGTCTCTATGTTCCAAAGGGTGGACACTGGAGAAGAAGAATTATTGAGGAATGCCACAGTACACTGTGGGCTGGACACCAAGGAGAAGACCGCACGATGGCCTTGGTGGAAAGGGCATACTATTGGCCCCAGATGCGGGATGAGATTTCAGATTTTGTGAAGACTTGCTATACGTGTCAGAAGGACAAGGTCGATAGGCAAAAGAAAGGAGGACTGCTCAAGCCTCTATCTGTACCAGCTAAACCTTGGGAAAGTGTATCCCTGGACTGCCGAAGATAGGAGACAATGCCACCATTCTAGTTGTGATTGATCGTTTCTCTAAGTATGCCACATTCATTTCTGCACCGAAATATGTGACGGCCGAAGAGACGACTAAGTTATTCTTCCAGAATGTGGTGACGTTTTGGGGAGTGCCCCAGGAGATCATCAGTGATCGGGATAGGAGATTCACAAGGAAATTTTGGACCGAACTCTTTTTGCGGCTTGGCACTAAACTGTGCATGAGTTCGGCATTCCACCCCCGAATCAGATGGGCTGACTGAAAGATATAATGGGATGCTAGAAGAATACTTGCGGCACTTCGTGTGGATTAATCAAAGAAATTGGGTCGAACTTCTGGATGTGGCGCAACTCTGCTTCAATGCACAGAAGAGTTCGGCTACTAGCAAGAGCCCCTTTGAGATTGTATCTGGCCAACAACCTCTGCTACCTCACACTGCAGACACGCCAGTCGCAGCCAAGTCTTCGCGGGCGCAGGACTTCTCCGGAGACTGAAAAAAAAAATGTGGAACTTACGAAGATGTGCCTTGAAAAGACAACGAAGAGGATTAAAAAGTATGCCGATCAAAAGCGGCGATTTGTGGAGTTTCAGGTCGGAGATCAAGTAATGGTAAAAAGGCATCTGAAAAGAGAGCCTCAACGAAATAAAGGGTTGGATACAAGACTGATGCCCAAATACATTGGACCCGTACCTATATTGAAAAGGATTGGGGGAGTTGCTTACAAAGTGGAACTTCCGCCAGACATGAAGATCCACCCAGTCTTTCATGTAAGTCTTTTGAAACCTTATCATGAGAATCTACAAGAGCAGGTTGACACGACCCTACGATATCCGCCCTCCTGAACAACATTGAGCAAGAAAGTAGCCGAGGTAATCCTTGATGCTCGGACAACCAGGAGGGGTAAGAGGCAGTATATGGAATTCTTGGTGCATTGGCAAGGTCGGGGCACCGAAGAAGACACTTGGGAAAGAGAATCAGATATGAGAGCCTTTAAACCGCTGATAGAGGACTACAAGGAAGTTACGGCGACGAGGACGTCGCCAAATCAAGTGGAGGAGGATGTCACAGGTCGCACGAATATACCATCTCTCAACGACCGTGACGATGCTCGGTACACTATGTCATCGCATGAAGTTACCATGTGGCGCACGACGTCGGCTAACCTCGGTTGGCCCCAATGGAGTGCACGTCGTATGGCAGCCATGCCCCAACCAGCGTGCAGCAGCGCCGAGGCCTGCGCCCCAACCAGCCGCGTGCAGTAGCGCCCATGCCACCCACCCAGCAGAGGCACTGTAGCTGCACCCCAGCCAGCCGCCCAGCGTGCAGCAGGATGTAGCGGCAGCGCCCATCAGGCCAACAACATGGCACTTGCCGTTTCGCATCCGGATGAACTCCAAATGAGCCCAAACTTGGTGGGTCATCCTTATACAACATTTTGAAGATAATGCACGAGCTAGATTGTGATTATCATGTGTATAGCATAGGTAGATAGCTTTCCCACCTCCTCGGAAAAAAGTGCTACACTCTTGTCATATGGGCAAATGCCTTTTAAGCTCCAATAGGGGGAACAAAAATATACACACAAGCAAGCAATTGTAATCTCATGGAAACGACTCATCCCCCTCGTCGTATTGTACATTCAAACTCTGTAAACAAGCATTCAATTCAATGAAGTGATTTCGTGCAATTTGTCCCGTGCCATTTATTTTGTGTTTATTTACGAATTTGCCATTGTGAAGCGTTTGTCCCTTTTCGATTATTTCAAAAGCCGGGAGTGACTTGGGGCTAGGATCCAAGGTCACTCGGCATCACGGTGCGTCTAAGAACCTCAAGAGACGACCCGTGACAGCCCCCTGCCCCTCTTATGCTCCGCCATTCAAAATGATACAACATTTATGTTAGTAACATCAAGATTGAACTTGTCAACCTCAGAAAGTATTTTCACAAGAACCCCTTTATGCTTTTCACTGTGTATTCTCAGAAGAATAGTTTTATTACAAACTTTAGCTTTGATTTCAGGTAGTGGCTGCTCTTCGCTTAGCTCATCGGAAGATCCTTCATCTTCAAAAACTTCCTTTAAATCCTACTTTGTGAAAAGATTTTCGTAAATCTTCCATATTCGATACATGTTTTTGGAATTTTTCAACCAGAGCAAATTGCCAAGAAGAGATGAGGAGATCATGTTCATCTGCCGGTATTACCAAATTGGGTTCACCTTTGTATTGATCCAAAGGCGTAATGGGAAGAGAGGCAATAGCGGATACCGGCTTAGAGAGTAATTCCGTGAAGCTTTTATTTTTCCAAGGAGTGGGGGCTACAGAGGCGGGTTCCAGGGCTGCCGGCCTGCCACAAGGTATAGAAGATGAGTCGATGAAGGAGACTCAAAGCTAGAGAGCGTTTTTTTTTCTTTAGCTAGGTTTTTTTAAAATTATTATTATTACCATTATCATTATTACCCTTGGTAACTAATTCTAAATTATCAAGGCGTAAGAAGAAAAAGAAAAAAAAGATATTTTAACCCTGCCCATAGTAAAAAGCAAAACTAGGTTGAGGAAATAATTTAATCTTTTACTGGTAAATTTTGTGTAATCAAACCTTTAAATTTTGATATTTTTGTACATATATCCTTCTTTAGAAATCACAGATGATGAATGATCATTTTATTTAGGATAAATGCAAGATTTTTTATATTTTTTACTTGTAAATGGATACAGTACTAATAAATTTATGAAAACGAATACAAATATGATATACACCATTCCAAATAAATTATAAAAAACAAATACAAATATAGTATACACCATTTTGCATTTTTTTAGTAATTATGTAATTTTTATCGTAACACTTATTGTACTAGTAAAGAAAATAAATTATAATTACACCATAATTAATACCCAAAAGAGTAAAGAAGACACCGTGTATGATTAAAATAATCATCATATTCATCAACCTTCTTAAACAAATAACATAGAATCAACAATAGAAGCATCTAAAGCGTTAATAACGTGCATGCGATTTAGAAGAATATTTGCCAGTTCTTAATTCTTTTAACTAATATAACATGTAACCGTGCAGATAATAAAAAAGATAGTGAGAGAAAAGTAGGGAGATTTAATTACTTTTCCATGCACAAATATTAATGTAATTAATCTAATCCGTAATAATTAGTCCTACGATAATATGGGGAAAAAAGCAACCTAGACTTTACATTCATGTTTTTTTGTTTTTTTCTTTATCTTGAGAATTCTTACCCAAATTTTTTAAAAGTGAATATTTTATAAGAAAATATGTAAAGTTCAAAAGATATATCCAGAGCTTGCTCAATGGTCTAATGTCAAAAGATATTTTTATAGGCGAACTCAAAGGGTTGATAATCATGTCTCATATAATTCAAAAAAGTTAAGGGTTCAATCTAAATAGATTGAATTCATATACATGTTATATAACAATATGATTGTAGGAAGGGAAGGTGACAACGAGTGAACAAACAAACAAGAGTAATATGTACTAAATAGTCATCAATTAGTTTCATATGTCTGTTTTTTTATTATTATAAACATTATTTTTAGCGAGTCTCATCCATAAACAATTTACAGCAATTGAAGAAACAAATAATGGTACAAAAGGCTACAAAATGCGATACATTTCCAACTATTGTGTCTACATTGAAGAAGAAGAGAAGAACGGATTGTTTTTTGCATGAAAATGAGCTAAAAGAAATAGTTTTATTAGATAGGTTATTAGATTCTTACACCACTTACACAACACACCCTCCTTATAATATGTATTTCGTTCCAATTCCATATACTAATAATTTCTCTATCTCTCATGTGAATTATAGGTATATATTTATACTCTCTCATTCTTTGAATAAAAAGCAGGTTTAAGTGATGGTAACCAACACACTCTGCTATTTATATTTGGACTTTCGTGTTTAACAACGAACATATAAGATTAATTGAACAACCAATCCACTTATCGACCTCGTCAGAGAAGCCAACAACACCATTGTTAGTAGTGCCCTATGACCATTAGCATATGTTGTACATTTTATATATTTTGAGCATGTCATTTGAATAGTTAATTTTGCTTTTGAACATCAAATATGTGATTTGATAGTAAAACTCAGCTTATGCAATTACTATTCTGATTGTCTCTAGTTTATGTAATGTTATTTCCAATGAAATAAAACTGGTATGATGTTTGATTGATGATTATGTTTTACTGATCATGTGTAATGGATACAAATCATATCACAGATACAATATATTGGGATATATTGTATCAGACGTGATTCGTTACAGAAGTAATACTTCATGGTTCTTTAATCATAAGTATTACTTCCTCAATACTATTTGGAATCCTTAGACCTTATGTCTCCATCGTTTCTAGCATGAATGGAGCTACGTTTTGACTCAGTCGAACGTTACTTTTAATCGAGTAATTAATACAACTGATGATCGGATGTACTATCCTATCATGGCTTGAATGTGAGAGTCATTGTAAGGGATTTGTCCTTCTCTTATTTGAGAGAGATATCATTGGGCCCCTCGATAGGGAAGACTGTTTAAATGCATGGTCGTGCTGAAATATATTTAATAAAGTGGTTATTAAATACTATTAGTTGAGACAGTCTACCTGGAGATTGAGCATAAATAAAATTAAGTTTTATAAGGGTGACCACTATTATGTCTTATGCTTAATTTGGATATCGCGAGACAAAGGGATTAAATAGTAGATTGATATTAGGTTCCACCGTACATTCATTCACTCTGGGTAGTCACGACATACCTGCTAGGGACCACTTGTGATTTATGAACACATACTACTACTAAGTGTGTTTTCATTGCCATTGTGATATGAACCTACAAGGTCACAAGCATATACGAGTTAACGAGCTTCATGTCCAGATTCAATGAATCTAGAATGTGTCTAGGTTCATTATATCTGACATTTATTTTCCTGAGAATAATAAAATGTTATTATTCGAATTAAAGATTAAGGAGGGGCATTTTCGGTATTTGGTTCTAGTCTGGGATTACGTGGGAGTTATTATGCGAAAAAGACTCCCACTACCAGAAGAGGTTAATAGGATGTGGGATTTGGTTCTCGGAACAAACTCTCACGCCCTATATAATCCTCTTTTGGTTGAAACCCTAGGTTAGACCTTCCTTAGCTGAAAAACCAAAAACCTACGAAACTCAGAGACGAAAAGCCGACTCTCGCTGCTCGTTTCATCGCGTGGATACCAATAGAGATAAATTCTACAAGGGAAGGCCATTGGTGGCAGCATCACAACATCCGAAATCATAATCTTTAACCGAAAAACGTAAGTAATTTTTTGCCTATTTTCGATTCCTATGGTATGAGCAGATCCTTCAGGGGAGGATTCATGGGTGTTTAGAACGAATTTCTACCCATGAATTCCTTCACTGGTATCGAGCCTTGCTCATTCTATTCGAGTTCAATATTATTAATCATACCATAACACATACCAATCTCGATTATGTATGCGTATGTGTGAAACAGAAAAATTGTTTATGTGATTCTGATATGTATATGTAATATATGTTAGTATGCTATTAATTCGATTAATATTGCATAAACTGCTATCGAATGATTAGATATGTAATTAATTCAATTAAATTACTCATAAACTATTATAATAAATATGATTAATTACGCATAAACTGTGATTGTATGCTTTATGTTGTTAATCAGATTAACTACTGCATAAAATGTTTGTGTATAGATTATATCGTATAAACATATTTATTTGATTATATATGTTAGGCGATTGAGGGTTAAATTGGGGCAGTCAACTTATTCGATGAGCAGAGGAAATATCAGAAAACTCATCCATTAAGAAAACTCAATCGACCGCAGGCTGCGCACCCCAAATCAGAAGCTGGGGCAGACCTAAGACTTTGTATTTGTACTCATTACTTGATTTCATTATGCTTTCAGTGAGTTTTAGCATGGTGAATAGCATGGCCTAATATACCCCTTCTTGCTTTACATTTATTTGGTAGTAATTTTATAATACGGCATGCGAGTCGTTTTTCAATGTTGTAAAATTGTAATTGCTTTCTTAGATTAGTTTTATCGCTTTATCTTGAAAGCTGGGTATGCCCATGCATTTATGTAACAAGACTGGAGGACGCTGGATCGAAGACACTATCCATTAGATGGGTATTGACTTAGATTGACCCTCGGCTCCCACAAGGCTCGTGGGAGTCATCATAGGATTAGCCCATGCTATCTCATGTTTACATTTATGTTTTATATCTTGCATGCGATGCTTATATTCTTGTCTTTTGGGGGCTTAACAACTTATTCAAAGAAAATAATTTTAATTGAATCTTAAAATGCCTACCATATCCTAAGCACTTCTTAAGCTTGGATCATCATTTTGCTTGCTTACCAAAGCAACAGATAAGTGGTTATCTAGACAAAAGGAGATGGGAAAATAGTGATTTTCATAAGGTTAGACATGGTTCGACTTGACTAGGCTATCAAAATAGTTTTGAGCCTAGGGCATAACATGGCAAATAGCCGGGACATGTAGATGTCATTCCCGTGGGTTGATTTCATTTAATTATGGGTGGTAAGTCAAAGCTTACTTATAACTATCGTAAAATGGTATTCTCCACTATTTATCAAGTGTTGAAATTGTGGAAAGTTTTTTTGCTCAAAAACTAATTAATGACTTTGCAAATAATATTTAATGTAGATAATGGCAACCAACACTTCACACAATTCATTGTGATCCGTTCTTGAAAAAGAAAATTTGAGTGGGTCCAATTTTTTTGATTGGGCCCACACCTTAAAATTGTCCTTAAACAGGAAAGAAAGCTATATGTTCTCGACACTGATATTCCTGAACAGCTTGGAAACAATGCTCCTAGAGCTGAGAAAGATGCTTTGGGAAGAAGCATTGTGATTATTCTTACGATGCGACTTGTCTCATGTTAGCCACAATGAGATATGAGAATCGAAAACAGTTTGAAAAGGTTGAGGCTTTCCCGATGATGGGCCAGTTCAAGGAAATGTTCCGAGAGAAAGCCTGTCAAGAAAGGGTTCTCACCACTAAGGCGTTGAACAATTGCTAGATAGCCCTTGACTCCTCTGTGAGTGCACATGTTCTTAAGATGAAGGGCTATCTTGAACAATTTGACAAATTTGGGGCTCCCGTAAGTCATGACATGGACACATATATGATCTTGGGCTCACTCCCACCGGAGTATGACCAATTTGTGATGAATTTCAACATGCATGCCATGGAGAAGTCCATACATGAGATACAAGGGATGCTCAAGTAGGTTGAAATGAACATTAAAACCCCGTAAAATCTTAATGGTTTAAGAAGAACAAAGGAAAGGGAAAACCCATGGACAAGAAGGGCAAAGGCAATAACAAGCCCAAGCCCAAGCCCAAACCCAAGGCCAAGGCACCAAAGTAATGGGTTTGCTTCTATTGCAATGAACCAGGTCATTGGAAACGGAACTACAAGGTCTACTTGGAAGAGAAGAAAAAGGAGAAACCAGTTTGACTGTCTCTCCAAGTATTTATGTTATTGAAATTGACATGTCTGCTCCTACTTCATGGGTATTAGATACCGGTTGTGGATCTCACATTTGTGCGAATGTGCAGGGGTTCAAAAAGAGTAGATCACTGGTAAAAGGAGAAGTGAACCTGAGAGTAGCGAATGGAGCAATAGTTGTTGATGTAGCTACATGGACTTTTAATTTAGTTTTGCCAAGTGGCCTTATTATTGAACTGAATAATTGTCTTTATGTTCCAACTTTGAGTAGGAATATTATTTTAGTTTCTTGTTTGGATATTGATGGCTTTGAAATAAATATTAAGAATACAATTTGCACCCTTCATAAAGATCGTATCCTCTATGGAGATGCCTCTTTGATGAATGGGGGTTTATATTCTTAACCTCAATGAATCCGTTAAAAGACCCATCTATAACATTAATACAAAGAAATTTAAATAAAATGACTTAAACCAAACCTACTTTTGGCATCGTCGTTTGGGACGCTTCAACGAGAAATGCATATCAAAACTCCATCAAGATGGAATTTTGACATCATTTGACTTAGAGTCTTATGAGACATGTGATTCTTGCTTGTTAAGCAAAATGACTAAAACTCCCATTACTAGACAAAGTGAGAGAGCTTCCGATTTATTGGGCCACATACATACAGATGTATGTGGACCAATAAACACAAGTGCTAGAGGAGAATTTCAGTACTTCATCACATTTACAGATTATTTCAGTAGATATGGCTATGTCTATCTAATGAAACATAAATCATACTCTTTTGGAAGATTCAAAGAATTTCAAAATGAAATACAAAATCAACTTGATAAAAGTATTAATGGCCAAATGAGGAATCTGAATATTCTCATTGAGTTTCTTAGGAATTATGAAAAGATTTCTGGGCAGCGCGTTAATGTTTGGAAGTGCTCCTATTGTACATTTATCAAGATTGCAGATGGACAACATGCTATGATCCAAGATACGACTGGTTTTGTCGAGGCTGGTTTTCCAATGACTTATCTCGGCTGCCTAATTTTTCCGGGAAGGTCCAAGGTGCGTTATTTTGATAGATTGCTTGATAGGTCCAAGGTGCGTTATTTTGATAGATTGCTTGAAAAAACGGCTCGAGGCTGGTGTGGGTGTTCATTCTTTAATACATTTTTATGAGGCTTTTTCTTGGAAGCTGCGGTGGAATTTTTGAAATTGTGACTCTTTGTGGGTAACTTTTTTAAAAGCTCGATATTGCGTGGGGCTGCAACATGTGAAGCAGGGGACAATTGTTTTGGGAAGTTCACCTGCTTAGCGTCGAATGATCTCGGTTAAGGAGGAGGTGGAGAAGCACACGGGTATTCTTTTGCGCAATGGCGAATTTTGTTCTTATTATGAGAATTTCACACTTCAGGGATCTCTTGATACCATAATTTCAAATTTGTCCGATTGGCTCGGGGATGCAAAAAATTGTGATTTTTGTGATGAACATGGTTGGGATCGGCGGGCTCTGATTGGCCGCGTGCAAGCTTTCTTTATGGACTTGTTACCCGAGATATGTTTGTCTGAGGAACCTGATAAACTAATTTGGATGGAATATACTCGAGGTGGTTTCTCCCTTGCGTCCTTCGTGGACATATTGTGAGGCTCGGCTGTTACGTTATTCTCGAGGAATTGCATTTGGCATAATGTTTTGCCTCTATCTCTATCTTTGTTTATGGGGAAATTGCTTAATGGTTATCTTGCTTTGGATGAAGATAAGATGCGATTTGGGGTATCTGTGGCTTCTCGGTGCGCTTGCTTTAAAGATATTGAAACTTATGATCATGTTTTTGTGCAATTTACACTTGCAATAATAGTTTAGCAGAAGGCGGCGCTCTGTGTGGGTTTGGTCCTATCGGCTACGGCTGTTGATAGTATTCAAGGAATGCTTTCTTTATGGTGGTATGCTGGAGCCTCAGGTTCTCGCCAAATAATTATTATTATGGCTTGTTCTGCTTGTTGGATTTTATGGAATGATCGTTGTTATTTTCTGTATGAAGCAAAGATTACTTTTCAGTCTAGTATCCTTGCTCAGTTTCGCGATTACACAACCACTTTGATGAGAGCAAGGGCATTCGGTTGAATACAACTCACACTTTTGAGCCTCGATGAACTCTGGTTGTCCGATGGGGTTGTGATCTTGGCAATATCGGCGTGGTGATTAACATTGACGGTGCATCTAAAGGAAATCCGGGGCCAGCGGGAATAGGTGGGGGTTTTTCGACAGAACACAGGCGAATTCTTCTCGGCATTCTCTATGTATATTGTTGATCATTGTACTAGTATGGCGGCGGAATTACGGGCGTTGATTGAAGGATTGAATATGGTGGCCAGCTGCGAAATCTCCAATTTTTTGGTTCAATCTGATTCGCAAGTACTAGTACAATGTGGTAGCTTCAGGTATGATTTCTTCTTTGTCTTTAGATACTTGCTTTTCGTAGAGCCGTTTCTCTCCTTGTCATTGCAGGATGGTTCACATATTTAGGGAGGTAAATTCGGTTGCAGACGCATTAGCGAATCTGGCTACATCTACACGATCTTCAGTTATTTTTTCAGATAATAATTTATATCCTTCTGAAATTCGTGGTCTTATCAAGATGGATCAGTACAAGACACCTTATTTGTGCGTTAGATAGGCTTGCCATTGAATCTTGTATTTATTATTGGTTTTGCATTCCGATTCAGGAATCTTGTATCACTTACTCCATATCTATAAATGGAGTAGTCTCTTTTTGCATTGTTTGGTTCTTGTATGGAGTGGATTTGTTTCCACCTACTTAGAAGTTTTGGCTCTTAGTCCCCCTCCATGTACCTTCTTCCGATTTGTCTTTATTCAATAAATGGGTAGGAGTCTAAGTCAAACCCCCAACCACAACAGGTGAAAAAAAAAACTGGTTAATGTTAAATAATTTTGTGATTGTTTTGTTTAGATTCACATTAAGGAAAGAAACTGTTTGAAGCAAAACATAATGAAATGAATGATGTTATTTACGTGATGTCTAATGCAAAATGTTCTAAGAAGTGAACTCGAAAGGCGAACGAACATAACCTTGATGGTATTTTCTCGGATGATAATTGGATTGTTTATGAGAATTCTGAGTTGGATTTGAATGAAGAAGACAATGTTGAATTTCGAAGTGATGCTACTATTAGTGTTATCGATGCGTCCTTGGACGATTAATGATGATGAGTTTGATGAAGGCATAAATGACATGAAGGACGATAGTGATAGTGGTTCGAAATTCAAGTCTTTGAATGCTTTGCTTGATTAAATCATAGACATATTATGTGATTTGTTTTATTTTGATCTTTTTTGAAATACTTCTAAGATAAGTACTGTATTTTGTTGTGTTTTTATCTTTTAAAAGTCTTGTAAGTTCTTTATTATGATCTTTGTTGCGTTATTTCCATTAGAAAAACTTGTGAGACTATGTTTTATGAATTTTTCAAGAAATTATCAATCACAGAACACTATTCACCAAAGAGCTCGGGCGATTCATCAAGAAGTGGAACTACCTCCAATGTACGAAGATGCAGACTCTGTAATTCGGATGAAGAATGGAATCAAGATAAATGTGCATTGTGGTTGAAAAAGAAATTGCGCAAAAAGTTAAATAACATAGATATATAATATGTGTGTGTTCCCTAGCCAAATTACAAAAAGTGCACTTGTGCATGATTCTTGACATGTTCACAAAACCATAATTGGCGAAACAATTATATAAGGGAGTCCACGTAACCACTCGACAAATAACAGTAATCTAAAAACCATAACAAATTATTAAATCATCTTCTCCTTACAACCTCTTTTGTTGTGTCCAGATTTCCCACAAGTTGTACAATGCATTGTTACCTTTCTACTAAGCCAACCAGCCTGTTTACAAGGCCATTTATTGGCTACAACACATTCTCATACAGCCTTAAAAATGCAGTTTTACTGTAGCACTCATGGACCATATGCATGTATACAAGGATATCCTATAAGACTCCAAGACAAACAACTACATGTTAATTTGCTTAAGTCAACAACAAATTGTTGTTTCCTTGGACCTTGGACTTGGTAACCATACATTTCACTCCACCATTTCCTTAATCATAGGGCATGTACTTTCAGGTTCTATCCTAATCTTCAATGACCTCCTATTCTCAATTATTTTCATCAACATAACCCTAATCGACTCAAGTAAGGAAATAACAGGTTGATCTCTAGCCTCAAGTATCAATGAATTAAAATATTCAGAAATGTTGTTACAAAGCATATCACTTTTGTAAGCATCATTGTCGTACTCTCTCATTTAATCCATTCATGCATCATATTATTGTAAATCTTGAGTCTATCCTTGTTGGCCACCCACTTTAAAGTAATCAGTAGATTCGTCTGCTACGCCCCTACCTCCCAGCCAGGTTCATCATTTGGTTTGCAGTCAACACCGGCATCTACCCCTGTGACCGGTATGACACCTCCGTCACAGTCTGCGGCCGCACCGCCCATCGAGTCTACGTCTATATGAGGCTTAGTGACTCACCAGTCTGTTGTCCCAGAGACTGTGACTGATACCAGTACTGGTGGAGCTCCGATTGCACTAGATACTCGGATTCTCCTGCAGCCCACTTATAGCACGTAAATTAATTTCAAACTTATTTCCTTTATAAATCAAGTTAATTATAATTCTTATAATCATTATAATCTCTAATTAAATTTTGTCGCGGCTATTATAGTTTTAGATTGAGCTCTAACTGCTCCGCCGCCATTACCGGTATATTCCAAGGTCGTTTCAAGGGAGCATATAGCACCCTAAAGGATGTTCCCATTGACGAAGAAAATATGTGGTGGGAAGAGTTTATTGTAAGTGTATCAATTTTAATGAATTTACAAGTCTATCAATTTTAATTATCTAACATTATTTCAAAAAACATAAAAGTTATCGATGGGCTCCTGAGCATGAGGAGGGTGTCAAGAGAGGTTGGCACACGATACTTAAGAGGAGACTCAGCGGTATCATGAGTGACCATCAGAAAAAGGATAAGAAACCCAAATGGGTTTTTGACACTGATTGGGACAGACTTAAAACGTATTGGGCAACTCCGGAATTTAATGCCAAGTCTAAACAGGCATCAATAAACCGGAAGGAGGGGAGGGGTGGAAAAGGCCCAATGAAGCTACGGGATTTGCTATGACTTTTTACTATCGTCCGACTGTTACTGAAGCTTTTGCTTCTGTTCAATACATAATGACTGAAGCTAACTTTGGTTGGTTAATCCGATCAGTTCATAGATGGTCGGCAAGTATGATGGGCTTAATGATGATTCTACATGTATTTCGTGTGTATCTTACCGGTGGATTTAAAAAACCTCGCGAATTGACTTGGGTTACAGGTGTGGTTCTAGCTGTATTGACCGCATCTTTTGGCGTAACTGGTAATTCCTTACCCTGGGACCAAGTTGGTTATTGGGCAGTGAAAATTGTAACAGGTGTACCTGCAGCTATTCCTGTAATAGGATCCCCTTTGGTAGAATTATTGCGTGGAAGTGCTAGTGTGGGACAATCCACTTTGACTCGTTTTTATAGTTTACACACTTTTGTATTGCCTCTTCTTACTGCCGTATTTATGTTAATGCACTTTTCAATGATACGTAAACAGGGTATTTCGGGTCCTTTATACAGAAGATATTTCATCGATATTTGGAATCAATCATTTATCACTTTGAGGAGAAATAATAGTATTTCATTGCTATAAATATGGATTATTAAAAACAATAAGACATGTATTTGGATATTTAATTCAAAACCTTCAACATCCAAACAAGAAACTGAAATAATATTCCTACTCAAAGTTGGAACATAAAGACAATTATTCAGTTCTATTATAAGGCCACTTGGCAAAACTAAATTAAATGTCCCGGTAGCTACAGCAACTGTTAGAGGAATAACCGGGTCACACATAAATGCGCAGCGGAATAAAACTTGACCCGCCTCTACCAGGATCTTCCACGAGTAAGAACCTACGACTATGGGATAGTGTTTTACCTTATATTGATGCTAGAATGGCTGAAACGCTTTCAACGGTATGTTGTCACGAATGGAATACCACAATGCAAGCTCCGTCTCTCCCAGTATCCACTCGATCTTCCGGGGATGGTCTTCTACTGCTTGGTGCTAGCCAACGCCTTATAGAAGCTTTGAAGACACTCTTCAATGGAGTATGTATTTCAGACCTTATCAGAAGAATAAGATACAGGATTTCTAACTTCTTTCCTATTAGCAAAAAGCTAGAAAACAAGTCTAGAAATCTATCTTTTCTTTTCTCTCTAAAAACTCACTTTTCTCTCTTCTCTCTAAGCTTCAAAAGTTGGAGAAAAACTGATTACAAGGATTGGGAAAAATCAGTATTTTTCCCTTAGTCTATCAAGAGAGAGTGGGGAGAGATAAAGGGGAAAGTGGGAGATCATGGAGGAAACCACTCCTCCACTTTCTCCACTCCTTTAACCTCTAGATAAGAGACATACGAGCTGAAAATATGTGTCCAATTTTCCAGCCATAAGGTCGGTCCAAAACGGGTCGGTCGACCCAATCATATTGGTCGGCCCAACCCGATTAAGGGCCCAATCCAATCGGCCCGGCCCAATCGAATTGGCGCACCTTAGATTAAATGTACTCCAACAAGCCCAATCCGGTTGATCTATGAGTGCGACCCAAGAGGTATCTATGGCGTTGGGTTTCGTGACATCATATGTCACGAGGTAATGAAGGTATCTAGCAACGCATCATTACCCCCAATTCATAAATATCCGGTGATTTATCATAATCACAACATTTGACACTTGTAGTTAAATCCTTTTGTCCTTGATATCTAGATTCAACACAAGTCATGGAAAAGTCACACTTGTATTGTCCAATCTTTTAGTTTCTTGATTCGCGAGTAGACTAATCAAATGACATCAATATCATATCTTGATTCACTTGTTCATGGCCATGAAATACTCGAGACTCCATCAAGGGCCCAAGATATCGCTCTGCTATATAGGAGGGACAAATCCCTTTCGCATCCCACTCATCCCGAACAAGATTCGTGATATACCCAATAAATGCCTTTATTGCTCACCCGATTACGGATAGCGTTTAACATTATCAAAGCATAACACTAGCCATGCAAGAACTCTTGTGAGACCTCAAGTCGAAGGATCTCATATACAACCCGAGTCAAAATTTTGAGAAACACCGTTGACTATTATATAACAACCCATGGTGTGTTTCTCATGTCGAGTCCATCGAGTATAATGATTCTCTAATCATATATACCTATGTGACGATCCGATATCTCATATCAATCACTGCACATACTAGTCTTACGCATTATTATTGTCCTCGAAGATTTCAAAATATTGTTCGACTAGGGATGTTTCAGAATAGTATCTCATAACAATTATAAATACTATTCTAAGGACATATTATTTATTTATGTTGTTAAGAACGCAGAAACATAATGAATAATACTGGAATTAATTGCCTTTTATTCATCAAAATGAAAATTACATAAAATACGGTACAATAATCTCCCACTTGCACTAAAGACCCAAATTACAATAAATGGTCTTTAGGGCATACTAATGACTTTGTCTCTAAAGATCGAGTCCTCCCGGATATCGGATACCCATGGAGCTAGTGTGAGGATCATGCTGCTGCTGCGACAGTGGCTTTGTCAGTGGATCGGCGACATTGTCTGCCGAGTCTACTCTACATATATGCACATCAGCTCTCTTTATAATCTCGCGGATTAGGTGAAATCGCCGTAGTACATGTTTGGACCTCTGGTGAGATCTAGGTTCCTTAGATTGGGAAATAGCCCCATTGTTGTCACAATAGAGGTCTATCGGGATCGCAATACTAGGAACCACATCGAGGTCGGAAATAAATTTCTGATCCAAAGCGCCTCCTTAGTCGCTTCACAGGCTGCTATGTACTCGGCCTACTGTCAGTAGAATCTACTATGGTTGATTGCTTTGAAGCTGCGCCAGCTCACGGCACCTCCATTCAAGTTAAACACATATCCCGATTGCGATCGGAAATCATCTCTGTCGGTTTGGAAACTAGCATCGGTGTAACCCGATTACAACGAGCTCATCCGCCCTCCATAAATCAAGAATGTATCCTTAGTCCTTCGTAAGTACTTGAGGATATTCTTGGTCGAGATCGATGGCGTTCACCGTAATTAGACTAGTATCTGCTCGTAATGCTTAAGGCAAAGCGAGACATCCAGGGCGAGTACAAATGATACGGTACCAGCCTCGAGGCTTCCCAAGTCAAAGGGTCACATACATAGACCAAGGACGAAGCGTAGAGCGAGGAATATGAAGCGAGATAACTACATCATTGGTTCGTATATTAAAGTACAAAGAGGATGCTAAGTTACACATAGAATATAAAAGGCAGCCTCTCAAGTTCACAAGTATACAATTAGGCCCTATCAAGCAAAGAGGCTAAGAAGGGTGTTTTAGTAATCATACAAGATGATGAGGGATTGGACAGCTTTACAACAGTTTGGTAGAATGGTCATAACTTTCTATCCGTTTATCCAATGGAGCTGATTCCAGATGCATATTAAAGATAAGAGGCAGATCTACAACTTTCATGAAGAACCCGAGATCAGATTCTGCCTTCTTGACATCCGAAATCTTCGTGCAAGTTGGCCCAACAAGCTGTCCAGAATTGGGACGAATTTAAAAGGGCATTTTATACTTTTTGTGTACAATTAAAGTCTATGCTAGACTTTAATTATTTTCCAGCTTTATTATTTACTTAATTTCGTGTATAGCAAGTAGTTGCTATAATAAAGGATATGTTGTCCATGTGTTAGTTAGTTGGTTAATAAAGAGTCCTAATGCAACTAGGACTCTTCATAGATTTGGTAGTTAGATTGATTCTAGCCGCCACTTTATTTGTTTAGGTAGTTACTTGATAGCAAGTTGTTATTCAAGAGTCCTAATTCTTCAAGGACTCTTATTTGTTTTCAAGAGTCTTAATCCTTTAAGGACTCTTATTTCTTTTTATGGTTGTAACCGAAATCTCAACCTATTAAAGGGAGATTTCGGCCACTTTAATATTTACGTTAGATATATTGATATTTTTGGTAAGGTTATTCCTTAGCTTCTCGTGTTTGAACTTCTATGTAAGAATTCATTCATTCTTGAGTTCTTGTATCAACTAGTTTGTTTCTCTAGTTGTGGTGTTTGACCTCCATTGTTAATTAACCTCCCTTAGTGTTGCGTTGATTAAATTCCCATAGAAACTAGTTCGAGAATTGAAGAAAGATCGGGCTCAAACTTAAGTCGAACCTTGCAGTTCTTCATCAGGTGGTATCAAAGCAAAAGGTTCTTCTCCAATTCCCGGTGTACCCTACGCACAAATTTTTTTTTCTTGTTTGCAGAAATTGACCAAAACAAAATACAAAAAAAAAAAAGCCGCGGCATTATATGAATATTGGCAGCCGATTGTGATAAAGAAAAAGCCTCTTGGTGTAAAGAAATTGGCAGCCAAGTTAGTATAGATAGAATAGTGAACTATAAAGCCAAAAGCAAACTTCTTGGATTGATAGCGATCGAGCCTCGTCCAAGAATTGGCAAACGTTCCTCCTTGTAATTTTGAGCCGACACACATACCATAAATTGAGTTTTGATAGCCATAGAGCCTCACTACTTGATAAATTCGGTCAAGATCAAGGGAAAATTCAAGCAAACAAGAAGATCAAGAAAATCAAGAACATCAAGAAGATCAAGATCATCAAGAACCGGTTTCTTTTCTCGATTAGGAATTCGTTTCTTCATCTTTTTCTTTCTAAAGCTTTTTGTTTAGGTCAAAGATAGGATTTCTTTCCTTATTTTTCAGCCTTGTGTCAACGCAACAAGTTAGGAACCCATTCTTTAAATCTAGAGTTTGAAGTTCTATACGAGCGGTGTTGGAATAAAGAGTGAAACTTTCTTTGCTATCTAACGTTTTTGTGTGATTTCTTATCTTATAACAATGTCTTTTGAAGGATCTCCATCAAAGAAAGGTGAAACCTTTGATCAAGAAAAGATGTACAAAATGATAGAAGATATGGCAAGAAACATGGCTGCCATGACAAGTAAAGTTGATTCGATACAAGGACAATGGGCCGCAACAAATCACCATGTTCAACAACTTGAAAATCAGCAACGTCTTCCTCAAGACAATGCCGAGAACAATCTTCAATTGGTTAATGAAGTTGAGCAGCCTAGGCCACCTCCAAATCCGCCACCAAATCGGTTGATCAACAAGCAAAATTTTGAGCCTAGACGAGGGGACCAATTTCAGTGTTATGACAACAATCTTGATTCAATCAAGACGAAGATTCCGTCTTTCGAAGGTACAAATAATCCCAAATTATTTTTTGATTGGATTCATAATGTTAACCATGTTTTTGCTGTTCATAACTATTCGGAGAAAAAGAAAGTAAAGCTAGCAGCCATGGAGTTTTATGGATATGCTTCTAGTTGGTGGGATAATGAAACCAAGACAAGGGTAAAAGTGGAACAACCAGAAATTGCAACTTGGGCCGAGATGAAAGCGGTGATGAAACGGCGTTTTGTTCCTCTAGATTACATAAAGGAACTTTACAACCGTTTACAAAGGTTAAAGCAAGGAGAGAGTTCGGTTGATGAGTATTACAAGGCAATGCAAATTGCAATGATTCGGGCCGATATTAATGAAGGAGACGAGGCAACAATGGCTCGGTTCTTGGCTGGTCTAAACGACAAAATCCGAACAAAGGTAGAACGTGTTAATCTTGATAATATTACTTCTATGTTATATTATGCAAAGCAGGTCGAAAGACAGCAACATGAAAAGAGTTTAAGGGCAAAATCGGCAACTTTCCTACCTTGGAAGGAGCCGAATCCACCCCAGAAATTTTCTACTGTTTTGCCGAGCCAAAGTAAGGGTAAAGAGGTCTTTAATGATGCAAAAACAGCCACGGGGCAGTTTGGGGCAGTAAGGTCACAAAATTCAACCGTTTCGGCCTATACGAGGGTAAATTCTAATCCAAATCTTGTTGAATGTTTTGAATGTATGGGCAAAGGACACTTTGCTAGGGACTTCCCTAACAAGAGTACTATGATCATGTTGGATGATGGAACGTGGGTTAGTGGTAACAAAACCGAAGAATCTGATTTTGAGAAAGAAACCGACAAGTTGGAGGAACTTCCGGAAGATGGGAATCAACTTTTGGTTACGATAAAGCCACTTCATTCACACCCTTTAGATGATGTTCCAAGAGAGAAAAAAGGAGAGTGAGTTTAAACATACGAGTGATCCTACCCATGAGGTAAAATCAGAGGTAAAAATCATAGAAAAAGCCGAGCCAAAAGTGAGAAAAAAGGCAATCGCTCTAAGTGTGAGAAAAGAATGTTTGTACGTTAATTCCGGAAAGGTAGATAGTGCGATTCAAGCAAAACAACTTGTTGTTTTGTTGGATTTAAAAGGAACCGCAAGGAACCTTTTTACTAACGCTTTTTCTTTTACTCTAACGTCTTTTTCTACATCTAGTCTTGCTATTTTTCAGAAATTCCATGACGTCTTCCCTAAGGAGTTGCTGAGAAGGTTGCTAATTAGCCTTCAAAACCAGAGTGAGTTAATTGGTGCAAAGAAGGAGGTAAGTAAGTCTTTAAGTCCTTATTTTATTCCGGTAAATGAACCTAAGCATGAAAGGACTTTTAGAATAATTACGGATAATCTACATATTAATCACATAACTTTTAAGTATAGACATCCGATTTATTGCTTTGATAATATGTTTATTTATAGTGCAAACCGAGAGCGTTTTAGTAAACATCTTATGGCTGTTTTTTTCTATTATAAATACACAAACCTTTGATGCTAAGATTGAAAAGTATGTTTATTACACTCATTCTATTAACCTTCTTAGTTGCATCATGAATTTCAAAAATATTAAAATTGAACCGGTAGAAGTTACAACAATTGAGGAATGGCCGAATACAACTAGTTCAAATCGCATTCGTTCATCATTTGAGTTGACAAGTTCTTGTAAGCGTTTTGTTCGTGATCGTAGCAAGCTTGCTGCAATAAGCGAGAAAAGAGAGATACAATTCTTTTGGGACAGCCGCAAGAGAATTTCCTTAAAAGGTACGTACGGTGAACGTTCTACTTTCTATCATTCTAACTTGCTCCCATTTACAAATTTTTCAGATTATGTGACGGATCGTGATGATGATTCGAGGACGAATCAGGCTTTTCAAGGGGGAGGGGATGATACGGTACCAGCCTCGAGGCTTCCCAAGTCAAAGGGTCACATACATAGACCAAGGACGAAGCGTAGAACGAGGAATATGAAGCAGATAACTACATCATTGGTTCGTATATTAAAGTACAAAGAGGATGCTAAGTTACACATAGAATATAAAAGGCAGCCTCTCAAGTTCACAAGTATACAATTAGGCCCTATCAAGCAAAGAGGCTAAGAAGGGTGTTTTAGTAATCATACAAGATGATGAGGGATTGGACAGCTTTACAACAGTTTGGTAGAATGGTCATAACTTTCTATTCGTTTATCCAATGGAGCTGATTCCAGATGCATATTAAAGATAAGAGGCAGATCTACAACTTTCATGAAGAACCCGAGATCAGATTCTGCCTTCTTGACATCCGAAATCTTCGTGCAAGTTGGCCCAACAAGCTGTCCAGAATTGGGACGAATTTAAAAGGGCATTTTAGACTTTTTGTGTACAATTAAAGTCTATGCTAGACTTTAATTATTTTCCAGCTTTATTATTTACTTAATTTCGTGTATAGCAAGTAGTTGCTATAATAAAGGATATGTTGTCCATGTGTTAGTTAGTTGGTTAATAAAGAGTCCTAATGCAACTAGGACTCTTCATAGATTTGGCAGTTAGATTGATTCTAGCCGCCACTTTATTTGTTTAGGTAGTTACTTGATAGCAAGTGTGAGACCCGCATTTTAAGCATTTATTATAATAATAATATTATTGGAATGTAATAAATAAAATAAAATAAAGACGAGGACTTTATTTGCAATTGTTAATAGTTTAGGACCGAAGTTGCTAATTTTAATAGTTTAGGGACGAAAATGGTAAATAGTACAACTTTGGGGGTGAGTAAGCATAACACTTGTTAACATTTTGGGGTGTGTTTACACCCCCTGCTTCTTCCCCACCGCTTCAAGCCGTCATCTTCCCCAAGAGACTTCATTTTTTTTTCGTGAAAATTTTTCCCCTGCCTCTGATTACTCTCGGATTCTTTCCATCTTCATCCTTAATTTCTCTCTTAAATCATCAAGCAATCTTGCTCCAGAAAACAAGAATTGTACTTTTATATAATCTTTCAAAGTTCTCAACTTTAATTTGGTAAGAGTTATTCATTTTAATTGAGTTTCTAATATTAGTTGCAATTCATGTTTAAATTGGTGTTTTCTATTTGAATTGGTAAAGTATAGGGTTAAAGGTTAGAATGATGGTTAGCAAATGAAAATTTTTGAACGTTTTTTTTCATCTCTGTTCGGTTTCTCTGTGTTCTGACTTCTGTTTCGGATTTTTTTTTTCTGTTTTGCTGTTTGTTTTCTTGGTCTGTTTTCTTGCTGCTGTTTGTGAGTAATTCTGTTTTCTATGCTGTTACATGCCCTTGTCTTTGATTAGCATTTTTGGAAGAAGAAGGTAATAGGTTCTGTTCTCTGTTTCCGATTTTTCTGCTTTCTGTTTTCCGAGTTTTTGTTCTGTTTTGTAATTTTGCTGTTTTGTGCTTCTGGTAAGTCAGTAGCATGTTGGAAAGAAGAGGTTTAATATGGGAATAGTTCTGTTTCCCCTGTTCTAAATGCTCCTGTTCTTTAATGAGAGTTTTCCATGATTTTGTTTGCCTTCTCTTGTTGTTTCAATGTCTTTTGGCAATTGCATTTACTGACATCTGCTTCATTCTTGTAAATAGTACTCTACAACTTGTTAATTCTTATGATTAAGGAGTGGTAATTCCAGCCTCTAAGCCTCAGGTCCACTAAATAACAAGTCCTTCAATATCTTAGCTATAGCTTTGGTGATTTCTAAACAATGTGAGAACTGTAATCTATGAATGACATGTTTATGTATGTCTTGCTCAAAGTAGCACGCTGAATGTGCTTGTCCTGTGTTTTGTCCGAGAGCTTTCTATAAATAATGAATTCAAGGACAAAATTTTTATACCAGTTGATTAACCGTTGTGCACGTATTGGTTATCTATCTGATTTAAGCATGCTCCTGTCCTGGTTAACTTCATATTTCAAGTTTAATCTTGAGTCTGGGTTGTCCTTGACTTGTGAAATTCTGGGTTGTTACTTGTGCATACCTACTGACCTGTTATAGGTTAAGTTTTAATTGTAGTTGAATGAAGATATTCCTTAGTTTTGGTTGATATAGTGTTCATGGATGTTGTTGAGTGGTTAGTTAATTGATTCACTAATAGTATGAGTACATAAGTGAGATTGTGGGTAAGAGAGAATGTTAGTCAATTGCTTGGCATGTTCGTTGGTCGACATCTAAGTAATTCTATTTGGTGAATCTTATTATGTGATAGGAGCCGAACCTGAACATCCCGAGACTTCGTAAGGCGTTAAGAGTTTAAATCTTATAAGGTGAGTTCCTCTTTTCTTAAATCTCTTTAAATTGGAATTTAGGAACCTGTGCGTTCCAAGCTTTCTTAAACTGTTTACATTAGAATTTAGGAACCTGTGCGTTCCAAGCTTTCTTAAACTGTTTGAATTGGAATTTAGAACTGCTTTCGTATAATCTTATACAGACATTGATCATTCTTGCATGTTTTATAAAGTTGCATACATTCTGTATAGGCCAGGTCGGGTGTCGATTTAATACGAGAATTATCATTACAAACATAACACCCGAGCCAGCCAGTTGTAACTAATGAATTAACGGATCTTATTGCTTCTCTGAAGCACGCATGATAATACTGTTCTTGTGGGCCCCAAGGCTGTAGATGTCTTGCGCCATGGTCGGGAAAGCAAGGGCTGACGACTTCTGGCGTATAGCTTTGCAGTACATGATGAGGTTGGCCAATTCCGGGTTAGGAGTTTTAACTTGGGATGGTCAGATCTAGGGGAATACAGGGCTAGTAGGTACCCTACCCTGTGATTTACCCGCATGATTTCTGGTGAATAAGGTAGCAAATCGCGCGCGTATCTGGTGTTCGGTTGGTATCTGGCTTTCTGGTATCTGGACTTCTTGATATCTGGTTTTCTTGTACCTGGACTTCTTGACATCTGGTTCTCTGTTAAATGAATTCATTACTGTTATGTTGTATACATAACTGAAGCAAAACTGCATGATTTACAAAACTGCATGAGCATCTTTTTATCTTAGAATTGTTCATTAAATGTACACTGTGGCACACACACAGGAACTCACTAAGCATTCGCTTACACGTTTTCTTTCAAACTGCATCTCAAAATGCAGGTATGAAGTGCACTAGCGAGAGCCGTTAAGATTGTTTTGTCGAACTTGGAATGCACGTTCGGATTACTAGTTCTTCTAGATTAGCCAGTTTATTTTGGGATTAATGTAAATTCTTGTAAATTATGTATTTTGATAATTCATTTGTATTGTATTAACTATTCTTGTTAAACGAGGTTATTAACTATGTTTTGTAGGATGTATAGTTTATAAATATGAATATTACTGTTAATAAAGCGGTTAGTTTCCTTTTAAGCATGTTATACGAGGGAACGTTACTTCATGTTTACTGCCGAGAGGCAGGTAGATGCCCTATTCGGCCCCAGTTGTACCTAGGGGTGGAATTGGGGGCGTCAGAGCAAGTTGTTATTCAAGAGTCCTAATTCTTCAAGGACTCTTATTTGTTTTCAAGAGTCTTAATCCTTTAAGGACTCTTATTTCTTTTTATGGTTGTAACCGAAATCTCAACCTATTAAAGGGAGATTTCGGCCACTTTAATATTTACGTTAGATATATTGATATTTTGGTAAGGTTAT
This sequence comes from Vinca minor, assembly GCA_026122235.1. NCBI lineage: Eukaryota > Viridiplantae > Streptophyta > Magnoliopsida > Gentianales > Apocynaceae > Vinca > Vinca minor. Next base: position 1,001,680 of record JAOCZM010000168.1, read on the forward strand.
TCCTTAGCTTCTCGTGTTTGAACTTCTATGTAAGAATTCATTCATTCTTGAGTTACTGTATCAACTAGTTTGTTTCTCTAGTTGTGGTGTTTCAGCCTCCATTGTTAATTAACCTCCCTTAGTGTTGCGTTGATTAAATTCCCATAGACACTAGTTCGAGAATTGAAGAAAGATCGGGCTCAAACTTAAGTCGAACCTTGCAGTTCTTCATCAACAAATCATGGCGTACATGATGGATCCTATGGCAGAAGCATAAGGGATCTCTTTCATGCGTTCTAATTCGGCAGGCGTTTTAGAACACTGTTCCTTTGACTGAACAGTACCATGTGCCATAGGACAAAGTCCTTTCTTAGACTCTTGCATGCTAAACCGCTTTAGCACCTTGTCTATATATGTACTCCGACTTAGGCCAATGAGTCTCCTGGATCTATCTCTATAGATCTTGACTCCCCGAGAATATAGTCAGCTTCGCTTTAAGTCTTTCATAGAGAAACACGTACTCAACCAAGCCTTTTCTTACTGCCGTATTTATGTTAATGCACTTTTCAATGATACGTAAACAGGGTATTTCGGGTCCTTTATACAGAAGATATTTCATCGATATTTGGAATCAATCATTTATCACTTTGAGGAGAAATAATAGTATTTCATTGCTATAAATATGGATTATTAAAAACAATAAGACATGTATTTGGATATTTAATTCAAAACCTTCAATATCCAAACAAGAAAGCTGAAATAATATTCCTACTCAAAGTTGGAACATAAAGACAATTATTCGAGTTCTATTATAAGGCCACTTGGCAAAACTAAATTAAATGTCCCATTAGCTACAAACGAATCGTTAGAGGAATAACCCGGGTCACACATAAATGTGCAGTGGAATAAAAACTTGACCCGCCTCTACCCGAGGATCTTCCACGAGTAAGAACCTACGACTATGGGATAGTGTTTTACCTTATATTGATGCTAGAATGGCTGAAACGCTTTCAACGGTATGTTGTCACGAACGGAATACCACAATGCGAGGCTCCGTCTCTCCCGAGTATCCACTCGATCTTCCGGGGATGGTCTTCTCTTGCTTGGTGCTAGCCAACGCCTTGTAGAAGCTTTGAAGACACTCTTCAATGGAGTATGTATTTCGGACCTTATCGGAAGAATAAGATACGGGGATTTCTAACTTCTTTCCTATTAGCAAAAAGCTAGAAAACAAGTCTAGAAATCTATCTTTTCTTTTCTCTCTCAAAACTCACTTTTCTCTCTTCTCTCTAAGCTTCAAAAGCTGGAGAAAAACTGATTACAAGGAATGGGAAAAATCAGTATTTTTCCCTTAGTCTATCAAGAGAGAGTGGGGAGAGATAAAGGGGAAAGTGGGAGATCATGGAGGAAACCACTCCTCCACTTTCTCCACTCCTTTAACCTCTAGATAAGAGACATACGAGCTGAAAATATGTGTCCAATTTTCCAGCCATAAGGTCGGTCCAAAACGGGTCGGTCGACCCAATCATATTGGTCGGCCCAACCCGATTAAGGGCCCAATCCAATCCCGGCCCGGCCCAATCGAATTGGCGCACCTTAGATTAAATGTACTCCAACAGCAACAACTCTTGCTCCGTTCGTTACTCTCAGATCCACTTCTCATTTTCCAAGTTCATATGAGTGCGTCTATGTTTCGGCTTTACGAATATGATATTTTTGGGGCATTTTTAATAATATCAAGTCTTATTCCTATTTTGGCTTTTTTTATTTCCGGAGTTTTATCCCCGATTAGCAAAGGACCAGAGAAACTTTCTAGTTATGAATCGGGTATAGAACCAATGGGTGACGCTTGGCTACAATTTCTAATCCGTTATTATATGTTTGCTCTAGTTTTTGTTGTTTTTTTATGTTGAAACGGTTTTTCTTTATCCCTGGGCAATGAGTTTCGATGTATTGGGTGTATCTGTATATATAGATTCTTTCATTTTTGTGCTTATCTTAATTGTTGGTTTATTTTATGCATGGCGAAAAGGGGCATTAGAATGGTCTTAACTCCTGAATATTCAGACAATAGAAAGGAAAAATAAAATTGAGACAGTTATGAATTCTATTGAGTTTCCTTTACTTAATCGAACAGCCCAAAATTCAGTTATTTCAACTATATTAAATGATCTTTCAAATTGGTCAAGACTCTCCATAAAAACTTTTAGCCTGGGTCGACCGAAATCCACTATCTATTGCCCGAGATTAGCCCCAATAGTTTGTCCGTATGAGTGACTAAAAGGTCCGATCGACCGAATTGGTTGACCGAGATTCAGTCAAGATAAAAAAACTATGTAAATTATCAAAGGAAAAGTGCATTTTTGCACATTCCCAATCCCTTCCCCTAAAAGTACAGAATTTATACTCAAATCATATAACAAGAATGATCAAAGCAAGAACAAGAAAAATAAACAACAACTTAGAACAATTAACCATCATCTTCACATCACACACAATACTTCGGAATGTTCAACGAGGACCATGGTCCATTCGTAAGCCACAACGGAAGTACACAAAGTTTGACACTACTAGAATGACTAATGCTAAGATACGCACACACACAATTCCCACATTAAGAGCTCAATACCAATTTAAGACTCTACGACAATGACTGTAACGGCCCTAACATCGACTCATTAGGTAGGCCCAATTAGTACAAGCACATGGATTCGATATAATCCCCCGAATGAACGGGTCCAAACTTTAAGGATCCAATCTACATTGCATCATCATCCATCGCTGTGGACTCCACAAAACCGTTACAGATCCAATGATGGGCTCATTAGAATAAGGCCCAAGTATTTCAACACGATTCACGAGATCTCACGGGATCTATTCAATTCACGTTTCACGTATTATTTCGAATGAATCATGCCGTGTAGTATATTCTAAATACGAGCTCAAAAGGGGTGACGACTTGGTCGACCATAACAATTTAAGAAGACTCGACACAAGCACATATGGCGACACCAAATAAATCGATTATGTGAAGAAATCACCAATTAACCCAAGTTGACAATTAAATGCAGCCATTAACAAGTAAACAACAAAAGGCGGCTAGTTATCAATTATATCTCCAATTCACAGTAACAATCACAAATCCCCAATTCATGATTATCACAAGCAATTGATGAATAAAGCGGTAATAAACAATTTATGCTTCATAGATAACGTAAGAAAGGCCAAATATAATAAGTTCCAACATCAGAACAAAAAAGGGCAGGATCCATAAAATTAGTGCAAAAAAATCCCAGAAAAGCTGTCCCGCTCCTGCCGCGATAACTCTTCACTCCGATTGCGAAATCTCTTTCGCTCACTCGAAGCTAATCTCGCTGCCCTCGTTTTGATATCTTGTGCGTAAAAAAGGGACAAAAAACACTCACTCAGTGATCTACCAAATTTTCCAGAATTTTTTCCTCTCTTTTCTTTCTTTTTCAGTTTGGTAACCTCCCAAGAGTGCAGAAAATCCTGCAATAGCTCCCTCCAACATTCAATTTTAATTACACTCTAAGTCCCTCACACTCTCACAATTTGCACTCATGTCCTCACACACCCCACATAACATTTTGAACACATATAACACATAAATAAGTCAGTAAGCACATAACACTTAACAATTAAATCATGTTAATATTTTATAAATCTTAAAATCATGCAATGACGCAATTTAAACACATAATCACGAAAGAAAAAAGTGTCGGGTAATACAATCCCACATGTTGTGATTCAGATCACTCGTGGAGGATAGGACAAATTTGACCGTATATCAATAGTAGCACAACAATTTGAAAAACCGCGAATTTTCTCAAATTTAAATTTATCTTCGTCATTTCCTCTTCGGTGTTAGGCCAACAGATGTGGTACATTGCTCTTTCCTCCATGGCTTCAACAAACAACCAGGTTATATTAGAAACAATGGTCGGGTTCACCACAACTAGTTCCCTTACCGCATCGAAGCACTCACCTTAATTCAGCCATCTCAACGCGATAACCATGCAATTATTAGCGCTCAAATCCCTACCACGGGAAATGGTGACATTTCTTCTTTGATAAGATCACTGAAGTGGTCAAATGTTTCCTCGAGATTTCGAGAAAATCTAGTGGGCATCTACATGAACCTGTAAAATCAGAAAGTATATCGCTGAGATGATAACTTATAGCAAGAGATAAAATGTTTAACGTATAAAATGTAGTAGAACTAATCATGGGTTTATTATATCTAGTCGAGTCTAGAACAGGATATATATAGACAATTTTCAAAATCTTCATCTTAACAAGTATTTTTTTTAGTCTCAAATTGCGATCATTAGTTCATTCTTAAAACAATTAGCACAATTGTCTTTGAAATCCTTTGCTATTATGATGGGAAGCTCCTTTTTAGACTTGACTTATCCTAAATCTATACCTTCCCACGTGCTTTTGGCGGCTCAGCTAGTGCAAACAAGAGCGCTAAAATGAGTAAGTAAAAATCTTTTGAAAATGATATCATGCTCTCAAAATCAATGAGTCAAAGTTGGTATACAATTTCCTTTATGATGTCTATGCACGTGATTTCCTTTTTGCTTGACATAAATCACAATGACATCTCTGAAACTGTATGGTCATTTTACACATTTGGCGCCAATCAGGTGATTCAACAACTGAGTTGTGTTTCTCATGTGTGGAATATCGTACCAAATCCTGAACCATTTAGAACAAATTATATAGATTTAATTGATGATGAACATTAAAGCCAAAATACACTAAAAACTCTCATCATCATTTTAAAAAATAGAAATTAAAGTTCTGGTATTTTTATAACTTTTTTGTTTGAAATAACCAAATTAAAGGTTTCAAATAAAAAGATAACTATTCAATTACAAATGAAACAAAATATGGACTCAAATAGTAATCCAAAAGTAAATTGTTACTAAATAAGCTACGAGGATTTCTTTCTCGGATCCAAATATGAATCAACTTTGTATGTATATATATATATATATATATATATATATATATATATATATATATATATTGTAAAACACAAGAGGGGGGTGAATTAGGTTTTAGTCGATCTTGCAAACTTTTTCGAATCTATTCAATGCTAGTGTAAGTTTGAGCAAGATGAACAAAAGCAAAACTAAAGCCAATCACAAGACAAAGGATTTATAGTGGTTCGATTCACTTAGAATCTACATCCACTACCTTGAGACGCACCCAAGGATTTTCAGCAACTTCACTAAGAAGACTTTTTACACTTGTGGCTAACTCACAAAGAGTTTTACAACACAACCACAATACAAAAACTCACAAAGAGTTACTTGCCCACACTAAGTAGGACTTTTACAAGATTGACCCAATCACTAAGAAAGGGAATAAGATGGATAAAAAACAAGGTTGTTCACTCTTCTAAGTGAAAGATAGATACCTTTTAAGTACATCAATTTCAGCTCTTTAGAACATATGAAGCACACTCTTTGTCTTGCTTTTGAAATTCACCTTTGAATGATTTAGATCATGGCAATGAAGTGTATTTTACTTTGAAAGTGTTTAGACTTGATAAGAAATCAATGTATCTTTGAAGTGCAAGTCATAGAGTCATTCTCTAGCTTTGGAGTATTTATACATTTCAAAATATGCTGAAAAACGACTCTTCAACGGTCATATAACGGCTAGTAACAGCAGAGGTCGGTTGACCGAACAACACACCTCGGATGACCGAACCATAGTTCGGTCGACCGAACCATTACATAGGTCGACCGAAGTGCATCAAACCAACTCTCTGTTACTCGTCGGCTGATCCGACCTTGAGCTCGGTTGACCGACCTTCCTGAGTATGAGAGATGTTGTTTTTTCACTTGTTCTGAAATCTTTTGAAGTCTAAAAGGTTTTCCCAAAAGGTAACAACTAAGAACATTTGGAAAACCATCTAAAAGGACTTAGACCTTGAAAACAAAGGCTTTTGGAAATAAGAATCCTTTTGAAACTTAGCCTTTTGAAAACGTGTTTAAGATGTATGCAAGACTTGAGTGTAGAGAGCTTATGTTCATGAGAGCATTGGTTAGAGTTTACAAGATAAAGACTTATAAAAACATAAGCTATCCTAACCAAACCTAAGTCTTCAATCTTCAATCTCAACGAGATGTGCCTTTAAGTATAACTTTGAATCTTGAACATGGCTTGATTGAAGTACTTAGACCTTCCATTATGAGTTCCGATATTCTAACACAAAGATTAAGATCATTAGACACAACATCAAATGTTTGTCCATTATCAAAAACCGAGTTCGTTCGCCCTTAGGGCTTACAATCTCCCCCTTTTTGATTATGTCAAACTTTGATGTAATTAGATAGAATATGGATAATTTAAGTGCAAGGAAGCAAGGCAAAAGATAAGACAAGAACATATAAGAGCGAGACTAGTGCTTAGAAGATAAAACCGAGAGTGGAACGAGAGACATAAGCACTAGCACGATAAGTTCTTTTGCCATTGCATTAGGGACTCTTTGAAGAGCCCTATATCCCAACCAACCTCCTTTCCTCCTTCCTTCCATCTCAATGCTCTTTGAGCTTGGACTTCTTACCATTTTGGTTGATCTTCTTTATCAATCAAGTCCATAGAGGCCTTTTGTGTGATCTTTTTCATGATCATCATTATCTTTTGAAGCTCATTGAGAGGTTGACATGTGATTGCTCCATTTTCTTTGTTGTTCATCCTTGATTGATGAGATGAAGGCAATCTCCTCTTCTTTTCATGACAAGTGTACAGTCAACATTGATGGGTAACTTTTCTTTTCTTGATGAACCCTCTACAATCTTGTAATTCTTGGCATTTGACTCTTTTCTTGGAGTCTTAGCTCATTTGTGCCATTCCTTGTAGTTCATATCTTCTTCTTGAAGTTTAGAACTCTTTGTTACCTACAATGAATTCTTGAGAACAAATATGGTACCTTTTTAAAGGTCCTTCATGATTAGCTCAATATCATCAAGTAGCACATGTATGCATAAGGATCATGCAAATAAAAAAAAAAACAAAACAACTCGATGGATTCTTAAATGAATATGACATGACAAAACAAGAATCAATCAAGTTGCATATGCTACATCTCATAGATTCCTTAGCTAGAGTAGAGAGCTGTTAGTAGTGCCCTAGGACCATTTGCACATGTTGTGCGTTTTATTATCTTTTGAGCATGTAATTGAATAGTTAATTTTGCTTTTGATTATCAAATGTGTGATTTGATAGTAAAACTCATTAGCTTATGTAATTACTATTCTAGAAGTCCCTAGTTTTATGTAATGCTTAATTACTATGAAATAAAACTAGTATGATTGTTGATTGATGATCTTGTTTTACTGATCATGTGTAATGGATACAAATCACATCATAGATGCAATATATAGGGATACATTGTAATTGTAAAAAGAAGAAAAGCATTTCCTGTTGTGTACAGTGGTTGTAAGATTTCCCTTCACCTTTCATGCTTGGTGGAAAGGAAGACGATAAAATTTGACTAATTTGTCATCCTTTTCCTTTGTTCTGTAAATTCTTCAATTTAAGCACCTGAATTAAATTATATAAGATCACCGCAGTGAAGGAATTTATTCGGTGGATGGTGTGAAGGTTTACATCTAAGAAAAACTTAACTAAAATATCACGTGTGAGCGCACGTAGTTGATCATAGTCTTTTATAAGAGAAATAAGAAAGATTTGTCTAGAAAGTGTTACCATATATAATGTACTAAAAAAAAGTATAATTATGTAAATCAGACTCTTAAAGTTTGTGTTGGTTGTAATAAGGTAATAACCTAATTTACAAATTCAGCTTTATTAAATGATAATTTTGAAATTAATTGGTAAATTGTTTACAAAGTATTAGAAATTGAAATTATACTTTTTTATGACTACAATATGATATTTCCACAAAAAAACAATGTAAAAAAGAATTACGAGAGAGGAAAGAAGAAGAAATAAAAGATGTTTTGATAATATTTTATTCAAAAACTTGTTTTTTTATTTTCTTAACGGATTATTATCTCGACGTAGACTGGTGTCGTACCAAGCTCGGGGGCAGGTGGCGTATGTAGCTCGGGGGCAGATGTCGTACCAAGCTCGGGGGTAGATGTCGGTGTCGACCCCAAATCAGGTGACGAACCTGGCTGGGAAGTGGAGGCCGGACCAGACATGGGTGGCGAACCAAACGGTAACGAAACTCGAATATTCTTCTTCGGAGGCATCTCTGAAATACATGGATTTGGATCAATACCAAATTGCATATCAATAAATAATGTATTGCGAAAAATAATACAAGTTAATGTTCATTGATGATATTTGCAGTAAACAACACAAAAGTTAGCATGGTTTTCTGCAAACAATTCAATGTCGTAACATAAACAAAAATAAAGAATTAGGCAAAAGGTTAAAACAGACATTGATATCATGGGGAAGTAGTTAAAATGAGTTATTCAAAGATCCCTAAAACTTTCCACATCGAGATTCGAGAAAGTTAATATTTGAATCATTAATATTTCATATTTGATACACATAAGTAATATAAGTCACGCGAAATATTTTAACGGATGAAAGATAAATAATCTCTCTTTTTTTCCAAAGATAAATATCAACTTAGTAGTATTGAAGCATATTGTTATGGAGAAAAGAAGAAGAGAAATCGAGTACTTTCAGAAAAATACCTTATACTTTTTTAGCATGATGTCCCGAAAACTACTCGATTTCAGAAAATATGATGCCACGGAAATCGAGAAAAGTACTCGATTTCAGAAAGTGTTCCTATAATTTATGTAATTAACTTCTAACTATCAGAGATCTCCAGCACAATACAGAGACTAGAATTTTGTCAATTCGGAGTTTATGTTGAAAGCTACTATCATAGTAATTAGCACTCTATCACTAATTGACAATATCTTCACTATATAATCTACACTTGAAGATCAATTAGACTATAAAGGATAAAAGCTAGTAGTGGACAACATAAAGCACCATTCAAAGGTAAAAACAACGTGAATTGGGTAAGATGCTGCTTTGTACTTGATAATTAAAGTAAAAACAAAAAATATGCATAACAAAAACAGCATGCTCATACAAAAATTAGTCGAATCCTTAAGGAAACTTTATATGTAAAGAATCAATTTCCCCATTTCATAGGAAAGCAATCCTTCCAGCTCATACAATATTTGTTGACAATGAGCTTTCTATAATTTACAATGCACATAAACAATGGATAGGGAAATGAAGTGTGTCTTTGTCTTTTAAGACAACATTACTTTATCTACATTACCAGATCATATGTAGTGTGTCTTTGTCAAAAAACATGTGATTCACATATTTACCACTCATAATTCCAAACTATGGAATTCAAAAAACATGGATCAGCAGCAATGGAGGAATAAAACTGCTTTTCCATTATTTACTCTTCTAAAAGTATCACTTGAAATTATCAGACCAACTTCATCATGTGTTACATACATACTTTGAGCATGTTGTTTATGAAATACACAGAGAAGCATATGAAATACTAAGGTACTAAATCACGAATAAGTCTAAATAGATAAGCAGCTATCCTGGAAATTATCGAATAGAAAATAAAATTACTCTTTAGGTTACAAATAATTGCTCATTATTTGGTGCATGTATCTTTAGCATTCATTAAGTGATCATGAAAAGCTTGTTGTTAGTTGCAAAGAAAGTGATAACGTCTTCAACATCTAAAAGGTGTAAATACAAGACGTAAATCAAATCAACAAAAGGAGAATGTTAATGAAGATCCACGATAAATCAGTTATTAACAAAGTGCAGCTATACATTCTATCCCTTTCCATTTCTTGATTGTGCTATCACCAATCCATTTTCAGAAACTAACTAGTGTAATACTAAGTTTTATCCTGAAATTCAACTTATAACCACACATATAGCGAGTAAAAGTGATCATGAAAATATCGGGAGCTAAGGTCATAGCTAAGAGTTTTTTACTTCTCAAATCCATTGACTATGTTATTAGTTGCCACGTAGTAATCGCAAGATGCAAACTGACAGACAAACCTTTACACTCAAATATTTCATGCCATTTCAGGAAACATTTTGATCGTCTGATATGTTCTCTGATTACAAAAGAGGCACAATATGATTTTATATTAAAACTAACAGATGACGAATTTCCTCTTTGCCTTTCAACAAAAACTATAAATACACATCATTTCCTTTCGCAACTATATGTTCAATTATTAAATAACGGCAACAAATCACAATTACTACAAATATTCACGAAAAAATAAGAAATTCGGATAAAAATACATTAATAACACAAGCAGAAAATGCAAATATCCAACCTTTCTATTTCGAGGATCATGAACCAAACCAAATTTTGAAATATTCGAAACTTATACACCAAAAATTAAACCAAAACTCAGTAAATATACATTCATTATAAACAAAAATAAGTTTTTAAATTAAGAATCACCTGTCTTAGATTAACAGACTGGTGAAAAATATCTTTGAAATCCTCAGAAGTCGAGGACGACGAAACGTCCGAGTTGGGGCGAGTCAACTCAGAACTGCAGGCAGACTGGAAAATTTGTCCAAAATAATGCTTAACAAATTGATATTTCAATTTTTATTGATAACAAATATTGTGCATTGCATAAACAGAACATCTGGGGCACAATTACCTGAAATTGGTGGCGGGACTGCTACTGTTGACGGCAACAAAGAGGGAGGCAGGGAAATGTGATTGAGCCGCTCGATGGTGGTGACCGGAGATGGAGACTAGTAAGGGAGAGGGAATTCGCGGTGGATTTGGGATCGGAGGAGGCAGTGTGGTGGTGACGGAGATGGCGACGGGAAATGGGAGGAAAGGGATTGCAGAATTAGGGAGAAATCGGAGGAGCCAGTGTGGTGGTGGTGGTGATGGAGATGGCGACGCGAGATGGTGACGGAGATGGCGACGGGAGATGGTGATGGAGATGGTGACGGAGATGGCGACGGGAAATGGGAGGAAAGAGATTGCAGATTAGGGATTTGGTCGACTGGGGAAGAAAACCCTTCGCAAAGTATTAGACACACAAATGCACAAAACGACGTCGTTTCGCACTTTCGGTCGTTATTCCATTGTTAACATGGTCCGTCGGTATTCGGTCATTAATTTCCGTCGGTATTCGGTCGTTACAAAGTCCCTCGGTAAACAGTCGTTAATTTCCGTCGGTAGTCGGTCGTTATATATTCCGTCGGTAAACGGTCGTTAATATCGGTCGGTATTCGGTCGTTAAGGGTGAACAAAACGACGGCGTTTCAATTTGGTCAACGGGACCGAAGTGGCAGACGGATGAGCGACGAAATAACAACCGATTTGTTTTCGGTTTCTATTCGGTTGGTATGCCGTCGTTACATTTGTGACCGAAAAATTCGGTCGCTAAATTCTATCGCTATTTAACTGTTTTCTTGTAGTGTATAATGTACTAAACAAAAGTATAATCAGACTCTTACAGTTTGTGTTGGTTGTAATAAGGTAATAACATAATTTACAAATTCAACTTTATTAAATGATAATTTTGAAATTAATTGGTAAATTGTTTACAAAGTATTAGAAATTGAAATTATACTTTTTTATGACTACAATATGATATTTCCACAAAAAAACAATGTAAAAAAGAATTACGAGAGAGGAAAGAAGAAGAAATAAAAGATGTTTTGATAATATTTTATTCAAAAACTTGTTTTTTTATTTTCTTAACGGATTATTATCTCGACGTAGACTGGTGTCGTACCAAGCTCGGGGGCAGGTGGCGTATGTAGCTCGGGGGCAGATGTCGTACCAAGCTCGGGGGTAGATGTCGGTGTCGACCCCAAATCAGGTGACGAACCTGGCTGGGAAGTGGAGGCCGGACCAGACATGGGTGGCGAACCAAACGGTAACGAAACTCGAATATTCTTCTTCGGAGGCATCTCTGAAATACATGGATTTGGATCAATACCAAATTGCATATCAATAAATAATGTATTGCGAAAAATAATACAAGTTAATGTTCATTGATGATATTTGCAGTAAACAACACAAAAGTTAGCATGGTTTTCTGCAAACAATTCAATGTCGTAACATAAACAAAAATAAAGAATTAGGCAAAAGGTTAAAACAGACATTGATATCATGGGGAAGTAGTTAAAATGAGTTATTCAAAGATCCCTAAAACTTTCCACATCGAGATTCGAGAAAGTTAATATTTGAATCATTAATATTTCATATTTGATACACATAAGTAATATAAGTCACGCGAAATATTTTAACGGATGAAAGATAAATAATCTCTCTTTTTTTCCAAAGATAAATATCAACTTAGTAGTATTGAAGCATATTGTTATGGAGAAAAGAAGAAGAGAAATCGAGTACTTTCAGAAAAATACCTTATACTTTTTTAGCATGATGTCCCGAAAACTACTCGATTTCAGAAAATATGATGCCACGGAAATCGAGAAAAGTACTCGATTTCAGAAAGTGTTCCTATAATTTATGTAATTAACTTCTAACTATCAGAGATCTCCAGCACAATACAGAGACTAGAATTTTGTCAATTCGGAGTTTATGTTGAAAGCTACTATCATAGTAATTAGCACTCTATCACTAATTGACAATATCTTCACTATATAATCTACACTTGAAGATCAATTAGACTATAAAGGATAAAAGCTAGTAGTGGACAACATAAAGCACCATTCAAAGGTAAAAACAACGTGAATTGGGTAAGATGCTGCTTTGTACTTGATAATTAAAGTAAAAACAAAAAATATGCATAACAAAAACAGCATGCTCATACAAAAATTAGTCGAATCCTTAAGGAAACTTTATATGTAAAGAATCAATTTCCCCATTTCATAGGAAAGCAATCCTTCCAGCTCATACAATATTTGTTGACAATGAGCTTTCTATAATTTACAATGCACATAAACAATGGATAGGGAAATGAAGTGTGTCTTTGTCTTTTAAGACAACATTACTTTATCTACATTACCAGATCATATGCAGTGTGTCTTTGTCAAAAAACATGTGATTCACATATTTACCACTCATAATTCCAAACTATGGAATTCAAAAAACATGGATCAGCAACAATGGAGGAATAAAACTGCTTTTCCATTATTTACTCTTCTAAAAGTATCACTTGAAATTATCAGACCAACTTCATCATGTGTTACATACATACTTTGAGCATGTTGTTTATGAAATACACAGAGAAGCATATGAAATACTAAGGTGCTAAATCACGAATAAGTCTAAATAGATAAGCAGCTATCCTGGAAATTATCGAATAGAAAATAAAATTACTCTTTAGGTTACAAATAATTGCTCATTATTTGGTGCATGTATCTTTAGCATTCATTAAGTGATCATGAAAAGCTTGTTGTTAGTTGCAAAGAAAGTGATAACGTCTTCAACATCTAAAAGGTGTAAATACAAGACGTAAATCAAATCAACAAAAGGAGAATGTTAATGAAGATCCACGATAAATCAGTTATTAACAAAGTGCAGCTATACATTCTATCCCTTTCCATTTCTTGATTGTGCTATCACCAATCCATTTTCAGAAACTAACTAGTGTAATACTAAGTTTTATCCTGAAATTCAACTTATAACCACACATATAGCGAGTAAAAGTGATCATGAAAATATCGGGAGCTAAGGTCATAGCTAAGAGTTTTTTACTTCTCAAATCCATTGACTATGTTATTAGTTGCCACGTAGTAATCGCAAGATGCAAACTGACAGACAAACCTTTACACTCAAATATTTCATGCCATTTCAGGAAACATTTTGATCGTCTGATATGTTCTCTGATTACAAAAGAGGCACATTATGATTTTATATTAAAACTAACAGATGACGAATTTCCTCTTTGCCTTTCAACAAAAACTATAAATACACATCATTTCCTTTCGCAACTATATGTTCAATTATTAAATAACGGCAACAAATCACAATTACTACAAATATTCACGAAAAAATAAGAAATTCGGATAAAAATACATTAATAACACAAGCAGAAAATGCAAATATCCAACCTTTCTATTTCGAGGATCATGAACCAAACCAAATTTTGAAATATTCGAAACTTATACACCAAAAATTAAACCAAAACTTAGTAAATATACATTCATTATAAACAAAAATAAGTTTTTAAATTAAGAATCACCTGTCTTAGATTAACAGTCTGGTGAAAAATATCTTTGAAATCCTCAGAAGTCGAGGACGACGAAACGTCCGAGTTGGGGCGAGTCAACTCAGAACTGCAGGCAGACTGGAAAATTTGTCCAAAATAATGCTTAACAAATTGATATTTCAATTTTTATTGATAACAAATATTGTGCATTGCATAAACAGAACATCTGGGGCACAATTACCTGAAATTGGTGGCGGGACTACTACTATTGACGGCAACAAAGAGGGAGGCAGGGAAATGTGATTGAGCCGCTCGATGGTGGTGACCGGAGATGGAGACTAGTAAGGGAGAGGGAATTCGCGGTGGATTTGGGATCGGAGGAGGCAGTGTGGTGGTGACGGAGATGGCGACGGGAAATGGGAGGAAAGGGATTGCAGAATTAGGGAGAAATCGGAGGAGCCAGTGTGGTGGTGGTGGTGATGGAAATGGCGACGGGAGATGGTGACGGAGATGGCGACGGGAGATGGTGATGGAGATGGTGACGGAGATGGCGACGGGAAATGGGAGGAAAGAGATTGCAGATTAGGGATTTGGTCGACTGGGGAAGAAAACCCTTCGCAAAGTATTAGACACACAAATGCACAAAACGACGTCGTTTCGCACTTTCGGTCGTTATTCCATTGTTAACATGGTCCGTCGGTATTCGGTCATTAATTTCCGTCGGTATTCGGTCGTTACAAAGTCCCTCGGTAAACAGTCGTTAATTTCCCTCGGTAGTCGGTCGTTATATATTCCGTCGGTAAACGGTCGTTAATATCCGCCGGTATTCGGTCGTTAAGGGTGAACAAAACGACGGCGTTTCAATTTGGTCAACGGGACCGAAGTGGCAGACGGATGAGCGACGAAATAACAACCGATTTGTTTTCGGTTTCTATTCGGTTGGTATGCCGTCGTTACATTTGTGACCGAAAAATTCGGTCGCTAAATTCTATCGCTATTTAACTGTTTTCTTGTAGTGTATAATGTACTAAACAAAAGTATAATCAGACTCTTACAGTTTGTGTTGGTTGTAATAAGGTAATAACATAATTTACAAATTCAACTTTATTAAATGATAATTTTGAAATTAATTGGTAAATTGTTTACAAAGTATTAGAAATTGAAATTATACTTTTTTATGACTACAATATGATATTTCCACAAAAAACAATGAAAAAAAGAATTACGAGAGAGGAAAGAAGAAGAAATAAAAGATGTTTTGATAATATTTTATCCAAAAACTTGTTTTTTTATTTTCTTAACGGATTATTATCAAAGAAACAATTAAGTCATTTCGTCACTTGTCTTTCGAGCTACATTTTTCCAGCTTATGAATTCACATTCTTCAAGGGAAGTACATAAACAATTTCAGTCTCATCATCCTCTTCTTTCCTCAAATTAGCACCAAATTCATAAACAATTGAAGGGTAAATACATTCATCAACATCAAACAGATTAACCCATCCCATATCATCAAACAGCCCCATGATTTCATCTAACCCTTTTCCTTTAGCAACCATAATATCATCTCTAAAATATGTAGTCATGAATCCTCTATTTGATTTCTTTAGCTTGTCAAACATTTGTTTAGCTGCGGTATTGTAAAAAGGAGTAGTGTCACGACCCGAAACCAGTCGGTGACATGGCAGTGTCTTATTGGTCCAAAAGACACCAAAGCCTACAACAGAGTTACTAAAAGGAAAATCATTTATTATATTAATCCAAAAATAAGAGTTGAACAGCAGAATTACTATGCGTGAAATAATACTAAATATTACAATGGGAAAATTGTTCAACATTGCTATAAACTAAATATTCTAAATGAGAATGAAATAAAAGAATGATCTAAATCTATAATCCAAACCGATTATGAATCACTCTTCATAAGTCCCATCCCAAGTATCATCACAAGAAGGCTCGACCTCTGTAACATCTGCAAAACAAACAAATAGAATGGACTGAGCTGCGAGGCCCAGTAAGAATCCCACACCCTTGGGATGAAGTATGAGATAAGACTCAAAAATACGTTTCCCATTTCCCAAAATACCCCTTTTGAAAATACGCTTTTGACATGACACAAAACAAACCTCACGAGACTCGGAAGCGTATGAAAGGGGCGATGCGGTGCGAGGCGAAACGAAGCGAAAGCAGAATCAGCACAGCTGCACTATGACCTTCCGGTCGACCACACCCTCAGTCCGGTCAACCGGTGACAACCCAGAAGCACACAAAAAGAAAACAGATGCTCCAATCGACTAGTACACAAATCGAACGACCGAAAAGATCGCGACTTACGAAAATCAGAAAACAAGTGCAAAACTTGTACACAAATGTACTATTTTGCACCAAATCAGTCCCAGCCCAAAATACAAGTTAAAAGGACTCAATACCAAGTATCAAATATGACCCAAACAAATGTTCGACTATACTTATCAAATCTGACACCCCATATCGGAATTCATGCCATGAGCATCCCATACTACTCATGCACTACAAATCAATAGTTATGCTTTGGGACAATCGAGCATAAAAGCGAACAAGACCAAACAAGTGAAAAGCAACGGTTAATCTAAATAAATATACTCTTCACATCTAAGCATTTCATACAACCGAATCCACATCAAGCACGTCTGCCGTACAATATCCTCGGTAACACAATTTGCTTAGACATTACGAACATAGTTATCGCTATGACACTACAATCCCACAGACAAGCTCAATTGTCTAATCAAACCCATAATCACTGCTAACAGTCCCCATGTAATAACCCACTGAGGAAGGGCCACACAGGATCCACACAGAAACCGGCTGAATCTTTCCCCCGGCTGGAGGCCAAAAATAAAGAATACGTCCATTGTGTCATCGCCCACACATGAGCTCCACAATTTACTGTTAGCAGCCCCAACTTGTTTCTCCCCGATAGGGTCCGGGTCCACATATCCACACAGAAATCCACACAGAAATATCGCGAACACCAGGCTCTAGCGATATATAAATGGGACGTATCCTGCTAAAGATCTTTCATAAACAAGAGCTCGAATGGGGCGACGACTCGGTCGACCAAAACCAGATAAACGATAACAACTAACCAAAGCAACGGAAAGACTACAATCATAGTATAGCAATTTAACACATGAAACAATTTATAAGCAACATTATCTAAAGAACATATGCAATGCAACACATCTATAACTTCATCCAATTTTGTATAAAAACATGTAAAAACAATTTATAATTGACAACCAAAGTTAAAGGTACGAAATATGTAATTTAGAGTTTGAAAAGCAAGGGGGTAAGATCCTTACCTTGTTGAATTCATAAATTCAAGAAAAATAAAGCAGAAATTCGCAGCAGGAAGTCAGCCACGCTCAAACAGCAATAACTCTCGGCTCATAACTCGGAATGCCTCCCCCGTCAGCGCTCACTCGAAGGAAATTTCGATATCTTCGAATTGATATGCTGTGAGTCGAAAACGAAGGTCGATAGCCCTCTCAAACGTCATGTCGAAGTTCTGGACAGATTATATACAATCGCAGAAAAATCTGGTTTTGCCCTCCACTTCTGTACGGCGATTCTACCGTGACTGTGCAGAAAACATAATTCAGAAATCAGCCCGCTCCCCATGCGATATCTTCCAACTCCGAATTCAGAATGTGAATCCGCTTCCACGCCCTCGAAGCTTGTTTCGTCATGATCAATTTTCATATAAGATTCGTCAAAATCCGATAAGGATTGACTACTCAAAGGCCCTCCCAAAATTGACAGAATAGGGTCTCGAAATCTTTTATTCTGTTTCTCGCGGCTAAGAGAGCCGCCTCTCTTTTCTCTTCCTGTGTTTGCACGTTTCCCGAGAAGAAGTACCACAATCCCACGTTTTGCTTCTCTTTCTTTCTTTTAATTTAATTTTCTAATCACAGCGAACTGTTTTCCTATTTTTATTTTATTAGTTTAATTCCTTTTCCTAATTAATTCCAATCAATGTCTAATTAAATTACTTATCTAAGTGCATCGCGATTAAATCCTCCAACTACGATACGTGTGCGAAATGACCCTCAATAAAAACATACACAAAATAAAATACGTAACATGTTACAAAAATTAAAATGAACACGTGGTCACATAAGCGCACGAAAAAAATTACGCCTACACAGTTAATTGCGAAAAATTAAATCACACGTCAGAAATTCACGTAAGCAAAAGTTACGGGTTTTACAAGTAGTTACCTTTTTTGTAGAGAAATTTGATGATCCTCCTACCTCGAAATCCGAAGGTGGAGATACCCTTGAAGGTGAAGACGAGTAATCGTCCTCCGAGTGACTAGAATCTGTATCTACAATTTGTTTACCCTTTCCCACGACTTTTCGAGCCACCATTTTTGCTCGGCCTTTCTTCGGTGTGGCTTGAGTGGGTTCCTTGATGGAAATCCCTTTTTCAAGTGGTCGTTTAGGTAGATTCCTCTGAGGATTCTTGTGAGGATGTGTATTGGCATCATCATTTCCTCATTTGTTAGGGTTTTTCGTCCTCACCATTTGTGAGAAAACAAAATAGGTTCGGATTAGGGGTAATTTGAACCGAGGGAAGATGAAAAGATATTGAATATAGATGAATTCCAAACAAATTGATGATGGAATAGAGATTGAAAGATGAAATTGAGGATAAATAAGGCTTGGGTTGAGGGAAATCGGTTTGATGGGAAGAGGGATTAGAGAGAAAACTGTTTTTGAGATGAGAGGATTAAAAAAAAACGTTTGAGTTATTCTGATATAAGCTGTAAACCTGGACATCTCGGTCGACCGTTCACTGATGAGGTCGTCCGAGGAATCAACCGAGACAATCCAGTAGCTTCGACGGTCGATGGTCCGGTTCATCATCAAAAAGTTCGGTCGACCGTCCTATCTACTTTCACTACATCCTTAGTTTCAGATCATCCGTTCCTCGGACCGGTTGATCCGAGGTTCCCCTGTTTCTTCTGCACACTTAACACACACATCGATCCCGGAATTTTGTGATTCAGAGGCAACGCTCGAGATATTCAAATCTTTACTGTGCCAAGTGGCTTTGTGAAAATATCTGCAAGTTGTTCATCCGTGCTTATGAAATTTATGCAAACATCACCTTTAGCAACATGATCTCTAATGAAATGATGCTTAATTTCTATATGCTTAGTCCTAGAATGCTGAATGGGATTCTTAGTTAAGTTGATTGCACTAGTGTTATCGCATAAGATGGGAACATGCTGAAATGCAAAGCCAAAATCCACAAGAGTATGCATCATCCATAGAATTTGTGCACTATGACTACCGACTGCTATATATTCTGCTTCAGCGGTGGAAAGAGATACACAAGCTTGTTTCTTGCTATACCATGAGACTAATGCATAACCAAGAAAATGACAATTCCCACTAGTGCTTTTACGCTCAATACGACACCCCGCATAATCGGCCTATGAGATATCTAAGAATGCGTTTAACGGCAATGATATGTGATTCTTTAGGACATGCTTGGAATCTAGCACATAAGCATACGGCAAACATAATATCCGGCCTACTAGCGGTAAGATAAAGAAGAGAACCAATCATACCTCTATACCTTGTTTCATCTACCGGTTTACCTTTTTCATCCTTGTCAAGCTTGATGGTTGCACTCATCGGAGTTTTTCTTTCTTTTTCACCATCCATTCCAAACCGTTTAAGTAGTTCTTTAGTGTACTTGGCTTGGTTGATGAAAATTCCTTCATTTGTTTGTTTGATTTGTAATCCAAGGAAATAGTTGAGCTCTCCCATCATGCTCATCTCAAATTCATCTTGCATTAGTTTAGCAAATTCTTCACAAAGTACTTCATTAGTTGAGCCAAAAATAATGTCATCAACATATATTTGAACAAGTAAGATGTCATGAGATGCATTTGTTTTAATGAAAATGGTGGTGTCAACAAGACCTCTTGAAAAACCAATAGAAATGAGAAACTTGCTCAAACGCTCATACCAAGCACGAGGTGCTTGTTTTAAACCATACATTGCTTTTGTGAGTTTGAAAACATGGTTTGGAAATTTTTCATGCACAAAACCGGGAGGTTGTTCAACATATACTTCCTCCTCAATAAAGCCATTTAGAAATGCACTTTTCACATCCATTTGAAATAGTTTAATACTTTTAAAACAAGCAAAAGCAAGAAGCATTCTAATAGATTCAAGTCTAGCTACGGGGGCAAAAGTTTCCTCAAAATCAATGCCCTCCTCTTGATTGAATCCTTGGGCAACAAGTCTAGCTTTGTTTCTTATAATTTCCTCGAGCTCATCAAGTTTATTACGAAAAATCCATTTTGTACCAATAATAAGGCGATCAATAGGTCTAGGGACTAATGTCCAAACTTGATTTCTTTCAAATTGATTTAGTTCCTCTTGCATAGACAAAATCCAAAAGTAATCACGTAAAAGCATCATGAATGTTCTTAGGTTCTATAGAGGAAAGTAAAGCAAGATTATCTATGAAATACTGCCTTGTTTTGACGCCAATGGATGGATCACCAATGATTTTCTCTTGAGGGTGACCTTGCTTGTATATCCAATCCTTTGGTAGCTCATTTGTTGAAGGATCATTGCTTTGAGTGACTTGGGGATCATCTTGAGTAATTTCAATGTCCTCCTTATCCTTGGAATTATCATCCAACATAGGAACTTGATGGATTTCATTTACACTTTCCAAGGGCATACCTATATCATCATCATCTTTTCTAGGCAAGTAGATGTTAGATTCATCAAAAGACACATGCATGGATTCTTCAATACACAAGGTTCTTTTATTATATACCCTATAAGCCTTTTTGTTTGAAGAATAGCCAAGAAATATTCCTTCGTCGGATTTCTTGTCAAATTTTCCAAGGCTATCTTTAATGTTGAGCACAAAACATTTGCAACCAAAAACTTTGAAATATGAGATTGAGGGTATTTTTCCAAAGATAAGCTCAAACGGAGTTTTTCCAACAAAAGGTCTTAAAAGAACTCTATTAACAATATAACAAGCAGTGTTTACGGCTTCGGCCCAAAAATATTTTGGTAAAGAATTTTCACTAAGCATAGACCTTGCCATTTCTTGTAAAGTTCTATTTTTCCTTTCAACAACCCCATTTTGTTGAGGCGTTTTTGGAGCCGAAAAGTTATGAGTGATGCCATTTTCATTACAAAACTTTTCAAAAAATTGATTGTTAAATTCCCTTCTATTATCACTTCTCAAGGTAACAAGTTTTAGTTCAAGCGAGTTTTGAACCTTTTTGAAAAGATTTGAAAACTCATGGAAGGTGTCATCTTTTTGTGCAAGAAAAAGTACCCAAGTGAATCTTGAAAAATCATCCACAATAACAAAGGTATACTTCTTACCACCTAAGCTAGTGGTCCTCATTGGTCCAAAAAGATCAAGATGAACAAGTTCAAGTGGTTTAGAAGTGGAAACCATTTGTTTAGGCTTGAAAGACGTTTTTGTTTGTTTTCCAAATTGACAAGCATCACAAAGACGGTTTTTCTCATATTTCACTTTTTGGAAGCCCACGTACTAGCTCTTTAGAGGAAAGAGTATTTAAGAGATCCATGCTCACATCACCAAGCCTGCCATAAGAATGCATCATCTTCATTTATGGATAAGCATTTAAAATCACATGCAACAAGATCATCCAATGACAACATATAAACATTACCGGTTCTATTAGCAACAAGCACTTTTTCATGAGAAGAGCTATCAACAATAGAGTAAGCCTTTTTGCTAAACATAACATCAAAACCATTATCACAAAGTTGACTAATACTAAGCAAATTATATTTGAGGCTATCAACAAGAAGAAGATGCTTAACAAGAGTTGATGAACCTTTACCAACATTTCCAATGCCAAGGATTCTACCCTTCTTTTTGTCCCCAAACGTGACATAACCTTCATAGATAGGTTCCATGTCTTTGACTAATGAGGCATCTCCGGTCATGTGGCGACAACATCCACTATCAAGAAACCATTGAGTCGGAGTATTTACCTTGCTTGCAAGTACCTAAGGCAAAGGAGTAGGAGTGACTTTTGGTACCCACACTTGTTTGGGTCCTTGAGGGTTAGTTTAAATACGCTTGATTCTCCAAACAGTTTTTACTCCCTTTTCAATTTTTCTCTTCACATAACATCTAGCACTAGTGTGTCCAAATTTTCCACAATATGTGCAACAAGTAGATGGCTTAGAAAACTTGTGAACATGCTCACGAAATCTATTTTTCTTATGTGAGGTACTAGCATGCACAAAGTGTTTTCTAGGTAACTTAGAAGAGCTAGCAATATCAAAGTGAGTCGAATGTATATAGCCTAATCCATGTTTAACATTTGAATTACGTTGCATACAAAGAATTTGATCAAGATCTTTTGTTCCTTTGGTAAACTTATCAACAAGTGAGGTAAGATCAACAACTTTGGTTTTTAAACAATCAAACTCAACAAGTTTGCATTCAAGAGAAGACAATTTATCATATGCTTCTTCATATTTCATTGAGGAAGTTTTGCAAGTAGTCATAAGTTTTTCATTTTCGATTTTCAAGCAATCAACATCATCACATAGCTTTTTGTTTTCACTAAGCAACCTAGATCTTTCTTCAAACAAGGATTCAATTTTAAGCTTCATTTCTTGGTTTTTCTTAGCACATTTCTTAAGTTGATCAAACATATCACACAAAAGTTCATTAGGATCATCATCATCATCATCAAGGGAGTTAGAAGTAGTGGGTGTAAGATGTACCTCATTCCTGAAAGCCATGAAGCAAACATTTGCATTTTCCTCTTCTTCTTCGTCGCCACTCCCTTCTTGATCCCATGTGCTTAGCATTCCCTTGGCATTTATAGTTTGGAGAAAATGAAGCACAAACAAAAACAAGGAAAGCAAGACACGTGATTTAGAGTGGTTCGATTCACAAAGAATCTACGTCCACTACCTTGAGCTTCACACAAGGATTTTTAATAACTTCACTAAGAAAGGGAATTACACAAGTGGCTAACTCACAAATAACCACAATTATAAACTCCACTCACTAAGAGTACAAAGCCCACACCAAGTAGAAATTGACAAAATAAATACCCTATCACTAAGAGAGGGAAAGATGGAGATATAAAGAGAAAGTTACACACTCATAAAGTGGAGGATAGATACCTTTAAAGATCTTACTTTAATGCTCTTAGAACTTATGACTCAACAACTTGTGTTTGCAAGAGAGATGATGATTTGAACTTTTCAACACATGAATAAAGTTGAATAACCTTTGAAAGTGCTAAAGCTTTTTGTATAATCAATGTATATTCTCTCTGGTTGGTGTAAGAAGATTCCTCTTCACTAGAGCTTTTATACTTTTCAAAAGAATCCAAAAAACAACTTTTAAAACGGTCATATAACGGCTAGTTTTAGCAGAGCTTGGTTGACCAAAAGGGGCCTCGGATGATCCGATCAAAGGTTCGGATGATCCTAAGTATACCTAGGTCGACCGAGCCAACTAGTTCCCAAAAACTCAACTCTCTGTTTCGGTTCGGATGATCCGTCCAAGGGCTCGAATGATCCAACTTTCCTGAGCTTAAGAGATGTTGATTTTTCACAAGTTTTGAAATCTTTTAAGGTCAAAATGGTTTACTCCAAAAGTAACTAATACTTGAAAACAATTTTCAAGGTCTTAGATAATAAGACCAAGGGCTTTTGAGAAGGGAACATGTTTTAAAGACCATTTTTGAAATTTAGCTTTATGAAAACTACTTTTGAAAGTGCAAGACAATAGTGTTGTGATCCTAAGTTCATGTGAGCAATGGTTAGAGCTTTATGATATATATAATGATATGCTAAGCTATTCTAACCACACCAAAGCCTTCAATCTTCAAGTCTTGAGAGATGTGCTCAAAGGAATGAGATCATTTAGTCTTGAGCACAGCTTGATCGAAGTACTTAGAGCTTCCACTTTAGTGAACCATTATTCTATCACAAAGATTGAAACCATTAGAAACATCATCAGACGTTTGTACATTATCAAAAACTGAGTTTGTTCGCCCTTAGGGCATACAGAAATTATAGCAAAAGCTCTTCACTAATGTTAGGAATATCTGGTTTAGAAGTTGAGAGTTAGAATGCATTAGGAGCTAGAAGAATCTGCTTCATGGGAGCACCTGTAAATTTGGAGATGAAGGGGGATATATGAAGCTCCATAGTTGGGTGGTTGCAAAGAGAAGAAAAGCATTTCTTGTTGTGTACAGTGGTTGTAAGATTTCCCTTCACCTTTCATGCTTGGTGGAAAGGAAGACGATAAAATTTAACTAATTTGTCATCCATTTCCTTTGTTCTGTAAATTCTTCATTTTAAGCACCTGAATTAAATTATATAAGATCACCGCAGTGAAGGAATTTATTCGGTGGATGGTGTGAAGTTTTACATCTAAGAAAAACTTAACTAAAATATCACGTGTGAGCGCACGTATTCGCACGTAGTTGATCCTAGCCTTTTATAAGAGAAATAAGAAAGATTTGTGTAGAAAGTATTACCCTATATAATGTACTAAAAAAAAGTCGAAATATAAGATCACCACATTGATGGAATTTATTCAGTGGATGGTGTGAAGTTTTCCATCTAAGAAAACATAAACAAAAGTTTACGACAGTAGATGATCCTAGTCTTTTATAAGGGAAAGAATGAATATTTGTCCAGAAAATATTACCATATATAATGTACTAAAAAAATCTCACTACATAAATTAGACTATTGAAAATTTTATTATTTTTTAATAGGGAAATAACTTAATTTTTAAATTCATCATTATTAAAGGATAATTTTGAAAATGATATTTAAATTGTGACCTAAGTATTAGTAATTAAAATTATCTGTTTTATGACTAAAATTATGTTGTTTCCACTAAAATAATGCAAAAATACAATACTCCCTAACTATCTACCTTACTATCTAAAAGGAATACGAAGATAACTATTAATTTTTAAACGTAAAAATATGTACTCAAATCTTAATCCAGGGGTACATTAAAACTAAAGAAGCGATGAGAATTTCTTTCTAGAATCTTGAGATGAATCAACTTAGAGACTGTAACTTTCAGCTACTAGAAAAAATATCAAAATAATATCAAACGTTGGAGGATTTTTTTTACTGAGGCAGGGGCAGTGAGTGAGGATTACGTTAGGGCTTCCACTCCTGCTCCTCCGTCGGTTACGGTGGGTTACGGAGTGGAGCAGATGATGCATGTTCATTTTTCGGTGGATTCAGGTCCAGTGTTCTACATGCAGCACGGTCCTACTTGTGGTTTTGTCTTGGAGTCACCGTTAGGGTTTGAGAATGGGTTGGTGGCAGCAGCTTCATCTGTTGTATCTCTAAGAGGAGCTGGTGGTGAGAATGGTTCGGCGATCGGGAGAGGGAAGAAGAGGGCGGTGTCGATGGAGAAGGTGGCTCTTCGTACGGCCACTAATCAAAAGCAAAGAAGGATGATAAAAAACAGGGAAACATCTGCTAGGTCCACAGAGAGAAATTAGGCTTACCCGGTAGAATTGGAGTAATTTGTTACTCAATTGGAAAAGGAAAAGGCGAGACCGTAAGGGAAGATGATGAGCTAGCCAGGGAGAGGTAGAGGCAGCTCATGGAGAACCTTATACTTGTGGTAGAGAGGTGAACACCACCTCCTCCTAGAGTGTTGTACAAGTCGATCTCCTTTTAGGTTGGCGAAATAGAAATTATAGCAAAAGCTCTTCACTATCTGTTAGGAATATCTGGTTTAGAAGTTGAGAGTTAGAATGCATTAGGAGCTAGAAGAATCTGCTACATGGGAGCACCTGTAAATGTGGAGATGAAGGGGGGTATATGAAGCTCCATAGTTGGGTGGTTGCAAAGAGAAGGAAAGCATTTCTGGTTGTGTGCAGTGGTTGTAAGTTTTCCCTCCACCTCTCATGCTTGGTGGAAAGGAAGACGATAAAATTTGACTACTTTGTCATCCATTTCCTTTGTTCTCTAAATTCTTCAGTTTAAGCACCTGAATTAAATTATATAAGATCACCGCAGTGAAGGAATTTATTCGGTGGATGGTGTGAAGTTTTACATCTAAGAAAAACTTAACTAAAATATCACGTGTGAGCGCACGTATTCGCACGTAGTTGATCCTAGCCTTTTATAAGAGAAATAAGAAAGATTTGTGTAGAAAGTATTACCCTATATAATGTACTAAAAAAAAGTCGAAATATAAGATCACCACATTGATGGAATTTATTCAGTGGATGGTGTGAAGTTTTCCATCTAAGAAAACATAAACAAAAGTTTACGACAGTAGATGATCCTAGTCTTTTATAAGGGAAAGAATGAATATTTGTCCAGAAAATATTACCATATATAATGTACTAAAAAATCTCACTACATAAATTAGACTATTGAAAATTTTATTATTTTTAATAGGGAAATAACTTAATTTTTAAATTCATCATTATTAAAGGATAATTTTGAAAATGATATTTAAATTGTGACCTAAGTATTAGTAATTAAAATTATCTGTTTTATGACTAAAATTATGTTGTTTCCACTAAAATAATGCAAAAATACAATACTCCCTAACTATCTACCTTACTATCTAAAAGGAATACGAAGATAACTATTAATTTTTAAACGTAAATATATGTACTCAAATCTTAATCCAGGGGTACATTAAAACTAAAGAAGCGATGAGAATTTCTTTCTAGAATCTTGAGATGAATCAACTTAGAGACTGTAACTTTCAGCTACTAGAAAAAATATCAAAATAATATCAAACGTTGGAGGATTTTTTTTACTGAGGCAGGGGCAGTGAGTGAGGATTACGTTAGGGCTTCCACTCCTGCTCCTCCGTCGGTTACGGTGGGTTACGGAGTGGAGCAGATGATGCATGTTCATTTTTCGGTGGATTCAGGTCCAGTGTTCTACATGCAGCACGGTCCTACTTGTGGTTTTGTCTTGGAGTCACCGTTAGGGTTTGAGAATGGGTTGGTGGCAGCAGCTTCATCTGTTGTATCTCTAAGAGGAGCTGGCGGTGAGAATGGTTCGGCGATTGGGAGAGGGAAGAAGAGGGCGGTGTCGATGGAGAAGGTGGCTCTTCGTACGGCCACTAATCAAAAGCAAAGAAGGATGATAAAAAACAGGGAAACATCTGCTAGGTCCACAGAGAGAAATTAGGCTTACCCGGTAGAATTGGAGTAATTTGTTACTCAATTGGAAAAGGAAAAGGCGAGACCGTAAGGGAAGATGATGAGCTAGCCAGGGAGAGGTAGAGGCAGCTCATGGAGAACCTTATACTTGTGGTAGAGAGGTGAACACCACCTCCTCCTAGAGTGTTGTACAAGTCGATCTCCTTTTAGGTTGGCGAAATAGAAATTATAGCAAAAGCTCTTCACTATCTGTTAGGAATATCTGGTTTAGAAGTTGAGAGTTAGAATGCATTAGGAGCTAGAAGAATCTGCTACATGGGAGCACCTGTAAATGTGGAGATGAAGGGGGGTATATGAAGCTCCATAGTTGGGTGGTTGCAAAGAGAAGGAAAGCATTTCTGGTTGTGTGCAGTGGTTGTAAGTTTTCCCTCCACCTCTCATGCTTGGTGGAAAGGAAGACGATAAAATTTGACTACTTTGTCATCCATTTCCTTTGTTCTCTAAATTCTTCAGTTTAAGCACCTGAATTAAATTATATAAGATCACCGCAGTGAAGGAATTTATTCGGTGGATGGTGTGAAGTTTTACATCTAAGAAAAACTTAACTAAAATATCACGTGTGAGCGCACGTATTCGCACGTAGTTGATCCTAGCCTTTTATAAGAGAAATAAGAAAGATTTGTGTAGAAAGTATTACCCTATATAATGTACTAAAAAAAAGTCGAAATATAAGATCACCACATTGATGGAATTTATTCAGTGGATGGTGTGAAGTTTTCCATCTAAGAAAACATAAACAAAAGTTTACGACACGTAGATGACCCTAGTCTTTTATAAGGGAAAGAATAATTATTTGTCCAGAAAATATTACCATATATAATGTACTAAAAAATCTCACTACATAAATTAGACTATTGAAAATTTTATTATTTTTAATAGGGAAATAACCTAATTTTTAAATTCATCATTATTAAAGGATAATTTTGAAAATGATATTTAAATTGTTACCTAAGTATTAGTAATTAAAATTATCTTTTTTATGGCTAAAATTATGTTGTTTCCGCTAAAATAATGCAAAAATACAATACTCCCTAACTATCTACCTTACTGTCTAAAATGAATACGAAGATAACTATTAATTTTTAAACGTAAAAATATGTACTCAAATCTTAATCCAGGGGTACATTAAAACTAAAGAAGCGATGAGAATTTCTTTCTAGAATCTTGAGATGAAACAACTTAGAGACTGTAACTTTCAGCTACTAGAAAAAATATCAAAATAATATCAAACGTTGGAGGATTTTTTTTACTGAGGCAGGGGCAGTGAGTGAGGATTACGTTAGGGCTTCCACTCCTGCTCCTCCGTCGGTTACGGTGGGTTACGGAGTGGAGCAGATGATGCATGTTCATTTTTCGGTGGATTCAGGTCCAGTGTTCTACATGCAGCACGGTCCTACTTGTGGTTTTGTCTTGGAGTCACCGTTAGGGTTTGAGAATGGGTTGGTGGCAGCAGCTTCATCTGTTGTATCTCTAAGAGGAGCTGGCGGTGAGAATGGTTCGGCGATTGGGAGAGGGAAGAAGAGGGCGGTGTCGATGGAGAAGGTGGCTCTTCGTACGGCCACTAATCAAAAGCAAAGAAGGATGATAAAAAACAGGGAAACATCTGCTAGGTCCACAGAGAGAAATTAGGCTTACCCGGTAGAATTGGAGTAATTTGTTACTCAATTGGAAAAGGAAAAGGCGAGACCGTAAGGGAAGATGATGAGCTAGCCAGGGAGAGGTAGAGGCAGCTCATGGAGAACCTTATACTTGTGGTAGAGAGGTGAACACCACCTCCTCCTAGAGTGTTGTACAAGTCGATCTCCTTTTAGGTTGGCGAAATAGAAATTATAGCAAAAGCTCTTCACTATCTGTTAGGAATATCTGGTTTAGAAGTTGAGAGTTAGAATGCATTAGGAGCTAGAAGAATCTTGCTACATGGGAGCACCTGTAAATGTGGAGATGAAGGGGGGTATATGAAGCTCCATAGTTGGGTGGTTGCAAAGAGAAGGAAAGCATTTCTGGTTGTGTGCAGTGGTTGTAAGTTTTCCCTCCACCTCTCATGCTTGGTGGAAAGGAAGACGATAAAATTTGACTACTTTGTCATCCATTTCCTTTGTTCTCTAAATTCTTCAGTTTAAGCACCTGAATTAAATTATATAAGATCACCGCAGTGAAGGAATTTATTCGGTGGATGGTGTGAAGTTTTACATCTAAGAAAAACTTAACTAAAATATCACGTGTGAGCGCACGTATTCGCACGTAGTTGATCCTAGTCTTTTATAAGAGAAATAAGAAAGATTTGTCTAGAAAGTATTACCATATATAGTGTACTAAAAAAAAGTCTAATTATGTAAATCAGACTCTTAAAGTTTGTGTTGGTTGTAATAAGGTAATAACATAATTTACAAATTCAACTTTATTAAATGATAATTTTGAAATTAATTGGTAAATTGTTTACAAAGTATTAGAAATTGTAATTATATTTTTTTATGACTACAATATGATATTTCCACAAAAACAACGAAAAAAAGAATTACGAGAGAGGAAAGAAGAAGAAATAAAAGATGTTTTGATAATATTTTTTTCAAAAACTTTTTTTTATTTTATTTTCTTAACGGATTATTATCAAAGAAACAATTAAGTCATTGTCGTCACTTGTCTTTCGAGCTACATTTTTCCTAGCTTTTGAATTCACATTCTTCAAGGGAAGTACATGGTTACACTTTCTGTTCAGCGCATGTACTCAATCTGTTTGTGAA
Source organism: Vinca minor (assembly GCA_026122235.1). Classification (NCBI taxonomy): domain Eukaryota; kingdom Viridiplantae; phylum Streptophyta; class Magnoliopsida; order Gentianales; family Apocynaceae; genus Vinca; species Vinca minor. The sequence continues at coordinate 1,031,847 of JAOCZM010000168.1, forward strand.
CATGTAGGCATCATGTGTTCATTAAAAAATATAGATCATAAAAAACGTTCACTTTAAAAAGTTATTATTTCAATAGATTCGCGTGAAAGTTTTCTACGATTTTCTTGGTTATCCAAATTCTTCAATTTAAGCATGTCAATGAAATATAAGATCACCACATTGATGGAATTTATTCAGTGGATGGTGTGAAGTTTTCCATCTAAGAAAACATAAACAAAAGTTTACGACACGTAGATGACCCTAGTCTTTTATAAGGGAAAGAATAATTATTTGTCCAGAAAATATTACCATATATAATGTACTAAAAAATCTCACTACATAAATTAGACTATTGAAAATTTTATTATTTTTAATAGGGAAATAACCTAATTTTTAAATTCATCATTATTAAAGGATAATTTTGAAAATGATATTTAAATTGTTACCTAAGTATTAGTAATTAAAATTATCTTTTTTATGGCTAAAATTATGTTGTTTCCGCTAAAATAATGCAAAATACAATACTCCCTAACTATCTACCTTACTGTCTAAAATGAATACGAAGATAACTATTAATTTTTAAACGTAAAAATATGTACTCAAATCTTAATCCAGGGGTACATTAAAACTAAAGAAGCGATGAGAATTTCTTTCTAGAATCTTGAGATGAAACAACTTAGAGACTGTAACTTTCAGCTACTAGAAAAAATATTAAAATAATATCAAACGTTGGAGGATTTTTGTTACTGAGGCAGGGGCAGTGAGTGAGGATTAAGTTAGGGCTTCCACTCCTGCTCCTCCGTCGGTTACGGTGGGGTACGGAGTGGAGCAGATGATGCATGTTCATTTTTCGGTGGATTCAGGCCCAGTGTTCTACATGCAGCACGTTCCTACTTGTGGTTTTGTCTTGGAGTCACCGTTAGGGTTTGAGAATGGGTTGGTGGCAGCAGCTTCATCTGTTGTATCTCTAAGAGGAGCTGGCGGTGAGAATGGTTCGGCGATTGGGAGAGGGAAGAAGAGGGCGGTGTCGATGGAGAAGGTGGCTCTTCGTACGGCCACTAATCAAAAGCAAAGAAGGATGATAAAAAATTGGGAAACATCTGCTAGGTCCACAGAGAGAAAATAGGCTTACCCGGTAGAATTGGAGTAATTTGTTACTCAATTGGAAAAGGAAAAGGCGAGACCGATAAGGGAAGATGATGAGCTAGCCAGGGAGAGGTAGAGGCAGTTCATGGAGAACCTTATACTTGTGGTAATGAGGCGAACACCGCCTCCTCCTAGATTGTTGTACAAGTCGAACTCCTTTTAGGTTGGCGAAATAGAAATTATAGCAAAAGCTCTTCACTATCTGTTAGGAATATCTGGTTTAGAAGTTGAGAGTTAGAATGCATTAGGAGCTAGAAGAATCGGCTTCATGGGAGCAACTGTAAATGTGGAGATGAAGGGGGGTATATGAAGCTCCATAGTTGGGTGGTTGCAAATTGAAGGAAAGCATTTCTTGTTGTGTACAGTGGTTGTAAGTTTTCCCTTCGCCTTTCAGGCTTGGTGGAAAGGAAGACGATAAAATTTGACTACTTTGTCATCCATTTCCTTTGTTCTCTAAATTCTTCAGTTTAAGCACCTGAATTAAATTATATAAGATCACCGCAGTGAAGGAATTTATTCGGTGGATGGTGTGAAGTTTTACATCTAAGAAAAACTTAACTAAAATATCACGTGTGAGCGCACGTATTCGCACGTAGTTGATCCTAGTCTTTTATAAGAGAAATAAGAAAGATTTGTCTAGAAAGTATTACCATGTATAGTGTACTAAAAAAAAAGTCTAATTATGTAAATCGGGACTCTTAAAGTTTGTGTTGGTTGTAATAAGGTAATAACATAATTTACAAATTCAACTTTATTAAATGATAATTTTGAAATTAATTGGTAAATTGTTTACAAAGTATTAGAAATTGTAATTATATTTTTTTATGACTACAATATGATATTTCCACAAAAACAACGAAAAAAAGAATTACGAGAGAGGAAAGAAGAAGAAATAAAAGATGTTTTGATAATATTTTTTTCAAAAACTTTTTTTTTTTTTATTTTCTTAACGGATTATTATCAAAGAAACAATTAAGTCATTGTCGTCACTTGTCTTTCGAGCTACATTTTTCCTAGCTTTTGAATTCACATTCTTCAAGGGAAGTACATGGTTACACTTTCTGTTCAGCGCATGTACTCAATCTGTTTGTGAACATGTAGGCATCATGTGTTCATTAAAAAATATAGATCATAAAAAACGTTCACTTTAAAAAGTTATTATTTCAATAGATTCGCGTGAAAGTTTTCTACGATTTTCTTGGTTATCCAAATTCTTCAATTTAAGCATGTCAATGAAATATAAGATCACCACATTGATGGAATTTATTCAGTGGATGGTGTGAAGTTTTCCATCTAAGAAAACATAAACAAAAGTTTACGACACGTAGATGATCCTATTCTTTTATAAGGGAAAGAATAATTATTTGTCCAGAAAATATTACCATATATAATGTACTAAAAAATCTCACTACATAAATTAGACTATTGAAAATTTTATTATTTTTAATAGGGAAATAACCTAATTTTTAAATTCATCATTATTAAAGGATAATTTTGAAAATGATATTTAAATTGTTACCTAAGTATTAGTAATTAAAATTATCTTTTTTATGGCTAAAATTATGTTGTTTCCACTAAAATAATGCAAAAATACAATACTCCCTAACTATCTACCTTACTGTCTAAAATGAATACGAAGATAACTATTAATTTTTAAACGTAAAAATATGTACTCAAATCTTAATCCAGGGGTACATTAAAACTAAAGAAGCGATGAGAATTTCTTTCTAGAATCTTGAGATGAATCAACTTAGAGACTGTAACTTTCAGCTACTAGAAAAAATATTAAAATAATATCAAACGTTGGAGGATTTTTTTTATTGAGGCAGGGGCAGTGAGTGAGGATTAAGTTAGGGCTTCCACTCCTGCTCCTCCGTCGGTTACGGTGGGGTACGGAGTGGAGCAGATGATGCATGTTCATTTTTCGGTGGATTCAGGCCCAGTGTTCTACATGCAGCACGGTCCTACTTGTGGTTTTGTCTTGGAGTCACCGTTAGGGTTTGAGAATGGGTTGGTGGCAGCAGCTTCATCTGTTGTATCTCTAAGAGGAGCTGGCGGTGAGAATGGTTCGGCGATTGGGAGAGGGAAGAAGAGGGCGGTGTCGATGGAGAAGGTGGCTCTTCGTACGGCCACTAATCAAAAGCAAAGAAGGATGATAAAAAATTGGGAAACATCTGCTAGGTCCACAGAGAGAAAATAGGCTTACCCGGTAGAATTGGAGTAATTTGTTACTCAATTGGAAAAGGAAAAGGCGAGACCGATAAGGGAAGATGATGAGCTAGCCAGGGAGAGGTAGAGGCAGTTCATGGAGAACCTTATACTTGTGGTAAAGAGGCGAACACCGCCTCCTCCAAGATTGTTGTACAAGTCGAACTCCTTTTAGGTTGGCGAAATAGAAATTATAGCAAAAGCTCTTCACTATCTGTTAGGAATATCTGGTTTAGAAGTTGAGAGTTAGAATGCATTAGGAGCTAGAAGAATCGGCTTCATGGGAGCAACTGTAAATGTGGAGATGAAGGGGGGTATATGAAGCTCCATAGTTGGGTGGTTGCAAAGAGAAGGAAAGCATTTCTGGTTGTGTACAGTGGTTGTAAGTTTTCCCTTCACCTTTCATGCTTGGTGGAAAGGAAGACGATAAAATTTGACTACTTTGTCATCCATTTCCTTTGTTCTCTAAATTCTTCAGTTTAAGCACCTGAATTAAATTATATAAGATCACCGCAGTGAAGGAATTTATTCGGTGGATGGTGTGAAGTTTTACATCTAAGAAAAACTTAACTAAAATATCACGTGTGAGCGCACGTATTCGCACGTAGTTGATCCTAGTCTTTTATAAGAGAAATAAGAAAGATTTGTCTAGAAAGTATTACCATATATAGTGTACTAAAAAAAAAGTCTAATTATGTAAATCGAGACTCTTAAAGTTTGTGTTGGTTGTAATAAGGTAATAACATAATTTACAAATTCAACTTTATTAAATGATAATTTTGAAATTAATTGGTAAATTGTTTACAAAGTATTAGAAATTGTAATTATATTTTTTTATGACTACAATATGATACTTCCACAAAAACAACGAAAAAAAGAATTACGAGAGAAGAAAGAAGAAGAAATAAAAGATGTTTTGATAATATTTTATTCAAAAACTTGTTTTTTTATGTTCTTAACGGATTATTATCAAAGAAACAATTAAGTCATTGTCGTCACTTGTCTTTCGAGCTACATTTTTCCTAGCTTTTGAATTCACATTCTTCAAGGGAAGTACATGGTTACACTTTCTGTTCAGCGCATGTACTCAATCTGTTTATGAACATGTAGGCATCATGTGTTCATTAAAAAATATAGACCATAAAAAACGTTCACTTTAAAAAGTTATTATTTCAATAGATTCGCGTGAAAGTTTTCTACGATTTTCTTGGTTATCCAAATTCTTCAATTTAAGCATGTCAATGAAATATAAGATCACCACATTGATGGAATTTATTAAGTGGATGGTGTGAAGTTTTCCATCTAAGAAAACATAAACAAAAGTTTACGACACGTAGATGATCCTAGTCTTTTATAAGGGAAAGAATGAATATTTGTCCAGAAAATATTACCATATATAATGTACTAAAAAATCTTAATACATAAATTAGACTATTGAAAATTTTGTTATTTTTAATAGGGAAATAACCTAATTTTTAAATTCATCATTATTAAAGGATAATTTTGAAAATGATATTTAAATTGTTACCTAAGTATTAGTAATTAAAATTATCTTTTTTATGGCTAAAATTATGTTGTTTCCACTAAAATAATGCAAAAAATACAATACTCCCTAACTATCTACCTTACTTGTCTAAAAATGAATACGAAGATAACTATTAATTTTAAACGTAAAAAATATGTACTCAAATCTTAATCCAGGGGTACATTAAAACTAAAGAAGCGATGAGAATTTCTTTCTAGAATCTTGAGATGAATCAACTTAGAGACTGTAACTTTCAGCTACTAGAAAAAATATTAAAATAATATCAAACGTTGGAGGATTTTTTTGTTACTGAGGCAGGGGCAGTGAGTGAGGATTAAGTTAGGGCTTCCACTCCTGCTTCTCCGTCGGTTACGGTGGGGTTCGGAGTGGAGCAGATGATGCATGTTCATTTTTCGGTGGATTCAGGTCTAGTGTTCTACATGCAGCACGGTCCTACTTTTGGTTTTGTCTTGGAGTCACCGTTAGGGTTTGAAAATGGGTTGGTGGCAGCAGCTTCATCTGTTGTACCTCTAAGAGGAGCTGGCGGTGAGAATGGTTCGACGATTGGGAGAGAGAAGAAGAGGGCGGTGTCGATGGAGAAGGTGGCTCTTCGTATGGCCACTAATCAAAAGCAAAGAAGGATGATAAAAAATAGGGAGTCATCTGCTAGGTCCACAGAGAGAAAATAGGCTTACCCGGTAGAATTGGAGTAATTTGTTACTCAATTGGTAGAGGAAAAGGCGAGACCGATAAGGGAAGATAATGATCTAGCCAGGGAGAGATAGAGGCAGCTCATGGAGAACCTTATACTTGTGGTAGAGAGGCGAACACCGCCTCCGCCTAGAGTGTTGTACAAGTCGAACTCCTTTTAGGTTGGCGAAATAGAAATTATAGCAAAAGCTCTTCACTATCTGTTAGGAATATCTGGTTTAGAAGTTGAGAGTTAGAATGCATTAGGAGCTAGAAGAATCGGCTTCATGGGAGCAACTGTAAATGTGGAGATGAAGGGGGGTATATGAAGCTCCATAGTTGGGTGGTTGCAAAGAGAAGGAAAGCATTTCTTGTTGTGTACAGTGGTTGTAAGTTTTCCCTTCACCTTTCATGCTTGGTGGAAAGGAAGACGATAAAATTTGACTACTTTGTCATCCATTTCCTTTGTTCTCTAAATTCTTCAGTTTAAGCACCTGAATTAAATTATATAAGATCACCGCAGTGAAGGAATTTATTCGGTGGATGGTGTGAAGTTTTACATCTAAGAAAAACTTAACTAAAATATCACGTGTGAGCGCACGTATTCGCACGTAGTTGATCCTAGTCTTTTATAAGAGAAATAAGAAAGATTTGTCTAGAAAGTATTACCATATATAGTGTACTAAAAAAAAGTCTAATTATGTAAATCAGACTCTTAAAGTTTGTGTTGGTTGTAATAAGGTAATAACATAATTTACAAATTCAACTTTATTAAATGATAATTTTGAAATTAATTGGTAAATTGTTTACAAAGTATTAGAAATTGTAATTATATTTTTTTATGACTACAATATGATACTTCCACAAAAACAACGAAAAAAAGAATTACGAGAGAAGAAAGAAGAAGAAATAAAAGATGTTTTGATAATATTTTATTCAAAAACTTGTTTTTTTATGTTCTTAACGGATTATTATCAAAGAAACAATTAAGTCATTGTCGTCACTTGTCTTTCGAGCTACATTTTTCCTAGCTTTTGAATTCACATTCTTCAAGGGAAGTACATGGTTACACTTTCTGTTCAGCGCATGTACTCAATCTGTTTATGAACATGTAGGCATCATGTGTTCATTAAAAAAATATAGACCATAAAAAAACGTTCACTTTAAAAAAGTTATTATTTCAATAGATTCGCGTGAAAGTTTTCTACGATTTTCTTGGTTATCCAAATTCTTCAATTTAAGCATGTCAATGAAATATAAGATCACCACATTGATGGAATTTATTAAGTGGATGGTGTGAAGTTTTCCATCTAAGAAAACATAAACAAAAGTTTACGACACGTAGATGATCCTAGTCTTTTATAAGGGAAAGAATGAATATTTGTCCAGAAAATATTACCATATATAATGTACTAAAAAATCTTAATACATAAATTAGACTATTGAAAATTTTGTTATTTTTAATAGGGAAATAACCTAATTTTTAAATTCATCATTATTAAAGGATAATTTTGAAAATGATATTTAAATTGTTACCTAAGTATTAGTAATTAAAATTATCTTTTTTATGGCTAAAATTATGTTGTTTCCACTAAAATAATGCAAAAATACAATACTCCCTAACTATCTACCTTACTGTCTAAAATGAATACGAAGATAACTATTAATTTTAAACGTAAAAATATGTACTCAAATCTTAATCCAGGGGTACATTAAAACTAAAGAAGCGATGAGAATTTCTTTCTAGAATCTTGAGATGAATCAACTTAGAGACTGTAACTTTCAGCTACTAGAAAAAATATTAAAATAATATCAAACGTTGGAGGATTTTTGTTACTGAGGCAGGGGCAGTGAGTGAGGATTAAGTTAGGGCTTCCACTCCTGCTTCTCCGTCGGTTACGGTGGGGTTCGGAGTGGAGCAGATGATGCATGTTCATTTTTCGGTGGATTCAGGTCTAGTGTTCTACATGCAGCACGGTCCTACTTTTGGTTTTGTCTTGGAGTCACCGTTAGGGTTTGAAAATGGGTTGGTGGCAGCAGCTTCATCTGTTGTACCTCTAAGAGGAGCTGGCGGTGAGAATGGTTCGACGATTGGGAGAGAGAAGAAGAGGGCGGTGTCGATGGAGAAGGTGGCTCTTCGTATGGCCACTAATCAAAAGCAAAGAAGGATGATAAAAAATAGGGAGTCATCTGCTAGGTCCACAGAGAGAAAATAGGCTTACCCGGTAGAATTGGAGTAATTTGTTACTCAATTGGTAGAGGAAAAGGCGAGACCGATAAGGGAAGATAATGATCTAGCCAGGGAGAGATAGAGGCAGCTCATGGAGAACCTTATACTTGTGGTAGAGAGGCGAACACCGCCTCCGCCTAGAGTGTTGTACAAGTCGAACTCCTTTTAGGTTGGCGAAATAGAAATTATAGCAAAAGCTCTTCACTATCCATTAGGAATATCTGGTTTAGAAGTTGAGAGTTAGAATGCATTAGGAGCTAGAAGAATCGGCTTCATGGGAGCAACTGTAAATGTGGAGATGAAGGGGGGTATATGAAGCTCCATAGTTGGGTGGTTGCAAAGAGAAGGAAAGCATTTCTTGTTGTGTACGAGTGGTTGTAAGTTTTCCCTTCACCTTTCATGCTTGGTGGAAAGGAAGACGATAAAATTTGACTACTTTGTCATCCATTTCCTTTGTTCTCTAAATTCTTCGATTTTAAGCACCCTGAATTAAATTATATAAGATCACCGCAGTGAAGGAATTTATTCGGTGGATGGTGTGAAGTTTTACATCTAAGAAAAACTTAACTAAAATATCACGTGTGAGCGCACGTATTCGCACGTAGTTGATCCTAGTCTTTTATAAGAGAAATAAGAAAGATTTGTCTAGAAAGTATTACCATATATAGTGTACTAAAAAAAAGTCTAATTATGTAAATCAGACTCTTAAAGTTTGTGTTGGTTGTAATAAGGTAATAACATAATTTACAAATTCAACTTTATTAAATGATAATTTTGAAATTAATTGGTAAATTGTTTACAAAGTATTAGAAATTGTAATTATATTTTTTTATGACTACAATATGATATTTCCACAAAAACAACGAAAAAAAGAATTACGAGAGAGGAAAGAAGAAGAAATAAAAGATGTTTTGATAATATTTTTTTCAAAAACTTTTTTTTATTTTATTTTCTTAACGGATTATTATCAAAGAAACAATTAAGTCATTGTCGTCACTTGTCTTTCGAGCTACATTTTTCCTAGCTTTTGAATTCACATTCTTCAAGGGAAGTACATGGTTACACTTTCTGTTCAGCGCATGTACTCAATCTGTTTGTGAACATGTAGGCATCATGTGTTCATTAAAAAATATAGATCATATCACTTTAAAAAGTTATTATTTCAATAGATTCCCGTGGCAGTTTTCTACGATTTTCTTTGTTATCCAAATTCTTCAATTTAAGCATGTCAATGAAATATAAGATCACCACATTGATGGAATTTATTCAGTGGATGGTGTGAAGTTTTCCATCTAAGAAAACATAAACAAAAGTTTACGACACGTAGATGATCCTAGTCTTTTATAAGGGAAAGAATGAATATTTGTCCAGAAAATATTACCATATATAATGTACTGAAAAATCTCACTACATAAATTAGACTATTGAAAATTTTATTATTTTTAATAGGGAAATAACTTAATTTTTAAATTCATCATTATTAAAGGATAATTTTGAAATTGATATTTAAATTGTGATCTAAGTATTAGTAATTAAAATTATCTTTTTTATGACTAAAATTATGATATTTACACAAAAATAATGCAAAAATACAATACTCCCTGACTATCTATCTTACTATAAAAAATGAATACGAAGATAACTATTAATTTTTAAACGAAAAAATATGCACTCAAATCTTAATCCAGGGTATATTAATACTAAAGAAGCGATGAGAATTTCTTTCTAGAATCTTGAGATGAATCAACTTAGAGACAATAACTTTCAGCTACTAGAAAAAATATTAAAATAATATCAAACGTTGGAGGATCTTTTTTACTAAGGCAGGGGCAGTGAGTGAGGATTACGTTTGGGCTTCCACTCCTGCTCCTCCGTCGGTTACGGTGGGGTACGGAGTGGAGCAGATGATGAATGTTCATTTTTCGGTGGATTCAGGTCCAATGTTCAACATGCATCACGGTCCTACTAGTGGTTTTGTCTTGGAGTCACCATTAGGGTTTGAGAATGGGTTGGTGGTAGCAGCTTCATCTGTTGTATCTCTAAGAGGAGCTGGCGGTGTGAATGGTTCGGCGATTGGGAGAGGGAAGAGGAGGGCGGTGTCGATGGAGAAGGTGTCTCTTCGTATGGCCACTAATCAAAAGTAAAGAAGGATGATAAAAAAATAGGGAATCAGCTGCTAGGTCCACAGAAAGAAAATAGGCTTACCCGGTAGAATTGGAGTAATTTGTTACTCAATTGGAAGAGGAAAAGGCGAGACCGATAAGGGAAGATGATGAGCTAGCCAGTAAATGTGGAGATGAAGGGGGATATATGAAGCTCCATAGTTGGGTGGTTACATAGAGAAGAAAAGCATTTCTTGTTGTGTACAGTGGTTGTAAGATTTCCCTTCACCTTCCATGCTTGGTGGAAAGGAAGACGATAAAATTTGACTAATTTATCATCCATTTCCTTTGTTCTCTAAATTCTTCAATTTAAGCACCTGAATTAAATTATATAAGATCACCGCAGTGAAGGAATTTATTCGGTGGATGGTGTGAAGTTTTACATCTAAGAAAACCTTAACTAAAATATCACGTGTGAGCGCACGTAGTTGATCCTAGTCTTTTATAAGAAAATTAAGAAAGATTTGTCTTGAAAGTATTACCATATATAATCTACTAAAAAAAAGTCTAATTACGTGAATCGGACTCTTAAAGTTTGTGTTGGTTGTAATAAGGTAATAACATAATTTACAAATTCAACGTTATTAAATGATAATTTTAAAATTAATAGGTAAATTGTTTACAAAGTATTAGAAATTGAAATTATCTTTTTTTATGACTACAATATGATATTTCCACAAAAACAAAGAAAAAAAGAATTACGAGAGAGGAAAGAAAAAAAATAAAAGATGTTTTCATAATGTTTTATTCAAAAACTTGTTTTTTTATTTTCTTAAATGATTATTATCAAAGAAACAATTAAGTCATTGTCGTCACTTGTCTTTCGAGCTGCATTTTTCCTAGCTTATGAATTCAAATTCTTCAAGGGAAGTACATGGTTACACTTTCTGTTCAGTGCATGTACTCAATCTGTTTACGAACAAGTAGGCATCATATGTTCATTAAAAAATATAGATCATGAAAAAACGTTCACTTTAAAAGTTATTATTTCAATAGATTCCGTGAAAGTTTTCTACCATTTTGTTTGATATCGAAATTCTTCAATTTAAGCTTGTGAATGAAATATAAGATCACCACAATGATGGAATTTATTCAGTGAATGGTGTGAAGTTTTCCATCTAAGAAAACCTAAACAAAAGTCTACAAAATATCACGTGCGAGCGCACGTATTCGCACGTTGATGATCCTAGTCTTTTATAAGGGAAAGAAAAAATATTTGTCCAGAAAATATTACCATATATAATATGCTAAAAAATCTTACTATGTAAATAAGACTATTAAATTTTTTATTATTTGTACTAGGGTAATAACTTAATTTTTAAATTCAACGTTGTTAAATGAGAATTTCTTTTTCGAATCTTGAGATGAATCAACTTAGAATCCATAACTTTGAGATACTAGAAAAAATATTAAAATAACATCCAACGTTGGAGAATTTTTTTACTGAGGCAGGGGCAGTGAGTGAGGTGAAGGGATTCATGGGCGGAAACTCGTTCCAAACACCCATGAGTCCTCCCCTGAAGGATCCGCTCATACGTGAACGAATCGAGAAAAAAATGAGAAAAGGACTTACAATTTTTGGCTCAAGAATCCGATTCTTGAATGGAAGATCCTGTCTTTATGGCTCGGATGCAATGATCACCTTGAGTCCTCCCTTGCGGAATTACTCCCTACCAGTATCCACGTGACGAAACGGGCAGCGAGTGCTAGCTCTCCGTTTTTCTGAGTTTCTGGAATTAGGGAGAAAGGGAGAAGGCAGAATCCGAAATCTGATTTTGGGTGTTCTTTGGTTAATTGCGGATGAAAGCTTAATTGGCTAGGGTTTCGGCCAGGAGATCATTATATTGGGTATGAGAGTTTGTTCCCATAACCAACTCTCACATCCTCAACTTCTCTCGGCAGTGGGAGTCTTTAACTCCAACGTCCCCTAGACTTCTGCTGCTAGTGGGAGTCTTTATCGGATAATAACTCCCAAGTAATCCCAGCTATTAACCAACTACCGAAAATGCCCCTTATCCATAATTAGAATAAGAACGCTTTATTATTCTCAGTAAAATAAATGTCAGATACAATGAACCTAGACACATTCTAGATTCATTGAATCTGGACATGAAGCTCTTTAGCTCGTCTATGCGTGTGACCCTGTAGGTTCATCTCACAATGGCAATGAAAACACACTTAGTAGCAGTATGTGTTCATAAATCACAAGCGGTCCCTAGCAGGACATTGTGACTACCCAAAGTGAATGAATTTACGGTGGAACCTAATATCAATCCACTATTTAATCCCTTTGTCTCGCGATATCCTAATTAAGCATAAGGCATGGTAGTCGTCACCCTTATTAAGCTTAAATGTATTTATGCTCAATCTCCAGGTAGACTGTTCCAACAAATAGTATCTGATAACCACTTTATCAAATACATTTGAGCACGGCCATGCATTTAGACAGTCTTTCCCTATCGAGGGGCCCATGGATATCTCTCTCTTATAAGAGAGGGACAAATTCCTTACAATGCCTCTCACATTCAAGCCATGATAGGACACTACATCCGATCATCAGTCGTATTGATTACTCGATTAAAAGCAACGTACGCCTGAGTCAAAACGTGGCTCCATTCATGCTAGAATCAATGGAGACATAAGGTCTAAGGATTCTAAAATAGTATTGAGGAAGTCATACTTATAGGTTATATTCCTTATCTCCTTTGTTTTTAGCTTAGGTTGATATTCTTTTTGAAGCCATATATGACCATCTTTTGATTTATGTGTTATTATGGACTCCTTGTTTTTAGAAATCAACCAAGCTTATTCAGAGTAATCCTTCTTCAAAATATTTTTTGGTCTTTAGGTTTGATCTTTTGGTTCTTATCTTATCAATCTATTAGACGATCATGATTCTCCATGGTTTTTAAGTTTTTTTATATGGGGAGGATTATTAAATTTCATCAAGCTTCTCCAAAATTAATCTTTACTTTTCGTTAAAATGCTTTTCTTATTGGCGCTCTGATTTACCTTTTTGATGTTGACAAAAATGGGGAGAGTTTTTAAGTGTTGCAAATGTGCCAAGAGAAGTAATTTACAAAAGGAGAAAGCTTAGAACTTGCAAAATGGGAGAGATAAGGGATTCTTTAAAATAGGGGGAGTAGAATATTTTTTTTGAAAAACTTCTACTTGTCTGGATCCTCAATATCCTTATCTCATGCATACATTTGGTATCTTATTTTTGCATATTATTCCCATTTGCATAAATGTTTTGTCATCATCAAAAAGGGGGAGATTGTTAGCCCAAAGGGCAAAATATTCTATGTTGTTTTGATGATAACAAACCATTGATAGTTCTAATGTTTGTGTGAGCATGTTCTTTATAATAGGATCCTTAGCACTCACATCAACATTGATGAAAATGGCAAGTTAGCTTCTTGTGTAAACTAAGGTATGTATATTACACACAAGAATGCTTTAAAATGGAAGGAAGGAGGAAAGGAGGTTGGTTGGGAAATAGGGATCTTCTAAGAGTCCCTAGTTTATATGGCAAAAAGAAGTTATCATGACTAAGTGCTTTTGTCTTCATTGGTTTTATCTTTTAAAGCACTAGTCATTGCTCTTAATTGATCTTTAACTTTTTGCCATGCTTCCTTGTTCTTAATTTTGTCCATATTCTATCTTATTACATAAAAGTTTGTCATAATCAAAAAGGGGGAGATTGTAAGCCCTAAGGGCGAACAAACTCAGTTTTGGAGATTGGACAAACTTTTGATGTTGTGTCTAATGATCTTAATCTTTGTGATAGAATATCGGAACTCATTATGGAAGCTCTAAGTACTTCAATCAAGCCATTGGTATCAAGATTCAAAGTTATGCAAGGCTTATTTATCAAGATTGAAGATTGAAGACTTAGGTTTGGTTAGTTTAGCTTTGTCGTCATAAGCCGTTATCTTATAAAGCTCTAACCAAAGCTCTCATGAACATAAGCTCTACACTCTAGTCTTGCATGCATCATAAACACGTTTTCAAAAGGCTAGTTTCAAAACGTTCTTTACATGAGTTCGTATTTCAAAAGCCTTTGATTTCAAAGTATAAGTCCTTTAAAATGGTTTTCCAAATGTTCTTAGTTGTTACCTTTTGGGAAAACCTTTTAGACTTAAATAGATTTCAATACAAGGGTCAAATCAACATCTCTCAATGCTCAAAAGGTCAGATCATCTGCTTACCTCGAATCAACCGAAGAGAAACTGAGAGTTAAACTGAGTAAGGTCGGATCATAGGTTCGGCCGACCTAAGTAAGGTCGGATCATAGGTTCGGTCGACCTAAGTAAGGTCGGATCAACCTAACAGCACTATTACTAGCCGTTATTTGACCGTTGCAGAGTCGTTTTTCAGCCTATTTTGAAATGTATATATACTTCAAAGCTAGAGAATGACTCTAAGACTTGCACATACAAGATAGATTGATTTCTTATCAAGTCTAAACACCTTCAAAGAAAAAACACTTCATTTCCATGATTTAAATCATTCAAAGGTGTTATTTCAAAAGCAAGACAAAGAGTGAACTTCATATGTTCAAAGAGCTATAATTGATGTACTTCAAAGGTATATATCTTTCACTTAGAAGAGTGAACAACCTTGTTCTTAAACTATCTCAATTCCCTTTTTCCAAAGGGTTCAACTCTCTGTTTCTCGTCGGTTGATCCGATCTTGAGCTCGGTTGACCGACCTTCCTGAGTATGAGAGATGTTGATATTTCACACGTTTTGAAATCTTTTGAAGTCTAAAAGGTTTTCCCAAAAGGTAACAAGTAAGAACAATTGGAAAACCATTTTAAAGGACTTAGACCTTGAAAACAAAGGCTTTTGGAAATAAGAATCCTTTTGAAACTTAGCCTTTTGAAAACGTGTTTGTGATACATGCAAGACTAGAGTGTAGAAATTATGTTCATGAGAGCATTGGTTAGAGCTTATAAGATAACGACTTATAATGACAAAGCTAATCTAACCAAACCTAAGTCTTCAATCTTCAATCTTGATAGATGAGCCTTGAATAGTACGACTTTGAATCTTGATCATGGCTTGATTGAAGTACTTAGAGCTTCCAATATTAGTTCCGATATTCTATCACAAAGTTATAAACATTAGACACAACATCAAGTGTTTGTCCATTATAAAAAACCGAGTTTGATCGCCCTTAGGGCTAACAATCTCCCCCTTTTTGATTATGACAAACTTTGATGTAATTAGATAGGATATGGACAATTTTAAGTACAAGGAAGCATGGCAAAAGGATATAAGAACAAATAAGTGTAAAGCTAAGTGCTTATAAGATAAACCAAGATAGAACGAGAAACATAAGCACTAGCATGTTAAGTTCTTTTGCCATATGCATTAGGGACTCTTTGAAGAGCCCTATTTCCCAACCAACCTCCTTGCCTCCTTCTTTCCATCTTGTAGCTTTCTTGTGTGTAATATACAAACCTTAGTTTACATAAGAAGCTAACTTACCATTTTCATCAATGTTGATGTGAGTGCTAAGGATCCTATTAAGAAGAACATGCTCACACAAACATTCGAACTATCAATAGTTTGTTATCATCAAAACAACATAGGATATTTTGCCCTTCGGGCTAACAATCTCCCCCTTTTTGATGACGACAAAACATTGATGCAAATGGGAATAATATGCAAAGAGTAAAGCTTTAAAGCAAATAAATATGAATGCATGAGATAAGGATATTGAGGATCCAGGCAAGTAGATGTTTTGAACAAAAATATTCTACTCCCCCTATATTAAAGAATCCCTTATCTCTCCCATTTTGCAAGTTCTAAGCTTTGTCCTTTTGTAAATTACTTCTCTTGGCACATTTGCAACACTAAAAACTCTTTTGTCAAAATCCAAAAGGGATATCAGAGCGCCAATAAGAAAAGCATTTACTCCTCCTCTTCATTGAAGAATATTTGAAATGCCTTTTAAAGAAAAGTAAAGATGAATAAGATTAAAATTGTGGAGAAGCTTGATGATATGTAAGAATTCTCCTCATAAAAAAACTTTTAATGCCATGGAGAATCTTGATGGTCTAATAGATTGATAAGATAAGAACCAAAAGATCAAACCTAAAGACCAAAAAAAAAAATATTTCGAAGAATGATTATTTTGAATAAGCTTGGTTGATTTCTAAATACAAAGAGTCCATAATGACACATAAATAAAAAGATGGTTATATATGGCTCAAAAAGAATATCAACCTAAGCTAAGACAAAGGAGATAAAAAATAAATCTTAAAGAACAATCTCACCGTTTATCAAGTATACGATGTTAGCTATTTGAGATAAAACCAAGTTTGATACCAATTGACCAATTGTAAAACATGTTTGAAAATATAGCTAACAAAGTACTAGTGGAAGTG
The DNA here is from genome assembly GCA_026122235.1 of Vinca minor. NCBI lineage: Eukaryota > Viridiplantae > Streptophyta > Magnoliopsida > Gentianales > Apocynaceae > Vinca > Vinca minor. The sequence goes on from JAOCZM010000168.1 coordinate 1,048,184, forward strand.
ATATCATGAATTCATAAGTTAAGCACATGTATCACCACCAAAAGAATTAGAGGAAGTGTAATATGACAATTCGAGAACATTCCTCTAATAAGTTAATGGTTAGCTAAATGAGTATAACAACTCTTGAAGCAAGCCTAACCAAAAACTCTAATGAGATCACAAAAGATATGTAAGTAAAGATTATGATCTCATAGTTATTAAGGGAGAGTATATGTGATACCAAATGTAAGAAATAACCAATTGAAAAAAATAAACATTTATAACACATATAACTTCCAAAATAACTTACACAAGTTGGCTATAAGAGATAAAAGATGAAAAGCAAGCCAACAAGTGATGTGATGAGGTAAAATATGAACAATTGATACATCACATATTGAGTTTACATCCTATGTCAAGCATCTAGACGATCAACCACAAAAGATTAATGCTATAGACTTGAATATAAACAATACAACATCCCTAAATGCAATAATGATCAAGTACATCATGTTAAGCATATCAATAACTTTACTCATAAAATAGGTAGGTTATAGCACACAAGGATCAAAAGTAAAAGAATGATCACTAACAAGGTATGAGTTAAGCTATTGTACCTCAATGCTCTTTGAGCTTGGACTTCTTACCATTTTGGTTGATCTTCTTTATCAATCAAGTCCATAGAGGCCTTTTGTGTGATCTTTTTCATGATCATCATTATCTTTTGAAGCTCATTGAGAGGTTGACATGTGATTGCTCCATTTTCTTTGTTGTTCATCCTTGATTGATGAGATGAAAGCAATCTCCTCTTCTATTCATGACAAGTGTAGAGTCATCAATGATGGGTGACTTTTATTTTCTTGATGAACCCTCTACAATCTTGTAATCCTTGGCATTTGACTCTTTTCTTGGAGTCTTAGCTCATTTGTGCCATTCCTTGTAGTTCATATCTTCTTCTTGAAGTTTAGAACTCTTTGTTACCTACAAGGAATTATTGAGAACAAATATGGTACCTTTTTAAAGGTCCTTCATGATTAGCTCAATATCTCAAGTAACACAAATATGCAAATGGATCATGCAAATCAAAAACCAAGACAACTAGATGGATTTTTAGATGAATATGACATGACAAAACAAAAATCAATCAAGTTGCATATGCTACATCTCATAGATACCTTAGCTAAATAAACATGGACAATAAAGAACATGCTAAAGGTTATCTATATAAATATAAAATTCAAGAATGTGAGATGCAACATATATAAGAGCAAGCATATATAAAAATATATATATCAAAAACACTTAAACACATTAATTAAAGTGTTAAGAGAAAGTGATTTTGATACCTTTGCTTTCTTACCAAGTGATGAAGATATTGGATTTACACTAAGGCTCTTGTCATCACTTGATGCATTGCTCTTTGCATTTAAGCAACTTGGTTCTCCAATTGATTAACATTTGAGCTTTGAGAATCCAAGTGTTAAGAAGTGCTTTTGAATTTCTTCTTTTGGCACATCTCCTTTGATCTAATAAGAACCTATAAACTCAAAGGAAGAGTAACTTTTGGTACCCACTTTTGTTTGGGTCCATGGGAGTTAGTTGAAGTATGCTTAACTTTCCAAATAGTTTTAACTCCCCTTTCAATCTTCTTCTTCACATGGCATCTAACACAAGTGTGACCATGTTTTCCACAATAAGTGCAACAAATAGATGGCTTAGAGAATTTGTGAATATGCTCAACAAATCTATTTGCCCTATGTGGCGTTCTAGCATTCACAACATGGTTCTTATGTATAAGAGAAGAGCTAGCAATATCAACATGATTAGCAATATAACCAAGGCCATGTTTATCATGTGAAGCACGTTGCATACCAAGAATTTGATCTAGATTTTTCTTACCCTTATTAAAGTTATCAACAAGAAGGGTAAGGTCATTAACTTTGTTCTTCAAAAGATCAAATTCAACAAGCTTGTTTTCAAGGGATGACAATTTAACACAAGCTTCTTTGTATTGTAATGAAGATGCTTTACAAGTAGTAATGAGACTCTCATTTTCGGATTTCAAACAATTAGCATCATCACACAACTTTTTATTTTCATCAACCAACTTAGATCTTTCATCAAGCAATGATTCAATTTTAAGCTTCATTTCTTTGTTTTGCTTTGCACATTTTTTCAATTGATCATACATATCAATTAAAAGCTCATTAGGATCATCCTCATTATCATCATCATGAGAATTAGAAGTGGAGGGAGAAAGATGTACCTCATTACCAAATGCCATGAAGCAAACATTTGCATTTTCCTCTTCTTCTTCATTTTCCCTCCCTTCTTGATCCTCAAGCACTTTCCACATAGAATGGGCGGATTTGCTTCCACGGACACGGTTGTATTCATCTTGATCCAAGGCACAACTAAGAATGTTCATTGCCTTATAATTTCGAGTCATTTCCTTGGACTCAACTTCATTTAACTCATTGTCCGGCTTTGGCACTTGAATACCATCAACAATCTTTGTGGGAACATATGGACCTTCTTCAAATATATGCCATAAAGAATAATCTATGGAGCACACATATATCTTGAATCGGTTTTTCCAAGCATTATAATTGTTTCCATCAAAGAGTGGTGGTCTATTGGTGGAAGACCCCTCTAAGAACGCTAAGGCGGAATTTTCGGCCATAATCTTTACTTCAAGCTATTAAGCTAAATGTGAAGACGAGGCTCTGATACCAATTGTAAAACACAAGAGGGGGGTGAATTGGGTTTTAGTCGATCTTGGGAACTTTTTCGAATCTAAGCAATGCTAGTATAAGTTTGTGCAAGATGAGCAAAAGCAAAACTAAACCCAACAACAAGACAAAGGATTTATAGTGGTTCGATTCACTCAGAATCTACATCCACATCTTGAGCCGCACCCAAGGATTTTAACAACTTCACTAAGAAGACTTTTTACACTTGTGGCTAACTCACTAAGAGTTTTACAACACAACCACAATACAAAACTCACTAAGAGTCAATTGCCCACACAAAGTAGGACTTATCAATTTGCCCACACAAAGTAGGACGTATTCAAGAATAACCCTATCACTAAGAAAGGGAATTGAGATAGTTTAAGAACAAGGTTGTTCATTCTTCTAAGTGAAAGATATATACCTTTGAAGTACAAGAATGATAAGCTCTTAGAACATATGAATTTCACTCTTTGTCTTGATTTTTGAAATAACACCTTTGAATGATTTAGATCATGGAAATGAAGTGTTTTTTCTTTGAAGGTGTTTAGACTTGATAAGAAATCAATCTATATTGTATGTGCAAGTCTTGGAGTCATTCTCTAGCTTTGGAGTATTTATACATTTCAAAATAGGCTGAAAAACGACTCTGCAACGGTCAAATAACGGCGAGTTTATACAGAGTTCGGTTGGCCGAACAGAAGACCTCGGATGACCTTAAGTCACCTCGGTTGACCGACCTAGTCCTCGGTTGACCGACCGCCCCTTTTTCCAAAGGGTTCAACTCTCTGTTTCTCATCGGTTGATCCGATCTCGAGCTCGGTTGACCGACCTTCCTGAGTATGAGGGATGTTGATATTTCACACGTTTTGAAATCTTTTGAAGTCTAAAAGGTTTTCCCAAAAGGTAACAAGTAAGAACAATTGGAAAACCATTTTAAAGGACTTAGACCTTGAAAACAAAGGCTTTTGGAAATAAGAATCCTTTTGAAACTTAGCCTTTTGAAAATGTGTTTGTGATGCATGCAAGACTAGAGTGTAGAACTTATGTTCATTAGAGCATTGGTTAGAGCTTATAAGATAACGACTTATAATGACAAAGCTAATCTAACCAAACCTAAGTCTTCAATCTTCAATCTTGATAGATGAGCCTTGAATAATACGACTTTGAATCTTGATCATGGCTTGATTGAAGTACTTAGAGCTTCCAATATTAGTTCCGATATTCTATCACAAAGATATAAACATTAGACACAACATCAAGTGTTTGTCCATTATCAAAAACCGAGTTTGATCGCCCTTAGAGCTAACAGCGACTAGTCTCATCCTTGCATACTTCGTCCTGATATAGTACCGGAACACCAGGAACGTCAAATAGATGTGGTTTGGAACGACATACAAACAATCAATCAGCCCTAGATGTTGTCTTACTACCCGGATAAGGTGTGTAGTAGAGTTGTTGACATTGGGAAGCAAATACAAATGGATCGTAACCCTGGTAGGCTCTTTTCCTATGGATTTCTACAAGTTTATATTGAGGATGCACTCTTAAACCTCGATTTGGAGTAGAATCAAACCAGTCGCATTTGAAAAGAATAATTTTTTGGTCAGGTAGTCCAGCAAGTTGAACCTCAATTACTTGCTTCAACTCACCGTAATAATCTCCTTTAACCCATACCCCGTTGTTTGTCGTTCCTTTTCCATCGCTGTGGGCTTTGGTGTGAAATCTGTAAGCCCTAAGGGCGAACAAACTCAGTTTTTTATATTGGACAAACTTTTGATGTTGTGTCTAATGATCTTAATCTTTGTGATAGAATATCGGAACTCATTATGGAAGCTCTAAGTACTTCAATCAAGCCATTGGTATCAAAGATTCATAGTTATGCAAGGCTCATTTATCAAGATTGAAGATTGAAGACTTAGGTTTGGTTAGTTTAGCTTTGTCGTCATAAGTCGTTATCTTATAAAGCTCTAACCAAAGGTCTCATGAACATAAGCTCTACACTCTAGTCTTGCATGCATCATAAACACGTTTTCAAAAGGCTAAGTTTCAAAACGTTCCTTACATGAGTTCATATCTCAAAAGCCTTTGTTTTCAAAGTCTAAGTACTTTAAAATGGTTTTCCAAATGTTCTTACTTGTTACCTTTTGGGAAAACCTTTTAGACTTCAAAAGATTTCAAAACGTGTGAAAAATCAACATCTCTCAAAGCTCAGAAGGTCGGATCATCCGAGCTTTCCTAGGATCAACCGAAGAGAAACAGAGAGTATGTTTGGAATGGTTCGGTCGACCTTTTGGCAGGTTCGGTCGACCTAAGGTCTTGGTCGGTCGACCGACCTTTGTTCGGCTCAACCGAGGTTGGCTTCGGTCATCCGAGGTCTGTTGTTCTGTCAACCGACCTCTGCGAGAACTAGCCGTTATTTGACCGTTAAAGAGTCGTTTTTCAGCCTATTTTTGAAATGTATATATACTCTAAAGATGAGAATGATTCTAAGACTTGCATATACAATATAGATTGATTTCTCATCCAGTCTAAACACTCACAAAGTAAATGCTCTTCATTTCTATGAATTAAATCATTCAAAAGCAAGACAAAGAGTGGAAATCATATGTTCTAAAGAGCCAACAATTCTTGTACTTCAAAGGTATATATCTTTCACTTAGAAGAGTGAACAACCTTGTTCTTTAAACATTCTTATTCCCTTTCTAAGTGATTGGGTTATTCTTGTAAAAGTCCTACTTTGTGTGGGCAAATTGTAAAGTCCTACTTAGTGTGGGCAAGCTCTTAGTGAGTTTTTCTTGTATGGTTGTGTTGTAAAACTCTTAGTGAGTTAGCAACAAGTGTAAACATTCTTCTTAGTGAAGTTGTTTAAAATCCTTAGGTGCGGCTCAAGGTAGTGGATGCAGATTCTGAGTGAGTCGAACCACTATAAATCCTTTGTCTTGTTGTTGGGTTTTGCATTGCTTTTATTCATCTTGCTCAAACTTACACTAGCATTGCAAAGAATAGAAAAAGTTTCTAAGATTGATTAAAACCCAATTCACCCCCCCCCCTTGTGTTTTACAAAATCTATAACCGTTAACAAAGTAACTGGTGTATGACATCACTCTCCTTGACGGGCCCCGACTTTGAAGTTCTTCCTCCGTTATCTGCGGGGTTTGGTCATGTACTTCACTGACAAATTTCCTGAGTTACAAATTAAATGACAATATTATTATTTGGCCACTTTTAATTATATAACAAAAACGAAGCAATATATAGGTTTACTTACTGAAGATATGGTTCGACCTCTTCACAATTCATTAGGATATAATTCATGGCCGTTTTATAATCTTTATCAAATAATAAAATATTTTATTTTTTTCTAAATGATCTTCCGGGTAAGTTGCAAATTGATAATACATCTGGTCCGCTAATCTAGTCTTCACCATCATTTCGCCCAATGGTTGTATCTCTCGTTTTCACGTGGAGTTCGAAATAATAGCTAAAGAATGTAGCAGCTTCTTCGACCAAGTATGCATTGCAAATTGACCCCTCAACTCTAGCCTTGTTCTTTATCTTCTTTTTCAGATGGTGCAGGTATCTAATTAAAGCATATGTAGTTAATCACATTGTAAATACATACATGAAAAATAAAGATGAAGTTGAGATAACTTAAGACATTGGTTGTTAACTCTCGAATGGGTACATCCACCTAAACTGTACCGGGCCACCAACCTTGGTTTCGTACGGAAGGTGCATCGGCAAGTGTTCCATCACATCCAAAAATTTCGGAGGAAATATTCTTTCTAACTTGCACAATAAAATAGCGATAGTGTCCTCCAATTCTTGCATATGCACCACACTCAACTTTGGGGAACACAAATCTCTATAGAACAGACAAAGTTCAGCCAAGGGTCCCCAAACATTTGCCGGTAGTACTTCTCTAAGTGCTATAGGGATAAGTCTCTCCATGAATGCATGAGAATCGTGACTCTTCTTTCCAAACATTTTCAACTATTTCATATCAACGCATCGCGCCAAATTCAATGCATATCCATCTGGGAGCCTTAATTCTTTAACCCACTGCAAAACCATCTCCTTTTGAGGCTTGGTAAGAGTGAAACATGCCTTCGGTTTCGTTGATTTACCTCGGCCATCGTGTTTAATATTCAATTTCGGACGACTGCAATACCTTTCAACATCCGCTCTAGCTTTAACATTGTCTTTAGTTTTACATTTCACGTCCAACACGCTGTTAAAGACATTATCAAACACATTGTTTTCATTATGCATGACATCAATGTTGTGTCTTATCAAAAGTGTCCGCCAATAAGGTAAGTCCCAAAATATACTACGTTTAGCCCAACTATGATCCCGACCCCTGCCTTGCTCTTTACCAATCTCTTCAGCTGTATCGGTAATTTTTTGATAATCTCTAACTCTAAGCAACATTTCATCACCAGTAAGGCGAGATGGCGGGTCTGCTCTCTCTTGTCGCCAGTCCTTTCGGAATCCCTTTGCATCTCTTCTAAAAGGATGATCAGGTGACAAGAAGCATCTGTGGCAATCGAACCACGATTGTTTCCCGCCCAGACTGCAAATGGAACGCTTGTGTTTCCTCCATACAATATGGACAAGCGTGAATGCCAACTGTACTCCATCCACTCAACATTCCATATGCTGGAAAATCACTAATTGTCCAAAGTAATGAAGCCCTCAATTTAAAATTTTGTTTTTTTGAGATATCATAAGTTTCCGCGCCTTCACCCCACAGTTGATTCAATTCATCAATTAAAGGCTGCAAGTACACATCGATCTTGTGTTTTGGACTTTGGGGTCCAGGTACAATGATAGTTAAGAAGATTACATTGTTTTTCATACACATCCAAGGGGGGAGATTATAAGGTGTTAGAAGAACTGGCCATGAAGAATAGTTCTTCCCTGACATGCCAAAAGGTGCAAAACCATCTGTGCATAACCCAATCCTTTCATTCTGAGGTTCCGCTACAAAATCGGTGTGTGTTCTGTCAAAATGTTGCCAAGCTTCTCCATCCCGTGGGTGATTCATTATTCCCTCTTCCCTCTCACTGTCTGAATGCCATGTCATGTGTCTTGCAGTTTTCTCAGATGCATACAATCTTTGTAATCTTGGAGTAATCGGAAAATAATACATCTTTTTGCAAGCAATCTCTTTTTGTCGTGTATTTTTTTATTTCTTTTTCTTAATGTATCTAGCATGGCCACAAAACTTGCATTCTCTACTCTCAACATCATCTTTCCAATACAACATACAACCGTTAACACAAACATCAATCTTTTGCACCGGTAATCCAAGGCCTTTAACCAATTTCTTCATTTTGTAAAAGTCGTCTAAACCATTATTATTTGGAGGAAGCGCCTCTTTCATCAACTACGCAAATTTATCTATTGTAGTTTCAGATAATTTGTCTTCGGACTTAATGCTCAACATCCTAGCAGTCATTGAAAGCTGTGAATGGTTTGTACAACCATTGTACAGTGGGCTATCAACAGCTTTCAACATGTCATAGAACATTTGTGCCTCTGGATTGGGAGGTTCTTTCACGTCCCTATTTTGCTCCTCATTAAAACTTGGTCCCGCAGCATCAATAACCATATCTCGATAATTGTTCGGTATCGTATGTCTTTAATAATTATCCATTTCATGAACAAACGGGATTTGAGGCATGTGAATGAATGCCTCACCATGACATGTCCAATTATAATAGTTAGACACGAATCCGTTCATAACAAGATGATACTTCACAGTATCAGGCATATGAAAATACTTATTCTTACAAACCCCACAAGGACACCTAATCCCATCAATTTGTACATTAGCAGACGTATTAACTGCGAAATCCACAAATCGTTTCAATCCCGGTATAAATTCTTGACTACGACGAGGTCCACAATTCGTTGTCGAATCCATATATATCCAACTACGGTCTTCCATTACAAACACAATATCTGCGTAAATCAAGTTTTAATAATTAAATGCGTATTAACTTTGAATCTTATTTTTTTTTTTTTTGTTGAAAAGAACGCCACCAGTTGTGGTGGGGCGGTCCCCCATTTATTTAATTAGCCGAAAGGCAAGAAAAAGATGCAGTGGAGGGGGACGTAATACCAATACCTTGACTTCATACATATAAATGATCAAAATGTAGGATCTAGGACATTTATAATGATGTCATAGGGTGTTACAATAAACTATACTAGAATGAAGGATTAAAATGTAAAGCTATCTATATTTTAACCTTGCGAATATAAGCAACACCCTCCGCATCAAGATTACATAAACCACGAGTGAGTTGTGGCAGCGAATTAAATTGTGAGAAAACTGTAGAAATTCTCGAATCACAAGCTAAATTTGCAAGAATGTCGGCTACTTTGTTTGCTTCTCCAAAAATATGCTGAACTCGTGCAGTACCAATACTGCGTAATACTTTTTGAAAAAGGAGATCGAGTCGCCAAGAGGACACTCTACCCACATGAATCGAGTCACATAGAAATTTTGAGTCGATCCCGAATACTTACATTGAGATAACCCAAGAAAGAGGCATGATGTATACCCGTGATCAAGGCTTCCATTTCAAAGAACCGAGTTAGTCACATTGTCTCCAAGAAAAGTGGAAAAAGCTCCAATAAATTCTCCGGATGATGTTCTCGGGAATTCCTCCAATACCCGATATACCCGGATTCCCTCGTGCTGCACCATCAATGTTCAAAATGATCGGGTCTATACTCCCCCGCCATGTAACCGATATAACCCGGGAAACCAAAAAACGGGATCTACCCAAAAACACATCCGTAAGGCCGTGGCATTTCAATATTGGATAATAGAAACTTTCAAATGCATAGAGTAGATTTGCAAAGCACGAGATTTTCCCATCAAACACAAACCGACACCGACTTTTCCAAAGTAACCAACAAACACTTGCAATGATTATAGAATTTATCTCCTGCCACCTATCTCGTCCTTTCCACCAAATTAAATTTAATAAAGAGCGGTAAGAGTTAAACCTGAGAGAAGCCCATGCAATTCCGATCAAGGCACAAGCATGTTTCCATAATCGTTTTGCTATGGTGCATTCTGCAAAAAGATGATCAAAAGTGTCTTTTCCTTGCCCACAATGACATCTGGATGCCAACGGGACGCCCCAACCCTTCCGGACTTCATCCAATGCCAAGTAACCATTTAGGAGTCGCCAAAGGAAAATCTTTTGCGCTAATGGCAATACTGAATCCCATATCTCGAGTTCTCGATAATCGGGACTGTCCCATTTAGTCAAGAGTCTGCAGAAACGAAGTAATAGTAAAGTTCCCTCGAGGTTCAAGTGTCCAAACATGTATATCGCTACCTGGAGATAGTCTGACTTGAGGCAAAAGACCGCAGGGGAGCTGATAAGGTGTATTCCGCCATCCATCCTCATCCAGATGGTCGCGGATAGAGGAAGCATCGGTTATCATACCGTTAATCGAGGAAATGGAACCCTTAAAAGTGAAGTTTTCATACCAGAAAGAGGATCGACCATCCCGAACCAGAAGATGCATACAAGATTCCACCAGGCTACGGCTCAACATCATCCTACGCCAAACAGAGGAATCGGTGTGCCGGGAGACAACCAGAACCGGATGTATCACATTAGTGCAGTATTTTTCCATCAGAAAATCTCGCCATAAAGAAGAGGAGGTCCGAAATCGCCACCATAGTTTTTGAGAGTAAGCATTTTGATAGGCTTCTAAAGAGTGTAAGCCCAAACCATTTTGGGACGTACGCCGGCATAATCTATTCCAGGACATCCAATGACGTTTTCCACCAAATTCCGTGGTTCCCCATAAAAAATTCGCAAATAGCCGCTCCATATGATTCAGAACCTGTTTCGGGGGACAAGAGACAACAATAATATGCATGGGCATAGAGAGTAAAACATATCTAATCAGAATAAGCCGTCCGCTAAAGTCCAAAAACTTTCTTTGCCAACCTGATATTCTAGATTCAATTTTTGCAATAATGGAAGAGTAATATACAACCTTTTTTCTGCCCACGAATATAGGACATCCAAGATAGGTCATTGGCATTAACCCACGGTTGAATCCAGTTACCCGATGCACCATTTCCAAATGTCTTATCTGAGTCCTTTCAGATACATAAAAGGAGCATTCACTATCATTAATTCGTTGACCAGAACAGTCTTCATATTGCCGAAAGAAACCCATCAAAGCTTGCAATCCTCTTTTAGCACCATTGAGAAAAACAATTACATCATCCGTATAAGCCAAGTGCGAAATCATAACAGTGGAGTGAGGGACCACATATCTTCCAAGGGAACTGGATTGTATCAGTTTGTCCAAACCACGAGAGAATACATCAGCAGCAATTATAAAGAGCAAAGGAGACAAAGGGTCTCCTTGTTTAACACCGCGGCCTGACTTGAAGAAACCATAAGGGGCGCCATTGATGAGTACCGAAAACCAGTTATTATTTAATAAATTTCCAATCACTACCAAAAAATGAGGACTAAAACCAAATATCCGTAGAACCGCCAAAAGATAAGTATGCGAAACTCTGTCGAATACTTTCATCATATCTAATTTAAGAATCATATTACCACCACGGACCTTTTTATTTAGAGAGTTCACCATTTCCATAGCAAGCAATATGTTATCTGAAATCACCGATCCCTTGATAAACCCCGACTAATTTTTACACAAAATTTGATCAAGCAAAGGTGACAGACGACTAGCCACCACTTTAGAAATAATCTTACTGGAAAAAGAACATAAAGAGATCGGTCTAAACTCACCAAAGGTTTCTGGGCTGTCCTTTTTTGGAATGAGAACCAGGAAAGAGCTTGCCATGGATTTTGGAATGGGCAAACCAGCCCAAAAATCTTTTACTGCTTGAAAAACACTATCTGCAACTATCTCCCAACACGAATGGAAAAACCTACCTGTGAAACCATCTGGACCAGCTGCACTTGATGGACTCAAGGAAAAAACTGCCTCCTTTATCTCCAGTTCAGTAGGTAAAGAGTCCAGCGAATGATTGTCTATGTCTGAGATACAAGTCGTGATCAAATCCAGAAGGGGACCAACCAGTTGTATATTTGTGTCGAGAGCAAATAAATTTTCTAAATACCTTGCCCCAATTGCTGCCGGTGTAGTATGAAATGTTCCATCTGATGAAGTGATTTTGTTTATGAGTAAGCGACGTTGGCGGTTTTTACAAAATGCATGAAAATACCGTGTATTAGCATCCCCAACTTCAATCCATTTTTGCCGAGTTTTTTTGTCTCCAAAACATACCTTCCAACTCCAAATTACGGGCATGCTTCTCCCGCGCTAAAGATAACTCTTCTTGTAAGCTAACCGTTGGTCCCAAATCATGAAGGCCTTCTAACCGCAAAACTTCTGCCTCAGAATCCTTAACATTCGTATGAATATTACCAAACGTGGATCTATTCCAACTTCCCAAAACCTGCTTCTGGCGTTTGAGTTTTGTCTGCAAAATTAGCATTCCTGAACCAGAAACATCTGCAGACCAAGAATTACGAGCAAAGTCCAGAAAATTAGGATGACGGGTCCACATGTCCTGAAAGCGGAAGGCAAAACCGCCTCTCTCTGTAGTTAACTTGACATTCAAAAGGAGAGCACAATGATCAGAAATTGTACGAGGTAAGTGTGTTACTGTAGTGGATGAAAAAGTTGTATTCCAGGCTGTTGAAACTAGAATCCGATCCAGTTTTCTAAGTAGAGGCCGATTCCCACTCCGACACCAAGTGTAAGGGCTTCCCAATCCCGTTATCTCCAATAAACCACAATCTTGAACCGCCTCCCCAAATTCCCGCATAGGAAGCAAAGCCGGTACTGAACATTGACTCTCATCTATACGCAAAACCACATTAAAATCTCCTCCAATGGACCAAGGAAGATCATATTGAGAATAAAACCAGCGAAGTTCACTCCATAATTCTCGACGCTGAATATAAGAACACATAGCATATACAAATGAGCAGTAAATAGGTGAGGCTGAAAATATGTTAACTTGGCAATGAATAACTTGTTCCAAATCTTTGATCACCACAATATCCACCCTATCATCCCACATTAACCATATTTTTCTATTACAATTCCCAAAATAAGAATCAAATCCCAATTTCCTAGCATAAATAGAAAGTTCTGACAAATCAACCATTGGCTCCAATAGAACTACAAAGTGCAAGTGATGTTCCCTTTTAAACTGCCGAATATTAGACAATGTACTGTCATTAGCTATCCCCCGTATATTCCATATGATGTAATTCATTAAACAAGAGAAGAGGTAGCAATTATAAGGGTTTCTTATAGGGTCCGAGTGGTCGACTCTGAGAGTCGAGGAGAACGTCTCGGAGGGCCATGAGCTTGTTTAGAATTTTTACCTTTGCGAGCTGGAACATCCACAACTAAAGTATGATGGATACCTGTGGCATCCTGAAGGTTGGACGGTGCAATCTGCCTCGGGGGATTTTCCAGGTAAGTCCCCGCAACCTCTTGATCGTCCATTGATCCGGGTAGAGCTGAACAACCCCCCACTACCATACCAGGTTGAAGTTCAAGCTCATCCCGGTACTCCGGGTCTTGGTCATCCGCATCGGTTCCCACTTCAGCTTCAGGTATCGGAATTGGGTCTTCAATACCCGGGGTTTGCTCAGACACAGAAAGCGTTCCCGGGGTTCCCACCAATATACTGCCCTGCCCATTAACTGCTGAAAAATCCGAAATCGGGTCTGAGGGAGCAGAATTCGGGTCAGTAGTTGTGATCAATGTAGCCACTGCAGTATCCTCAACTTGTTTTTCCGGTGCAAACTGTTCCACTGAAGCCTGGGCTGCTGAATCTGCAGAATCCCCCAACACAACCTCTAATATTAGCTGCAAAATCGTGTCTGTAGCAGCAGAAACCAGGTCAGCAACTGACACAGGTGTCGGGTCTTTTTGTCAGGTCTGTGAAATGGAGATCAATTCAGATTGAACATTTGAAATCGGCAGAGCATTTTTCCGGGTCGGGTCAGACTCATCCGCAATCCCAGGCACAACAAACGATCGTAAGTTTTCCAAAACCGCCGCAATTGTCATTGACGACGTCTTACCATTGCCGACCGATTGATGAAATCGTTGGTTAAAGAATGGTGAACGGTCGCATCCCACAGTGATATCGTCAACACCTCTTGGGCTTAATTCCACTGGTTCAATCTCATGATTCATCTGGACTCGTGATGGCATAAGTGGAATTGCCGGTGGCGGTTTAATTGCCAGGATTACAGTCTGATGACGAGCCGTATCATTCACCATTGGAGCCTTGTTTCGTGACGAGGAAGCTTCCAATGCCCCATCGGTGGTCTGTGTAGTAATAACTTTATCAATATTCTGGGCAGCAATTCCCGTAACCAAGGTAGCATTATCAGTCTGGGCAGCCACAGGACGACGCTCCCAGATTTCAGTGTTCTCGATTCCATAGGCATACTCTTCTTCCCTTTGTTCAAAATCTGTGTAGCCGGCACCACTGCTGGCACCACGGTTACGTTCTTTCCACAGTAGTTAATTTCCTGTCCGATTCGTTTGCAACCCACACAATAAGCCGGCAAATTGTCATACAAAATTGGTTGCCAAAAGCTTTTCCCCGAATGGGCATGAGTAATCCGAACCCTTTTTGGCAATTCACCCAATAGGTCAACTTCCACACACACTTTTGCGATCGCCGGACGAGAAGCAGCCGCCGTCGGGGCTTCCAAAGCCAAGGGCTGACCGACTGCCCTTGCAAGAGAAAACAACTTGGATTTGTTGTATAGATGAACCGGTAGACCTTCGAAACCAATCCAGATGGGGACGATCGATGGTTCTTCTTCTACGTTGAAATCATAGGTCCATTTAAAAACTCGCATTGTAATACCAATGAATGTCCAAATCCCTTGTCTCCAAAGACGACAATAGTCTTCTTCCAAATCAAATCTTATCAAAACATGGCGGGGATCCATTCTACCAATCGAAAAATTCCCTTTAAAGCCAACTTTATGGAATGATCGACGTAAAGATTCGAGATTTGGGGCATATTTATGAAATTGACCAACCAAAGCAAACCTCCATGGCTGAATCAGAAGTTTGTGTTCATCCGCCGGGATGATCAGATGGGGTTCACCTTTAAAAACTTCCAATGGCGTTATTGGTAAGTTAATCACCGCTGTCTGAGGGCCAAACAATAATTCAGCAATGCTTTTATCTTTCCAAACATTAGTGACAGAAATTGGAGGAGCCACGGCGGCCGAAGGGCCGTGGCCATGGCAGCCTCAGCCGCAAGAAGGAGAAGCCGATCAGAAGGGGCTCCTAGTTTTTAGGAAAATCGCCAGACCCCAGACATAAATTCTTTGAATCTTATTTTGATGATTTGTCACCCTTATTTCCAAGTAATTATTAACGTGTGATAATGGCATCTTGTCTACTATTTTAAATGGCATTTTGTCAACTATTTCGATTATTTTCAACATTATTTTGTTTGTTGCAATAAAATACAAAGATATAAAATCATGGGATATAATACGAAGACATAGAATCATGGGAGATAATATAAAGACATAAACTCATGGGAGATAATACAAAGATAGAAAATAATGAGAGATAATACAAAGAAACAAAATAATGAGAGATAATACAAAGAAAATAAATCATGGGAGATAATACAAAGAAACAAAATCATGGGGGATAATACAAAGATGCATAAACCGGGGAGATATTACAAAGAAGCATAAAACGTGGACAAATTACAATGAAGGTCTTCCTGGTAGGTCCTATCAATACAACGCAATTGGGTGATCGGAGACTGCTCCAAAAAATAAATATTGGTCAAATGGGACAATTTTCTTGGTGTGCATTAACAAAATTTCAATGTGAGAATAAAATTTAAATTTTACACCCTAAACTAAAGGTAAAGAGCTAGTAAACATAGAAAATTTTGCAAAGAATGATAGGTATGTCGTAAACCTAATACAAGGTAAAATGCACAAAATTTGATTCGTTTATTTTGATATCATCATTTATTATGCAAAGAATAAATGGTATGTCGTAAACCTATTACAAGGTAAAATGCCCTAAAATTTGATTCTTTGTGAACAATTTTTGCTCTCATTCTTTTATTGTGATCCCTTGTACCACATTTGATTAAGCTAAAGAATAAATGGTATAAGAGCATAAATGTTGACATTAATAACATTATAAAAAATAGAGAAGAAGAGATTCTCACCAAATTCCCAACTGAAATTGGAGGTGGTGGGGAAGTCTTGCGGGTGCCGGAGGTGGTGGCGCCTTCTTGGAGTTGCCGGAGGGGGTGGTGATGGGAGGAGGGAGGGGTTTCAAGGTAGATTTGGGAAGAAATCACTAGAAGAGGTGGTGGTGGAGCTAGAAATCGCGGATGCGTCCAGAATGTGTAAAGGGGAGGGTTTCTGGTCATAAGTCATTTTTAGAGGAAAAACGCACAAGACGACACCGTTTCTGAATTTAACGGTCGCGACCTACTACCAACCGCCCTGGTATATTCGGTCGCCCGGTAGGATGAATGAACACTTGTACAATTTTCAAAATATTGAACCCGTGCACGGGACAAGACGACACCGTTTCTGAATTTAACGGTCGCGACCGACCAGCGACCGCCCTGGTATATTCGGTCGCCCGGTAGGATGAATGAACACTTGTATAGTTTTCAAAATATTGAATCAGCGCACGGGACAAGACGACACCGTTTCTGAATTTAACGGTCGCGATCGACTAGCGACCGCCCTGGTATATTTGGTCGCTATTAAGTCGCCCAGTAGGATAAATGAACACTTGTACAGTTTTCAAAATATTGAACCCGCGCAAGGGAAAAGATGACACCGTTTCTAAATTTAACGGTCGCGACCGACTACCGACCGCCCTGGTATATTGGGTCGCTATTCGGTCGCCCGGTAGGATGAATGAACACTTGTACAGTTTTCAAAATATTGAACCTGCGCACGGGACAAGACGACATCGTTTCTGAATTTAACGGTCGCGACCGACTAGCGACCGCCCTGGTATATTCGGTCGCGATGTATATGTGTAGCGACCGACTAGCGACTGAAAAGTTAAACAATTATAAATTTGAAAGCCGACATCCCTCAAAATACGAATACGTACAAATATTATTATTGTAGTATTTATTTGATCATTAATGACCAATTAGTAAAATTTCAGTTACATTAATTAGTGATATCATGTAAATGTACACAAAAATGTATTACTTCAATATATATGCTTCCAGTCTATACAAGTATTCTGTGAATAAGTATAAGTTTTACTTGTTTCACTATTCTGGTTAATGTGTACATATGTATATATTACTAAAATTAACTAAAATATGCAAATCTTTTTTTATATATCCTTAAAAACCTCGCTATTTTAAGAAAACGGAATCCGGGAGAATATACCGACCGAAGTACGACCAAGGTATCAAGTTCGGTCGCTAGTCGGTTGCCAATGATCCTATTAGCGACGGAATAGCGACGACTATGTCTGTTCCCGTTGCCATTCGGTCGCCCAAGTGGTATCCTATTAAATATGTCTGTCCGTCGCTAAGCGGTCGCTAAACCCTAACCCTAAACCCTAAAACGGTCTTTAGGCCGTCGCAAATCGGTCGCCATGAAACCAATTTTCCAGTAGCTGAACAGGGTACCTATAACAGAACCCCTGCACAATTATGAAAACATAACAGAAAACATAACCCAAAACTATAAATTCCAAACTAATCACAAAACATAACTTTAAAACAAGCATTAAAATATAACATAAGTACGCAATTGATACAAAATTAACTAAGTGGTCTATTGACTCCCCGAAACTTCATCGACAGTTAGGAGGGGTCATCGTCATAGTCTGATTCTAAGTCATCGTCTAAGATACTACTCAACTTGTCCTTTATCTCAGAGGCACTTAATACAACATTGTCCCTATTTGTTAAAATGTCAGCTAACATACTAGCTAAACCCTTGTTTCTCTTCTTTTCCCTCATCTTGAATTCTCTTTTTTGCTCGGCCATCTCTTTCTTGAACTTTGCTTCCATTTCGGTCATTTTTTGTTCCATGTCTGAATGCGAGACTGCCTGGCTTCCTCGCTTCATCGTCTTTACCACATCACTAAAGGAACCGAGTCCTCGGCCACGTCCCATTCTTATCCCACCCGCAGCCTCAGCAGACAACTCAATCTGAGTCGGCAAATCCGGAGGAGGTAGTCCGGCTTGAGTTGGTTGGCTTGCAGCGTCGTCATAAACCGCATGGAACAACCCCTGTCAAATTTGTTGTGTCAGGTTATGAAAAAGGAGAAAACCTAATCAAATATCAAAAAAGGAGAAAAGGTAATGATATACTTACAGACAACTCTCTAGAATCTTCATCAACCCATTCGCCTTTCTTTGGGCCGATATGGTGTTGATGAAGATGATCGTAAATGGCCGGGAATGGGACTGCCTGTCCGGCCTCCTTTTCCTGTTAACAAAAATCATTAAAACATTTAAATATGAACAAAAAACACATAACATATATGAATATGTCAATTAATATATTTAAGTACCAGTCTCATGTGGTGCTCTATGTGGCTGAGCGAACCGCCCGTGCGCTTCATCGGGCCTTTGCCACCCCTTCCTTCTTTCCGATTTTTTGCTGCCTGTAACGACTTGGCTTTAAAGCTTGGAGTTTTCCAGTACTCTAGAAGTCGCGTCCAATCGGTCTCAGAAACCCATGTGGGCCTCTTATTATTTTTTCGAGCATCACTCATAATGCCGCTGAGTCTCCTCGTTATCAAGATACGCCAACTTGACTTGACACCCGCCTCATGCTCCGGAGCCCAGCGATACTTTTTCTGTATTTTGAAATAAGGTTAGATAATTAAATTTAAAGACTTCTAAATTCAAACTTATTTACTAATTTACTTACCTTGAACTTGTCCCACCACAATTTTTTCTTCATCCTGGGGAACATCCTTGATGGTGCTATATGCCCCTTGAAACGATCTTGAAATATTGAAGTAATGGCGGCGGAACAGCTAGATGCCAATCTAAAACTATAATAGCAAAGAAAAATTTGATTAGTTACTATAATGACGACAAGTAGTATAATTAGCTTAAAGAAAATAATTAATGAATTTACTTACGTGCCAAAGGTAGGCTGCAGGAGAATACGAGTATCTACTGTAGCCAAAACTCCACCAGTATCAGACGCTGTCTATGGCACAGGAGACTGATGAGGCGCCGATCCTGCTGCCGGCGTAGACTAAGTGGCGGGTATAGGAGGTGTCGTACTAAGCTCGGGGGTAGATGGCGGTGTCGACCCCAAATTAGGTGATGAACTTGGCTGGGAGGTGGAGGCCGGAGCAGACGTGGGTGGCGAACCAAACAGTAAAGAAAGTCGAACACCTTTCTTTGGAGGCATCTCTGAAATACACGGAAAGCATTCAATTTCCAAACTATTCAGCATCGAAAAGAGAACTTCAAATCACAAGCACAAAGATGCCTAAACATTGAGATATAACTAGGCCTCTATGCTCAGAGAGCAAAATGCTAAAGCATACAATGTGAGAAACTTTTCTATCTAGTGAAAACAATTGAAAAGAGCACCAAAAGAACTAAGAAAGGAAGCCTTCTCCCACCATAAAAATTATATTCACATAATATAAAGATAATTAAATATTAGCACCTCGAATTCTGATATCATTAACTATTTTTTTAAATAAAAATATTAAAGTTTACTAAGTACTCAAATTAGAAAGCACAACATGAACAAATGAAGTTTGAACTTCTCACATCCAACTACTACCCACTAACATCAATTTTAGCTAACAAATTAGCGGGTATATTAAGTCCCGTTCGATAAAAGAGAAACATACAATCATGAATTCGAGCCTAATAGTGATCAATATCTCTTACTCATATTTTTAAATGGAATTATTATCCACATTGGTCTAAGTTTATAATCATTTTAACTTCCCCTCTTGTGAACAATTATTGTGCTTACAAACAATACACTTATTAACTGATGAGCAATGAAATTAGTTACAAACTTATACTGACATAAAAAATATCATTTTCAGCTATAACCTAAGAATATATTGGTCATTTTCCTATCAAATGAAAATCCTTATTAACAATCCTGAACAAATCATCTCATTTTAAAATACTGTAGACTAAAGTGCTCCTACCATATCTTTTTATGAACAATTTACTTTCGTAATTACAACACAAAAATTTTTAAACTAAAAATCAATTCAATTACAAATTAATCCAACTCAAAATATTTGCCTAAAGAATGCTAGTACCTTTGGTGAATATATTATTTTCCTAAAAATAATAATTAGCTACATTCTGATTCTTTTATTTTTTTTAATTAATGAAAATAAAGAAAATAACCAGCTTCTGTATCGCCATCACTCATAGAAAAAAAAGAAATCCCAAAAAAATTAGATATGAAGGAAAAATAATACATCTGTAATCCGAGTTAAAAAAAATACCAGAAGGAGGCTGCAGCGTGGGAAGAAGGAGGCGGCGGTGTTGTCTCAGAGCGGCTTCGGAAGTGGTGGGTTTGTAAGAAATGGGAGGTGGAGGGGAAGGAAGGAGATGGTGGTGTTGGAGATGGCGCTGAGGCGATGGGGTTCGTCGGAGGTTCGTCGGTAAAAGGAGAAGGATAGTATGCGACGGAGAAGGAAGTGACAAGGGTTTCACTGAATTTGGCCCTAATTTTTTTGAGAAATCCAACACTGAAACGACGTCGTTTTGTTATCCTGTCGGTCGTTATTCCGTCGTTAGCGAGTCCGTTGGTAAACAGTCGTTAAATACCGTCGGTCGTTGTTCGTTAACTTACACGAAATGATGTCGTTTTGTGTCCCTCATATATTAGTATATAAATATTCACCGTTATTTTTTCCGTCGGTAAACGGTCGTTAAATACCGTCGGTCGTCGGTCGCTAACGTACACTAAACGACGTCGTTTTGTGTCCCTCATATATTAGTATATAAATATACACCGTTATTTTTTCCATCGGTAAAAAGTCGTTAAATACCGTCGGTCGTCGGTCGTTAACGTACACTAAACGACGTCGTTTTGTGTCCCTCATATATTAATATATAAATATACACCGTTATTTTTTCCGTCGTTAAATACCGTCGATCGTCGGTCGTTAACGTACACTGAACGACGTCGTTTTGTGTCCCTCATATATTAATATATAAATATACACCGTTATTTTTTCCGTCGATAAACGGTCGTTAAATACCGTTGGTCGTCGGTCGTCGGTCGTGAACGTACACCAAACGACGTCGTTTTGGGTCCCTCATATATTAATATATAAATATACACCATTATTTTTTCCGTCGGTATTCGGTCGCTAATGATGAACAAAATGGCGTCGTTTTAATTTGGTCAACGAGACCGATGTGGCCGACGTAGTGGCGACGTAATAACGACCGTTAAGTTGTCGGTTTCTAAGCGGTCGGTATTCCGTTGATAATTTTGTGACCTAATATTTTGGTCGCTAAATTCGGTCGCTATTTCACTGTTTTCTTGTAGTGAAAACTGAAAGGATTGAAGGAAGCATTGAGAATCTGGAATACAGATTGCTTTGGTAATGTCAACACTCGGTTACACAATGCTGAATCTAATGTGGCAGCGGTTGAGGCGGCTTATGATGCCTCTCCGACAGATGAATTTAAGGACATATGGATGGAGGCTAAAAAGAATTATCAGTTTTATTAGGTTGCTGAAGAGACTTTTTAGAGGCAAAATTCAAGAATCAAGTGGTTACAGGAAGGTGAACGTAATACAAAATATTTCCATGCTATGTGTAACAATAAGCGGAAAAGATTACATATCTCTATGTTGCAAAATGACAATGGCTTATGGTTGACGGAAGCAAAAGATATTGGTGAGGAGGCTCATCGGTTTTTTACTACATTGTATTCGGCAGATGAACATCCGCAGCCGGTTGATGGTATTCTGAGTGCTATCCTGCATCTGGTGAGTGCCTCAACCACTCGGGAACTTTCGGCTCTCCCGTCTGCTTTGGAGGTTAGGACAGCAGTCTTTTCATTAGATACACATAGTGCAGCAGGACCGGATGCGTATTCTGGAGGTTTCTTCCAAGATTGTTGGGAGATAGTGGTGAGTGATGTGGTGCAAGCAGTTTGTGATTTTTGGGCTGGATTGCCAATGCCCAAAGCGATGGCGAGCACGCTTATTATACTTCTTCCCAAATCGCAGAATCCGACTCATTTATTAGGTTTTCGTCCTATCTCTCTCTGTAATTTTGCGAATAAAGTGGTCACAAAGGTACTTGCTACCCGCCTGGGTGATATTTTCCCTTCGCTTATATCTCTCAATCAGACTGGCTTTATAAAAGGACGCGTTATTTCAGACAATGTTTTACTAGCGATGGAATTAGTACATTCTATCAATCACAAAGTCCGAGGTGGGAATTTAATCATGAAACTGGATATGCTGAAGGCTTTTGACCGGGTATCTCACCCCTTCCTTATCAAGGTTTTACAGTGTTCCGATTTTGGGATGCATTTTCTTCATCTTATCAACAAATATTCTGAGCTCTAATTAGTGTTTGGTGATGGTTAATAGTGTCTCGTATGGTTACAGTCATGCTATGGGGGGGGTTAAGCAGGGGGATCCTCTCTCTCTCCGCTTCTTTTCATCCTTGCGGGTGAAGGCCTTTCACGGGGATTGAATGCTTTAGCAATTTCGGGTAAGCTTTGTCCATATCATGTTCCTAAATAGCCACTTACTATTTCTCACCTTGCTTTTGCAGACGATATTATTATTTTTACTAATGGTCAAAGCAGCAACCTAAGAGTTCTTATGGAATTTCTTGATATGTATGCTAAAGCATCTGGGCAGGGCATTAATTTTTGGAAGAGCTCATATTATGCTTCTTCGAAGATTGCGGATAGGCAGCGTTCCATGATCCAGGATGTCACCGATTTTGTCGAGGCTGATTTTCTGTTGGCTTATCTAGGTTGTCCGCTTTTCCCGGGACAGTCTAAGGTCCGTTATTTTGATACATTAATTGACAAGATTGCCTCTCGATTGGAAGGATGGCAGCTGACGTTGTTAAGCATGGGAAGTAGACTTTTGTTGGTCCGATTGCTTTTGAATTCTTTGACCCTTCGTTTACTGACTACTTGTAATGTGCCTCAATTGGTTTTATCTACATTGGAGCGGATGTTCTCTAGATTTGTTTGGGGCCAAACGGATGGGAAAGAGCGCAAGCATTGGATGTCTTGGCGGAATATGGCTCGGAGTGTTGAGAGTAATGGTGTTGGCATTCATTCTTTAACACAATTTTATGTGACTTTTTCTTGGAAACTGTGGTGGAATTTTCGCACTGGTTCGTCATTATGGGCAGAGTATTTAAAGAACAGATGTTGTGCTAGTATGCACCATGTGAAACAAGGGAAGTTGGTATTGGGCTGCTCACCTACTTGGCGCAGCATACTTTCGGTCAAGAATGATGTGGAAAAACATATTGGTCTTCTGTTGCGTAATGGTGCCTCCAGCTTTTATTATGAAAATTTTACTCATCATGGTTCGCTGGATATTGTTGGGCCGGTTTTAACTGATCAGCTTGGGACTGCAAAAATTTGTGAATTTTTTAATGCTGACGGCTAGAATCGGCGGGCGATGTAGGATCTTGTTCTGGCTACTTTTACGGCTTCATTGCCGGACGTCTGTGTGTCTGCCGATAGTGACAAATTCATTTGGATGGCTGATTCTCGAGGGGTATCTTGCCTTACATTGGTCATGGCCATTTTCTGTGGCTCTGATGTATCCTTATTGTCCCGGACTTGCATTTGGCATAAAGTACTGCCTCTCTCTATCTCTTTATTTATGTGGAAATTGCTGAATGTGTATCTTGCTTTGGATGAGGATAGAATGCGCTTCGGGGTGTCTTTGGCTTCTCGCTATTCTTGTTCCCATGGCACCGAGACGTATGATCACATTTTTGTATCATGTATAGTTGCTCGAGTGGTTTGGTGAGAGGCAGCATGTTCGGTGTGTTTGACACTGCCTAATTTGGATGTTGGTGGTATTCGTCAGCTGTTGTCGTTATGGTGGTATGCTCCTAACTCTTGTTCACGTCAAGTAATTCTTCTCCTAGCCTGTTCTTCTTGTTGGATCTTATGGAAGGCTCAGTGTCACTTCGTCTATGAAGCGAAGGTCACTTCTCAAACTAGTATCATTGCACAGTTTCGTGACTATACATCCACCTTGATGAAGGCTAGAGGCCTTAGTTTGTCTCCCTCGGTTTTCGCTCCCAGAAGAATAAGGTGGTACGATGGGGAAGATCATCAGATTATTTGGGGTTAGTCCTTAACATTGACGGTGCCTCAAAGGGTAATCCGGGACCTACTGGACATGGTAGGATTTTTCGTCATCATACGAGGGAATTTATTGCGGCTTTCTCTCTTTTCTTGGGGGATTCATTCACGAGTATAGAAGCGGAATTACAGGCTTTGTTGGCCGGTTTGCGGTTGGCACATAATCGCGGGTTGTCCGATTTTTTGGTCCAATCCGATTCCCAGGTATTGGTCCAGGCGATAGCTTCAAGCGCATACCTTAATCCCAAAGGAGGTTTAGCGGAAATAATTTTAAAATAAACAATATAGTGGAATATTCAATTTCATAATGTACTTGATTTCATAAACAACTAGGGCTGTTGGCGAACCGGTTAACTCGCAAATCGCTCGTTAATCGGTTCGCTAACTCGCTAAAATCGGTTAACTCGTAAATCGCTCGTTAATCGGTTCGTTAAAATCTGCTCGCTAACTCGCTAAAATCGGTAGAATATTATTAACCGGTTTAACGAGCGATTAACGAGCGATTTCAAACGATTTACGAGCCATTTTACCGAATCTTAATCGGTTCGTTAACGAACCAAGCGAGTTAGCGAGCCGATTTTAACTAACCGATTAACGAGCGATTTGCGAGTTAATCGGTTCGCCAACAGCCCTAGTTGCGACTAGTAAAATTTAACAGGTAAAACTAGCCTAAGATAACAATATTTTTATTTCTTATTTTTCTTGATAAAATAATTTAACACTTTTTTTTTGCTGAATGTCTCGTTTACTACATGCCATAAGGTTTGATTCTGATTTACTGAGTTATAACTAAGTTTGACTTCCCTTAATTGAACCGATTTTTATAAGTGACATGATAATCTACGTAATAGTGGACATTATTTCATAGCATAAGCGCTCTCTCACTATCTATTTTTATATTTTTGATTATGGATTTTTTTCTAATACTGCTCCCAGAGCACGTGTAAATACGGATTATGTTGGTGGCTAGAGCCTCTGCGGAGCACAACATTGGATTCTTGATCCGGGAAGGAAATTCTTCATTTTGGCATGACGATATCACACTTCAAGGCTGGCTAAGAGAGATACTTGGTCTACCTGGGGATTCATCTCATACTTATGAGCACATTGCGGAGGACGGATGGACTTTGAAGACTAGGCGGCTCCTCACTTTTGATAAAAATCGGCTACTGCCTCAACCGTTGTTATATCCGGGCCATGATGAATATGTTTGGAAGTTAGAAACTAATGGGCGCTTCACGATCACCTCTGAAACTCATACAACACCATGGAATTCTACAATGCTCTCGCCGTTATATTTGGAATAAGGTAATGCCTCTTTTCTTGCGTTTATTTATGTGGCGTCTTCTTAACAGATTTTTAGCTTTAGATGAGATTCGAAGGAAATGGAGAGTTTCTCTAGTTTCACAATGCCAATGTGGACGGGGAGATGAGACTTTTGACCACATCTTCTTAGAATGTACTTTAGCCAAAGTACTATGGAGGCGAGCACTAGCTTCGGTCGGCATATGTCTGGATCACATAAGGTATTCTTTTTTTTTGGAATTGATCAAATTTGTTTGGTGGAAGTGGCATGATATTCATACTATTGTTATTGCAAGTGTTTGTTGGCTTCTATGGCGAAGTAGATGTCATTTTGTGTTTGATGGAGCACATTTTAATGGGCGTAGTTTGCTTAAAGAGATGGAATATTTTATTATACCCATCTTAAAAAATTCGGTACTTTTGAATTTGTTCCATACCACATCCGCGCCAAATTTATCTGCCCAAGGCAGTCTCACGGCAGTAAGGTCAGTGAGGTGGATGGGCAGTGGAGCTGCCCTCATTTTGTATATAGATGGGGCTTCTCGAGGTAATCCAGGCATTGCAGGAGGTGGTGGTGTTTTAAGGCGGTCTAATGGCGAGTTTATTGGGGCCTATGTGACCTTTTTGGGGCAATGTCTTACCAATTCCGTAGCTGAAATAGAAGCAATGACTTTTGGGATCCAGTTTGTTATTGATTTGGAGTTTTCACAATTTTTTATTCAGACGGATTCGAAGTTTCTGAGTGATTCTATCAAAGTTCGGAGAGTAAATGCTTGGCGATTGGATGGACTTTTTCAACAACTTTTAAAGCTTCTTGGTTCGAATACAGTTCATCATATTTTTCGAGAAGCTAACAAAGTGTCAGATAGGTTAGCTAATATTGCCTGTGATGAGCAACGATCTTCAACTTATGCGACTTTCCAAATGCTCCCGCCCTCAGTTCGGGGTCTGTGTCATCTTGATCAGAGTGGTACCCTTTATTTGAGGCGCACAACATAGGTTTTTCTTTTAACTTTTCTTGCTTTTTACTTCTCCTTTTTTTTTTTGGCATTGTAGTTATCTTATATCCATTGAATCGGGGACGTACCCAAATATTCATGGATGTAATCGCTTTGCATACTACTTCATTTAGGCAGCGTTGTATCACCTAATTCATATGATAAATGTATCAGTTTCTTGCATCGTACTGTTTGTATGAAGTGGATTTGTTTCCACCTATTTAGAGGTTTCGGCTTCAGTCCCCCTCTCTGTATTTTTATCGGCCTATTCCTGGTATCATTAATAAACGGGTAGGGATCCATGCCAAACCCGTGGCTTTCCTAAAAAAAAAAAAAAAGGATTATGAGTATCATTTTTACATGTCAGTGGCAAAGAAGAATATAGGGTGTAAGTCTCTTTGATTTTTAAGTTACTACTATTTCTCCTGTTGGTTGGTGCATTTGATATACATACTACAATTATATAAAAGTAATTATTTAGAATGTTTCGTTACTTCATACTTAGAACAATATTTTTTCGGTTCAACCAATCCTGAATCTTATTAGTAGTTAATAGATATATGTTGAAACTAAGAAAATCATTTACTCAATAAAAGTTATTTAATTTTTCCAAATGATTTTGCAGTTATTTTTCATTCTACATCCAAGCAAAATTTTAAAAAATAATTATATCTTAATGTTCATTGGTTTTACAATACTTCAAGTGATTGAATTCTCTCGAAAGCATCCAATTGATTCGGCTGCGTAGTTATTATTGGAGTAGCATTTCATTTCAGTTTTTCTTCATGTATAATGTAATTTGCATATACATGTTTGTATCTGTGTATGTGTGTTTTTTCTGATTTCTTAACAAACTGTCTATTATGTTAGGGTTTGACTTGGCGATTTATAAATCAAAATGAAAGTTAAAATAAGAGTCATAAACCTTTCAAAATGTGCTTATATATTATACGAAAAATCTTTTTCAAATCTTGCACTACTATCGAGATTTTGATCGACTACAAGGGAAATGCATTCTTCATCAAACTAATACTCCATACCTTAGGTTAGCTAGATCATAGCATACAATTTGTTTGGTATACTTCTTTATTGTAGCCTCTGTTAACAGAGAGGGCAAATACATTCTGTATACTTTACAGCCTCAGCTGTTTACCAATAAAATATCGCATTTCCTATTAAAAAAAATAAAAAAATAAATTTTTGATGTGCAAATTTTCGAAATAAGACAGAAAAGAAAACTGGTATGTTCAATATGTGGCACGTCCGGACCCTAGTTGACTTGAAGATAAGGTAAGTGCTGAATTTGTTTGATGAGATGAACAGTATAGCTTATTGCATAGAGAATTGCAATATTTTAATTATTTATTATTGTTGACAGTAATATTTTCATTTAAAGTCAGACAAGCGGTTCAGATCACAAATCGAAGTCTATGGTTTCATTGTGTATGGGATATACCCTAAAAAGACTAGTTATTCAAAAAGGAAAAGGGAGGATGCAACCACAGCACCCAGTGAAAGTTGAAAATTAACATAATTTTTATATTTTTATCTAAATCAATTTGATTGTAGAAGCAAATTATCCTTATTATCTTTTGATGCACAACGCCGAAAGAGAGGTGCAAAACGTCAACAGCTGGATTTTATATTCCTCGAACCATTAGAGTTATTTATCGAATTTTTAAAGATGTCAAAACTCTTATATTTGTTACTCTTTTCCTTCTCCACAAGACCACCTTGTCATCATCTTGTTATCTTATATATATAGTTCGGTTCCCAATATTTTATTCCTAGTTTCATCCCTTCATAAATGTTTATATCAGTAATGATTATTTTATACTTTTTAGTATACTTAATGTTTTCGTTTTCCTTTTTATTCTTTGTGTAAACCTACTTAGAATACGGGAGAGAATCGAAGGCATGGTAGCCCAGTGGATAACACCACTGCCTGTGACCGAGAGGTCCAGGTTCGATACCCACCTCACACAAGGGGAATGATTTAATTGTCATTTCTTTGGGTTCCCTTGTGTGGGTCTTATACTCCCCTCACGGGGCACCCGCTCAACGGGACTTCTACGACACCCGCTCAACGGGACATCTACTACTCTCCTCACGGGGCACTCGCTCAACGGGACTTCTACTACACCCGTTCAACGGGACATCTACTACTCACCTCACGGGGCACCCCGCTCAACGGGCTTCTACTACTCCTCCTCTGGTGAGGTCTTATAATAAATAATTGTAATAAAAACTGGACCATACTTATAAATGGTCTAGTTTTTTAAAAAAAAAGAATACGGGAGAGACGTTGGAACCATATATAAAACAGGAAGACGATGAGATAAGAAATGAGGACAAAATAAAATTTTGATCGATATGTAACCTTGTAAACTTTTTTCTTGGCTAGGGACATTGTTTCCTACAACAGAAGCTGCTCACGAAGAGAAAGACAATGAAGATGAGATAACAGATGCATACCCAATCTGTTTTGGAATCCCAGAAGGCTCGGAACTTAATCCCAAAGGAGCTTTAGAGGAAATAATTTTAAAATAAATAAAATAGTGGGATATTCAATTTCATAATGTACTTGATTTCATAACACAATATTTCTTACTCCTATATTTTTCTAAACACAATCAACAAATGTTTGGAGCACTTAATGCTGCCCAAACATCTTCCTAACCATTTGCAAAAACTGAACAGGTAAAAGCTTTTTAACTTTTTAGCCAAAGATAACAATTGCATTCCCTCATTTTATGATGCAATTGTTTTCATAGCATAAGCATAAGCTAACTCTCTCTCTCTCTCTCTCTCTCTCTCTCTCTCTCTCTCTCTCTCTTTTTCTATTTTTCTAATACTGCGCCCAGAGCACCTGTTAATACGGATTATGAGTAGTATAAGTATCATATTAACAATTCAATGGAGAAGAAGCATATAGGGTGTATGTCTCTTTGATTTTTGAGTTACTACTGTTTCTCATGTTGGTTGGTGAATTTGATATACATACTACAATTATATAAAAGTAATTATTTGGAATGTTTCGGTACTTAATATTCGGAACAATACCTTTTCGGTTCAACCCATCATGAATCGTAATAGTAGTTTTTCTTTAAGATCTATATATTGTAGTTAATAGATATAGGTTGAAACTAAGAAAGTCGTTTACTCAATAAAACGTTATTTAATTTTTCCAAATGATTTTGTTGCAGTTATTTTCATTCTACATCCAAGAAAAATTACCTTAACAACCTCGAGAGGGGTGGTGGTGGTGCTGAGATGGTGAGACGCTGCGATGAGATCGAGAGAGAGAACGCGACGGAGATGAGTTGGTGGTGGTGGTCGGAGTTCGAAACAGGAATTAGGGAAGGGGTGACGGCTTCTGTGAATTAGGGGAAGAAGGAACTGTTTTATGGTGGTGCTGAGATGGTGATGTAGTTGAAGGGAGGGACAGGGAGCAGTGGTGACGATTTAATGGTGAGAGAAGCAGAGGCGGCCAAGCTATGAAGAGAGAATAAGAGGTAACACACGAGTTTTTACAAGAAGTACCAAATAGAATTAGGGGATAAGCTAGTAATGCACCAAAACGGCGCCGTTTTGATTTCGGTTACAACTTTAGTAACTGAATAGCACCTGAATTCAAAACGATGTTGGTTTGCTATCTCTTTTTCCCCTTTGTTAGTCTCTTAGTGGTGAAATCGTCTGTCCCCGTGTATGTCTCTGTTTTTGTACCCATCCAATCGGAATTCGCTAGGTGGACATTTCTTCCAATTATATATACACATGGTGAATTGTGATTGGATAGGTATAGGAATGGGGACATACACGGGGACAGATAATAGTTTGCCGTCCCTTAGATTATTTAGAATGACGTCGTTTGGATAACCTAGCGACTGAATCAAAGATATATGTCTATTAATGATCATGACTAATTAGAATTAACTGACTGTGAATAATTAAAATTTTATAACTTTTAAACAAGTTATTTTTAATAGAAAATGCATTGTACTATATTATACAAAATTTATTATGGTTTCAAATTTCGTATATCAAATTTATAATGTTTTCGTATTTCACTAAAACATTGTCAAACAATTAGTCATTAAGTTTAAAATTATCACATTCTTATTTTAAAATATAACATTAAAATAGAAATTAATTATTAATTGTTTTGCAATTTCTAAAAAAAATTAATTAAAATTTGAATCTAGCATTAATTAAATATTATTTCTGATAGTTACTAATATATATTAATGTTATATAACTATTTTAGGTGGTGTGACAAGAAAAATATAACAATGATTTTATACTAAAAATTTAGTCATTTGCATCAACTTTCTCCCGTCGCAAATTTTGATTATTTGA
Organism: Vinca minor; assembly: GCA_026122235.1. Classification (NCBI taxonomy): domain Eukaryota; kingdom Viridiplantae; phylum Streptophyta; class Magnoliopsida; order Gentianales; family Apocynaceae; genus Vinca; species Vinca minor. The sequence continues at coordinate 1,078,975 of JAOCZM010000168.1, forward strand.
GGCAAAACCTTTTGCATCGAATGACACCCGTCGCAAATCTGGTCATTTGCATAAACTTCGTATGCAACGGGAGAATCCCATCGCTAATTTTTTGTTATATGCGGCAAAACTTCTTGCGTCGACTAAAACCCATCGTAAATTATCCCCTTTTTCGAGAAATTAATATACAGACACAAATACTAATTAGCAGTCGTAAATACCTATCACAAAACGACAATGTAACGTTATTTGCGTTGGTGGGTCATTCTTGATGCAAATGACAATTATTTGCGATGGTACAGGCCCGACGCCAAAAATCTCGACAAAAAACTTGTATTTCTAGTACCATGCATAATACAAGGTAAATAAAAGTAAATGTGAGATAGCATAACCTAATCCTTTGATGACTCCCACGAGCCTTGTGGGAGCCAAGGGTCAATCTAAGTGAATACCCATCTCATGGATAGTGTCTTCGATCCTGCGTCCACTAGTCTTCTTACATAATTGCATGGGCATACTCAGCCTTAAATGTAAAGCAATAAAACTAATCTAAGGAAGTAATAACAATTTTATAACATTGAAAAATGGTTCGCAAACCGTATTATAAAATTACAACCCAATAAATGTAAAGCAAGAGGGGGCATAGTAGGCCATGCTATTCACCATGCTAAAATTCACATAAAGCATATTAAAATCAAGTAACGAGTCCAAATACAAAGTCTTAGGGCTGCCCCCGGACGGGGTCTTAGGGCCAGCGCCGTGGCGGCGGTCTCGCCACCCGGTTAGTTCAGGAATGCCATCACCTAGGTACAATTCAAGAATGCCTTTCTTGATCAATACTTTCCTTACACATTCAAAATGAAAAGGCAAAAACAGTTCTTTGAGTTGAAGCAAATGGAGAACATGTCAGTGTCTGAATATGCGGGGACAGTTCAATGCCTTGGGGAAGTACACTGCTACAATAATCCAAGATCCGGTGATGAGAACTCAGCGATTTATGATGGGTTTGTTGTCCAAATCAGGGGTAGGCTTTTTGGTAAACCTCCTACCACTTTTAGGGAGGCTTATCAGCGATGTTTTAGCATTGGGACATAATTCAAGAGGCCGGATTTGGAGAGAACATGAAAGAGGACCTTTGCTACAGTGTCGCAAGGTCAAGGCTCTTGTCCTAACATCAATTTACCTTTGGCTCGAAAGAGGTTTACTCCCACATCGGGACCTACCAACACTTTAAGGCCAGGTGTAAGGACGGTAGCTAATACAGTTAGGATTGGGGGAGCTGCAAGAGGATCAGGTGGGTATCAAGTTGAAGGGATTCATCGGAAGAAACTCATTCTAAACACCCATGAATCCTCCCCTGAAGGATCCGCTCATCCTATGGGAATCGAAATTCAGATGAAAAAGACTTACAATTTTTCGTTAATGGTTATGATTTCGGGGTTTTTGTTGTTGCCACCAATAGCCTTCCCTTGCAGAATCTCTCTGAGTTTCGGGAATTCAGAAAGAAGAGAAGGGCAGAAATCGGATTTCACAGAAGTCTAACTCTTGGGTTTCGGCCAAAAGAGATTATATAGGCGTGAGAGTTGGTTTGTGATTCCAACCTCTCCTGGTAGTGGGAGTTTTTCTCGTATAATAACTCCCACGTAATCCCAGCAAACCAACTGTGAAGACCACATCCAGTATCTAATACCCATTAGGAGGTAGTAGTGGACAGATTGATCTAAATAACATAAATACCTGAGTTAGAAGTAACATTTGCTTCCTTTCCAAGCTTTTCCCGGCAAGATAACTTGGCAGTTTCTCTTCCAGTGTCATTTCCCTCCACGATGGAAACAAATTCTATCTTTAGCCACATCCCCCTTGGCTTTCAATGCACTCTCAGAACGACTAGGTTTGCCCTTAAGTTTTCCCAAAGGCTTGCTTTTAGACTTACCAAAGCCCTTGCCTCTGTTATTGACCATATAAATGGCCTTGGAATTTCCGATTTCCTTCTCGGTAGTCCTCAATATATTTAACAATTCTTGGAGGGGTTTGTCTATCTCGTTCATGTTTTAATTCATTATAACCTGACTTAATGATTCAGACAACGATTGCAGAATCAAGTCAGTGGATAGCTCTTGGCTAAGAGAAAATCCCAGTCTTTCGAGGCTCTCAATATAGCCTATCATCTTCAGAACGTGAGTTCCGGTTTGTGTTCCCTTTTCCATTTTGCACTGAAGCAGAGAATTCGACGCATCGAATCTCTCATGGCGAGCTTAACCCTGAAAGAGTTGCCTTAGATGATTAATCATGTAAAAAACTCCCATTTCCTCGTTTTTCTTTTGAAGCTCAGAATTCATGGCCACTAACATAATACTTGGAACATCTAATACGTCACCCTTCTCAAGGCAACAATAATGCACATCTCAACCCTTTTGCCTGCAGATTCCCAACGATTGAGGTAATCCGGTTAAATATGACCCAAGATTGTACCGGCGGATATCACTAACTTATCCTTCGTGCCTCACCCGGATTGACAGGCGCTTATTGCGCTCACAAGTTCACACTACTGTCGATCTAGGCCTTGACGAGGGACAATCTTGGAAGGCAGCCACTATTCGGATTTTCCTCGCCATTAGAAAATCCTAAGTCAATCTAAGGTGAAAAACAATAAATCCTATCTATTGTATTCCGCCTCCTTGTGATTTCCTCCATCTGATGGACGTGCTTCTTCATCACTTGTTACATATGTAAAATATGAAATTCTATTCTATATTTTTACATAATCAGAAAGAGTTCTCAGGTTACATCCGAGATTAAATTACAACAAGAATAAAGAGATAAGGCACGATACACATGCCGTATTATAAAAAAATCATTGGTCTTGGGTTATTACTATGCACCATGCTCAAATAACATGACAATCATGCTAATAAAACACAAATATACACAGTCTACCCCTTTCCGGTCGACCTAGGCCATACTCAGTTCGACCGCGATAAAGGCATTAACCAAAACAGTGTAAACATAGGCCACCTCGGTCGACCCAGAACACTTCCGATCGACCGACCCAAAAATAGACTAGCTTCGATCGAGCGAGATTTCTCTCCGGTCGTCCAAATTCTAGGCAGTAGTAAAATCCCATTTTCCAGAACATGTTCGGTCTGCCGAGAACCCCTTCCGATCGACAGACCTTTACCAGAAAGAAGAAAACAACCAAAAACACGAAGAAACAATTCGTTTCGTGATTCGTTTAATAGTTAAACGACTTCCCAAAGGCCGTTAAAAGGTAAAACATTCTATGACATGCATTATCCGTCTACTAAAATCACGATAACACATAATCAAAGCATGTGGGTTCCGTGATAGGCCCTAATACCACTGAAACGAAGAAATTTGGAATCCCCACGGAATAGCAGCGGAAATAAAATGGGATTCCGTTCCTTCACAGGATCTTTTCAAGAGAAAGTATTAGTACCTTGTGAATAAGATTTATACCTTTAAGTTAACAGAAAGAGAAAAACATTTTCTCGGATTTTGCTACTTTGAATCACCAACGGCTGCGTGTCAAACTCCTATCTCTACCGGTATCCACACAATCAACCTAGTGTTTGTTCGTCGAGCCTCCGATGCTAGTCACAAGTACGTTGAATGTTGAAGACAATCTTCGGGAGTCTTAGTATATAGGTTTATAAAATCTCGAAAAACTATTTTTTCTTCTAACTTTTTCTCTCTTTTTGAAGTGTGTTTTGTGGCTAAAATTCACACTAAATTTCGGCTTGCAATAGAGAGACTTAGGAGAGATTTAATTCATCAAGACTTGATGATATGGAGAAATTTAATTCAACTACTACTTTAGTTTCCCCTCCATTATCTCTTCCATGATGCCCACTACACACACCCCTCACATTACCGAGATTTTGACTTTGTCAAACTGGTTCGGTCGACCAGAAATGGTTCTTGGTCAACCGGGTTCGGTTCAACCGGATCAATTTAATTAATCTAGTATTAATCAGCCCAATTCAATTGATTGCCTATTCCAATTGAGCGCGGCAATCTAATTGAGCACCAATATCTAATGTAAACTCTAACACCAAGAAGGGTCACAGGTTCAGCGAGTGTACATTACCGTTACCAGTTACAGGTCAGAATTCCGGGACTGCACCGAAAGTGGGAGAAAACAGGCTAAGGCCTAATGCTAGGGTCTTTGACTTGACTCAATAGGAGGTGTATGCCCTAAGGGCGAACAAACTCAGTTTTTGATAATGGACAAACATTTGATGTTGTGTCTAATGTTTTATATCTTTGTGATAGAATATCGGAACTCTTAAAGGAAGCTCTAAGTACTTCAATCAAGCCATGATCAAGATTCAAAGTCGTATTATTCAAGGCTCATCTATCAAGATTGAAGATTGAAGACTTAGGTTTGGTTAGATTAGCTTTGTCATTATAAGTCGTTATCTTATAAGCTCTAACCATTGCTCTCCATGAACATAAGCTCTACACTCAAGTCTTGCATGGTTTCATAAACACGTTTTCAAAAGGCTAAAGTTTCAAAATGATTCTCATATGTGTTCATATCTCAAAAGCCTTTGATTTCAAAGTATAAGTCTTTTAAAACGGTTTTCTAATGCTCTTACTTGTTACATATTGAGAAAACCTTTTAGACTTCAATAGATTTCAAAACGTGTGAAAAATCAACATCTCTCAAAGCTCAGAAGGTCGGATCATCCGAGCTTTCCTCGGATCAACCGAAGAGAAACAGAGAGTTGAACATTTTGGGAGTTGCCTGGGTCGGTCAACCGAGGTCCTGGTCGGTCCACCGAGGTCCCTGGTCGGTCCTCCGAGGTCCAAGGTCGGTCAACCGAGGTCTAAGTCGGTCATCCGAGGTGTTCTGTTCGGTCAACCGAACTCGCGATTTCTAGCCGTTATATGACCGTTGCAGAGTCGGTTTTTCAGCATATTTTGAAATGTATAAATACTCCAAAGCTAGAGAATGACCAAAACGCTTGCACGTCAAAGTGTCATTGATTTCTTATCAAGTCTAAACACCTTCAAAGCAAAAACACTTCATTTCCATGATCTAAATCATTCAAAGGTGTTATTTCAAAAAGCAAGACATTGAGTGGAATTCATATGTTCTAAAGAGCCAACAATTCTTGTACTTCAAAGGTATATATCTTTCACTTAGAAGAGTGAACAACCTTGTTATTTAACCCATCTTATTTCCTTTCTTAGTGATAGGGTTAATCTTGTAAAAGTCCTACTTTGTGTGGGCAAGTAACTCTTAGTGAGTTTGTGTATTGTGGTTGTGTTGTAAAACTCTTAGTGAGTTAGCCACAATTGTAAAAAAGTCTTCTTAGTGAAGTTGTTCCAAATCCTTGGGTGCGGCTCAAGGTAGTGGATGTAGATTCTGAGTGAATCGAACCACTCTAAATCCTTTGTCTTGTGTTTGGCTTTTGTTTTGCTATTGTTCATCTTGCTCAAACTTATACTAGCATTGCTTAGATTCAGAAAAGTTTACAAGATTGACTAAAACCCAATTCACCCCCCCCTCTCTTTTGTTTTACAATTGGTATCAGAGCCTCGTCTTCTCTTTTAGCTTAACCGCTTGAAGCAAAGATTATGCCCGGTTTTTCCGCATTAGCCTATCTAGAGGGGTCTTCCACTAATAGACCACCACTCTTTGATGGAAACAACTATAATGCTTGGAAAGACCGTTTCAAGATATGTGTGTGCTCCATAGATTATTCCTTATGGCATATATTTGAAAAAGGTCCATATGTTCCCATGAAGATTGTTGACGGTATTCAAGTGCCAAAGCCGGACCGTGAGCTAAATGAAGTTGAGTCCAAGAAAATGACTCAAAATTATAAGGCAATGAACATTCTTAGTTGTGCCTTGAATCAGGATGAGTACAACCGTGTCCTTGGAAGAAAATCCGCACACTCCATGTGGAAAATGCTTGAAGTTACTCATGAAGTCACAAATCAAGTTAAAGAGTCAAAGTTGAATATGCTTGTTAGAGAATTTGAGCTATTCTCCATGAAGCCTAATGAATCTATCAATGAGATGAACTCAAGACTCACCAACATTGTAAATGGGTTGAGGTCTAATGGTAAGGAGTATACTTCCGGAGAAATAAATAGGAAGATTCTCAATTCTCTTCCTAAAAGTTGGGAAACAAAAGCTCTTGCCATTGAAGAAGCCAAGGACTTAAAGACATATTCAACGGAAGAACTTATTGGCTCTCTACTCACCTTCGAGATGAAGAAAAGGAAAAGTGGTTCTAATAAGGGTATTGATCTTGATTCTATCATCAATCATGAAGAAGTAGAGAAATTGTTCTTAAATCTCAACAATGCAAAGTGCTTGTTAAGCCATTGGGATGAAGAAGGAAGTGAGGATGATCAAGAAGAAAATGACCCCATGTGTCTTATGGCATTTGGTAATGAGGTACATCCTTCTTTCTCTATTTCAAATTCTTATGATGATGATGATAATGATGAGGATGATCCAAATGAGCTTTTAATTGATATGTATGATCAATTGAAAAAATGTGCAAAGCAAAACAAAGAAATGAAGCTTAAAATTGAATCTTTGCTTGAAGAAAGATCTAAATTGTTTGATGAAAATAAAAAGTTGTGTGATGATGCTAATTGTTTGAAATCCGAAAATGAGAGTCTCATTACTTCTTGTAAAGCATCTTCATTACAATACAAAGAAGCTTGTGTTAAATTGTCATCCCTTGAAAACAAGCTTGTTGAGTTTGATCAATTGAAGAACAATGTAAATGACCTTACCCTTCTTGTTGATAACTTTACTAAGGGTAAGAAAAATCTTGATCAAATTCTTGGTATGCAACGTGCTTCTCATGTTAAACATGGTCTTGGTTATATTGCTAATCATGTTGATATTGCTAGCTCTTCCAAGTTGCCTAGAAAACACCTTGTGCATACTAGTACCTCACATAAGCATAATAGACATCATGAGCATATTCACAAATTTTCTAAGCCATCTATGTGTTGCACATATTGTGGAAAATTTGGTCACACTAGTGCTAGATGCTATGTGAAAAGAAAGGTTGAAAAGGGAGTAAAAACGGTTTGGAGAATCAAGCGTATTTTACCTAACCCCCATGGACCCAAACAAAAGTGGGTACCAAAAGTTACTCTTCCTTTGAGTTTATAGGTTCTTATTAGATCAAAGGAGATGTGCCAAAAGAAGAAATTCAAAAGCACTCCTTAACACTTGGATTCTCAAAGCTCAAATGTTAATCAATTGGAGAACCAAGTTGCTTAAATACAAAGAGCAAAGCATCAAGTGATGACAAGAGCCTTAGTGTAAATCCAATATCTTCATCACTTGGTAAGAAAGCAAAGGTATCAAAATCACCTTCTCTTAACACTTTAATTAATGTGTTTAAGTGTTTTTGATATATATATTTTTATATATGCTTGCTCTTATATATGTTGCATCTCACATTCTTGAATTTGATATTTATATAGATAACCTTTAGCATGTTCTTTATTGTCCATGTTTATTTAGCTAAGGTATCTATGAGATGTAGCATATGCAACTTGATTGATTCTTGTTTTGTCATGTCATATTCATTTAAGAATCCATCTAGTTGTTTTATTTTTGATTTGCATGATCCTTATGCATATATGTGCTACTTGAGATATTGAACTAATCATGAAGGACCTTTAAAAAGGTACCATATTTGTTCTCAAGAATTCCTTGTAGGTAACAAAGAGTTCTAAGCTTCAAGAAGAAGATATGAACTACAAGGAATGGCACAAGTGAGCTAAGACTCCAAGAAAAGAGTCAAATGCTAAGGATTACAAGATTGTAGAGGGTTCATCAAGAAAAGAAAAGTCACCCATCATTGATGACTCTACACTTGTCATGAATAGAAGAGGAGATTGCTTTCATCTCATCAATCAAGGATGAACAACAAAGAAAATGGAGCAATCACATGTCAACCTCTCAACGAGCTTCAAAAGATAATGATGATCATGAAAAAGATCACACAAAAGGCCTCTATGGACTTGATTGATAAAGAAGATCAACCAAAATGGTAAGAAGTCCAAGCTCAAAGAGCATTGAGGTACAATAGCTTAACTCATACCTTGTTAGTGATCATTGTTTTGTTTTTTATCCTTATGTGCTATAACCCCCTCCCCTCTATTATTTAGTGTATTATGCTTTGGGGGAGTTTGTAAACGCTCTGTTTAGTTTTTACTTGATCTTTATTGCATATAGGGGTGTTGTTTGTGTTTATATTAAAGTATATAGCATTAATCTTATGTGTTTGATCATTTAGATGCTTGACTTAGGATGTAAACTGTGTTTGTGGCATTGATTATGCCATGGGTTGTGTCTATTTGAGTGTTTGGAAGTGGCACAACCTAAGGGGGAGTTTTTCAAATATTTTTAACAAATACCTCCCTCTAAATATGTGATGTATGCTCAATTGTTCATATTTTACATCATCACATCACTTGTTGGCTTGTTTTTCTTCTTTCTTATTTTATAGCCAACTTGTGTAAGTTATTTTGGAAGTTATATGTGTTATAAATGTTTATTTTTTTTCAATTGGTTATTTCTTACATTTGGTATCACATATACTCTCCCTTAATAACTATGAGATCATAATCTTTACTTACATATCTTTTGTGATCTCATTAGAGTTTTTGGTTAGTCTTGCTTCAAGAGTTGTTATACTCATTTAGCGAACCATTAACTTATTAGAGGAATGTACTCGAATTGTCATCTTACACTTCCTCTAAATCTTTTGGTTGTGATACATGTGCTTAACTTATGAATTCATGGTATCACTTCCACTAGTACTTTGTTAGCTATATTTTCAAACATGTTTTAAAATTGGTCAATTGGTATCAAACTTGGTTTTATCTCAAATAGCTAACATCGTATGCTTGATAAAAGAGGAGATTGTACTTTAAGTTTTATTCCTTATCTCCTTTGTCTTAGCTTAGGTTGATATTCTTTTTGAGCCATACATGACCATCTTTTGATTTATGTGTTATTATGGACTCCTTGTTTTTGGAAATCAACCAAACTTATTCAGAATAATCATTCTTCAAATGATTTTTGGACTTTAGGTTTGATCTTTTGGTTCTTATCTTATCAATCTATTAGACCATCAAGATTCTCCATGGCATTAAATTTTTTTTTATATGGGGAGAATTCTTACATATCATCAAGCTTCTCCACAAGTTCAATATTATTCATCTTTACTTTTCGTTAAAAGGCATTTCATATATTCTTCAATGAAGAGGAGGAGTAAATGCTTTTCTTATTGGCGCTCTGATATTCCTTTTTGATTTTGACAAAAAGGGGAAGAGTTTTTAGTGTTGCAAATGTCCCAAGAGAAGTAATTTACAAAAGGAGAAAGCTTAGAACTTGCAAAATGGGAAAGATAAGGGATTCTTTAAAATATGGGGAGTAGAATATTTTTTTTTAAAAACATCTACTTGCCTGGATCTCAATATCCTTATCTCATGCATTCATATTTATCTGCTTTAAAGCTTTATTTATTTTTTTTTTTTTGCATATTATTCCCATTTGCATCAACGTTTTGTCATCATCAAAAAGGGGGAGATTGTTAGCCCGAAGGGCAAAATATCCTATGTTGTTTTGATGATAACAAACCATTGATAGTTCTAATGTTTGTGTGAGCATGTTCTTTATAATAGGATCCTTAGCACTCACATCAACATTGATGAAAATGGTAAGTTAGCTTCTTGTGTAAACTAAGGTATGTATATTACACACAAGAAAGCTACATAGGATGGAAGGAAGGAGGAAAGAAGGTTGGTTGGGAAATAGGGCTCTTCTAAGAGTTCCTAGATGCATATGGCAAAAAGAAGGTTTCATGCTAGTGCTTTTGTCTTCTTGGTTTTATCTTTTAAGCACTAGTCATTGTTCTTATTTGATCTTTGTCTTTTTGCCATGCTTCCTTGTTCTTAAATAGTCCTTATTCTATCTTATTGCATCAAAGTTTGTCATAATCAAAAAGGGGGAGATTGTAAGCCCTAAAGGCGAACAAACTCAGTTTTTGATAATGGACAAACATTTGATGTTGTGTCTAATGTTTTATATCTTTGTGATAGAATATCGGAACTCTTAAAGGAAGCTCTAAGTACTTCAATCAAGCCATGATCAAGATTCAAAGTCGTATTATTCAAGGCTCATCTATCAAGATTGAAGATTGAAGACTTAGGTTTGGTTAGATTAGCTTTGTCATTATAAGTCGTTATCTTATAAGCTCTAACCATTGCTCTCCATGAACATAAGCTCTACACTCAAGTCTTGCATGGTTTCATAAACACGTTTTCAAAAGGCTAAAGTTTCAAAATGATTCTCATATGTGTTCATATCTCAAAAGCTTTTGATTTCAAAGTATAAGTCTTTTAAAACGGTTTTCTAATGCTCTTACTTGTTACATATTGAGAAACCTTTTAGACTTCAATAGATTTCAAAACGTGTGAAAAATCAACATCTCTCAAAGCCAGAAGGTCGGATCATCCGAGCTTTCCTCGGATCAACCGAAGAGAAACAGAGAGTTGAACATTTTGGGAGTTACCTGGGTCTGTCAACCGAGGTCCTGGTCGGTCCACCGAGGTCCAAGGTCGGTCATCTGAGGTGTTCTATTCGGTCAACCGAACTCTGCGATTTCTAGCCGTTATATGACCGTTGCAGAGTCGTTTTTCAGCATATTTTGAAATGTATAAATACTCCAAAGTTAGAGAATGACCAAAACGCTTGCACATCAAAGTGTCATTGATTTCTTATCAAGTCTAAACACCTTCAAAGCAAAAACACTTCATTTCCATGATCTAAATCATTCAAAGGTGTTATTTCAAAAAGCAAGACAAAGAGTGGAATTCATATGTTCTAAAGAGCCAACAATTCTTGTACTTCAAAGGTATATATCTTTCACTTAGAAGAGTGAACAACCTTGTTATTTAACCCATCTTATTCCCTTTCTTAGTGATAGGGTTAATCTTGTAAAAGTCCTACTTTGTGTGGGCAAGTAACTCTTAGTGAGTTTGTGTATTGTGGTTGTGTTGTAAAACTCTTAGTGAGTTAGCCACAATTGTAAAAAAAGTCTTCTTAGTGAAGTTGTTGCAAATCCTTGGGTGCGGCTCAAGGTAGTGGATGTAGATTCTGAGTGAATCGAACCACTCTAAATACTTTGTCTTGTGTTTGGCTTTTGTTTTGCTATTGTTCATCTTGCTCAAACTTATACTAGCATTGCTTAGATTCGGAAAAGTTTACAAGATTGACTAAAACCCAATTCACCCCCCCTCTTGTGTTTTACAGGAGGCGTGGGACACTTCTGATGTGGTGACAGGTATGCTACTTATCCACTTCGTGCCTGCTTATGTGACCTTTGATTGTGGAGCCACCTACTCCTTGTTATCTCGTAGGTTTGCTAAAATACTTAAGATCTCACATGTTAGTATTTTTTATACCTATAGAGTTATGGTTCCTAGTGGGAAAGTATTAGAGTCTAATTTTGTTCATAAGGGGTGCCAGGTAGAGATAGATTCAAGGGTACTTGAAACGGACCTTATTCAGCTTCAAATGGTAGACTTTAATGTTATTTTGGGGATGGATTGGTTGTACAAGCATCATTTCTTAGTTGATTGCCGGGATAGGAAGATTTAGTTTGTTACCGGGGACTGGGAAGTGTTTGAGTTTCAGGGGTCCGATAAGAAGATAAGTGGTCGGAGTATTCCAATCATCTCGGCAATGAAAGCGAGAAAGTACATTAAGAAGGGCTGCGAAGATTTTCTGGCTCACGCGGTGGAGAAGGATGATAAGGAAGTCTGACTTGAGGACGTTCCTATAGTGAAGGAGTTCAAGGATATTTTTCCCGACAATTTGCCGGGTATCCCACCAACCCGGGGGATCGATTTTGAAATCTTGTTGCAACTCGGTGTGAAGCCTATCTTTATGGCCTCGTATCAAATAGTACTAACGGAGTTGAAGGCTCAACTCCAAGAGCTTCTCGATAAAAAGTTCATAAGACCAAGCGTTTCACCTTGGGGCGTCCAGTTTTGTTTTGTGAAAAAGAAAGACGGTAGTAAACGGATATATATCGACTATCGAGAGTTGAATAAGATAAGAATCAAGAATCGATACCATCTACCCCGTATCGATGAATTGTTTGATCAGTTGAAGGGGCGAAGGGGTTTTCCAAGATTGATTTGAGGTCGAGGTATCATCAATTGAGGTTTAAACCCGAGGACATCTTGAAAAGTGCCTTTAGAACCCATTATGGGCACTACGAGTTCCTTGTAATGACGTTTGGAATGACTAACGCACATGCGGCATTCATGGACATGATGAACCGAGTCTTTGGGATTATTTAGATAAGTTCGTGGTGATCTTCATCGACGACATATTGATTTACTCACAGTCGGATGAAGCTCACAAGGAGCGTTGGAGATTTTCAGGAAGGAGAAGCTATACACAAAATTTAGTAAGTGCGAGTTTTTGTTGAGGAGTATTTCGTTCTTAGGGCATGTAGTGTACGCAGAAGGGGTGTCAGTTGACCCGAGCAAGATTGAGGCAATCATGGATTGGCCTACACCGAAGAAAGTGGATGAGGTTCGGAGTTTTCTAGGTTAGCCAGGTACTATACGAAGTTTGTGCTAGACTTATCTCGCATTGCAGCTCATTTGACTCGTTTAACCCAAAAACGAGTTAAATTTGATGGGGGCCGGAATGCGAGAACATCTTTCGGGTACAGAAAAAGAAGTTGACTACAACACCGGTGTTGACCTTGCCATCGGAATCAGGGTGTTTCACCATCTATAGTGATGCCTCGGGAATCGATTTCAGGTGTGTGTTGATGCAGAATGGGAAGGTTATAACTTATGCTTCTAGACAGCTAAAACCTTATAAGAAAAACTACCGTACGCACGACTTTGAGTTGGCAGAGGTCATGTTTGCCTTGAAATTGTGGAGGCATTATTTGTATTGAGAACCGTGTGAGGTTTTCACCGACGACCAGAGCCTTAAGTACATTTTCACACAAAAGGAGCTCAACATGAGATAGAGGCGGTGGTGGGAGTTGTTGAAAGATTACGACATCACGATTAGTTACACCACGGTAAACCTAATAGTGTGGTCGATGCTTTGAGTAGGAAAAACTCGAAGCAGCTAGCGGCGTTAATAACCGATCAGTTAGAGTTAATTGCCGAGTTTGAGAAGTTGGAGATAGAAGTTGTTGAGTCTACCGGGAACATCTTGGCAGCCTTGGAAGCTCAACCAACTATTTTGGAGAGAATTAAGGAGCTGCAGTTGTTGGATTCGGGATTGAGTAAGAAACGGGACTTGGTACAATCGAGGGAACAATCGTAATTTCAAATACATGAAGATGGTAATATTTGGTTTCGGGGCAAATTGTGTGTACCTTCATATTTGAGGCTGAAATCATAAATTCTTCAAGAATCTCACAGTTCTAGACTATCGGTGCATCTGGGGGCATGGAAGATGTATAAGGGGTTGAAGTGTAACTTTTGGTGGAAATGAATGAAGCGGGTCATAGCCGAGTTTGTGGCTAAGTGTCTCGTTTGTCAACAAGTGAAGGAGGAATATCAAATACCCCCCCCCCCCCTCCCCCCGCGGCTTGGTTAAACCTCTTAAGATTCCCGTGTGGAAGTGCGAACACAAACCATGGACTTTGTAGTCGGGTTGCCTAAGGATAAAACCGGGAAAGATACTATTTGGGTAATTGTGGACCGACTCACGAAATCAGTTCACTTCTTGCCAATGAAGATTATCGCTACTATGGATACCTTGGTTCAACTTTATATGGATGAGATTATTCGTCTTCACGGGGTACCAGTTAGTATGGTGTCGGACCGGGACACTCAGTTTGTATCTCGATTTTAAAATAGCTTCAGTGATGCTATTGGGACGAAATTGTCCTTAAGTACTGCTTATCATTGCTAGCCCTGAGGGCAAAGTGATCAATCTTGTTTTGAAGATAACAAACCATTGATAGTTCTAATGTTTGTGTGAGCATGTTCGTAATGATAGGATCATTAGTACTCACACCAACACTGATGAAAATTGTAAGTTAACTCATTGTGTACATCAAAGGTATGATCATACACACAAGGAAGCTACACTTTGCAAGACTATGTAGCACAAGCATGATATCAGTCCACATGCTATGGAAGTACTTGCAAAGTCATGAAGAAGGAAGATCAACATGTCAAGAGCTTATCAATCCAACAAGAGTACAATCAAGTGGTAGACTCTATGACAAGAAGAAGTATGAAGTCCAATACACTATAACCCAATATTGCTAGAGGACTTTATCACTCAAAGAAAATGTTGATCAAAGGCTTCGAGTCCAAGCTCCAAGAAGAATTAACTTGAAGACTTAAAGACCTTAGGAACATTAGTCTTTGCTTCATATGTAATATTTTGTTACTTATCTTTCCCTAAATGTCCCAATGCTCCAACGACTATATTTTCTCGGACTACCTTGATATAGGTAGGTCGACTGACATTGCTTCGGTAGACCGGACCCCATGAATTTGGTCGACCGGACGAAGACAGAGGGCCTTTAATCTTTACTTTAAGGCTCTCCGATCGACCTACTGTCTAGTAGCGGTCGACCGGAGCTGTCTAATGAAGGCCAAAATTATAGCCGTTGTGACCAACATTGCTTGTGTAATATTGTCCTATAAATAGCTTTTAAAGCTGAATTTTCAAATTTAATCAAGCCACAAGAGGGCATATGCATATACATTTCATAAACACACAAGCAAACACTTTTGAGCTTAATTTCATATCATTCAAATTCACTTATGTTGAGTTATAAACTTGATCTATGTCTTCTATTCTCAAAGAGTGATTAGAGCTTAAATTGTAAATCTATTCCAAGAGGGAATTTGTGTGTAAGAGAGCTAAATTGTAAAGTCTCCTTTGAAAGAGACTAGTTACACAAAATTCTCTTTGTGAGAAATAGTTCTTTGTGAGCTAGCAAAAAGCTCTTAGCTAGCTTCACTCTTTGTGAGTGTTTCTAAGTCCTCATTGGTAAGGCATAAATCCTCTTGTGACAAGTATCTCTTTGGAGAGATTGGCTCTTAGTGAGCTTAGTTCTTGGAGAACTAGAAAAACACTCTTTTTGAGTGAAGTCTTCTTAGTGAAGCAAAAGTCCTCATTTGTTGGGGCAATTGTAAAAGAACCCACCTTGCATTTGTTGTGAATGGTATCCATTAGTGGATGTTGAAATCCTTGGGTTTGACCTAAGGTAGTGGATGTAGATTCTTTGTGAATCGAACCACTATAAATCCTTGTGTTAGTTTTATCTATCCCTTACCTCTTTACTTAATTGTTCATATACATCTATAAATGGTCTAATTGTTTATATGAACATATGTGTTGAGGATAGAAAGGTACACATGCTTCCTTGCTTTATACAATTGCTTCACTTAGTCATCTAATTTACCTTGAACATAATTGAATCACCTTATGTACTTAAACAACATACTTGTTGTTAAGGTGTACACTTAGGCAAATTCACCCCCACCCCCTCTTTGGTTCAATACCCTCAAAGGGGTCTTTAAATTGGTTTCAGAGCCTAGTATCCTTTTTATTGGACTTTCATCCTAGGAGGATTCTTGGCTCATAGATTTTCTAACATAGATGACCCATCCCCATATAGACCACCTCTATTTGATGGCTCCAACTTTGATAGTTGGCAATGTTCTTTTAAATTGTTTTTGTCTTCCAATGATATTTCCTTGTTGAGCATTATAGAAGAAGGTCCTCTTATTCCTTCAATCTACATACAAGGTGTCATGGTACAAAAGTCTAGAAGAGACTATGATGAAGATGAGTTCCAACTTCAAGACCATGAATGTACTTTGTTGTGCACTAAATCAAGAATCTCTCAACAAAGTACATGAATGTGAATTTTCTCACTCCATGTGGAATATGCTTGGAGCATTATATCAAGCCGAAGTTGAAGATGAGCCAAAGGTGGAACATTTAGAATTGGGGACTCAATCCTGTGAAGGCTTTGAAGAAATCTCAGTCACATTCCAAGCTAAACTTGATGATATCAAAGAATGTGATTTAGGAGAAAACAAAATTTAAACTTCAATGATGATAATCTTCATAATATGAAGAAGAGATAGAGGAAGCACATCCATCACAAGATGAGTAAGAAGAGATAGAGGAAGCACAAGATAATGATCTTCATAATAAACTCAATTGTAATGGTGACCATGAAGATCAATCATCTTGCAAAAGAAAGAGAAAAACATTGCCACAAGACTTCAAAGAAAGATATTCCAAGAGAAGTGGCTTTGGACTTGATCATTCCAAAGAGAATGATGAAAACTTTAAATGGCGATGTTCTAAAAGGAAAAGATAAAAAAAAAAAAAAAACTCTCCATAGCTCTTGGGAAACTCAAGACTCAAATGACATAAAAATTAAGAAAACAAGAAGCTCAAGCATTTGTTCAAGTGATGACATGAACTACAATATCAAACATGAAACCTCATCACTTGGTAAGTTTACAAAGGTATGAACCTCACTCTCTCATGGTACTTTAATTAATGATATTAATAGTATGAGAAGTAAGTTTGATGCTTATACTTGTGCTCATGTTGATGTTACATCATTTCCCTTTGATGATGTTTTACATTTAGATAACTTAATGCAAGATCTTCATTTTCTTTATGTTTCTCTTGCTAAGGTATCTAAATTACACAACATCGCAAGATTGGATGATTCTTGCCCTCTTTTACATTCATCTCATAAGAATCATCCATGTGGTTTTATCTTTGATAATGTTGACCCATGAACGCACGTATGCCACTTTAGAAATGAAATTAACAATGAAGGAACTTTACAAAAGGTACCTAGAAAGTCTCAAGTTCCCCTTGTAGGTTCAAAGAGATCTAAGCTTCACGATGAAGAGTTGAACCCCAAGGAATGGCATAAACAAGTTAAGACTCCAAGAAAAGAGTCATGTGCTAATGTCAACAAAGATTTAGAGAACTCATCAAGAAGCATAAACTCATCCATCCAAGATGACTCTACAAAAGACTACTCAAGGTGTCTCACTAGACTAATTGATGAAGAAATTCAACTTGCAATCCATAGTCCAAAATCCTTGAGTAATGAGGTACAAAGCTTAATTTCAACTCTAAATAGTGATCATGTTAATGATGATGATGATTCCTATTTTCTTCTAGTTGATTCATATGATGAATTGAAAAAGATTGCCAAGAAGAATAGGTTATTGTGTGAAAAACTTGCTTGCTCATTAAAAGAAAGATCTTGTATGCAAGTAGAATATAATGAAATTCTTGCCTCTTTCACTTGGCTAGAATATAAACAGGAGAATGCGCTTTTATCTCTTGATGTTTTTTGTCTTGTAAACCATGAATTACTTGACAAGGTGCATAGTGTTGATTTTAAACTTGTTGAGTATGATATCTTGAGGCACAATTTTTATGTTTTAAATGCTTATTTGGTTAAGTGTACTTGTGCTTGAGATATCCATGGTAATTTGTTTGTTGGTCATAATGCTTATCACGTTAATATTTGTCATATGCACAAACACACACATAAGCATGCACTCTCTTATTCTTATGATGTTAGAACCTCACATTTCACTTTTCCTATTGCTAAATGCTCATATTGTGGAAATTGTGATTATCATATTACTTGTTGCATCATTAAGAGAAAGATTGAAAGAGATGCAAAATCAATTTGGGTAAAAAAATAACCCCAAAACTAACCCCCAAGGACCCATAAGAAAATGGGTACCAAAATTGCACTCTATTGCAGGAAACAGGGAAAATCCGGACGACCGCATATATGGTCAAAATGTCTCAGTCAAAGACAGGATATCCCGGTACACCTTAACTGACTCCCGGTAGACCGCTGCTATAGGCATTTCGACCGAGATCCTTGGTAGGTCAATCGCATGTTTCCAGTGAACCACCAATTCTAGTTGGACACACCCCGAACGACCTGACTTCCACGTCGGTCGACCAGAGGGTCTTATCAGGTGGTAGATACTAGTCGTTAAATGCAGCTCGATTTTGAACCCTCTATATATACTAAATGCTTATTTATTGCAAACAAACCAACCTACTTAGTGCATTCAAGTTCCTCTCTTTTAAACAAGCATTAATTACACACTTATTGCACTTTGATTTTCTAAACAAGAGTTGTCAAAATCCATTGAGCTTAGAAAGGGTTTTGTTATACACATATAACAATCCATCACATTAAGGTGATATCTTTGGTTATATTTTTCCCCTCTCTTTCTGATATTAGCTCTTTGGGAGTTATGAAAGCTCTTACTTGGTTGTTCTCTTTGTGAGACTCGTAATATCTCTTTTTTAGTAGTGCTCTTTGTGATCTTGTGAGTTGATTTTGTGTAAACACTTTGTGAGTTAGCCACTAGTGTAATATAGGTTTGATCTCCCCCTTCATTAAGTTTTAAAGGGAAGTTAGTGTGTTGTTGAAATCATTGGGTTAGTCTCAAGGTAGTGGATACAGATTCTTTTTTAGTCAAACAACTATAAATCGCTTGTCTTCGGTCTTCTCTTTTACAAGCTTTCATATTTGTTTTGTTTACATCTTTTTCTCTTCAATTGGAAGAAAGCAAAAAAGTTTTAAAAACTAATGAGTTAATCAGCATTTATACCCTCAGGTATGTTTCAAAACAAAGTTATAACCCTTGACTATTTTTCATGCCATAAATACCCATCACAATTTGCGGGGTGCCAAACATACTCAAAATAGGCGGAATCATGCAACCCACGGTGGCGGAGCACATGTGCTGCATCTTCACCAATAGAACCCTGAACAGACGGGTCCTTCACAACCCTCTTTGGATTTCGCTCAACTTTAAATTCCATTTCTTCTTTTTCTAACAATTTCTCTATTTTTTCAGTTTCATCATATTCCTCAGGAAGAATGTGATATTCTTCATCCTTGATTAAAGAATCTTATTCATTTTTGCATTGATCAGACCCCAAATCTTCAAGAATACCATCATTTTATCCAATTTCTGAAATCAAATTATTCTTCTGAGGATATTCCAAGAAATCCCAAGAAGGCTTAGACTCAGGTAACCCAATTTGAACAAAAACCCAATTTAGAAACTTCTTCAGAATGAAATTCACAGAGAATATCTCTGTGGAAATTCTTTTCCTATATCTGTGGACCGGTTAACTTGTTACCAAGAAGGCTTATACGCGTATTTTGGTAGCATCTGAGATAGAGTCTGGAACAATTCCAGTCAGTTTATTTTTACCCAGGTTCAGGAAATCATTATTTCATTTCCAATGCAATAAAATATACATTAAACAAGGCCACAATTTTAGAAAATGTTCTTTGGTGAATGTATCCAATGCATGTCATGAATGGATCCAAATCATGAGTGCAATGAACAATTAATGAGCACACAATACATATATATAATTTTATAAAAGGGTTAGGACCCCTCACCTAATGACCTGTCTATTGCCTTAAGATCCGAATCTTAGGCTTGAGACTAATTGTCAGTGCCCCACATTTATGTGTTGCAGAAGAAATAAACATAAAGGAAAGGAAATTCAATTCATATAGCTCCCGCTTGGAAGAATATAAAGGGGGTTGTTATCATAAAACTTTTTAAAGGAATTTGGCAATGAGAAATAGATATAGGTGTGAATGAAAAAGATACTGTTTGCCTACTTTTTATAGGTGAAAATTTGGCATGCTTGTAATTTTTGCCAAGTATTATAGGGATTATCCTAGCCATTCCTTGCTGCCTACGTATAGATGTAAAATTACTATTATACCCTTATCTTCTAATAAAAGTTACCAACTTGTGAGTCAGGTTTTTACATTTTGTATTCTAGAACTGAGTTTTGTGACCTTAATCAAATATACTGGTGCCGACTATATTAGATGTAGAGTCGAGCGAAAGAGTACTAGTGGTTATTGTCAATTTCCTGGGCATGCTCTTATGTCTAGTCATAAGAAGCAACAAGCATGTGTACTTTTGCATAGACAACTTTTCCAATAAGAGAGGATCAACAGAATGGTGTTTACTTTCTTGAATTGTCAGAGAGGATCAACAGAATGGTCCATTCAGAAAACAAAATTTAATTGGTTATCACATGGTATTGCCTCCCAACAGAAATACTCATAATCTTGATAATCTATTTTTCTTTATACATATTGCAATGTTGCTAGGACCTATTAGAAGGTGCATAGCCATACACTATCAAATATTAGAACAGGAAAAAGCATTGAGGTCCACTTAGTTGTCTTCTTAACTTATCTTGAATGAAGGTTGATAAATTGACTCAAATTTTGGACAAGAAGGGTGTTCTATGTGTTATAAGTTGGGAATAATTTGGTATCATCCTTGGTCTATTATATAGTGTAACAAGTGCAATCGATAGTGTAAAAGTGCATCATATAGCGTATTATATAACCCATTCGTGGTTATTGATGTTATTCTACATTATATTGTATATTATACAAAATACACTATTAGTATACTTCTAAGCTAACAAGTATACTACATACTCACTCCATTCCTTAATATAAGACTTTTATGACATGTAGTAAAAATTAAGGAAGCAAAAGGTAAGGTATTTTGTTAATCAAAATACCAATATTATCCTCTTAAATAGAACTTGTATACCACTAATTCTATATAAGATAATAATATTGATATTTTGATTTAAAAAACATTTTAATTTTTTTTCATTAATTTTTGCTACATATTAAGGAATGGAAGGAGTACATTGTATGTATACTTCTAAGTTATTCAAACAATGGATCTAAGATTCGAGGGCTCATGATCATTTTATTCCTAGTCTTTATTGATTCATTCTTTCATACCTGTTTTGAATGTGTTGGTCAAGTGCCTAATCTAGGAAATTGAATTATACATTGTATGTATACTTCTATGTTATTCAAACAATGGATCTAAGATTCGAGGGCTCATGATCATTTTATTCGTAGTCTTGGTTGTTTCATTCTTTCATACCTGTTTTGAATGTGTTGGTCAAGTGCCTAATCTGGTAAATTAGTACTCCCCCCATTCCTAAATATAAGACTCTTTAGACAATTTGAGAAAATTAAGGAAGTTGTCATTTTTACCTAAACTTCCAATATTACCCAACCCTCCATCTCTTTCACTTATACGTCATAAAGAAAAGAAAGGAATATGTAGAGGGTATAATTGGAATAAATTGTTGACAACTAATAAAAGAACCTTAAACGACAATTAATTTGGATACCTAAATATCTCCTAAACGACAATTAATAGGGAATGGAGGGAGTAGTTTGTTTGCATATTTGCAATATGTTGGGCAATTCTCCCCTCTTGAGGTACCTTTTGAGAGATTGAGTTAGGACCAATCCATTTTTAATATATTATCCCACTTTTGATATGATTTCATATGTAGGTGTTGCTGCTTCAAAATTTCTCTTATTGTCGTTGGAAGAAATTACTGCTTAAAGAATTTTACATCTTACAAATATGAGTATCATTTTTCAGATGTTGACCACATAATGCATTTGGAACATATAGATTTAGACTCAATATTTTAACATTAAATAACTTCAAAATAGTAATTCTGTAAACAAAGAAGTCAGAACTGTTTTGTAAGCAATTCATCTGTTATAGATTCTATTTCTGAAAAGGGGTGGGGGGGGATCTCCATCTATTCTATTGGAATAGAGTAAAAAAGAATATGCATATTTTTCTTTAAAAATTGTCATCCGGAATATTCATGTTGCTATTCATAGTCTACTTATGATATCAATGAAGACATCCTCACTGCAAGGAATAGTGATTCCACCCATTGGATGCTCAAATCCGTACTCTTCCTCAGATTGAACCAACAATTCTTGAAACAAGGGATCGTTCAAATGTGATATCAGAATGGTGAATCGGTTTTTTTCGTCCTTCCCAACATAAACTGCAAAACTTCCCTTTGGAATATCGGTTGTAGTTATTAATCCATTTTTTGATGATGAACGCTTAAGAAATTGCTTAGAATGAATTATACGAGGCATGGGCGAAGACAGGGGGGAGGGAGGGGTCTGGCGCCCCCAAGATTTTTAAAAATACTATTATTTATCGAAATTTTATGTGTATTTTGCAAAATTTTGGAAAATTTTATCAGTTTCGCCCCCCAAGAATTTTTTTTTGCCATTTTGATTGCCCCCAAGATTTTTTTTGCCATTTTTATCACTTGAGCTCTGTAATTCTATATGCTGTTGCAGTTTGCCCCCCCTCCCTCCACATCAAATTCCTTGCTTCATCCCTGATAGAGGCATACGGATGGCCATGGTTGAGTACGTAAACTCTCTCTGATAAGTGATAGTGCAGATATTGGCAAATAACAAGTGAAAGGAGAAGAGGCTGAGCTTGTTTGAGTTTGAGTTGGAAGAAGGGCTCTTGATTATGTGCTTTATATAGAAAAATGGGAAGTCAAGAAATCTTCAATAGAGGCATTTGGGTCCAAGCAGGAAATAGAGATCAAAACATGATATATTATACACATGTCGGAATAGGCGACTTATTTAAGGTATTTACAAACATCGCAATAGGCGATTTGTTGCGATTATTTACAAATATCGACAAAAATACCTTTTGATACACTTTAAAATGACCCAACAAACATCGTAATAGATAGGTATCAGCTCTTATAACAAGTGTCGTAAAAAAACATAACTACACAACCAAATGCGACGTTTAAGCGATATTTGTAATAAATGTTGGTATAGATCTATATCGACGGTTTTTTTGCCTTATTGCGACATATGAAAAACGTCGCAATAGACATTTTTGTTGTAGTGGTATATGATATGGTAGATTAGTATTGCTATA
This sequence comes from Vinca minor, assembly GCA_026122235.1. Taxonomy (NCBI): domain Eukaryota; kingdom Viridiplantae; phylum Streptophyta; class Magnoliopsida; order Gentianales; family Apocynaceae; genus Vinca; species Vinca minor. The sequence continues at coordinate 1,101,852 of JAOCZM010000168.1, forward strand.
TTTTGTTATCCCCCCTGAGAACTAAGCTCTAAAGATATGCTGACTCTTACAATGCATGCACGAAAACGTTTTCATATGAAATGACTTGTGTTTTCAAAACCCTGTCTTTGATCCGTATATCAATTTTTTTAAAATGTTTTTGAAATAGTATTTCAGAGGTTTGCATAAGCTAAAATGAATTCTACATTAGTTAGATAGTATTTGATTTGAGACTTAGTATAAAAACCACTTTGAAACATCACCTAGGTCGACCGAAGCTGAATCTCGGACAACCTATTGAAGGTCGGTCGACCGAACTCCATGGTGAGGTCAACCAAAGTGAGTTGCTTAACTTAATATTTTTAAAAACTTTTGAACTCCAACGACAATATTGTCTGGTCAATTTTGATTCTTCTCCGGACGACCGAGATCTCTATACGGTCGACCGAGATCCTTGGTAGGTCACCGCATGTTTCTAGTGAACCACCAATTCTAGTTAAACGCACCCCGAACGACCTGACTTTCACGTCTGTCGACTAGAGGGTCTTATCAGGCGGTAGATACTAGCCGTTAGTGCATTAACTGCAACTCGATTTTGAACCCTCTATATATACTAAATGCTGATTTATTGCAAACAAACCAACCTACTTAGTGCAATCAAGTTCCTTTCTTTTAAACAATCATTAATTACACATTTATTGCGCTTTGATTTTCTATACAAGACTAGTCAAAATCCTTTGAGCTTAGAAAGCTTTTTGTTATACACATATAACAATCCATCATATTAAGGTGATATCTTTGGTTATAATTTCCCCCCTCTCTTTGTGTTATTAGCTCTTTGGGAGTTATGAAAGCTCTTACTTAGTTGTTCTCTTTGTGAGAGTTGTAATATCTCTTTGTGAGTTGTGCTCTTTGTGAGCTTGTGAAGTGGATGTGTGTAAACACCTTTTGAGTTAGCAACTAGTGTAATATAGGTTTGATCTCCACCTTAATTAAGTTTTAAAGGGAAGTTAGTGTGTTGTTGATATCATTGGATTAGTCTTAAGGTAGTGGACACAAATCCTTTGTGACTCAAACCACTATAAATCGATTGTCTTCGATCTTCTTTTTTACAAGATTTCATATTTGTTTTGTTTACATGTTTTACTCTTCATTCGGAAGAAAGAATTTTTTTTTTTAAAAACCTAATGAGTTAACTACCATTTATGTCTCTCAGGTTTGCTTCAAAAGAAAGTTATAACTCTTGACTATTTTGCATGCCATAAATACCCATCAGAATTTGCGGGGTGCCACAAATATCCAAAATGGGCTGAATCCGACGACCCACGGACGCGGAGCACATTTGCGGCATCTTCTCCAATAGAAACCTGAACAGACAGGTCATTCACAACCGTCTTTGGATTCTGCTCAACCGTCTTTAGTAGCTCATTTGTTTCTGTTTCAGCATCTTTCTCAGGAAGAATGTGATCTTCTTCATTCTTGATTAAATAATCTTATTCATTTTCGCATTGATAAGACCCCAAATATTCATGAGTACCATCATTTTGTCCAATTTCTGAAATCAAATTATTCTTCTGAGGATATCCCAAGACATCCCAAGAAGGCTTAATCAGAATATAAGATGAATAAACATTGCTATTCAAGTAAACCGCACAACAAGAACAACATTTTAAATTCACCTCATGACTATTATCAAACACCTTATCTGCATCATTCCTAATCATTCCAACCTCTTTCAAAATCTCAAACATAGCTAAATTATTTGAAGATACCTCATCAAAATCAGGTCATGAGGATAAGCAATCCTTACACATATCCTTAGACTCGGCTAACTTCTAATGATTTGAACAAAAACCCAATTTGGAAACCTCTTCAGAATGAAATTCACAAAGAATATATCTGTGGAAATTCTTATTCTATCTCTGTGGACCGGTTAATTAACCCAAGATCTTCAAAACCCAAGCTTTCATATTTGTATAACTTGTTACCAGGAAGGCTTATACGTGTAATTTTGGTAGCATTTGAGATAGAGTCTGGAACAATTCCAGTCAGTTTATTTTTACCAAGGAAAATGGATTCTAGATTTGGTGTTCGTGAAGAAGAATTTTGGAGTTAGAAAGATGATGTAGTTGGGATGTGGTTTCAGGTCGTTTTTTAATCGGGTATGAATTTGGGTCGGAGGCAACCCATTATCATCCCTTGGATTGACGATTTTGCCCTTGAAATTTCGTGCATGTGTATCACACATGTTTTCCGCCACCGTGGATTGCCGAATTTCATCCATTTTGGTTATTTTTGGCACCCCGCAAATTGTGCTGGGTATTTATCTCACGCAAAATAGTCAAGGGTTATAACTTGCTTTTGTAACATACATGAGGGGTATAAATGGTGATTAACTCAAACCTAATTGACCCCCTACGTTTTTCATTTGGTATTAGAGCCTTGTATTCTCATTTTGGTTTAACAACATTGAAAAACACAAGAGGGGGTGAATTGGGTTTTTATAAAAAGTGGCTTCTTTTTCTTTGAGATATAGAAGTGTAGAACTTGTATATGAAGCTTGGAGATTTGTAGAGCAAATATGAAAACAAGAAAAGCAAGACACCGGATTTAGAGTGGTTCGATTCACAAAGAATCTACATCCACTACCTTGAGTTTCTCCCAAGGATTTTCAACAACTTCACTAAGAAGATCTTTTTACACTTGTGGCTAACTCACAAAGAGTTTTACTCAAATAACCACAATTACAATCAATACTCACTAAGAGTACAAAGCCCAACACTAAGTAGGACTAAACACAACTAATACCCAATCACTTAGAAAGGGAAAGATGAAGATATAAAGATACAATTTTCACACTCAAGAAGTGGAGTATGGATACCTTTTAAGATCACACTTTAATGCTCTTTTGAACTTTTGAATTCAACACTTTGTATCTTGCATATATGAGAAGGATATGAACTTTTTAACACATAAAAAGAGATGGATATGCTTTTGAAGAGTTACAGCTTTTGTATATTCAATTTAGATCAGTTGTAGTTGTTGTGTAGTGAATATACAGCTTTAGGGCTTTTATACTTTTCAAAAAGGTCCAAAAACGACTTTAAAACGGTCAGATAACGGCTAGTTTATTTCAGAGTTCGGTTGACCTAACAAGTATCTCGGTCGACCGAGAAGGCACTTCGGTCGACCCAAGTTGGCCATAGGTCGACCGACCTGTTTTGGCACACCTCTCTGTCTAGCTTCGGTTGATCCGAGGCAAGCTCGGATGATCCGAACTTCTGAACTTTGAAAGATGTTGTTTTGACCCTTGTATTGATATCTTTTGAAGTCTAACAGGTTTTCTCAAAATGTAACAAGTAAGAGCATTTTGAAAATCGTTTTAAAAGACTTAAACTTAGAAATCAAAGGCTTTTGAATTACGAACACATGTAAAGCTCATTTTGAAACTTAACCTTATGAAAACGTGTTTAATATGTATGCAAGACTATAGTGTTGTATTCTTAAGTTCATTTAGAGCATTGGTTAGAGAGCTTATAAGATAATGACTGATAAATATAAAGCTATCCTAACCAAACCTAAGTCTTCAATCTTCAATCTTGATGATATGTGCCTTGAAGATCTTGTTTATAGCTTGATTGAAGAACTTAGAGCTTCCACAACGAGTTTCGATATTCTATCACAAAGATATAAGACATTAGTCACAACATCAAATGTTTGACCATTATCAAAAACAGAGTTTGTTCGCCCTTAGGGCTTACAATCTCCCCCTTTTTATTATGAAAAACTTTGATGTAATTAGATAGAATACGAACAATAGTAAGAACAAGGAAGCATGGCAAAAAGGATTTAAAAACAATTAAGAGTGAAGACTAGTGTTTTAGAAAATAAACTTGTGAGAAATACAAACACTAGTACTTTAACTTCTTTTGCCATCACATTAGGGACTCTTAGAAGAGCCCTAAAAACCTACCATCCTCATTTCCTCCTTCCTTCCAAAACACAAGGCTAGTTTTGAGAATTAAACTTATTAATCATTTTAAATGCTCCCCCTCAAAACATGCCATATAAAAGATAAAAACAATAACAGATATATTAAGAAAACTCCATTAAGTTCCAGCAGTTGATAGCAGCAAAAATCAGAATTTGAATATGAGACTGCATGGATCTCGGTCGACCGAGCTTATGGTCACCTATCTTCGGTCGACCGAAGCAGGGGAAATTTTCTGCAGCATTTTGCTGCAACTGAGCTGTCTCCTAAAACTTTCTTTCAATAACTCTCACACAAACAGACAGTCAGTTTACAATAAACAGTTAAGCAAGATCAATAAACTTCTCCCCCTTTGGCATAATAAAAAAGACATTAATAACCAATATAAATGAGTGCTTTGCCAAAACATAAATATTTTTAAGTACGAAAATAAGTCATAAGCATAAGTAGTAAAATCAGTTCAATAATGCCAAAATGAAACTTTAAACAGAAATAGAAGTGCCAAAAATGGATTCAACTTTGATTGCCTTCATCGTTACTTGACAGGCTTAGGTCCTTAGCTAAGGCTTTTTGCATTTTTATAGCCTTATCCAACTTGGCGGATACGTTTCGCACATCGTCTTTGTTAGCCCTAAGGGCGATCAAACTCAGTTTTTGATAATGGACAAACACTTGATGTTGTGTCTAATGTTTATATCTTTGTGATAGAATATTGGAACTAATATTGGAAGCTCTAAGTACTTCAATCAAGCATGATCAAGATTCAAAGTCGTATTATTCAAGGCTCATCTTTCAACATTGAAGATTGAAGACTTAGGTTTGGTTAGATTAGCTTTGTCTTTATAAGTCGTTATCTTATAAAGTTCTAACCAAAGCTCTCATGAACATAAGCTCTACACTCAAGTCTTGCATGTTTTCCTAAACACGTTTTCAAAAGGCTAAGTTTCAAAATGATCCTTACAAGTGTTCGTATTTCAAAAGCCTTTGTTTTCTAAGTCTAAGTCCTTTAAAATGGTTTTCCAAGTGTTCTTACTTGTTACCTTTTAAGAAAACCTTTTAGACTTCAAAAGACTTCAAAAGATTTCAAAACGTGTGAAAAATCAGCTTGGAAGTTCGGTCAACCGAGCTCAAGCTCGGATCAACCGAGCAGAAACTGAGAGCTAAACTGATCAGCTTCGGTCGACCAAGAGGAAGTTCGGTCGACCTAAGCATGGGGTCGGTCGACCGACCCTGTGTTCGGTTCAACCGAAGCTTGGTTCGGTCATCCGAGGTGCTCTGTTCGGTCAACCGAACTCTGCTTTTACTAGCCGTTATTTGACCGTTGGAGACTCGATTTTCAGCCTATTTTGAAATGTATATATACTCCAAAGCTAGAGAATCATTCTAAGACTTGAACATACAATTTACATTGATTTCTTATCAAGTCTAAACACCTTCAAAGCAAAAACACTTGATCTCCATGATCTAATTCATTCAAAGGTGTTCTTTCAAAAAGCAAGACAAAGAGTGGAATTCATATGTTCTAAAGAGCCAACAATTCTTGTACTTCAAAGGTATATATGTCACTTAGAAGAGTGATTTATCTTTCTCTTTAAACATTCAATTCCCTTTCTAAGTGATTGGGTAATTCTTGTAAAAGTCCTACTTAGTGTGGGCAATTTGTAAAGTCCTACTTTGTGTGGGCAAGCTCTTAGTGAGTTTTTCATTGTGTGGTTGTGTTGTAAAACTCTTAGTGAGTTAGCCACATTTGCAAACATTCTTCTTAGTGAAGTTGTTTGAAATCCTTGGGTGCGGCTCAAGGTAGTGGATGTAGATTCTAAGTGAATCGAACCACTCTAAATCCTTTGTCTTGTTGATTGGGTTTTGCATTGCTTTTATTCTTCTTGCTCAAACTTCCAATAGCTTTGCAAAGAATCGAAAAAGTTTACAAGATTAGTTAAAACCCAATTCACCCCCCCTCTTGTGTTTTACAGTCTTTAATGCAAACAATCTCCTTCAACATTGACTCAAACTGACTTGCCATTTTCTTTATTAAGGCGAACATTTTGTTGATTCGTGAACTCTTTGGAGGAGTGCCTTTGGAAGTATCATGTGATGAAGAATGAGATGCCTCGTCTTGACTCTTTTCCAATGCAGCATGTTGGCTTGAACTTTGTGAGTTGTGTGCATCAAACTCTTCTTGCTCATCACTTGAAGAATCATTTGTAGGTTTGGAAGATGCTCCAACCTTTTTCTTTTCAAGCACCCTTTTCTTTTCAATCTTTTGGAGTGTTTTGAGCATATAATTGGATACGTTTCTAGCAAGGATCGCAGCACCAAGCTCATCATTAGTTGTCTTCCGAATGAACTTCCATTGATTGTCAATATAGATCAACTTCATTCGGTGAAAACAAGCCTCATCAATTTTGACGAACTTTTTCTTTAAAGGATCGTGCAAATCAAGGCCGAATCTTTGAAAAAGCCTAGTAAACACATTTCCATATGGTATGAAATTCCTTGATCCTTTGATCGCAGCCATGAAATGTTGAAGAGCTAAATGAGCAAAGTTCAAAGGCTTCCTTTCCAATAGATGTTGCATGATAACCATTTGGAGGAAGGTGATAGACGACTTGTGTCCTTTGACAGGAGCAACAATATTGGATACGAAGAAATGAAGAATTCGTCCAAATTCATCCAATTTGTCTATCTCCCTATCCTTTGAATCAGAAAAGTTGCCTTGAATGCCAAATTCAGATTTGAAGAGTTTTATATCTAATAAACCGACATCATCAGAATTTACTGTATTCTTGTAAAACCTCTTGGCATAATCCACATATCTAACTCCTATAGCGTCGCAAAACATCCTCTCCGAAAATATGAATTCCAGATTTCCAACACATGATTTATATAGAATCTCAGTTCCAACATCCTCTAGTTTTCTCAAGTTAGCTCCAAATTCATAGACAATGGAAGGATAAACAAGTTCATCAACATCAAATAAATTATTCCAACCCATGTCTTCAAATAATCCCATGACTTCATCCAAACCCCTACCTTGAGCAAACATGGCATTATCTCTAAAGTAAGTGGTCATAAACCCCCTATTTGTGTTTGATAGATTATCAAATATCTTTTTTGCCGAAGAATTGTAAAAGGATTTTGTTACCTTTGTTGTGTAGAAATTTGATGATCCTCCAAACTCAAAATTTGATGGTGGAGAATCCATTGAAGGAGATGAGGAGGAATCGTCCTCGGAATGACTTGAATTTGACTCTTGAATCTTCTTTCCTTTACCCATAACCGTTTGAGCAATATTCTTTGTCCTTACTTTCTTTGAAGGAGTTTGAGAGGGTTCTTTGAGAGAAATCCCCTTTTCGAGTGGTCTTTTGGGTAGATTTCTAGGAGGATTCTTGCGAGGAGGAGTATCATCATCATTCCCTCTTTTGCTAGGGTGTTTTGTTAAATGTAACATCAAAACCATTATCACAAAGTTGGCTAATGCTAAGCAAGTTATATTTGAGACTATCAACAAGAAGAACATTCTTAACAAGAGTTAAAGAATCTTTACCAACATTCCCAATGCCAAGAATTCTACCTTTCTTTTTGTCCCCAAATGTGACATAACCTTCATAGATAGGTTCCATGTCTTTGACTAATGAGGCATCTCCGGTCATATGGCGACAACATCCACTATCAAGAAACCATTGAGCCGGAGTATCTACCTTGCTTGCAAGTACCTAAGACAAATGAGAAGGAGTGACTTTTGGTACCCATATTTGTTTGGGTCCTTGAGGGTTAGTTAAGACACGCTTGATTCTCCATATAGTTTTAACTCCTTTTTCAATTTTTCTTTTCACATAACATCTAGTACTAGTGTGACCAAATTTACCACAATATGTGCAACGAATGGATGGCTTATAAGATTTGTGAATATGCTCATGGTATCTCTTTTGTTTATGAGAAGTACTAGCATGCACAAAGTGATTTCTAGGTGGTCTAGAAGAGCTAGCAATATCAATAGGATTTGAATGTGAATAACCTAATCCATGTTTATCATTTGGAGTCCGTTGCATATAAAGAATATGATCAAGATCTTTTGTTCCTTTGGAGAACTTATCAACAAGAGAAGTAAGCTCAACAACTTTGGTCTTTAAACTATCAAACTCAACAAGTTTGCATTCAAGAGAAGACAATTTATCATAAGCTTCTAGATACTTTAATGAGGAAGTGTTGCAAGTAGTAGTAAGTTTTTCATTATCTATTTTCAAACAATCAACATCATTACATAGCTTTTTATTTTCACTAAGCAACTTAGATCTTTCATCAAGCAAGGATTCAATTTTAAGTTTCATCTCTTGATTTTGCTTAGCACATTTCTTAAGTTGATCATACATATCACATAAAAGTTCATTAGGATCATCTTCATCATCATCATGAGAAGTAGAAGTAGAAGATGTAAGATGTACCTCATTCCCAAAAGCCATGAAGCAAACATTGGCATTTTCCTCTTCTTCTTCATTGCCACTTCCTTCTTGATCCCAAGTGCTTATCATGCCCTTAGCATACTTTGGTTTGAAGAATTTCTTCTTTTTGTCTTCCTTGGGCTCCTTTTCTTTGACGGAAGGACATTCTCCTATGAGATGTTGGGTGCTTCCACATTCATAGCATCTCATCCCATTGGGATTTTGTTTTTCTTTTATTTTTGAAAGAATTTCCTTCCTTTCCCGGAAAACATTTTCTTCATACGCTTTACTACTAAAGCCATGGTCTCATCATCCAAGTCGATATCTTCTTCATCACTTGAATTGTTGGATTCATTGAGATCAAGAATAGTCTTTAGAGCAAGACTCTTCTTTACCTTTTCAACGTGATCATCCTTTTTGTGAGTGAGCTCATAGGTGAGAAGAGAACCAATAAGCTCTTCCGTGGGATACGTTTTCAAATTCTTAGCTTCTTCAATCACTAGAGCTTTGCCCTCCCAACTTTTAGGAAGTGAGTTGAGGATCTTCCTATTCATTTCACCCATGGTGTATTCCTTTCCATATGATCTCAACCCATTAACAACATTGGTGAACCTAGTGTTCATCTCATTTATAGATTCATTGGGCTTCATAGAGAAAAGCTCATATTCCCTCACAAGCATGTTAAGCTTTGATTCTTTGACTTGATTAGTCCCCTCATGGGTGACTTCTAAGGTTTTCCACATCTTGTGAGCGGATTTGCTTCCACGTACCCGATTGTACTCATCCGGATTGAGAGCACAACTCATGATGTTCATAGCTCGATAATTTAGAGTCATTTTCTTTGACTCATCTTCATCAAACTCATTGTCCAATTTAGGAATTTGAACACCATCCACCATTTTCATGGGAACATAAGGACCTTCTTCAAAAATATGCCATAAGGAATAGTCAATAGAGCACACATATATTTTGAAGCGATCTTTCCAAGCATTAAAATTATTTCCATCAAAGAGAGGTGGTCTATTTGTGGAAGATCCCTCTAGGTACGCTAATGCGGAATTTCCGCCATTTATCTTTTCTTCAAGCGATTAAGCTAAAGGTGAAGACGAGGCTTTGATACCAATTGAAAAACACAAGAGGGGGGTGAATTGGGTTTTTATAAAAAGTGGCTTCTTTTTCTTTGAGATATAGAAGTGTAGAACTTGTATATGAAGCTTGGAGATTTGTAGAGCAAATATGAAAACAAGAAAAGCAAGACACCGGATTTAGAGTGGTTCGATTCACAAAGAATCTACGTCCACTACCTTGAGTTTCTCCCAAGGATTTTCAACAACTTCACTAAGAAGATCTTTTTACACTTGTGGCTAACTCAGAAAGAGTTTACTCAAATAACCACAATTACAATCAATACTCACTAAGAGTACAAAGCCCAACACTAAGTAGGACTAAACACAACTAATACCCAATCACTTAGAAAGGGAAAGATGAAGATATAAAGATACAATTTTCACACTCAAGAAGTGGAGTATGGATACCTTTTAAGATCACACTTTAATGCTCTTTTGAACTTTTGAATTCAACACTTTGTATCTTGCATATATGAGAAGGATATGAACTTTTTAAAACATAAAAAGAGATGGATATGCTTTTGAAGAGTTAGAGCTTTTGTATATTCAATGTAGATCAGTTGTAGTTGTTGTGTAGTGAATATACAGCTTTAGGGCTTTTATACTTTTCAAAAAGGTCCAAAAAACGACTTTAAAACGGTCAGATAACGGCTAGTTTATTTCAGAGTTCGGTTGACCTAACAAGTATCTCGGTCGACCGAGAAGGCACTTCGGTCGACCCAAGTTGGCCATAGGTCGACCGGCCTGTTTTGGCACACCTCTTTGTCTAGCTTCGGTTGATCCGAGGCAAGCTCGGATGATCCGAACTTCTGAACTTTGAAAGATGTTGTTTTGACCCTTGTATTGATATCTTTTGAAGTCTAAAAGGTTTTCTCAAAATGTAACAAGTAAGATCATTTTGAAAATCGTTTTAAAAGACTTAAACTTAGAAATCAAAGGCTTTTGAATTACGAACACATGTAAAGCTCATTTTGAAACTTAGCCTTATGAAAACGTGTTTAATATGTATGCAAGACTATAGTGTTGTATTCTTAAGTTCATTTAGAGCATTGGTTAGAGAGCTTATAAGATAATGACTGATAAATATAAAGCTATCCTAACCAAACCTAAGTCTTCAATCTTCAATCTTGATGATATGTGCCTTGAAGATCTTGTTTATAGCTTGATTGAAGAACTTAGAGCTTCCACAACGAGTTTCGATATTCTATCACAAAGATATAAGACATTAGTCACAACATCAAATGTTTGAACATTATCAAAAATAGAGTTTGTTCGCCCTTAGGGCTTACAAACATATAAGTAAAGATCTTATGGCTGGGCATTCAGCTCTTGCTTACTTAAAGGGGTCATCCACAACCTGTCCTCTCACTACAAGAAAACTATGTAACAGGGACGGACATTTCCATCGCGAATCCGTCGCTAAACTCAATTTTGCGACTGATTAATGACCGAATGAAGTGGTCGTGTATTTTTCGTCGCTAAGCAAGTACCGACCGAATACTGACCGAAAGTATAGCGACTGAATGGTCAACATTGTTGATGTTTGATTGGTTAATGACCGCATACCGACGGCTAATTTAGCGACTGAATACTGACCGAATGGTCAACATTGTTGACGTTTGACTTTGACTAGGTACCGACCGAAGACCGACGGCTAATATAGCGCCTGATATGGCGGTCTCTATGCCGTCGCTAAATTGTTTTTGATTTAAAAATATAAATCTGAAATTTAATTGTTTTTGTGTGAAATCTATAATCGTTGACAAAGTAACCGGTGTATGACATCACTCTCCTTGACGGGCCCCTATGACACATTTTTCAACAACCTTTCGGAATGTTCCGGAAGGCTATGTATCTATTGAGAACAACAAAAGTACATTTCTACACAATTCCAACTTACATGAGTTCTAAACCATTTGGAAAAATCATTACAAACCCGTCTTTGAAGTTCTTCATTCGTTATCTGCGCAGTTTGGTCATGTACTTCACTGACAAATTTCCTTAGTTACAAATTAAATGACAATATTATTATTTGGCTACTTTTAATTATATAACAAAAAAGAAGCAATAGATGGGTTTACTTACTAAAGATATGGTTCGACCTCTTCACAATTCATCAGGATATAATTCATGGATGTTTTATATTCTTTATCGGATAATAAAATCTTTTCTTTTTTTCCAAATGATTTTTCCGATAAGTTGCAAATTGATAATACATTTGTTCCACTTGTCTCGTCTTCACCATCATTTCTCCCAATGGTTGTGATACGGTACTATCCGGGAAGCTTGAAGAGGTCATTTGGATTAATGAACTCATAATTAACTCATATATTCCAAATACGAGCTTCCAAGTAAGGCCTTTGTTCAAATGTTTAAAGTATATATTCTAAATGTTCAAGAGTTAAACAAGCCTTCAAATAAAGTTAGACACAAGGATCAAAGCCATCTAATAGCATTTGAAGGAAAGATACATAATTGGAAGGAAAACGGTTGAAAGGGTATTTTAGTCATTTGATAATTAAAGTCTATTCTAGACTTTAATTATATTTTCAGATTTATTATATTGTTTTAATTAGCCATGTTGGCCGAAATAAGCTAGCTAAATAATAGGACATGTTGTCCTTGATGTTAGGTAGTGTTTTTAGTTATCTAGGAGTTGTACAGTCCTAATCTTTAAAGGACTCATATTTGTGGTTCATTAGGCTACGAAATTCTACTCTATTTAAGAGGGATTTCAGACATGTTATTATTAGACTTGATATATTGATTTAAGGTTATTCCTTAGTTACTTTGTGTTTGATTCTCGATGTAGAGTTCATTCATGTTTGAGTTACTGTATCAATAAGTTTAGTTTATACTTATTGTGGTGTTTCAGGCCCCATTGATAATCAACCCTATGGGAGGATTGCTAATTATATTCCCCATAAACTGTTCGAGATAGAGAAAGATCGGGCATTCAAGCCGAACCTTAGTATTCGTACAACGGTTCCGCATCAGGTTGTAACTTTCATTTTCACGTGGGGTTCGAAATAATAGCTAAAGAATGTAGCAGCTTCTTCGACCAAGTATGCATTGCAAATTGTCCCCTCAACTCTGGCCTTGTTATTTATCTTCTTTTTTAGATTGTGCAGGTATCTAATTAAAGCATAAGTAGTTAATCACATTGTAAATACGTACATGAAAAATAAAAATGAAGTTGAGATTATAAAGACATTGGTTGTTACCCCTCGAACAGGTTCATCCACCTAAACTATACAGGGCCACCAACCTTGGCTTCGTACGGAAGGTGAATCGGCCAGTGTTCCATCACATCAAAATAATCCGGAGGAAATATTCTCTCTAACTTGTACAATAAAATAGCGAAAGTGTCCTCCAATTCTTGCATATGCGCCACACTCAACTTTGGGGAACACAAATCTCTATAGAACAAACTAAGTTCAGCCAAGGGTCCCCAAACATTTGCCGGTAGTACTTCTTTAAGTGCTATAGGGATAAGTCTCTCTATGAATACATGAGAATCGTGACTCTTCATTCCAGACATTTTCAACTCTTTCATATCAACTTATTGCGCCAAATTCGATGCATATCCTTATGGGAGCCTTAATTCTTTAACCCACTGCAAAACCATCTCTTTTTGTGCCTTGGTAAGAATGAAACATACCTTCAGTTTTGTTGCTTTACCTCGGCCATCGTGTTTAATATTCAATTCCGATCGACTACAATACCTTTCAACATCTGCTTTAGCCTTAACATTGTCCTTAGTTTTACCTCGGCCATCGTGTTTAATATTCAATTCCGGCCGACTACAATACCTTTCAACATCTGCTCTAGCCTTAACATTGTCCTTAGTTTTACCCTTCACGTCTAACACGGTGTTAAAGACATTATCAAACACATTTTTTTCATTATGCATGGCAGCAATGTTATGTCTTATCAGAAGTGTCCACCAATAAGGTAAGTCCGAAAATATACTACGTTTGGCCCAACTGTGATCCCAACCCCTACCTTGCTCTTTACCAATCTCTTCTGCTGTATCGTTAATTTTTGGATAATCTCTAACTCTAAACCACATTTCATCACCAGTCAGGTGAGATGGCGGATATGCTCTCTCCTATCGCCGGTCCTTTCGGAATCCCTTTGCATCTCTTCTAAAAGAATGATCAGGTGACAAGAAGCATCTGTGGCAATCGTGGCAATTGTGGCAATCGAACCACGATTGGCAATCTTTGCAAATGGAACGCTTGTGTTTCTTCCATACAATATGGACAAGCGTGAATGCTAGCTGTACTCCATCCACTCAACATTCCATATGTAGGGAAATCACTAATTGTCCAAAGTAATGACGCCCTCGGTTTAAAAATTTTCTTTTTGGAGATGTCATAAGTTTACGCACCTTCACTCCACAGCTGATTCAATCCATCGATGAGAGGCTGCAAGTACAGATCAATCTTGTGTTTTGGATTTTGGGTTCCAGGTACAATGATAGTTAAGAACATTACATTGTTCTTCATACACATCCAATGGGGGGGATTATAAGGTGTTAGAATAACTGGCCAAGAATGTAAGCCCTAAGGGCGTACAAACTCAGTTTTTGATATTGGACAAACTTTTGATGTTGTGTCTAATGATCTTAATCTTTGTCATAGAATATCGGAACTTTTTATGGAAGCTCTAAGTACTTCAATCAAGCCATTGGTATCAAGATTCAAAGTTATCCAATGCTCATTTATCAAGATTGAAGATTGAAGACTTATGTTTGGTTAGTTTAGCTTTTTCGTCATAAGTCGTTATCTTATAAAGCTCTAACCAAAGCTCTCATGAACATAAGCTCTACACTCTAGTCTTGCATGCATCATAAACACGTTTTCAAAAGGCTAAGTTTCAAAACGTTCCTTACATGAGTTCATATCTCAAAAGCCTTTATTTTCAAAGTCTAAGTACTTTAAAATGGTTTTCCAAATGTTCTTACTTGTTACCTTTTGGGAAAACCTTTTAGACTTCAAAAGATTTTAAAACGTGTGAAAAATCAACATCTCTCAGGCTCAGAAAAGTTCGGTCAACCGAGCTCAAGCTCGGATCAACCGAAGAGAAACAGAGAGTTGTAGCTCTTGGAAAAATGATGGTTCGGTCGACCTAAGGGTGTGGTCGGTCGGTCGAACCTAATGATGGTTCGGTCGACCTAAGGGTTCGGTCGACCTCATATAAGGCATCCCTTATCAAACATCATAGGACCAATGACTAGATCAAGAACCAAGCAAGTCAATCAACAATTATCTACATTGATCCGAGAACTAAAGCACAAAGAGGAATCAAACCTACATCTAGAAAATGAAGTTCAAGTTCAACTAATAACTTCTGAAGACTTCAATTCGGCCCAAACAAGCAAAGTGGCTAAAAAGGACATTTTAGTCTTTTTACACATTAAAGTCTATTCTAGCCTATTCTAGACTTTAATTATATTCAGCAAGTTATTCTTAGTCGTGTGTAGCCTAATTGCTTTAATAAAGGACATGTTGTCCAAGTGTTTGTCAGTTAGTTATTAAAGAGTCCTCATACTTCAAGGACTCTTCATTTGTTTGTTATTTGTTTGTTATTCTAGCCGCCTCGAATGCAAGATAATAGGACATGTTGTCTATTATCTTGTTTAAGTGTTTTACTTGATATCAAGTTGTTGTTCGAGAGTCTTACTTCTTCAAGGACTCTTCCTTTTGATTGTTGGAACCGAAATCTCCCTCTATTAAAGAGTGATTTCGGCCACCTTTATACTTACGTTAGATATATTGATATTTTGGTTAAGGTTATTCCTTAGATACTTGTTTATGAATTTTCGGTAGAACTTCATATTCTTTGAGTTACTGTATCAACTAGCTTGTTTCTCTAGTTGTGGTGTTTCAGCCTTCATTGATACTTAGCCTGCTTGGAGTTGTGTTGAGTATATTCCCATAGAAACTATTTCGAGATAGAGAAAGATCTGCTGAAAAGCCGATCCTTGATATAAAACATCACGGTTTCGCATCAAGTGGTGTCAGAGTAAAAGGTTGAACTCTATCTTGGTGTACCTTTACGTTTTCAATATTTTTTTCTTGTTTGCTTGGAATAGACCGAGAAAGATAACAAAAAAATATTACTACCATACGCAAAGGCACCCAGAAGTAAAGAAATTGGCAGCCGGGTTATCTTAGTTAGACACGGATCAAACCAAAAGCAAACTTCCTTGTCCGTTGGGACACAAAGGAATTGGCTCTTGTTCCCTCTTGTTCTTGAATTAGTCGCCATCAAACTCATCAAATCAAGGTAATATTTTCCTGACACGGAGTTCTTGATAAAGGCGGCCAAGAAAAGAGTAAGTCTAAAGGTAAAAGGTAAAGAAAGAAATCAAGAAAACAAATTTTTTCAAAGATTTTAAATTTTCGGTTACTGTTCACATCACTATTCATCCGAGAATTAAAATCAATTTTCAAGAAAATCAAGAAGCGTAAAGGTTACATCATTCTTAACTATTTGTGTAGGTCAAGATAGGAATTCTATCCCATATTTTTCAGCGTTTCATCAACACAACATTAGGAACCTTTAAATTCTTCTAGAGTTGGAAGTTCTTGACAAGTATTGTTGGAATATTGAGAGAATTTTTTTTCTATCTAACAATTTGCGTGATTTCTTTGCAAAGATAGTGTCTTTTGATGAAGGTACTTCGCAGCAAGGTGCCATGGATGGTGACAAACCTTTTAAAGAATCAATGCAACAAACAATGAAAACTTTGACGCAATCCATCAATGAAATTAAAGATCGGTTGGAGCATCTTGAATTCAAGAACCATTCGGCTAAGGGGAAAGCCGCAGCAAAAGAGGATCAAGATGATCAAGAATCTCAAGATTCTATTAAGCAACATATGAGAGACAACTTTCGGCAAAACAGGGATTTTGTGCCGAGAGTTATTCCAAGAATGAGGGACAATTTGGCCTATGATCCGAGAGCCAATCTTCAAGATCAAAGGTATGATAATAATCTTGGTGCAATAAAGACCAAGATCCCTTCTTTCCATGGTACCAATGATCCTCAATTATTTTTAGATTGGACTCGAAAAGTTAACCATGTTTTTTATGTTCATAATTATTCGGAGGAGAAAAAGGTTAAAATGGCAACCATGGAGTTTGGAGATTATGCATCAATTTGGAGGGATAATGAGATCAATGAACGGAGAAGATCGGGGCAACGACCAATTGATTCATGGGAGGATTTGAAAGCGGTCATGACACGACGATTTGTACCTCAAAGTTATAATCGTGATTTGTACAATCAACTCCAAAGATTGAGGCAAGGGACAAAGACCGTTGATGAATACTACAAAGAAATGGAGATGGCAATGATTAGATCAAGCCACCGGGAAGATAATGAGGCTACTTTGGCGCGTTTCTTGGCTGGTCTAAATGACAAAATTAGACCCAAGGTAGAACGTGCTAACCTTCATAATCTTATTGATATGGTTTATTATGCTGAACAAATTGAGCGGCAAAAAAAAGAGAAGAGTTCAAGGACTTATTCGGCAAATTTCCAACCTTGGAAACGGCCAAATCAGTCCTTAAACAATTCTACTGTTTTGTCGAGCCCAAATCATGCAAAGGGCTGTTTGGGAATTGCAAAAATAGCCACAGTTCCTAGTGGGGCAGCAAGGGTACCAACTGTTAGTAGTGCCCTAGGACCATTAGCACATGTTGTGCGTTTTATTATCTTTTGAGCATGTAATTGAATAGTTAATTTTGCTTTTGATTACCAAATGTGTGATTTGATAGTAAAACTCATTAGCTTATGTAATTACTGTTCTAGTAGTCCCTAGTTTTATGTAATGCTTAATTACTATGAAATAAAACTAGGATGATTGTTGATTGATGATCTTGTTTTACTGATCATGAGTAATGGATACAAATCACATCATAGATGCAATATATAGGGATACATTGTATTGGACGTGATCCGTCAGAGAAGTAATACTTCATGGTCTTAAGTCATAAGTATTACTTCCTCAATACTATTTTAGAATCCTTAGACCTTATGTCTTCATTGATTCTAGTATGAATGGAGCCATGTTTTGACTCAGTCGGACGTTACTTGTAACAGAGTAATCAACACGACTGAGATCGGATGTAGTGTCCTATCATAGCTTAAATGTGAGAGACATTGTAAGGAATTTGTCCCTCTCTATTATTAGAGAGAGATATCCATGGGCCCCTCGATAGGGAAACACTGTTTAAATGCATGGCCGTGCTCAAATGTATTTGATAAAGTGGTTATCAAATGCTATTTGTCGAAACAGTCTACCTGGAGAACGGGCATAAATACAATTAAGCTTAATAAGGGTGACGACCACCATGCCTTATGCTTAATTAGGATATCGCGAGACAAAGGGATTAAATAATGGATTGATATTAGGTTCCGTTGTATATTCATTCACTTTGGGTAGTCACAATGTCCTGCTAGGGACCGCTTGTGATTTATGAACACATACTACTACTAAGCGTGTTTTCATTGCCATTGTAAGATGAACCTACAGGGTCACACGCATAGACGAGCTAACGAGCTTTATGTCCAGATTCAATGAATCTAGAATGTGTCTAGGTTCATTGTATCTGACATTCGTCTTTCTGAAAATAATAAAGTGTTTATTATTCGAATTAGAGATAGGGGCAATTTCGGTATTTTACTATAGCTGGGATTACGTGGGAGTAATTATCCGATAAGGACTCCCACTACCAGCTAGAGTCCCAGGGGACGTGGGAGTTAGAGACTCCCACTGCCGAGAGGAGATGAGGATGTGAGAGTTGGTTATGGGAACAAACTCTCACACCCTATATAATGATCTCTTGGCCGAAACCCTAGGATATGATTTTTTCAGCCGAAATATTACCAATTCTCTCGAAATTAGATTTCGGTTCAGCCTCTCCTTTTTTCTCTCTATTTCCCGAAAATCGTAAAATACGAAGAGCTAGCAATCGCTGCCTGCTTTACGTCAGCGTGGATACCGGTAAAGGGACTTTCCGCAGGGAGATCAATCGGTAGCAACATCCGATCCAAGAAACATCATCCTCCATTCAAGAAGTAGCTTCTGAATCCAAAACGTAAGTTTTTCTTGCTGCTTTTTCGAATTGTTTCATATGAGCGGATCCTTCAGGGGAGGATCCATGGGTGTTTGGAACGAGTTTCCGCCCATGAATCCCTTCAGTGGTATCAGAGCCTTGCTCATACGACTCGATTTCGATATTGTTTATCAGACAATAACACTATCAATTCCGATTTGATAGTGTATGTTTGAAAACAGAATAAAATCGTTTCTTTGATCATGATAAATGCATAAACTGTTTAACTGCATTTAAAGATTGTATCTTTTGATGAATATATGTGATATATGCATAAATTTCTCTCGGTTTAATCATGTTTATACGGTTATATGAACTGTTATGATATAAACTGCTTTCGGGTTTTGATTATGCACGAACTGCCTCAGCATGATTCAGTTCTGTGTTTTTAATTCGATTATTTGGCATTAATCAGCTTTCGTGAATATTGATTCTCGCATAAACCGCTTCATTAATCTGAAATTAATTTGATTAAATTCTGTTATTTCGCATAAACTGTTTCGGTTAATCCGATTAACCAATACATAATCTGATTATGTAAGTAAGGCAATTGAGGAGTAAATCTGGGAGGAAAAACTCATTCGATGAGCTGATGTAGAATCATATTTTCCTTCCAGGGCGCCCGACCCTGGAAAACCCATGAGGGGGCCGCCGCCCTCGACCCCCCGCCCGCTAACCGGTTAGAGGGACCGCCGTCTGCGTCGCCCCGATTCGTCATTCCCCCCGAATTAAGACTTTGTGTATGTACTCGTAGTTACTTTCATTGTGCTTTATGTGATATTAGCATGGTGAATAGCATGGCCTACTATACCCCTTGTTTTACATATTTTGATTGTAATTTTTATAATACGACTCACGAGTCGTTTTTCAATGTTGTAAAATTGTAATCGCTTCATTAGATTAGCTTTACTTGCTTTACATTGAAGGTCAGGGTATACCCATGCAAATATGTAACAAGGTCGGAGGTGCAAGATCGAAGACATTATCCATGAGATGGATTTTGACCTAGATTGACCCCTTGACTCCCACAAGGCTCGTGGGAGTCATATAGGAATAGGCCATGCTATATCACATTTACTTTTACGCTTCATAACCCTGCGTGTGATGTTTATTTTATGTCCGGATGGATTTATTTTTAAACGTCACATCAAATGGTTTTATTTAAGTCTTAAAGTGCCTACCATAACCTAAGCACTCCATAAGCTTGGATCATCATTTTTTCCGCTGCCAAAGCAATGGATAAAGTGGTTACCTAAGTAAAGGGAGATGGGAAAATAGTGATTTCCATATGCTTAGACATGGTTCGACTTAGCTAGGCCATCAAAATAGTTTTGGGCCTAGGGCATAATATGGGAAATAGCCGGGACATATAGATGTCAATCCCATTAGATGATTTTACTTTAATTGTGGGTGTTAAGCCAAAGCTTTCCTATAACTATTGTAAAATGTTTTTCCCCACTATTATCAAGTGTTGAAATTGTGAAAAATGTTTTTGCTCAAAAACTAATAACTTTGCAACTAACTTAATGTAGATAATGGCAACCAATTCATATCACAATTCACTGCGATCCGTCCTTGAGAAGGAAAAACTGAGCGGGACCAATTTCCTTCATTGGGCCCGCAACTTAAGGGATTGTCCTTAGCAGGGAAAGAAAAGTCATGACGTTCTTGATACGGACATTCCCGAACAACTCGCCAATAACGCCCCTAGAGCTGAAAGAGATTCTTGGAAGAAGCATTTCGATGACTCTAACGATGTGACTTGTCTCATGTTAGTCACAATGAGCCCTGACCTTCAAAAACAGTTTGAAGGAGTTGAGGCTTTCCAGATGATGGGCCAGCTCAAGGAAATGTTCCAAGAGCAAGCTCGTCATGAAAGATTCCTCATAACTAAGGCGTTAAATAGTTGCAAAATGGCCCCCGGCACCTCTCGTAAGTGCACATGTTCGAAGATGAAGGGCTATTTTGACCAACTTGAGAAACTTGGGGGCTCCCGTAGGTCATGACATGTCCACGAGATATGATCTTGGGCTCACTCCCACCGGAGTATGACCAATTCGTAATGAACTTCAACATGCATGCCATGGAGAAGACCATACACGAAATTCACGGGATGCTCAAGCAGTCGAATCGAACATTAAGAAATCCCTCAAGTCTTAATGGTTCAAAAAGGGAATTTCAAGAAGAAAGACAAGGGAAAGCCCATGGCTAAGAGAGGCAAGGGAAAAGGCAACGACAAGCCCAAGCCCCAGCCCAAAGCCAAGGCACCAAAGGAGGGAGTTTGCTTCCATTGCAATGAACCGGGTCATTGGAAACGGAACCGCAAGCTCTATTTGGAAGAGAAGAAAAAAGGGAAAGGCCAATTTGACTGCCTCTCCGTGTATTTATGTTATAGAAATTAACATGTCTGCTCCTACTTCATGGGTATTAGATATCGGGTTGTGGATCTCACATTTGTGCAAATGTGCGGGGGTTCAAAAGGAGTAGATCACTGCAAAAGGAGAAGTAGACCTCGGAGTAGCCAACGGAGCAAGAGTTGTTGCTTGTAGCTACTCGGGACATTTAATCTAGCTTTGCCAAGTGGCCTTATTATAGAACTCGGATAATTGTCTTTATGTTCCAACTTTGAGTAGGAATATTATTTCAGCTTTCTTGTTTGGATATTGATGGTTTTGAAATTAATATTATAAATAAAGTTTGCACCGCTCATAAAGATCATATCTTCTATGGAGATGCCTCTTTGATGAATGGGCTTTATGTTCTTAACCTTGATGATTCCAATAAAAGGCCCATCTATAACATCAATACTAAGAGGTTTAAATCAAATGACTTAAACCAGACCTACTTTTGGCAATCGTCGTTTGGGCCACATAAACGAGAAACGCATATCAAAACTCCATACGATGGAATTTTAACATCATTTGACTTAGAGTCTTATGAGACGTGTGAATCTTGCTTGTTGGGCAAAATGACTAAAGCTCCCTTTATCGGACAAAGTGAGAGAGCTTCCGATTTATCGGGCCTCATACATACGGATGTTTGTGGACCAATAAACACTAGTGCTAGAGGAGGGTTTCAGCATTTCATCACATTCACGTGATGATTTCAGTAGATATGGCTACGCCTATCTAATGAAACATAAATCGAATCTTTTGGAAGATTCAAAGAATTTCAAAATGAAGTACGTAATCAACTTGGTAAAAGTATTAAGATACTTCGATCAAATCGAGGTGGCGAATACCTTAACCAAGAGTTTGACGAACATCTTAGTGGTTGTGGAATTGTTTCACAATTAACTCCTCCCCGCACACCACAATGGAATGGCGTGTCGAACGGAGGAATCGCACCTTATTAGATATGGTTCGATCTATGATGAGTCAAACAAGTCTTCCAATTTCCTTTTGGGGCTACGCCCTTGAAACTCGCTGCATTTATATTAAATAGAGTTCCTTCTAAAGCGGTTCGTAAAACTCCATATGACATATGGACTGGGAAACGACCTAGTTTGTCATTTCTCAAAATTTGGGGATGCGAGGCGTATGTAAAACGCTTGTTATCCGATAAACTCGCCCCTAAATCGACAAATGTTTGTTTGTGGGATATCCTAAAGAAACTAAAGGATATTACTTCTATCTTCCATCAGAGAACAAAGTGTTTGTTGCTCGTAATGGTGTATTCCTTGAAAGGGAATTTATTTCCAAAGAGGATAGTGGGAGTAAGATCCATCTTGAGGAAATTCAAGATCCCCAAACAACATCCGAACCAACTTTAGAAGTTCAAGCAAGCTCACATGCCGATATCGAGCTTCAATCTTTGACACAGGGGCCCAAGAAGGTCGAGTCGGGTACATCAACGACTCGAGAGATATGGATTTCTCGTGATCGATGATCATCGAGTTGAATCGATTGATCAACATGAACCCTCTACCTACAAAGAGGCAATTCATAGTTCTGAGTCAGATAAGTGGCTAGAAGCTATGAAGTCCGAGATGCAATCCATGTACGACAACCAAGTATGGACTTTGGTTGACCCACCCGAAGGGTGCAAGGTCATTGATAACAAATGGTGTTACAAAAAAGAAGACCGACATGGATGGTAATGTACACACTTTTTAAATCGCGACTAGTAGTTAAAGGCTATAGACAAGTTCATGGTATTGACTATGACGAAACCTTTTCCCCTGTCGTGATGATAAAGTCAATTAGGATTTTACTTGCCATAGCCGCATATTATGACTATGAGATATGGCAAATGGATGTTAAGACTGCGTTTCTTAACGGAAACCTTCTCGAGGATGTGTATATGACACAACCTGAGGGGTTTGTTGATCCAACAAATCCTAGCAAAGTGTGTAAGCTTCAAAGGTCCATTTATGGATTGAAGCAAGCATCTCGAAGCTGGAATTGATGAACGTATTAAAGAATTCGGTTTCATCAAAAACGAAGACGAGCCTTGTGTTTATAAGAAAGTAACAAATAATGCAGTAGTGTTCCTTGTGCTTTACGTGGATGACATCTTACTGATTGGAAATGACATCCCCACATTACAAAGCGTAAAAGCTTGGCTGGGGAAGTGCTTTTCCATGAAAGACTTAGGCGAGGCCAATTACATTTTGGGTATAAGAATCTATAGAGATAGATCTAACAAAATGATTGGCTCTGAGCTGCAGTGGATACATTGACAAGTGCATCGAAACGGTTCGGCTTTGCAAGACTCCAAAAAGGGATTCTTGCCCATGTCACATGGCGTTAAACTCAGCGAGAACTCAAGGACCTTCCACAAGGGAGGACCAAGAGCGCATGAGTAAGATCCCATATGCTTCGACCATTGGGTCTATTATGTACGCCATGATATGCACTCGCCCTGGGATGTCTCATTTGCTTTAAGTATGACTAGCAGATATCAATCGACCCCTGGTGAGTAACATTGGATCTGCAGTCAAGAGCATTCTTAAGTACTTAAGAAGGACTAAAGATATGTTCTTAGTTTACTGAGGTCGGGGAAGGAAGTCCCGGTTCTAAATGGTTACACAAACGCAAGCTTCCAGATCGACGTAGATGATTATCGATTGCAATTTGGTTTTGTGTTTTGTTTGAATGGAGGTGCTTTGTGAGTGGAAGAGCTCAAAGCAAGAAACCGTGGCCGACTCTACAAATGTAGTCGAGTATCTAGTCGCCTCCAGGCAGCTAAAGAAAGCTCGTTTGGATCGGGAAGTTTGTTGATGAACTAGGTGACGTCCCCTAGCATTGTGAACCCAGTGGACCTCTATTGTGATAGTACTCGGTGCCATTTCACAAGCTAAGGAACCTAGATCTCACCAACGATCCAAACACATTCTCGAAAGCGTTTCCATCCGATCGAGAGATCATCGACGGAGGAGACGTTAGTATTTGCAAAGTTCATACAGACGACAACATTGCAGATCCATTGACCAAGCCACTCCCACAGCCTAAACATGAGAGTCATATTAGGTCAATGGGATAGAGGATCATGTATGATTGGACCTAGGGCAAGTGGGAGATTGTTAGTAGTGCCCTAGGACCATTAGCACACGTTGTGCGTTTTATTATCTTTTGAGCATGTAATTGAATAGTTAATTTTGCTTTTGATTATCAAATGTGTGATTTGATAGTAAAACTCATTAGCTTATGTAATTACTATTCTGGTAGTCCCTAGTTTTATGTAATGCTTAATTTCTATGAAATAAAACTAGTATGATTGTTGATTGATGATCTTGTTTTACTGATCATGAGTAATGGAT
The DNA here is from genome assembly GCA_026122235.1 of Vinca minor. Classification (NCBI taxonomy): domain Eukaryota; kingdom Viridiplantae; phylum Streptophyta; class Magnoliopsida; order Gentianales; family Apocynaceae; genus Vinca; species Vinca minor. The sequence continues at coordinate 1,126,283 of JAOCZM010000168.1, forward strand.
ACAAATCACATCATAGATGCAATATATAGGGATACATTGTATTGGACGTGATCCGTCAGAGAAGTAATACTTCATGGTCTTAAGTCATAAGTATTACTTCCTCAATACTATTTTAGAATCCTTAGACCTTATGTCTTCATTGATTCTAGTATGAATGGAGCCATGTTTTGACTCAGTCGGACGTTACTTGTAACAGAGTAATCAACACGACTGAGATCGGATGTAGTGTCCTATCATAGCTTGAATGTGAGAGACATTGTAAGGAATTTGTCCCTCTCTATTATTAGAGAGAGATATCCATGGGCCCCTCGATAGGGAAACACTGTTTAAATGCATGGCCGTGCTCAAATGTATTTGATAAAGTGGTTATCAAATGCTATTTGTCGAAAACAATCTACTCGGAGATCGAGCATAAATACAATTAAGCTTAATAAGGGTGACGACCACCATGCCTTATGCTTAATTAGGATATCGCGAGACAAAAGGATTAAATAGTGGATTGATATTAGGTTCCGTTGTATATTCATTCACTTTGGGTAGTCACAATGTCTTGCTAGGGGCCGCTTGTGATTTATGAACACATACTACTACTAAGTGTGTTTTCATTGCCATTGTGAGATGAACCTACAGGGTCACACGCATAGACGAGCTAACGAGCTTTATGTCCAGATTCAATGAATTGTGTCTAGGTTCATTGTATCTGACATTCGTCTTTCTGAAAATAATAAAGTGTTTATTATTCGAATTAGAGATAGGGGCAATTTCGGTATTTTACTATAGCTGGGATTACGTGGGAGTTATTATCCGATAAGGACTCCCACTACCAGCAGAAGTCTAGGGGACGTGGGAGTTAGAGACTCCCACTGCCGAGAGGAGTTGAGGATGTGAGAGTTGGTTATGGGAACAAACTCTCACACCCTATATAATGATCTCTTGGCCGAAACCCTAGGATATGATTTTTCAGCCGAAATATTACCAAGTCTCCAAATTAGATTTCGCTTTCAACCTCTCCTTTTTTCTCTATTTCCCGAAAATCAAAAAATACGAAGAGCTAGCAATCGCTGCCCGTTTCGTCGAGTGGATACCGGTAGAGGGACTTTCCGCAAAGGGAGATCAATCGGTAGCAACATCCGATCCAAGAAACGTCATCCTCCATTCAAGAAGTAGTTTCTTGAATCCAAAACGTAAGTTTTTCTTGCTGCTTTTTCGAATTGTTTCATATGAGCGGATCCTTCAGGGGAGGATCCATGGGTGTTTGGAACGAGTTTCCGCCCATGAATCCCTTCACCAACTACTTCAAATCCGGCCAATTTGAGGACTACAAATGATCGGGAATGTTTTAAGTGCAAAGGTAAGGGTCACTTTGCTCGAGATTGTCCAAATAAATGCACAATGATCATGATGGACGACGGAACGTGGGTTAGTGATGAGGAGAAATCCGAAGAGTCTATTTTGGATGAAGAAACCGAGAATATGGAGACTTTTCCGGATGATGGTAATAATTATCTTTTGGTAAATATGCAACTTTTACATTCTCAACCTTTAGATAATTTGCATCAACAAAGGAGCAATCTATTTCAAACTAAGTGTACGGTTCAAGGCAAGATTTGTTTACTTATTATTGATAGCGATAGTTGCAGTAACGTTTGTTCCTTTGATATGGTTACCGCTTTAGATTTACCCTTGAAAGCACATCCGATGCCATATAAGTTTTCTTGGTTAAATGATAGCGGAGAGATTAAAGTGGATAAACAAGTGGAGATTAAATTCAGCATTGGAAACTATCAAGATTCGGTTATTTGTGATGTGGTCCCGATGACCGCAAGTCACATAATTTTGGGAAGACCTTGGCAATATGATAGGTGTATAGATCATATTGGTCGAAGGAATGTTTACATGGTTACAATGGATAAAATTTGATTAACTTTAAATCCTATGTCACCAATTCAAGTTTGTGAGATGCAAAAGCGATTAGCCGAGGGTAGAGAGAAAAGAAGAAAAGAACGTGAGTTGAAAAAAACGAGCGAACCTACCCAAGAGGTAACAACCGAGGTAAAAAATGATGAAAGAGCCGTGAGTATTATGAGAAAAAAGGCATACTAACAAAGAGAGAAGAAAGAATGTTTATTTATCAATTCGGGAAATGTAGATAGGGCTTTACGTGCAAACAAATCCCTTGTTCAATTGATTTTCAGAGAAGCTGAATGGTTTACTCTAACTAACACCTTTTCTTTTGATCTTTTAACTTTTTCTCTACCTAGTCTATGTGTTGATGTTTTGCAAGAATTCAAGGATATTTTTCCTAAGGAGTTGCCAAGAGGTTTACCCCCAATCCGAGGCATAGAACATCAAATCGACTTCATTCCGGGATCAAATCTTCCAAATAGGGTAGCCTATAGAGCAAATCCGGATGAGACCCGCGAAATACAAAGGCAAGTCGATTTACTTTTAGAGAAAGAACAGGTACGTGAATCTTTAAATCCTTGTGCTAGTCCGGTTATTTTGGTACCTAAGAAAAAAGGCACTTTTAGATTATGTACGGATTGTCGCGATATTAATAAGATAACTATTAAATATAGACATCCTATACCTCGCTTAGATGATATGCTAGATGAGTTAAGTGGTTCTTTATTCTTTTCTAAAATTAATTTACCTCAAGGCTATCACCAAATTAGAATGAAAGAAGGTGATGAATGGAAGACTGCGTTTAAGACTAAATATGGTTTATATGAATGGATTGTTATGCCTTTTGGTCTAAGTAATGCACCTAGTACTTTCATGAGATTAATGAAGTACATATTTCGGCATTGTTTTGACAAATTTTGGTAGTTTATTTTGATGATATTCTTGTTTATAGTAAAGCCTTAGAAGAGCATATTCAACATCTTAAGGCTGTTTTTATTATATTAAGAGAGTAGACATTGTATGCCAAGCTTGAAAATGCGTTTTTTGCACTAATTCTATTAACTTTCTTGGATACACTGTTAGTTCAAGTGGAATTCAAGTTGATCCGGCCAAAATTGAGTCAATTATGAGCTGGCCGAGACCAACAACCGCAACACAAGTCCGTTCATTCTATGGTTTAGCAAGCTTTTATAGGCGATTTGTTCGTGATTTTAGCTCAATTGCCGCGCCATTGAATGAAGTTGTGAAGAAAGATGTATTATTTTTTTGGGATAAGCCGCAAGAAGAGAGCTTCATTAAGCTTAAGCAATTACTAACTTCTTCCCCTATTTTATCTTTACCTAATTTTAACCTAACTTTTGAAGTTGAATGTCATGCTTCAGGAATAGGTATTGGGGCTGTTTTGCAACAACAAGGCAAACCTTTGGCATATTTTAGTGAGAAATTAAGTGGTGCTTCACTTAATTATCCTACATACGATAAAGAGTTGTACGGTATTGCTAGAGCTTTGGAAACATGGCAACATTACTTGATTACAAAAGAATTTGTCATCCACACGGATCATGAATCAATCAAGTATCTCAAAGGACAAAATAAGCTAAACAAGAGACATGCAAGGTGGGTTTCCTTTATTGATAGCTTTCCTTATATAATCAAATACAAGAAAGGTAAGGAAAACATTGTTGCGGATGCGTTATCTAGAAGGTACACTTTACTTTCAATTATGCATGCTAAATTACTTGGTTTTGAACATTTAAAAGCATTGTATAAAGATTATAAAGATTTTTCTGATTTATATTCAGCATTTAATGTCTCGGCTAAAAAGGATTTTTACAAATTTGAAGATTTCTTGTTTAAAGGCAATAGATTGTGTGCCATCTTGTTCTATAAGAGAATTAATTGTTAGAGAGGCACATAGTGGCGGCTTAATGGGACATTTTGGTGTTTTTAAAACTTTAGATATTTTACAAGAACACTTTTATTGGCCTAAAATGAAAAGAGATGTGAGGAAAATTTGTGATCTTTGTTTTAAGTGCAAACAGGCAAAAAGTACTTCAAAGGCTCACGGATTGCTCATGCCTTTACCAATTCCCTCTTCACCATAGATTGATCTTTCCATGGATTTTATTCTTGGTTTACCAACATCCAAAAGAGGTAATGATAGTATAATGGTTGTTGTTGATAGATTTTCTAAAATGGCTCATTTTATCCCTTGTAGGAAAACTAATGATGCAAGCCATGTTTCGGATCTATTCTTCAAAGAAGTCATTCGGTTGCATGGTATTTCAAAAACAATCGTAAATGATAGGGACGTAAAGTTCCTAAGTTACTTTTGGAAAACCTTATGGAGTAAGTTGGGGACTAAGTTACTATTTTCTACTTCAAGTCATCCCCAAACCGATGGACAAACTGAGGTAACCAATAGAACTCTAGGGGTTTTACTTAGAGCACTCATTCAAAAGAATTTAAAACGGCGGGAAGAATGTTTACCTATTGCTGAATTTGCATATAATCGTACTTTACATTCAACTACTAATAATTCACCTTTCGAAGTTGTTTACGGTTTTAACCCCTAACCCCTTTAGATCTAACCCCTCTTCCTATTGATGAGTACTATAATATAGAAGGTGATTCAAGGGCTGATTTTTTCCAAAGAATACATCATGAAGTTGCCGCCAACATCAAAAAGAAGAATGAGTGTATTACAATGCAAGCCAACAAATGCCGCAAGGCAATCACCTTTGAAGCTGGTGATTGGGTTTGGACACATTTTAGGAAGGATAGATTTCCTAAAGAAAGAAAATCTAAACTTCATCCCCGAGGTGATGGACCTTTTCAAGTCGTGGCCAAGATTAATGACAACGCATATAAAATCAACTTGGAAGGTAAGTATGAAGTCCATTCCACTTTTAATGTTGCTGATTTATCTCCTTTTGATTTTGATTCAGATTATGTTGATCACGATAATGATTCAAGCTCGAATCCTTTTAAAGAAGGAGGGGATGATGCGGGACCATCTAGAGGGCTGCCTCATATAAGGCATCCCTTATCAAACATCATAGGACCATGACTAGATCAAGAACCAACCAAGTCAACAACAATTATCTACATTGATCCGAGAACTAAAGCACAAAGAGGAATCAAAGCTACATCTAGAAGATGAAGTTCAAGTTCAACTAATAACTCTTGAAGACATTCAATTCGGCCCAAACAAGCAAAGTGGCTAAAAAGGGCATTTTAGTCTTTTTACACATTAAAGTCTATTCCAGCCTATTCTAGACTATTCTAGACTTTAATTATATTCAGCAATTTATTCTTAGGCGTGTGTAGCCCAATTGCTTTAATAAAGGACATGTTGTCCATGTGTTTTGTTAGTTAGTTATTAAAGAGTCCTCATACTTCAAGGACTCTTCATTTGTTTGTTATTTGTTTGTTATTCTAGCCGCCTAGAATGCAAGATAATAGGACATGTTGTCTATTATCTTGTTTAAGTGTTTTACTTGATATCAAGTTATTGTTCGAGAGTCTTACTTCTTCATGGACTCTTCCTTTTGATTGTTGGAACCGAAATCTCCCTCTATTAAAGAGTGATTTCGGCCACCTTTATACTTACGTTAGATATATTGATATTTTGGTTAAGGTTATTCCTTAGATACTTGTTTATGAATTTCCGGTAGAACTTCATATTCTTTGAGTTACTGTATCAACTAGCTTGTTTCTCTAGTTGTGGTGTTTCAGCCTTCATTGATACTTAGCCTGCTTGGAGTTGTGTTGAGTATATTCCCATAGAAACTATTTCGAGATAGAGAAAGATCTGCTAAAAAGACGAATCTTGATATAAAACATCACTGTTTCACATCAAGTAGTATCAGAGCAAAAGGTTGATCTCTATCTTGGTGTACCTTTCAACTAGCACCCCACACTACAAAACCAGATACATGAGAGGGAATTCCTTAACCAATAAATGACCATTTGCAAAGAATAAACATGTCTAGTCAAGGTATGAACCACCATATTACCATTTATGTCATTTTCCCAAGTTCAATCCCAGCAACAACTCTACAGCCAAGGTTGGAGTATGCCAAGAGAACAGCACACAACAGCCACAAGCAAGTGGTTTATCAGAAGACAAATACACACAACAAACAACAGGATGCTCATACAAACAGAACATAAAAACTCGAGCATCAATTCACACAACAGCCACAACCATACGGATGCTCTACTGGTATTTTAATCTCCAACAAAAGCAACAGAAAATAAAGAAATATCAGAAAATAAAGAAATATCTGAAAATAAAGAAATAACATAAAATAAAGAAATCCCATAAAATAAAGAAAACCCAAAAAAAAATTAAAACTCCAAAAATAAAGAGAAGTACTTTACTCAAAGAATGGCGTCGGAGTCTTGAATTTGAAACTGAAAAAAAATTTTAAAAAAAATTTAAAACTGAAAAAATTGAAAATGAAAAAAAATTGAAAATTGAAAAAGAAAGCAAAAAATTGAACAACTTACTCAGAGACTGGCGTCGGAGATGGCGGCTTTGGAAGTGGTGGTGTGATTTTGGTGGTTTCAGAAGATTTGAAATTGGGAAAGAGAATTTTGGTGGGTTTCGGAAGATTTGAAATGGGTAGTGGAGGGGGAAGGAAGGAGATGGTGGAGTGGTGGTGGGTTTCAAAAGATTTGAAGTCGGAGTGGAGGGGGAAGAAAGTAGATGGCCGCGGGGTTCGTCAGAAAGGAGCTCATGGAGGGAGAAGGAGAGTAGCGACGAGGGTTTCCGTCAATTTTGACTTATATTTTTTTTTTTTGAGAAATCTAACACTGAAACAGCATATTTTTATTACATATTCGGTTGTTATTCCGTCGTTAACATTTCCGTCGGTATTCGATCGGTATGTATTTGGTCGGTATTCTGACGTTATATATTTCGTCGGTATTTGGTCGTTATATTCCGTCGGTATTCGGTCGTAACAGGTGAAAACACGACGTCGTTTCATTTTAGTCAACGGCACCGATATAGCCGACAGAATAGCGACAGAATAACGATCGTTATGTGTTCGGTTTATATTCGGTCGTTATTTCGTCGTTCAATTTATGACCTACAATTTCGGTCGCTAAATTCGGTCGCTATTTAACTGTTTTCTTGTTGTGTCTTTCTTTGATTGAACAAACTATAATTATTGGAAGAACCTATTTTGTATCTATGTTTCTTACATAAACTGTGAGTTGTGGAGTGTTATCGAAAGATCGACCTTAAGTCACGGAAAACCGGTCCAAGAACCGATTTGAATTAGTCAAAACCGGTTGCGAGGTGTATGTGTGTAGTGGGCATCATGGAGGATCAAATTGAGGGGGAAATGGTGTAGTCGGTGAATTAATTTTCAGCCCTATATTCATTTCCCTAAGTAATCAATTGTTGATAACACAATACTCCATTTCTCTCCCTAGAGGCTCATGAATTCCTAGAGAAAACACACCATAAAGAACATCAAAAAGTTAGAAGAAAAATCACATTTTTGGTTCTTTCTTTTTCGGATTTAACTTAAACTTATATACACCAAATTCCTGAAGATTGTTTTCAAACTTTGAAGCTATCTGACTAACATTAGAGACAGAAGAACAAGTTCAAGTTGATCGTGTGGATGTCGCTCTGGACATTTCTATTAACCCTAAATTACAATTTAACATTTTATAAGGATTACAATGGAATCCAATACAAGATATGACTAGAATCCATATATACATATTTTTAATTCCAAGTTTTCGCTCCGCGCTCTGATACCAAAATTTCGCACGAACTACAAATACTTGTGCAGGGGTAAAACATTTTGGAAAATGTGAGCCGAACCTCAGTGAGGACCGTGCAAGTGGTGCCAATGTCTTTTAAAATCGTTTTCTTTAGAAAATACTTTATATCAAGATAATAGATCGCACAATTAGAAAACCACACACACACACACACACACATATATATTTATTTATTGGGTGAGAGGGCATATCTATTACAAGAAATGGGGAATTCAAGAAGCGGGGAGGATGAGGCCTCAACCTTGGCCACTAGACCAATGCCTTACAGGCACACACACACACACACATATATAATCATGTACAATAAGGGGCCTATTAATTTTGTACACGATAGATATATATAATTTTGTAAAGACCTGATGACCTGTCTATTGCCATAATATCCAAAATAATTTATATATTTCTATTTCCATTTAATCTCAGAGAACTGGTAGTTATCTGAATTTTATGTTTGAGTGTCACACCTCGTCTCCAGAATGGTGACATGATAGTGCCTCATTGGTTAATGAAGCACCAAATCTCACAATCAGAGATTAATAAATAAAGTAGTTCAATTATTAAATCCATAAATAGTAAAAGTGCACTAGCGGAAGCAACATACAAAAAGGGAAATTGTTCTAAGTTATTACAACTGAAAATGAAACTAAATGTTCCATAATGAAAACTTCAAAGAAAGAACAATGTTTGATAATTATCCAATTAGGATCACTCTTCGTAATCCCCGTCCCAAAGGCCATCATCCAAATACTGGTCCTCACCTATATCATCTGCAAAATAAGATAAGCGGATGGACTGAGCTCCGGTGCTCAGCAAGGACCCAAATATAGTAATAAAGTACGGAACAAAAACAGTAGAAATAGACAACACATATTCTCGTTTCCCAAAATACCCCTTTAGAAATGTACGCAAACGACTCAACTCAGGTCCCACTGGACTTAGAACGCAGGACAGAACAATACATAACAGAAGAGACAGAACATAACATAATAGAACAGAAGCTGCACAATTGCGGACGAATGGTTCGTCCGCGGTATCGTCCGCGTGTACCTGTGGACGAATGGCTTGTCCGCGGTATCGTCTACAGTATCGTCCGTGGCAAGACAGTAGCTACTGTCTTCATGAGGACGAAAGCGAGGAAGAATAATGGTTCGTCCGCGACCTGTGAACTTCAGAAAAATGAGCTGAAAACTTGTGTAATATCTCTCCTATTTTGCAAATTCTAAGCTTTCTCCTTTTGTAATTTACTTTTCTTGGCACATTTGTAACACTAAAAAATTTCCCCTTTTTTTGTAAAAAAACAAGAAGGGAAATCAGAGCGCCAATATGAAAAGCATTTACTCTTTTTTATTGAAAAATATTTGAAATATCCTTTAAAACGAAAGTGAAGGAGGAATAAGGTTTAAATTATGGATAAGCTTAATGAAAGTTTATTAATTCTCCCCCATTTGAAAATAATTGAAACATCTTTAAAACTATGGAGAATTAACACTTTGAGTACATTCCTCTAAAAAGTTAAGGGTTATCTAAATGAGTATAACAACTCTTAAAGTAAGACTAACCAAAAACTATAATGAGATCACAAAAGATAAGAACTTGAAGAATATGATCTCAAAGTTATTAAGAGAGAGTATATTTATGAAATAAACATGTATAATACATATAACTCCCAAATTAATTTACACAAGTTGGCTATAAGATGTAAAAGAGGAAAACAAGCCAACAAGTGTTGTGATGATGCAAAATAGTAAAATTGAGCATACATCACATATTTTAAGGGGCGGCATGGGATGAAAACATTTGAAAACTCCCACTTAGGTTCGGCCTATATGAAATCCTCTAGGAGCTTTGACTAGAAGCCTTTGATCAACATCTTTTTGAGTGATGAAGTCCTCTAGCATTCTTGAGTTGTGTATTAGACTTCACACTTCTTCTTGTCAGGGAGTCTACCACTGGATTCTTTGCTTGTTGGATTGAGTAGCTCTTGACATGTTGATCTTCCTTCTTCGTTGACTTTGCTAGTACTTCCATGGCACGTGGATTGACTTCAAGCTTGTGCTATGCAGTCTTGCAAAGTGTAGCTTCTTTGTGTATAAGATAATACCTTTGGTTTAGACAAGAAGCTAACTTACCATTTTCATCAATGTTGGTGTGAGTGTTAAGGATCCTATCATTTAGAACATGCTCACACAAATATTAGAACAATCAATGGTTTGTTATCATCAAAATAAGATTGATCACTTTGCCCTTCGGGCTAACAATCTCCCCATTTTTTATGATGACAAAACATTGATGCAAATGAGAATAATATGCAAAAGATAAAGCTTTAAAGCATATAAATATGGATGCATGAGATAAGGGTACTATGGATCTAAGCAAGTAGATGTTTTAAAAAATCCCTTGTCTCTCTCATTTTGCAAATTCTAAGCTTTCTCCTTTTGTAATTTACTTTTCTTGGCACATTTACAGAACTAAAATTTCTCCCCCTTTTTGTCAAAACCAATAAGGGAAATCAGAACGCCAATATGAAAAGCATTTACTCCTCCGTTTTATTGAAAAATATTTGATATATCCTTTAAATCGAAAGTGAATGAGGAGTAAGGTTTAAATTGTGGAGAAGCTTGATGAAAGTTTAATAATTCTCCCCCTTTTGAAAAGAATAGAAACATCTTTAAAACTATGGAGAATTAATGACGGTCCAATAGATTGATAAAATAAGAACGAAAGGATCATATCTAGAAACCAAAAATCATTTGAAGAAGGATTATTTTGAGTAAGCTTGGTTGATTTCTAAGGACCAAGTGTCCATAATGACACATAAATCAAAAGATTGTCATATATGGCTCAAAAAGAATATCAACTGAAGCTAAAACGAAGGAGATGAAGAATATAACATTTAAGCACAATCTCCCCGTTTATCAAACATACAATGTTAGCTATTTAAAATGAAAACAAAATTGAAAATATATCTAACAAAGTACTAATGGAAGTGATACCATATATACAAAAGTTAAGCATATGTATCACAACCAAAAGAGTTAGAGGAAGTGTAAGATAACACTTTGAGTACATTCCTCTAAAAAGTTAATGGTTAGCTAAATGAGTATAACCACTCTTAAAGCAGGAATAAGATCATAATTTAGTTCCATTTGAAGATCATCATCTTGTTCTTCCATCTCTTCCTCATCTATCTCAACTTGTGAAGCCTCAATTTGTATAATTTTTTAGCTCATTGAGGAATGACCATTGTTTTCTTCTTTATCACACTTCATGGTTGTATCAAGATGTTGAAGTGTGATTGAGAAGTCCTCTATACCTTCACAAGATTGAGTCCCCAATCCTAGATTTCCCACCATTAGCTTTTGCACTTCAACTTCTCGTTTGTAGGATGCTCCAAGCATATTCATCATGGAATGTGTATCTTCACATTCATGCACTTTGTTGAGATCTTCTTCATTTAATGCACAACAAACAACATTTAAGGCCTTGAAGTTGAGTGTCATCTTCTTGTAGTCTTCTTCATCATACTCTTTCCTAGACTATAGCCCCCATGACACCATGTATATAGATTGAAGAAATAAAATGACCTTCTTCTATAATGCTCAACAAGAAAATCTCATTAGAAGACAAAAACAATTTAAACGCACATTGCCAACTTTCAAAGTTGGAGCCATACAAAAGAGGTGGTCTAGATGGGGATAGGTCATCTAAGTTAGAAAACCTATGAGTCATGGATTCTCCTAGGATGTAAGTCCAATAAAAAAGAGACTAGGCTCTGATACCAATTAAAATACCCTTAGAGGGTATAGAACCTGGGGGGCGGATTAGGTTCTATAAAAACTTTTTAAGCTTTTCTAAAACTTCTTTGCCTAAGTGCACACCTTAACAATAAGTATGTTGCTTAATCACATAAGGTGATTCAATTATAATCAAGGCAACTTAGATGACTTAAGTGAAGCAATTGTATAAAGTTTGGAAGCATGTGATAGTTTTTATCCAAAGCACATAAATTCATATAATCAAATAGACAATTTATAGAAAGTAATTAGCAATGAATTAAAGGAGTAGAGATAGAGAAAACTAACACAATGTTTATAGTGGTTTGATTTACAAAGAATCTACATCCACTACCTTAGGGTAATCCCCAAGGATTTAAACATCCAGTAATGGATACCCTTTGCAACACATGCAAGGTGGGTTCTACCTTTTACAATTGCCCCAACAAATGAGGACTTGTGCTTCACAAAGAAGACTCCACTCACTAAGAGTGTTTGGCCGCACAAATAGGACTTGTGCCTACTCTTATGACTTTTTGCTTCACTAAGAAGTCTCCACTCACGAAGAGTGTTTGCCTCACAAAGAGGTCTTTTGCCTACACATAGGACTTATAAACACTCACCAAGAGTGAAGGTCTCTAAGAGATTTTTGCTAGTTAACAAAGAACTAGTTCTCAACTAATGAGAGGCTTGGGTAACTAATCTCTTTCTATAAGGAGATTTACTATTTAGCTCACTTTTACAAATCCCTCAATTGGATTGGTTATACAAATAAAATCTCAAATTAATATTGATAATAGAAAGATAGATAAAGTTTAAGCTCAACACAAAATGCTTTAAATGATTTGGAAATTAAGCACAAAAGTGTTTGCTTATGTGTTTAGAAAGTGTATATGCTTATGCCCTCTTATGGCTTGATTACTTTCGAAAAAATCAGCTTTGAAAGCTATTTATAGGGGAAGAATATACAATCTTTGTTGGTCACAACGGCTATAATTTTGGCCTTGAATTGACAGCTCCGGTCGACCGAAGTGCCTTGAATCAAAGGTTAAAGGCCCTCTGTCCATATCTCGGTTGACCGCAATTCAGTGTTGAGGTCTACAGAAGAAAAAATTATTCGACCTACCTAACATATTGGTCGTCCAGATAGAATATAGCCGTTGGAGTATTTGACCATTCAAAACTCAGATAAGGACAAAAACACACTGGTCGATCGGATTAACACTGTCGGTCGGCCGGACAGCTCTGGTCTACCGAGGCAAAGCCTAGGTCAACCGAAGATATATCCCAAAGTGGTTTTTACACTTAGTTGAGTTTCTAATGTTCTCGTGCACATGCCTAAGTGTTTTGTAAAGATATAAAACACATTATAAAGTACTTAGGCATAGACCAACTTGTTTTTAAAACCCTTTTCAAATAATGAATAAAGTAAAACATGAGGTTTTGAAAACATGCATTGTTGAGTTTTAAACAATCTTATATCTTAGTATTCTCAAAGGAAGATTAGTCACAAATAATATACCTATTTAGACTAGACTAATCTTCATGGAGGTCTTCAAGTCTTATACATGAAATATTCTATTAGCTTTGACTTGAATCATTTGATCAACATCATCTTGAGTGATGAAGTCCTCTAGCATTCTTGAGTTGTGTATTGGACTCCACACTTCTTCTTGTCAAGGAGTCTACCACTTGATACTTTGCTTGTTGGATAGAGTAGCATTCTTGAGTTGTGTATTGGACTTCACATTAGAACTAGGCAAGTAGATGTTTTGAAAAAAATATTCTACTCCCCCTGTTTTAAAAAATCTCTTATCTCTCACATTTTGCAAATTCTAAGCTTTCTCCTTTTGTAATTTACTTTTCTTGGCACATTTACAACACTAAAATTTGCCCCCCTTTTTGTCAAAATCAAAAAGGGAAATCAGAGTGCCAATATGAAAAACATTTTACTCCTCATTTCTATTGAAAAATATTTGAAATATCTTTTAAAACGAAAGTGAAAGAGCAATAAGATTTAAATTTTGGAGAAGCTTGATGAAAGTTTAATAATTATCCACGTTTTGAAAAGAATAAAAACATCTTTAAAACTATGGAGAATTAATGATGGTCTTATAAAAATTGATAAGATAAGAACAAAAGGATCAAACTAGAGACCAAAAATTATTTGAAAAAGTTTTTTGATTTCTACGGACCAAGAGTCCATAATGACACATAAATCAAAAGATGGTCATATATGGATAAAAAAGAATATCAACCAAAGTTAAAACAAAGGAGATGAGGAATATAACATTTAAGCACAATCTCCCTGTTTCTCAAACATACAATATTAGCTATTTAAAATGAAAACAAATTTGAAAATATAGCTAACAAAGTACTAATGGAAGTGATACCATATATACAAAAGTTAAGCATACGTATCACAACCAAAAGAGTTAGAGGAAGTGTAAGACAACACTTTGAGTACATTCATTCCTCTAAAAAGTTAATGGTTAGCTAAATGAGTATAACAACTCTTAAACATTTGAAAACTCCCCATTAAGTTGTGCATATATGACATCTTCTAGGAGTTTTGACTAGAAGCCTTTGATCAACATCTTCTTTAGTGATGAAGTCCTCTAGCATTCTTGAGTTGTGATTTGGACTTCACACTTCTTCTTGTCAAGGAGTCTACCACTTAATTCTTTGCTTGTTGGATTGAGTAGCTCTTGACATGTTGATCTTCCTTATTCATTGACTTTGTAAGTACATCCATAGCATGTGGATTGACTTCAAGCTTGTGACATGAGTCTTGCAAAGTGTAGCTTCCTTGTGTATAAGATCATACATTTGGTTTACACAAGAAGCTAACTTACCATTTTCATCAATATTGGTGTGAGTGCTATGGATCCTATCATTGAGAACATGCTCACACAAACATTAGAACTATCAATGGTTTGCTATCATGAAAACAAGATCGATCACTTTGCCTTTCGGGCTAACAATCTCCCCCATTTTGATGATGACAACACATTGATGCAAATGAGAATTATATGCAAAAGATAAAGCTTTAAAGCATATAAATATGAATGCATGAGATAAGGGTATTAAGGATCTAGGCAAGTAGATGTTTTGAAAAAAAAATATTCTACTCCCCTGTTTTAAAAAATCCCTTATCTCTCCTATTTTGCAATTCTAAGCTTTCTACTTTTGTAATTTACTTTTCTTGGCACATTCGCAACACTAAAATTTCTCCCCCTTTTTATCAAAATCAAAAAGGGAAATCAGAGCGCCAATATGAAAAGAATTTATTCCTCCTTTTTATTGAAAAATAATTTAAATATCCTTTAAAACGAAAGTGAAGGAGGAATAAGGTTTAAATTGTGGAGAAGCTTGATGAAAGTTAAATAATTCTACCCCTTTTGAAAAGAATAAAAACATCTTTAAAACTATGAAAATTTAATGATGGTCCTATAGATTGATAAGATAAGAATTAAAGGATCAAATCTAGGGACCAAAAGAATGTTTTGTGGTTTACGTTAGAGAGGATGAAAAGAAGCGATTTATTGTTCCATTATAATATCTGAATGATCCCTTGTTTCTAGAATTGTTACTTCAAGCTAAGGAAGAATATGGATTTGGGCATCCAATGGGTGGAATCACCATTCCTTGCCATCAGGACATCTACATTGATATCGTCTCTCGGTCATACTCACTCCACTCCTTAACATAATACTTTTAAAAAATGTAGCGAAAATTAAAAAAGTAAAAAGAAGGTACTTTATTAATCAAAATGCTAATATTATTCTCTTAAATATGACTTATATACCACTATTTATATTTCAGAAAGTAATATTGATATTTTGATTAAAAAAAATTATTTTTTTCTCGTTAGAAGTCCTGAAAGTCTTATATTAAAAAATGGAGGAGTACATTGTATGTATACTTCTAAGCAATTCAAACAATGGATCTAAGATTCGAGGGCTTATTTTTTTTTTTTTTTTTTATTAAAGCAATGAAGTATTATTACATTTTATCCATTAAAAAAAAAAGTATTAATACATGGCAAAAAAAGAAGTATTAATACATACATAGATTCGAGGGCTCATTGATCATTTTATTCGTAGTCTTGATTGTTGCATTCTTTCATACCTGTTTTGAATGTGTTGGTCAAGTGCCAAATATAGGAAATATTCTACGCTTAAATTTTTATTATCCCACTTGTGATATGATTTCATATGTATGTGTTGCTGCTTAAAAAATATTTGCTATTTTAAGCGAGTGAATGATAAAGGAAAATGGGTATCCGTTTTTTAGAGTCTCTGTCCGGCTGTAGATGAGGGTTCGGGGTCTGGTACGGAAAGATTGAATTTGGGTGATCTCCAAGCGGTTGTTGAGAATGGTGCTGGAGGGCCGGTCGTGGATAGATCGGAATCGCCGACGGTGGCTGTGGAGAAAGGTAATGCCGAGGCTACCGACGTTGCTGGGTCGGGTAGTTTGCTGGCGGAAAAGAACGAGCCGGATTCGGAGGTTGCAAGGCAGCAGCAACAAGCGGTGATGGTTATCTTGCCAGATTTTCAGGGACTCATCACGGATTCAGCGCCTAAAGCTACTCTAGATTAGGGATGACAATTTGATCCGTGATCCGTTGACCCGCCCTGCCCCCACGTTATTTGGAGCAGATCCGATCCGCCCCGTGAAGATAACGGAGCAGATCTGCTCCGCCCCGCGAACGGGGCAAATCGAATATGGTATTTATGTCTGCTCTTCCCCGCTCCGCCCCATATATATTATATTATTATAATATTGTTATTATTAGACCTAATTATGTTTAATTTTCATTTTAATATACTATTTGTACTTGTTTGAGAATTAATTTGGTATAAACTTTACTAATTATTGATGAAGAACCGTGAGGTTCGACTTAAGTTTGAGCCCGATCTTTCTTCAATCCTCGAACTAGTTTCTAAGGGAATTTAATCAACGCAACACTAAGGATGGCTAATTAACAATGGAGGCTGAAACACCACAACAAGAGAAACTAAACTTGTTGATACAGTAACTCAAAGAATGAATGAAATTCTACATAGAAGTTCAGACACGAGAAGCTAAGGAATAACCTTACCAAAATATCAATATATCTAACGTAAATATTATGTTGGCCGAACCCTCTATTAAATAGAGTAACAATTCGGTTACAAGCAACAATAAGTAAGAGTCCTTGAAGAATCAGAACTCTTGAACAAAACAACTAGCTATCAAGTAAAACACTTAAACAAGAAGAGTCATAGTAGATGTGGGACTCTTAACAACTAGATAACCAACTATGGACAACATGTCCTTTATTATAGCAACTACTTGCTATACGCATATAAATACTCTAAATAAAGTAAATAACAAAGCTGGAAAATAATTAAAGTCTAGCATAGACTTTAATTGTACAAAGACTAAAATGCCCTTTAATTTCGTCTCACTCTGGGACAAACTTTGTTGGGCCAACTTGTACGACGATTTCGGATATTAAGAAGGCAGAATATGATCTCGTGATCTCATGAAAATTGTAGATCCGCCTCTTATCTTTAATATGCAACTGGAATCAGCTCCATTGGATAACTAGATCAAAATTTATGACCATTCTACCAAACTGTTGTAAAGCTATCCAATCCCTCATCATCTTAGTATGATTACTAAAATGCCCTTCTTAGCCTCTTTGCTTGATAGGGGCATAATTGTACACTTGTAAACTTGAGAGGCTGACTTGTACAATATTCCTAGATGTAACTTTAAAGATCCTCTTTATACTTTAGAACTCTGAGTCAATGATGTTGATAGTTGCTTCACGTCCCTTGTTCTAATCCTCGTTATTAGTCTATGTATGCGCTCCTTTGGCTTGGGCAGCCTCGAGGTTGGTACCGTATCAGTTATACTTGTTGGAGGCTCTATTTTTATGATTTTAAAAAAAAAATAATGATTTTTATGATAAAATTAATGATTTTTTTTAAAAAAATAAAAAATAGGACTGGGCGGATCGGATCAGATCTGCCCCGCGCGGAGTGTAAATTCTTGATCCGGGGCGGATCAGATCGGGGGTTAAACAGGGCGGAACAGATTAGATATTTCAGATATCCGCCCCGATCTGTCTCATTACCATCCCTACTCCAGATGCGGTGGAGACGGTTGAACCTGACGAACAGGCGGGAGGGGCCTGAAAATCAGGCAGCAATTGTCCAGTCAATGATGCGGTGGACTTTTCTCTGCCTGTCATTGGGCCTGACGAGCAGGCTACTACAAGGCCTCAAGAGACGGCTGTATTTGGGCCTGAGGCTGATGATCCTGATGGGCAGGACTCACCAGTGGGAGCGGCTAAAGGGCCTCAAGCAGGTACAGGTGACCCGACCCTTGAACCCGCCCGCCAAGTAACTACCCCATGCTCAGTGGAAACCGGGCCTGCGCAAGAACCCAGCTTGACTATAGCAAAGATCGCCCAACTATCACGAGCCTTCTGGAAAACTTGTGGCTCGAATTTTGCTTGGAGTCGTCGGTGCTTCAAAAATCAGCACTGGTTCGTCCTATAACTGAGGATGTGCTGCCCCCGAAACTTTTTCAGCTACCAAACTAAATACACCAACGAATCCTCCCTTTTCATCGTCACGCAGTATTTGCAATTTTTCGAAATTTTAATAAACGCATTAAAGTGTCCACCTTAAAAGGACCAGTTAAAACAACACCGCAAGAGGAAAGAACATCGCTTGAATCAGAAAATATTGAGGGTATGAACACGGGACCTTTCGACTCTTTAGCGGATTCTCAATTGGAAGATAAGTACGATGATTTTACTCCAATCTGCTCACGTAAAGGGAAAAAAAAAACCATAAAAGCCCCTACGGATTATCACATGGAGACTAGGTATAAAATCTTCAAAAGACGTTAGTTTTGGTATTTGAAATTATTTCCTTGGGAATTTCACGCATATTGCAAATGTTACTCCGTTTAAGTAGTGGATTTGTTTCCACCCAATATTCGAGATAAGGTTATGTCCCCCTCTATGTATACGGTTTTGTGATTTTAATTTCAATAAATATTTATTTAAAAAATATATATATATATATATATATATATATATATATATATATATTTGCTATTTTAATTACTTTTTATTATCGAAAAGTTTCAACAATTTCTACTATCTCTTCCCTACCATATTCTTTTAACCGGTAACTCAGTGGCATTATTTTAATTTCTTATGCAGTTATGAGTCCATAATTTATCCTTCAGCCATAGTTCTGATCTGCAGGGTCAACATTTATCTTAATAAACAAATTGCTCAAGGTAAAAGGTGTCCACACAAAACAATCTTTTGCGACGTTTTTATACCAATATTTTTTTAAACGTCGGTTAAAATAAAATAAAAAAGAGTAAGTTAAAGCAATATTTTTTGCAAACGTCGATATATTTGTATTTTATACGACGTTTCATAATGACGGTTATAGTAATTGGTGTTCATACCGACATTTTGATGTTGGTTACATTTACATTAAATGTTGTTATACATTGTTACTTTTTATGACTTATATTTTTACATTTATATACTATGTCATTAGATCTTGTGATATTTTAGACAAACATCACTATATTTGAATTTTATACGACGTTTCATAGCGTCAGTTATAATAATTGTTGATAAAATCGATATTTTGACGTTACTTAGCGACGTGTACATTAAATATCGTTATAAATTGTTATTGTTTACGACTCATATAGCAACATTTATATACAACGTCATTAAATCATGTGACATTTCATACAAACGTCGCTATGTTTAGATTTTATACGATGTTATAGTAAAAAAAATCACTGACGTTTTGATGTTGGTTAGCGATGTTTTACATTAATTGTTGTTATAAATTGTTACTTTTTGTGACTCGTGTAACGACATTTATATACTATATTGTTAGATCTTGTGATTTTTCAGACAAACATCGCTATATTTGAATTTTATACGATGTTTCATAGAGCAGGTTATAATAATTGTTCATAAAATCGACATTTTGATGTTAGTTAGAGACATGTACATTAAATGTTGTTATAAATTGATATTGTTTCGCTACTCGTATAATGACATTTATATAAAACGTCATCGAATCGTGTGACATTTCATACAAATGTCGCTATGTTTGGATTTTCTAGGACATTTCATAAGGACGGGTATACTAATTTTTATACGATTTTATAAAATGACATTTATATACTATGTCATTTTATAGGACATTTTAATGTTAGTTAGTGACATTTACATTTACATTTTTGTTTTGTTTTGTTTTTTCTTTTTCTTTTTTTCTTTTTTTAATTTTTTTTTCTATTACAATTATTTATTAGACCTCACCAGAGGAGGAGTAGTAGAAGCCCGTTGAGCGGGTGCCCCGTGAGGGGAGTAGTAGAAGTCCCGTTGAGCGGGTGTCGTAGAAGCCCGTTGAGCGGGTGCCCCATGAGAGGGAGTATAAGACCCACACAAGGGAACCCAAAGAAATGACAATTAAATCAATCCCCTTGTGTGAGGTGGGTATCGAACCCACAACCTCAAGTTTGTGGGCAGGCCCTTGCCCCACTGGGTTAAGGAACCTTAGATAGTGACATTTACATTAAATGTTATAAATTGTTACTTTTTGCGACTCATATAGAGACATTTATATACTATGTCGTTAGATTTTGTGACATATTCAGAAATACAGAGATTATGTTTCTTAAATATATTTTTTAAATAAAATTAAAGACATTTAATTATAAATTTTTTAATGAGAGTGTATTAATTTTAATTTGATTCATAAACAAATCAAAACACAAAGAGTAATTAAAATAAGTAAAGGGGAAAAATCCAAAATTCCATTATAATAAATATAATAGGAGGAGAAACAAATAACAAATTATCAGTTAGCGCAGCGGCCCATTGCACGACATACATGCAGGAGGTCGCAGGTTCAATTATAATCATCCCTTCAAATAGATAGAAACTTTATTGTACATTATTAAAAGTTGGTTAGACTCAACGGCTTGTCTTGTCTAGGCTTCGGCTCCGATTATTCAAATGTGGCTAGACTCGACGGCTCGGCTTGTCTAGGCTCCGGCTCCGACAAGGCTCGGCCAGCCTACTTTCAAAATTACGAATGTCCGAATAGATATCTTGTTGTGACTATTTGAAAGTGCCGGGAAAAGAAATTGATACACTTTAAAACGACGTAACACGTGTCGGAATAATCGACTTATTCACGGTATCTACAAACGTCGGAATAGGCAACTTGTTGCGATTATTTACAAATGTCGGCCAAAATACATTTTGATACACTTTAAAATGACGCAAAAAACATCGTAATAGATAGGTACTGGCGCTTGTAACAAATGTCTTAAAAAACCATAACGACACAGGTAAATGCGACGTTTAAGCTACATTTGTAATAAATGTTTGTGTAGATCTATATCGACGTTTTTTTGCCTTATTGTGACATATGACAAACGTCGCTATAGTCCTTTTTTGTTGTAGTGGTATATGATAGGGTAGATTAGTATTGCTCTGTTTGTTATCACCCCTTAGAACTAAGCTCTAAAGATATGCTCACTCTTACAATGCATGCACGAAAACATTTTCATATGAAATGACTTGTGCTTTCAAAACCCTGTCTTTAATCCTTAGATCAACTTTTTAAAAATGTTTTTGAAATGGAATTTCAAAGGTTTGCATAAACTAGAATACATTTTGCATGAGTTCGTTAGTATTTGATTTGAGACTTAGTGTAAAAACCACTTTGAACCTTCACCTAGGTCGACTGAGGCTGAATCTTGAAGTCGACCGACGTCCTTGGAGAGGTCGACTGAAGTGGGTTGTTTAACTTAATATTTTTAAATACTTTTGAACTCCAACGACTATTTAGTCCGGTCAATCTTGATCCTACTTTGGACGACCGAGATCATTGGTAAGTTGACTGCATGTTTCCAGTGAACCACCGATTCTAGTTGGAACCCCCCCCCCCCCCCCGAAAGACATGACTTCCACTTCGGTCGACCAGAGGGTCTGATAAGGTGGCAGATACTAGTCGTTAGTGCGTTAAATGGAGCTCAATTTTGAACACTCTATATATACTAAATGCTGATTTATTACAAACAAACAGTCTTATTTAGTGCAATTTGATTTTCTAAACAATAGTGGTCAAAATCCTTTGAGCTTAAAAAGCTTTTTGTTATACACATATAACAATCCATTACATTAATGTGATATCTTTGCTTATATTTTTTCCCCTCTTTGGGATATTAACTCTTTGGAAGTTATGAAAGCTCTTAATTAGTTGTTCTCTTTGTGAGTTGTTCTCTTTATGAGCTTGTGAAGTGGTTGTGTGTAAACACTTTGTGAGTTACCCACTAGTGTAATATAGGTTTGATGCCCACCTTCATTAAGTTTTAAAGGGAAGATAGAGTGTTGTTTAAATAATTGGGTTAGTCTCCAGAGTGTGGACTCAGATTCTTTGTGAGTCAAACCACTATAAATCGCTTGTCTTCGATCTCTTATTTTACAAGCTTTCGGATTTTTGTTGTTTACATATTTTTCTCTTCATTTGGAAGAAAGCAAAAAAGTTCCAAAACCAAATGAGTTGATCAACATTTTTGCCCCTCAGGTATGTTTCAAAAGAAAGTTATAACCTTGGACTATTTTCCATGCCATAAATACTCATCACAATTTGCGGGGTGCCAAAAATACCCAAACTGAGCGGAATCTGACGACCCACGGTGGCGGAGAACATGTGCGGTATCTTCTCCAATAGAAACATGAATAGACGGGTCCTTCACAATCCTCCTTGGATTCCGCTCAACTTTGAATTTCATTTCTTCTTCTTCTAAGACTTTCTCTATTTTTTTAGTTTTGAAGAATGTGAAACAAGAAAACAAGAAAACAGTGTAACAGTGACGGACAAATCCGTCGCTAATCTTAGTTTGTCAAGTATTCCATCGGTATTCGGTCGTTAAAGGGAACAAAACGATGTCGTTTTATGTCCTTCATCTATAACTTGATAAATATACATCGTTATGTATTCCGTCGGTATTCGGTCTTTAAAGGGAACAAAACGACGTCGTTTTATGTCCTTGATCTATAACTTGATAAATATACACCGTTGTGTATTTCGTTGGTATTCGATCGTTATATTCCGTCGGTAATCGGTCGTAACCAAAAAATATAGCGACGGAATACCGACCGTTTATGTATCGGTTTGAGTTGGTCAACGGGACTGATATGGCCGACGAGTTAACGACGGAATTGCGACGGCCCATTTTTCGGTTTCCATTCGGTTGGTATTCTATCTCTATTTTAGTGACTGGATTATCTGTCGCTATTGTCGGTTGCTAAATTATTTTTTTCTTGTAGTGTTCTTCATTCTTGATTAAAGAATCCTATTCATTTTCGCATCAGATCCCAAATCTTCAAGTGTAACATCATTTTGTCCAATTTCCAAGACATCCCAAGAAGGCTTAATCAGAATATAAGATGAATAAACATGGCAATCCAAGTTAACCGCACAACAAGAACAACACATTAAATTAACCTCATGACTATTATCAAACACCTTATCTGAATAATATCTAATCATTCAAACCTCTTTCAAAATCTCAAACATAGTTAAAATCTAACCTCATGACTATTATCAAACACCTTATCTGAATAATATCTAATCATTCAAACCTCTTTCAAAATCTCAAACATAGTTAAAATCTTTGAAGATGCCTCATCAAAATCTGTTCTTGAGGATAAAGAATCCTAACACATATCTTTAGACTCGGCTAATTTCTGATGATTTGGACAAAAGCCCAATTTGGAAACCTCTAAAGAATGAAATTTACAGAGAATATCTCTGTGGAAATTCTTGTTCTATCTCTGTGGACCTGTTAACTTGTTAACAGGAAGGCTTATACGCGTAAGTTTGGTAGCATTTGAGATAGAGTCTGGAACAATTCCAGTCAGTTTATTTTTAGTAAGTTTGGTGTTCATGAAGAAGAATTTTTGATTTAGAAAGATGATGTTGTTGGGATGTGGTTTCAGGTCGTTTTTTAACCGGGTATGAATTTGGGTCGGAGGCAACCCGTTATCATCCCTTGGATTGACGATTTTTCCATTGAAATTTCGTGCATGTTTATCGCACATATTTTCCGCCACCGTGGGTTGCAGGATTCCGTTCATTTTTGTTATTGTTGGCACCTCGCAATTTAGGCTGGGTATTTATGGCCCGTAAAATAGTCAAGGGTTATAACTTGCTTTTGAAACATACCTGAGGGTATAAATGGTGATTAAATCAAACCTAATTCACCCCCTACGTTTTTCATTTGGTATTAGAGTCCTATCTTCTCATTTTGGTTTAACAACCTAGAAGTAAAGATCTTATGGCTGGGCATTCAGCTCTTGTTTACCTAAAAGGGTTATCCACAAATCGTCCTCTTTCTTTGATGGAACAAACTATAATTGTTGGAAGAACCAATTTTGTATCTATGTTTGTTACATAAACTTTGAGTTGTGGAGTTTTATCGAAGATGGACATTAAGTCCCGGAAAACCGGCCCAAGAACTGGTTTGAATGAGTCCAAACCAGTTGTCAGGTGTATGTGTGCAGTGGGCATCATGGATGAGCAAATTGAGGGGGGAAATGGAGTAGTGGGTGAATTAATTTGCATCCCTCTATTCATTTCCCTAAGTAATGAATGTTGATAACACAATATTCAATTTCTATCCTTAGAGGCTGCTGAATTCCTAGAGAAAACACACCTCAAAGAACATAAAAAAGTTAGAAATCACATTTTTCGTTCTTTCTTTTTCGGTTTTAACTTGAACCTATATACACCAAATTTCTGAAGATTGTCTTCAAACATTGAAGCTATCTGACTTTCTTTAGAGACACGAAGAACAAGTTCAAGTTGATCGTGTGGATATCGCTCTGGACATTTCTATTAACCCTTAATTACAATTTAACATTTTATAAGGATTACAATGAAATCCAATAGAAGATAAGACTAGAATCCATATATACTGATTGTTAATCCTAAGCGTTCGTTGCGCGCTCTGAAACTAAAATCTCGTACCAACTTCCGATATTTGTGTAGGGGGAAAAACATTTTTGAAAACGTGTGACGAATGAGATCCGTGCAAGTGGTGCCAGTGTCTTTTAAAAGCATTTTCTTTAGAAAATACTTTATATCCGGATAACAGACTGCACAATTAGAAAATCACACACGCACACACACACACACATATTTATTTATTTATTTAAAACAAAAACATTTACTGAGGAAGGGGCCTATATATTACAAGAAATGGGGGATTCAAGAAGTGGGGAGGGATTCGAACTCAAGAATCATATTTTTGCTGCTGCTTTTATGGTGATTTGAGTTTTAAATGTCTTTACCCAGAAGAATTAACATACCTTTCGTTAATGAAGATAAATGGTCAAAAACATTTGGGGTAAGCTCAGTAAATTTAGCACCAATTTTGGTAGCAGCAGTTTAGGATAGCATATGTGAATATGTAATTGATATTGTTGATAGCTTCTTTATTTCTTTGTTACCAGAAGGTAGTTTCTAGCTTCTTGATTTCTTTTACTTAAATGATTCTGAATTAAAAATTATAAAGAGTAATGACAACATGAAAAGACAACAAAAAACTATAAATCTGATGGAAAATTTCTAATAATAGCATAACGGAGTAGAAACAACACATAGTATGTATCAACTACAGATCAATAATAGAAGAAAGCTTACTAGGAATGGTTAAGTTTGGCAGATGGACAGATAATTGGTGTTTTCAACTACAGTGAAATGACCAAATTTCTTAGCTTCTGCAAGTTTTCTGATGATTTAGGATTTTCCCATATTAGGATGTAATTACCATCTTAACATTTAGTTTTACAAAGCAAAAATGCATATCCTAATTGTTTGTCTATGTTTTTTTTTTTCTTTTCTCTGTTACGCATAATCCGATAGATATCAGTTATGCTTATTGGTCTCTATGTTGTTTCTTTTATTGTTGAAAATATCCATATATATCAGTGAATGCAAACTAGACCAAAACTAGTTTAAGTAAGTCCTAATACTAAGTTTAGATTAAATGAGCATTCATGTTCATTTTACATTAGTATAACTACGTATTTTTATGAAACATGTTTTATGTACTTTTGTATTGATTTCTTAATCCGCCTAATATGTAATTCAGAGATGCCTCCAAAGAAAAATATTTGAGCGTGCTTACCATTTAGTAAGCAAACAACGTCTGTTGCGGCCCTTCCTCCCAGCCAAGTTCATCATCTGAATTGCGGTCAACTCCGCCATCTGCCCTCGAGACTGGTATGACACCTCCTTCGCAGTCTGCTGAAGCACATGTAACTTGGGATACCTCTACGTCAGTACCGCACACTGAGTCTGCGCCGGTAGCAGGATCAGCGACTCACCAGTCTACTGTTCCACAGATGGTGACTGATACCAGTACTGGTGGAGAGGCGATTACACTAGATACTCGTATTCTTCTGCAACCTACTCTTGGCACGTAAGTTAAATTTTTTAATTATTTCCTTTAAAAATCAAGTTAATTATACTTCTTGTAATCATTATATTCTCTAATTAAATTTTTTCTAGGCTATTATAGTTTTAGATTGAGATCCAGCTGTTCTGCCGCCATTACTGCTGTATTTCAAGGGCGTTTCAAGGGTTAAATAGCACCATAATGGATGTTCCCCCGGAAGAAGAAACAATGTGGTAGGATGAGTTCACGGTAAGTTTATTTTAAACTAAGTTAAAGTAGCAAATAAGTTTGAATTTACTAGTCTTCGAATTTAATTATCTAACATTATTTCAAAATACATAAAAGGTATCGATGGGCTCCTGAGCATGAGGCGGGCGTCAAGTCATGTTGGCGTACCTTACTTAAGAGGAGACTCAGCGATATTATGAGTGACGCGAGGAAAAAAAATAAGAGGCCCAAATGGGTTTGTGAGACTGATTGGGCGCGACTTCAAGAGTATTGGGAAACTCCGGCTTTTGTTGCTAAGTCTATACAGGCATCAAAAAATCGGAAGGACAAGAGGGGTGTCAAAGGACCAATGAAGCACACGGGCGGTTCACTTAACCACATTGAGCACCACGAGAGAGTGGTACTTATATTATTTTTCACATTCATATATTTTATGTACGTATTTTATGTTTTAACGATTTTTGTTAACAGGAAAAGGAAGCCGGACATGCAATCCCACTCCCGGCTAGTTACGATTGGACGCATCAACACCATATCGGCCCAAAGAAAGGCGATTGGGTTGATGAAGAATCCAAACAGTTATCTGCACGTATTTCACTAATGTTTCCTTTTTTTTATATTAGTTATTTACTGTGATAACTGTGATAACCTGACATTTTATTTGAAAGGGGTGTTCCATGCGGTTTGTCAGAACGCCTCAAACGAAACAACTCAAGCCGACCAGCCTCGTCAAGATTTGCATACTCAGATTGTGCTTTCTGCGGAGGCAGTGGGTGGGCTAAAAAAGGGATGTGTTCAAGGACTCGGTTCATTCTCCGATGTGGTAAAGGAAATGAAGCGAGGTGGTCAGACAGTCTCGCATTCAGATATGGAACGAATGCAGATAGAAATGGAAGCAAATTGGAAGAAAAAGTTTGATGAGAAAGAAAGAGAATACAAGAGGAGGCAAAAGAAAAGAAACAAGACATTAGCTATTACCTTATTGGATATATTTATCAAATAAGGACAATGTATTAACTGCCTCTGAGCTACAAGATAAATTGAGTAATATAGATGACGATGAGCTAGATTCAGATTTTGAAGATGATCCCTTAATTGTCGATGAAGTTTTGGGGAGTCAATAGATGATGTAGTTTATTTTGTAAATTATTGAACTATTGATATGTTTTTTTGGTATAATATTGAACTATTGTGTGTGTGTTTTTTATATATTATTGAACTATTATTGATATGTTTTTTTGGTATAATATTGAACTATTGTGTGTATAATAGTGAACTAGTTATGTTTTCTGGTGATTTTGGGATTTGTTTGGATCTATTTTCAGTTGAATTGTGGCTGGGGATATACTGAGTTTTTACCATTATGTTTCTGAAAAACTAACTATTTACTGATAAAATTGCTACCGCCCATTCTTAGGGTATATGGTTAGGGTTGGGCGACCGATTAGCGACCGAAAAATCAAAACGACATTCTTTAACCTGTCTTCGTTTCTATTCGGTCGATATTTATCTTTGGGGCGACCGAATTCTTCACATCGGTCGCTATTCGATCGATATTCTTTTTCCATGTCCGTCTTTTTAAAAAATAGCGGGGTTCTTTTTAAGAGATACAACTATTTTAGGTACTATAACAAATATATATATATATATATATATATATATATATATATATATATATATATATAACCACACATTAACATGAATAGTCATAGTAAAAATTATACTTATTTATAAAATACCTAAATAGTCTCGAAGAAGATCAATTCAAGTAATACATTAGTGTATACATTTACATGAAACAGTAAGTAATGTAGTTAAAATTTTAATAATTGCGTATTAAAAAATAAATAATTACTATAATATGTATATTAGTTCGTATTCGCATTATGAACTATGTCGGTTTTAGATTTATAATTTTTTTAACTGATTCCGTCGCTATATATCTTAGTGGAGACCGAATAGCGACCGATTTTGTCACCTCGGTCGCTATTATATTACCAAGTCCGTCTTTTTTAATAAATAGCGGGTTTCTTGTTAAGAGATATAAACATTTTTTCATATTTTAGGTACTTTAAATAATATATATATATATATATATATATATATATATATATATATATAAACAGACACACACACACATTAACATGAATAGTCATAGTAAAAATTATACTTATTTATAAAATACCAAAATAGTCTCGAAGCAGATAAATTCAAGTAATATATTAGTTTATACATTTACGTGATTCATTAACTAATGTAGTTAAAATTTTAATAATTGCGTATTAATAAACAAATAATTACTAAAATATTCATATTAGTTCGTATTCACATGCTGAACGATGTCGGTTTTAGATTTATAATTTTTTTAACTGATTCCGTCGCTATATATCTTAGGGGCGTTCGAATAGCGACCGATTTTGTCACCTCGGTCACTAATCAGTCGTTAGTCATGAAACCAGGGCTGGATTTTCTTACCGGCCCTGGAATCTCATTACTTTCCAAGCAAAAATCTAACAGTAGAAAGTTAGTTCAAGTTCCAGCCCTTGAACCTCAATCCATCCTTGGTTGTCTTAACCGACGGACCATTAACGACCGAATACCGACGACTTACCTTTACGACCGAATACCGACGTACTTCAAATGAAACGACGTCATTTTGCTTGTCTCTGTCAAACAAATCCCTAATTATTCAAACACTTATAAAAAATCATCTCACACCTCACACCTCCTCCCCGTGAAACTCCACCTCCGATAAACTCCTAATCGACGCTCTAAAGCTCGACGCTTTGAAGCTTCGCCGTGCCGCTCCGACACCTCGCTGTCATCTCGTGTCGCCCCGACGTCTTTGCTATTGATAGGGCAGGCAGGTTAGTTTTTTGGAAATCCTCTCACCGACCCTCTCCTTCAGTATCGATTTAGGTTGTGGTTTTCATTGTTTTTGGATGAACAATTTGGATGATAGATTAACACAATTAGGAAATTAGCTATAGAGTAAGATTATTTTCTGATTTTCTGAATTTTTTTTTTTTTATTTTTGATTTTATCTTATTTTCTGATTTTTTTGCAGATTTTTTATTTTATGATTTCATCTTCTTCTATATGAATGAGAAGTATTGCAAATTTCTAAAATTAATGCATACTGAAACACATAATTTTTTATGCTTTTGAGTATTTCTGCTTTGCTTCCTGCTTCCGAAAGATATTTGTTTGACGCTTGCTATTAGGTATGTTCATCATTCACTGTGTTTTTCTATTACCAATTGATGAGAATGATGACGACGAGTATTAGTTTGTATGAGATAATTTATGAGATTTTTTGCAAAAATAGAGCGCCTCGCGTCCTTGGGGCGTGTGCCTCGAACGTTCGCCTTAGATGAAGAGTTTCTTGTATTTGTTTTTTCTTGAGAAGTATGTTTGTTGCTAATATCTAGAGAGGTCTCTTTCTATAAACATTTCCTTTAGTACTCAATCTAATGAGGATTGTGTATGTGCACATAAGAGAGGGGATCCCAGGGTGTGTGTATGTGTTCTTAAAGCATTTTTTCCTAGGTGTTTGCATAACACTTTCCTTTTCTAGTGAGATAATGATATTTTGATTTGACCGGTATTCAAATTTTTTAGCAGATTCCAATTAATTTTTGGATAACACGGGTGAAGGAAAAAGACATCAATCACCCAATTGCCAGTTTGCATGTGAAATGTGTGTTTCAGTTGCGTGGTATAGTTGAGACCTGTCATGAAGACCTATGAAACTATTTTCTTGAAATGTTTTACATTTTTTTTTCTCCTCGGTTTTTTCATCTTTGTATTATCTCCCCGTTTTTTCCATCTTTGTATTAGATGAAAATATTTTGTTAGTTGTCTTTTATATCTAAAAAAGTTGGTTGTGAATGTGACATTACTTTAGTGAGATAAAATTTTCTATTTTTTAATTTTTTTAATTTGTATGCTAATTATATCATTTTAGTTCCAATAAGTAAACAATTGATAATCGAACATAACAATAATATAAATACATCGTTCTATTACACAATAAAATTCAGCTCAAACAATATATATAGACAAGATGCCATTAATAACATAGTAGATTAAATAATTATCGTGTTA
The DNA here is from genome assembly GCA_026122235.1 of Vinca minor. NCBI lineage: Eukaryota > Viridiplantae > Streptophyta > Magnoliopsida > Gentianales > Apocynaceae > Vinca > Vinca minor. The sequence goes on from JAOCZM010000168.1 coordinate 1,156,624, forward strand.
TTACACCGAACAACAGTATTTACAACACGTTAATTACTTGAAATATAAGGTTGAAAATCATCAAACGTAAGGTTCAAAGTTAATATGCATTTACTTATTAAGGCTTGATATATGCAGATATTGTATTTATAATGGAGTACCGTAGTTGGATATATATGGATACAACATCAAATGGTGGACCTAGTCATAGTCCAGAATTTATAGCAGGAGTGAAACGATTTGTGAATTTCGCTGTTAGTATGTCTGCTAATGTACAAATTGATGGGATTAGGTGTCTTTGTGGGGTTTGTAAGAATAAGGATTTTCATATGCTTGAAATTGTCTAGTATCATCTTGTTATGAACGGATTTATGTCGAACTATTTTAATTGGACATGTCATGGTGAGGCACAAATGTTCTATGACATGTTGAAGGTTGTTGATAGCCCACTGTACAAAGGTTGTATAAACCATTCACAAGTATGCAAGAATGTTGAGTATTAAGTCCGTAGACAACTTATCTGAAACTGCTACAGATAAATTTGCGCAGTTGATGAAAGATGTGCCCTCCACAAAATAATGCTTTAGACGACTTTTACCAAATGAAAAAATTGGTTAAAGGCCTTGAATTACCGGTGCAAAAGATTGATGCTTGTTTTAACGAATGTATGTTGTACTAGAAAGATGATGTTGAGAGTAGAGAATGCAATTTTTGTGGCCATGCTAGGTACATTAAGAAATAAAAATAAAAAAATAAACGGCACAAAGAGATTGCTTGCAAAAAGATGTATTATTTTCCAATTACTCTGAGATTACAAAGATTGTACGCATCTGAGAAAACCGCAAGACACATGAAATGGCACTCAGAAAGTAAGAGGGAAGAGGGAATAACGAATCACCCACGGGATGGAAAGCTTGGCAACATTTTGATAGAAAATACACCGATTTTGCAGCGGAATATCGAAATGTAAGGCTTGGGTTGTGCAGATGGTTTTGCAACTTTCGAAATATCAGGGAAGCAATATTCTTCTTGGCTAGTTCTTCTAGCACCTTATAATACCCCCCCTCCCATGGATGTGTATGAAGAACAATGTAATGTTCTTAACTATTATTATACCTGGACCTCAAAATCTTAAACACAAGATTGATGTGTATTTGCAGCCTCTCTTCGATTAATTGAATCAGCATTGGGGTGAAGGTGCGGAAACTTATGAAATCTCCAAAAAGCAAAATTTTAAACTGAGGGCTTCATTACTTTGGAAAATTAGTGATTTTCCAGCATATGAAATGTTGAGTGGATGGAGTACAGATGGAATTCACGCTTGTCCATATTGTGTGGAGGAAACACAAGAGTTCCATTTGCAAGCTGGCGGGGAAACAATCATGGTTTGATTGCCACAAATGCTTATTGTCACATAATCATCCTTTTAGAAACAATGCAAAGGGACTCCGAAAGGACCGGCGACAAGAGAGAGCAGACCCTCCATCTCGCCTGACTGGTGATGAAATGTATTTTGAAGTTAGAGATTATCCAAAAATTACCGATACAGTCGAAGATTTTGGTAAAGAGCACGGCAGGGGTCGGGATCATAGTTGGGTCGTAGCATATTTTGGGACTTACCTTATTGGCGGACACTTTTGATAAGACACGACATTGATGTTATGCATAATGAAAAAAATGTGCTTGATAACGTCTTTAACACCGTGTTGGACGTGAAGGGGAAAACTAAGGACAATGTTAATGCTAGAGTGGATGTTGAAAGGTATTGTAGTCGATCGGAATTGAATATTAAACATGATGACCGAGGTAAAACCAAATGCATATTTCAAGGCACATAAAGAGATGGTTTTGTAGTGGGTGAAAGAATTAAGGCTCCCAGATGGCTATACATTAAATTTGGCGCGTGCGTTGATATGAAAGAGCTGAAAATGTCAAGCATGAAGAGTCACACGATTGTCATGTATTCATGGAGAGACTTATCCCTATAGCTCTCAGAGAAGTACTACCGGTAAATGTTTGAGGACCCTTAGCTGAACTTAGTCTGTTTTACAGAGATTTGTGTTCCCCAAAGTTGACTGTGGTGCTATGCAATAATTGGATGACACTATCGTTATATTATTATACAAGCTCGAGAGAATATTTCCCCCGGAATTTTTTAATGTAATGGAACACTTGCCGATTCACCTTCCGTATGAAGCCAAGGTTGGTGGCCCGGTATAGTTTACGTGGATGTACCCGTTCGAGAGGTAACAACCCATATCTTTATGATCTCAACTTCATTTTTATTTGCCATGTATTTACAATGTGATTAACTATTTATGCTTTACTTTTTTTTTTTTTTTTTTGAAATTACAATAACATCCATTTATTTGAACCGAAAATAATCCCAAATTACCAAAAAAAAAACAGAACAGTATGTTCTGCAAAGTCCATCCATCCACCTAACCCTCCATGATTAGTAGTTTTTCCATTTTAACCTAATAATTGCAGAAACCAAAAGCTTATGTCAATCAAAATCAACAAGAACCCTAATAAATTTGATCCCAGTTCTTCCCCTGAAATTAAGAACCTTAATCACACAATAATCCTTGTAAGACCAAGAGATAAACAAGCCATAGTGAAGAAAAACAGAGTAACAAAATCCCTGGAAGACCATTTTCTAACAGCAGCTTTAGATTCAACCCTCAAACTCTTAGCCCTTCTAAGTGCATCAACTTCTTTAAGCAAATCAAAATCAACCCCTTTTTTCTTCAATTCCTCAACACACTTGGCCAATAATTTCCCATCTTCCTTTTCCCTCTCCAATAATTTCTCCAAATGGGTCTCCACATCACTCTTATATCTCACAGCCCAAATAATTCCAAGAGAACATAATAAAGAACATAGAGATGGGATCCGCGATCTTTTACAAAAGGTGGGACCCTTTGAAGAAGAAGCGCTACTGAGAAATACAAGGGTTATAGAATGAAATAGAAAGAAAAAGCAGTAAAGTTGGGTGATTTCTTTACGAACAGAGTCGATTTGGGTTTCTTTGAGGGAGATTCTATTGAGGATTAATTCTTCTTCTTTGAGCCATTTCTTTAAGAGAAGCTTGTGAGTTGGTGTTGAGGCGATTTGGTGGAGTGGATGTAGGGGCGGCTTCGACTCCATTATTGTTGTGCTGAGATACTTGCTCCATCTAAAAAATAAGATAAAATACAAGGCTAGAGTTGAGGGGTCAATTTGCAATGCATACTTGATGGAAGAAGCTGCTACATTCTTTAGCTATTATTTCGAACCCCACATGAAAACGAAAGTTACAACCACTGGGCGAAATGATGGTGAAAATGAGACTACAATAGACCAGATGTATTATCAATTTTCAACTTACCGGGAAGACCATTTGAAAAAAAAAAAAAAGATTTCATTATCTGATAAAGATTATAAAACAGCCATGAATTATATCCTTATAAATTGTGAAGAGGTTGAACCATACCTGCAGTAAGTTAAGCCATCTATTGCTTGAGTTTAGCTATATAATTACAAGTACCGAATAATAATATTGTCATTTCATTTGTAACTTGGGAAATTTGTAAAGGAAGTACATGATCAAACTCCCCAGATAACGGAGGATGAACTGCAAAGCCGGGTTTATAGTGATTTTTTCAAATGGTTTGGAACTCATGTAAGTTGGTATTATGTATAAATGTACTTGCTTTAAGAATGCCTAAACTAATTTAAGTTTTGTTGTTCTCAACAGATACATAGCCTTCCGGAACATTCCGAAAGGTTGTTGAAAAATCTTTCATGGGCCCGACAAGGAGAGTGATGTCATATTTCGATTACTTTGTTAACGGTAATAAATTTCACACAAAAACCCAAAGTGATGGAAAAGGAACCACAAACAGTGGGGTATGGGTTAAAGGCGATTACTACGGAGAGTTGAAGAAAGTCTTTGAGGTTGAACTTGCTGGAGTACTTGTCCAAAAAATAATTCTTTTCAAATGCGACTGGATTGATTCAACTCCAAATCAAGGTTTGAGGGTGCATCCTTAATATAAACTTGTAGAAATCAATAGGAAAAGAATTTACCAGGATTACGATCCATTTGTATTTGCTTCCCAATGTCAACAAGTCTACTACACACCTTATCCAGGTAGTAAAACAACATCTATGGCTTATTGGTGGGCTTTTTGTCGTTTCAAACCACGTATAGTTGACGTTCCAAATGTTCCGGTACCATATCAAGAGAAAGTACGCGAGGAGGAGACCAGTCACATTGATCCAACTGTTACTGAAGTTAGTCAACTTGCACACGAGTCAGGGGAAATCGAATTTGTACTTGTGGCCGGTACGGGACGTGTTAATGAAGATGATGATGAAATTATGTCCGATGATGACAATTCAAAAGAAGAAGAAGATGAATTTATGTCGGAGGATGATTTAGAATGATTAAATATAGAATTATGAATTTGGTTATGTATTTGTTGTTGTGCTCTAATTCTTGCTTCACACTAAGAAGCCACTTGAACGATGCAAATTGAAGTTGAACAACTAGCTTCTTGGAATTCCACATATTGAAGGTGAGTAATATTTGTTAGTTTATTTTTTAGTACTTTATTACCATAAATTAATTGGTTGATCCATTTTTTTATGATGATCGCTTAAGAAACTGCTTAAAATGAATTATACGAGGCATAAATATGGCCATGGTTATCATGACAGGAATGTACCTTAGGGTATCACATGGCTGTGCCTCGCAATCGAAAATTGTCAATAGAATATTTTTGTGTGGTCGTTTGCATGAATACATTCCTTTCATAAACAAATTCCTATCATTCTTGATAACTTCCGTCCAAATCTTCCTCGGTCTCTCCTTTCCTCTTACAACCTTATGCATCCATCTTTCAAGTTTTCGAACCGGAACGTCATTCGATTTTCTTTTTATGTGTTCAAAATCACCGCAAACGAATACTAAAAGTATGGATAGAGTATTGCTGATTTACATGCACTTGTTCTCCCAACAGAAAATTTGTTATTGTGATATGTTCAGTTTGAGTAGGGTCCTGTGCAGGCTAGCTACCAAGAAATAAATGGTGGGAACTGTCATGGGTCGCACAAATATAGCATCTCTCAGCGATCGTGACTGTGCTTGGCGCACTAAGTCGTGATGCACGACGTCGGCTAACCTCGGCTCAGGGAACACTGTAGCTGCGCCCCAACGGCCTGGTCGAGGCACTGTAGCCGCGCCCCAACCTTGTGCAGCGTACACTGTAGCAGCGCCCCAACCTTGTGCAGCGAGCACTGTAGCTGCGCCCCAACAGTGTGCCGAAGATGCCCCAGCAGCACATAGCGCTACTGTAGCTACGCCCCAACTGTGTAGCGAAAGATGCCCCAACAGCGGCCTAGCTTCTCATTTTTGCGTGCCATCCGATCCCAAAACTTCTATAACTCGGCATATGTCCTAGAGACATCCTAGAGGACCGAATATGTCGGTTAGTTTATGTACATAACTTGTATTTTGTTGTATACGAGTTTTCCACCTCCTCGGAAATGTGGGTCTACTCTTGCCACTTGGGCAAATGTCTTTTAAGCTCTTATAGGGGGGATAAAAATCAGCAAACAAGCAAGCAATTGTAATCACGTTCAAACGATTCCTCCCCCTCGTCGTCTTGGACGTTTAAACTATACTCTAACTCATGTAATCAAGTATTTAAATCAATGAAGTGATTTTCGTGCAATTTGTCCCGTGCCATTTATTTGCATTTATTTACGAATTTGTTTGTCCCATTTCAAGAAGCCGGGAGTGACTAGGGGCTAGGAACCTAGGTCGCTCGGCATCACGATGCGTCTAAGACCCTTGAGAGACGACCCATGACACTTGGTATCAGAGCAAGGTTGCTAAAACTCGAGACTAAGAAGAAGCGATGGCTAGCCGAACGAGAAGCGTTTCGGCTATGGAGGATGCAACCAAGGCCTTGCTAGATGCCCTAGAGTCATTGGTAGACAAGGTGCATACCTTCTGCTATGGTGAAAGCGAGGAGGATGTCGAATCAATGAAGAGGAGAATGGCTCTTATGGAAAACAATATCGGCGTGCAAAGTGGGAAACTAGAGAAAATGGGTAACGCAACGAGAGAGTTATTCCATGTTACCCAAGCAGACGATGCAAAGTTGGAAAGCAACGAGTTAGCGACCGAGGAGATGCGCTCATCGTTGACCAACAACACCAAAGCAGTGATTGATCTGCAGGCTTCTTTGGAAGAGGTGAAGGCAGTGTTAGCAGTGCCCTAGGACCATTAGCATATGTTGTACGTTTTATATCTTTTGAGCATATAATTGAATAGCTAATTTTGCTTAAGAACATCAAATGCGTGATTTGATAGTAAAAATCATTAGTTTATGTAATTACTATTCTAGTTGGCCCTAGTTTTATGTAAACTTCTTTACAATGAAATAAAACTAGTATGATGTTTGATTGATGATTATGTTTTACTAATCATGTGTAATGAATACAAATCATATCATAGATGCAATGTATTGAGATATATTGTATCGGACGTGATCCGTTAGAGAAGTAATACATCATGGTCCTTAGTCATAAGTATTACTTCCTCAATACTATTTTAGAATCCTTAGACCTTATGTCTCCATTGATTCTAGCATGAAAGGAGCCACAATTTGAATCAGTCAGACGTTACTTGTAAGCCCTAAGGGCGAACGAACTCTGTTTTTGATATTGGACAAACATTTGATGTTGTGTCTAATGATCTTAATCTTTGTGATAGAATATTGGAAATCTTGTAGGAAGCTCTAAGTACTTCAATCAAGCCATTGAAAGCCATTGATATCAAGATTCAAAGATATACAAGGCTCATCCATCAAGATTGAAGATTGAAGACTTAGGTTTGGTTAGTTTAGCTTTGTTGTCATTAGTCGCAATCTTAGAAAGCTCTAACCAAAGCTCTCATGAACATATGCTCTACATTCAAGTCTTGCTTGCACACAAACACGTTTTCAAAAGGCAAAAGTTTCAAATAAGTTTCCTTATCCAAAAAGCCTTTGTTTACAAAGTATAAGTCTTTAAAATGGTTTTTCAAGTGTTCTTACTTGTTACCTTTTGGGAAAACCTTTTACACTTCAAAAGATTTCAAAACGTGTGAAAAATCAACACTCTCAGGTTCAGAAAAGGTTCGGTCGACCGAGCTCAAGATCGGATCAACCGAAGAGAAACTGAGAGATTTGTTGATGAGGTTCGGTCGACCTTAGGCATGGTCGGTCGACCGAAGTGGCTTGGACGGTCGACCGAGGTTGGCTTCGGCTCAACCGAGGTGACCTTCGGTCATCCGAAGTCTGCGAACGGTCAACCGAACTCGCTTTTACTAGCCGTTATTTGACCGTTTGGAAACTCGATTTTCAGCCATATTTTGATATGTATATATACTCTAAAGCTGAAAATCATTCCAAGACTTTGACAAACATAAAACATTGATATCTTATCAAGTCTAAACACTTTCAAAGCAAAATACTCTTCATCCTTATGATCTAAAGCATTCAAGAGTATTCTTTCAAAAGCAAGACAAAGAGTGGACCTCATATGTTCAAGAGCTAAATTGTTTGTGCTTCAAAGGTACTATATCTTTCACTTAGAAGAGTGAACAACCTTGTACTTAACCTTTCTTAATTCCCTTTCTTAGTGATAGGGTTATTATTGTAAGTCCTACTTTGTGTGGGCAATTGTAAAAGTCCTACTTTGTGTGGGCATCTTCTTAGTGAAGTTTGTTGAAATCCTTGGGTGCGGCTCAAGGTAGTGGATGTAGATTCTAAGTGAATCGAACCACTCTAAATCCTTTGTCTTGTTGATTGGGTTTTTGCTTTAGCTTTCATTCATCTTGCTCAAGTTCTCACTTGCTTTGATTAGTATTCGAAAAAGTTAGCAAGATTAGTTAAAACCCAATTCACCCCCCTCTTGTGTTTTACAATTGGTATCAGAGCTTCGTCTTCAATTTTAGTTTAACCACTAGAAGCAAAGATCATGGCCGGTATTTCCGCTTTAGCCTACCAAGAGGGTTCTTCTACAAATAGACCACCACTCTTTGATGGAAACAACTATAATGCTTGGAAAAACCGATTCAAGATATATGTGTGCTCCATTGATTATTCTCTATGGCATATATTTGAAGAAGGTCCTTTTATTCCATTGAAGATTGTTGATGGTACTTTAATGTCAAAACCGGATAATGAGCTAAATGAAGTTGAGTCCAAGAAAATGACTCGAAATTATATGGCAATGAACATTCTAAGTTGTGCCTTGAATCCGGATGAGTACAACCGTGTTCGTGGAAGCAAATCGGCTCATGCTATGTGGAAAATGCTTGAAGTTACTCATGAAGGCACAAATCAAGTGAAAGAGTCAAAGTTGAATTTGCTAGTTAGAGAGTTTGAGCTATTCACCATGGAGCCAAATGAATCAATCAATGTGATGAATACAAGATTCACCAATGTGGTAAATGGTTTGAAGTCATATGGTAAAGATTACACTTTGGGTGAAATAAATAGGAAGATTCTCAACTCTCTTCCCAAAAGTTGGGAAGGAAAAGCTCTAGTCATTGAAGAAGCCAAGGACTTGAAAACATATCCTACTGGAGGAGCTTATTGGTTCTCTTCTCACATATGAGCTAACTCACAAAAAAGGAAGAGCGTATTGACAAGTCCAAGATGAATATTGCTCTAAAATCTTTTCTTGATCTAGAGGAATCAAATTGCTCAAGTGATGAGGAAGACATCAACCTAGATGATGAGACTATGGATTTAATGGTAAAACGAATGAAAAAGATGTTTTCCCTGAAAGGAAGAAAATTCCATCAAAATAGAAGAGAACTAAATCCTAATGGGATGGAATGCTATGAGTGTGGAAGCAATCAACATCTCTTAGGAAATTGCCCAACCGCCAAAGCAAAGGGCCTCAAGGAAGACAAAAAAGAAAAAAATTCTTCAAATCAAAGAATGCAAAGGGCATGCTATGCACATGGGATCAAGATGAGAGAGAAAATGAAGAAGGAGAGGAAAACTCAAATGTTTGCTTCATGGCTTTTGGTAATGAGGTACATCTTTCTCCCTCCCCTTCATATTCTAATGATGATGATGATGAGGAAGATCCTAATGAGCTTTTATATGATATGTATGAGCAAATGAAAAAAAATGTGCAAAGCAAAACAAAGAGATGAAGCTTAAAATTGAATCCTTGCTTGATGAAAGATCAAAGTTGATTAATGAAAATGAAAAAATTGTGTGATGATGTTAAATGCTTGAAATATGAAAATGAAAATCTCATTACTACTTGCAAAACATCTTCATTACAATACAAAGAAGCATGTGATAAAATGTCATCTCTTGAATGTCAACTTGTTGAATTTGATAGTTTGAAAATCAAAGTTGTTGAGCTTACATCACTTGTTGACAAGTTCTCCAAAGGAACAAAAAAAAGCTTGATCATATTCTTGATATGCAACGTGCTTCAAATGTTAAACATGGTCTTGGTTATAATGCTAATCACTTTGATCATGCTAGCTTTTCTAAGTTGCCTAAGAATAACTTTGTGCATGCTAGTTCCTCACATAGGCAAAATAGATATTATGAGCATGTTCACAAATCTTCTAAGCCACACATTTGTTGCACATATTGTGGTAAACATGGTCATACCAATGCTAGATGCCATGTTAAGAAGAAGATTGAAAAGGGGGTAAAAACTATTTGGAAAGTTAAACGTATTTCAACTAACCCCCATGGACCCAAACAAAAGTGGGTACCAAAAGCTACTCTTCCCTTGATCTCATAGGTTCTTATAAGTTAGATGTATGCCACAAAGCTTGAATGTTATAGATTCAAAGAGAAGTGGCATTGGGAAGAAATCGAAGGAGATGTGCCAAAAGAAGAAATTCAAAAGCACTCCTCAACACTTGGTTTCTCAAAGCTCAAATGACAATCAATTGGAGAACCAAGTTGGTTAGATAATAAGAGCTAAGCATCAAGTGATGACAAGAGCCAAAGTGTCAATCCAATGTCTTCATCACTTGGTAAGAAAGCAAAGGTATCAAAATCACCTTCTCATAACACTTTGATTAATGAGTTAAGTGTTTTTGATATATATACATGCTTGCTCTTATATAAATGTTGCATCTCACATGCTTGAATTCAATAATTATATAGATGACCTTTAGCATGCTCTTGTTTATTCATGTCTTTTGAGCTAAGGTATCTATGAGATGTAGCATATGCAACTTGATTGATTCTTGTTTGTTATGTCATATTCATTTAAGAATCTATCTAGTTGTTTTGGTTTTTGATAACCATGATCCTTAAGCTTATATGTGTTACTTGATGATATTGAGCTAATCATGAAGGACCTTAAAAAGGTACCAAATTTGTCATCAAGAATTCCTTGTAGGTAACAAAGAGTTCTACCCTTCAAGAAGAAGATATGAACTACAAGGAATGGCACAAGTGAGCTAAGACTCCAAGAAAAGAGTCAAATGCTAAGGATTACGAAATTGTGATGATCAATGAAAGTGATCACACAAAAGGCCTCAATGGACTTGTTGATAAATAAGATCTACCAAAATGGTAAGAAGTCCAAGCTCAAAGAGCGTTGAGGTACAAGGCTTAACTCATCCTTTGATTAGTGGTCATTATGTTGTTTTTTTTTAATCCTTATGTGCTATAACATTCCTATATGATGAGTTTAGTTAAATGGCTAAGAAGTATTTGCTCATTCAATTTTCAACTTGCATGATCACTTTGTGGATTGTTAGTGCAAGTAGTTTAGGATATACTTCTAGTCTTTGTAAGTCAAAGAGAGTTTGTGCATTTTTTCTTATGGTTTATGTACATCATATTTTGCTTGTCAATATGCTTATTGTTCATTCCAAACTTGACAAGAATGATGATTTAAAAGCATAAACTTGATTATTGAAACTCTCTGTTTTTATGTGCATGGGTTCTTTTATCTTGATAATGTGTCTTGTGTTCTACTTATAAGATCTTAATTGCTTAAAGTACAAACACAATCACAATTGGTATCAATATCTTCAAGAATGCACATACCATATCTCTTTGGTGCTTGATCTTCATTTCTATATGCTTAACATAATGTGCTTGATTTTTATCATCCTTGAACATCATGTTAAAATGTTGCATCATTTAGAGATTTTAACACTTGTTGGCTTGGTTTTTCATCTTTCATATCATTTAGCCAATATGTGTGAGTTATTTTGGGAGTCACACATGTTATACAAGTTCATATTCTAACATGTATTCTCCTTAAATAAACATGAGATCTTATTCTTTACAATTGGTATTCATATCCTTTGTGATCTCATTAGAGTTTTTGGTTAGTCTAGCTTCTAGAGTTGTAATACTCATTTAGCTAACCATTAACTTATTAGAGGGATGTACTTGAAGTGTCATCTTATACTTCCTCTAAATTCTTTTGGTTGCAATACATATGCTTTACTTATGTATTTATGGTATTGCTTCCAACTCTTGTTAGCTATATTTTCAAATGTATTTCACAATTGGTATCAATGTGTTTATGACTATTACAATTGGTATTCAACTTGTTTCCATCTCAAATAGCTAACATGGTATGTTTGATAAAAGGGGAGATTGTTCTTTTAAGTTTTATTCCTTATCTCCTTTTGTCTTAGCTTCACAACAAGCATGTGTATCCCTTTTTTCCACCACCAAAGCGGACTTAATAGCCGCCGGTAGTTGTTATGCTAGAATTTTATGGATATTACATACTCTTGTTGTTGGATGTATTCAAGCTGTGTTTACTAGCATGTTCCCATGTTCTTAACTGTGTTATTTTATTGGTGTTTGAAATCTTTTTGATTATGCCAAAGGGGGAGAAATTTAGGGAGTTATCTTTACATGCTTCTAGCTTGAATGTAGAAAAAGGGAAAAGATATGTAGGAAGTTTTCTTAACATGTTTCTATCTATATTGTATCTTTTCACCCGGTATGTTTTGAGGGGGAGCTTTTATATGTTTGTATATATCATTTGTCTCAAAACTTGCTTTTGATGGAAGGAAGGAGGCAAGGAGGATGGTTGGTAAATAGGGCTCTTCTATGAGTCCCTAGTTTATATGGCAAAAGAACTTATAATGCTAGTGCTTATGTCTTTGCATATATTTGTCTTTGCAATTGGTATCGTATACAATTGGTATCTTCTAAGCATTAGTCTTTGTACTTATTTGTTCTTAGATCTTTTTGCCATGCTTCCATGTACTTACATTGTCCATATTCTATCTTATTACATCAAAGTTTGTCATAATCAAAAAGGGGGAGATTGTAAGCCCTAAGGGCGAACGAACTCTGTTTTTGATATTGGACAAACATTTGATGTTGTGTCTAATGATCTTAATCTTTGTGATAGAATATTGGAAATCTTGTAGGAAGCTCTAAGTACTTCAATCAAGCCATTGAAAGCCATTGATATCAAGATTCAAAGATATACAAGGCTCATCCATCAAGATTGAAGATTGAAGACTTAGGTTTGGTTAGTTTAGCTTTGTTGTCATTAGTCGCAATCTTAGAAAGCTCTAACCAAAGCTCTCATGAACATATGCTCTACATTCAAGTCTTGCTTGCACACAAACACGTTTTCAAAAAGGCAAAAGTTTCAAATAAGTTTCCTTATCCAAAAAGCCTTTGTTTACAAAGTATAAGTCTTTAAAATGGTTTTTCAAGTGTTCTTACTTGTTACCTTTTGGGAAAACCTTTTACACTTCAAAAGATTTCAAAACGTGTGAAAAATCAACACTCTCAGGCTCAGAAAAGGTTCGGTCGACCGAGCTCAAGATCGGATCAACCGAAGAGAAACTGAGAGATTTGTTGATGAGGTTCGGTCGACCTTAGGCATGGTCGGTCGACCGAAGTGGCTTGGACGGTCGACCGAGGTTGGCTTCGGCTCAACCGAGGTGACCTTCGGTCATCCGAGGTCTGTGAACGGTCAACCGAACTCTGCTTTTACTAGCCGTTATTTGACCGTTGGAAACTCGATTTTCAGCCATATTTTGATATGTATATATACTCTAAAGCTGAAAATCATTCCAAGACTTTGACAAACATAAAACATTGATATCTTATCAAGTCTAAACACTTTCAAAGCAAAAATACTCTTCATCCTTATGATCTAAAGCATTCAAGAGTATTCTTTCAAAAGCAAGACAAAGAGTGGACCTCATATGTTCAAGAGCTAAATTGTTTGTGCTTCAAAGGTACTATATCTTTCACTTAGAAGAGTGAACAACCTTGTACTTAACCTTTCTTAATTCCCTTTCTTAGTGATAGGGTTATTATTGTAAGTCCTACTTTGTGTGGGCAATTGTAAAAGTCCTACTTTGTGTGGGCATCTTCTTAGTGAAGTTTGTTGAAATCCTTGGGTGCGGCTCAAGGTAGTGGATGTAGATTCTAAGTGAATCGAACCACTCTAAATCCTTTGTCTTGTTGATTGGGTTTTTGCTTTAGCTTTCATTCATCTTGCTCAAGTTCTCACTTGCTTTGATTAGTATTCGAAAAAGTTAGCAAGATTAGTTAAAACCCAATTCACCCCCCCCCCCTCTTGTGTTTTACATTACTTTTAATAGAGTAATCAATACGACTGATGATCGGATGTAGCGTCCTATCATGACTTGAATGTGAGAGGCATTGTAAGGATTTTGTCCCGCTCTATTATTAGAGAGAGATATCCGTGGGCCCCTCGATAGGGAAGACTGTCTAAATGCATGGTCGTGCTCAAATGTATTTGATAAAGTGGTTATTAAATACTATTTGTTGGAACAGTCTACCTGGAGATCGAGCATAAATACAATTAAGCTTAATGAGGGTGACGACTACCATACCTTATGCTTAATTAGAATATCGTGAGACAAAGGGATTAAATAGTGGATTGTTATTAGGTTCCACCGTAAATTCATTCACTTTGGGTAGTCACAATGTCCTGCTAGGGACCACTTGTGATTTATGAACACATACTACTACTAAGTATGTTTTCATTGCCATTGTGATATGAACTTACAGGGTCACACGCATTGACGAGTTAACAGCTTCATGTCCAGATTCAATGAATCTAGAATGTGTCTAGGTTCATTGTATCTGACATTTATTTTTCTGAGAATAGTAAAGCGTTATTATTCGAATTAGAGATAAGGGGCATTTATGGTATAGATGGGATTACGTGGGAGTTATTATCCGATAAAGACTCCCACTACCAGCAGAAGTCTAGAGGGCGTGGGAGTTATAGACTCCCACTGCCAAAAGAGGTGGATAGGACGTGGGAGTTCTCCTTGGAACAAACTCCCGCTCCCTATATAAACCTCTTTTGGCCGAAACCCTTGAGACTAATGCTTGAGCCGCAATAAAACCATAACCTAGAAATATGATTTCTTGATTTCGGCCGCCTTTTCTCTCTAGACAATTCGTAACCCAGAAAAACCGATGAGCTAGCACTCGATGCTTGTTTCGTCGCGTGGATACCGGTAGGGAGTAATTCCGCAAGGGAGGACTCAAGGTGGCTGCTGCTAAGAGCCAAAAGATACCATCTTTAGCCCAAAAACGTAAGTCCTTTCCGATTTTTCGATTCGTTTTTGTATGAGCGGATCCTTCAGGGGAGGACTCATGGGTGTTTAGAACGAGTTTCTGCGATGAATCCCTTCAGGCAGAACTAAGGAGGCTTTTCTTAGCCATTGGCCGAGCCTTTGGAGAACGGAATGGCCAACAAGCTGCCCCTAATCATGCCTCGAAGCTAAAGGGAACCTAAAGCCTTCAAAGGAGAAAGGGATGCTCAGGAAGTAGATAATTTCTTCTTCGACATCACGCAGTACTTCAAGACGGTCGGTATCACCGGGAAGGGCATGAAGGTGGATACGACTGCTACGTACTTGGAGGACGATGCGAAATTATGGTAGAGAGTCTAATTGGCTGAGATGGAAGCTGGGCGGGTCACTCTAAACACTTGGGAACTGATGAAAGAAGCTCTTAAGAAATAATTCTTTCCCCAGAATGTTGTCTATGAAGCTAGGCGAAAGCTTAGAGAATTAAAGTAGTATGTCAAGAGCTTATCGGCATGCTTACTACAGATTGCTGACATATTCGAGTTGGACAAGCTCATTGTTTTCATGGAAGGTCTCAAACCGTGGGCTAAGAATGAGCTCAGTCACCAGCGTGTGTAGAACCTGGCTGTTGCTATAACTATTGGTGAGAGTCTAGTAGACTTTCAACAAGATGTGAGGAAGGACAAGGAGAAGTCTGAAGGGATTCATGGGCGGAAACTCGTTCCAAACACCCATGAGTCCTCCCCTGAAGGATCTGCTCATACGAAAACGAATCGAATAACCGGGAAAAGGACTTACGTTTTTCGGCTTAAAGGTTGTATCTTTCGGCTCTCAGCGTATTTCAGAGTATTTGATATTTCGCGGTTGAAAAGAATTAACCCTAGGGTTTCGGCCAAGAGAGGTTTATAGAGGTTGGTTCAAAAACAACTCCCACGTCCCTACCAACTCTCCCAGCAGTGGGAGTCTTCAACTCCCACGTCCCCTAGACTTCTGTTGGTAGTGGGAGTCTTTATCGGATAATAACTCCCACGTAATCCCAGCACGAACCAAATACCTGAAATGCCCTCCTTAATATCTAATTCGAATAATAACGCATTATTATTCTCAGAAGAATAAATGTCAGATACAATGAACCTAGACACATTCTAGATTCATTGAATCTAGACATGAAGCTCGTTAGCTCGTCTATGCGTGTGACCCTGTAGGTTCATATCACAATGGCAATTAAAACACACTTAGTAGAAGTGTGTGTTCATAAATCGCATGCGGTCCCTAGCAGGACATTGTGACTACCCAAAGTGAATGAATTTACGGTGGAACCTAATATCAATCCACTATTTAATCCCTTTGTCTCACGATATCCTAATTAAGCATAAGACATGGTGGTCGTCACCCTTATAAAGCTTAATTGTATTTATGCTCGATCTCCAGGTAGACTGTTCCAACAAATAGTATCTGATAACCACTTTATCAAATACGTTTGAGCACGGCCATGCATTTAGACAGTCTTTCCCTATCCAGGGGGCCATGGATATCTCTCTCTAATAAGAGAGGGACACATTCCTTACAATGCCTCTCACATTCAAGCCATGATAGGACACTACATCCGATCATCAGTCGTATTGATTACTCGATTAAAAGCAACGTACGACTGAGTCAAAACGTGGCTCCATTCATGCTAGAATCAATGGAGACATAAGGTCTAAGGAATCTAAAATAGTATTGAGGAAGTAATACTTATGACTAAAGACCATGAAGTATTACTTCTCTAACGGATCACGTCCAATACAATGTATCCCTATATATTGCATCTATGATATGATTTGTATTCATTTCACATGATCAATAAAACATGATCATCAATCATACATCATATTAGTTTTATTTCATTGTAAATAACATTACATAAAACTAGGGACAACTAGAATAGTAATTACATAAGAAAATGAGTTTTACTATCAAATCACGCATTTGATGTTCATAAGCAAAATTAACTATTCAGATGAAATGCTCAAAAAGATATAAACCGTACAACATATGTTAATGGTCCTAGGGCACTACTAACAATCTCCCACTTGCCCTAGGTCCAATCATACATGATCCTCAATCCCATTGACCTAGTATGACTCTCATGTTTAGGCTGCGGGAGTGGCTTGGTCAATGGATCTGTAATGTTGTCGTCTATATGAACTTTGCAAATACTAACGTCTTCTCTGTCAATGATCTCTCTAATCAGATGGAAATGCCTGAGAATGTGTTTGGATCGTTGGTGAGATCTAGGTTCCTTAGCTTGTGAAATGGCACCATTACTATCACTATAGAGGTCCACTGGGTTCACAATGCTAGGGACGACACCTAATTCATCAACAAACTTCTTGATTCAAACTGCTTCAGAGGCAGCTAGATACTCAGCTACTGTTGTAGAGTCGGCCACGGTTTCTTGCTTTGAGCTCTTCCAACTCATAACACCTCCATTCAAACAAAACACAAAACCAGATTACGATCTATAATCATCTACGTCGGTCCGGAAGCTTGCGTCCCGTGTAACCATTTACAACTGGACTTCCTTCCCCGACTCTCAGTAAACTAAGAACATATCTTTAGTCCTTCTCAAGTACTTAAGAATGCTCTTGATCGCAGATCCCAATGTGACTCTCCCAGTGGTCGATTGATATCTGCTAGTCATACTTAAAGCAAATGAGACATCTGGGCGAGT
Organism: Vinca minor; assembly: GCA_026122235.1. Classification (NCBI taxonomy): domain Eukaryota; kingdom Viridiplantae; phylum Streptophyta; class Magnoliopsida; order Gentianales; family Apocynaceae; genus Vinca; species Vinca minor. The sequence goes on from JAOCZM010000168.1 coordinate 1,173,912, forward strand.
GCATATCATGGCGTACATAATAGACCCAATGGCTAAAGCATATGGGATCTTACTCATGCGCTCTTGGTCTTCCTTTGTGGAAGGTCCTTGAGTTCTCACTACTAAAAAAAGCAATTTTTGCGTACCTTTGCTGACGAGAAAACCCTTTTGCATCGGTCATGCGACAGCAATTGAAGGGTCGCAACGAAAGGCGACGCAAAAACTTTGCGACGGGAAGCGTCTGACGCAATTAGTTTTTGCAACGGGAATTTTTCTATTTGCGACGCGTTTTTTCCGACATGAAAACTTAGCAAAAATGACTACTTTTTGTGTCGCTTATAATATCCGACGCAACAACCGACACAAAAAACAATTTTTACGACACCTTATATACTGTAGAAAATAATTTTACAGCGTCGCAAGTATTATAATAAAATTTGTTTATTATTTTTTTGCAATGGCACAATCTGACGAAAATAGTTTTTTAAACGTCGCAAAGGATATAATAATATTATATTTATTATTTTTTGCAATGAGGCAATCTATCTCATGTAGCATTTATCTCGACGCTATAACAAAAATCAAATTATTTTACACCCTGTAGAGGCAAACAAGAATTAATACTGTAATGTTCATGCGGAAGGCTATACAACAAAGAAAAGACACGACACCAATATGGAAAATTATCATCGTGTGTTTAAATTCAACTCTCCCCCTCCGCAACACTCATCTTGCATTGCTGCTTCTCCATTTTCTGTTTCCTCATCATTCAAGAAGTCCTCTCGATGGCTCCTTTTTAATCTTTCTTTATACTCGTTATCCCATCCATTCATAATCTCATCTAGGTTGGCTACCCGGTCCCGATCACCATGTCATGGTCAATGGAAATATTATCGCTTTGAGAACCAAGCACACTAGCTCGTATAGGGGGCTCGAACCATCATTTCGTAATGAGCTTGTGATTCAGCCCAAGCATGGTCGGCATGAGCTATGGCTGCCATTCGGAGGTTAGATTCTCGAGTCTCTCGACCCGACCCTACCTGTCTCGAATCCAATTGTGCCCTCGATTCAATCGGACTTCGTCTTTCTTCTTGCAAGAGCAATCGCTCTACCATCGGCTTCTCCTCCGTCCGAAATTCCCCGAGTTCTCGCTTGTGAGAAATGATATTAAATGCAACAACTTGTTTCTCAAATGTAGCAGTGAACTCTGCAACTTTAACAACGATGTTGTGGTCCCACCGCTGCGAACGAGATAGAATTTGGCCGACCGTATCGAGTCGAGGATCTTGTCGCCGTCCCTTCGCTTCATAATCGGCCACTACATGGTAAGGTAATAGCCTACAAAAATTCAAGATATCGGGGAAGAAAATCAACCTGTCTTCAAAGTTGGAACAAGCGAAGGGAAAAAAAAAGTTTCTACGAGATAGATATGATTGTCGAGCGGGGGTAAATTGTTGGGCACCACGGACTTAACCTTTCCTGAGACATATACCATTCCACCCCATACCCACTCAGAAAAATTAGAAAAATGGAATTCAGTTCTACTTTTAGTTTGTTATGAATTGACTCTACAATTGCACAAATATGAAAAAAATAAGTGAGAATCAACAGACTAAATGTTAAAAACCACTTGCATTAATACTGAAGTTGATTGTATTAACACCATTTCTGGGGATAATTGGTTTATTTCTACATTATATAGTGTGGGAAATATTATATTTTGGTTCATCTAAGAAAACAAGAGTAATGGGAAATGGTTTGTCTGTCATCTTATATGTTTCACCAACTAATGTAACAGTAACCACCAATAGAAGAATTCGTAAAGTACAACGAGGTCGGGATTTGCACCTAAAAAAAAGGATTTACTTCTAGAAAGGCCTAATCCTCACTCTAAGGCATAAGCTGAAGTAAAAATGCAAATCAGTAGCAGCTTTAGAAAGTGGAGGATCAAGGACTGAAGGGAAAATAAGTATATTTATGTTTAGTCAGATTAACGTACACATAGCTATATTCCATGTCATTTGACTAGCAAAATGATTATAGTCTAAAAGAATTTATTCAGTTTTAACCAAGGTAACTCTAAAAAGAGATGAAGAAGATAACGAGATTTCCCGAACATTATTAATATAGCTAATCTCAGGGCTGAAAATAAGCATGCAACAAAGGTGAGCTTTTTTCTTGACAGAGTAATAAAGTTTGTAATGTTTTAGCCCGAGTTCTTGGCCAAATGGTAGGAAAATTTCCAATATGAGAAATGATTTTTGTGAAACAAAACAAGACTCCAATACGGAGAAGAGAACAAATAGCAGTCATGATCCTGGATGCCCATGCGCGCATAATGTAGCTTTTAATTTAGTCAGCCTAAAACAAAGAAACAATTGAATGCAAGTTCAACCAAGCACTTATTGCAAGTTCACAGAATACAACTAAACATATGAAAAATTCCACCAGATATGAAATAATTTAAATAATTCTGAAGGTATAGATTGAAAATTCAAGAAAGATTGAACCAATTAACCTGTCGGTGAAAAGCATCCCACCACAGAAGCATCCAATACAAAGCAAAATGGTACATCTTCGAGATAAAACACTTTTTAAATTTGATTCAGCTCCTTTCATCTTCCAAGACATGATACAATTCTTTCAATTTCAAGCAAAACCCAACTCGAATCCTCGACTGGATTGGCCAAAATCCAATCTTTCACTTCAATCGATGCATAATTATCACATGAACTCAAAAGGGGGTTCGAAAGAACTTTCTTCTTATCTCGACCATAAAGAAGCAAACTTTGGAAATCCCAAATGCCAAAAACAGAGGAATTTATGAATCAAACTTGCTAAATAAAATTACCCTTCTCAAATTTAATGCCTAAATCAGTAGAATATATGCACAGATTCCAACAACAAAAAAATGAAATCTTGAAGCTATAAAAAAAATCTCTTGCTTCTAAAGAGGACAAAGGTGGGTATGGGGGTGGGGGAAGAAGGAAGAACAAGCCACCCAACACTTCCAAATACACTGTATTCAAGATCAAAGACTTATATTTTACTATTGAATCCCTTCACTAAATTCACAATTTTTTTCTTCCAACCTGCTTCAGATCTCAAATATTTACGTATATATTATAAATTCGAATTAATTGCCATTTTGGTCATCAACATAGTTTCGGGCTGCCAATTTCATCATTTTTCTTTTTTTTTTTTTAACTTTTCACATCCCCAATATATTTTCAAACAGCCACTTTCATCCTTTTTAACTTTTTTTTCAACTATTTCATCTCAATATATTTTCAAACTGCCACTTTCATCCTTTTTAAAGTGGCTGTTTGAAAATTTTTTGGGGATGAAAATGGCAGTTTGAAAATATATTGGGGATGAAAATGGTAGTTTGAAATTATATTGGGGATGAAAGTGTCTGTTTGAAAATATATTGGGGATGTGAAAAGTTAAAAAAAAGAAAGAAAAAGGATGAATGTGGTTGCCCGGAACTATGTTGATGACCAAAATGGCTATTAATTCTATAAATTCAAAGTGTATTCTCATACACATCTACAAATGCAACATATATTTGCCACTATCAGAACAAAACAATTGAATACAAGAATCTCACCTCCTTTCCAATTCAGCAATGTTGTGAACTTGGGTTTGATTGTACTGAACCAGCTCTGAAAACAAGAATGCAAATGCACTCAAATTCACCTGATCAAAACCATTCATTGAAAAAAAAGCAATTAAAATCTCATTAATGTGACTTTCATTTAAAACTCTAACACAAATTTTCGTTCAAACCCCACATCTCTCACAAACAATTCATTTTTTCAATTTCGAGACAAAAAATCCAATTCAAATCTTTAACAATTCACTCGAAATGCAACTAAAAAGTACTCGACACCCAAAACTACCAATATTTTCCACCATAATAACGAGAACAAGAAACAAAACGAGACGGGTCTATGATTTCACCAAAATAAAGCTAAAAGATCACTACTTTAAAGCTAATAAATCAATAGATCTAATTCAAGCCATGATCAATTAAACCAATTTTAAAAACGAAAATTATATAAATAAAATTCTGCAAATTCTGCAGAGAATTTCGTCGGAAGTACAAAAAATCAACAGCGGAAGGATCATCGAAGATGGAATTCAAGGTCATCGTCGTCGTCGGTGACTCCATTAGAGAGAAAAAAAGAAGAAAACCCATAAAAATGGATACTCTGAAAAAGGTGAAAACTCTTAAACGGAGTACGTGACAACGACGAAGACAAAGTTCAGTGACGGTGATGGTGCTGCCGATGTTGGCTAGGGTAAGAGAGAGGAGAATGGGGGCGGGGCGAGTGAAAGAGAGAGGAAGAACTTTTTTTTTTTTGAGGTAAAAAAACAGATAATCATATATATTGAAAATAAAATTATACATTTTTTAAAGATCTGTATGCAAAACAAAATATTGCCAATTCTTTTTATATATATATTTTTTTAGTTTTAACATATTTTGAGTCTAATTAATTTTTGTTTAGTGCACAAAATAAATTGTGAACCCACTTTCTAATTAATATCTATTCTCAACTTATTATTCAATATTCTCAATACATATTTAAGGAATATGAATTTTGTAGCTCGTAAATTAGTAATGAATAAAATAATATATTTCAAATAGAATATTTAATTAGAAGATCTTGATACATGAAACAAATTTAAATTCATTATATTACAAATGTTATTAAATTATAATATTGATTAAAAATTACTTTATAATATTGATCTGAATTATTCTAAGAAAAATACAACAATTATTGATATTACATATATAATAAATTATCACCCCGTGAATTAACTTGTGTTTACTTAAAACTCGATGCAATCAATATGTATTTCGGTCATTTATAACTAAACGTTTTAAACTTTAAAAAAATTAACTTAATTTGTCAAAATATCTACCATTCATTGTTTATGCTTTGAAGGTCCTAGTGTGTTTTAGGGGATGCGACGAGAAAATCTACTACTAAAATTAATAATAAATTTTGATCGTTTGCATCAACTTTCTATGTGACGACCGGAGAATTCCATTGCAATTTTTCGTTATTTGGGACGAAACCTTTTGCGTCGAACGAAGCACATCGCAAATCTGGTCATTTGCATCAACTTCATATGTGACGGGAAAATCCCGTCGCAAATTTTGATTATTTGTGGCGAAACTTCTTGCGTCGACTGAAACCCATCGCATATAATCCACTTTCCACGACGAATTAATTTGCTGACACAAAAAGTAATTAGCGGTCGTAAATGCATATCACGAAACGACGTCGTACCGTTATTTGTGTTGGTGTGTCATTCTTGACGCAAATGACAGTTATTTGTAACGGTAAACGCCCGACGCAAAAAATCTCGTCGCTACAAGCTATATTTCTAGTAGTGTCTGCTGAGTTTAATGTCATGTGACATGGGCAAGAATCCCTTTTTGGAGTCTTGCAAACTAAACCGTTTCAGTACCTTGTCAATGTATCCACTCTGGCTTAGGCCAATCATTTTGTTAGATCTATCTCTATAGATTCTTATACCCGAAATGTATGTACCCTCGCCTAAGTCTTTCATGGAAAAGTAGTTCCCCAACCAAACTTTTACGCTTTGTAATGTGGGGATGTCATTTCCAATCAGTAAGATGCCATTCACATAAAGCACAAGGAACACTATTGCATTATTAGTTACTTTCTTATAAACATAAGGCTCGTCTTCTTTTTTTATGAAACTGAATTCTTTAATACGTTCATCAAAGCGACGATTCCAGCTTCGAGATGCTTGCTTCAATCCATAAATGGACCTTTGAAGCTTACACACTTTGCTAGGATTCGATGGATCAACAAACTCCTCAGGTTGTGGCATATACACATCCTCGAGAAGGTTTCCATTAAGAAACACAGTTTTAACATCCATTTGCCATATCTCATAGTCATAATATGCAGCTATGGCAAGTAAAATCGTAATAGACTTTATCATAACGACAGGAGAAGAGGTTTCGTCATAGTCAATACCATGAACTTGTCTATAACCTTTAACTACTAGTCGAGATTTAAAAGTGTCTACATTACCATCCACGTCGGTTTTCTTTTTGAAACACCATTTTTTATCAATGACCTTACACCCTTCGGGTGGGTCAACCAAAGTCCACACTTGGTTATTGTACACGGATTGCATCTCAGACTTCATAGCTTCTAGCCACTTATCTGACTCAGAACTACGAATTGCCTCTTTGTAGGTAGTGGGTTCATCTTGATCAATCGGGCTCAACTCGATGATCATCGACCACGAGAAATCCATATCTCTCAGGCTGTTGATGTACCCGACTCAACCTCCTTGGGCCTTGTGTCAAAGATTGAAGCTCAGTATCAGCACGTGAGCTTGCTTGAAGTTCCAAATTTGGTTCATATGTTGTTTGGGGATCTTGAATTTCCTCAAGATGGATCTTACTCCCACTATCCTCTTTGGAAATAAATTCCCTTTCAAGGAATAAACCATTACAAGCAACAAACACTTTGTTCTCTGATGGAAGATAGAAGTAATATCCTTTAGTTTCTTTAGGATATCCCACAAAGGATTAATTGCCATTTGGGTCCCCAACATATTTGCGCGCAGCCAATTTCATCCTTTTTCTTTTTTTTTTTTAACTTTTTACATCCCCAATATATTTTCAAACAGCCACTTTCATCCTTTTTAACTTTTTCCAACCATTTTCATCCCCAATATATTTTCTAGCACACTTTCATCTCAATATATTTTTAAACAAACCCACTTTCATCCTTTTTAAAGTGGTCGTTTGAAAAATTTTTTGGGATGAAAGTATCGCTAGAAAATATATTGGGGATGAAGATGGCAGTTTGAAAATATATTGGGGATGAAAGTGGCTGAAAAAAGTTTAAGGGGATGAAAGTAGTCGTTTGAAAATAAATTGATGACCGAAAAAGTTAAAAAAAAAGAAAAAAGGATGAAATTAGTCACACGCAAATATGTTGGGGACCCAAATGGAAATTAATCCTCCCACAAACAAACACTTGTCAGATTTAGGGGCGAGTTTATTAGATAACAAGCGTTTTACATACGCCTCGCATCCCCAAATTTTGAGAAATGACAAACTAGGTCGTTTCCCTAGCTCATATCTCATATGGAGTTTTTCGAACCTCTTTAGAAGGAACTCTATTTAATATAAATGCAGCAGTTTCTAGGGCGTAGCCCCAAAAGGAAATTGGAAGACTTGTTTGACTCATCATAGATCGAACCATATTTAGTAAGGCTCTGTTCTGACACACCATTCCATTGCAGTGTGCCAGGGGAGTTAATTGTGAAACAATTCCACAACCTCTAAGATGTTCGTCAAACTCTTGGTTAAGGTATTCGCCACCCCGATCTGATCGAAGTGTCTTAATACTTTTACCAAGTTGATTTTGTACTTCATTTTGGAATTCTTTGAATCTTCCAAAATATTCTGATTTATGTTTCATTAGATAAACATAGCAATATCTACTGAAATCATCTGTGAATGTGATGAAGTACTGAAACCCTCCTCTAGCATTTGTGTTTATTGGTCCACAAACATTTGTACGTATGAGGCCCAATAAATCGGAAGCTCTCTCACTTTGTCCAGTAAAGGGAGCTTTAGTCATTTTGCCCAACAAGCAAGAATCACATGTCTCATAAGACTCTAAGTCAAATGATGTCAAAATTCCATCTGTATGGAGCTTTGATATACGTTTCTCATTTATGTGGCCCAAATAACAGTGCCAAAAGTAGGTCTGGTTTAAGTCATTTGATTTAAACCTCTTAGTATTAATGTTATAGATGGGCCTTTTAATGGAATCATCGAGGTTAAGAATATAAAGCCCATTCATCAAAGAGGCATCTCCATAAAAGATACGATCTTTATGAATGGTGCAAATTTTATTCAAAACCTTCAATATCCAAACAAAAAACTGAAATAATATTCCTACTCAAAGTTGGAACATAAAGATAATTATTCAGTTCTATAATAAGGCCACTTGGCAAAACTAAAATAAATGTCCCGGTAGCTACAACAACAACTCTTGCTCCGTTCGCTACTCTCAGGTCCACTTCTCCTTTTGCCAGTGATCTACTCCTTTTGAACCCCTGCACATTTGCACAAATGTGAGACCCACAACCGGTATCTAATACCCATGAAGTAGGAGCAGACATGTTAATTTCAATAACATAAATACCTAGAGAGACAGTCAAACTGGCGTTCCCCTTTTTCTTTTCTTCCAAGTAGAGTTTGCAGTTCCGTTTCCAATGGCCTGGTTCACCACAATGGAAGCAAAGCCCTTCCTTTGGTCCCTTGTCTTTGGGCTTGGGCTTGTCATTGCCTTTGCCTTTGCCCTTCTTGGCCGTGGGCTTTCCCTTTCCTTTCTTCTTGAAATTCCCTTTTTGAACCATTAAGACTTCAGGGGTCTTCTTAATGTTCAGTTCAGCCTGCTTGAGAATATGTGCACTTACAGAGATGTCAGGGGCCATTTTGCAACTATTCAACGCCTTAGTAGTGAGGAATCTTTCATGACCAGCTTGCTCTTGGAACATTTCCTTGAGCTGGCCCATCATTTGGAAAGCCTCAACTCCTTCAAACTGTTTTTGAAGGTCAGTGCTCATTGTGACTAACATGAGACAAGTCACATCGTTAGAGTGATCAAAATTCTTCTTCCAAGCATCTCTTTCAGCTCTAGGGGGCGTTGTTTGCGAGTCGTTCAGGGAATGTCCGTATCAAGAACGTATAGTTTTCTTTCCTGCTTAAGGACAATCCTTAAGTTGCGGGCCCAATCAAGGAAATTGGTCCCGCTTAGTTTTTCCTTCTCAAGGACGGATCGCAATGAATTGTGTGAAGTATTGGTTGCCATCTACATTAAATTATTTGTAAAGTTATTAGTTTTGAGCAAAAAATCTTTTCCACAATTTCAACACTTGATGGTCGCTGATGCTCTAAGTCGAAGGGGTGAACTAGCTCCATCAAGCCAACTCTCGACTTTGGCTAGTAACAAGTTCACCATAGGCATAAAGGAGGTAATACGTGGATTTTTTCCAGATGACCCCACTGGACAGCTGCTTATGTCGATGGTAAAAGAAGAAAAGACTCATCAGTTTTTGGTGGAATGTAGACTTTTGATGGCACAGGGTCATCGTCTCTATGTTCCAAAGGGTGGACACTTGAGAAAAAGAATTATTGAGGAATGCCACAAAACACTGTGGGTTGGGAACCAAGGAGAAGACCGCACAATGTCCTTGGTGGAAAGGGCATACAATTGGCCTCAGAAGCGTAATGGGATTTCGGATTTTGTGAAGACTTGCTATACTTGTTAGAAGGACAAGGTCGATCGACAAAAGAAACGAGGACTGCTTAAACCTATGTCAGTGCCGGCAAAACCTTGGGAAAGTGTATCCCTAGACTTCATCACTAGGTTTCCGAAGATAGGAGACAATGCTACCATTCTGGTGGTGATTGATCGTTTCTCTAAGTATGCCACGTTCAATCCTGCACCGAAATTTGTGACTGCCGAAGAGACAGCTAAATTGTTCGTCCAAAGCGTGGTGAAGTTTTGGGGAGTGCCCCAGGAGATCATCAGTGATCGGGATGGGAGATTCACAGGGAAATTTAGGACCAAACTCTTTCGGCGGTTTGGCACTAAACTGTGCATGAGTTCTGCATTCCATCCCGAGTCAGATGGGCAAACAGAAAGATATAATGGAATGCTAGAAGAATACTTGCGGTACTTCGTGTAGATAAATCAAAGAAATTGGGTCGAACTTCTGGATGTGGTGCAACTCTGCTTCAATTCGCAGAAGAGTTCGGCTACTAGCAAAAGCCCTTTCGAGATTGTAACTGGCCAACAACCTATGCTACCTCATACTGCAGACACGCCAGTCGAAGCTAAGTCCTCGCGGACACAGGACTTCTCCGGGGAATGGAAAAAGAATGTGAAACTTACGAAGATGTGCCTTGAAAAGACAGCGAAACAGATGAAAAAGTATGCAGATCAAAATCGGAGCTTTGTGGAGTTCTAGGTCGGGGATCAAGTGTTGGTCAAAAGGCATCTTAAAAGAGAGCCCTAGAGAAATAAAAGGGTTAGACACAAATACATTGGACCCGTACCTATATTGAAGAGAATCGGGGGAGTTGCTTACAAAGTGGAACTTCCGCCAAACATGAAGATCCGCCCAATCTTCCATGTAAGCCTTTTGAAATAATATCATGAGAATCTACAAGAGAACGTAGACACGACCCTACGGTATCCGCCATATTCAACAACATTGGGGAAGAATGTGGCCGAGGCAATCCTTGATGCTCGGAACACCAGGAGGGGTAAGAGGAACTATATGGAATTTTGGTGCGTTGGCAAGGTCGTGGCACCGAAGAAGACATTTGGGAGAGAGAATATGAGAGCCTTCAGACCGTTGATAGAGGAGTACAAGGAAGTTACGGCGACGAGGGCATTGCCAAATCAGGTGGAGGAGGATGTCACGGGTTGCACGAATATAACATCTCTCAGCGACCGTGACGATGCTTGGCGTACTAAGTCATCGCACGAAGATAGCAAGTGGTGCACGACGTCGGCTGCCTGGCCTAGGCACTGTAGCCGCGCCCCAACCGTGTGCAGCGAGCAGTGTAGCTGCCCCCCAATCTGCGAGCACAGCTACTGTAGCTGCGCCCCAACCGTGCAGCGGAAGACGCCCCAGCAACGGCCTAGCTCCGCATTTTTGCATGCCATCCTGTCCGAAAACTTCTATAACTCGGCATATGTCCTTGAGACACCCTAGAGGACCGGATAGGACTGTTAGTTTATTTAATTGTATTTTGTTGTATACGAGTTTTCCCACCTCCTCGGAAATGTGGTGTCTACTCCTGCCACTTGGGCAAATGTCCTTTAAGCTCTTATAGGGAGGGGGGATAAAAATCAGCAAACAAGCAAGCAAGAAAGCAATTGTAATCACGTTCAAACGACTCCTCCCCTTCGTCGTCTTGGACGTTTAAACTATACTCTAACTCATCTAATCAAGCATTCAAATCAACAATTTGCCCCGTGCCATTTATTTGCGTTTGTTACCGAATTTGCCATCGATAAGCGTTTGTCCCATTTCGATTATTTCAATAAGCTGGGAGTGACTAAGGGCTAGGAAACTAGGTCACTCGGCATCACGACGCGTCTAACACCCTTGAGAAAAGACCCGTGACAGAACCTTTTTCTTCAAGATTTATAAAAACAAAGCCATGTGAATATCTTCTACTCATATTTGTATTTCTTTGGAATTTAATGCCTCCTGGCCTTAAAAAAAGGATTCGTATCATCCCTCCATTTATATACAGTTCAATAAGTTTCATTAAAATGATTTAAGGATATTTTCAAAACAGAACCATGTGATACAATATATCATTTTCTGATTTCTATTTCCTGCATGGACCCCAATGCCTCTATTTCATCGGTAAGAATCGTATGTCCTCATTCTATGTCACATTTCCTATCTCATCAATAAGAAATTGTAATATGTAAATTTTTTATTTTAAAAAAATATAACTTAAAAAAAATAGTGTAATCCTCTAGAAAATAAATTACACATGTCAATTTTTACTGATGAGAAAGGAAACGAGATACATTAATTATGGATAGAAGATTTTTTGCCCATTTTCAAACCCCCCCAGGCATTCTTGAGGGGCTATTCTTCTAGGGGGGACTGCCCACCCACCCCTAGATTGGGTATTTAACACCCCCCACCCATCACAATTCCCTCACTTTTCTCTCTCCTTCTTTAAAAATTTTACTTCAAAAAATTTTCTCTCCCCCTCCCCACCGGAAAAACGTCACTGTTCACCGGAGCCACCACCGAACATCTGCCGAAGCTACAGCCACCGGTTTTCGGGCAAATTATTTTTTTATTATTATTATTTTTTTTTTTTTTGCATTTTTGAGCTAATCGGACTAGATCCACCACAAAATATCAATTTTAAAAAATTTGGAGAAAAAAAATTTCAACAAGATTCCGGCTAAATGGACTCCGACGATATTAGTATTTTACAGTGGCTAATATTTACGCGGCTCAAAAAGAAATTTCGATTTTTTTTTTACAGTGGTTAATATTTACTAATATTAGTATTTTTGTAGTTATTATTTTCTAAAAAAAATATTGTTTTGTATTTATTGTAGGTTCAAAGTTCAGACGAACCCGATAGTGATCTAGAATAATTTCCTGATAATGAGGAAAATTGTCCTGATACGAGGGAATTTTTTAGTCCGCGTACTTTTAGAAAATCATAAACATTGGTTTAGGGGTATTGCAACAAAAATTAAGTGCAATAAAATTGCTAAGTATTTTATGTGTTTTTAGGTTTTAACACTTAGGGTATGTAAGTGGTGTTCTCATCTCTCTTGTACTCACATAATTCTTTGCGTATTTGATCCGCCGTTGTTGATTTGTTGACACATTTTAGATGAGGAGCCATTGTTGGGTGTGGTTTCAATCCCCGTTAGATGTTGAATGTTTTTAGTAAAAATAAAATGAATAATACTTAATTATTAAAAAACAATGAGCATTATTTATTAATTTTCATTAATATTATATATAATGAATCTATGTAATTTAATTAATACAAAGTATATTGTTTATAACATGTCGAGGTCAATTTGTATTAGTATATCGTTTTAATTTTCATCACTTGATTTACTAAAAATTAGACCAAATATATTGGAAATATGGGGGGAAAGATTAGTAACATTGGTTGATTAATACTTATATATTGGATGAAAATCATATTCTATCCATGTGTTTTTCGTAATCTGTTTTGTGAACTTAATTTTCTTGCAATAAGTTCTTTAAAATGCAATTGAAAGACTATTGATAAGGAATTTGACTCTCCCGGAGAAATAGTAAATTTCAAAAGATGATTTAACATGGCTATTCTTGATTACCAAAAGTTTTATCAAACTGATATATTTATTTTCCAGGCCATGCATAAAATATTTGGCTATGCTTACATATAAAACTTCAAGTTATGTTTTGTTTATCTTTGGTTCTTAAAAGATAATGTGTTCAAGTAAGAGAATTCTTATTATTAAAAGGTATATTGAAATATATTGCATTCTATAGTGAACAACTAGCTAGATTATGTAAATTTTGTGGTGATAATCGTTTAAAAGATGATGTTTTAAGGAACTTAGATTTTGCAAAGTGAAAGTTGCAAACGTGAAGTTCTTAGTCACATGATTATTATGATATGTTTAGAGCGGAAAATGTTGTTATGTTCCATCACTTTTGAGACGATTGTGGTAATTTATAAAATGACTATTTTTTTGCATAGCAAATATAATGGTATGCTAAAGTAAAAATTAGAGTTGACAAAAATGATTTAAATCATAGTGTCAAACTCTAATCTTGACAAAGGTTGTAGAGAGAAATGTAGTAGCATTCCAAGTGAATGGAACGGAACTACCCTCATATGAGACATGATGAAAGAAAGTCCCGCCTAAACTTTATAAAGTTGGGGTTTAAGGATATTGTAAAGTTTCTAGAAAGAAACTTGATGTATTTAGTAGTGTTCCAAATAAATGAAAAACATAATTGTCCCAATGTGAAGACATAGAATAAGAGAAAAGTCCAGCACAAAAGGACTATGGTTATGTGAAAGAGTTGAAATAATGAAGAGTTAATGGCAAACTGGAGACAATGAACAGTAACCCGATCGATAGTGAACAGAAAAACCCTCACAGTTTGCTGCTGTTTGGCGTGATTTTGAAGGTTTCTTTAGATGTCTTGCTAGGATTCGTGGTCTATTGGTAGAATTATCACATTATTTCCGATTTGATTCACTTATTAAGGGATCTAAAGAGCTCCTCTACTCGTGGGTTTTTGCTCCAGTAGAAGCTCTCTTTTTCTTCCTTTTCTTTTTTTGTTGCTGCTCTCCTCAAGCTTTTGGAACTCATCTATTTGTGGCTTCAGTTTGGAGAATCATTCTCTCATCAGGTTTGGTGGTTTTATTTTTTGGGATGCACATAAGGTGTTTGATAATTGAACTATATAATCCGCGGCTTCCATGACTACTCTGCCATCAGCAACGCCTCCTGTAGGCAGTGCCTGGCCCAAGAAGTCTTTTGCCGATTTACTTTCTGCACCACCCACACAGAAAATCTCTTTGCCAATTAAAGACTTGTCTTCATTCAAAGGCGAGCCAGCCATTTTCATTGCCGAAGACGATCTGTCTTCGTTAGAAAAACCTTGGAAACTGGCTCTAGTAGGGAAATTTGTTCGCCGCTGCCCTCCATTAGACGCACTGAAACACGATTTAAAAAAATTACAATTTAAGGGGGGTTATTGGATGGGTTGGTTGGATTCAAAACATGTGATCTTTCGTTTTGAAAACGAAGAGGACTATTGTCGTTTTTGGAGAAGAGGAATATGGTTGTTTAGTGGATTGCAAATGCGTGTTTTCAAATAGACATATGAATTCGATCCAGAGGTGGAATCATCAATTGTCCCCGTTTGGATTCGACTTCAAGGACTGCCTATACATCTTTTTAATAAGAGCTATCCTTTTTCAATAGCAAGGGCGGCCGGCATGCCACTTGTTCTTGATGAGCCTACATCAAATGTCACAAGAACAGTGTGGCGAGAATTTGCGTAGAAGTTGATCTATTGAATCCTATTTGCACACGGATTTGGATTGGGCATGAACGATCTGGAAAAGGTTTTTGGAAAGACTTCGAATATGAGAACTTGCCTCATTACTGTTGTGGTTGTGGGAAAATTGGACATCTTCAAGGAGAATGTACACGAGAAATTGATAGGAGGGTTGATGTCAGCAGGGGTAGGGCTGACGGTTTTTTCACATAAGCAACAAGTGCAAGCAGTATCGAACAATGAACAGCCTTGGACCTTGAAATCGGGCAAGGTTGTGGGTGATCGTCGCCGGGTGCAGGACCGGGATCGGCGGGCTAATACTTCGGGCGCTAAGGCAGTAACGGCTACAAAAGCTCCAGTCCCAGTCAGGCCGGTGATTTCAATTAATAGTGAATCGGGTACAGTTGTAGCAGATGAATGTGTTGACTCTACAACCCGAGCGATGACAAGGGCCCGAACAGGGAAAGCACATGATGATATGTCGGTTAAGGTAACAGCGGCCACAGACGATTCTCTTAGGAGTCGAGATGACTCCACAATCTTCAAGTACACCGTAAGAACACCAGATTTGGAGCGAGTAGCCCAATCAGCGTCACATGCTGACCCAAAGACCCGAATCCTACCACGGGAGGGCTGGTCTGAGTTCTCCATGGTCTCAAAGGAGCTTGGGAACCGGTTGGCAAAAGAGAGGGAGGCTACAGCAGCTAGGCCGGCTAAGCTAAAGGGGTTGGCTCGCGAGATAGGAAATGTGGTTTGAAATGGGGCTCGAGAGCAGGAGCCGCCTCGGGAGGTTTTGACTTCTGGGACAGTGGTTACTTTTCCTACACAGAACCCCGCTACAATTTGGGTTGCCACGGGGAGGAAATACGCAGACAAAACAGCGCGGGCAGTTGTAACAGCTAAACCAATTGCTGAAGAACCTGTTGTACCAGCTTTGTTTCATGAACAAGTACCTGTAAGGGTAAACGATTTGAATATAGCGGAAAACATGGAAAAAGTAGTGTGCAAAAGTATTGATGATATATCTGTGGGGAGTAAGGGATATTCTCCAGTGATAATGACCCGTCGGGTTTTTTCGGAAGGCAAGGGCCAAAAACATTCAAAATCACGAAATTTCGGATTCACTCAACTTAAGGAATTCGCCTCTCTGATGCATACAACATCAAAAAATAAATCGGTACAGTGGTTTGATTCTGATTTGCCTGTCACAGTGGACACGACAGGAATGGTTATGATGGTGCCACTACATACAATTTCAGCGAACACTCCGGCTCAAGTTAATACATCAGATCAAGACAAACTGGGAGTACAGAGTTCGGGACAGGTTCTGTCCACTGAAGACCAGCCGCACAAAGAACAGGGGACAACGGGAAACCAGGAACAGGGGAACTTGGACGCAGGAGTGCAGCCAATGGCTTCTCTCAGCTTGGAGATCCCTGGCCTCCCTGTTATGGCTACTCCAAGCTCGGGACAGGTACGACGCTCACCACGCCAAGCCGAGAAGGCTGTTATCTCTTTTGATCAATAGTCTTTTGACTACTTTTACTTTAACCTCATCTGTTTTATGATGAATTGGCTTATTTGGAATATTCGGGGCATTGCTAATGTCAGTACTATTCACAACATCCGTCAACAAAAATTTACTCATAATCTGAATTTTATGGTGCTTTTAGAGCCCTTGGTTGGTCTAGAAGATTTGTTGCTATACTCTTGTAGATTGGGTTTTGATCATTGCTATGGTAACATTACTAGTAAAATTTGGCTTATGTGGGATGGCTCGTTGGATGTGGAGGTTGTAGATGATATGCAACAAATGGTGCATGTGCGGATCAACTCTTTTTCGGGAGTGCCTATTTATTGCTCTTTTGTATATGCTAAATGTTCATATGTGCATAGACGAGATTTGTGGGCAGCCATGCGTAGCTTTCATATGAATCATATTCAATCACCTTGGCTTATTGGGGGAGATTTTAATGTGGTCATGCGACTGTCTGAAAGTCAAGGCTCTATCCCACCAACGCTTCCTGTTAATGAGTTTGTGGATACTATTAATGATTGTGGTCTTTTAGAGGCTCCATGGGGGGGGCAGCTTATATACATGGTGTCGAGACGGAATACGGCCACTTCAAAGGCGGTTAGACAGAATCTTGGTTAACACGGCATGGAATTTACTGTTTCAACAAACACAAATTACTCACCAACCGCGAACAATATCTGATCACTGCCCTTTGCTAATCAATTTGAGACTCACTATTGCCAGAAATGGATCAGCTTTTTAGATTTCAAGATATGTGGGTCAAACATAAATCCTTTATGGAAGTAGTAAAGGCTAGTTGGGCAGGGACTGTGAACAACTCTGGTATGTACAAGCTACAAGAAAAATTAAAAAAACTGAAATCGGCCCTGATTGAGTGGAATAGAGATGTATATGGCAATCTACATACCAATCTAAAAAAAGCCGAGGCTGAGGTGATCCGTGTGGAAAAAATATATGATGCTGACCCGAGCCCTTTGAATTCGGATACCTTACAGGAGGCTAAGCATATTCATAAGACTGCACTCGAACATGAACAATGCTTTTGGCGTCAAAAATCAAGAATCAAATGGCTGAAGGAAGGAGATGCGAACACGCATTACTTCCACTCTTTTTGCAGGAATAAACAAAAAAGGATGCATATTGCTCAAATAAACACTGCGAATGGAGATGCGCTAACAGAGATGAATGATATAGGATTGGAGGGAGCATCATTCTTCGCTTCTCTTCTAAGCCGAGACATAAATGAAATACCTTTGGAGGACTCTATCTTGTGCCACATTCCAAAAATGGTCACATAAAATAAAAATAAAAATTTAGATTGTCTGCCTGATCGGGAGGAGGTTCGGCGTGCCGTCTTTGATCTTTGCCCAACAAGTGCTGCTGGACCAGATGGATTTACGGGGAGTTTTTTCCAAGTCTGTTGGGAGATTGTTGGTGATGAGGTCACTAACGCTGTTACGGATTTCTGGGCAGGCCTTCCAATGCCTAAAGCAATGGCGAGTGCTCTCTTAATTCTAATACCTAAGGTTGATAATCCAACAAATTTTGAAGAGTACAGGCCCATTTTGCTATGCACTTTTACAAGCAAGATCATCTCTAAAGTTATGTCCAACCGCCTTTCAGGGATACTTCAGACTATCATCAGTAGGAATCAAACAGGATTTGTCACCGGCAGAGTCATTACAGATAATATACTTACAGCGATGGATATGGTGGAATCTTTGAACAAAAAAGTTAGAGGAGGAAATATGATCATTAAACTTGATATGATGAAGGCTTTTGATCGGATTTCACATACTTTCTTGGTAGCAGTCTTGAGAAAGTTTGGTTTCAGTGAGCATTTCATACACTTGGTACGTAACCTGCTCGAACATAACTGGTTCTCTGTTTTGATCAATGGCAGCCCTTTTCGTTTCTTCCGTTCTAGTAGGGGTGTCAAACAAGGAGATCCTCTGTCTCCTTTATTATTTATTATTGCAGCTGAAGCTTTTTCCAGGGGACTCAATCACCTTGTTGGGATCCGATCGATAGAACCGTATGTAGTCTCCCGCTCTTCCACAATCATCTCGCACTTAGCATATGCTGATGATGTAGTAATTTTCATAAATGGAGGAAAGAAGGGATTGCAAACACTTATGGATTTCATTCGGCAATATGAAGAGCAATCAGGCCAAAAGATCAATCCACACAAAACATCTTATTATATATCAAATGGGATTCAAGCGTGTCACAAGAAGATGATATAAGCGGTCACTGGTTTTGCACAAGGCTCCCTTCCTTTCATGTACTTAGGCTGCCCTCTTTTCATTGGAAGACCGAAGATGGTATATTTTACTCCTTTATTAGACAAAATATCCTTGCGGGTGGGGGGATGGCAGCAGAAGCTTCTTGGATTCAGTGGTAGGTTAATTCTCATAAAACATGTCCTTTTATCATTGACTTTTTACATCTTGGCATCGGCAAAACCACCTATGAAAGTGCTGGATGAGATAGAGCGCATACTTGCAAATTTCCTATGGGGGCAGTCTATACATGGCAACAAAAGAAATTGGATGTCTTGGAAACGTTTATGTTGCGACGTTGGGCAAAATGGACTTGGGTTGTATTCAATGAGAAACTTACAAGAGTCTTTTTCATACAAGCTCTGGTGGCGATTTCGCACAACTAACTCAATATGGAGGGACTTTATGATGGACAAATATTGTGCAACCTTTGCTCATCCGACTCTTGCAACTCAAAGAAACAGAGACTCAGCGGTTTGGAGGCGGATGCTAACGGTCAAGTCTAAAGTGGAGCAGCACATCAGCTTATTGATCAGAGAAGGTAGTGCTTCATTTTGGTTTGAGAACTTTACGTTGCAGGGCAGTTTAGCAGCAAGCTCGACAGAGGCAGATTGGAGGAAGCCTATAGCACATTACCTAGGCCCGAATGACTGGCTAACGTGTTAGTAGTGCCCTAGGACCATTAGCACATGTTGTGCATTTTGTTATCTTTTGAGCATGTAATTGAATAGTTAATTTTGCTTTTGATTATCAAATGTGTGATTTGATAGTAAAACTCATTAGCTTATGTAATTACTATTCTAGAAGTCCCTAGTTTTATGTAATGCATAATTACTATGAAATAAAACTAGTATGATTGTTGATTGATGATCTTGTTTTACCGATCATGTGTAATGGATACAAATCACATCATAGATGCAATATATAGTGGATACATTGTATCGACGTGATCTCATCACGTAAGTAATTCTTCATGGTCTTAAGTCATAAGTATTACTTCTCAATACTATTTTAGAATCCTTAGACCTTATGTCTTCATTGATTCTAGTATGAATGGAGCCACGCTTTTGACTCGATCGGACGTTACTTGTAACAGAGTAATCAATACGATCGATGATCGGACGTAGTGTCCTATCATAGCTTGAATGTGAGAGACATTGTATGGAATTTGTCCCTCTCTATTATTAGAGAGAGATATCCATGGGCCCCTCGATAGGGAAAGACTGTTAATTAAGCATGTTTTATATTCTATGTTACTTCATATTTTTACTTCTTCCTTTCCCCTCAAACTTGTGTTAGATAAAGTGGACAAGGGAGAACACATTGGATGTCTTGGGCTAGGATTTGTATTGATACTCATCATAATGGTTTGGGTCCTCTTTCTTTATCACAAATCTCTAGCATTTATGCTATGAAAATGTGGCAGAGATACCGACATGGTGAGTCTTTATGGGATATTTTTTGAAATCAAGATATGGTAGTAACTCTCATGAGACTACTAGTGAGGTTAGGCAAGGTTGTTCGGTATCTTGGAAACGTATGATTGCTTGCAAGAATGATGTTGAGGATAATATGGGATTGTTGATTCGGGATGGAAGTTCTTATTTTTGCCATGAGAATATCACTATGAAGGGCAGTCTCTATTCCACACTTCCTGCCATTCCTTATGTCCTTCAGGATCGGACAATTTGTGAAGTAATGGACCAAAATGGGTGGCGGTCAGACACACTAACTCTTTGCCGGGAGAGACTTTTGAGATGTTGCCTAAGACTTCACTTAAACCCGGTAAGGATAAAATGGTTTGGCTTTTGGAGTCTAATGGTAATTTTACAATGAAATCGGTGGCCTCTTGGTTAAGGAAAGATAATGTGGGTATTTTATCTAGAAAACTTATTTGGTCTCCTTGTTTACCTCTATCTTTATCGATATTTTAATGGAGATTTCTCAACAAATTTCTCAACAGTTTCTCGTTGCACTTGCAACAATGGTTCAGACTCTTATCTTCATATTTTTGTACATTGCCATTTTGCAAGGAAACTTTGGTCTCAGGCGGCTGCTAAAATTGGAGTTCGAGTGGATAGTTCACATCACTCGGCAATTGGATTGTTAAAATTTTCATGGCTGAATGCTTCTGGAGCTAACAAGGCTATGGATATTCTTGTCCCTAGTGCGGTTCTGTGGATGTTGTGGAAAGTAAGATGTAGATTTTTCTTCGAAGGGAGTGTAACGACTGAAAGGATCTTGACGAAAAAAATGGATAACTACATTGATGCGGTATGTAAAGCAAAGAAAATTGTCACGGTTTTCCAACGATTGAAGAAACAGCTAAGGCCTATGATTTTGTATTGGCTTCCAAGAATGGGCGGTCCAGGGGCGATTCTTAATGTGGATGGAGCTTCTAGGGGTAACCCGGGAGAGGCTGGTATTGGTTGTATAATTCGCTCTCGGGATGGTAAATTCATTGGCGCTTTATCTGCTTACATTGGTCATTGTAAGAACTCTTGGGCGGAATTAGAGGCTTTGATTCGAGGATTGCATCTTGCGAGAACATTGAGAGTGGGAGACTTGCTCATATAATCGGACTCAAGCTTTGTGGTCAACTCAGTTAAATAAAAAAGAATTAACTCGTGGTATTTAGATTCTATTTTCTATATGGCTTTGTCTTTGGTTAATGATTTTTCTACTGAGCATGTTTACAGGGAAGTGAACACAGTAGCGGATTGTCTGGCGAACATTGGTTTCGACTCGAGGCTTCACACCATTTACTACACCTTTGCAGATCTTTGTAGTCAGGCTCAAGGTTTATGTAATTTAGATCGTCAAGGTTTGGCCACTGTTTATCTTTAATTTGTTTTAATTATCGTTCATATGCATCTCATATTAGTGCAGGGAAAAGTGTATCACCTAAGTCATTCTCTAAATGGCTTAGTTTTATTTATGTTCTTTTATTATGTTTGCATTTCATTTTTTTGCAAGGCCTTATGTATCACCTAAGCTATAAGATAAATAGCTTAGTATTTTATGCGTTTTTTTCCATGCTTCTGTTCCATGCTAGTTTAGGAACTATGTAAATGCCTTAGTTTGATTGCATTTGTTCCTTACTTATATGAAGTGAATTTGTTTCCACCTATATGGAGGTTTTAGCTAAGTCACCCTCCATGGAATTTCAATGCCTATTTGGGCCTATTAATAAACGGGTAAGGGTCCATGCCAAACACCCCCACCACAACAGGTGGCTTTCTTAAATAAGAAAAAGAAAAAAAGAACTAGTTTCTCGCAAAGAGAAATTGGTAACTAGTCTCTTACAAAGGAAAATTTACAATCTAGCTCGCTTACAAAAATCCCTCTTGGATTGAATATACAATTGAAAGCTCTAAACACTCTTGAGAATAGAAAAGATAGAAGAAGTTTCAGCTCAACTCAATATTACATATTTTGAAGAATGATTTGAAGATTAAGCTCAAGAAAGTGTTTGCTTGCTTGTTTATGAAGTGTATAGAATATGCCCTCTAATAGCTTGGTTAGTTATGAAAAATAAGCTTTAGAAGCTTTATATAGGAGAAAAAACACAAGCAAATTTTGTCAAAATGACTATAATTTTGGCCTATATTTGACAGCTTCGGTCTACCGGACTAAGCAGTTGGTCGACCAAGGTGCCTCCAATGTAAAGATAAAAGGTCATCTGTCTTTATCTCGGTTGACCGAAGCAATTGGTCCGATCGAATGAAGCAAAGCTCGATCGACCGACCTATATCAAGGTCATCCGAGAGAATATAGTCGTTGGATCTTTGGAACATTCAAAATCTGATTAAGGACAAAAACAACCTCGGTCGACCTGACACCACATGTCGGTCGACTGAACTTTATCTAGTGTACCGAGGCTAGGCCTAGGTCGACCGGAAAGCAGTTTTAAAGTGGTTTTTCCGTTTAGTCAAGTTCTTAATGTTCTCAAACTCATGCCTAAGTGTTTTGTAAAGATACAAAAAATTCTAAGGAACTTAGGCATTGACCAACACTTAAATAAGTTTTCAAAGAATTTAACAAACTAAACCATGAGGTTTTCAAAACATGCATACTTGAGCTTTAAACATTCTATATCCTAGTATTCTCAAAGGAAATATTAGTCACAAAATAGTACCTATAAGCATAGAATAATCTTCTTAAAGTATTCAAGTCTTGTAGTTGAATATCTTCTTGGAGCGTTGACTTGAAGCCTTGGATTAATATCTTCTTGGAGTGTTGAAATCCTAAAGCAATATTGAGTTGTAGTGTGTTGGACTTCACACTTCTTCTTGGTTAAGGAGCATACCACTTGATTGTACTCTTGTTTGATTGAGTAGCTCTTGAAATGTTGATCTTCCTTCTTCTTAACTTTGCAAGTACTTCCATGTCATGTAAATTGACTTCAAGCTTGTGCCATTAAAGTCTTGCAAAATGTAGCTTTCTTGTGTGTAGGATGATACCTTTGGTGTACACAAAGAGCTAACTCACCATTTTCATCAATGTTGGTGTGAGTGCTAAGTATCCTATCATTAAGAACATGCTCACACAAATATTAGAAATATCAATGGTTTGTTATCATCAAAAAAAGATTGATCACATTAGCCCTTAGGGCTTACATATTCCACCTGTTCGGGAGATTTTGCTACAACCTGGTGCGGAGCCTATCTACAAGTCTCCGTATCATATGGCACCGACGGAGTTTAAGGTTCAGCTCCAAAATCTTCTCGACAATTTGTTTATAGGACCGAGCGTTTAACCTTGGGGGTGCTCTGGTGTTGTTTGTGAAGAAGAAGAACGGTATAGCGGATGTGTATCGACTACCGGGAGTTGAATAAGATAACGATTAAGAACCGATACCCTCTCCCTCGTATCAAATATCTGGTTTACCAGTTGAAAGGAGAGATAGTGTTTTTAAATATAGACTTTAGGTCGGGTTTCTTTCAGCTTAGAATCAAACTCGAGGATATTCCGAAAAGTGCCTTTCGAACCCGGTATGGGCTCTATGAGTTCCTTGTGATGACGTTTGGAATGCCTAACGCACATGCAGTTTTCATGGACATGGTGAACCGAGTCTTCCGAGATTATCTTGATAAGTTCGTGGTGGTCTTCATTGACAACATTCTGATTTACTCACCGTCCGATGAGGCTCACGAATTACACTTGAGATTGGCATTAGAGATTCTGAGGAAGGAGACGTTGCAGTCCAAGTTCAGCAAGTGTGAGTTTTGGTTGAAGAGTGTGTCATTTTAGGGGCATGTTGTATCAGCCGAACGGGTAATAGTCGATCCAAGTAAGATCTAGGTGATAGTTGAGTGGCCTACACCGAAAACATTGGTAGAGATCAGAAGTTTATTGGGTTTGGTCGAGAAATATAGAAAGTTGGTGGCGGAATTTTCTAAGATAGCTGCACCTGTTTCTTATAGCAGCACCCATTTCATGAAAAAATGGGTTAAGTTTGAGTAGGGCCGGAATGCGAGAACCGTTTAAGACATTGAAGGAAAAGTTTACTACTGTTAGTAGTGCCCTAGGACTATTAGCATATGTTGTATGTTTTATATCTTTTGAGCATGTAATTGAATAGCTAATTTTGCTTATGAACATCAAATGCGTGATTTGATAGTAAAACTCATTAGTTTATGCAATTACTATTCTAGTTGTCCCTAGTTTTATGTAAGCTTCTTTACAATGAAATAAAACTAGTATGATGTTTAATTGATGATTATGCTTTACTATTCATGTGTAATGAATACAAATCATATCATAGATGCAATGTATTGAGATATATTGTATCGGACGTGATCCGTTAGAGAAGTAATATTTCATGGTCCTTAGTCATAAGTATTACTTCATCAATACTATTTTTACAATCCTTAGACCTTATGTCTCCATTGATTCTAGCATGAACGGAGCCACGTTTTGACTCAGTCGTACGTTACTTTTAATCGAGTAATCAATACGACTGATGATCGGATGTAGTGTCCTATCATGGCTTGAATGTGAAAGGCATTGTAAGGAATTTGTCCCTCTATATTATTAGAGAGAGATATACATGGGCCCCTCGATAGGGAAGACTGTCTAAATGCATGGCCGTGCTCAAATGTATTTGATAAAGTGGTAATTAAATACTATTTGTTGGAACAGTCTACCTGGAGATCGAGCATAAATACAATTAAGTTTAATAAGGGTGACAACTACCATGCCTTATGCTTAATTAGGATATTGCGAGACAAAGGGATTAAATAGTGGATTGATATTAGGTTCCACCGTAAATTCATTCACTTTGGGTAGTCACAATGTCCTGCTAGGGACCGCTTATGATTTATGAACACATACTACTACTAAGTGTGTTTTCATTGTCATTGTGATATGAACCTACAAGACACGCATAGACGAGCTAACGAGCTTCATGTCCGATTCAATGAATCTAGAATGTGTCTAGTTTCATTGTATCAGATATTTATTTCTCTGAGAATAATAAAGAGTTGTTATTTGAATTAGAGATTAAGGAGGGGAATTTTCGGTATTGAATTATAGTTGGGATTACGTGGGAGTTATTATCCGATAAAGACTCCCACTACCAGCAGAAAGTCTAGAGGACGTGGGAGTTAAAGACTCCCACTGCTGGGAGAGTTGGTAAGGACGTGGGAGTTGTTTTTGAAACAACCTCTCACACCCTATATTAACTTCTCTTGACCGAAACCCTAGGGGATAATTTTTCAGCCGCAAAATATCTAAAACGAAAATTAGATTTCTGGTCTTGCAGCCTCATTTTCTCTCTAGAATTCAAAAACTCAGAAGAACGAAGAGCTAGCACTCGCTGCCCATTTCGCTGCGTGGATAACGGTTAGGAGTAATTCCGCAAGGGAGGACTCAAGGTGGTTGCTGCTGAGAGTCAAAAACCAAAATCTTTCACCAAGAAAACTAGAATTGTTCATCAAGAAACGTAAGTCCTTTCGGTTTTATTCGATTCTTTTTTGTATGAGCGGATCCTTCAGAGGAGGACTCATGGGTGTTTAGAACGAGTTTCTACCCATGAATCCCTTCAACTACAACACCGATATTGACCCTACCGTCAGAGTCTGGGGACCGTCGTTACGTTGACGCTTGTCGTTTCACTAACCTAAGACTTTGTATATGTACTTATTTTTTATTTCATTATGCTTTATGTGAGTTTTAGCATGGTGAATAGCATGGTCTACTATACCTCATCTTGTTTTACAATTAATTGGGTTGTAATTTTATAATACGACCTACGAGTCATTTTTCCTATGATGTAAAAATGTAATTGCTTTATTAGATTAGTTTTACTGCTTTACATTGAGGGCTGGGTATGCCCATGCAATTATGTAACAAGAATGGAGGACGCTGGATCGAAGACTTTATCCATGAGATGGATATAGACTTAGATTGACCCTCTGATTAGGGAGAATAGTGTTCACTCTTCATCTTTCAGGTATCAGAACATGTGGTCCAAACACTCTCAATTTCAGGATGTGGTGGCGGCCAGTTGGCGGAATTCTCTGTATGAGAATGGGATGATGGTGTTATCCGGTAAATTGAAGAGGTTAAAACTTGTTTTACGGACTTGGAATAAGGATTGCTTCGGAAATGTTGTGTCTCGCCTTAAAGAAGCCGAGGCTTTGTTGGCTTCGGCTGAAGCAGATTTTGATGTTTCTCCGTGTGATCAGCTTCGGGATGTGTGGTTGGAAGCAAAACAACAGTATCTTTTTTATT
This sequence comes from Vinca minor, assembly GCA_026122235.1. Taxonomy (NCBI): domain Eukaryota; kingdom Viridiplantae; phylum Streptophyta; class Magnoliopsida; order Gentianales; family Apocynaceae; genus Vinca; species Vinca minor. The sequence goes on from JAOCZM010000168.1 coordinate 1,200,102, forward strand.
TGGGTGCTGAGGAAACTTATTGGCGGCAAAAATCTAGACTCAAATGGATAAAAAGAAGGGGAAGGTAATACAAAATTTTTTCATGCGGTTTGTAATAACAATAGAAAACGTCTCTTTATTTCTACTTTGCAGAATGATCAAGGAGAATGGTTGACTGATCAAGAAACTATGGGCGCGGAGTGTCATCGTTTCTACTCTACTCTATATTCTGAGGATGTTTCTCTACAAGGGGTAGACCGAATTTTGGACCCAATCCCACGATTAGTGCATGCTTCTGATAATCGTGTGCTCTCGGACCTTCCTTCTCGATTGGAGGTACGTACTGCAGTTTTTTCATTGGATAGAAACAGTGTTGCTGGTCCACATGGTTTTTCAGGGGGATTCTTTCAGGATTGTTGGGACATAGTTGGAGATGATCTTTTGCAGGCAGTATGTGATTTTTGGTCCGGTTTACTGATGCCGAAGGCTTTGGTAAGCACTTTAATCGTACTGTTGCCCAAGACACAAAATCCCATTCATCTTTCCGGTTTTTCGGCCTATATCTTTGTGTAATTTTGCAAACAAGGTAATCACTAAGGTAATGGCCACTAGGCTTGGTTCGATCTTGCCGTCTATTATATCGCTGAATCAAACCGGTTTTGTTAAAGGTAGATCGATCTCTGATAATGTTTTGCTGGCTATGGAACTAGTGCATGCTATTAATCACAAGGTGAGGAGTGGAAATTTAGTCATCAAGCTTGACATAATGAAAGCTTTTGACCGGGTTTCACACTCTTTTCTACTTCAGGTATTGCAGCGATTTGGTTTTGCATCTCATTTCCTAAATCTTATCCGTAATGTTCTTAGCTCGAACTGGTTTTCTGTACTACTTAATGGGGTGTCGTATGGTTATAGTCACGCTAGCAGGGGGTGAAGCAAGGAGATCCTCTTTCTCCTTTGCTTTTCATTATTGCGGCTGAAGCTTTCTCACGGGGAATTAATGCTTTGTCCATGTCGGGGAGTCTTTTGCCTTATTATATGCCTAAGCAGTTTGTCATAGTTACTCACCTTGCTTTTGCGGATGATATTATTATCTTTACTAATGGGCAGAAAAGAAGTCTGTCTGTTCTTATTGACTTTATCAGGAATTATGAGCAGGCATCCGGTCAGCGTGCTAATGTGGGGAAATGTTCTTACTATACATCGACAAAAATTGCAGACAACCAACGGAATATGATACAAGAGGTGACGGGTTTTGTTGAAGGTGAGTTTCCAATGATCTATCTGGGTTGTCCTATTTTTCCGGGACGATCCAAAGTCCGGTTTTTTGATGGTCTACTTGAAAAAGTGGCGGTTCGTGTGGAGGGTTGGCAGCGCAAACTGTTAAGTATGAGCAGTCGGTTATTACTTGTTCGTTCGGTGCTTAATTCTATGTCAATTCATATTCTGGCAACGTGTAATGTACCAAAATTTGTAATGATTAAGTTGGAGCGCATGTTCTCTCGCTTTGTCTGGGGTCAAACGGATGGTAAGGAGCGTAAGCATTGGATGTCGTGGACTAGATTATCAAGACCAAAGGAGTGTAATGGTGTGGGTATGCATTCGGTTCAACAATTTTATGATGCTTTTACTTAGAAGTTGTGATGGAATTTCAGGAATTTTGAGTCTTTGTGGGCTACTTTCTTAAAAGCAAAATATTGTATGGGGCTTTCTCATGTGACACAAAGTATTATTGTTGCGGGTTGCTCTCCAACATGGCGACGCATGATCGCGGTTCGGGAGGAGGTGGAGAAGCATATTGGCATTCTGCTACGTAATGGTCAAACAAGTTTTTTCTATGAGAACATCGCTCTTCAAGGAGCTTTAAAAACTCTTGTTCCTTTCTCCGCTCGGCTTGATGGAGCATCTCGGGATTTTATTCAGGATCACTCTTGGTAGCGGCGGGAACTAGCATCGTTGGTTCCAGGCAGCTTTATGGATTTATTGCCTGATGTTTATTTGTCTGGGGAGCGTGATAAGCTTATTTGGATTGATAATCCAAGGGGGAGGTTTTCTATAGCTTCTTCTATGGATTGCTTGCGTATCTCGGAGTCCACACAATTGTCACGCATTTGCATTTGGAATAATGTACTTCCACCTTCTCTATCTTTGTTTATGTGGAAACTGCTTAATCATTTTCTTGCTCTTGATGAGGATAGAATAAAGTTTGGAGTGTCTCTGGTGTCTCGTTGCGTGTGTTTGGGTGGTGTTGAAACATACGATCATGTTTTTATGCAATGTAAACTTGCGCGGGTGGTTTGGAGGGAAGCGGCCTCCTCGACTGGCATTCTTCTACCGGCACTTGCAATTACTGATATTCGTAGTATGCTGTCCTTTTGGTGGTACGCTGGGAGTTCCATTTCTCGCAGCAAACTGATTCTTCTAGCTTGTTCTGCTTGCTGGATCCTTTGGAAGGCAAGATGTCGATTTGTTTATGAGGCAAAGGTTACCACGCTGTCAACTATCTTGGTTCAATTTCGGGATTATATTACCACTCTCATGCAGGCTCGGGGTCTTACACTTGGAATCCCCAGGGTCCGCATCCCGCGTTGGTCTCTTGTTGTTCGTTGGAGAAATGATGCTACTACGGGGGTGGTGCTTAATATAGATGGTGCTTCGAAAGGAAATCCAGGCCCTGCAGGTATTGGAGGCATATTTCGACATAGTAATGGGGTATTTATTTCAGTTTTCTCTATTTTTATCGGGGATAGTGATACCAGTATGAGAGCTGAATTACAAGCATTGGTTCGTGGTGGTTCCTCAAGGCGGTACACATGATATTCCGATTCAATCGGATTCGGACATTCTGGTAAAGGCGGTTTCTTCAGGTATGATTTCTAATTGGTCTCTGGATACTTCTTTTCGTAGAGCTGTCTCTCTTCTTGGCAATTGCAGGTTGGTACATGTTTTCCGGGAAGTTAACTCGGTGGCAGATGCTTTGGCTAATCATGCAATTTCTGATCGGTGTTCAACCATTTTCTACAATGTTGAATCCCTCCCTTCGCAGATTATTGGTCTTATTAAATTGGATCAATGTAACACGGCTTATTTGCGTCTTAGATAGATTTTGCATATTGTATTTCTGCTTTGCATTTAGATCTATAGTTTTCATTGTAAACATCCTTGATCATATTATAAATGTTCAAGTCTTGCATCTAGAATAGTCTAATGTAAGCAGTGGATCTGTTTCCACCTTTGTTAGGAGGATTGGTATTACGTCCCCCGCCTTGTATTTTTATTTAGCCAATTCGGCTTTATTAATAAACGGGGGTCCGCCCCATCACACTGGTGGCTTTCTTAAAAAAAAAAAAAAAAAAAAAAAAGACTTAGATTGACCCTTGGCTCCCACAAGGCTCGTGGGAGTCATCATAGGATTAGGCCATGATATCTCACGTTTACCTAATGCTTTATATATTGCATGAGATGCTTTTATTTATTGTCTTATGGGTTTAACAGTTTATTCACATTGAATCGTTTTAATTAAGTCTTAAAATGCCTACCATATCCTAAGCACTCCTTCAACTTGGATCATCATTTTGTCTGTTTGCCAAAACAACAGATAAGTGGTTATCTAGGCAAGAGGAGATGGGAAAATAGTGATTTCCATTTGCTTAGACATGGTTCGACTTAACTAGCCGGGACATATAGATGTCATTCCCATGGATTGATTTTACTTTAATTATGGGGATAAGCCAAAGCTAACTTATAACTATCGTAAAATGTTATTTTCCACCATTTATCAAGTGTTGAAATTGTGGAAAGGTTTTTGCTAAAAAACTAATAACTTTGCAAATAATTTAATGTAGATAATGGCAATCAACACTTCACAAAATTCATTGCGATCCTTCCTTGAGAAGGAAAAATTGAGCGGTACCAATTTTCTTGATTGAGCCCGCAACTTAAGGATTGTCCTTAAGCAGGAAAGAAAGCTATACGTTCTTGATACGGATATTCCTGAACAGCCTGCAAACAATTCCCCTAGAGCTGAAAGAGATGCTTGGAAGAAGCATTGTGATGACTCTAACGATGTGACTTGTCTCATGTTTAGTCACTATGAGCACTGACCTTCAAAAACAGTTTGAAGGGGTTGAGGATTTCCAGATGATGGCCCAGCTCAAGGAAATGTTCCAAGTGTAAGCCCGTCATGAAAGATTCCTCACCACTAAGGCGTTGAATAGTTGCAAGATGTCCCCTGGCACCTCTGTTAGTGCACATGTTCTTAAGATGAAGGGCTATCTTGACCAACTTGAAAAACTTGGGGCTCCCGTAGGTCATGACATAGCCACATATATGATCTTGGGTTCACTCCCACCGGAGTATGACTAGTTTGTGATGAACTTCAACATGCATTCCATGGAGAAGTCCATACTTGAAATACACGGGATGCTTAAGCTGGCCGAACTGAACATTAAGAAGACCCCTGAAGTCTTAATGGTTCAAAAGGGGAATTTCAAGAAGAAAGGAAAGGGAAAGCCCATGGCCAAGAAGGGCAAAGGCAATAACAAGCCCAAACCCAAGGCCAAGGCACCAAAGGAAGGAGTTTACTTCCATTGCAATGAACCAGGTCATTGGAAACGGAACTGCAAGCTCTATTTGGAAGAGAAGAAAAAGGGGAAGGCCAGTTTGACTGACTCTCCAAGTATTTATGTTATTGAAATTAACATGTCTGCTCCTACTTCATGGGTATTAGATACCGGTTGTGGATCTCACATTTGTGCAAATATGCTGGGGTTCAAAAGGAGCAGATCACTAGCAAAATGAGAAGTCGACCTAAGAGTAGCGAACAGAACAAGTGTTGTTGTTGTAGCTACCGGGACATTTAATTTAGTTTTCCCAAGTGGCCTTATTATAGAACTGAATAATTGTCTTTATGTTCCAACTTTGAGTTGGAATATTATTTAAGTTTCTTGTTTAGATATTGATGGTTTTGAAATTAATATTATGAATAAAATTTGCACCGTTCGTAAAGATCGTATCTTCTATGGAGATGCCTCTTTGATGAATGGGCTTTATGTTCTTAACGTCGATGAATCCATTAAAAGGCACATCTATAAAATTAATACTAAGAGGTTTAAATCCAATGACTTAAACCAAACCTACTTTTGGCACTGTCGTTTGGGCCACATAAATGAGAAACGCATATCAAAACTCCATCAAGATGGAATTTTGACATCATTTGACTTAGAGTCTTATGAGACATGTGATTCTTGCTTGTTAGGCAAAATGATTAAAGCTCCATTTACTGGACAAACTGAGAGAGCTTCTGATTTGTTGGGCCTCATACATACAGATGTATGTGGACCAATAAACACAAGTGCTAGAGGAGGGTTTCAGTACTTCATCACATTCACAGATGATTTCAGTAGATATGGCTACGTCTATCTAATGAAACATAAATCAGAATCTTTTGGAAGATTAAAAGAATTTTAAAATGAAGTACAAAATCAACTTGGTAAAAGTATTAAGATACTTCGATCAGATCGAGGTGGCGAATACCTTAACCAAGAGTTTGACGAACATCTTAGGGGTTGTGGAGTTGTTTCACAATCAACTCCTCCAGGCACACCACAATGGAATCACACCTTACTAGATATGGTTCGATCTATAATGAGTCAAACAAGTCTTCCAATTTCCTTTTGGGGCTACGCCCTAGAAACTGCTGCATTTATATTGAATAGAGTTCCTTCTAAAGCGGTTCAGAAAACTCCATATGAGATATGGACTGGGAAACGACCTAGTTTGCCATTTCTCAAAATTTGGGGATGCGAGGCGTATGTAAAACGCTTGTTATCTGATAACCGGGTCGAATCACATTGTGATTTATGAACACATACTACTACTAAATGTGTTTTCATTGCCATTGCGATATGAACCTACAGGACACGCATAGACGAGCTAACGAGCTTCATGTCCAGATTCAATGAATCTAGAATTTGTCTAGGTTCATTGTATCAGAAATTTATTTCTCTGAGAATAATAAACAGTTGTTATTTGAATTAGAGATTAAGGAGGGGCATTTTTAGTATTAAATTATATCTGAGATTACGTGAGAGTTATTATCCGATAAAGACTCCCACAACCAGCAGAAGTCTAGAGGATGTGGGAGTTAAAGACTCCCACTGCTGGGAGAGTTGGTAAGGACGTGGGAGTTGTTTTTGAAACAACCTCTCACACCCTATATTAACTTCTCTTGGCTGAAACCCTATGGGTAATTTTTCAGCCGCAAAATACCTAAAACGGAAATTAGATTTCTCGTCTTGTACTGTCATATATGTATTCTCCAATTCTGGACCAATGATTTGAATCTGAACACGAAACACACTAGAAAGAGTTGGATCGTCTAAGATGGTAAAATTTGGGAAAAGGGTCACGAAGATTGTCCCGACATTGAGGGTTGTTGGTGTTAGAGGAATAACCGGGTCGAATCACATTGTGCAGCGGAAATAAAGTGACCCGCCTCTACCAGGATCTATCACGAGTAAGAACCTAAGACTACGAGATAGTGTTATACCTTTATCGGTGCTAGGATAGCTGAAACGGTTTCAGCGGTATGTTGTCATGAACGGAACGCCACCAACGCAGGCTCCGTCTCTCCCAGTATCCACTCGATCTTCCGGGGATGGTCTTCTACTGCTTGGTGCTAGCCAATGCCTTGTAGAAGCCTTGAAGACACTCTTCAAGATGGAGTATGTATGTATGACCTTTTAGAAGAACCAGATACAATTTTTCTTACTTCTTTTCTATTAGCCAAAGTTAGAAAACAAGTCTAGAAAAAGATGTCTTTTCTTTTCTCTCTAATGTTCTCTCTTCTCTAAGCATCAAAAGCTGGAGAAAAATCTGACTTGAATGATAAGGAAAATCAGTATTTTCCCTTAGTCTATCAAGAGAGAGTGGGGAGAGATAAAGGGGAAAGTAGGAGATCATGGAGAAAACCACTCCTCCACTTTCTCCACCACTTCAACCTCTAGATAAGAAATATGAGGTGAAAATATGTGTCCAATTTTCCAGCCATAAGGTCGGTCCAAATGGGTTGGTCGGCCCAATCATATTGGTCGGCCCAACCCGATTAAGGGCCCAATCCAATCCCGGCCCGGCCCAATCGAATTGGCGCACCTTAGATTAAATGTACTCCAATAAGCCCAATCCAGTTGATCTATGAGTGCGACCCAAGAAGTATCAATGATGTTGGCTGTGACATCATATATCACAGGTAATGAGAGGTATCTAGCAACGCATCATTACCCCCAACTCATAAATATCTGGTGATTTATCATAATCACAACATTTGACATTTGTAGTTAAATCCTTTTGTCCTTGATATCTAGATTGAACACAAGTCATGGAAAAGTCACACTTGTATTGTCCAATCTTTTAGTTTCTTGATTCGCGAGTAGACTAATCAAATGACAACAATATCATATACTGATTCATTTGTTCATGGCCATGAATTAGTCAGACTCCATCAAGGGGCCCAAGATATCGCTCCTGCTATATAGGAGGGACAAATCCTTTCTACATCCCACTCATCCTGAACAAGATTCGTGATATACCCAATAAATGCCTTTATTGCTCACCCTGTTACGGATAACATTTAACATTATCAAAGTATAACACTAGCCATGCAAGAACTCTTGCGAGACCTCAAGTCGAAGGATCTCATATACAACCCAGTCAAAAATTTGAGAAACACTGTTGACTATTATATAACAACCCATGGTGTGTTTCTCATGTCGGGTCTATCCAGTAAAATGATTCTCTAATCATATATACCCATGTGACGATCCGATATCTTATATCAATCACTGCACATACTAGTCTTACGCATTATTATTGTCCTCGAAGATTCCATAATAATGTTCGACTATGGACGTTTCAGAATAGTATCTCATAACAATCAATTATGAATACTATTCTAAGGACATATTATTTATTTATGTTGTTAAGAACGCAGAAACGTAATGAATAATACTGGAATTAATGCCCTTTATTCATCAAAATGAAAATTACATAAATACGGTTACAATAATCTCCCACTTGCACTAAAGACCCAAATTACAATAAATGGTCTTTAGGGCATACTAATGACTATCTCTAAAGATCAGCCCTCCAGATATCGGATACCCATGGAGCTAGTGTGACGATCATGCTGCTGCTGCGACAGTGGCTTCGTCAGTGGATCAGCGACATTGTCTGCCGAATCTACTCTACATATATGCACATCACCTCTCTCTATAATCTCACGGATTAGGTGAAATCGCCGTAGTACATGTTTGGACCTCTGGTGAGATCTAGGTTCCCTAGATTGGGAAATAGCCCCATTGTTGTCACAATAGAGGTCTTCGAGGTCGGAAATAAATTTCCTGATCCAAACTGCTTTCTTAGCTGCTTCACAAGCTGCTATGTACTCGTCCTCTGTCGTAGAATCTGCGATGGTTGATTTCTTTGAATCGCGCTGACTCACAAGCACCTCCATTCAAGTTAAACACATATCCCGATTGCGATCGGAAATCATCTCTGTCGGGTTTGGAAACGAGCATCGGTGTAACCACTTACAACGAGCTCATCCGCCTCCATAAATCAAGAATGTATCCTTAGTCCTTCGTAAGTACTTGAGGATATTCTTGGCTCGAGATCCAGTGGCGTTCACCGTAATTAGACTGGTATCTGCTCGTAACGCTTAAGGCAAACGAGACATCCCAGGGCGAGTACATAACATGGCGTACATGATGGATCCTATGGCGAAGCATAAGGGGTCTCTTTCATGCGTTCTAATTCGGCGAGCGTTTTAGAACACTGTTTGTTCGACGTAACAGTACCATGTGCCATAGGACAAAGGCCCTTCTTAGACTCTTGCATGCTAAACCGCTTTAGCACCTTGTCTATATATGTACTCCGACTTAGGGCCAATGAGTCTCCCCGGATCTATCTCTATAGATCTTGACTCCCCGAATATAGCTGGCATCGCCTAAGTCTTTCATAGAGAAACACGTACTCAACCAAGCCTTGACGAGACTTTTAAGGTTGGTATGTCGTTCCCAAATGAGTAGTATGTCATCTCGCATACAAAAACCAGGGAATACGATTGAGCTCCCACTAACCTTCTTGTAAACACAAGGCTCATCCTCATTTCTAATGAAGCCAAACTCACTGGACGGCATCATTAAAAGCGGATGTTCCAGCTTCAAGAAGCTCGCTTGAGTCCACAAATGGATCTCTGAAGCTTACATACTTTTTCCAAACGATTCTCTGGAGTGACAAAACCTTCGAGTCGTGTCATATACACATCCTCTTCAAGTTTTCCATTAAGGGAAAGCAGCTTTTGACATACATTTGCCGATTTCATAGTCATAGTAAGTCAGTAATAGCAAGCAAAATCCGAATGGACTTGAACATAACTACGGGGGAAAAGGTCTCGTCATAGTCAATACCATGAACTTGTTTGAAACCTTTTCGCGACGGTCGCCTCATACGTTTGTACATTCCCTTCCATGTCGGGTTTTAATCTTAAAAACACATTTGCACCCTATGGGAGTTACCCCTTCAGGTGGATCAACCAAGATCCGAGACTTGGTTTGTATACATGGAGTCCATTTCGGATCTCACGGCCTCAAGCCATTTCTCGAATCTGGGCTATTAATTGCCTCGTTTGTAGGTTGAAGGTTCATCGTGATCCACAAACATAACATCACCATGTTTTGTTATGAAAAATCCAAATTTTTTCCGAAGGTGGACGACGAACTCTACCGGGACCTACTCAATTCTTGTGTTTCTTGAGCTAGTGCTTTGGTCGCACGATCTGCTTTGTGGCACTCTCGTTGCACAACAACTTGTGGTGTCTGTTCAATTTCCATCTTATCATTAGTGCTAGTTTGAGAGTCTGGAACTTCAGTAAGTTCACAGCCCCAAATCTTGAGGAAAGACAAACTGGGACGCTTCCCAGTCCATAACTCGTGTGGCGTCTTTGCAACTGATTTAGATGGAACGCGGTTAAGTGTTAAAGCTACTGTCTCTAGTGCGTGTCCCCAAAAGGAATTGGGCAGTGCTCATGTGACTCATCATAGAACGAACCATATCTAATAAGGTTCTGTTCCTCCTTTCGTATACACCCATTCCATTGTGGAGTAGTCTGGAGGAGAAAAGTCGTGAAACGATTCCACAAGCTTTTAGATAGTCATAGAATTTTTTACTCAAGTATTCTCCTCCTTGATCAGATCGAAGAACCTTAATACTCTTGCCAAGTTGGTTTTCTACTTCTAGTTTAAACTCTTTAAACTTAGCAAATGCTTCGGATTTGTGTTTCATCAAGAACACATATCCATACCTACTGTAGTCATCAATAAAGGTAATGAAGTAGAGGTAACCACCCCTTGCATGTATATTAAAAGGGCCACATACATCACTATGTATTAGTCCTAATAAAACATCGGCTCTCTCACCTAGCTTAGTGAAAGGTGATGCTGTCATCTTACCCAACAAACAAGATTCGCATCGATCATAAGACTCGAAGTCAAATGATTCCAATAGCCCATCTTTATGGAGTTTGGATATGTGATCTTCGTTTATGTGGCCTAAGCGACAATGCCAGAGGTATGTCGGATTAGAATCATCAGTCTTAATCCTTTTGGTATTTATATTTAAAATTGGCATATCAAGATCTAAAACATATAGACCATTAATCAAAGAGGCGCTTGCATAAAACATATTATCCAGAAATAACGACAATCGTTGGGTTTTGATCGAAATCTCAAAACCTTTATTGTCCAAACAAGAAACTGAAATAATATTCTTAATTAAACTAGGTACATAGAAACAGTTTTCTAAACCCAAAACAAGCCCTGAAGGCAAAGTAAAAGTACAAGTCCCTACAGCTAGGGTTGCAACACATGCTCCGTTGCCAACTCGTAGTTCCACTTCACCCTTTGCCAACTCTCTACTCATTTGCAGTCCCTGCACATTAGTACAAATGTGAGAACAACATCCGGTATCAAATACCCAAGAAGTAGTTGTATTTAAATTGATATCAATCATATTAATATCTACAACATAAATACTCGAGCCCAAAACAACATTTGCTTTCTCCTTTTCCAGCCTTTTCCCTCGCAAGATAGCTTTTGCAGTTCCTTTTCCAGTGACCCTTCTCACCACAGTGATGGCAGATAGAGTCCTTGACTACACCACCCTTAGGTTTCAGTGCATTGTTGAAAGTGGTTTGCTTGCCCTTGGGCTTACCTTTCGGTTTGCCTTTGGATCTCACAAAACCTTTGCCTTTGCCCTTTTCGCACCATCGGTATGGTGTTGGGCTTGACTTGCCTATTTCCTTCTCGGTAGTCCTCGAGCATGTTCAACAACTCGAGCAATGGCTTGTCAATTTCATTCATGTGATAATTCGTAATGAACTGATCTGTATGTTTCGAGCAACGATTACAAGATCAAATCAATCGACTGACTCTTGTCCCAAAGGAAATCCCGCTTTTTCAAGGTTCGAACATAACCTATCATCTTAAGAACGTGAGTTCTTACTGGCATTCCTTCGGACATTTTACATCGAAAGAGATTTCGATACATCGAATCTCTCCTGGCGTGCTTTCCCCTAATATAGTTGCTTCAGGTGAGCCAGCATCTCATAAGCCCCCATATCCTCATGTTGCTTCTGAAGCTCAGAGTTCATGCTGACAAGCATGAGGCTAGACACTTCTAAAGCATCATAACATGCTTCGATAAGCACTTCTATCGGCAGCCGAGCGCGAGCCTCCAGTGTAGCGAGAATAGGTGCATTCCGAGACATACAACTTTCTTTCATGCTTGAGAACGATTCTCAAGTTCTCGAACCCGATCGAGGAAGTTAACTCCCTCTAATTTGTCCTTCTCAAGGACGTAACGCAGATGAGAGTGTTTGGTTTGAATTTGCCATTTTTCTACAACAAAATACATATGCAAAGTAAGTACCGTAAAAAATCATTATTAGGTCTTTATCTTTTTAATGATTTCTCCCACTATTTTCTTCGAGTGAATAACCCTCATTATCAACTCGGAAAGTTCGTTAACTTTCTAGCGGGCCAAGATCCATATTTCACCTCGTTCTGAGTCAGCTTTGGCTGATCGCCCAAAACTTGGTTATTTAGGTAGGCAACATTTGCCAATTACATCAAATTATGTAATTCTTGGTTAGTTGAGTGAATAACATTTATTCAAGCGTATCATTATGCACTTTTCTCAACTCTTTTGCCTCTAGATCCTCAATCCATTTATTGAGATAATCCAGTTAACTAGGACCCTAAGTTTTAGCCGGCGGATATCACAACTTATCCTTCGCGCCTCACCCGGATAGACACGTATGCAGAGCTTTGGCATGTCCCATACTAATGTCGATCTAGGCCTTGACGAGGGCCAAACTTAGGAAGGCACTAATTAATATTTAATTGAGGGGTTTTGTTTTTAACAATCTCACCAGAAAAGCATAAATAAAATAGTTTATGCTTATATACATATGCATCCAATACATAAAAGTAAAATGCAATAGTAATCGCCATATCCTATTCGGTTTTTCCAAGCCAATGGAAAAACCGTGAAGTCAGTCTAAGGGTGTGAAAAGAAAATACTCTATTCTACACCGTCTTGACCTTCAGGTGGTTGCCTTCAAATCTTCATCACAGCTGTACCTTCTCCTAATCTAGAATATTACATGATTCTAAGGAAACCTCGAGTTACATTCGAGGGGATTTAATGAGAAGAAAAATTACAACTTTTGATAGAAAAATAGGCACGATACGCAGATCGTATTATAAAATAAACCAACAGGGTAAAGGCGACTACTATGCATCATGCTCAATTAACATAACACTTTATGGAAAAACGAGCAAACAGTAAAATGAACATTTCAAATTCTGCCTCGGGTTCGGTCGACCGGTCGGTTGACCAAACAGGAACATCGGTCGACCGAAGACCAACTCGGATCGACCGAAGATCAACTCTGTTGATCCGAACCCAATTATTTAGCTACTGACTTACCTCGGTCGACCGGAGATGAGTCCCGGTCGACCGAAATGCCAGAAAATGTGATTTTTTTCAACTTTAAAATGACTTCAAAACTGGAAAATCTCAATTCTCATACATTCAAAATGATGAAAAAATATGTCATACATAATATACAACATTTCTAGCAATCCTAAGGCATGCAAAACATAGATTCAAAATCTATATGCAAACACTATAACACATTAAGTGTATAGGGTACTCGTGAGTGGCTCTGATACCACTGTTAGAGGAATAACCGGGTCGAATCACATTGTGCAACGGAAATAAAGTGACCCGCCTCTACCAGGATTTATCACGAGTAAGAACCTAAGACTACGAGATAGTGTTATACCTCTATCGGTGCTAGGATAGCTGAAACGGTTTTAGCGGTATGTTGTCACGAACGGAACGCCACCAACGCAGGCTCCGTCTCTCCCAGTATCCACTCGATCTTCCGGGGATGGTCTTCTACTGCTTGGTGCTAGCCAACGCCTTGTAGAAGCCTTGAAGACACTCTTCAAGATGGAGTATGTATGTATGACCTTTTAGAAGAACCAGATACATTTTTTCTTACTTCTTTTCTATTAGCCAAAGCTAGAAAACAAGTCTAGAAAAAGATGTCTTTTCTTTTCTCTCTAATTTTCTCTCTTTTCTCTCTTCTCTAAGCTTCAAAAGCTGGAGAAAAATCTGACTTGAATGATAAGGAAAATCAGTATTTTCCCTTAGTCTATCAAGAGAGAGTGGGGAGAGATAAAGGGGAAAGTGGGAGATCATGGAGAAAACCACTCCTCCACTTTCTCCACCACTTCAACCTCTAGATAAGAAATATGAGCTGAAAATATGTGTCCAATTTTCCAGCCATAAGGTCAGTCCAAATGGGTTGGTCGACCCAATCATATTGGTCGGCCCAACCCGATTAAGGGCCCAATCCAATCCCGGCCCGGCCCAATCGAATTGGCGCATCTTAGATTAAATGTACTCCAACAGTTGGCACTGTTCCGATTACGGCATGTTCGTATTTTTGGAATCTGGAGTCAAGAAGTGCAACACGGGAAACCATCGGGAGACCTTTCTTGGCATGGAGTGTGACTGCCAATCGAATGGCACCAGTGTATGTGAGTGTAACCTTGATCTAGACAAGTTTTTGGAAACTGTTCGGGAAGTTGGAGGGTTACGTACTGTTCTTCTTTCGTGGAAGGCAGTTTGTGGGTGGAAAAATGGGATGCTTGACAAAAATCTTTGACAGAAGTTGACGCGGGATTTCTTCCTCGGACTTGTTTAAGACGTGTACCTACAATATTTTCGGGTTTTTGTTTTTGATAAATACTGTAAAGATTTAGTACAGGATAGGTAGACAAAGGATATTTACTATCTTCAGAAACGTAATCTAACTCATAAACGTTCGGAAGACGAGACTTTGAAAAACTAGTTCTAGGTGAATTAGGAAGAGTTACTAAACTAGAAGATGAACTATTTGAAGACATGATTTAGGTAAATGAGAGGGGACCGAACTTGAGGGTATGGGGACATGTGACCATAAAATTAATTTTCAGATTTAATATTTTTAAAATTGACAGATTGCTGATTCAAAAATCATTTTTATGCATCAGACGCACAACCCACACTGGAATTTCACTCATCAGTGTACCGGGCCTTCCTCGTCAAGTTAGCATAACTATGACTTCTTAAACAGGGATCCATACCAGTAAACTTTCAGAAGTGTTTAGTTACTTTATTAAAATTCTTAGTTTTCTGATGAAAGTACTCGCAAAATCCTTTAATTTCTCAAAACCTAAGTTTTCGGATGAAAGTACTCACATAAGATCCAAATGAAGGCCACTGTAACATAATTCAGAGCATACTGGTCAACGATCACGAGGAATTAAAGAACTATCGGCATAATCCAAATCATACTAATGAAAGACCAAAAGCAGCGTTACTAATCATCTGAAAAATAAACTGATACTGTGTAAAAATCATTTGAAAATAATAATATATCGTGTCATAATCTCCCCCGCTCCCCAGATTCAGTCACCGAAAATTTAGCCGACCATGGCTCTGACATAGAAGTAGAAGGGATTACACGTCCGTCACGTGTCACATTCATTTAAAATTAAGGAGATAAAGTAGAAGTACCCATTACTGGGTGTTACCTATGGATTTCTCCATCAATCAAGAAGATTTCCTCGAGGCGGCCCCGTGTTGCTTTCGACCACGCCCTCTGCTGGCTTTCTCTTGAAGCTCAAATGGTAAATTAATAATAATGTTGCTAGACAGAGGAACTGATGCATCCAAGATAGTATCTGCAGACACAATAATATCATCCATTGATCCGGGTAGAGCCAAGCTTCCGTCCTCTCTTACATTAGACAGTTATTCAAGCTCATCCGGGTACGCCGGGTCTTCATCATCCGTTTCGGTTCCCACTTCTGCTTCAGGTATCCGAGCAGGGTCTTCAGTACCCGGGTCCAGTTCATCAGAACCTGACTCGGGCGTCCTAAATAATTGCCATCATCCGCAGACATCAAAACACCCCCAGGATCAATAGCGGGCAAAGAGGCTGAAACATGGGATTTCCCTATTGGGCTACTGTCTGAAACAGGGGACAGCTCCCCCGTGGTACTGTTCTGATTGAACGGGTCAGCCAAACCGAATGGTTGGACCGGTTCACTCAACCGAGGTGGCAGAATAACCTTGAAAGCCCGGGGCTCATCCAAGACCGCCGCGTGTGATCGCGTGTATTCACAGTGATGCCGCTAGCCGAATGATAAATTCTTGGAATATGAACCGGTAATTCCTCACAACCCATCCTAATATCATCAAATCCTTTGGAGACCAAAGCAAGAGGTGAATCAAAAATTGATTTTGATTTACTTGAAAATGGAGCTACCGGAAAGGATTCTGGAATTATTGGTTCAGGCATCTCCAACCTTTCAGGTTCCAATGTCGCTTTGTCTGTAAGAGAATCAACAATAACAAATTCAGGGACCAAATCACCCCAATCATATTTGGATTACCACTAATTGGAGTCGGGGCATTCACCTTCGCCGGAAACGGTGCCTTAATCACCGCGCCAACGATTTTTCCAGAAATCTCAGTTGACGTCCCAAACGGACCCGATTCATGCCGCTGGCCGACCCTGACCCATTGATTATTTTTTATATGTAGACCCCCGCGGCGAGGGTTCTCGGCGGTTCGTTAACCATTCTTTTCTTTCCTTTATTAAGCGGCGCCACAGACCCCACTTTAGCCGCAGGTTTTTTTACCGGTAGTAATACCGTTGAAGCATTCTTACCACAATGCGATATATGATGCCCAATACGATTACGTCCTAGACAATACACCGGTAAATCATCATAGATAACGGATTGCCAAAAACCTTTTGTTGTTTTAACATGTGTTACCCGAATACGATTAGGAAAATCCGACAAAATATCAACTTTTACACACTTTGGCTATATTCTGACGGGAGGCGGCAATGGTCTAGAGCAAGCAGCCGCCCCACCGCTCTTGCAAGAGAAAACAACTTCCATTATTGTACAAATGGATCGGTAATCCTTAAAATCCAATCCAAATTGGAACAATGGAGGGTTCAACATTAACATCGAAATCATAGGTCCATTTGAATACCCTCATTGGGAGACCAAAGAAATTCTAAATTCCTTGTTGCCATAGGCGGCAATAATCTTCTTCAAGATCAAAACGGATCAAAACATAACGAGGGTCTATCCGTCCAATCCAAAAGTTTCCCTTAAAACCAACTTTATGAAAAGATTTTCGTGAAGATTCTAGAATCGGTGCATGCTTATGGAATTTACCAACAAAAGCGAAAATCTAAGGCGAATTAAAATATCGTGTTCATCCGACAGGACGGCAAGATTCGGTTCTCCTTTGAAAACCTCCAATGGAGTAATGGGCAAATTGGTTGTCTCAGATTGAGGGCCCGAGAGCAGTTCGGTGAAACTTTTCTGTTTCCACGGTGTAGGAGCGGAGGCGGGATCCACGGCGTCCAGCTGGCCGGCAGCCATGGCAGTCGCTAGAAGACGAAGAGGTGCTAAAAGAATCTCCTATAGTTTAGGAGGAAATTATATTTGAATACGAAGATAACTATTAATTTTTAAACGAAAAAATATGCACTCAAATATAAACCAAGGGTATATTAAAACTAAATAAGCGATGAGAATTTCTTTCTTGAATCTTGAGATGAATCAACTTAGAATCTATAACTTTGAGCTACTAGAAAAAATTATTTAAATAACATATAACGTTCGAGGATTTTCTGACTAAGGCAGGGGCAGTGAGTGAGGATTATGTTTTGGCTTCCACTCCTCCTCTTCCGCCGGTGCCGGTGGGGTATGGAGTGGAGCAGATGATGAATGTTCAGTTTCCGGTGGCTCCAGGTCCAATGTTCCACATGCATAATGGTACTACTTGTGGTTTTGTCTTGGAGTCACCATTGGGGTTTGAGATTGGGGTAATGGCAACGACTGCATCTGTTGTAGCTCTAAGAGGAGTTGGCGGTGTGAATGGTTCGACGATTGGGAGAGGGAAGATGAACGAGGTGCTGGTGGATGATGTGGCTCTTGTTAAGGCCACTCAGCTAAAGCAGAGAAGGATGATAAAAAAATAGGGAGTCTGCTGCTAGGTTCAGAGAGCGAAAGAAGAAAGATTTGTCTAAAAAATGTTACCATGTATAATGTACTAAACAAATCTAACTATGTAAATCAGACTCTTAAAGTTTGAGTTAGTTGTAATAAGGTAATAACATAATTATCAAATTCAACGTTATTAAATTATAATTTTGAAATTAATTTGTAAATTGTGCCCAAAGTATTAGAAATTGAAATTATCAATTTTTATGACTACAATATGATATTTCCACAAAACAATGAAAACAAAGAATCACGAGAGAGGAAAGAAGAACACAAGAAAAATGATTTAATAATATTTTATTCAAAAACTTGTTTTTTCTTTTCTTAACGGATTATTATGAAAGAAATAATTAAGTCATTGTCTTTACTTGTCTTTTAAGCTACATTTTTCTTAGATTATGAATTCACATTCTGTAAGGGAAGTACATGGTTACACTTTCTGTTCAGCGAATGTACTCAAGCTATTTATGAACAACTATGCATCACATGTTCATTAAAAAAAAAGAGATCATAAAAAAATGTTTATTTTAAGAAGTTCTTATTTCAGCAGATCCTCGTGAAAGTTTTCGACCATTTTTTTTGTTATCTAAATTCTTTAATTTAAACATGTGAATGAAATATAAGATTACCGCAATGATGAAATTTATTTGGTGGATGGTGCGAAGTTTTCCATCTAAGAAAAACTAAACAAAAGTTTACTAAAATATCACGTGCTAGCACACGTATTCACACGTAGATGATCCTAGTCTTTTATAAAGGACAGAAGAAATATTTGTCCAGAAAATATTAACAGCCATAATGTACAAAAAAATTTCACTATGTAAATTATACTATTAAAATTTGTGATATTTGTAATAGGATAATAACTTAATTTTTAAATTCATCGTTATTAAATGCTAATTTTGAAATTGATATGTAAATTGTTCCCTAAGTATTAGAAATTACAATTATCTTTTTCATGACTAAAATTATGATATTTCCATAAAAATAATGCAAAAATGCAATACTCCCTAACTATTTCCCTTAATATCTAAAGTGAATACGAAGATAACTATTAATTTTAAACGAAAAAAATATGTACTGACAACTTAATCCAAAGGTCTTTTAATAACTTGGAATCTATAAATTTGAGCTACAAGAAAAATCTTTAAATAACATATAACGTTCGAAGATTTTCTGACTAAGGCCGAGGCAGTGAGTGAGGATCATGTTAGGGCTTCCACTCCAGCTCCTCCGCTGGTGTTGGTGGGGTACGACGTGGAGCAGATGATGAATGTTCAGTTTCCGGTGGCTCTAGGTCCAGTGTTCCACATACAAAATGGTCCTACTTGTGGTTTTTTCTTGGAGTCACCGATGGGGTTTGCGAATGGGGTTCTGGCAGCGGCTGCATCAGTTGTAGCTCTAGGAGGAGCCGGTGGTGCGAATGGTTTGGAGATTGGGAGAGGGAAGCGGAGGCCACTCAGCAAAAGCGGAGAAGGATAATAAAAATAGGGAGTCTACTGCTAGGTCCAAAAATATATTGTATATAACATAAATAATTAGGTGGCTGAATTTCCCTTTATATAGAGGTGGAATTCGGCTCAAAGAACTCACAAAGGAAGAGTCCTATTCTAGTTAGGGCACTTTAATAACAAACTTGCTAACAACGAAACAATATCTAAGATAATGGACCACATGTCCTATTATCTAGCAACCACTCTACTAATTAAACGGAATAAAAATAAAAATTAATAAAGATGAAATTCCCTAATTAATATTAATTAAACTTGGACAGCAAGATATAAATTCGTACCAAATCTGGACAACTTGTTGTATCAACTTGCACGACATTTTTTGGACAACAAGATGGAAGAATCTGATCTTGTAATCTCATGAAAGTTGTATATCTGACTCTTATATTTCATATGCAACTTGAATGAGCTCCATTGGATACCTAGATCGAACGTTATGACCATTATACCAAACTAACGCAAAGCTGTCCTATTCCTCATCATTCTCCCTTTCTTCAAAAAGATTCGTCCTCGAATATTGATCGTTGTGGTAAGATGAACAATAAAGGAATCATTATTTCTGTTACTGTAGACTTACCCTGTTCTTGGCCGAATGTTATCAAGAACTCAGGTTTCAAGACTCTACAATTCTTGATGTATGGTAATGTACAGGGAAAAAAAGAAATAAGGGGTGAAAAAAAAACCAATTCTTGAAACGAGTTTTTATCGTACTATGAATCGAGATGTTTTCGTTTGGGATTGTTCACTTGTTTCTTTAAAATCTCGGCTACTTTTTCTTTTTAAAGCCGTATGCTTTTTGTCAATTCAAGCAAACAAGAATTTTTTTTTTTTTTTTAAGAAAGCGATAAAGATACACCAAGAGAGAGATAAACCTTTTTCTCGTGTGCCACTTGATGAAGAACCTTGATTTTTAAGGTAAAAAATTCTACACAAAAGGTTGAAACGGATTTTTCTCTTTCTTGAAATCATTTTGCGGGGGAATATAATCAACGCAACTCCAAGAAGGTTGATTATCAATGGAGGCTGAAAACACCACAATAAGCGTAAGCTAAACTTATTGATACAGTAACTCAAGAACTAATCAAAGAATCCACTTTGAAAAGCTTCTATTCTCGAAAGAACCATGAAAGGTAAAAACCTCACATTATATTTCCAAAAATATATTGTACTCCCTCCATTCCCTATTAATTGTCGTTTAGGAGATATCAAGGTATCCAAATTAATTGTCGTTTAAGGTTGTTTTATTAGTTGTCAACAATTTATTCCAATTATACCCTCAACATTTTCCTTTCTATATGACAAAGAAGTGAGAGAGAGGGAGGGTGGGGGATAATATTGGAAGTTTAGATGAAAATGACAACTTCCTTAATTTTCTCAAATTGTCTAAAGAGTCTTATATTTAGGAATGGAGGGAGTATATAACTTAAATAAAAAAGTGGCTCAAAGAACCGACAAAGGAAGAGTCCTACTCTAGTTAGAGCTCTTCAATAACAAACTTCCTATGCATCATATGTTCATTAAAAAATATAGATCATGAAACAAACGTTTATTTTAAGAAGTTTTGATTTCAATAGATCCCTATGAAAGGTTTCTACCATTTTCTTTGTTATCTAAATTATTCAATTTAAACATGTGAATAAAATATAAGATCACCGCAATGATGGAATTTATTCGTTGGAAGGCGTGAAGTTTTCCATCAAATAAAAACTAAACAAAAATATCACGTGCGAGCGCACGTATTCGCACGTTGACGATCCTAGTGTTTTATAAGGGAAAGAAGAAATATTTGTCCAGAAAATATTACCATATATAATGTATGAAAAAATCTCACTTAGTAAATTAGACTACTAAATTTTGTGTTATTTGTAATAGGTAAAAACTTAATTTTTAAATTCATCGTTATTAAATGAGAATTTTGAATTCGTTAAGTAAATTGTTCCCTAAGTATTAGAAATTACATTATCTTTTTCATGACTAAAATTACGATATTTCCACAAAAATAACGCAAAAAATGCAATACTCCCTAACTATCTACCATAATATCTAAAGTGAATACGAAGATAACTATTAACTTTTAAACGAAAAAAAATATGTACTGAAATCTTAATCCAAATGTTTATTAATACAAAAGAAGCGATGAGAATTTCTTTCTCGAATCTTGAGATGAATCATCTTCGAATCTATAACTTTGAGCTACTAGAAAAATATTTAAGTAGCATATAATGTTGGAGGATTTTCTGACTAAGGCCGAGGCAGTGAGTGAGGATTATGTTAGGGCATCCACTCTTGCTTCTCTGCTGGTGCTGGTGGGGTACGGAGTGTAGCAGATGATGAATATTCAGTTTTCGGTGGCTCCAGGTCCAGTGTTCCACATGCAGAATGGTCCTACATGAGGTTTGGGCTTGGAGTTACCGTTCGGGTTTGAGAATGGGGTGCTGGCTGCGGTTGCATCTACTGTAGCTCTAGGAGGAGTTGGCGGTATGAATGGTTCGGCGATTGTGCGAGGGAAGATGAGGGCGGTGCAGGTGGCTATTGATAAGGCCACTCATGAAAAGAAGAGAAGGAGGATATAAAAAGAAGGGGGTATGGAGAACGAAAGTAGATCTACATAGTAGATTTGGAGTCACTGCTGACTCAATTGGAAGAGGAAAAGGCAAGACTGATTACAGAAGAGGCTGAGCTAGCCAGGGAGAGGAATAGGCAGCTCCTGGAGAACCTGACAATTGTGTAAAAGAGGCGCAGAATAGAGCGTTGCATAAGTCAAACTCCATCTAGGTTGGGGGAATAGCAATTATAGGAAAAACTCTTCACTATTTGTTAGGAATATATGGTTTACAAGTTGAGAGTTAGAAGACCATTGGGAGATAGAAGAATCTGCTTCATAGGAGCACCTGTAAAGGTGGAGTTAAAAGGGGATATATGAAGCTCCGTAGTTGGGTTCTTACAGAGAGAAGATAAGGTGTTCTTGTTGTATACAGTGGTTGTAAGATTTTCCATCACCTTTCATGCTTGGTGGAAAAGATGACGATAAAATTTGACAAATTTATCTTACATTTCCTTTCTTCTCTAAATTCTTCAATTTGAGCACATGAATGAAATTATATGAAATCTCAACAAGGATAGAATTCATTTGGTGGATGGTGTGAAGTTCAACATCTACGAAAAACTTAACAAATGTTAACTAAAATATCATGTGCGAGCGCACGTATTTTATCCTTGTCTTTTATAAGAGGAAGAAAAAATATTTTGTATACAAAATATTACCATATATATCGTACTAAAAAATTCTGAGTATGTAAATTAGACTATTAAAGTTTGGGTAAGTTGTAATAAGGTAATAAGGTAATAACATAATTATCAACTTCAACGTTATTAAATTATAACTTTGAAATTAATTTGTAAATTGGGCACAAAGTACTAGAAATTGTAATTATCTTTTTTTATGACTACAGTATGTTATTTCCACAAAAACAATGGAAAAAATAATTACGAGAGAGGAAAGAAGAAGACATAAGCATGATTTAATAATATTTTATTCAAAACTTGTTTTTTTCTTTTCTTAACGGATTATTATGAAAGAAATAATTAAGTCATTGTCTTCACTTGTCTTTTGAGCTACATTTTTCCTGGTCATAAAAAAACGTTTATTTTAAGAAGTTTTGATTTCAATAGATCCCCGTGAAAGTTTCTACCATTTTCTTTGTTACCTAAATTCTTCAATTTAAACATGTGAATGAAATATAAGATCACCGCAATTATGGAATTTATTCGTTGGATGGCATGAAGTTTTCCATCTAAGAAAACCTAAAGAAAAGTTCACTAGAATATCACTTGCAAGCGAGTATATGATCCTAGTGTTTTATAAGGGAAAGAAGAAATATTTGTCCAGAAAATATTACCATATATAATGTACTATAAAATCTCACTAAGTAAATTAGACTATTAAAATTTGTGTTATTTGTAATAGGGTAATAACTAAATTTTTAAATTCATCGTTATTAAATGATAATTTTGAAATTGATATGTAAATTGTTCCCTAAGTATTAGAAATTACAATTATCTTTTTCATGACTAAAATTATGATATTTCCACAAAAATATTGCAAAAATGTAATATTCCATAACTGCCTACCTTAATATCTAAAGTGAATACGTAGATAACTATTAATTTTTAAACGAAAAAATATGTACTCAAATCGTAATCCGAGGGTATATTAATACTAAAGAAGAGATGAGAATTTATTTCTTGAATCTTGAGATGAATCAACTTCGAATCTATAACTTTGAGGTACTAGAAAAATATTTAAGTAGCATATAACGTTGGAGGATTTTCTAACTAAGGCAGAGGCAGTGAGTGAGGATTATGTTAGGGCATCCACTCCTGCTCCTCTGCTGGTGTTGGTGGGGTACGGAGTGGACCATATGATGAATGTTCAGTTTTCGGTGGCTCCAGGTCCATAGTTCCATATGTAGAATGGTCCTGCTTGTGGTTTTGCTTGGAGTCACCATTGGGGTTTGAGAATGGGGTGCTAGCTGCGGCTGTATCTGTTGTAGCTCTGGGAGGAGCTGGTGTTAAGAATGGTTCGGCGATTGGGATATGGAAGATGAGGCCAGTGCAGGTGGCAATAGATAAGGCCACTCAGCAAAAGTAGTGAATGATGACATAAAAAAATAGGGAGTCTGTTGCTAGGTCCAGAGAGAGAAAGCTGGCTTACATAGTAGAATTGGAGTCATTGGTGACTGAATTGGAAGAGAAAAAGGCAAGACCGATAAGGGAAGAGGCTGAGCTTGCCAGGGAGAGGAATAGGCAGCTCATTTAGAACATGAATATTGTGGTAGAGAGGCAAAGGCTGCCTTTTCCTAGAGTGTTGCATAAGTCGAACTCCATCTAGGTTGGCGAAATAGCATTTATATGAAAAACTCTTCACTGTCTGTTATGAATATTTGGTTTAGAAGACCATTTGGAGATAGAAGAATCTGCTTCATGGCAGCACCTGTAAAGGTGGATATGAAACGGGATATATGAAGCTCCGTAGTTGGTTCTTGCAGAGAGAAGAAAAGCTTTTCTTGTTGTGTACAATGGTTATAAGATTTTCCTTCACCTATAATGCTTGGTGGAAAAGAAGACGATAAAATTTGACTAATTTATCTTCCATTTCCTTTCTTCTCTAAATTCTTCAATTTAAGCCCCTGAATGAATTATATGAGATCACAACATTGATAGAATTTATTGGTGGATGGTGTCAAGTTCTACATCTAAGAAAAACTTAACAAAAGTTAAATATAATATCACATACGAACGCACGTATTCGCACGTAGTTGATCCTAGTCTTTTAAAAGAGAAAGAAAACAGATTTGTCTAGAAAATATTACCATATATAACTTACTAAAAAAAATCTAACTATGTAAATCAGACTATTAAAGTTTGTGTAAGTTTTAAAAAGGTAATAACGTAATTATAAACTCCAACGTCAATAAATGATAACTTTCAAATTAATTTGTAAATTGGGCCCAAAGTATTAGAAATTGTAATTATCTTTTTTTATGACTACAATATGTTATTTCCACAAAAACAATTAAGAGAGAGGAAAGAAGAAGGAAAACTATGCATCGTATGTTCATTAAAAAATATAGATCATGAAAAAAAAGTTTATTTTAAGAAGTTTTGATTTCAATAGATCCCCGTGAAAGTTTTCTACCATTTTCTTTATTATCTAAATTCTTCAATTTAAACATGTGAATAAAATATAAGATCACCGCAATGAAGGAATTTATCCGTTGGATGGCGTGAAGTTTTCCATCTAAGAAAAACTAAACAAATATCACGTGCGAGCGCACGTATTCGCACGCAGATGATCCTAGTGTTTTATAAGGGAAAGAAGAAATATTTGTCCAGAAAATATTACCATATATAATGTACTAAAAAATCTCACTAAGTAAATTAGACTACTAAAATTTGTGTTATTTGTAATAGGTAAAAACTTAATTTTTAAATTCATCGTTATTAAATGATAATTTTTAATTTGTTATGTAAATTGTTCCCTAAGTATTATAAATTACAATTATCTTTTTCATGAATAAAATTATGATATTTCCACAAAAATAATGCAAAAATGCAATACTCCCTAACTATCTACCTTAATATCTAAAGTGAATACGAAGATAACTATTAAATTTTAAAAGAAAAAATATGTACTGAAATCTTAATCCAAAGGTTTATTAATACTAAAGAAGCAATGAGAATTTTTTTCTTGAATCTTGAGATGAATCAACTTCGAATCTATAACTTTGAACTACTAGAAAAATATTTAAATAGCATATAATGTTGGATGATTTTCTGACCAAGGCAAAGGCAGTGAGTGAGGATTATGTTAGGGCATCCACTCCTGCTCTTCTACTGGTGCTGGTGGGGTACGGAGTGAAGTAGATGATGAATGTTCAATTTTTGGGGGCTCCAGGACCAGTGCTCCACATGCAAAATGGTCCTACATGAGGTTTTGGCTTGGAGACACCATTCGGGTTTGAGAATAGGGTGCTGGTTGCATCTGTTGTAGCTCTAGTAGGAGTTGGCGGTATGAATGGTTCGGAGATTGGGTGAGGGAAGATGAGGGTGGTGCATGTGGCTATTGATAAGGCCACTCATGAAAAGCAGAGAATGAGGATAAAAAAAAATAGGGGGTCTGCTGCTAGGTCCAGAGAACGAAAGCAGGCCTACGTAGTAGAATTGGAGTCATTGGTGACTCAATTAGATGAGGAAAAGGCAAGACTGATAAGAGAAGAGGCTGAGCTATTCAGGGAGAGGAATAGGCAGCTCGTGTAGAACCTGACATTTGTGTTAGAGAGGCGGAGACTAGAGCGTTGCATAAGTCGAACTCCATCTAGGTTGGGAGAATAGCAATTATAGGAAAAACACTTCACTATCTGTTACGAATATTTGGTTTTGAAGTTGAGAGTTAGAAGACCATTGGGAGATAGAAGAATCTGCTGCATGGGAGCACCTGTAAAGGTGGAGATGAAAGGGATATATGAAGCTCCATGGTTGGGTTCTTGCAGAGAGAAGAAAAGATTTTCTTGTTGTGTACAGTGGTTGTAATATTTTCCTTTCATGCTTGGTGGAAAAGAAGACTAATTTATCTTACATTCCTTTCTTCTCTAAATTCTTCAATTTGAGCACCTGAATGAAATTATATGAAATCTCAACAATGATAGAATTTATTGGGTGGATGTTGTGAAGTTCAACATCTATGAAAAACTTAACAAATGTTAACTAAAATATCACGTGCGAGCGCACGTATTTGATCCTAGTCTTTTATAAGAGAAAGAAAAAAGATTTGTCTACAAAATATTACCATATATAACGTACTAAAAAAATTTAAGTATGTAAATCAGACTATTAAAGTTTGTGTAAGTTGTAATAAGGTAATAACATAATTATCAACTTCAACGTTATTAAATTATAACTTTGAAATTTATTTGTAAATTGGGCACAAAGTATTAGAAATTATAATTATCTTTTTTTATGACTACAATATGTTATTTCCACAAAAACAATGAAAAAAATAATTATGAGAGAGGAAAGAAGATGACATAAAACATTTTTTAATAATATTTTATTCAAAACTTGTTTTTTTCTTTTCTTAACGTATTATTATGAAAGAAACAATTAAGTCATTGTCTTCACTTGTCTTTTCCTAGCATATGAATTCACATTCTTCAAGGGATGTACATGGTTACACTTTATGTTCAGCGCAAGGACTCAAGCTATTTATGAACAACTATGCATCATATGTTGATTAAAACAGGTGATTTCTATAGATCCCCGTGAAAGTTTTCTACCATTTTCTTTGTTATCTAAATTCTTCAATTTAAACAGGTGAATGAAACATAAGATCTCCGTAATGATGGAATTTATGGTGTGAAGTTTTCCATCTAATAAAAACTAAAGAAAAGTTTACTAAAATATCACTTGCGAGCGCATGTATTCGTATGTAAATGATCCTAGTCTTTTATAAGGGAAAGAAGAAATATTTCTCCAGAAAATTTTACCATTTATAATGTACTAAAAAATCTCACTATGTAAATTAGACTATTAAAATTTGTGTTATTTGTAATAGGGTAATAACTTAATTTTTAAATTCAACGTTATTAAATGATAATTTTTAAATTGATATGTAAATTGTTCCCTAAGTATTAGAAATTAGAATTATCTTTTTCATGACTAAAATTATGATATTTCCACAAAAATAATGCAAAAATGCAATACTCCCTATCTATCTACCTTAATATCTAAAGTGAATACGAAGATAACTATTAATTTTTAAACGAAAAAAATGTACTCAAATCTTTATCCGAGGGTATATTAATACAAAAGAAGCGATGAGAATTTATTTCTCGAATCTTGAGATGAATCAACTTAGAATCTACAACTTTGAGCTACTAGAAAAATCTTTAAATAACATATAATGTTGGCACTACAAGAAAACAGTTAAATAGCGACCGCATTTAGCGACCGAAATTCAAGGTAACAAATATAACGACCAAATACCGACCGACTAGAAACCGAAAAATAAACGGTCATTATTCCATCGCCCTTCAGTCGGCCACATCGAAACCGTTGACCAAATTGAAACGCTGACGTTTTGCTCACCATTACCGACTGACCACCGACGTAAGTTAACGACCGAATACCGACGGAAAATATAACGACTGAATACCAACTGAAGTTAACGACCGAATACCGACGAAGTTTATAACGGCGTCAAAACGACGTCGTTTTGATGTTTTATTTCTTTTAAAAAATTAAGGTTTAAATTAATTAAAACGACATCGTGTTGTTCAAAGTTAACAACTGAAAACCGACGGAAGTTAATGACCGAATACCGACGGAGTTAATAACGGCGTCAAAACGACGTCGTTTTGATGTTAAATTTCTTTTAAAAAATTAAGGTTTAAATTAATTAAAACGACATCGTGTTGTTCAGAGTTAACGACGGAAAACCGACGAAATTAATAACGGCGTCAAAACGACGTCATTTTGATGTTTTATTTCTTTTAAAAAATTAAGGGTTTAAATTAATTAAAACGACATCGTGTTGTTCAAAGTTAACGACGGAAAACCGACAGAAGTTAACGACCGTATACCGACGGAATATATAACGACCGAATACCGACAGAATTAATAACGGCGTATCAAAACGACGTCGTTTTATCGCCTGCTTTGTGAAAAAAAATACAAAATCGAAGGAATCCCTAATACCTCTTCTTCAAATCCCTAATACCTCTTTTCTTCAAATCCCTAATACCTCTCTTCTTCAAAACCCTAGCGACCGCCAATTTGCCACCGCGACCGCCATTCTGAACCCTCGCCACCGCCACTCCAAGAAGCCATTAAAGGTACTTTTTCCTCTATTTTTTTATTTTTCTAGTTTTTTTGCTTGTAGCTTATGTTTTTTTTTTTATTATGATTTTTGCTTCTCTTTTTCAGGTCGACTCCACTGCCACCACGCCTCCGCCATTCCGCCACCTCCATTAAAGGTGATTTTTGCTCTTTATTTTTTTCAAATTTCAATGTTGTATGCTTCGATTTTTTGCTTCGATTTTTTTGCTCTGTTTTTCCAAATAGTACTCTATTTTTTCATTCTTTATTTTCATCTTATTCAGAATTTTCTTTTTTCAGTCCGAATTACTTGTTTGTTTTGTTGATGAAACTGTTATATTGTGAAATGCACGTAATTGAGAATGGTATGAAGTTCTATTTGGTTATGAAGACTAAGTGGCATTGAAGGGTTGATACTAATAACGTTATGCTTACCAAGAACATCAATGGAAAGTTCTATAAGTTTGAGTTTCTGTGAAAGATATGTGCAAATTTTACAATCTTTAAGTCACTATGAAATACCATAGTGACTTGCAAAGCTATGTTTTGCATATTGTTACATATACAATAAAACAACAGTGAAATGATGTGTGTATATATATTTATTGTAGGAATGTGAACAAATGCTAATGTCTCTTGTTTAGTTTTGTGAATTTCTTTCAATATATATTGAAAAAAAATCTTTTGTAGGAATGTGAACAAATGCTAATGAAGTTTGTGAATTTCTTTCAATTTATATTTATTGTATGTTTCTCTTTTATCGAACGGGACTATAATATACCCGCTGATTGGTTAGCTAAAATTGATGTTAGTGGGTAGTAGCTGGATGTCAGAAGTTCAAATTTCATTTGTTCATGTTGTGCTTTCTAATTTGAGTACTTAGTAAACTTTAATATTTTTATTTAAAAAAATAGTTAATGATATCAGAATTCGAGGTGCTAATATTTAATTATTTTTATATTATGTGAATATAGTTTTTATGGTGGGAGAAGGCTTCCTTTCTTATTTCTTTTGGTGCTCTTTTCAATTGCTTTCACTAGATAGAAAGGTTTCTCACATTGTATGCTTTAGCATTTTTCTCTAAGAGCATAGAGGCCTAGTTATATCTCATTGTTTAGGTATCTTTGTGCTTGTGATATGAAGTTCTCTTTTCGATGCTGAATAGTTTGGAAATTGAATACTTTCCATGTATTTCAGAGATGCCTCCAAAGAAAGGTGTTCGACTTTCCTTACTGTTTGGTTCGCCACCCACGTCTGCTCCGGCCTCCACCTCCC
Source organism: Vinca minor (assembly GCA_026122235.1). Taxonomy (NCBI): domain Eukaryota; kingdom Viridiplantae; phylum Streptophyta; class Magnoliopsida; order Gentianales; family Apocynaceae; genus Vinca; species Vinca minor. Next base: position 1,229,947 of record JAOCZM010000168.1, read on the forward strand.
AGCCAGGTTCATCACCTGATTTGGGGTCGACACCGCCATCTGCCCCCGAGCCTAGTACGACACCTCTTGTACCCGCCACTGAGTCTACGCCGGCAGCAAGATCGGGGACTCACCAGTCTCCTGTACCCGCCACTGAGTCTACGCCAGCAACAGGATCGGCGACTCACCAGTCTCTTGTGCCACAGACAGCGTCTGATACTGGTGGAGTTTTGACTACAGTAGATACTCGTATTCTTCTGCAGCCTACCCTTGGCACATAAGTAAATTCATTAATTATTTTCTTTAAGCTAATTATACTACTTGTCGTCATTATAGTAACTAATCAAATTTTTCTTTGCTATTATAGTTTTAGATTGGCATCTTGCTGTTCCGCCTCAATTACTTCAATATTTCAAGATCGTTTCAAGGGGGCATATAGCAACATCAAGGATGTTCCCCAGGAAGAAAAAAAATTGTGGTGGGACGAGTTCAAGGTAAGTAAATTAGTAAATAAGTTTGAATTTAGAAGTCTTTAAATTTAATTATCTAACCTTATTTCAAAATACAGAAAAAGTATCGCTGGGCTCCGGAGCATGTGGCGGGTGTCAAGTCAAGTTGGCGTATCTTGTTAACGAGGAGACTCAGCGGCATTATGAGCGATGCTCGGAAAAAGAATAAGAAGCCCACATGGGTTTCTGAGACCGACTGGGCGCGACTTCAAGAGTACTGGAAAACTCCAAGCTTTAAAGACAAGTCGTTACAGGCAGCAAAAAATCGGAAAGAAGGGAGGAGTGGCAAAGGCCCGATGAAGCACACGGGCAGTTCGCTCAGCCACATTGAGCACAACATGAGACTGGTACTTAAATATATTAATTGACGTATTCATATATATTATGTGTTTTTTTTGTTCATATTTAAATGTTTTAATGATTTTTGTTAACAGGAAAAGGAGACCGGACAGGCAGTCCCATTCCCGGTCATTTACGATCATCTTCATCAACACCATATCGGCCCAAAGAAAGGCGAATGGGTTGATGAAGATTCTAGAGAGTTGTCTGTAAGTATATCAATACCTTTATTCCTTTTTTGATATTTGATTAGGTTTTCTCCCTTTTCATAACCTGACACATCAAATTTGACAGGGGTTGTTCCATGCGGTTTATGACGACGCTGCAAGCCAAGCAACTCAAGCCGGACTACCTCCTCCGGATTTGCCGGCTCAGTTTGAGTTGTCGGCTGAGGCTGCGGGTGGGATAAGAAAGGGACGTGTCCGAGGACTCGGTTCCTTTAGTGATGTGGTAAAGACGATGAAGCGAGGCAGCCAGGCAGTCGCGCATTCAGACATGGAACAAAAAATGACCGAAATGGAAGCAAAGTTCAAGAAACAGATGGCCGAGCAAAAAAGAGAACTCAAGATGAGGGAAAAGAAGAGAAACAAGGGTTTAGCTAGTATGTTAGCTGACATTTTAACAAATAGGGACAATGTTGTATTAAGTGCCTCTGAGATAGAGGACAAGTTGAGTAGTATCTTCGACGATGACTTAGAATCAGACTATAACGATGACCCTAACTGTCGATGAAGTTTTGGGGAGTCAATAGAGCACTTAGCTAATTTTGTATCAATTGCGTACTTATGTTATATTTTAATGCTTGTTTTAAAGTTATGTTTTGTGATTAGTATGGAATTTATAGTTTTGGGTTATGTTTTATGTTATGTTGCCTGAATTGTGCAGGGGTTCTGTTATAGGTACCCTGTTTGGCTACTGGAAAATTAGTTCCATGGCGACCGATTTGCGACCGTCTAAAGACCGTTTTATGGTTTAGGGTTAGGTTTTAGCGACCGCTTAGCGATGGACTGACATATTTAATAGGATATCACTTGGGCGACCGAATGGCGACGTGAAAAAACATTGTCGTCGTTATTCCGTCTCTAATAGGCGACCGACTAGTGACCGAACTTGATACCTCGATCGTTCTTCGGTCGGTATATTTTCCCGGATTCCGTTTTTTATAAAATATCGAGGTTTTTAAGGATATATAAAAAAGATTTGCATATTTTAGTTAATTTTAGTAATATATACATATGTACACATTAACTTGAATAGTGAAACAAGTACAAACTTATACTTATTCACAGAATACCTGTATATACTGGAAGCAATACATTTGTGTGCACATTTACATGAAATCACAAAGTAATGTATCTAAAATTTTAATAATTGGTCATTAATGATCAAATAAATACTACAATAATAATATTTGTTCGAATTCACATTTTGAGAGATGTCGGCTTTCAAATATATAATTGTTTAACTTTTCAGTTGCTAGTCGATCACTACACATATACATAGCGACCGAATATACCAGGGCGGTCGCTATTCGATCGCGACCGTTAAATTCAGAAACGGTGTCGTCTTGTCACTGTGCGGGTTCAACATTTTGAAAACTGTACAAGTGTTCATTCATCCTACCGGGCGACCGAATATACTAGGGCGGTCGCTACCAATAAATTCAGAAATGGTGTCTTCTTGTCCGTGCGCGGGTTCAATATTTTGAAAACTGTACAAGTGTTCATTCATCCTACCTGGCGACGGAATAGCGACCGAATATACCAGGGCGGTCGCCAGTCGGTCGCTACCAATAAATTCAGAAACGGTGTCGTCTTGTCCGTGTGCGGGTTCAATATTTTGAAAACTGTACAAGTGTTCATTCATCCTACCTGGCGACCGAATAGCGACCGAATATACCATGGCGGTCGCCAGTCGGTCGCTACCAATAAATTCAGAAACGGTGTCATCTTGTCCGTGCGCGGGTTCAATATTTTGAAAACTGTACAAGTGTTCATTCATTCTACCGGGCGACCGAATATACCAGGGCGGTCGCCAGTCGGTCGCTACCAATAAATTCAGAAACGGTGTCGTCTTGTCCGTGCGCGGGTTCAATATTTTGTAAACTGGACAAGTGTTCATTCATTCTACCGGGCGACCAAAAAAACTAGGGCGGTCGCCAGTCGGTCGCTACCAATAAATTCAAAACGGTGTCGCCTTGTGCGTTTTTTTCCTCTAAAATTAACTTATGACCAGAAACCCCCCTCACCCCTTTACACATTCTGGACGCAGCCGCGATTTCTAACTCCACCACCTGCTCTTCTAGTGATTTCTTCCCAAATCTACCTTGAAACCCCTACCTCCTCCCATCACCACCCCCTCCGGTAACTCCTAGAAGGCGCCACCACCTCCGGCACCAGCAAGACTTCCCCACCACCTCCGATTTCAGTTCGGTATTTGGTGAGAATCTCTTCTTCTCTACTTATTATAATGTTATTAATGTCAACATTTATGCTCTTATACCATTTATTCTTTAGCTTGTAATAGGTTTACGACATACCATTTATTCTTTGCATAATAAATGATGATATCAAAATAAAAGAATCAAATTTTAGGGCAAAATTTTCTAAGTTTACTATCTCTTTACCTTTAGTTTAGGGTGTAAAACTTCAATTTTATTCTCACATTGAAATTTTGTTAATGCACACCAAGAAAATTGTCACATTTGACCAATATTTATTTTGTTTCTTTGTATTATCTGTCATTATTTTCTATCTTTGTATTATCTCCCATGATTTTATGTCTTTATATTATCTCCCATGATTATATGTCTTCGTATTATCTCCCATGATTTTATATCTTTGTATTATATTGCAGCAAACAAAATAATGTTGAAAATAATCGAAATAGTTGACAAAATGCCATTTAAAATAGTAGACAAGATGCCATTATCACACGTTAATAATTACTTGGAAATAAGGGTGACAAATCATCAAAATAAGATTCAAAGTTAATATGCATTTAATTAATAAGACTTGATATACGCAGATATTGTGTTTGTAATGGAAGACCGTAGTTGGATGTATATGGATTCGACAACGAATTGTGGACCTCGTCACGGTCAAGAATTTATAGCGGGATTGAAACGATTTGTGGATTTCGCAGTTAGTACGTCTGCTAATGTACAAATTGCTGGGATTAGGTGTCCTTGTGGGGTTTGTAAGAATAAGTATTTTCATATGCCTTATACTGTGAAGTATCATCTTTTTATGAACGGATTCGTTACTAAATATTATAATTGGACATGTCATGGTGAGACATTCATTCCCATGCCTCAAATCCCGTTTGTTCATGAAATGGATAATTATAAAAGACATACGATACTCGAACAATTATCGAGATATGGTTATTGATATCGCGGGACCAAGTTTTAATGAGCAAAGCAAAAATAGGGACGTGGAAGAACCTCCCAATCCGGAGGCACAAATGTTCTATGACATGTTGAAAATCGTTGATAGCCCACTGTACAATGGTTGTACAAACCATTCACGACTTTCAATGACTCGCTAGGATGTTGAGCATTAAGTCCAAAGACAACTTATCCGAAACTACAATAGATAAATTTGCTAGCTTGATGAAAGAGGCGCTTCCTCCAAATAATAATGCTTTAGACGACTTTTACAAAATGAAGAAATTGGTTAAAGGCCTTGGATTACCGGTGCAAAAGATTGATGTTTGTGTTAACGGTTGTATGTTGTATTGGAAAGATGATGTTGAGAGTAGAGAATGCAAGTTTTGTGGCCATGCTAGATACATTAAGAAAAAGAAATCAAAAAATACACGACAAAAAGAGATTACTTGCAAAAAGATGTATTATTTTCCGATTACTCCAAGATTACAAAGATTGTATGCATCTGAGAAAACTACACGACACATGACACGGCACTCAGACAGTGAGAGGGAAGAGGAAATAATGAATCACCCACGGGATGGAGAAGCTTGGCAACATTTTGACAGAACACACACCGATTTTTGCAAATGAACCTCTGAATGTAAGGCTTAGGTTATGCACAGATGGTTTTGCACCTTTCGGCATGTCGTGGAAGAACTATTCTCCATGGCCAGTTCTTCTAACACCTTATAATCTCCCCCCTTGGATGTGTATGAAAAACAATGTAATCTTCTTAACTATCATTGTACCTGGACCCCAAAATCCAAAACACAAGATCGATGTGTACTTGCAGCCTTTAATCGATGAATTGAATCAACTATGGGGTGAAGGCGCGGAAACTTATGATATCTCAAAAAAACAAAATTTTAAATTGAGGGCTTCATTACTTTGGACAATTAGTGATTTTCCAGCATATGGAATGTTGAGTGGATGGAGTACAGCTAGCATTCACGCTTGTCCATATTGTATGGAGGAAACACAAGCGTTCCATTTGAATTCTGGCAGGAAACAATCGTGGCTGAATTGCCACAGATGCTTCTTGTCACCTGATCATCCTTTTAGAAGAGATGCAAAGGGATTCCGAAAGGACCGGCGACAAGAGAGAGCAGACTGGCCATCTCGCCTTGCTGGTGATGAAATGTTGCTTAGAGTTAGAGATTATCAAAAAATTACCGACACAGCTGAATAGATCGGTAAAGAGCAAGGCAGGGGTCGGGATCATAGTTGGGCTAAACGTAGTATATTTTGGGACTTACCTTATTAGCGGACACTTTTGATAAGACACAACATTGATGTCATTCATAATAAATAAAAAAATGTGTTTGATAATGTCTTTAACACTGTGTTTGACGTGAAAGGTAAAACTAAAGACAGTGTTAAAGCTAGAGCGGATGTTTAAAGGTATTGCAGTCGTTAGGAATTGAATATTAAACACGATGGCCGAGGTAAAACAATGAAACCGAAGGCATGTTTCACTCTTACCAAGCCTAAAAAAGAGATGGTTTTGCAGTGGGTTAAAAAATTAAGGCTCCCAGATGGATATGCATCGAATTTGGCGCGATGCGTGGATATGAAAGAGTTGAAAATGTTTGGAATGAAGAGTCACGATTCTCATGTATTCATGGAGAGACTTATCCCTATAGCACTTAGAGAAGTACTACCGGCAAATGTTTGGGGACCCTTGCCTGAACTTAGTCTACTCTATAGAGATTTGTGTTCCCCAAAGTTGAGTGTGGCACATATGCAAGAATTGGAGGACACTATCGCTATTTTATTGTGCAAGTTAGAGAGAATATTTCCTCAGGGATTTTTTGATGTGATGGAACACTTGCCGATTCACCTTCCGTACGAAGCCAAGGTTGGTGGCCCGGTACAGTTTAGGTGAATGTACCCATTCGAGAGGTAACAACCAATGTCTTAAGTTATCTCAACTTTATCTTTATTTTTCATGTACGTATTTACAATGTGATTAACTACATATGCTTTAATTAGATACCTGCACCATCTACAAAAGAAAATAAAGAACAAGGCTAGAGTTGAGGGCTCAATTTGCAATGCATACTTGGTCGAAGAAGCTGCTACATTCTTTAGCTATTATTTCAAACCCCACGTGAAAACGAGAGTTACAACCATTGGGCGAAATGATGGTGAAGACGAGATTAGCGGACCAGATGTATTATCAATTTGCAACTTACCCGGAAGATCATTTGGAAAAAAAGAAAAGATTTTATTATCTGATAAAGATTATAAAACAGCCATTAATTATATCCTAATGAATTGTGAAGAGGTCGAACCATATCTTCAGTAAGTAAACCTATATATTGCTTCATTTTTGTTATATAATTAAAAGTGGCCAAATAATAATATTGTCATTTAATTTGTAACTCAGGAAATTTGTCAGTGAAGTACATGACCAAACCCCGCAGATAACGGAGGAACAACTTCAAAGTCGGGTTTATAATGATTTTTCCAAATGGTTTGGAACTCATGTTAGTTAGTATTGTGTAGAAATGTACTTGTCTGAAGAATGCATAATTAAAGTAATTTAACTTTTATTGTTCTCAACAGATACATAGCCTTCAGGAACACTCCGAAAGTTTGTTGAAAAATCTGTCTTGGGGCCCGTCAAGGAGAGTGATGTCATACACCAGTTACTTTGTTAACGGTTATAGATTTCACACCAAAGCACACAGCTATGGAAAAGGAACGACAAACAGCGGGGTATGGGTTAAAGGAGATTATTACGGTGAGTTGAAGCAAGTAATTGAGGTTCAACTTGCTGGACTACTTGACTAAAAAATTATTCTTTTCAAATGCGACTGGTTTGATTCTACTCCAAATCGAGGTTTAAGAGTGCATCCTCAATATAAACTTGTAGAAATCCATAAGAAAAGAACCTACCAGGGTTACGATCCATTTGTATTTGCTTCCCAATGTCAACAAGTCTACTACACATCTTATCCGGGTAGTAAGACAACAAGTCTATTTGACGTTCCTGGTGTTCCGGTACCGTATCAAGATGAAGTATGCGAGGAGGAGACCAGTCACATTGATCCAACTATAACTGAAGTCGGTCAACTTGCACACCGGTCAGGGGAAATTGAAGTTGTACTTGTGGCCGGAACGAGCCGTGGTTATGAAGATGATGACGATGATGATGATGATGAAATTATGTTGGGTGATGACAATTCTGAAGAAGAGGATGAATTTATGTCGGATGATGATTTAGAATGATTAAGATTTTCTAGCTTCTTGGAATTCCACATATTGAAGGTGAGTAATATTTGTTGGTTTTTTTTTTTTACTTTATTACCATAAATTAATTGTCATATTGTATAACTTTTTAACATAATTCAAAGTAGTAATTTTATTGTCATAATAATTTGATTCTTGAATTTTGCAGATTGCAGATTGCAACTCATGCATTTCCAAGGATATACATATGAATGACATCAAGGAGTTTATGAGAAGTGCACAATTTGATTGTGAGTTTTGATAATTAAAATAAATTACTTTGAATGTGAGTGTTGTAATGTAATGTGCACACTTTGATTGTGAGTTTTGATAATTCAAAGTGTGCACTTTGATTGTGAGCATTGTAATGTAATGTGCACACTTTGATTGTGAGTGTTGTAATTCGAAGTTTGCACTTTGATTGTGAGTATTTAATGTAATGAGAAGTGCGTATTTTGATTGTGAGTGTTGTAATGTAAATTTGTGTTTTTAGTAAGATATTTGGTTATGTAATGTTATTTTTGGGTTTATTGATTATTTTTACTATTTGAGATCTTATTAAAACTGTTTCTGATCTTATTTTTTCTATTTGGTTATTGATGTGTTTTATAATAAGGATTTAATTAAATATAATATTTATTTTTTTAAATAAAAACAATTCAGCGACGTCCAAAAACAGTCGGTATTCGGCTGTTCCAAGTTCAAAGTCAAACGTCAACATTGTTGACTAAACCGTCGGTATTCAGTCGCTATATGGTGACCAGAGTTTCCGTTGCTAAATAACCGTCGGTATTTCATCGTTTATAGGCACAAGTCAAACATCAACAATGTTGACCATTCCGTCGCTGATCGGTCGCTATATTTCTGTCGGTATTCGGTCGCTAAATAACCCGTCGGTATTAGGTCGTTAACAGGTCAAGTCAAACGTCAACAATGTTGACTATTCCGTCGCTATTCGGTCACTATATTGCGACATATAATTCGGTTTCTAAACAAGCCGTCGGTATTCGGGCGTTACCTGGTCAAAGTCAAAAGTCAACCATGTATTCTAGTCCGTCGCTATTCGGTCGCTAAATTGTGACCCCACTGGCGGTTGCTAAATACGTAGTCGGTATTCGGTCGGAATATTTGTTAGCGACGAAATTTACACGACCACATATTTCGGTCGCTAAACCTTAATTGGCGACGGAAATGTCCGTCCCTGTTACACAATTTTCTTGTAGTGTGGAGGATTTTCTGACTAAGGCAGAGGCTAGGAGTGAAAATTATGTTAGGGCTTCCACTCCTGCTCCTCCGTTGGTGCTGGTGGGGTACGAAATGAAGCAGATGATGAATGGTCTGTTTCCGATGGCTTCAGGTCCAGTGTTCCACATAAAGAATGGTCCTACTTGTGGTTTTGGCGTGGAGTCACCATTGGGGTTTGAGAATGGGATGTTGGCTGCGGCTGCAGGAAGAGCTGGCGTAAGAATTTTTCGGCAATTGGGAGAGGGAAGATGAGGAGAGGGAAGTTGGCTATTGATAAGGCCACTCAGTAAAAGTAGAGAATGAGGATATTAAAAAAAATAGGGGGTCTGCTGTTAGGTCCAAAGAGCGAAAGCAGGCCTACATAGTAGAATTGGAGTCATTGGTGACTCAATTGGAATAGGTAAAGGCAAGACCGATAAGAGAAGAGGCTGAGCTAGCCAGGGAGAGGAATAGGCAGCTTATGGAGAACCTGGCATTTGTGTTTGAGAGGCGAAGACCAGAGTGTTGCATAAGTCGAACTCCATCTAGGTGGGCGAAATAGAAATTAAAGGAAAAACTCTTCACTCTCTGTTATGAATATTTGGTTTAGAAGTTGAGAGTTAGAAGACAATTGGGAGATAAAAGAATCTTCTTCATGGGAGCACCTGTAAAGGTGGAGATGAAAGAGGGTACATGAAGCTCCATAGTTGGGTTCTAGTAGAGAGAAGAAAAGCTTTTCTTGTTGTGTACAGTGGTTGTAAGATTTTCCTTCATCTTTCATGCAAGGTGGAAAAGAAGACGATAAAATTTGACTAATTTAACTTACATTTACTTTGTTCTCTAAATTCTTCGATTTAAGCACCTAAATGAAATTATATGAAATCACAACAATGTTAGAATTTATTTGGGGGATGGTGTAAAGTTTTCCATCTAAGAAAAATAAACAAAAGTTTACAAAAATATCACGTGCGAGCGCACTTATTCACACGGAATTCAACCTAGTCATTTAAAAGAGAAAAAATAGATTTGTCTAGTAAATATTACCATATTTAACGTACTGAAAAAATCTAAGTATGTAAATCAGAATATTAAAGTTTGTGTAAGTTGTAATAAGGTAATAACATATTTATCAAATTCAACGTTATTAAATGATAATTTTGAAATTAATTTGTAAATTGCGCCCAATACATCGAAATTGAAATTAAATTTTTTATGACTACAATATGTTATTTCCACAAAAACAATGAAAAAAAGTATTACGATAGAGGAAAGAAGAAGACATAAAAGTTGATTTAATAATATTTTATTCAAAAACATGTTTTTTTCTTTTTGTAACGGATTATTATGAAATAAATAATTAAGTCATTGTCTTCTCTTTTCATTTCATCTACATTTTTCCTAGCATATGAATTCACATTCATCATGGGAAGAACTTGGTTACACTTTCTGTTCAACGCATGTACTCAAGGTATTTATGAACAACTATGCATCATATGTTCATTAAAAAATATAGATCATAAAAACACGTTTATTTTAAGAAGTTTTGATTTCAATAGATCCCTGTGAACGTTTTCTACCACTTTCTTTGTTATCTAAATTCTTCAATTTAAACATGTGAATGAAATATAAGATCACCGCAATGATGGAATTTATTCGTTGGAATGTGTCAAGTTTTCCATCTAAGAAAAACTAAACAAAAGTTTACTAAAATATCACGTGAGAGTGCACGTATTCGCACGTAGATGATCCTAGTCTTTTATAAGGGAAATAAAAATTATTTGTCCAGAAAATATTACCGTTTATAATGTACTAAAAAATCTCACTATGTAAATTAGACTATTAAAATTTGCGTTATTTGTAATAGGGTAATAACTTAATTTTTAAATTCATCGTTATTAAATGATAATTTTGAAATTGATATGTAAATAGTTCCCTAAGTATTAGAAATTACAATTATCTTTTTCATGACTCAAAATTATAATATTTCCCCAAAATTAATGCAAAAATGCAATACTCCCAACCTATCTACCTTAATACCTAAAGTGAATACGAAGATAACCATTAATTTTTAAACGAAAAAAATGTGTACTGAAATCTTAATCCATGGGTATATCAATACTAAAGAAGCGATGATAATTTCTTTTTGGAATCTTGAGGTGAATCAACTTAGAATCTGTAACTTTGAGCTACTAGAAAAATCTTTAAATAACATTTAACGTTGGATGATTTTTTGCCTAAGGCAGAGGCAGTGAGTGAGGATTATGTTAGGGGTTCCACTCCAGCTTCTCCGCTGGTGCTGGTGGGGTGCGGAGTGGACCAGATGATGAATGTTAAGTTTTCGGTGGCTCCAGGTCCACTGTTCCACATGCAGAATGGTCCTACTTGTGGTTTTTGCTTGGAGTCACCGTTGGGGGTCTAGAATGGGGTGTTGGCAGCAGCTACATCTGGTGTAGCACTAGGAGGAGCTGGGGGTAAGAATGGTTCGACGATTGGGAGTGGGAAGATGAGGGTGGTGCAGGTGGAGGAGGTGGCTATTGATAAGGCCACTCAGGAAAAAGTAGAAAAGGATGATAAAAAAATTGGGGAGTCTGTTGCTTGGTCCATAGAGCGAAAGCAGGCTTACACAGTAGAATTGGAGTCTTTGGTGTCTTAATTGGAAGAGGAAAACTCAAGACCGATAAGGGAAGAGGTTGAGCTAGCCAGAGAGAAATAGGCAGGTCATGGGGAACCTAACATTTATTGTAGAGTGGCGAAGACCGCCTTTGCATATAGTGTTGCATAAGTAAAACTCCATCTAGGTTGGCGAAATAGAAATCATAAGAAAAACTCTTTACTATCTGTTAGGAATATTTTGTTTAGAAGGTGAGATTTAGAAGACCATTTGGAGGTAGAAGAATCTTTTTCATGGGATCACCTGTAAATTTGGAGATGAAAGGGGATATATGAAGCTCCATAGTTGGGTTCTTGCAAAGAGAAGAAAAGTTTTTCTTGTTGTGTACAGTTGTTGTAAGATTTTCCTTCACCTTCCATGCTTGGTGGTAACGAAGACGATAAAATTTGACTAATGTATCTTACATTTCCTTTGTTCTCTAAAATCTTCAATTTAAGCCCCTGAATGAAATTATATGAGATCACAACAATGATAGAATTTATTTGGTGGATGGTGTGAAGTTCTACATCTAAGAAAAAGTTCACAAAACTTAACTAAAATATCACGTGCAAGCGCACGTATTCACACGTAGTTGATCCTAGTCTTTTATAAGAGAAAGAAAAAAATATTTGTCTAGAAAATATTACCATATATAACGTACTAAAAAAATCTAACTATGCAAATCAGACTATTAAAGTTTGTGTAAGTTGTAATAAAGTAATAACATAATTATCAACTTCAACGTAATTAAATGATAACTTTGAAATTAATTTGTAAATTGGGCACAAGTATTAGAAATTGTAATTATGTTTTTTTATGACTACAATATGTTATTTCCGCAAAAACAATGAAAAAAATAATTACGAGAGAGGACAGAAGAAGACATAAAACATTTTTTACAATATTTTATTCAAAAACTTGTTTTTTTTTTCTTTTCTTAACGGATTATTATGAAAGAAATAATTAAGTCATTGTCTTCACTTGTCTTTTGAGCTACATTTTTCCTAGCTTATGATTTCACATTCTTCAAGGGATATACAAGTTTACACTTTATGTTCAGCGCATGTACTCAAGCTATTTATGAACAACTATGCATCATAGGTTCATTAAAAAATATAGATCTTAAAAAAAACGTTTATTTTAAGTAGTTTTGATTTCAATAGATCCCCGTGAAAGTTTTCTACCATTTTCTTTGTTATCTAAATTCTTCAATTTAAACCTGTGAATAAAATATAAGATCACCGCAATGATGGAATTTATTCGGTGGAATGTGCCAAGTTTTCCGTCTAAGAAAAACTAAACAAAAGTTTACTACAATATCACGTGCGAGCGCACGTATTCGCACGTAGATGATTCTAGTCTTTTATAAGGGAACGAAAAAAAATTGTCCAGAAAATATTACCGTTTATAATGTACTAAAAAATCTCACTATGTAAATTAGACTATTAAAATTTGCGTTATTTGTAATAGGGTAATAACTTAATTTTTAAATTCATCGTTATTAAATGATAATTTTGAAATTGATATGTAAATAGTTCCCTACGTATTAGAAATTACAATTATCTTTTTCATGACTCAAAATTATGATATTTCCACAAAAATAATTTAAAAATACAAGACTCCCTATCTAAAGTGAATACTAAGATAAATATTAATTTTTAAACGAAAAAAATATGTACTCAAATGTTAATCCAAGGGTATATTAATACTAAAGAAGTGATGAGAATTTCTTTCTCGAATCTTGAGATGAATCAACTTAGAATCTGTAAGTTTGAGCTACTAGAAAAATCTTTAAACAACATATAACGTTGGAGGATTTTCTAACTAAGGTAGAGGCAATGAGTGAGGATTATGTTAGGGCTTCCACTCTTGCTCCTCCGCTGTTGCTAGTGGGGTACGGAATGGAGCAGATGATGAATGTTCTATTTCCGGTGGCTCCAGGTCCAGTGTTCCACATGCTGATTGGTCGTACTTGTGGTTTTGGAGTAGAGTCACCATTGGGGTTTGAGAATGGGATGATGGCTGCCGCTGCATCTCTTGTAGCTCTAGGATGAGCTGGCGGTAAGAATGGTTTGGTAATTGTGAGAGGGAAGATGAGGGCGGTGCAGTTGGCTATTGAAAAGGTCACTTAGGATAAGCAGAGAAGGAGGACATAAAAAAATAGGGTGTCTACTGCTAAGTCCAGAGAGCGAAAGCAGGCCTACATAGTAGAATTGGAGTCATTGGTGACTCAATTGGAAGAGGAAAAGGCAAGACGGATAAGGGAAGAGGTTGATAGCAAGGGAGAGGAATAGGCAGCTCATGGAGAACCTTATATTTGTGTTTGAGAGGCGAAGACTAGAGTGTTGCATAAGTCGAACTCCATCAAGGTTGACGAAATAGCAGTTATAGGAAAAACTCTTCACTATTTGTTATGAATATTTGGTTTAGAAGTTGAGAGTTAGAAGACCATTGGGAGATAAAAGAATCCGCTTCATGGGAGTACCTGTAAATGTGGAGATGAAAGGGGATATATGAAGCTCCAAAGTTGGGTTCTTGCAGAGAGAGGAAAAGCTTTTCTAGTTGGGTATATTGGTTATAAGATTTTCCTTCATCTTTCATGCTTGGTGGAAAAGAAGACGATAAAATTTGACTAATTTATCTAACATTTCCTTTGTTCTCTAAATTCTTCGATTTATTTTGTGGATGGTGTGAACTTTTCCATCTAAGAAAAATTAAACAAAACTTTACAAAAGTATCACGTGCGAGCGCACTTATTCGCACGTAATTGATCCTAGTCTTTTAAAAGAGAAAGAAAAAAGATTTGTCTAAAAAATATTACCATATATAACGAACGTACGAAAAAATATAAGTATGTAAATCAGACTATTAAAGTTTGTGTAAGTTGTAATAAGGTAATAACATAATTTTCAAATTCAACGTTATTAAATGATAATTTTGAAATTAATTTCTAAATTGCGCCCAAAGTATTAGAAATTGAAATTATCTTTTTTTATGACTACAATAAGTTATTTCCACAAAAAAAATTTGAAAAAAAGTATTACGGTAGAGGAAAGAAGAAGAAATAAAGAATGATTTAATAATATTTTATTCGAAAACTTGTTTTTTCTTTTCTTAACGGATTATTATGAAATAAATAATTAAGTCATTATCTTCACTTGTCTTTTGAGCTACATTTTTCCTAGATTATGAATTCACATTCTTCATGGGAAGATCGTGCTTACACTTTTTGTTCAGCGCATGTACTCAAGCTATTTATGAACAACTACGCATCATATGTTCATTAAAAAATAAAGATCATATAAAAATGTTTAATTTAAGAAGTTATGATTTCAATACATCCCAGTGAAAGTTTTCTACCATTTTCTTTGTTATCTAAACACTTGATTGAAAAATAAGATCACCGCAACGATGGAATTTATTCGTTGGATGGTGTCAAGTTTTCCAACTAAGAAAAACTAAACAAAAGTTTACTAAAATATCACGTAGATGATCCTATTATCACGTCTGAAGTATTAGAAATTGTTTTTTTTTTTTTGTGACTACAATATGTTATTTCGACAAAAACAATGAAAAAAAGAATTAGTACTAAAGGTATATTAGTACTAAAGAAGCGATGGGAATTTCTTTCTCGAATCTTGAGATGAATCAACTTAGAATCTATAACTTTGAGCTACTAGAAAAATCTTTAAGTAAAATATAACTTTGGAGGATTTTCTGACTAAGCCAGAGGTAGTAAGTGAAGATTATGTTAGAGCTTCAACCCAGTTCCTCCGCTAGTGTTGGTGGGGTACGGACTGGAGCAGATGATGAATTTTCAGTTTCTGGTGGCTTAAGGTCCAGTATTCCACATGTAGATTGGTCATACTTGTGGTTTTTACTTGGAGTCACCGTTGGGGTTTGAGAATAGTTTTTGCTGACAGTGTCTTCATCTGTTGTAGTTCTAGGAGGAGCTTGGGGTAAGAATGGTTCGGCGATTGGGAGAGGGAAGATGAGGGCGGGGCAGGTGGCTGTTGATAAGGCCACTCAGCAAAAGCAGAGAAGGATGATTAAAAATAATAGGGAGTATGCTGCTTGGTCCAAAGAGCGAAAGAAGGCTTACACAGTAGAATTGGAGTCATTGGTGTCTCAATTGGAAGAGAAAAATTCAAGACCGATAGGAGAAGAGGTTGAGCTAGCAAGGGAGAGGATTAGACAGCTCATGGAGAACCTCGCATTTGTTGTAGAGTGACGAAGACCTCCTTCGCCTAGATTGTTGCATAAGTCAAACTCCATCTAGGTTGGTGAAACATAAATTATCGAAAAAACACTTCACTATCTGTTAGGAATATCTGGTTTAGAAGTTGAGAATTAGAAGACCAATTGGACCTAGAAGAATCTGCTTCATGGGAGCAATGTAAATGTGGAGATGTAAGGGGATATATGAAGCTCCATAGTTGGGTTCTTGGAGAGAGAAGAAAAGCTTTACTTGCTGTGAACAGTTGTTGTAAGATTTTCCTTCACCCTTCATTCTTGGTGGAAACCAAGACGATAAAATTTGACTAATTTATCTTACATTTCCTTTGTTCTCTAAATTCTTCAATTTAAGCACCTGAATGAAATATCATGAGATCACAACAATGATAGAATTTATTTGGTGGATGGTGTGAAGTTCTACATCTAAGAAAAACTTAAGAAAAGTTAACTTAAATATCACGTGCGAGCGTACGTATTCACACATAGTTGATCCTAGTCTTTTATAAGAGAAAGAAAAAAGATTTTTCTAGAAAATATTACCATATATAACGAACGTACTAAAAAAATCTAAGTATTTAAATCAGACTATTAAAGTTTGTGTAAGTTGTAATAAGGTAATAACATAATTATCAAATTCAGCGTTATTAAATGATAATTTTCAAATTAATTTGTAAATTGGGTCCGAAGTATTAGAAATTGATTTTTTTTGTGCGACTACAGTATGTCATTTCGACAAAAACAATGAAAAAAAGAATTACGAGAGAGGAAAGAAGAAGTCATAAAAGATGATTTAACAGTATTTTATTCAAAAAATTAATTTTCTTTTCTTTTCTTAACGGATTGTTATGAAAGAAATAATAAAGTCACTGTCCTCACTTGTCGTTTGCGCTACATTTTTCCTAGCTTATGAATTCACATTCTTCAAGGGAAGAACGTGGTAACACTTTTTGTTCAGCGCATGTACTCAAGCTATTTATGAACAACTACGCATCATATGTTCATTAAAAAATATAGATCATAAAAAAAGGTTTATTTTAAGAAGTTATGATTTCAATACATCCCAGTGAAAGGTTTATACCATTTTCTCTGTTATCTAAATACTTCATTTTAAACACTTGAATGAAATATAAGATCACCACAATGATGGAATTGATTCTTTGGATGGTGTCAAGTTTTCCATCTAAGAAAAACTAAAAAAAAGTTTACTAAAATATCACATGCGAGCGCACGTAGATGATCCTAGTCTTTTATAAGGGAAAGAAGAAATATTTTTCCAAAATTTTTTACCATTTATAATGTACAAAAAAATCTCACTCTGTAAATTAGACTATAAAATTTGTGTTATTTGTAATCGGGTAATAACTTAATTTTTAAATTCATCGTTATTAAATGATAATTTTGAAATTGATATGCAAATTGTTCCCTAAGTATTAGAAATTACAATTATCTTTTTCGTGAATAAAATTATGATATTTCCCCCAAAATAATGCAAAAATGCAATACTCCCTAACTATCTACCGTAATATCTAAAGTGAATACGAAAATAACTATTAATTTTTAATCGAAAAAAATAAGTATTGAAATCTTAATCCAAAGGTATATTAATTCTAGAGAAGCGATGGGAATTTCTTTCTCGAATCTTGAGATGAATCAACTTAGAATCTATAACTTTGAGCTACTAGAAAAATCTTTAAGTAAAATATAACTTTGGAGGATTTTCTGACTAAGCCAGAGGTAGTAAGTGAAGATTATGTTAGAGCTTCAACCCAGTTCCTGCGCTAGTGTTGGTGGGGTACGGACTGGAGCAGATGATGAATTTTCAGTTTCTGGTGGCTTAAGGTCCAGTATTCCACATGTAGATTGGTCATACTTGTGGTTTTTACTTGGAGTCACCGTTGGGGTTTGAGAATAGTTGCTGACAGTGTCTTCATCTGTTGTAGTTCTAGGAGGAGCTTGGGGTAAGAATGGTTCGGCGATTGGGAGAGGGAAGATGAGGGCGGGGCAGGTGGCTGTTGATAAGGCCACTCAGCAAAAGCAGAGAAGGATGATTAAAAATAATAGGGAGTATGCTGCTTGGTCCAAAGAGCGAAAGAAGGCTTACACAGTAGAATTGGAGTCATTGGTGTCTCAATTGGAAGAGAAAAATTCAAGACCGATAGGAGAAGAGGTTGAGCTAGCAAGGGAGAGGATTAGACAGCTCATGGAGAACCTCGCATTTGTTGTAGAGTGACGAAGACCTCCTTCTCCTAGATTGTTGCATAAGTCAAACTCCATCTAGGTTGGTGAAACATAAATTATCGAAAAAACACTTCACTATCTGTTAGGAATATCTGGTTTAGAAGTTGAGAATTAGAAGACCAATTGGACCTAGAAGAATCTGCTTCATGGGAGCAATGTAAATGTGGAGATGTAAGGGGATATATGAAGCTCCATAGTTGGGTTCTTGGAGAGAGAAGAAAAGCTTTACTTGCTGTGAACAGTTGTTGTAAGATTTTCCTTCACCCTTCATTCTTGGTGGAAACCAAGACGATAAAATTTGACTAATTTATCTTACATTTCCTTTGTTCTCTAAATTCTTCAATTTAAGCACCTGAATGAAATATCATGAGATCACAACAATGATAGAATTTATTTGGTGGATGGTGTGAAGTTCTACATCTAAGAAAAACTTAAGAAAAGTTAACTTAAATATCACGTGCGAGCGTACGTATTCGCAAAAAGTTAACTTAAATATCACGTGCGAGCGTACGTATTCGTATTCGCACATAGTTGATATATAACAAATGTACTAAAAAAATCTAAGTATTTAAATCAGACCATTAAAGTTTGAGTAAGTTGTAATAAGGTAATAACATAATTATCAAATTCAGCGTTATTAAATGATAATTTTCAAATTAATTTGTAAATTGGGTCCAAAGTATAAGAATTTGATTTTTTTTTTTTTTTTTTTTTTACTACAATATGTTATTTCGACAAAAACAATGAAACGAAGAATTACGAGAGAGGAAAGAAGAAGTCATAAAAGATGATTTAACAGTATTTTATACAAAAAATTATTATTTTTTCTTTTCTTAACGGATTATTGTGAAAGAAATAATTAAGTCATTGTCCTCACTTGTCTTTTGAGCTACATTTTTCATAGCTTATGAATTCACATTCTTCAAGGGAAGAACGTGGTTACACTTTTTGTTCAGCGCATGTACTCAAGCTATTTATGAACAACTACGCGTCATATGTTCATTAAAATATATAGATCATAAAAACAATGTTTATTTTAAGAAGTTCTGATTTCAATACATCCCAGTGAAAGTTTTCTACCATTTTCTTTGTTATCTAAATTCTTCAATTTAAACACGTGAATGAAATATAAGATCACCGCAATGATGGAATTTATTTGTTGGATGGTGTCAAGTTTTCCATCTTAGAAAAACTAAACAAAAGTTTACTAAAATATCATGTGCGAGCGCACGTAGATGATCCTAGTCTTTTATAAGGGAAAGAAGAAATATTTTTCCAAAAAATATCAACATTTATAATGTACTAAAAAATCTCACTATGTAAATTAGACTATTAAAATTTGTGTTATTTGTATTAGGGTAATAACTTAATTTTTAAATTCATCGTTATTAAAAGATAATTTTGAAATTGATATGTAAATTGTTCCCTAAGTATTAGAAATTACAATTATCTTTTTCATGGCTAAAATTATGATACTTCCACAAAAATAATGCAAAAATGCAATACTCCCTAACTATATACCTTAATATCTAAAGTGAATATGAAAATAACTATTAATTTTGAAACGAAAATAATATGTATTGAAATCTTAATCCAAAGGTATACTAGTACTAAAGACGCGATGAGAATTTCTTTCTCGAATCTTGAGATGAATCAACTTGGAATCTATAACTTTGAGCTACTAGAAAAATCCTTAAATAACATATAACTATGGAGGATTTTCTGACTAAGGCAGAGGCAGTGAGTGAAGATTATGTTAGGGCATCCACTCCCGCTCCTCCGCAGGTACTGGTGGGGTACGAACTGGAGTAGATGATGAATGTTCAGTTTCTGGTTGCTCCAGGTCCAGTATTCCACATGTAGAATGGTCATACTTGAGGTTTTTACTTGGAGTCGCCGTTGGGGTTTCAGAATGAGGTGCTGATAGTGTCTGCATCTGTTGTAGCTCTAGGAGGAGCTTGGGGTAAGAATGGTTCGGCGATTGGGAGGGGGAAGATGAGGGCGGAGCAGGTGGAGGAGGTGGCTATTGATAAGGCCATTCAGCAAAAGCAGAGAAGGATGATATGGAGTATGCTGCTTGGTCCCAAGAGCGAAAGCAGGCTTACACATTAGAATTGGAGTAACCGGTGTCTCAATTGGAAGAGGAAAAGGACCGATAAGAGAAGAGGCTGAGCTAGCCAGGGAGAGGAATCGACAGCTCATGGAGAACCTCACATTTGTTGTAGAGTGACGAAGACCTCCTTCTTCTAGATTTATGAATAAGTCAAACTCCATCTAGGTTGGTGTAACATAAATTATCGAAAAAACTCTTCAATATCTGGTTTAGAAGTTGAGATTTCGAAGACCATTTGGAGCTAGAAGAATCTGCTTCATGGGAGCACTGTAAATGTGGAGATGAAAGGGGATATATGAAGCTCCATAGATGGGCTCTTGGAGAGAGAGGAAAAGCTTTACTTGTTGTGAAAAGTTGTTGTAAGATTTTCCTTCACCTTTCATTCTTGGTGGAAACCAAGACGATAACATTTGACTAATTTATCTTACGTTTACTTTGTTCTCTAAATTCTTTAATTTAAGCACCTGAATGAAATTATTTGAGATCTCAACAATTATAGAATTTATTTGGTGGATGGTGTGAAGTTCTACATCTAAGAAAAACTTAACAAAAGTTAACTTAAATATCACGTGCGAGCGCACGTATTCGCGCACAGTTGATCCTAGTCTTTTATAAGAGAAAGAAAAAAGATTTGTCTAGAAAATATTACCATACATAACGAACTTACTAAAAAAATCAAAGTATATAAATCAGACTATTAAAGT
Organism: Vinca minor; assembly: GCA_026122235.1. NCBI lineage: Eukaryota > Viridiplantae > Streptophyta > Magnoliopsida > Gentianales > Apocynaceae > Vinca > Vinca minor. The sequence goes on from JAOCZM010000168.1 coordinate 1,250,603, forward strand.
TTGCGTAAGTTGTAATATGGTAATAGCATATATATCAAATTCAGCGTTATTAAATGATAATTTTCAAATTAATTTGTAAATTGGGTCCAAAGTATAAGAAATTGATTTTTTTTTATGACTACAATATGTTATTTCGACAAAAACAATGAAAAAAAGAATTACGAGAGAGGAAAGAAGAAGTCATAAAAGATGATTTAACAGTATTTTATTCATAAAATTGTTTTTTTCTTTTTTTAACGGATTATTCTGAAAAAATGATTAAGTCATTGTCTTCGCTTGTCTTTTGAGCTACATTTTTCCTACCTTGTGAATTCAAATTCATTAAGGGAAGAACATGGTTACATTTTTTGTTCAGCGCATGTACTCAAGCTATTTATGAACAACTAGGCATCACATGTTCATTAAAAAATATATATCATAAAAAAATGTTTATTTTAAGAAGTTATGTTTTCAATAGATTCCCGTGAAAGTTTTCTACCGTTTTCTTTGTTATCTGAATTATTCAATTTAAACATGTGAATGAAATATAAGATCACTGCAATGATGGAATTTATTCGTTGGATGGTGTCATGTTTTCCATTTAAGAAAAACTAAACAAAAGTTTACTAAAATATCACGTGCGAGCGCACGTAGATGATCCTAGTCTTTTATAAGGGAAAGAAGAAATATTTTTCCAGAAAATATTACTATTTATAATGTACTAAGAAATCTCACTATGTAAATTAGATTATTAAAATTTGGGTTACTTGTAATAGGGATATATAACTTTATTTTTAAATTCATCGTTATTAAATTATAATTTTGAAATTGATATGTAAATTGTTCCCTAAGTATTAGAAATTAGAATTATCTTTTTCATGACTAAAAAGATAATTATTAGAAATTGAAATTATCTTTTTTTATGACTACAATATGTTATTTCAACGGAAAAACATGGTTACTCTTTTTGTTCAGCGCATGTACTCAAGCTATTTATGAACAACTATGCATCATATGTGCATTAAAAAATATAGATCATGAAAAACGTTTATTTTAAGAAGTTATGATATCAATAGATCCCCGTGAAAGTTTTCTACCATTTTCTATGTTATCTAAATTCTTCTATTTAAAGATGCGAACGAAATATATGATCACCGCAATGATGGAATTGATTCGTTGGATGGTGTGAAGTTTTTCATATAAGAAAAACTAAACAAAAGTTTACTAAAATATCACGTGCGAGCGCATGTATTCGCACGTGGATGATGCTAGCCTTTTATAAGGGAAAGGAAGAGTATTTTTCCACAAAATATTACCATTTATAATGTAATAAAAAATCTCACCGTGTAAATTAGACTATTAAAATTTGTGTTATTTGTAATAGGGTAATAACTTAATTTTCAAATTCATTGTTATTAAATGATAATTTTGAAATTGTTATGTAAATTGTTTCGTAAGTATTAGAAATTACAATTATCTTTTTCCACAAAAATAATGCAAAAAAACAAAATTCCCTTACTATCTACCGTAATATTTAAAGTGAATACGAAGATAACTATTAATTTTTAAACGAAAAAAATATGTACGGAAATCTTAATGCAAAGTATATTAATACAAAAGAAGCGATGAAAATTTCTTTCTCAAATGTTGAGATGAATCAACTTCGAATGTATAACTTTGAGCTACTAGAAAAATATTTAAATAACAAATAATGTTTTAGGATTTTCTGACTAAGGCAGAGGCAGTGAGTGAGGATTATGATGGGGCTTCCACTCTTGCTCCTCCACCAGTGCCGGTGGGGTACGGAGTGGAGCAGATGATGAATGTTCAGTTTCCGTTGGCTCCAAGTCCAGTGTTATACATGAAGAGTGGTCCTACTTGTGGTTTTGGCTTGGAGTCACCGTTGGGGTTTGAGAATGGGGTGCAAGCAGCGGCTGCATCTGTTATGCCTCTAGGAGGAGCTGGAGGTGCGAATTGTTTGGTGATTGGGAGCGGGAAGAGAAGTGCGGTGCCGGTGGAGGAGGTGGCTCTTGATACGACCACACAGCAAAACCAGAGAAGAATAATAAAAAATAAAGAGTCTGCTGCTAGGTCCAGAGAGCGAAAGCAGACATGGACAGTGGAATTGGAGTCATTGGTGACTCAGTTGGAAGGGGAAAAGGCAAGACCGATAAGGGAAGAGACTGAGCTACCAGGGAGAGGAATAGACAGCTCATGGAGAACCTGACACTTGTTGTAGAGAGGCGAAGACCGCCTCCTCCTATAGTGTTGCTCAAGTCTAACTCCTTATAGGTTGCCGAAATAGCAGTTATAGGAAAAACTCTTCACTATTTGTTGGGAATATCTGGCTTAGAAGTTGAGAGTTAGAAGACCATTGGGACCTAGAAGAATCTGCTTCATGGGAGCACCTGTAAATGTGGACACGAATGGGGATATATGAAGCTCCATATTTGGGCACTTGCAGAGAGAAGAAAAGCTTTTCTTGTTGTGTAAAGTGGTTGTAAGATTTTCCTTCACCGTTCATGCTTGGTGGAACCGAAGACGATAAAAATTGATAATTTTTATTACATTTCCTTTGTTCTCTAAATTCTTCAATTTAAGTACCTGAATGAAATTATATGAGATCACAACAATGATAGAATTTATTTTGTGGATGGTGTGAAATTATACATCGTAGAAAAAATAAACCAAAGTTTACTAAAACATCACGTGCGAGCGCACGTATTCGCACGTGGATGATCCTAGCCCTTTATAAGTGAAAGAAAAAATATTTGTCCAGAAAATATTACCATTTATAATGTAATAAAAAATCTCACCGTGTAAATTAGACTATTAAAATTTGTGTTATTTGTAATAGGGTAATAACTTAATTTTTAAATTCATTGTTATTAAATGATAATTTTGAAATTATTATGTAAATTGTTGGAGGATTTTCTGACTAAGGCAGAGGCAGTGAGTGAGGATTATGATGGGGCTTCCACTCCTGCTCCTCCACCAGTGCCGGTGGGGTACGGAGTGGAGCAGATGATGAATGTTCAGTTTCCGTTGGCTCCAAGTCCAGTGTTATACATGAAGAGTGGTCCTACTTGTGGTTTTGGCTTAGAGTCACCGTTGGGGTTTGAGAATGGGGTGCAAGCAGCGGCTGCATCTGTTGTAGCTCTAGGAGGAGCTGGAGGTGCGAATTGTTTTATAAGAGAAAGAAAAAGTTTTTTCTAGAAAATATTACAATATATAACGTACAAAAAAAGCCTAACTATGTAAATCGGACTATTAAAGTTTGTGTAAGTTGTAATAAGGTAATAGCATAATTATCAAATTCAACGTTATTAAATGATAATTTTGAAATTAATTTGTAAATTGGGCCCAAAGTATTAGAAATTGAAATTATCTTTTTTTATGACTACAATATATTATTTCCACAAAAACAATAAAAAAAAAGAATTACGAGAGAGGAAAGAAGAAGACATAAAAGATGATTTAATAATATTTTATTCAAAAACTTGTTTTTTTTTTTTCTTAACGGTTTATTATGAAAGAAATAATTAAGTCGTTGTCATCACTTGTCTTTTGAGCTACATTTTTCCTAGCTTATAATTCACATTACTCAAGGGAAAAACATGGTTACTCTTTCTGCTCAGCGCATGTACTCAAGCTATGTTCATTAAAAAATATAGATCATAAAAAATGTTTATTTTAAGTAGTTATGATTTCAATAAATTCCCGTGGCACTTTTTTGCCATTTTCTTTGTTATCTAAATTCTTCTATTTAAAGACGTGAACGAAATATAAGATCACCGCAATGATGGAATTGATTCGTTGGATGGTGTGAAGTTTTTCATCTTAGAAAAAATAAACAAAAGTTTACTAAAACATCACGTGCGAGCGCACGTATTCGCACGTGGATGATCCTAGCCCTTTATAAGTGAAAGAAAAAATATTTGTCCAGAAAATATTACCAGTGAGTGAGGATTGTGTTAGGGCTTCCACTCATGCTCCTCTACCGGTGCCGGTGGGGTACGGAGTTGAGCAGATGATGAATGTGCAGTTTCCGGTGGCTCCAAGTCAAATGTTGTACATAAAGAATGGCCCTACTCGTGGATTTGACTTGGACTCACCACTGGGGTCTGAGAATGGGGAGCTAGCAGCGACTGCATCTGTTGTAGCTCCATATTTGGGCACTTGTAGAGAGAAGAAAAGCTTTTCTTGTTGTGTAAAGTGGTTGTAAGATTTTCCTTCACCGTTCATGCTTGGTGCAAACGAAAATGATAAATTTGACAAATTTTTCTGACATTTCCTTTGTTCTCTAAATTCTTCAATTTAAGCACCTGAATGAATTACATGAGACCACAACAATGATAGAATTTATTTTGTGGATGGTGTGAAATTCTACATCTTAGAAAAAGTTAACTTAAGTGTCACGTGCGAGCGCACGTATTCGCACGTAGTTGATCCTAGTCTTTTATAAGAGAAAGAAAAAAGATTTTTCTAGAAAATATTACCATATATAGCGTAATAAAAAAAACCTAACTATGTAAATCAGACTATTAAAGTTTGTGTAAACTATACTAAGGTAATAACATAATTTTCAAATTCAACATTATTAAATGATAATTTTGAAATTAATTTGTATATTGGGCCCAAAGTATTAGAAATTGAAATTATCAATTTTTATGACTATAATATGTTATTTCCACACAAACAATGAAAAAAAGAATTACGAGAGAGGAAAGTAGAAGACATAAATGATGATTTAATAATATTTTATTCAAAAACTAGTATTTTTCTTTTCTTAACGAATTATTATGAAAGAAATAATTAACTCATTGTCATCACTTGTCTTTTGAGCTACATTTTTCCTAGCTTATAATTCACATTATTCAAGGGAAAAACATGGTTACTCTTTCTGTTCAGCGCATGTACTCAAGCTATTTATGAACAACTATGCATCATATGTTCATTAAAAAATATAGATCATGAAAACGTTTATTTTAAGAAGTTATGATTTCAATAGATCCCCGTGAAAGTTTTCTACCATTTTCTTTGTTATCTAAATTCTTCTATTTAAAGATGTGAATGAAATATAAGATCACCGCAATGATGGAATTGATTCGTTGGATGGAGTGAAGATTTTCATCTACGAAAAACTAAACAAAAGTTTACTAAAATATCACGTGTGAGCGCACGTATTCGCACGTGGATGATCCTAGCCTTATATAAGGGAAAGAAAGAGTATTTTTCCACAAAATATTACTCCCTATAATGTAATAAAAATTCACACCGTGTAAATTAGACAATAAAAATTTGTGTTATTTGTAATAGGGTAATAACTTAATTTTTAAATTCATTGTTATTAAATGATAATTTTGAAATTGTTAGGTAAATTGTTCCGGAAGTATTAGAAAATACAATTATCTTTTTCATAACTAAAATTATGATATTTCCCCAAAAATAATGCAAAAAAGAAATACTCCCTAACTATCTACCTTAATATCTAAAGTGAATACGAAGAAAACTATTAATTTTAAAACGAAAAAAATTTGTACTGAAATCTTAATGCAAAATATATTAATACAAAAGAAGCGATGAGAATTTCTTTCTCGAATCTTGAGATGAATCAACTTCGATTGTATAACTTTGAGCAACAAGAAAAATATTTAAATAACAAATAACGTTGGAGGATTTTCTGACTAAGGCAGAGGCAGTGAGTGAGGATTATGTGAGGGCTTCCACTCCTGCTCCTCCACCGTTGCCGGTGGGGTACGGAGTGGAGAAGATGATGAATGTTCAGTTTTTGTTGGCTCCAGGTCCAGTGTTACACATGAAGAGTGGTCCTACTTGTGGTTTTGGCTTGGAGTCACCGTTGGGGTTTGAGAATGGGGTGCTAACAGCGGCTGCATCTGTTGTAGCTCTAGGAGGAACTGGCGGTGCGAATTGTTTGGTGATTGGGAGAGGGAAGAGAAGGGTGGTGCCGGTGGAAGACGTGGCTCTTGATACGACCACACAGCAAAACCAGAGAAGAATGATATAAAAAAATAGGGAGTCTGTTGCTAGGTCCAGAGAGCGAAAGCAGGCTTGGACAATGGAATTGGAGTCATTGGTGACTCAGTTGGAAGGGGAAAAGGCAAGACCGATAAGGGAAGAGATTGAGTTACCAGGGAGAGGAATAGGCAGTTCATGGAGAACCTGACACTTGTGGTAGAGAGGCGAAGACCGCCTCCTCCTAGAGTGTTGCACAAGTCGAAGTCCTTATAGGTTGGCGAAATTTCAATTATAGGAAAAACTCTTCAGTATCTTTTGGGAACATCTGGTTTAGAAGTTGAGGGTTAGAAGACCATTGGGACCTAAAAGAATCTGCTTCATGGGAGCATATGTAAGTGTGGAGATGTAAGGGAATTTATGAAGCTCCATATTTGGGCACTTGCAGAGAGAAGAAAAGCTTTTCTTGTTGTATAAAGTGGTTGTAAGATTTTCCTTCACCGTTCATGCTTGTTGGAAACGATGATGATACAAATTTGACAAATTTTTCTTACATTTCCTTTGTTCTCTAAATTCTTCAATTTAAGCACATGAATTAAATTATATGAGATCAAAACGATGATAGAATTTATTTTGTGGATGGTGTGAAATTCTACATCTTAGAAAAAGTTAACAAAAGTTAACTTAAGTATTACGTGCGAGCGCACGTATTCGCACGTAGTTGATCCTAGTCTTTTATAAGAGAAAGAAAAAAGATTTTTCTAGAAAATACTACCATATATAACGTACTAAAAAAACCTAACTACGTAAACCAGACTATTAAAGTTTGTGTAAGTTGTAATAAGGTAATAACATAATTATCAAATTCAACGTTATTAAATGATAATTTTGAAATTAATTTGTAAATTGGGCCCAAAGTATTATAAATTGAAATTATCTTTTTTTATGACTACAATATGTTATTTCCACACAAACAATGAAAAAAAGAATTACGATCTATAATGTAATAAAAAATATTACCATTTATAATGTAATAAAAAATCTCACTGTGTAAATTAGACTATTAAAATTTGTGTTATTTGTAATAGGGTAATAACTTAATTTTTATATTCATTATTATTAAATGATAATTTTGAAATTGTTATTCAAGTATTAGAAATTACAACAATCTTTTTCATAACTAAAATTACGATATTTCCCCAAAAATAATGCAAAAAAGAAATACTCCCTAACTATCTACCTTAATATCTAAAGTGAATACGAAGATAACTATTAAATTTTAAACGAAAAAAATTTGTTCTTAAATCTTAATGCAAAATATATTAATACAAAAGAAGCGATGAGAATTTCTTTCTCGAATCTTGAGATGAATCAACTTCGAATGTATAACTTTGAGATCCTAGAAAAATATTTAAATAACAAATAATGTTGGAGGATTTTCTGACTAAGGCAGAGGCAGTGAGTGAGGATTATGTTAGGGCTTCCACTCCTGCTCCTCCACCGGTGTCGGTGCGGTACATAGTGGAGCAGATGATGAATGTTAAGTTTCGTGGGCTCCAGGTCCAGTGTTATACATGAAGAGTGGTCCTACTTGTGGTTTTGGCTTGGAGTCACCGTTGGGGTTTGAGAATGGGGTGCTAGTAGCGGCTGCATCTGTTGTAGCTCTAGTAAGAGCTAGCGGTGCGAATTGTTTGGTGATTGGGAGAGGGAAGAGAAGGGCGGTGCCGAAGGAGGAGGTGGCTCTTGATACGATCACACAGGAAAACCAGAGAAGAATGATAAAAAAAAATAGGGAGTCTACAGCTAGGTCCAGGGAGCGAAAGCAGGCTTGGACAGTGGAATTGGAGTCTTTGGTGACTCAGTTGGAAGGGGAAAAGGCAAGACCGATAAGGAAAGAGACTGAGCTACCTGGGAGATGAATAGACAGCTCATGGATTACCTAACACTTGCGGTAGAGAGGCGAAGACCGCGTCCTTCTCGAGTGTTGCACAAGTCGAACTCCTTATGAATCAACTTCGAATGTATAACTTTGAGCTACTAGAAAAATAATTAAATGACATATAACGTTGGAGGATTTTCTGACTAAGGCAGAGGTAGTGAGTGAGCATTATGTTAGGGCTTCCACTCCTGCTCCTCCACCGGTGCCGGTGGGGTACGGAGTGGAGCAGATGATGAATGTTCAATTTCCATTGGCTCCAGGTACAGTGTTATACATGAAGAATGGTCCTACTTGTGGTTTTGGCTTGGAGTCACCGTTGGGGTTTGAGAATGGGGTGCTAGCAGCGGCTGCATCTAATGTAGCTCTAGGAGGAGCTGGCGGTGCGAATTGTTTGGTGATTGGGAAAGGGAAGAGAAGGGGCGGTGCCGGTGGAGGAGGTGGCTCTTGATATAACCACACAGCAAAACCAGAGATGAATGATAAAAAATAGGGAGTCTGCTGATAGGTCCAGAGAGCGAAAGAAGGCTTGGACAGTGGAATTGGAGTCATTGGTGACTTAGTTGGAAGGGGTAAAGGCAAGACCGATAAGGGAAGAGACTGAGCTACCAGGGAGAAGAATAGGCAGCTCAAGGAGAACCTGACACTTGTGGTAGAGAGGCGAAGACCTCCTCCTACTAGAGTGTTGCACAAGTCGAAGTCCTTATAGGTTGGCGAAATAGCAATTATAGGAAAAACTCTTCAGTATCTGTTGGGAAGTTGAGAGTTAGAAGACCATTGGGACCTAGAAGAATCTGCTTCATGGGAGCACTTATAAGTGTGGAGATGAAAGGGGATATATGAAGCTCCATATTTGGGCACTTGCAGAGAGAAGAAAAGCTTTTCTTATTGTATAAAGTGGTTGTAAGATTTTCCTTCACCGTTCATGCTTGGTGGAAACGATGACGAGAAAATTTGACAAATTTTTCTTACATTTCCTTTGTTCTCTAAATTCTTCAATTTAAGCACCTGAATTAAACTATATGAGATCACAACAATGATAGAATTTATTTTGTGGATGGTGTGAAATTCTACATCTTAGAAAAAGTTAACAAAAGTTAACTTAAGTATCTCGTGCGAGCGCACGTATTCGCACGTAGTTGATCCTACTCTTTTATAAGAGAAAGAAAAAAGATTTTTCTAGAAAAAATTACCATATATAACGTACTAAAAAAAGCTAACTATGTAAATCAGACTATTAAAGTTTGTGTAAGTTGTAATAAGGAAATAACATAATTATCAAATTCAACGTTATTAAATGATAATTGTTAAATTAATTTTTAAATTGCGCCCAAAGTATTATAAATTGAAATTATCTTTTTTTATGACTACAATATGTTATTTCCACACAAACAATGAAAAAAAGAATTACGAGAGAGGAAAGGAGAAGACATAAATGATGATTTAATAATATTTTATTCAAAAACTTGTATTTTTATTTTCTTAACGGATTATTATGAAAGAAATAATTAACTCATTGTCATCACTTGTCGTTTGAGCTACATTTTTCCTAGCTTATAATTCACATTATTCAAGGGAAAAACATGGTTACTCTTTCTGTTCAGCGCATGTACTCAAGCTATTTATTAACAACTATGCATCATATGTTCATTAAAAACGTTTATTTTAAGAAGTTATGATTTCAATAGATCCCCGTGAAAGTTTTCTACCATTTTCTTTGTTATCTATATTCTTCTACTTAAAGATGTGAATGAAATATAAGATCACCGCAATGATGGAATTGATTCGTTGGATGGTGTAAAGATTTTCATCTAAGAAAAACTAAACAAAAGTTTACTAAAATATCACGTGCGAGCGCACGTATTCGCACGTGGATGATCCTATCCTTTTTTTTTTGAAGCCACCCGCATGGTGGGGCGGACCCCCGTTTTAATAATTCAAAGCCAAATTGGCAGGAAGTGATGAGAGGGGGACTTAGGGCCTAACCTCCCAAATACAATATGCAAAAAGTGCAACCTTAATCATATATATATATATATATATGATCAAGGATGAAACAAAAAATATGACTACACTAGTATGCAAAGCAGTAAAACGGCTAAACAGTACTAGTATTCTCAAATCTAACATGCTAAAGAGATTATGAAAAGTAAAACAGTGAAAACCAAATAAACTCTATGATTTAAGCTTTCTAATATAAGCAACGCCCTCCGCATGTAGTCGACATAAACCTCGAATAAGATGGGGCAGCGAATTAAGTTGGTGGAAATGTCGAGAGGTCTGGGAGTCACAAACTTCGTTTGCAAGACTATCCGCGACCTTGTTTGCCTCCCGATAGATATAATGAACCCGAAAATTCCCAATAATGCCCAAAAGTTCTTGAAAAAGGTGGTCAAGTCTCCAGGATGAAACTCTACCCAATTGAATCGAGTCTTTGAGAAATTTAGAATCAGTCTGAATACCTATATTAAGATAACCCAATGAAAGACCGTGTTGTATACCTTTAAGCATTGCTTCAATCTCAGCCACCGAATTAGTCAGATTGTCTCCAAGAAAGATCGAAAAAGCTCCGAGAAATTCACCTGATGCAGTACGCAATATACCACCAGCTTCGGCAATTCCCGGGTTACCGCGAGAAGCCCCATCAACATTTAGAATAATCGGATTTTGACTTCCCCGCCAAGTTAATACCATCACCCGGGGACATACCAAACATGAGCCGCCCATGAACACCTCAAATAATCCCTCACATTTCAAAATAGGCAACGAGAAACTGTTAAATTCATATAAAAGACTTGGAGAACCTGATTTTTTCCCATAAAAAACAAATCGACATCGATTTCGCCAAAGTATCCAACAGACGCATGCAATGATAATAGAATTAATGTCTCTCCACTTAACATGTCCTTTCCACCAAATCAAGTTTAAAAGAGAGCGATAGGAATCAAACCTTAGGGTATCCCAGACTATGCCGAGCACGGCACAAGCATGCTTCCATAAAAAATAGGCCAAACGACATTCAGAGAAAATATGATCAAAAGTGTCTTATCCGTATCCACACTGGCATCTGGAAGCCAACGGTATCCCCCACCGCTTCCTGACCTCATCCAGAGCCAGATATCCATTCAGCAATCTCCAAAGAAAAATCTTTTGGGCCAGAGGCAAAACCGAGCTCCATATCTGAGTCCGAGATAACTGAGAAGGGCCATTTATTCAGAGTAATTTCAAAACAGAGGTAATTGTAAAATTACCTCGAGGCTCAAGTGTCTAAACATGTATATCACGGCCTGTAGAAAGTCGAATCCTGGGCAACACATGTAAGTGACTAAAAGGAAGACACTGACAAGCCGTATTCTTCCATCCTTCCTCATCCAAATGATCACTAATTGAAGAATTATCGGCAGGTACCCTGGAGATCAAAGATAAAGAGCCTTGAAAGGAGAAATTTTCATACCAGAAAGAAGAATTACCTCCCCGGACCAGAAGATGCATGAAGGTCTCAGCCGAGTTCTGGATCGCAATCATTCTTCGCCATATAGGAGAATCTGTGAGCCGAGAAGGGACTAAAACCGGATGATCTCCATTGGGACAATATCTATCCATCATGAAATTTTTCCACAAAGAATCTGAGGTCCGAAATATCCACCAGAGTTTATGAGAGTAAGCAATTTGATAGGATTCCAAAGTAGATAAACCCAAGCCATTTTGTGACGTATCCCGGCATAACCGATTCCAAGACATCCAATGTCGTCTCCCTCCAAAAACCGTGTTGCCCCAAAGGAAATTGGCAAACAACCGTTCCATATTAAAAGTACTTGTTTTGGGGCACAGGAGACAGCCAAAATATGCATAGGCATGGAAAGTAACACAAAACGAATCAGAACTAGACGACCGCTCAATCCTAGAAACTTCTTTTGCCATCCGGCCAGTCTAGATTCAATTTTCTCCAATATGGAAAAGTAGAAAATTACCTTTTTCCTTCCTGTAAAAATTGGGCAGCCAAGGTATGTCATAGGAAATATTCCACGGTTAAAGCCTGTTACTCGCAGAATCATCTCCTGTTGTCTCGCATTGGTTCGTTCAGACAAATAGAACGAGCATGTATCATCATTAACTCGTTGGCCCGAAGTGTGTTCATATTGCCGAAGAAACCGCACGAAAGCCTGCAAGCCACGTTTAGCACCATTCATAAAAACAACTACATCATCCGCATAAGCCAAATGGGAAATCATAAGTGTAGAACGCGGTACTATATATCTGCCTTAACACCTTGTATTGGTAAGATAATCCAAACCCCGAGAGAAAACCTCAGCAGCAATTATAAAAAGCAGAGGAGACAAAGGATCCCCTTGATTAACACCGCGACCCGATTTAAAAAAACCATATGGAGTCCCATTAATTAGTACCGAGAACTAGTTATTAGACAAAATATTCCGTATCAGTTTCATAAAGTGCGGGCTGAAACCAAATTTTCTTAGCACAGACAAGAGAAAAATATGCGAAACCCGGTCAAAAGCTTTCATCATGTCTAATTTAATGATCATATTTCCACCCCAGTCTTTTTTTGATAACGAGTTCGCCATTTCCATTGCAAGCAGAATGTTATCTGAAATGACCCGTCCCTTAATAAACCCCGTTTGATTCCGGCTTAAAATTTGATCAAGCAAAGGTGACAGACCACTAGCTACAACCTTTGAAATGATTTTGCTAGTAAAATTGCATAATGAAATAGGTCGAAACTCACTGAATGAATCTGGGCAGTCCTTCTTGGGGATGAGAACTAGGAATGAGCTGGCCATAGAACGCGGAAGAGGTAATCCAGCCCAGAAGTCTTTAACTGCTTGGATAACATTTTTCCCAACAATATCCCAGCAAGATTGAAAAAACCGACCAGTGAAACCATCTGGGCCGGCTGCACTAGATGGACTCAGAGCAAAAATTGCCTCCTTAATCTCCAAATCAGTAGGCAGAGAGTCCAAAGAACGATTATCCAACTCCGAAATACTTTGTGGTATCAAATTTAGAAGCTGATTATCCGGATGAACTTGAGTGTCTAGAGCGAATAAGTGTTCATAATATTTTGCCCCCTCCGCCCCAATATCCGCGGGAATGGTGTGGAAAGTACCATCAGATGAAGTAATCTTGTTAATAAATAATCGCCGTTGACGATTCCTGCAATAAGAGTGAAAATAGCTAGTATTAGCATCTCCAGCTTCAATCCATTTTTGTCGCCAAAAAATTCCTTCCAATTCCAAATTACGGGCATGTTTTTCCCGCGCCTCAGTTAAAGCACCATGTAGGAGAGCCGAAGGATTCAAATCATGAAGGCCTTCTAATCGAGAGACTTCCATCTCGGATTCCTTTACCTTAGAGTGGATATTACCAAACGTTGATCTATTCCAACTACCCAATACATTTCTTAGCTTTTTGAGTTTAAATTGCAACAGGATCATTCCCGAACCATCTACATCAGCTGACCAAGAATTACAAACAATATCCATAAAGGTAGGATGACGAAACCACATGTCCTGAAAACGAAAACCAGATCCACCTCTATCTGTAGTTAATCGACAATCATTAACCGTTTCTCCAAACTCTTGCATAGGTAGCATAGCTGGTAGCGACCCCTGACTCTCATCAACCCGCATCACAACATTAAAATCCCCCAATAGACCAAGAAAGATCATATATATATATATATATATATATATATATATATATATATATATATATATATATATATTGGGAGTAAAATAAGCTAAGTTCACTCCATAATCTCTCTGTTGAGTGTAAGAGCATTTAGCGTAAACAAAGGAGCAGTAAATAGTTGAGGCTGAGAAAAAATTAACTTGGTAGTGAATAACTTGCTCTGAATCTTTAATGACCACAATATCCACTATATATTCCCACATTAACCAAATTTTACTGTTACAGTTTCCAAAGTATGAATCAAACCCAAATCTCCGAGCATACAACGGTAATTCTGAAATCTCAATCAAAGGTTCCAACAAAACAATAAAATGCAAATGATGTTCCCTTTTAATCTGACGTCTATTAGCTAAAGTACTTTCATTAGCTATCCCCTGAATATTCCATATGATGTAATTCATTATAACATGAAGAAAGGGGTCAATGAAAGAAACTCTTAAAGAGAATTAGATGACTCTGAGAGTCGAGGTGATCTTCTCAGAGGGCCATGTACCAGCTTAGATTTTTTCCCTTTTTCAACCGGCAAAGCTACAACTAAATGGATATCCGCATTTACCTGGGAAATATCAGTGGCTTGTATATGAGACGGTACAGCAGCATTCTGCAGCCGAGATGGACTTTCAATGGTAGTCGCATAAACCTCTTGATCATCCATTGATCCGGGTAGAGCCGAAACACTACCCACTTCAACACCTGGTAGAGATTCAGTCTCATCCGGGTACTCTGGGTCTTCGTCCTCCGTATCGGTTCCCTTTTCTGCTTCAGGTATCCGAATAGGGCCTTCAATACTCGAAACTTTCTCCGTCCCCGAGTTTCCCACACTATTAGTTTCTTGACTCAAATTAACCAGAATTGCTGGGACAATCGGAGCCAAGCCGGACGGGGCAGAAATCAAAACTATATCCGGACCCACAACCTGACGGGCTGCAACAATTGCCTTATCCAGAGCCAATTCAGCTGCTATAGTCTCAGGCGGGGCATTAATCAAATTACTAGAAGAAATAGCAAGAGGGATGTCCTTACCCAAATCAGCTTGACGGGTCGGGGCGGTTTTAAAATTGGATACCGTCATGGAGAATTGTCGTAACTTCTCCAAAGTCTCAGCCATGGATTTCGTCGATGACCGTCCTCCCCCAGTCGAATGATGAAGTCGGTGATTAGTAAAAGGAGATAGGGCGCTACCCACCGTGATGTCATAGGAACTTTTGGGACTCAATTCCACCGGATCAATTGTTGTGTGCATCCAGTTCGGCGATGGTAAAACAGCCCTGTCCGGTGCTGGATTCCCCTGCTCAATAGCCTTCCCAGTATCTTTCTCAATACTCGAGGAGACCACTATCGGTGTAGGTAGCTGTCTTTCCGTGGAGGTCTCTTCTCTATCCACCGCAACCACTGCCAAATCAATAGCCGTAGGCTCTGTTATCCCCTTTGCCGTGCCAGTTTTGGTCTTCGGATTACGAGCAACCTTAACCCATTGATTCCCAACAGGCATGGAAACCACTATCCCTGATTCAAGACTCTTGGGTCTGCCGTTTGCTTTCCTTTGTTCTTTTGTATCATAGGTACCACCGCCGGTGGCAAATTTTTCTCCTGTTTACCACATTGATGAAGAGAATGACCAATACGTTTACATCCAACACAATATGCCGGCAGATCGTCATATGTAATTTGCTGCCAATATCCCTTCCCTGTACGTTCATGAGAGATTCGGATCCTTTTTGGTAACTCTCCCAATATGTCAAGTTCCACACATACTTTCGCAATTCCCGGCCGATTAGGAGCAGCAGTTGGAGCATCCAAAGCCAACGGTTGACCCACTGCCCTTGCAATGGAGTATAACTTAGATTTATTGTATAGATGAATCGGCAATCCTTCGAAACCGATCCAAATTGGGACTATGGATGGTTCTTCATCCACACTGAAATCATATGTCCATTTAAATACGCGCATCTGAAAACCAATGAAATACCCACTCCCTTGTCTCCAAAGGCGGCAGTAGTCCTCTTCCAAATCGAATCGTATAAGAACATGGCGGGGATCTATTCCACCAATCTAGAAATTCCCTTTGAAACCAACTTTGTGAAAAGATCTCCGTAGAGATTCAATATTCGGAACATACTTCTGAAATTTTCCCACCAAAGCGAAGCGCCATGGACGAATCAAAAGGTCATGTTCATCCGCCGGGATGATCAGATGGGGTTCTCCTTTGAAAACCTCTAATTTTGTAATGGGCAGATTAAAAACCGGAGTTTGAGGACCCGATAACAATTCAGCGAAATTTTTTTCTTTCCAAGCATTTTGGACAGCGATCGGAGCCACAGCAGCCGGAATACCGGTGGCAAAGATCGGGGCCACAATGGCCGGCGGGCCGGTAGCCATGGTAGCCGCGAGTAATCAGAAATCGGAAATAAGGCGTTCCGAAATTTTAGGCGCAAAAAATAGACCTCGTTACAAAGATCAATGATAATGCATATAAGATAGACTTGATGATCCTAGCCTTATGTAAGGGAAAGATAGAGTATTTTTCCACAAAATATTACCATCTATAATGTAATAAAAAATCACACCGTGTAAATTAGACTATTAAAATTTATGTTATTTGTAATAGGGTAATAACTTAATTTTTAAATTCATTATTATTAAATGATAATTTTGAAATTGTTATGTAAATTGTTCCGTAAGTATTAGAAATTACAACAATGTTTTTCATAACTAAAATTATGATATTTCCCCAAAAATAATGCAAAAAAGAAATATTCCCTAACTATCTACCTTAATATCTAAAGTGAATATGAAGATAACTATTAATTTTTAAACGAAAACAATTTGTACAGAAATCTTAATGCAAAATATATTAATACAAAAGAAGCGATGAGAATTTATTTCTCGAATCTTGAGATGAATCAACTTCGAATGTATAACTTTGAGCTACTAGAAAAGTATTAAATAACAAATAACGTTGGAGGATTTTCCGACTAAGGAAGAGGCAGTGAGTGAGGATAATGTTAGGGCTTCCACTCCTGCTCCTCCACCGGTGCCGGTGGGGTACGGAGTGGAGCAGATGATGAATGTTCAGTTTCGTTGGCTCCAGGTCCAGTGTTATACATGAAGAGTGGTCCTACTTGTGGTTTTGGCTTGGAGTCACCGTTGGGGTTTGAGAATGGGGTGCTAGCAGCGGCTGCATCTGTTGTAGCTCTAGGAGGAGCTGGCGATGCGAATTGTTTGGTGATTGGGCGAGGGAAGAGAAGGGCGGTGCCGAAGGAGGAGGTGGATCTTGATACGACCACACAGCAAAACCAGAGAAGAATGATAAAAAAAATAGGGCGTCTGCTGCTAGGTCCAGTGAGCGAAAGCAGGCTTGGATAGTGGATTTGGAGTCATTGGTGACTCAGTTTGAAGGGGAAAAGGCAAGACCGATAAGGGAAGTGACTGAGCTACTAGGGAGAGGAATAGAAAGCTAATGGAGTACATGACACTTGTGGTAGAGGCGAAGACCGCCTCCTCCTCGAGTGTTGCACAAGTCGAACTCCTTATGAATCAACTTCGAATGTATAACTTTGAGCGACTAGAAAAATATTTAAATAACAAATAACGTTGGAGGATTTTCTGACCAAGGCAGAGGCAGTGAGTGAGGATTATGTTAGGGCTTCCACTTTTGCTCCTTCACCGGTGCCAGTGGGGTACGGAGTGGAGCAGATGATGAATGTTAAGTTTTCATTGGCTCCATTTCCAGTGTTATACATGAAGAGTGGTCCTACTTGTGGTTTCGGCTTGGAGTCACCGTTGGGTTTTGAGATTGGGGTGCTAGCAGCAGTCGGATCTCGTTGTAGCTCGGGAGGAGTCAGGCAGTGCGATTGTTTGGTGATTGGGAGAGGGAAGAGAAGAGCGGTGCCGGTGGAGGAGGTGGCTCTTGATACGACCACACAGCAAAACCAGAGAAGAATGATAAAAAAATAGGGAGTCTGCTGCTAGGACCAGGGAGCGAAAGCAGGCTTGGACAGTGGAATTGGAGACATTGGTGACTCAATTGGATTGGGAAAAGGCAAGATCGATAAGGGAAGAGACTGAGCTACCAGGGAGAGGAATAGATAGCTCATGGAGTACCTGACCCTTGTGGTAGAGAGGCGAAGACCGCCTCCTCCTCGAGTGTTGCACAAGTCGAACTCCTTATGAGTCAACTTCGAATGTATAACTTTGAGCTACTAGAAAAATATTTAAATGACATATAACGTTGGAGGATTTTCAGACTAAGGTAGAGGCAGTGACTGAAGATTATGTTAGGGCTTCCACTCCTGCTTATCCACCGGTGCCGGTGGGGTACGGAGTGGAGCAGATGATGAATGCTCAATTTCCATTGGCTCCAGGTACAGTGTTATACATGAAGAATGGTCCTATTTGTGGTTTTGGTTTGGAGTCACCGTTGGGGTTTGAGAATGGGGTATTAGCAGTGCGTCGCATATGTTGTAGTCGGGCGGTGCGAATTGTTTGGTGATTGGGAGAGGAAGAGAAGGGTCGTGGCCGATGGAGGAGGTGGTTTTTGATACGACCACACAAAGAACACTCAGTAGATGAATGATAAAAAAAATAGGGAGTCTCGCCGCTAGGTCCGGAGAGCAAAAGAAGGCTCGACAAATGGAATTGGAGTCATTGGTGAGTCAGCTGGAAGGGGGAAAAGGCAAGACTGATAAGGGAAGAGACTGAGCTACCAGGGAAAGGAATAGGCAGCTCATGGAGAACCTGACACTTGTGGTAGAGAGACGAAGACCGCCTCCTCCTAGGGTTTTGCACAAGTCCAAGTCCTTATAGTTTGGCAAAATAGAAATTATAGGAAAAACTCTTCAGTATCTGTTGGGAATATCTGGTTTAGAAGTTGAAAGGTAGAAGACCATTCGGATCTAGAAGATTCTGCTTCATGGGAGCACCTGTAAGTGTAGAGATGAAAGGGGATATATGAAGCTCCATATTTGGGCACTTGCAGAGAGAAGAAAAGCTTTTCTTGTTGTATAAAGTGGTTGTAAAATTTTCCTTCACCGTTCATGCTTGGTGGAAACGATGACGATAAAATTTGACAAATTTTTCTTACATTTCCTTTGTTCTCTAAATTCTTCAATTTAAGCACCTGAATGAAATTATATGAGATCACAACAATGATAGAATTTCTTTCGTGGATGGTGTGAAATTCTACATCTTAGAAAAAGTTAACTTAAGTATACGTAGTTGATCCTATTCTTTTATAAGAGAAAGAAAAAAGATTTTTCTAGAAAATATTACCATATATAACGTACTAAAAAAACCTAACTATGTAAATCAGATTATTAAAGTTTGTGTAAGTTGTAATAAGGTAATAACATAATTATCAAATTCAACGTTATTAAATGATAATTTTGAAATTAATTTGTAAATTGGGCCCAAAGTATTAGAAATTGAAATTATCTTTTTTTATGACTACAATAAGTTATTTCCACACAAACAATGAAAAAAAGAATTACGAGAGAGGAAAGGAGAAGACATAAATGATGATTAAATAATATTTTATTCAAAAACTTGTATTTTTCTTTTCTTAACGGATTATTATGAAAGAAATAATTAACTCGTTGTCATCACTTGTCTTTTGAGCTACATTTTTCCTAGCTTATAATTCACATTATTCAAGGGAAAAACATGGTAACTCTTTCTGTTCACAGCATGTACTCAAGCTATTGATGAATAACTATGCATCATATGTTCATTAAAAAATATAGATCATGAAAAACGTTTAATTTAAGAAGTTATGATTTCAATAGATCCCCGTGAAAGTTTTCTACCATTTTCTTTGTTATCTAAATTCTTCTATTTAAAGATGTAAATGAAATATAAGATCACCGCAATGATGGAATTGATTCTTTGGACGGTGTGAACATTTTCATCTAAGAAAAACTAAACAAAAGTTTACTAAAATATCACGTGCGAGCGCACGTATTCGCACGTGGATGATCCCAGCCTCATATAAGGGAAAGATAGAGTTTTTCCACAAAATATTACCATCTATAATGTAATAAAAAATCTCACCGTGTAAATTAGACTATTAAAAATTGTGTTATTTGTAATAGGGTAATAACTTAATTTTTAAATTCATTGTTACTAAATGATAATTTTGAAATTGTTATGTAAATTGTTCCGTAAGTATTAGAAATTACAACTATCTTTTTCATAACTAAAATTATGATATTTCCCCAAAAATAATGCAAAAAGGAAATACTCCCTAACTATCTACCTTAATATCTAAAGTGAATACGAAGATAACTATTAATTTTTAAACGAAAAATATTTGTACTGAAATCTTAATGCAAAATATATTAATACAAAAGAAGCGATGAGAATTTCTTTCTCGAATCTTGAGATGAATCAACTCCGAATGTATAACTTTGAACTACTAGAAAAATATTTAAATAACAAATAACGTTGGAGGATTTTCAACCTAAAGCAGAGGCAGTGAGTGAGGATTATGTTAGGGCTTCCACTTTTGCTCCTCCACCGGTGCCGGTGGGGTACGGAGTGGAGCAGATGATGAATGTTCAGTTTTCATTGGCTCCAGGTCCAGTGTTATACATGAAGAGTGGTCCTACTTGAGGTTTTGGCTTGGAGTCACCGTTGGGGTTTGAGAATGGGGTGCTAGCAGCATGTCAGATCTCGTTGTAGCTCTAGGAGGAGTCAGGGCGGTGCGAATTGTTTGGTGATTGGGAGAGGGAAGAGAATAGCGGTGCCGGTGGAGGAGGTGGCTCTTGATACGACCACACAGCAAAACCAGAGAAGAATGATAAAAAAAATAGGGAGTCTCGTCGCTAGGACCAGTGGAGCGAAAGCAGAGCTTGGGACAATGGGAATTGAGTCATTGGTGACTCAGCTTGGATGGGGAAAAGGCAAGATCGATAAGGGAAGAGACTGAGCTACCAGGGAGAGGAATAGATAGCTCATGGAGTACCTGGCCCTTGTGGTAGAGAGGCGAAGACCGCCTCCTCCTCGAGTGTTGCACAAGTCGAACTCCTTATGAATCAACTTCGAATATATAACTTTGGGCTACTAGAAAAATTTTAAATGACATATAACATTGGAGGATTTTCTGACTAAGGCAGAGGTAGTGAGTGAGGATTATGTTAGGGCTTCCATTCCTGCTCATCCACCGGTGCCGGTGGGGTACAGAGTGGAGCAGATGATGAATGTTCAATTTCCATTGGCTCCAGGTACAGTGTTATACATGAAGAATGGTCCTACTTGTGGTTTTGGCTTTGAGTCACCGTTGGGGTTTGAGAATGGGGTTCTAGCAGCGGTCTGCATCTCGTTGTAGTCAGGTGCGTAATTGTTTAGTGATCGGGAGAGGGAAGAGAAGGGCCGTGCCGGTGGAGAAGGTGGCTCTTGATACGACCACACAGCAACACCAGAGATGAATGATAAAAAATAGGGAGTCTGCTGCTAGGTCCAGAGAGCAAAAGAAGGCTTGGACAAAGTGGAATTGGAGTCATTGGTGAGTCGACTGGAAGGGGGAAAAGACAAGACTGGATAAGGGAAGAGACTGAGCTACCAGGAAGAGGAATAGGCAGCTCATGGAGAACCTTACACTTGTGGTAGAGAGGCGAAGACCGCCTCCTCCTAGAGTTTTGCACAAGTCCAAGTCCTTATAGTTTGGCAAAATAGCAATTATTGGAAAAACTCTTCAGTATCTGTTGGGAATATCTGGTTTAGAAGTTGAAAATTAGAAGACCATTGCGACCTAGAAGAATCTGCTTCATGGGAGCACCTGTAAGTGTGGAGATGAAAGGGGATATATGAAGCTCCATATTTGGGCACTTGCAGAGAGAAGAAAAGCATTTCTTGTTGTATAAAGTGGTTGTAAGATTTTCCTTCACCGTTCATGCTTGGTGGAAACGATGACGATAAAATTTGACAAATTTTTCTTACATTTCCTTTTTTCTCTAAATTCTTCAATTTAAGCACCTGAATGAAATTATATGAGATCACAACAATGATAGAATTTCTTTTGTGGATGGTGGAAATTCTACATCTTAGAAAAAGTTAACTTAAGTGTCACGTGCGAGCGCACGTATTCGCACGTAGTTGATCCTAGTCTTTTATAAGAGAAAGAAAAAAGATTTTTCTAGAAAATATTACCATATATAACGTACTAAAAAAACCTAACTATGTAAATCAGACTATTAAAGTTTGTGTAAGTTGTAATAAGGTAATAACATAATTATCAAATTCAACGTTATTAAATGATAATTTTGAAATTAATTTGTAAATTGGGCCCAAAGTATTAGAAATTTAAATTATCTTTTTTTATGACTACAATATGTTATTTCCACACAAACAATGAAAAAAAGAATTACGAGAGGGGAAAGGAGAAGACATAAATGATGATTAAATAATATTTTATTCAAAAACTTGTATTTTTCTTTTCTTAACGGATTATTATGAAAGAAATAATTAACTCATTGTCATCACTTGTCTTTTGAGCTACATTTCTCCTAGCTTATAATTCACATTATTCAAGGGAAAAACATGGTAACTCTTTCTGTTCACAGCATGTACTCAAGCTATTTATGAACAACTATGCATCATATGTTCATTAAAAAATATAGATCATGAAAAACGTTTAATTTAAGAAGTTATGATTTCAATAGATCCCCGTGAAAGTTTTCTACCATTTTCTTTGTTATCTAAATTCTTCTATTTAAAGATGTAAATGAAATATAAGATCACCGCAATGATGGAATTGATTCGTTGGATGGTGTGAACATTTTCATCTAAGAAAAACTAAACAAAAGTTTACTAAAATATCACGTGCGAGCGCACGTATTCGCACGTGGATGATCTTAGCCTCATATAAGGGAAAGATAGAGTATTTTTCCACAAAGTATTACCATCTATAATGTAATAAAAAATCTCACCGTGTAAATTAGACTATTAAAAATTGTGTTATTTGTAATAGGGTAATAACTTAATTTTTAAATTCATTGTTATTAAATGATAATTTTGAAATTGTTATGTAAATTGTTCCGTAAGTATTAGAAATTACAACTATCTTTTTCATAACTAAAATTTTGATATTTCCCCAAAAATAATGCTAAAAGGAAATACTCCCTAACTATCTACCTTAATATCTAAAGTGAATACGAAGATAACTATTAATTTTTAAACGAAAAATATTTGTACTGAAATCTTAATGCAAAATATATTAATACAAAAGAAGCGATGAGAATTTCTTTCTCGAATCTTGAGATGAATCAACTCCGAATGTATAACTTTGAACTACTAGAAAAATATTTAAATAACAAATAACGTTGGAGGATTTTCAACCTAAAGCAGAGGCAAGTGAGTGAGGATTATGTTAGTGGCTTCCACTTTTGCTCCTCCACCGGTGCCGGTGGGGTACTGGAGTGGAGCAGATGATGAATGTTCGGGTTTTCATTGGCTCCAGTCCAAGTGTTATACATGAAGAGTGGTCCTACTTGAGGTTTTGGCTTGGAGTCACCGTTGGGGTTTGAGAATGGGGTGCTAGCAGCGGCTGCATCTGTTGTAGCTCTAGGAGGAGCTGGCGGTGCGAATTGTTTGGTGATTGGGAGAGGGAAGAGAATAGCGGTGCCGGTGGAGGAGGTGGCTCTTGATACGACCACACAGCAAAACCAGAGAAGAATGATAAAAAAAATAGGAGTCTCGTCGCTAGGACCAGGGAGCGAAAGCAGGCTTGGACAGTGGAATTGGAGTCATTGGTGACTCAGTTGGATGGGGAAAAGGCAAGATCGATAAGGGAAGAGACTGAGCTACCAGGGAGAGGAATAGATAGCTCATGGAGTACCTGGCCCTTGTGGTAGAGAGGCGAAGACCGCCTCCTCCTCGAGTGTTGCACAAGTCGAACTCCTTATGAATCAACTTCGAATATATAACTTTGGGCTACTAGAAAAATTTTAAATGACATATAACATTGGAGGATTTTCTGACTAAGGCAGAGGTAGTGAGTGAGGATTATGTTAGGGCTTCCATTCCTGCTCATCCACCGGTGCCGGTGGGGTACAGAGTGGAGCAGATGATGAATGTTCAATTTCCATTGGCTCCAGGTACAGTGTTATACATGAAGAATGGTCCTACTTGTGGTTTTGGCTTTGAGTCACCGTTGGGGTTTGAGAATGGGGTTCTAGCAGCGGTTGCATCTGTTGTAGCTGGCGGTGCGAATTGTTTAGTGATCGGGAGAGGGAAGAGAAGGGCCGTGCCGGTGGAGAAGGTGGCTCTTGATACGACCACACAGCAACACCAGAGATGAATGATAAAAAATAGGGAGTCTGCTGCTAGGTCCAGAGAGCAAAAGAAGGCTTGGACAGTGGAATTGGAGTCATTGGTGAGTCAGTTGGAAGGGGAAAAGACAAGACTGATAAGGGAAGAGACTGAGCTACCAGGAAGAGGAATAGGCAGCTCATGGAGAACCTTACACTTGTGGTAGAGAGGCGAAGACCGCCTCCTCCTAGAGTTTTGCACAAGTCCAAGTCCTTATAGTTTGGCAAAATAGCAATTATTGGAAAAACTCTTCAGTATCTGTTGGGAATATCTGGTTTAGAAGTTGAAAATTAGAAGACCATTGCGACCTAGAAGAATCTGCTTCATGGGAGCACCTGTAAGTGTGGAGATGAAAGGGGATATATGAAGCTCCATATTTGGGCACTTGCAGAGAGAAGAAAAGCATTTCTTGTTGTATAAAGTGGTTGTAAGATTTTCCTTCACCGTTCATGCTTGGTGGAAACGATGACGATAAAATTTGACAAATTTTTCTTACATTTCCTTTTTTCTCTAAATTCTTCAATTTAAGCACTCGAATGAAATTATATGAGATCACAACAATGATAGAATTTCTTTTGTGGATGGTGGAAATTCTACATCTTAGAAAAAGTTAGATTAAATGTCACGTGCGAGCGCACGTATTCACACGTAGTTGATCCTAGTCTTTTATAAGAGAAAGATAAAAGATTTGTCTAGAAAATATTACCACATATAACGTACTACAAAAATATTACTATGTAAATCAGACTATTAAAGTTTGTGTAAGTTGTAATAAGGTAATAACATAATTATCAAATTCAACGTTATTAAATGATAATTTTGAAATTAATTTGTAAATTGGGCCCAAAGTATTAGAAATTGAAATTATCTTTTTTTATGACTACAATATGTTATTTCCACACAAACAATGAAAAAAAGAATTACGAGAGGGGAAAGGAGAAGACATAAATGATGATTAAATAATATTTTATTCAAAAACTTGTAATTTTCTTTTCTTAACGGATTATTATGAAAGAAATAATTAACTCATTGTCATCACTTGTCTTTTGAGCTACATTTCTCCTAGCTTATAATTCACATTATTCAAGGGAAAAACATGGTAACTCTTTCTGCTCACGACGATGTACTCAAGCTATTTATGAACAACTATGCATCATATGTTCATTAAAAAAATATAGATCATGAAAAACGTTTAATTTAAGAAGTTATGATTTCAATAGATCCCCGTGAAAGTTTTCTACCATTTTCTTTGTTATCTAAATTCTTCTATTTAAAGATGTAAATGAAATATAAGATCACCGCAATGATGGAATTGATTCGTTGGATGGTGTGAACATTTTCATCTAAGAAAAACTAAACAAAAGTTTACTAAAATATCACGTGCGAGCGCACGTATTCGCACGTGGATTATCTTAGCCTCATATAAGGGAAAGATAGAGTATTTTTCCACAAAGTATTACCATCTATAATGTAATAAAAAATCTCACCGTGTAAATTAGACTATTAAAAATTGTGTTATTTGTAATAGGGTAATAACTTAATTTTTAAATTCATTGTTATTAAATGATAATTTTGAAATTGTTATGTAAATTGTTCCGTAAGTATTAGAAATTACAACTATCTTTTTCATAACTAAAATTTTGATATTTCCCCAAAAATAATGCAAAAAGGAAATACTCCCTAACTATCTACCTTAATATCTAAAGTGAATACGAAGATAACTATTAATGTTTAAACGAAAAAAATTTGTACTGAAAACTTAATGCAAAATATATTAATACAAAAGAAGCGATGAGAATTTCTTTCTCGAATCTTGAGATGAATCAACTTCGAATGTATAACTTTGAACTACTAGAAAAATATTTAAATAACAAATAACGTTGGAGGATTTTCTGACTAAAGCAGAGGCAGTGAGTGAGGATTATGTTAGGGCTTCCACTTTTGCTCCTCCACCGGTGCCGGTGGGGTACGGAGTGGAGCAGATGATGAATGTTCAGTTTTCATTGGCTCCAGGTCCAGTGTTATACATGAAGAGTGGTCCTACTTGAGGTTTTGGCTTGGAGTCACCGTTGGGGTTTGAGAATGGGGTGCTAGCAGCGGCTGCATCTGTTGTAGCTCTAGGAGGAGCTGGCGGTGCGAATTGTTTGGTGATTGGGAGAGGGAAGAGAAGAGCGGTGCCGGTGGAGGAGGTGGCTCTTGATACGACCACACAGCAAAACCAGAGAAGAATGATAAAAAAACAGGGAGTCTGCTGCTAGGACCAGGGAGCGAAAGCAGGCTTGGACAGTGGAATTGGAGTCATTGGTGACTCAGTTGGATGGGGAAAAGGCAAGATCGATAAGGGAAGAGACTGAGCTACCAGGGAGAGGAATAGATAGCTCATGGAGTACCTGACCCTTGTGGTAGAGAGGCGAAGACCGCCTCCTCCTCGAGTGTTGCACAAGTCGAACTCCTTATGAATCAACTTCGAATTTATAAATTGGGCTACTAGAAAATTTTTTAAATGACATATAACATTGGAGGATTTTCTGACTAAGGCAGAGGTAGTGAGTGAGGATTATGTTAGGGCTTCCATTCCTGCTCATCCACCGGTGCCGGTGGGGTACAGAGTGGAGCAGATGATGAATGTTCAATTTCCATTGGCTCCAGGTACAGTGTTATACATGAAGAATGGTCCTACTTGTGGTTTTGGCTTTGAGTCACCGTTGGGGTTTGAGAATGGGGTGCTAGCAGCGGTTGCATCTGTTGTAGCTGGCGGTGCGAATTGTTTGGTGATTGGGAGAGGGAAGAGAAGGGCCGTGCCGGTGGAGGAGGTGGCTCTTGATACGACCACACAGCAACACCAGAGATGAATGATAAAAAAATAGGGAGTCTGCTGCTAGGTCCAGAGAGCAAAAGAAGGCTTGGACAGTGGAATTGGAGTCATTGGTGAGTCAGTTGGAAGGGGAAAAGACAAGACTGATAAGGGAAGAGACTGAGCTACCAGGGAGAGGAATAGGCAGCTCATGGAGAACCTGACACTTGTGGTAGAGAGGCGAAGACCGCCTCCTCCTAGAGTTTTGCACAAGTCCAAGTCCTTATAGTTTGGCAAAATAGCAATTATTGGAAAAACTCTTCAGTATCTGTTGGGAATATCTGGTTTAGAAGTTGAAAATTAGAAGACCATTGCGACCTAGAAGAATCTGCTTCATGGGAGCACCTGTAAGTGTGGAGATGAAAGGGGATATATGAAGCTCCATATTTGGGCACTTGCAGAGAGAAGAAAAGCATTTCTTGTTGTATAAAGTGGTTGTAAGATTTTCCTTCACCGTTCATGCTTGGTGGAAACGATGACGATAAAATTTGACAAATTTTTCTTACATTTCCTTTTTTCTCTAAATTCTTCAATTTAAGCACCTGAATGAAATTATATGAGATCACAACAATGATAGAATTTCTTTTGTGGATGGTGTGAAATTCTACATCTTAGAAAAAGTTAACTTAAGTATCACGTGCGAGCGCACGTATTCGCACGTAGTTGATCCTAGTCTTTTATAAGAGAGAGAAAAAAGATTTTTCTAGAAAATATTACCATATATAACGTACTAAAAAAACCTAACTATGTAAATCAGACTATTAAAGTTTGTGTAAGTTGTAATAAGGTAATAACATAATTATCAAATTCAACGTTATTAAATGATAATTTTGAAATTAATTTGTAAATTGGTCCCAAAGTATTAGAAAGTGAAATTATCTTTTTTTATGTCTACAATATGTTATTTCCACACAAACAATGAAAAAAAGAATTACGAGAGGGGAAAGGAGAAGACATAAATGATGATTAAATAATATTTTATTCAAAAACTTGTATTTTTCTTTTCTTAACGGATTATTATGAAAGAAATAATTAACTCATTGTCATCACTTGTCTTTTGAGCTACATTTCTCCTAGCTTATAATTCACATTATTCAAGGGAAAAACATGGTAACTCTTTCTGTTCACAGCATGTACTCAAGCTATTTATGAACAACTATGCATCATATGTTCATTAAAAAATATAGATCATGAAAAACGTTTAATTTAAGAAGTTATGATTTCAATAGATCCCCGTGAAAGTTTTCTACCATTTTCTTTGTTATCTAAATTCTTCTATTTAAAGATGTAAATGAAATATAAGATCACCGCAATGATGGAATTGATTCGTTGGATGGTGTGAACATTTTCATCTAAGAAAAAATAAACAAAAGTTTACTAAAATATCACGTGCGAGCGCACGTATTCGCACGTGGATGATCTTAGCCTCATATAAGGGAAAGATAGAGTATTTTTCCACAAAGTATTACCATCTATAATGTAATAAAAAATCTCACCGTGTAAATTAGACTATTAAAAATTGTGTTATTTGTAATAGGGTAATAACTTAATTTTTAAATTCATTGTTATTAAATGATAATTTTGAAATTGTTATGTAAATTGTTCCTTAAGTATTAGAAATTACAACTATCTTTTTCATAACTAAAATTTTGATATTTCCCAAAAATAATGCAAACAGGAAATACTCCCTAACTATCTACCTTAATATCTAAAGTGAATACGAAGATAACTATTAATGTTTAAACGAAATTTTTTTTTACTGAAATCTTAATGCAAAATATATTAATTCAAAAGAAGCGATGAGAATTTCTCTCTCGAATCTTGAGATGAATCAACTTCGAATGTATAAATTTGAACTACTAGAAAAATATTTAAATAACAAATAACGTTGGAGGATTTTCTGACTAAAGCAGAGGCAGTGAGTGAGGATTATGTTAGGGCTTCCACTTTTGCTCCTCCACCGGTGCCGGTGGGGTACGGAGTGGAGCAGATAATGAATGTTCAGTTTTCATTGGCTCCAGGTCCAGTGTTATACATGAAAAGTGGTCCTACTTGAGGTTTTGGCTTGGAGTCACCGTTGGGGTTTGTGAATGGGGTGC
The DNA here is from genome assembly GCA_026122235.1 of Vinca minor. NCBI lineage: Eukaryota > Viridiplantae > Streptophyta > Magnoliopsida > Gentianales > Apocynaceae > Vinca > Vinca minor. The sequence continues at coordinate 1,279,461 of JAOCZM010000168.1, forward strand.
TAGCAGCAGTGCGATCTCGTTGTAGCTCTAGGAGGAGTCGGGCGGTGCGAATTGTTTGGTGATTGGGAGAGGGAAGAGAAGAGCGGTGCCGGTGGAGGAGGTGGCTCTTGATACGACCACACAGCAAAACCAGAGAAGAATGATAAAAAAATAGGGAGTCTGCTGCTAGGACCAGGGAGAGAAAGCAGGCTTGGACAGTGGAATTGGAGTCATTGGTGACTCAGTTGGATGGGGAAAAGGCAAGATCGATAAGGGAAGAGACTGAGCTACCAGGGAGAGGAATAGATAGCTCATGGAGTACCTGACCCTTGTGGTAGAGAGGCGAAGACCGCCTCCTCCTCGAGTGTTGCACAAGTCGAACTCCTTATGAATCAACTTCGAATGTATAACTTTGGGCTTCTAGAAAAAATTTTAAATGACATATAACATTGGAGGATTTTCTGACTAAGGCAGAGGTAGTGAGTGAGGATTATGTTAGGGCTTCCATTCCTGCTCATCCACCGGTGCCGGTGGGGTACAGAGTGGAGCAGATGATGAATGTTCAATTTCCATTGGCTTCCCCAACTCTTTGCTCAAACAATTGTGGTGGAAATGAAAAGGCAAATGGATAGATGTTTATGTGATTCTCTCTTCTGGGATATGCTGGATTCTGTGGAGAGCTCGTTGCAGATTTTATTTCGATGGTATACGGTCCAATGGCAGAGGGTTACTACGGGAGTTTGAAGTCTATGTGAGGCCCATCCTCATGGAAGATGGACTATACGGCTTATATAGAGGGGACTGGGCACCTAGCTGGTCCAGGCGGACAGCTGTGAAGGTGATACGGTGGAGACAGACCCTCCCTATGAGGGGGAACTACATCATTCTTAATTGTGATGGGGCGTCGCGGGGCAATCCCGGGGACCGTACTGGAGCAGCTGGGAATTTTAAGACAGATCTTCGGAGCGTTTATATGCACTTTTTCATTTGTTTTTGGGGGATTATGTGACTAATAATGCTGCTGAAATGGAAGCCATAGATGTCGGATTGTCTTTGGCCAAGAAAATAGGATTTCACCAAGTAATGGTACAAACAGACTCTCTCATACTTTGCAATGCGATCAAGCTCCGGACTATTAAGGTATGGAATTTGGACACCTTGTTTCAAAGGATTTTGCGACACACAAATATCTACAGGGTGATACATATCTACAGAGAAGCAAACAAAGTAGCGGATATGCTTGCCAATGAGGCTTGTGATCTCCGTACTGCCCGTGAATACCGAGACTTCAGAAGCTTGCCACAGACAGTTCAGGGGACATGCACATTAGACATTTTAGATACACCATATTTGCGATGTATTTAATAGTAAAACTATTCAGGGTAGCATTTTACTGCTTTGCATACTAGCTTAGTCATATATATTGTTACATCCTTGATCATATGATAAATGATCAAGGTTACACATTTGCATACTTTCTTGTATTTGGGAGGTAAGGTTTATGCCCCCCTCTCACCTTCTTTTGCCGATTTGGCTTTCTTAATAAAACGGGGGCCAGCCCCACCACGCTGGTGGATTTATTAAAAATAAAAAAAAATAAAAAAAATTTCCATTGGCTCCAGGTACAGTGTTATACATGAAGAATGGTCCTACTTGTGGTTTTGGCTTTGAGTCACCGTTGGGGTTTGAGAATGGGGTGCTAGTAGCGGTTGCATCTGTTGTAGCTGGCGGTGCGAATTGTTTGGTGATTGGGAGAGGGAAGAGAAGGGCCGTGCCGGTGGAGGAGGTGGCTCTTGATACGACCACACAGCAACACCAGAGATGAATGATAAAAAAATAGGGAGTCTGCTGCTAGGTCCAGAGAGCAAAAGAAGGCTTGGACAGTGGAATTGGATTCATTGGTGAGTCAGTTGGAAGGGGAAAAGACAAGACTGATAAGGGAAGAGACTGAACTACCAGGGAGAGGAATAGGCAGCTCATGGAGAACCTGACACTTGTGGTAGAGAGGCGAAGACCGCCTCCTCCTAGAGTTTTGCACAAGTCCAAGTCCTTATAGTTTGGCAAAATAGCAATTATTGGAAAAACTCTTCAGTATCTGTTGGGAATATCTGGTTTAGAAGTTGAAAATTAGAAGACCATTGCGACCTAGAAGAATCTGCTTCATGGGAGCACCTGTAAGTGTGGAGATGAAAGGGGATATATGAAGCTCCATATTTTGGCACTTGCAGAGAGAAGAAAAGCATTTCTTGTTGTATAAAGTGGTTGTAAGATTTTCCTTCACCGTTCATGCTTGGTGGAAACGATGACGATAAAATTTGACAAATTTTTCTTACATTTCCTTTTTTCTCTAAATTCTTCAATTTAAGCACCTGAATGAAATTATTTGAGATCACAACAATGATAGAATTTCTTTTGTGGATGGTGTGAAATTCTACATCTTAGAAAAAGTTAACTTAAGTATCACGTGCGAGCGCACGTATTCGCACGTAGTTGATCCTAGTCTTTTATAAGAGAAAGAAAAAAGATTTTTCTAGAAAATATTACCATATATAACGTACTAAAAAAACCTAACTATGTAAATCAGACTATTAAAGTTTGTGTAAGTTGTAATAAGGTAATAACATAATTATCAAATTCAACGTTATTAAATGATAATTTTGAAATTAATTTGTAAATTGGGCCCAAAGTGTTAGAAATTGAAATTATCTTTTTTTATGACTACAATAAGTTATTTCCACACAAACAATGAAAAAAAGAATTACGAGAGAGGAAAGGAGAAGACATAAATGATGATTAAATAATATTTTATTCAAAAACTTGTATTTTTCTTTTCTTAACGGATTATTATGAAAGAAATAATTAACTCGTTGTCATCACTTGTCTTTTGGGCTACATTTTTCCTAGCTTATAATTCACATTATTCAGGGGAAAAACATGGTAACTCTTTCTGTTCACAGCATGTACTCAAGCTATTTATGAATAACTATGCATCATATGTTCATTAAAAAATATAGATCATGAAAAACGTTTAATTTAAGAAGTTATGATTTCAATAGATCCCCGTGAAAGTTTTCTACCATTTTCTTTGTTAACTAAATTCTTCTATTTAAAGATGTAAATGAAATATAAGATCACCGCAAAGATGGAATTGATTCGTTGGATGGTGTGAACATTTTCATCTAAGAAAAACTAAACAAAAGTTTACTAAAATATCACGTGCGAGCGCACGTATTCGCACGTGGATGATCCTAGCCTTATATAAGGGAATGATAGAGTTTTTCCACAAAATATTACCATCTATAATGTAATAAAAAATTTCACCGTGTAAATTAGACTATAAAAAATTGTGTTATTTGTAATAGAGTAATAACTTAATTTTTAAATTCATTGTTATTAAATGATAATTTTGAAATTGTTATGTAAATTGTTTCGTATGTATTAGAAATTACAACTATCTTTTTCATAACTAAAATTATGATATTTCCCCAAAAATAATGCAAAAAGGAAATACTCCCTAACTATCTACCTTAATATCTAAAGTGAATACGAAGATAACTATTAATTTTTAAACGAAAAAAAATTTGTACTGAAATCTTAATGCAAAATATATTAATACAAAAGAAGCGATGAGAATTTCTGTCTCGAATCTTGAGATGAATCAACTTCGAATGTATAACTTTGAACTACAAGAAAAATATTTAAATAACAAATAACGTTGGAGGATTTTCTAACTAAAGCAGAGGCAGTGAGTGAGGATTATGTTAGGGCTTCCACTTTTGCTCCTCCACCGGTGCCGGTGGGGTACGGAGTGTAGCAGATGATGAATGTTCAGTTTTCATTGGCTCCAGGTCCAGTGTTATACATGTAGAGTGGTCCTACTTGTGGTTTTGGCTTGGAGTCACCGTTGGGGTTTGAGAATGGGGTGCTAGCAGCGCCTGCATCTGTTGTAGCTCTAGGAGGAGCTGGCGGTGCGAATTGTTTGGTGATTGGGAGAGGGAAGAAAAGAGCGGTGCCGGTGGAGGAGGTGGCTCTTGATACGACCACACAGCAAAACCAGAGAAGAATGATAAAAAAAAATAGGGAGTCTGCTGCTAGGACCAGGGAGCGAAAGCAGGCTTGGACAGTGGAATTGGAGTCATTGGTGACTCAGTTGGATGGGGAAAAGGCAAGATCGATAAGGGAAGAGACTGAGCTACCAGGGAGAGGAATAGATAGCTCATGGAGTACCTGACCCTTGTGGCAGAGAGGCGAAGACCGCCTCCTCCTCGAGTGTTGCACAAGTCGAACTCCTTATGAATCAACTTCGAATGTATAACTTTGGGCTACTAGAAAAATTTTTAAATGACATATAACATTGGAGGATTTTTCCGACTAAGGCGAGAGGTAGTGAGTGAGGATTATGTTAGGGGCTTCCACTCCGCTCATCCACCGGTGCCGGTGGGAGTGCGAGTGGAGTAGATGATGAATGTTCAATTTCCATTGGCTCCAGGTACAGTGTTATACATGAAGAATGGTCCTACTTGTGGTTTTGGATTTGAGTCACCGTTGGGGTTTGAGAATGGGGTGCTAGCAGCGGTTGCATCTGTTGTAGCTGGCGGTGCGAATTGTTTGGTGATTGGGAGAGGGAAGAGAAGGGCCGTGCCGGTGGAGGAGGTGGCTCTTGATACGACCACACAGCAACACCAGAGATGAATGATAAAAAATAGGGAGTCTGCTGCTAGGTCCAGAGAGCAAAAGAAGGCTTGGACAGTGGAATTGGAGTCATTGGTGACTCAGTTGGAAGGGGAAAAGGAATGACTGATAAGGGAAGAGACTGAGCTACCAGGGAGAGGAATAGGCAGCTCATGGAGAACCTGACACTTGTGGGAGAGAGGCGAAGACCGCCTCCTCCTAGAGTTTTGCACAAGTCCAAGTCCTTATAGTTTGGCGAAGTAGCAATTATAGGAAAAACTCTTCAGTATCTGTTGGGAATATCTTGTTTAGAAGTTGAAACTTAGAAGACCATTGGGACCTAGAAGAATCTGATTCATGGGAGCACCTGTAAGTGTGGAGATGAAAGGGGATATATGAAGCTCCATTTTTGGGCACCTGCAGAGAGAAGAAAAGTTTTTCTTGTTGTATAAAGTGGTTGTAAGATTTTCCTTCACCGTTCATGCTTCGTGGAAACGATGACGATAAAATTTGACAAATTTTTCTTACATTTCCTTTGTTCTCTAAATTCTTCAATTTAAGCACCTGAATGAAATTATATGAGATCACAACAATGATAGAATTTCTTTTGTGGATGGTGTGAAATTCTACATCTTAGAAAAAGTTAACTTAAGTATCACGTGCGAGCGCACGTAGTTGATACTAGTCTTTTATAAGAGAAAGAAAAAAGATTTTTCTAGAAAATATTACCATATATAACGTACTAAAAAAACCTAACTATGTAAATCAGACTATTAAAGTTTGTGTAAGTTGTAATAAGGTAATAACATAATTATCAAATTCAACGTTATTAAATGATAATTTTGAAATTAATTTGTAAATTGGGCCCAAAGTATTAGAAATTGAAATTATCTTTTTTTATGACTACAATATGTTATTTCCACACAAACAATGAAAAAAAGAATTACGAGAGGGGAAAGGAGAAGACATAAATGATGATTAAATAATATTTTTTTCAAAAACTTGTATTTTTCTTTTCTTAATGGATTATTATGAAAGAAATAATTAACTCATTGTCATCACTTGTCTTTTGAGCTACATTTTTCCTAGCTTATAATTCACATTATTCAAGGGAAAAACATGGTAACTCTTTCTGTTCACAGCATGTACTCAAGCTATTTATGAACAACTATGCATCATATGTTCATTAAAAAATATAGATCATGAAAACGTTTAATTTAAGAAGTTATGATTTCAATAGATCCCCGTGAAAGTTTTCTACCATTTTCCTTGTTATCTAAATTCTTCTATTTAAAGATGTAAATGAAATATAAGATGACCGCAACGATGGAATTGATTCGTTGGATGGTGTGAACATTTTCATCTAAGAAAAACTAAACAAAAGTTTACTAAAATATCACGTGCGAGCGCACGTATTCGCACGTGGATGATCTTAGCCTCATATAAGGGAAAGATAGAGTATTTTTCCACAAAATATTACCATCTATAATGTAATAAAAAATCTCACCGTGTAAATTAGACTATTAAAAATTGTGTTATTTGTAATAGGGTAATAACTTAATTTTTAAATTCATTGTTATTAAATGATAATTTTGAAATTGTTATGTAAATTGTTCCGTAAGTATTAGAAATTACAACTATCTTTTTCATAACTAAAATTATGATATTTCCCCAAAAATAATGCAAAATAGAAATACTCCCTAACTATCTACCTTAATATCTAAAGTGAATACGAAGATAACTATTAATTTTTAAACGAAAAAAATTTGTACTGAAATCTTAATGCAAAATATATTAATACAAAAGAAGCGATGAGAATTTCTTTCTCGAATCTTGAGATGAATGAACTTCGAATGTATAACTTTGAGCTACTAGAAAAATATTTAAATAACAAATAACATTGGAGGATTTTCTGACTAAGGCAGAGGCAGTGAGCGAGGATTATGTTAGGGCTTCCACTTTTGCTTTTCCACCGGTGCCGGTGGGGTACGGAGTGGAGCAGATGATGAATGTTCAGTTTTCATTGGCTCCAGGTCCAGTGTTATACATGAAGAGTGGTCCTACTTGTGGTTTTGGCTTGGAGTCACCGTTGGGGTTTGAGAATGGGGTGCTAGCAGCGGCTGCATCTGTTGTAGCTCTAGGAGGAGCTGGCGGTGCGAATTGTTTGGTGATTGGGAGAGGGAAGAGAAGAGCGGTGCCGGTGGAGGAGGTGGCTCTTGATACGACCACACAGCAAAACCAGAGAAGAATGATAAAAAAATTGGGAGTCTGCTGCTAGGACTAGGGAGCGAAAGCAGGCTTGGACAGTGGAATTGGAGTCATTGGTGACTCAGTTGGAAGGGGAAAAGGCAAGACCGATAAGGGAAGAGACTGAGCTACCAGGGAGAGGAATAGGCAGCTCAAGGAGAACCTGACACTTGTGGTAGAGAGGCTAAGACCGCCTCCTCCTAGAGTGTTGCACAAGTCGAACTCCCTATAGGTTGGGGAAATTGGAAAAACTCTACACTATATATTGGAAATATCTGGTTTTGAAGTTGAGAGTTAGAAGACCATTGGGACCTAGAAGAATTGCTTCATGGGATCACCTGTAAGTGTGGAGATGAAAGGGGATATATGAAGCTCCATATTTGGGCACTTGCAGAGGGAAGAAAAGCTTTTCTTGTTGTGTAAATTGGTTGTAAGATTTTCCTTCACCGTTCATGCTTGGTGGAAACGAAGACGATAAATTTTGACAAATTTTTCTTACATTTCCTTTGTTCTCTAAATTCTTCAATTTGAGCACCTGAATAAAATTATATGAAATCACAACAATGATAGAATTTATTTTGTGGATGGTGTTAAATTCTACATCTTAGAAAAAGTTAACAAAAGTTAACTTAAGTATCATGTGCGAGCGCACGTAGTTGATCCTAGACTTTTATAAGAGAAAGAAAAAAGATTTTTCTAGAAAATATTACCATATATAACGTACTAAAAAAACCTAACTATGTAAATCAGACTATTAAAGTTTGTGTAAGTTGTAATAGGGTAATAACATAATTATCAAATTCAACGTTATTAAATGATAATTTTGAAATTAATTTGTAAATTGGGGCCAAAGTATTAGAAATTGAAATTATCTTTTTCTATGACTACAATATGTTCTTTCCACAAAAACAATTAAAAAAAGAATTAAGAGAGAGGAAAGAAGAAGTCATAAATGTTGATTTAATAATATTTTATTCAAAAAGTTATTTTTTTTCTTTTCTTAAAGGATTATTATGAAAGAAATAATTAAGTCATTGTCATAACTTGTCTTTTGAGCTACATTTTTCCAAGCTTATAATTCACATTATTCAAGGGAAAAACATGGTTACTCTTTCTGTTCAGCGCATGTACTCAAGCTATTTATGAACAACTATGCATCATATGTTCATTAAAAATATAGATCATGAAAAACGTTTATTTTAAGAAGTTATGATTTCAATAGATCTCCGTGAAAGTTTTCTACCATTTTCTTTGTTGTCTAAATTCTTCTATTTAAAGATGTGAATGAAATATAAGATCACCGAAATGATGAAATTGATTCGTTTGATGGTGTGAAGTTTTTCATCTAAGAAAAACTAAATAAAAGTTTACTAAAATATCACGTGCGAGCGCACATATTCGTACGTGGATGATCCTAGCCTTTTATAAGGGAAAGAAAGAGTATTTTTCCACAAAATATTACCCTCTATAATGTAATAAAAAATCTCACCGTGTAAATTAGACTATTAAAATTTGTGTTATTTGTAATATGATAATAACTTAATTTTTAAATTCATTGTTGTTAAATGATAATTTTGAAATTGTTATGTAAGTATTAGAAATTACAATTATCTTTTTCATAACTAAAATTATGATATTTCCACAAAAATAATTCAAAAAAGCAATACTCCCTAACTATCTACCTTAATATCTAAAGTGAATACGAAGATAACTATTAATTTTTAAATGAAAAAAATATGTAATGAAATCTTAATGCAAAGTATATTAACACAAAAGAACCGATGAGAATTTCTTTCTCGAATCTTGAGATGAATCAACTTCGAATGTATAACTTTGAGCTACTTGAAAAATATTTAAATAACAAATAACGTTGGATGATTTTCTGACTAAGGCAGAGGCAGTGAGTGCGGATTATGTTAGGGCTATTAGTAGTGCCCTAGGACCATTAGCACATGTTGTGCGTTTTATTATCTTTTGAGCATGTAATTGAATAGTTAATTTTGCTTTTGATTATCAAATGTGTGATTTGATAGTAAAACTCATTAGCTTATGTAATTACTATTCTAGAAGTCCCTAGTTTTATGTAATGCTTAATTACTATGAAATAAAACTAGTATGATTGTTGATTGATGATCTTGTTTTACTGATCATGTGTAATGGATACAAATCACATCATAGATGCAATATATAGGGATACATTGTATTGGACGTGATCCGTCAGAGAAGTAATACTTCATGGTCTTAAGTCATAAGTATTACTTCCTCAATACTATTTTAGAATCCTTAGCCCTTATGTCTTCATTGATTCTAGTATGAATGGAGCCACGTTTTGACTCGATCGGACGTTACTTGTAATGAGTAATCAATACGACTGATGATCGGATGTAGTGTCCTATCATAGATTGAATGTGAGAGACATTGTAAGGAATTTGTCCCTCTCTATTATTAGAGAGAGATATCCATGGGCCCCTCGATAGGGAAAGACTGTTTAAATGAATGGCCGTGCTCAAATGTATTTGATAAAGTGGTTATCAAATGCTATTTGTCAAAACAATCTACCTGGAGATCGAGCATAAATACAATTAAGCTTAATAAGGGTGACGACCACCATGCATTATGCTTAATTAGGATATCGCGAGACAAAGGGATTAAATAGTAGATTGATATTAGGTTCCGTTGTATATTCATTCACTTTGGGTAGTCACAATGTCCTGCTAGGGACCGCTTGTGATTTATGAACTCACACTACTACTAAGTGTGTTTTCATTGCCATTGTGATATGAACCTACAGGGTCACACGCATAGACGAGCTAACGAGCTTCATGTCCAGATTCAATGAATCTAGAATGTGTCTAGGTTCATTGTATCTGACATTCACTTTTCTGAAGATAATAAAGCGTTATTATTCGAATTAGAGATAAAGGGCATTATTATCCGATAAGGACTCCCACTACCAGCAGAAGTCTAGGGGACGTGGGAGTTAAAGACTCCCACTGCCATAAGAGGTTGTGTAGACGTGAGAGTTGTTCTGGAACAACCTCTCACTCCCTATAAAAGCCTCTCTTGGCCGAAACCCTAGGGTTAGACAATTTCAACCGAAATACTAAGAAATCCAGAAAACAGTTTTCTGCCTCACTTTTCTCTCTAATTTCCCAAAACTCGGAAAAACGAAGAGCTAGCAATCGCTGCCCATTTCGTCGCGTGGATACCGGTAGAGGGACTTTCCGCAAAGGGAGATAAATCGGTGGCAGCATCCGATCCAAGAAACAGCTTCTTCCATTCAAGAATCCGATTCTTGAACCCAAAAAGTAAGTCTTTTATTGCTGTTTTTCGATTCATCTTGTATGAGCGGATCTTTCAGGGGAGGACTCATGGGTGTTTGGAACGAGTTTCCGCTCATGAATCCCTTCAAGGGATTCCACTCCTGCTCCTCCACCAGTGCCGGTGGGGAGCAGATGATGAATGTTCAGTTTTCGTTGGCTACAGGTCCAGTGTTATACATGAAGAGTGGTCCTACTTGTTGTTTTGGCTTGGAGTCACCGTTGGGGTTTGAGAATGAGGTGCTAGCAGCAGCTGCATCTGTTGTAGCTCTAGGAGGAGCTGGCGGTGTGAATTGTTTGGTGATTGGGAGAGGGAATAGAAAGGCGGTGCCTGTTGAAGAGGTGGCTCTTGATAATACCACACAGCAAAACCAGAGAAGAATGATAAAAAAAATAAGGAGTCTGCTGCTAGGTCCAGAGAGCGAAAGCAGGCTTGGACAGTGGAATTGGAGTCATTGGTGACTCAGTTGGAAGGGGAAAAGGCAAGACCGATAAGGGAAGAGACTGAGCTACCAGGGAGAGGAATAGGCAGCTCATGGAGAACCTGACACTTGTGGTAAGGAGGCGAAGACCGCCTCCTCCTAGAGTGTTGCACAAGTCGAACTCCTTATAGGTTGGGGAAATAGCAATTATAGGAAAAACTCTTCACTATTTGTTGGGAATATCTGGTTTAGAAGTTGAGAGTTAGAAGACCATTGGGACCTAGAAGAATCTGCTTCATGGGAGCACCTGTAAGTGTGGAGATGAAAGGGGATATATGAAGCTCCATATTTGGGCACTTGCAGAGAGAAGAAAATATTTTCTTGTTGTGTAAAGTGGTTGTAAGATTTTCCTTCACCGTTCATGCTTGGTGGAAACGAAGACGATAAAATTTGACTAATTTTTCTTACATTTCCTTTGTTCTCTAAATTCTTCAATTTAAGCACTTGAATAAAATTATATGAGATCACAACAACGATATAATTTATTTTGTGGATGGTGTGAAATTCTACATCGTAGAGTTGTTCCGAGTCTTTTATAAGAGAAAGAAAAGATTTTTCTAAAAAATATTACCATATATAACGTACTAAACATGTCTAACTATGTAAATCGGACTATTAAAGTTTGTGTTAGTTGTAATAAGGTAATAACATAATTATCTTTTTTTATGACTACAATATGTTATTTCCACAAAAATAATGAAAAAAAGAATTACGAGAGGGGAAAGAAGAAGACATAAAAGATGCTTTAATAATATTTTATTCAAAAACTTGTTTGTTTCTTTTCTAAACGGATTATTATGAAAGAAATAATTAAGTCATTGTCATCACTTGTCTTTTGAGCTACATTTTTCATAGCTTATAATTCACATTATTAGAGGGAAAAACATGGTTACTCTTTCTGTTCAGCGCATGTACTCAAGCTATTTTTGAACAAATATGCATCATATGTTCATTAAAAAATATAGATCATAAAAAACGTTTATTTTAAGTAGTTATGATTTCAATAGATCCCCGTGAAAGTTTTCTTCCATTTTCTTTGTTATCTAAATTCTTCTATTTAAAGACGTGAATGAAATATAAGATCACCGCAATGATGGAATTTATTCGTTGGATGGTGTGAAATTTTTCATCTTATAAAAAATAAACAATAGTTTACTAAAATATCACGTGCGAGCGCACGTATTCGTACGTAGATGATCCTGGGCCTTTATAAGGAAAAAAATTGATTTGTCCAGAAAATATTACCATTTATAATGTAATAAAAATCTCACTATGTAAATTAGACTATTAAAATTTGTGTTATTTGTAATAGGGTAATAACTTAATTTTTAATTTCATCGTCATTAAATGATAATTTTGAAATTGGTATGTAAATTGTTCCCTCTGTATTAGAAATTACAATTATCTTTTTTCATAACAAAAATTATGATATTTGCACAAACTAATGCAAAAATGCAATACTCCCTAACAATCTACTTTAAAATCAGAATTGAATACGAAGATAACGATCAATTTTTAAACGAAAAAAATGTGTACAGAAATCTTAATCCAAAGGCATATTAATACTAAACAAGCGATGAGAATTTCTTTCTCGAATCTTGATATGAATGAACTCTGAATCCATAACTTTGAGCTACTAGAAAAATCTTTAAATAACATATAATGATGGAGGATTTTCTGACTAAGGCAGAGGCAGTGAGTGAGGATTATGTTAGGGCTTCCACTCCTGCTCCTTTACCGGTGCCGGTGGGGTACGGAGTTGAGCAGATGATGAATGTTCAGTTACCGGTGGCTCCAGGTCCAATGTTATTCATGAAGAATGGTCCTACTAGTGGATTTGACTTGGACTCACCGTTGGGGTTTGACAATGGGGCAGCTGCATCTGTTGTAGCTCTAGGAGGAGCTGGCGGTGCGAATTGTTCGGCGATTGGGAGAGGTAAAATAAGAGAAGTGCTGGTGGAGGAGGTGGCTCTTGATAAGACCACTGAGCAAAAACAGAGACGAATGATAAAAAAAAATAGGGAGTCTGCTGCTAGTTACAGAGAGCGAAAGCAGGCATACACAGTGGAATTGGAGTCATTGGTGACTCATTTGGAACGAGAAAAGGCAAGGCCGATAAGGGATGAGACTGAGCTAGCCAGGGAGAAGAATAGGCAGCTCATGGAGAACCTGATAGTTGTGGTAGAGATGTTGCACTAGTCGAACTCCTTATAGGTTTGCGAAATAGCAATTATAGGAAAAATTCTTCACTGTCTGTTAGGAATATCTGGTTTAGAAGTTGACAGTTAGATGACCATTGGGACCTAGAAGAATCTGCTTCATGGGAGCACCTGTAAATGTGGAGATGCAGGGGGATATATGAAGCTCCATATTTGGGCACTTGCAGAGAGAAGAAAAGCTTTTCTTGTTGTGTAAAGTGGTTGTGAGATTTTCCTTCACCGTTCATGCTTGTTGGAAACGAAGACAATAAAATTTGACTAATTTTTCTTACATTGCCTTTGTTCTCTAAATTCTTCTATTAAGCACCGGAATGAAATTATATGAGATCACAACAATGATAGAATTTATTTGGGGGATGGTGTGAAATTCTACATCTTAGAAAAAGTTAACTTAAATATCACGTGCGAGCGCACATATTCGCACGTAGTTGATCCTAGTCTCGAAAATATTACCATATATAACGTATTAAAAAAATCTAACTATGTAAATCGGACTATTAAAGTTTGTGTAAGTTGTAACAAGGTAATTACATAATTATAATTTGTAAATTGGGCCCAAAGTATTAGAAATTGAAATTATATATTTTTTTTACTACAATACGTTACTTCCACAAAAAACAATGAAAAAAAGAATTACGAGAGAGGAAAGAAGAAGACATAAAAGATGATTTAATAATATTTTATTCAAAAACTTGTTTTTTTATTTTCTTAACGGATTATTATGAAAGAAATAATTAAGTCATTATCATCACTTATCTTTTGAGCTACAATTTTACTAGCTTATAATTCACATTATTCAAGGGAAAAACATGGTTACTCTTTATGTTCAGCGCATGTAATCAAGCTATTTTTGAACAACTATGCATCATATGTTCATTAAAAAATATATAGATCATAAAAAACGCTTATTTTAAGTAGTTATGATTTCAATAGATCCCAGTGAAAGTTTTCTGCCATTTTCTTTGTTATCTAAATTCTTCTATTTAAAGACGTGAATGAAATATAAGATCACCGCAATGATGGAATTTATTCGTTGGATGGTGTGAAGTTTTTCATCTTTGAAAAAATAAACAAAAGTTTACTAAAATATCACGTGCGCGCGCACGTAGGTGATCCTAGCCCTTTATAAGTGAAAGAAAAAATATTTGTCCAGAAAATATTACCATTTATAATGTAATAAAAATCTCACTATGTAAATTAGACTATTAAAATTTGTGTTATTTGTAATAGGGTAATAACTTAATTTTTAATTTCATCGTCATTAAATGATAATTTTGAAATTGGTATGTAAATTGTTCCCTCTGTATTAGAAATTACAATTATCTTTTTTCATTACTAAAATTATGATATTTCCACAAACTAATGCAAAAATGCAATACCCCCTTAACTATCAACCTTAACATCTGAAGTGAATACGAAGATAACTATTAATTTTTAAACGAAAAAAATATGTACAGAAATCTTAATCCAAAGGCATATTAATACTAAACAAGCGATGAGAATTTCTTTCTCGAATCTTGAGATGAATGAACACTGAATCCATAACTTTGAGCTACTAGAAAAATCTTTAAATAACATATAATGATGGAGGATTTTCTGAATAAGGCAGAGGCAGTGAGTGAGGATTATGTTAGGGCTTCCACTCCTGCTCCTATACCGGTGCCGGTGCCGGTGCCGGTGGGGTACGGAGTTGAGCAGATGATGAATGTTCAGTTTCCGGTGGCTCCAGGTCCAATGTTATACATGAAGAATGGTCCTACAGGTAGATTTGGCTTGGACACACCGTTGGGGGAATGGTCCTGCTTGTAGATTTGGCTTCGACTCACCGTTGGGGTTTGACAATGGGGTGATAGCAGCAGATGCATCTGTTGTAGCTCTAGGAGGAGATGTCGGTGCGAAGTGTTCGGCGATTGGGAGAGGAAAAAGAAGGGAAGTGCCGGTGGAGGAGGTGGCTCTTTATAAGACCACTCAGCAAAACCAGAGACGAATGATAAAAAAAATAGGGAGTCTGCTGCTAGGTACAGAGAGAGAAAGCAGGCATACACAGTGGAATTGGAGTCATTGGTGACTCAGTTGGAACGGGAAAAGGCAAGGCCAACAAGGGAAGAGACTGAGCTAGCCAGGGAGAAGAATAGGCAGCTCATGGAGAACCTGATAGTTGTGGTAGAGATGTTGCACTAGTCGAACTCCTTATAGGTTTGCGAAATAGCAATTATAGGAAAAATTCTTCACTGTCTGTTAGGAATATCTGGTTTAGAAGTTGACAGTTAGATGACCATTGGGACCTAGAAGAATCTGCTTCATGGGAGCACCTGTAAATGTGGAGATGCAGGGGGATATATGAAGCTCCATATTTGGGCACTTGCAGAGAGAAGAAAAGCTTTTCTTGTTGTGTAAAGTGGTTGTGAGATTTTCCTTCACCGTTCATGCTTGTTGGAAACGAAGACAATAAAATTTGACTAATTTTTCTTACATTGCCTTTGTTCTCTAAATTCTTCTATTAAGCACCGGAATGAAATTATATGAGATCACAACAATGATAGAATTTATTTGGGGGATGGTGTGAAATTCTACATCTTAGAAAAAGTTAACTTAAATATCACGTGCGAGCGCACATATTCGCACGTAGTTGATCCTAGTCTTTTATAAGCGAAAGAAAAAAGATTTGTCTCGAAAATATTACCATATATAACGTACTAAAAAAAATCTAACTATGTAAATCGGACTATTAAAGTTTGTGTAAGTTGTAATAAGGTAATAACATAATTATCAAATTCAACGTTATTAAATGATAATTTTGAAATTAATTTGTAAATTGGGCCCAAAGTATTAGAAATTGAAATTATCTTTTTTTATGACCACAATATGTTATTTCCATAAAAACAATGAAAAAATGAATTACGAGAGAGGAAAGAAGAAGACATAAAATATGATTTAATAATATTTTATTCAAAAACTTGTTTTTTTCTTTTCTTAACTGATTATTATGAAAGAAATAATGAAGTCATTGTCATCACTTATCTTCTGAGCTACATTTTTACTTGCCTATAATTCACATTATTCAAGGGAAAAACATGGTTACTCTTTCTGTTCAGCGCATGTACTCAAGCTATTTTTACACAACTATGCATCATATGTTCATTAAAAATATAGATTATAAAAAACGTTTATTTTAAGTAGTTATGATTTCAATAGATCCCCGTGAAAGTTTTCTGCTGTTTTCTTTGTTATCTAAATTCTTCTATTTAAAGATGTGAATGAAATATAAGATCACCGCAATGATGGAATTTAATCGTTGGATGGTGTGAAGTTTTTCATCTTACAAAAAATAAACAAAAGTTTACTAAAATATCACGTGCGAGCGCACGTATTCGCACGTAGGTGATCCTAGCCCTTTATAAGTGAAAGAAAAAATATTTTTCTAGAAAATATTACCATTTTTAATGTAATAAAAATCTCACTATGTAAATTAGACAATTAAAATTTGTGTTATTTGTAATAGGGTAATAACTTAATTTTTAATTTCATCGTCATTAAATGATAATTTTGAAATTGGTATGTAAATTGTTCCCTCTGTATTTGAAATTACAATTATCTTTTTCCATAACTAAAATTATGATATTTCCACAAACTAATGCAAAAATGCAATACTCCCTAACTATCTTCCTTAATATCTGAAGTGAATACGAAGATAACTATTAATTTTTAAACGAAAAAAATATGTACAAAAATCTTAATCCCAAGGCATATTAATACTAAACAAGCGATGAGAATTTCTTTCTCGAATCTTGAGATGAATGAACTCTGAATCCATAACTTTGAGCTACTAGAAATTTTTTTAAATAACATATAATGATAGAGGATTTTCTTGCTAAGGCAGAGGCAGTGAGTGAGGATTATGTTAGGGCTTCCACTCCTGCTCCTCTACCAGTGCCGGTGGGGTACGGAGTTGAGCAGATGATGAATGTTCAGTTACCGGTGGCTCCAGGTCCAATGTTACACATGAAGAATGGTCCTACTTATGGATTTGGCTTGGACTCACCGTTGGGGTTTGACAATTGGGTGCTAGCAGCAGCTGCATCTGTTGTAGCTCTAGGAGGAGCTGGCGGTGCGAATTGTTCGGCGATTTGTAGAGGAAAAAGAAGGGAAGTGCCGGTGGAGGAGGTGGCTCTTGATAAGACCACTCAACAAAACATGGTACAGAGTGCAAAACAATGTTAAAAAAATAGGGAGTCTGCTGCTAGGTACAGAGTGCGAAAGCAGGCATACATAGTGGAGACTCAGTTGGAACGGGAAAAGGCAAGGACAATAAGGGAAGAGACTGAGCTAGCCAGGGAGAAGAATAGGCAGCTCATGGTGAACCTGACAGTTGTGGTAGTGATGTTGCACAAGTCGAACTCCTTATAGGTTTGCGAAATAGCAATTATAGGAAAAACTCTTCACTGTCTGTTAGGGATATCTGGTTTAGAAATTGAGTGTTAGAAGACCATTGGGACCTAGAAGAATTAGCTTCATGGGAGCACCTGTGAATGTGGAGATGACGGGGGATATATGAAGCTCCATATTTGGGCACTTGCAGAGAGAAGAAAACCTTTTCTTGTTGTGTAAAGTGGTTGTAAGATTTTCCTTCACCGTTCTTGCTTGTTGGAAACGAAGACGAGAAAATTTGACTAATTTTTCTTACATTTCCTTTGTTCTCTAAATTCTTCTATTTAAGCACCGGAATGAAATTATATGAGATCAAAACAATGATAGAATTTATTTGGTGGTTGGTGTGAAATTCTACATCTTAGAGAAAGTTAACTTAAATATCACGTGCGAGCGCACATATTCGCACGTAGTTGATCCTAGTCTTTTATAAGCGAAAGAAAAAAAGATTTTTGTCTAGAAAATATTACCATATATAACGTACTAAAAAAATCTAACTATGCAAATCGGACTGTTAAAGTTTGTGTAAGTTGTAAAAGGTAATAAAATAATTATCAAATTCAACGTTATTAAATGATAATTTTGAAATTAATTTATAAATTGGGCCAAAATTATTAGAAATTGAAATTATCTTTTTTTATGACTACAATATGTTATTTCCACAAAAACAATGAAAAAAAGAAAGAATTACAAGAGAGGAAAGAAGAAGACATAAAAGATGATTTAATGAAATAGGATTCTCACTCAAAATAGGACTCATTGACGATTTGGACTCTTCTTGCTGCTCATGGCTGCCGGCCCAGTGGCTGCCATGGCTCCGGCTCCTAATCCTTCACCTTGGAAAGCAAAAAGCTTCGCGGAGCTATTGACCGGTCCACCAATTGAATCAATCAACCTCCCTACTACAAAATTGGAGGTATTTAAAGGGGAACCTCATCTAATAATCCCAGTGGATGAAATTGAGACCTTGATCCGGCCTTGGCGATTTGCTTTGGTTGGCAAATTCAACAAGTACGCCCCGACTCTTGATTCCTTAAGAAAATCCTTTCACAAAATTGGGTTTAAGGGAAATTGTTTTATTGGGAGGATGGATCAACGTCATGTTTTGATCCGATTCGACCTTGAAGAAGACTATTGTCGTTTTTGGCGACAAGGGATATGGAATTTTTATGGAATAATGATGAGGGTCTTCAAATGGACCTATGACTTCAATGTAGATGAAGAACCATCTATAGTGCCCATATGGATTGGCTTTGAGGGTCTTCCGATCCACTTGTATAACAAGTTAAAGATTTTCTCACTTGCAAAGGCGGTGGGACAACCGCTAGCTTTGGACGCCCCAACCGCCGCCGCCTCAAGACCGGGAATTGCGAAGGTATGTGTAGAGGTAGATCTGTTATCCGACTTACCTAAGAGAATTCGTATTACGCATGCTCATAAGGGTAAGGGATATTGGCAATCGATTTTATACGATGACTTGCCGGAATATTGTTTGGGTTGTAAGAGAATTGGGCACAATTGCAAGACAACCCCGCTGGAATTTTCGAAGGCAGTGCAGCCAGCCTTAGGGCAGCCCGAGCCCAGAAAAGTGCTGCCTTTGAATAAAGGCAAACAGAAAATTATCCACAACCTGCCCCCAAGGTACTGAAATACGGGATTATTGTTACTCAACCACCAAATCAATGGATTCGGGTTGGAAGGAGAGACCCGGGACCATCAGGCGAGGCTGCTATCGTAGGACTGAACCGCATGGTAGTTTCGCCGATTTAGAATTGTCGGATAAGGGGACAGCTTCTTGGCAGCCGACTGGGACAGTGGCTCATGAAGAGGGGAAATTCCGCTGGATAAACTGCCAGATTCTGGGCAGCCTACTGTAACAGAATTTTAGAAACAGGGAACCGAAACCGAGGATTTTGAAATTTCGGAAATTGGGCAGCTAGCCCTCCCGGCGGCACAGTCCACAGCGGCTGCTGCAGCTGTTGTGGATCAATCCGTGGCAGATCAAGTGTTGCTTAATACCTAAATTGATATGGTGATTTTGAGCCCACGAGGAGTAGATGACATTACTGTGGGATGTGCCAAATCTCCTTTCCACAACCCCTGCCTTACAAGATCAGGTGATGGGTATGGTCCGAAGGACATGCCTCGTTTAGAGCTTCTAGCGGATCTCCGAGCTTTTGCAAAAACTATATACCGGCCCACTCAATCATAGACCCCAGCTATTCAAGCCGAGGTGGCTATTCCTGCTTTGGAGGGAAACTCGAGAGCGGATTTAGTCTCGAGTATCGAAGACCCGAATCAGATACCTGAAGTTGAAGTGGGAACTGAGACGGATGATGAAGGCCCGGAGTACCCGGATGAGCTTGTCCGATTACCTGGTGTTGCAGAGGGTGATCGTTCAACTCTACCCGGATCAATGGATGAAAATGTGAAAACAAGGCATGTTGAGTTGATGGCGGCAGATGAATTGCCTGAGGCATCGGTAGCTCCAGCTCAGGCGGCTCCTATAGCATCGCTAGTACTGGATTTACCTCTTCCAGCGGCGAAAGTAACTCGCCCCAAACAAGCGGCAGGTTCGATCCGTCGACCAACTAAACAACCGACTGGTACATTGCGTCGCTCTCCTAGACTAGCCCAAAAGGGTGCCTCACTTAATTAATAGTCTAATGACTTCATTTAATTCGTTTTACACCTTTAAATGAATTGGCTTTTATGGAATATTCGGGGTATTGCAAATGATAGAACTATTGCTAGCATTCGCAGTTTGAAATTGGAACACAATTTGAAATTTTTGATATTACTTGAGCCTATGGTTGATTTGGAGGATATAAACTTGTATGCTCATCGTTTGGGTTATGACCATTCTTATGGAAATTGTTCTGGGAAAATTTGGCTTATGTGGGATGGATCGTTTGATTTAGAAGTGATAGGGGACATGGAACAGATGGTTCATGTACAGTTAAGTGCCTTTACAGGGGTACCTGTTTATTGCTCTTTTGTATACGCGAAATGCTCTTATGTGCAGCGAAGGCTTTTATGGGATGATCTTCGTTCTTTTCATCAATACCTTAATTCACCCTGGCTATTGGGAGGTGATTTTAATGTGGTCCTTCGGCCTTCTGAAAGCCAAGGGTCGGTCCCAGCTATGCTCCCTATTAGCGAATTTGCAGAGGCAGTCAGTGATTGTGGTCTTTTGGAGCTGCCTTCATTTGGCAGCCCGTTTACATGGAGTTGGGGAGGAAACCGGCCACTTCATCGGAGGCTTGACAGAGTTTTAGTAAATACACAATGGAATCTGCATTTCAACAATCTCGGGTTAAACATCTGCCTCGTACGATATCAGACCACTGTGGACTCCTTATTACTTTTCAGATACATGGGTCGGGTAATTCCTCAGCTTTTCGCTTTCAAGATATGTGGGTGAGACATGCCAGTTTTAAAGAAGTTGAGAGGTCTTCCTGGGAGACAGAAATACACGATTCGGGAATGAATAAATTACAAAAAAAATTGATGAGACTGAAAAATGTATTGCGAAATTGGAATAGAGAGGTATTTGGGGACCTACACCGGAATCTTAGAGCTGCTACGGAGGAGCTCGCTGCCCGTGAGCAAGCTTATGATATGGAGCCAACTGCCACGGCTCATATAGCCTTGATTGCGACAAAGGAGCATCATCAAACTTGTCTTCACCATGAGGAGGATTTTTGGCGCCAAAAGTGGGCCAAGGAAGGAGATGCTAACACGCGTTATTTTCACCCTTATTGCAAAAATACACAAAAACGGCTACAAATTGCTCAAATCCAACCTCCCATTGGGGAGCTGCTATTGGATGCATCAGAAATTGGAGCAGCAAGCGCAGCATATTTTGAAGACCTATTTAGCCGAGACTCTCACCAATAGATGGATCCTCGGGTGCTAGATCACATACCCTCCCTTGTCACACAGGCCATGAATATGACTTTAGATTCACTCCCTTCGGCTAAGGAGGTAAAGGATGCGGTTTTTGCGTTATGTTCTACCAGCGCTGCTGGACCTGATGGCTTTTCTGGAAAATTTTACCAAGTTTGCTGGGACATTGTGGGTCCGGATGTTGTTCAAGCAGTGCAAGATTTTTGGGCCGGTCTACCACTACCGAAGGCTATGGCGAGTGCATTGTTGGTGCTTATTCCTAAGCTGGAGAATCCCTCGAATTTTTCTCAATTCAAACCGATCGCGTTATGCACATTCTCAAGTAAAATAATCTCAAAGGTCATCTCTCTTCGGTTGGCTGGTATTCTTGCTTTTTTGATTAGTTATAATCAGTCGGGTTTTGTAGGGGGGGGTCGGGTTATTACTGACAATATTATTCTTACAATGGAGTTGGCTGAGTCTTTGAATAAAAAAGTGTGGGGTGGTAATTTAATCATTAAACTGGACATGATGAAGGCTTTTGACCATGTTTCACACTCTTATCTGGTGGCGGTTTTACATAAATTTGGGTTTAGTGCACATTTTATTCATTTGATCCGCAACCTTTTGGAGAATAATTGGTTCTCGGTCTTGATTAATGGCTAGCCTTTTGGTTTTTTTCGGTCGGGTAGGGGGGTTAAGCAAGGGGATCCCCTATCCCCTCTTTTGTTTATATTGGCAGCTGAGGCATTTTCAAGGGGCCTTAATCATTTGGTGGTCATTCGTGAGATTGATCCCTATTTGGTTCCTCGATCTTCTTTCATTGTTTCACACATTGCTTATGCAGATGACACTATCATTTTTATTAATGGAGGGAAACGTAGTCTGGAAAACCTTATGGTATTCATAAGGCAATATGAGACTACTTCTGGCCAGCTGATTAATACGTCAAAGAGTTCCTATTATGTCTCGGGCAGGACTCAATAGAGGCAGATACAAATGATCCAGATGGTTACTGGTTTTGTTCAGGGCAACCTTCCTTTCACTTATTTGGGTTGTCCAATTTTCTTGGGCAGACCCAAGGTTGTCTATTTTGCACCTTTGGTTGATAGCATTGCTTCGCGAGTTGCAGGTTGGCAAAAAAAGTTTCTCAGCTTCGGTGGTAGGTTGATCCTAGTAAAGCATGTTTTACTTTCTATGACTTTTTATATTTTGGCAAGTGCGAATCCTCCAAAGCGGGTCTTTGACGATATAGAACGTATACTTGCTAATTTTTTATGGGGTCAATCTGTCCATGGCCATAAGCGTCATTGGATTTCTTGGGGAAGGATATGTAGTGGGGTTTTTGAAAATGGTCTTGGTCTCTCCACTTTGCGACAACTACAGGCGGCCTTCTCCATCAAACTATGGTGGCGGTTTCGTCATTCTGAGTCTATTTGGCGAGATTTCCTCATTGATAGATATTGTCAAAATGGTAACCGTCCATCTATAGTTTCTCCCTCTCATTCGGACTCTTCAGTTTGGCGGAGGCTACTCTCCATCTGCCATCTTGTTGCACCGCACATGGGCATACTGGTACGAAACGGCTCTTCTTCCTTTTTGGTATGATGACTTCAACTACAATGGACCCCTAGTTGCTGGCCACACTGCTGACCTTACTGCCCCTATTAGCCGATACTTGACTCCGGATGGCTGGGATGCCCAAATCCCGGGACTCTCCTCAAATCAGCGGACACAACTTTCCCTCCTCGGCCAAACTGAGGGCCCGGATAGAGGGGTATGGAAATTGGAGTCCAATGGCCGGTTTACAATATCCTCAGCCCTCTCTATCCTAAAGCCTGCTGCTCCTGCTCAAGGTTCTCGACGTCTTCTCTGGACTTCGGACATCCCTATATCCCTTCGGCTTTTTCTTTGGAAGTTTCTCAATGGTTTTTTTGCCTTTGATGCAACGAGGCAGCAGTGGGGTGTCTCGTTGGCATC